>CM074728.1:40901293-42220153 GCA_037306005.1 Rhinophrynus dorsalis | reverse complement strand
CAGAATAAAGGGAGGGAATTACTCACCAACCCTTAATCAGGAATGGCTGCTTGAAGCACCTCCCTGTCAATTTATTTGCATCCACAGATGCTTGAAGGTCAAGTATAGAGTGTAATAACAGACACTGAAGACCAGGTTTCAGCTTTCGCAAATCTCCTTCAGAATTGCAACTGCTTAAGTGCCCAGGAAAGAAATGGCAAAAAGTGGAGCCACAGCTGTGCAGGAATTCTCTTGAAGTGACCCAAAGATCACCAGATTTCGAATAAATGTGCATTTCAATAGATCTGGAGCCTCTTTACCAGATACAGGCGATGCAACGCCTTTGTCTGTTGAGTTATCCTTTTAGGTAAGAAAGTAGGACTGGGCCACAGAATGATTGTAACTTGTTTCAACAGGATATGTGAAAATAATAGTAAAAATGTCTGCAAGTCACCAACACTCCTGGCTGATGTGACTGCTCTGATTAGGACTGCTTCAAGGGCAAGATCATAAAGAAATATCTTCCAGAAGCTTAGAGTATGTATGACCACATAACGGATGAAAAACAAAACTAGATTTAAATCCCACGGAGGCATTCTGTCCCCATATTAGGTGTAATTCACATAATGGCTGAAAAACATCAGCTGATGATTTACTGTTCTGCAAAAGGTATTGCCAGGATTGTAGACAGAGCAGGCAGGATTTTGAGAAAAGATGGTTTAAAACTACCGAAACCATCTAGAAGGAATCAGAATATGCTTTCTCCCATACGAATAGTCAACACGTGGAGAAAAAAAAAAATTAGACCATACTCGGTAAAATATTCTGAAGGAAGAGTGATTCCAAGCAGAATCAAGCTACTAATTGGTTAAACTAAGTCCTGGAATCTTAGTGAGTTCCGCTCAACCACCAGGCTATCAGTCTCCAGAAGGCTCAATCCAGATGAAGAGTTCAACCCTGTTAATAAGTCTAGCATTCCTGGAAGGTTCAATGGGGCTGAACTGAAATATATACCATATCTGCAACCCACCACATCCTTGTGCCATCTAGGGCTATGAGTACCATTCTGGATTTGTCTTGTTTGATCTACTGGACCACTTCTGTGAGTATAAGGAATGGAGATAGATACTCCAGTATAAAGGTACCAACCGTAAAACATCCTGTCCCACTGAGTTGTTGGTTTTCCATCTTGACTTGAACCCTGGACATCTCTTGCATTCTTCTGCTGCCCTCATATCCATTATTGTACCTAGAGTTGATACTATGTGGTATAGACCTCTTGTAGGACCATACTACAGATAGAGTGATTACTGATGAGGGAATCAGCTTGGCCTATGAGATTTCCGGATATGTAAAATTCTGTCAGAGCTGCAAGCCTTCCTCCTGCCCACTGAAGAATTCGCCCCGCTAATATGCTGAGAGGTGGGCTCTCTGTTGCATTAAAAGATAAAGGACTGTGTCTGAACTTATCCATACTGCTGTGCCCTGGAGGTCCCTCTTCTGTTGTTACAGAATGTTCTAGACATCCTGTAATTTGTAAATGTTGATTCCAAGTCCAATTGACTGTTTTCTATTCAGAAAACTCACCAGCCTATCCTGCTAGCATCTGCAGATACTACGTGCCAAACCAGCCCCTGTAAGGGCCTGCCCTTCACCAGGGTGGGATGGTGTCACCACCATAACACTTTCCTTCCCGTGGAATGCTGGATTGGATTTTTATGCTATGAGATAAAAGATTAGAAAGACTATGACACTATCTAGAAGTTGAACTGGTTGGGTCTGACAGAGCTGCAAATTATCTAAATGTAACGAGGTGCATTACTAGAAATGAGATACGGTTATAGAGGTTTGCTGGAATCAGTCTAAGTTGCTGAACCTAGGTCCTTGTCTTGATCATCCAAGTACACAATTGTTTAGACCTGATGCTGTCAGGGTAGTGAGGCATACTGAATAGAAACACACAAAATAAGCAGCTCAAAACCTATCTAACTTGCATTATATTGCAACAAGAATTCTTAAATGAATACTGCGGCCTACCCTAATGGTAGCATATGATACTAAATATGGGTCCCAAAGCTGTGGAACTGAAGAAACCTCCAGTCGAACTGGAATATGAGTTTGAGTAATTATATACATACAGAGTTATACTGTGTATAGAGGGCAGGTCTGATAATACAGACTGATTTGGAATCAGGAAAGCCATACAAGTCTCATTATTTGGCTTATGAGGTAAGAGTTGAACTTGATGGACTGGTGTCCATCCCCAACCTAAATTACTATGTTACTATGTCATCAGGTAATCCTGAGAATGGATCCTATTGACTGCGATGTTATAGCCTGAATATTTAATTCAGATTGCTTAAGAGGAACTGAATTACTGTAGCTATAAAATTAAACCTACATCCCCTGAAGTCTGCAGAACAGAGAAAGAACTAAATACCATGCAACTTCTGTGTCTCTAGGACACTATGAATCCACTTCACAGTCCACCCTGCTGCAGGGTAACTTTCTTTGAAAAGCAATGCGATTTCAGTTTGCACTTATTATTTTCACCTTGGAATACTTCCGCTGTTTTGACACACAACCATTATAATTTAATTGAAAAATCACGCAAGGCACTGCTGAGAGTCGAACTCAAGATCTCCTGTTTACCAGACAGGCGCTTTAACCAACTTAGCCACAGCTCCAGAAGGCTCTGAGATTTGTTTGGAGAAGATCCTAGACATCAGTATTACAACATATCTGTATATGACAAGTGATGCCCTGGACTTCTGTATCATAGGGACAGACAAACTCTCAAGCATACCCATCTCCAGATCTGAAACTCATCTGTCTGTGTGAAAAAAGCTTCCAGGCATCCTGAAAGAGCTCCCATCTACCCCGAGGAAGGTGCAAGTGCTAGGCTTATTTGGAAATTTCCATGAAACCATGGCTTTCCCTGGAATTCCATTTCCAAACATGGTGCTTTGGGCTGCATGTCTGCATTACTGGTTGTAGTTTCAAACTAGTTATAGCACTTTGCTTATGAAAGGATTGACTCCTGAGAATTACTTTGGCTCCTGGAGATATCAAAAATATCTTTAAGCTGTTAACTGAACAACATGGATCCTGTAAAAGGGCAAAGAAACCAGCCTGTTGTCTGATGAGGCTTCAGCCACCTAGGCACTGATCCTTAGTGCTCTAATCGCAGTACCAGATAAGGCAGATGATCCTACTAGGCCTCACATGGGATACCATCAAATTCTATAAGGGAAGAATCTGTTTAAAAAAAAAAAAACCTGAGTTCACACCTAGGATTCTGTTTGTCCTTAAAGTGGAACTTTCATCCACTATAAAGTCACCCTGCTATAATTAAGCAGATAGAGACTAGCTTCTCAATATATACTTTACCTTTTAAAAGTAGCCCGATGTAAAGAAATCCATCATTGAAGGAGACCGGAATACAGGCTACAGCGCAGACATCTTGTCTGCACGCCTGCGCTGTCAGTCTTGTTCTCCACTGTGTAGACTGCACCATATGGTTACAGGAAGGGACTGACGGCACAGGCGTGCAGACTGCGCTAACCCGGCCGTCAGTCTCCTTCAATTATGGGTTTCTTTACAACTGGCTACTTTTGAAAGGTAAAATATATATTGGGAAGCAAGTCACTACCTGCTTAATTATAGCAGGGCAACTTTAAAGCGGATGAAAGCTCCGCTTTAAATCAGAACTATATATGCAAAGTGTGGAAACTGCATGCCATAGCAGTAGCTGATGTCAGGTTAGCCTCTAGGCTGCAACTGTATTAAAGAGCGTTGTCTGCTCACCTTCCAGTAAAATAGTAGTCCTGCAGGAACTTTATGCAACAGCTATGTCTGCCCAGAAAAAGGATCACCCAAACTGCAGTAATTTCTTCAGAAAATGGATATTTCTACTGACCAGGCAGACCTTAGGACTTCCTTCCATTTAGTATTAAGGATGTCATTATGGAGCTGTGTGTACAGGAAAAACAGCTGCAGTGTATTCTATAATGCAGTAGTTCACAACCTTTGATCAAGGCACCCCTAACATGCATCCCAAGCAACAATAAGGGCACAATTCACCAAAGAAAACAGATCCTGATATAATAAGGATTCAAGTACTTACAGAGCCACCCAACTCTCTTCCAGAAGCTCCTGTATGCATTGGCGCTCTCTGTGCTGCCTCTTTGTGTATGCGTTCCAGCAGTGAAACGCACGCAGCCGAACTTCTGGTCTGGCTGAAGCCTAGGCATTCATCATCTCCGGGAAGGTGGCGGTGAGTACAGAAAAACACACACTGACCGTGTATAGTGATATTCTAACATGGATCTGTGCGACCCCACTGTATGCAAGGGTATCTGATCCAGGCCACAAGGTAAATGCAAAGAACGCTAGCCGCATTTAAGGCAGACTGCAGAGGAGAAAAACAATAAAGAAGGATAGAGAGAGGCCAACTGCCTCCGTCCTCCAGCTTGGTAGGACCAAAATAACTGAATTGGGGAGGTGGAACAGACACTTTTATAATTTTGATTGGTCCCATCAGCTGGGAGGCGGAGTCAATACTCACAGTCTATTGCTGTGGATTGGACACAGAGGAAAAATAATTTATCACATCTATAAAAATGTGCTATCTGCAAAAATGCCTGGCAACAAAGATATTTAATTCTTGAAAATGGAGCCCATGCCTCACAGAGTTAAATCTGCTCTCAACCCTTTGAGTGCAATATGCTGGACATCTCTGGCACTCAAAGGGTTAAAATGGAAAGGATTTTCTCTCTCTTAAAATATTTCTGATGCTTTTTAACCTTTGTGCAACTACAATATGAAACATCTTGGTGCTGCATGTTTTCATGCTATTATAGTGTTACAGTTTGTCAAATACTTCAAGCATTTATTCCTCCTCCCCCAGAACCTTAACGTTTCAGAAGATGCCATAGTTTGTGGGGGGGGGGGGGGGGGGGGTTTTTTTTTAGTGCCACTTACAGTAAAAAACTACACCCAGAATTCCTGTGGAAGTGGGCATGTTCTACATTCTGTTAGCAAATACATTTGGTACCTCCTCGCATTTCTAAATTCATGGCTTTACTTTACAGGGAAGCCAGTCGTACGACTTTCAGACGGCTCTGTAGCACAGCCACGATCGCTTTAATAAAAAAGAAAGCTTTCACTGAAATGGTCTTCTATGTGTGCTTGCAAAATAAGAAGACCGTTTTAGTGAAATATTCTTTTTTTTTTTTTATTAACGCGATCGCGGCTCTGCTGCAGAGCCGTCTGATGATCTAACACCGGATTTCCCTTCAGTCAGCTACAACGCTGACTTCGGGGAAGGGGGAGGGAGAGGGCAACTTTAGGAGCGATCATCTCTCAAACCATAAAGGTTTGAGAGATGACACTGGGAGCAATATATTTATTTTTAATAGGGCTTTAATATAGGGATTAGTAATACTTAAGAATTACTATCCCTTTAAGTAAGGAGTTAATGCTCCCATTGGGTGATTCAATGGGGGAGTGATTTAAATCATGCAGGGAGTTGGCCTACCCCCACCATCCAGCCCGCCCACCACTATCCAAGTGACTGAAAAAACAAAATGGCTGCCACTTGCTCCTACACCACAGACACAAACACACACACACTCACGCAATCACACACTATCACACTCACGCAAATCACTCACACACACCCCGGGAGTCAGCACGATCCACCTTCCACCATAGTATGTGCAATTACCACATGCATTTCAACTACATAAATGAATGTCACTCACTCAGTCACACTCACTCCCACCCCGGGAGCCAGCATGATCCACCTTCCACCATAGTATGTGCAATTACCACATTTCAACTATATGAATGAATGCCACAGCGGAGGCATAAGTACAAACACAAACTCATTACAATGACACATAAGTCACCCCCTTATGACTCACTTCTGTGTGTGTGTTTGTGTCTCTGTGTGTGCCTGTTTGTTCCTCACTGTGTGTTGCATGTCTGTATCACACTCTGTGTCTGCATGTTGTGCATTGCATGTAGGTGTGTATGACTGTGTCGCTCTTTATGCATCTCAGTGCATGAGTGTGCATTTGCGTGTGTGTGTGTGTGTGTGTGTGTGTGTGTGTGTGTGTGTGTGTGTGTGTGTGTGTGTGCGCGCGCGCGCGCGCGCATTTGCATGTGTGTCTTGCATCCGTGTGTGTGCATTAATTCTTATATGGCAGGACATAACTTTAGGAATTTTTGTGGATACTTTCTCTCTTTCACAGAAAGAATTCCTACTCACCCGTCTCATTTCGGGATCACTAGTATTCACAACTTTGGGAAGCAGCACAAAGATCAGTAGAGGTAAAACCATCATCATTACCTATGTAAATGATACAAATATTGTATTAAGTGTAAGGGGAATTACTTATTTTATACACATTTTTATAACAAATAGGACTGGCCCATTTGCTGTCAAAGTATGGTTTTATGTTAACTTGTTAACTTCACTTTATATATATATATATATATATATATATATATAAATATAAAAGAGGGAATGAATTTGTGTACTTGGCAAACAAGTTTTTTGCTGAAAACATGTTAGGAAAAACATGCGATTACAATGATGCTTCATTAAGGAATCCTCTCCTGTAGTAATTACTGCGATGATTAAAGGGATAGTAATGTTTAATTACTGAAGTAAAATCGAGTCTTCTTTATAATGATGTTTATCAAGAAAACATTATTAAACTATGCCGTTTTCATTTATAGTCTAATAAAGTCTCCTCCTCCCACCCCTTCTACTTACTTCCGCAGCCTCCCCTCAGATCTGGAATCCGGTCTGCAGACCAGACGGGTTTCATCGAGGGACAATCTTTCCACTTTCAGTATAAGGAAAACCTGCCCCCTTGACAAAGGAGGGCAGGTTTTTCCTTATGCTGGAAGAAGATTGTCACACGTCAAATTCTGTCCAGGCTGGCTTGCTGAGGCTGCTGAGGTAAGTGGAAGGGATGGGAGGGGGAAACTTTATTAGACTATAAATGAAAAACTGCAGCGTTCAATAACGGTTTCTTGATACACTTTTTTTTTTTTTTTTTTTATATATAATGAAGAAGAATAAAGACGACTATTTTACTTCAATAATTAAACATTACTATCATTTTACACTGTACTATGGCAAAAGAGTGATGTTACGATGTCAGTTGATCTTTGTTCACAACTACACTAATCTAAAGACCATGTGTTTACCAAAACAATAGTACACACAGTTGTCTGAAAGAGGGATACCCTGTTTCAAGCAAGGATTTAAACTTTAAAAAAAAATAAAAATATATATATATATATAGAGGGTGTGAGAAAGGCTGCCAAAATGCTTCTCTTGCTTCCCTGCTCCAGTACCTTTAATCACTGGGGCAACAGTGGGACTCCATCAGGTTAATGAAGTCACCACACAAGCATGGTGACATCATGTGCATGCAATGATGGGTCAGGCAATGGACTATAACAGGAGACTGGAGGCTCCAACAATGCCAAGTCATCGCCTCTCAAATGAGGCCATTTGCAGCCCCTCTGCAGAGGAAGTGGTGGGCTACATCATTAGCAGTTTAAGAAGGAGAATGCCCTGGATGTGACACATCATGTCCTTAACCCTTTGCGTGTCAGAGGGGTACGCAACTCATTGCAAAGCAATGTGTTGCATTCCCCTCTGGATTTCAGAAGGTTAAGAGAGAAGACATTAAAGTGGAACTGCCACTTTTTAACAAATAGGCGATTTCAAAGTTGCCTATGTTTAACCCCTTCGTGACCACTGACGTGACACATCATGGAGTTCAAGGCCCCCGGCACGGCTGCACGCCGCTCCGGGAGCCCTGAACCAAAAAATGCCCCGTGGTTGTCAAGTGCCGGCCACGCGTGCCAGTCCTTAAGGGGTTAATATGTTTTTTGGGTTTTTTAATATATTGAAATATTTAGATGTGTCAGTTAATTCTAATACAGCCCAATAAGCCCAGGTGTGGAAAATAAGCTAAAATATGTCAGACTATGGTTTTAAATAGAAGAGGACTAACAAATATAGGTGTTTTTGAAAAGGTTTTTAAAAGTACCTATTTGTTACAAAGTGCCAAAACGTATAGTCTATGTATAAAAACAAAACATTAATAAAAACAAAAACACGTAATCTACTTCCACATCGCATGTAAAACTGCACTTCAGTACATTCGGTACCTACCATTGGGTTCATAAGAAAATCCGTCCATCCCCATGTCTCTCTTTTAATAAAATAGGATGGTGGCCCACTGGATTTCATCTGAAGAGGATAGGGCAGACGGACAACTTCAGATGTTTTGATGTGATTGACATATCTGGCCCTTGTGAAAAATAAAATGTTCAACAATCAATTTAAAAAACAAATAATTCCAATCTTCAGTAACATAAAACACATTCATTCAGTCTGGACCACAAAGAGCCAGACAGTACTTCTGCCTTTCTTCCTCTAATAATGGATTATGATTTTGATTAAAACCCCCAAATAACTCTACAACAAGAAAAAAAATTATGCAGCCCACAGGCTGCATGTAGCCACTGCCATTCAAATGTGTACCCTGTAGTATTTTTGCTTTAACCCTTTGAGTGCCAGAGGGGTATCCAACGCATAGCCCTGTGGGACTCAAAGGGTTAAACTACACAGCAGGTATACTCTCCAGTAATTAAAATATATTAAAAGTTGTGCAAAGCCAATATGAACTCATGGCAAATGTCCTTTTAAATGCTTCAAAAACTCATAATGAAGTAACAAGATCCCAGTAATACAAGGTCACAACAATTCTTAAGATCCTGCTCACGCACTTCGTCCATTCTAGTACAAATGACAAAAACAAAAGGCGGCACATATTCCCTCTAAGGGTATAATCATCCACAACACACAAAATATCAGCTATAACCGCGTTATGGTGAAATCCTGCTAAACTACTGCAGTACAATTCAGCCTCAGCGAGTAGCAGCAGGCAGTGGACAGATCCCAGGCTGGTTAATACTATGATCATAAGCAATGAGTGTCCAACTCAGGGGAATACCATCGTCATATTATTTGTTAAAAATGAAAAGAATTATACATTCTACTCTCATTCTTAAAGAGACTACCCTGAGGTTTACAATTAGTGATGACGTCTGCTGCTACTTTTGCACACACGAGTAGGACTTAATCATAATCTTTGTACATCTGCTCTTTTACACATTGTAAGAGACATTCCACATAGAGGGAATCTGCCCTCCTCTTGTTTTTGATATTCAAGATTTGATTACCAGATCACAATCTAATCTTGCAAATATTAACTTACCTGAAGATTGCAGTAATTGCTGTCCTGAATGGATCTAGGACTCCAGCTCTGTCCCTGGTGTCAGCAGGCAGTTATGACATCACAGCCCAGTGCCAACAGTAACCGTAACCCAAGGGAGCTGGTCAAGTCCACACAAGTCTCACTTACTAACATTGGCATAACTCAAAGAATTAAGACTTTTTTTTTTTTTTTTTTTAATTAAAAAAAAACCTTACATTTTTGCTTTTAATTTATATACTTACCACAGAGAATTTTGTATACAGTCTTCTATAAAGACATTAAAGCCCTCACATACTATCAAAGTATGGATGTGCCAGTTATAGTTTGGAGAGAAGAACTTTAATCACTTTGCTCTTATGGCATCTGCCCAAGACTAATCATGTTTTAGCAATGTTGTTGCCGTTTACATTCATACAAATGTTTAAGGTCATGTTTCTGTGAAAAATGAAGTGGTACTCCAAGAGATATGCAATATTTTATAAACCAACCGAGTATCATGGATAGAAAGGGGAGACCCTTTTCAGTGATAGCACCTCATCATGATCGGATGCAGGCAGGATGAAATATGGGCTCTGTTAGAGTTCACTCCCCTTCTGCTCCAACTACGCTATTTGCATTACACTGCACACGTGATCACTGGCATGAATATCTACATGTTGTATATCCCTGGAAAGGAAAGGGATATACAACAAGGGAAGACTCTTCCCTTTCCAGTGATATCAGCATTGTTTAAAGGGATAGTAATGTTTCACAAAAACAGCAGCTCCAATTAATCTTCATAGTATTTGGGCCATGGAGAGCGTTATTTCAGTATTGTCAGAGTTGTAGTTCAAGAGTAAATGAATGATAAAGTATCCTCCTCCTGTCTCTTTTACCTAATGTAAGCTGCCTCCCCTCAGATGTGGAATCTGCTCCTGGGACCAGACAGCTGACAGTAATGGACAATCTTCATATCGTGAGAATAATGAAAACCCTGCCCCCCTTGAAAGGTTTTTCCTTATGCTCACTGAAGATTTTCCCTCTCTGCGATTCTTATGGACAGTCTTGCTGTTCTGAGATGAGCAGTATTACATCAATAAAAGGGGAAGGAGGGGGATACTTTATCATTCAATTACTCTTGAACTACAAGTCCATGGTCCAAATACTATGGCGATTAATTGGAGCTGCTTTTATTGTGAAACATTACTATCCTTTTAAAACAGTTTCATGTTTACAGAGATACAGTCTATGTTAGAGGGCATCACCTTGCTCCTAAACCTTTCCTAGGAGTCTAGTGGAAGTCGCCCAAAAAAAGAACTTGTTGGTATTCATGACTCACCCTTAGGTAAATACTACACCCATATTTTGGCTCAAATTCTGCTCCCCAACCTTAGGACATCTCCCAGAGTGGATAAAGTGCAGTGGATAAAGTGTCTAATAAAATGTGTTAATTTTCAGGGAATGGTATAGAAAGCTTGAACAGGAGTTATGCTATGGTTTTAGTTCCTGAAGAAAAGTAAAAAATATTTCACTTTAGCTTCTTCCTTTTCCTCTTGTATTGGCAGACATTTCCCATACTCACCTCACCACATTCATGGGTTTTGTTTCCTTTCTGACATCCCAGGTTTGTGCAACATAGATTACAGTTTCACTGCCAGAAATGGGGGTCACCAACGACCTGTAGAAACTGATTAAATGTTCCAAGCCTGGAAGCCCCCTGCCTCCATTACCCTCTATTAAAACACAAAAATATATTTTTTATTACTTTATATACCATTTATATGTGTCAGTTCCCACAGAAATACATACCTGTGCGTGTCCAAAATAAATAAATAAAGTTATTGTAAGCCAGGGCACGACACATTCCAGGCAAGCAACCAGAAATTGTTACCTGGTGCTACATGCTGGCAAGGAGTTTCCCAACACGGCAGGGCAAGTTTATAAAAAAAAAAAAACCACTAGGGCTACCCTAGTGCATAGTGTAGTTCAAATAAAAAAATTATATAAATATTATTTTATATATATATATATATATATATATATATATATATATATATATATAAATAAATCAGTGTCTAAGTGGCAACTCCCATGAGATCTGACTTTAAAAGAAATACACATGCATAAATTAATATTAATAAAAATAAGTGGAAGCCACAAACTCTCAACATACATCGTCTGCCCCCCCACCAGCCTCATTCCCTTGCCCAATGGTAACCATGTAGCCCCACATATACTGTCTGACACCCCCGTGTTGTTCCCGTCCATTGGTAGTCATAGAATATTACATACACTGCCTGACCACCCAAGCCTTGTTCCCCTGCCAATTGATAGCCACAGATTCCCCATATATGTCTGACCCTGCCCCCAACGTTGCTCAGTTGCCTACTGTAAGCCAGAGATTGCCCACATACACACTCTGAGCCCTCTAGCCTCATTACCCTGCCTACTGGTAGCCAAGGAAACCCCACATACACTGCCTGAACCCCTTAGCCTGGCCTCACTGCACACTGGTAGCCACAGATCACCCATATACAATGTCTGATCCCTCCAGATCCTCATATACACTGTCTAGTACAATCGAGACAGGAAATTCTGACACTGTCTGTTATATGACATGGCCATCAGATCTATTGTGGGAGAACCCAGGGCTAATACTACAGACTGGAATTGCTTTTTTTTTTTTTTTTTTTTTTTTTTTTTTTTTTTTTTAAAGCACCATTTTCCAGGGTCCATGTTTTATCGTCTAAGGAAGTCGGCCTGTGTACTGAGGTGATCTGACAAGGTAGGTCGCTGAGAGGGCTATAAGATTCCTCTCTCCCCAGTGGAGTATATGTAATGCTAGACTGTTGAAATGAACATTTTCTGTTACTCCTTGATTCATAAGGTATTGAATAGTTGTGAAATTGTCGGATCCAATGAAGACCACTGTTCCCCTGAGAGTCTCCTGAAAGTGGCCGAGAAACTTCCAGACAGCCAGAAGCTCTAGCATGTTTACCTGTACAGGAGTTTCTTGAAGCGTCCACGCCCTTGCACCAACTTGTGATTCCAAATTCCTCCACAAACTACTTTACTGGCATCTGTTAACAGGATCTGCAAATCTGGTTCTATTAAGGGACACCCCTTTGAGAGACCGGGCCGATGAATCCACCAAAACAACTCTTCTGGTGAATAGTTGGACAGATTTTTTGTGCAAAGTTGAATGGGTATTTTCAGTAGAATCTCATAATTCTCCTGAGATAGTTGAGAATATCAGGATATAGGATGGAGTGAGCTGAATTTTCTGTCTTGATTAGACAGCCAAGCTTCTGAAGGGGATTTAGGCAAGTTCTTGTACTTGTTTCTGACCTTTGAAGTGAATCTTCTAATAATCAGAATGTCGTCTAAGTATAAGACTACACAGATCTGTTGATGATGGTTTAACTCTGCCATGGCTACTGCTAGGATCTGGGTGATGGCCCAGGGAGCTGACACCAATCCAAATGAAAAGACCTGGTATTGGTAGTGGCTCACGAAGATCTGAAACTTGATGTATTTCCTGGATGGTGGTCTGACTAGAACATAATAAGCGTCCTAAAGGTCTATGAGTGAAGTAAGAATGAGGTTGTATCATCTTTACTGCTGATGTTATTGTCTCCATTTTGAAGTGACCGACAGAAAAAAGAAATGAGGTCCATGAGATCCAATATAAGGCGTAATTCCCTGGAAGGTTTTGTAACAAACAAAAGAGTGGAATAGGATCCCTGGAATCTGATTCACTGGGGCCTCTTCTATTAATTACCCTGTTCTGGAGAAGATTTCTTAGCAGCTTTTCTCATCTGCAGTACTTTGTTATTGTCTCTGACAAGAGGTGTTCTGAATTGATGACCTGTTGGGACAGTCCAGAACGCCAAGATATACCCCTTCTCCACTTTTTCTGGTACCTACTTGTCTGGGTAAATCATGTTCCAGGCTTGCTGGAAGTACTCCAGTCTGCCTCCTACTGAAGTAGGAGCGTGTCTGGCTTCATTGTTGGAACTGAGCCTTACTCTGGAAATCTTTAAAATTCCCAGATCTGGCATTTTGGGATGAACCATGCTTCTTCTGGTAATACCCCCTAAAAAGGTTTATACCTTCTTGTTTCCTGAAAGGACTAATGTCTAAACTGGTTAGGTCGAGATAGTGAGCTTCTAGTTCCTCTTGTGGTAAGAAAGGAGTTTTTCCCACCAGAAAACTTTGATATCTCCTCCAGCTGATCACCAAATAGTTTTGTCCCGGAAAAGGGAAAGGATACCAATCTTTTTTGGAGGAAGCATCTGCTTCCTAAGCATTGATCCACAATGTCCTTCTAGCAGTGACAGACAGAGAAGATGACCTTGATAGCAGTGTAATATTGTCTAGTGAGGCGTGACATGAATAATTTACAGCATCTTTGATTTAACTCAATTCCTTCAATAAACAAGATCTGTTTCAGATCTCTTATTTTGGCCCTTATTTTGTCCATTGGTCTGATTTCCTCTCTGACTCACCTCCTGTCTTGTTTGTAGCACTTAAGCTTCTGTCCGAGGCTGCTCTCCACACCTTTGTTTCCTATGGAGTCTGCCCCATTATCAAGTTTTACTCCATGTTGTGGTTTCCTGTTGATTTTGCTACTGACCTTGGCTTTGCTTTGTTTATGGACTGCTCTGGTGATTTGACCTCAGGCTCATGTCTGACTATTCTTTCGTCTTCTCCATTGCTCCCGTCAATCCTGGTATTTGACCATCTTGGCTTCCACTTTGACTTCGGCTTTCTGTAGTGCCTCCTGGCTCTCCAGACTCACTGGCGGCTAGTGTGTTTTTTTCTCTCTCTGATAATATAGTGACTTGGCTTCCCCCTTTGGAGGTTGTGGCTGCTTGCTCACCGAGCTCTGACTATTTGCTCTGATGCCAAACTACCCTGTTACCTAGGCCTCCTATGGATTGAACGGTGGAATAAGACAATCGTGTGGGGTGTTTTGGGTGGCTATCAGCATGGCCCTGCTAATACTGATGTCGCCTGGCAATCCCTTCCTTTGCTGCCTGCCTTAGCCTCTCACCTTCATTTGCTGGTTCTGGTTTGTACGTGGTCTTAATCCCACAGCACGGCCATATGGGAGATCCGGTGGGTATTCTCAGCTGCCTTAGCCAGCATTCCTCCAAGCAGACCCCGTTCCTCAGAGCAGAAAGGGTTCTGCAGAGAACTAACACCCTTTTACTTTAGTGGTTGCCTTTCCACTTGTTCTAATTCTGGTAGAGCTCAGTACACTTATGGGCCCTGCCACACTGCACGGTTATTCTTTGTTGAGCTTGGTGTTCCTTGTGCTCCAGGCAGTTTCTTTGGGGTCCGTTTCCCTCTGGAGACTGAGTTCTCAAAATCTACTGATACCTTGGGTTGACATCCCATCTGTACTTGGTGGTCTCAGCCCACAATCCCATGACAGTCTTAGCCCCCTATTCTATTTTCTATTTGTTTTTGTCTGTTCTTTTATTTTGGTAATCTAGGATTTTCTCTAGCTCTTATTTATTGGGGCTCTCTCTTGCCCTATTGGGTAGTTTGCTGTTATAGGAGGTTCTATTTTTGGGTCTCGTCTGGGACATTCAACCATGCACTCTTTCAGCTATCCTGGTTATCTCGCTTTGCATCCAGCAATTTTAATTATGGCCGTTGTCATAGCAAGGTGAATGAGGTTTGTGAGTGGTGCCGATCACTCTCTCCCAAGCACCATTCTCTAGCTACTCCTTGCTCCAGACCTCCGTTAGACCAACACCTGACAATATGGATACAGATTATTCAATTTTACAACTCTGACAACCATATATGTACGGTATGGAAAATACATGCCGTGGCAATGGATGTTTTTAGACTTTTCCCTATGGTAGAGAACTGCTTTTTGAGAGAGATACCTGCCCGATTCTCCACAGGATCGGAAAGGGTTGTTCCATGTGAAATTTGGGCAACAGTCACATCCAGCTTAGGTGGGGTTGCCTATCCAGTAGTATCTACATCCAGAAAAGGGTACAAGCGGTGGAATCTTATGGACATAGTTCTGCATTTCTCTCCCTGTTTCCATTCATTAATAATGTATTGTATAGAACTATGAATTGAGATCTGAAGGTTAGCTTTCTTGAAGTCAATAAATGCTGTGACCATGACGTTGAGATCCTTTTGGACTTTAGAGAGGCCGTGGGTCTTCCTCATGGTCTTTATAAGACCATCAAATTTCTTTATGTTAAAGCTACCAATATCTTATGTAATTTCCCCTTCTTCCATGGATGACGCTGTGGATTCTAATTCAAGCAAACTTTCCTCTTCGTCCCGCCACTCTGGTGAGATAGCCATGATACTCGTTGGGCTTTTGAAACTCATACAGACCAGACCTCGTTGTGATAGGGGTCGTGACTGGGAAATGCTAGCTAACTGAAGCAACAGTGTATTCTTGGCTACATTTATTTTTATCTATCTCAGGCTCTACAGAGACTCATATGGGACAACATGGAGAAGGAATGTTGTACTGACACAGACTGACTGGAAGCGGTGAGATGTAAAAGGAGAGAGATAAAGAACAGCTACCGAACAAGGATGGGTCGGATTTCAGGTTGATACGAGGGCCGAGAGTGTACAAGCTAGAAACCTATGTGGTCCCGATTTTTCTATACCCCTTGTGTAAGATACTTGCACATTAATGATGCTCTTAGATGTGGTCCTCTTGTATTCCTCTCTCTAGATTATAAATCGTTCAAGGGATCAGGACCTTTAATGTGGAAGCGCCACTGGATTACATCAGGAAACCTTACTGAATATAACATCTCAATTTCATCACTTCATATTCCATTACTCATCGTGTGTCTATAGGAACCATCTTCCGTTGTACTCATCACCTTTCATATAGATAAGTACTACCTGCATCAAGTTCCATTCTAACTTATCATTTGGACAGATGAATGGTTGTAAAGTCTACTATTGTAGAGATTGGTATTGTAGTACCTTAGAGACATTCTTTTTTGGGTGTAATCTATATTTTTATTGTATTCTTAGTTGTGTCACTTGATAATGCACAAGCTTAGTGTGTTTGTGGTGGTGATAGGGACACAGTGAAGAGTGGTCTACAATTGGGCCCTTGTTCTTACCACATACCATTTTCTTTTTCTTTTTTTTTCGTTAACCTTACATTGAGCTACATGAATATTTGTTTCCGGAGAGCTTTCGGTCAGAGACTGTGAAAGCAAGCATAGTTATAAAATATAACACTATTCCTGAAGCACTGAGTGCTCCCAAGTATTTTTTTTACATTGTTGCACTAGCCCTGCTATCATAGTCTATGGCAGAAAGCTCTCTGAAAACAGAAAGAGATCCCAGTCAGGGACATCAAAAATGTAAACAGAAAAAGAAAACATGCAGACTATGTTAAGTAAAAAGGGAGAAAGACTTTAATAGGCACAAAAAATATAAATTGGAAGAAACTAATGTGTATTATATCACAACAAATAGTATACAAACTGTATAAAAACATTCAAAGGTTATTTTTTGTACTAAATTGTTATCATGTAACAGAATTTCAATTTTGTATATAATTTTCTCTACTTAATCTAGATTACATCTGAAAAGAAAATGCATTTAAGACTAACATTTTGAAACACAATCAGCAATAACAAGAGTTGTTTTACCTCATTTTGCCTTTTGAGGTGATGTCTACTCGGACAGGCTCAAAGCGATGAGCTGGAGAAACAACTTCTACCACATATGATCCAGAAGGAACATCATGAACTACAAAACTGCCATCTGTCCTATGATTAAAAATAGATTAGATTCACATGCTCAGTTCTTGGTATACTAACACACTCTCTTAATCTAATTATTTTCCAAATAATATAAAGCATGTTGTTGTATGGCAGCCACCCAGCGATTTCTATCATGATGATGGTAATGGGTATATAAGATACTTTACAGAAAATATGTGATAGGATTACATTGTAACAGTTACTGAGGCTGGCAAGAAAAAGAAAAAATTGTACCTGACTCCAAATGGCAGTAGGATATTTAACTGGATCAATATCACACCTGAAATTAAACCAACTATCACAATTCTCCATATCGTTCTGAGCTAGAAAAGTATCCATTATGTTTTCAAAAACATCTACAGTATATGCAAAGATATTTCTGAGGCAAGGAATGCCACTACATTACTGCCCTTACAGGGCATTATGAACGACCTCTTGTTTTTAACCCTCTGAGTGCCACATGGGTACGCAAAGCTTTGCAAAGCAATGCATTATGTACTTCTCTAGCACTCAAAGGGTTAATTCAGCTCATTTGACAAACACTTACCCAGAAAACAATTTGTACACACCTTGAATATATCTGTAAATATTTATCATCATCTTTTAGACATTGTTTCTCTAATGTAAAGAGACCCAGTTTGGCTAATCTCTCTTTATAACTAGAGCAGTACAACAGCTTTATTAAGTTAGTTACACACCTGTACTTTTTCAGTTTAATAACGGATCCATAGAGTAGCTGGGTCCATGCAAATTATTTTATAAAGATGAGTAACGTATGATCCTGTGTTTTATATATATGTTACACACACAGCTCTTTTTACACAGCAGTAGTATCCTATTGGCTCTTGAAATGGCCAAGTGACACTGCAATATTCTATCCTATATAATAATTCGCTAAAACATGTGTAACAGCGCAGTCGAGACTGCTGCACTGTTTCAGCTGCGGTGCGGGCAGTCTCTACTGCGCATGACTGCCCCATGACTGGCTGGCAGTAACACTGTGGCCCGTGTAACGGGCTCTTCAACTAGTATATAATAATTCGCTACATCGTGTGTCAGAAGCCGTCATGCGCAGTAGAGACACCTGCGCATGCTGTATTCATGCACACAACAGACTGCCCACACCGCAGCTGATAATGGAGCAGGGCTCCGAATTCAGACTGTAGTCCTTGACTACATTCTGAATTCGGAGAGCCCCGCTCTGTATCAGCCGTGGAACGGGCAGTCTCTACTCTGCATGACTGCACCGCAGCCGTTGCTGGGTAGCACTGTGGTCCGTGTACATGGGCTCTTCAACTAGTATAAATATATTACACACACAGCTCTTTTTACACGGTAGTATCCTATTGGCTCTTGAAACAGCCAAGTGACACTGCACACTATCAGCAAGTCTATTGTCTATCTGTACCCCTACATTTCTCTCTACCGTGGACTCTCCAAACATATTTCCCAGTTAGTGTACATTAAACGTGTTTGTTTTTGCAACCCAAATGCTTAACTTTAAATGTATCGATAGTTGGATTAGATATTAAATGGTGAAACCGATGCAGTGGTATAGAAATGATAGTCTACGTACGTGTAATGAGACTGAAAACATAGTAAATTAAAACAATGCAATAATTAACAGTACAAAATGAAGACAGTGATAACAGCAGAATTAATGTGACCTCATATCAGTGTACAGTGACATTAAGGAACACCGATATTAACCCTTTAAAGACCAGAGATACGCAGCGTTGTGCACCTGTCTTAGCCATAAGAGGGTTTAAAGTGGATGCAAGCGAGACAAAACTTGCATCTGCCTTACCTCAAGAAGCCTATATGCTCTTCTCCGTCCACTAATACTCGACCGCCACTCACCCAGTCTTGTGGCCTCACACCGGGTACCACAGCCCGACCTTCAACTTTGAACCGATCACCGCCTAAGCCAGGGCTCAACACCTCAATATCTGCATTACACCACTGAAACAATACAACCAGGTAGAATACAGTAACCCTACGTAACGCAGCGAAAGAGTATGCTAGAGCTGCCATGATAGAGACAAGACCTACAAAACAACACTTCCTGTCCATCACTTCCGCCCACTCCTCCAGCCAATAGCTGCACAGAGACAGGGATCGGTGATGACGTCTTCTAGCTCGGAAATGTTTATATGAGATGTAGAGAGTATTTTGATACGTACGGCTGTAAGGTTGGCGTACAGTCCTAAAAAGAAACATAATTGCTTTTCTCATATATGCTTGGTTACTGAACACTTTGACGGGATTATAAAATTGATAGTACGTTAACAGGTTAAAAACATAAAATAAGCAATATCTGTGGCGCACTCATCACATGAACTGGAGTAAAAATTATTAACGTTTTACGTGCCAGATGCTTGGGAAATTATTTTTATGGAGGCCAGATCTATTTTCATCAGGTATGACTTCGGTAGGTGTGTGTGTACATATATATAATATATATATGCATATTTATATATTTTTTTGTTTGTTTTCCAGAACAAGTTCAGGTTTCTCAAACAAATTCAAATGGCATCACACCCCCCCCCCCCCCCCCCCCCCCCGGAACTTTCAGTTGAGGGCTACCGGGAGGGTAGTCCTCTGTTCAGCAGGGGGTAACAAAAATTACGCTAATAGTGTCAAAAAGGGGAGGGGCTTAACTCGAGTGTTTTGGGGGGGGATTTAACCCTTTGAGTGCCAGAGTGGTACGGAATGCATTGCAAAGCAATGCATTCCGTACCACTCTGACACTCAGAGGGTTAAATGTGTCACACAGAAGGTGGGGACGGAGGCACAACGGGAGAAAAAGCAGATGTGGCAGAGTTTCAATAGAAACTCTCCACATCCGGAGGAATCTGCCTCTGCCCCGGAGACCCGGTAAAATTCTGTCAGAACTGGAGTCTCCGGGGCAAATCCAGAGAGTTCCCATATATATATATATATATATATATATATATATATATATCAGGTAAACACCGTTTTAATATTAATATTCTTCTAAATTCCGGTGTGATCACTCAACTGTGACAGCTCTTTCAGGGTGGCTAATGATCTCCAGACTGCAAAAGCCAAAGGACAGTTTTCTATACTTATACTACTCGATTTATCCTGTGCCTTCGACAAGGTTAACCATCATACCTGAGAACTTCCAGTTGAGGGCTACCCGGAGGGGAGTCCTCTGTTCAGCAGGGAGTTGTAACGTGACGCCTTGTATCATAAGCTGGATACCTCTTTTATAGTTCCTTTCTCCCTCAGAATAACACTCCAATAGTAAACTGACCCTCCTGTTCCCAAACATCAGCCAAGACTTGATGAAGGGAAGAACTCTCTTTTATTGACTCAAACACACAGCTTATATACACTACAGAGACTCTTATCTAGATCAGCATGCAAACGAATACTTGGGACAGTGTTTCTGTGCTTGACCAATCAGCCACCAGCATCCTTATCAGGATAAGAATGCAGATTAGGACTTGAAATGCTACATTCTTAACTGGCTCATCAATAACCGCCTCTGATTGGTCAAGGAAGCACAGCAGGAATCAATTAACATTCCTTAGCACAGGCCTGGAGCAGAGTGGAATCAAAGCCCAACCCCCCCACTATCTCTGCACTCCAGCAATGTACTGGAATCAACTATGGCTAAGCTCAGTCTATGGGTGTTAGTATTTTGGGTAGAAATAGTCTCTAACACACCAATATCTCCCATAGTCACCACAGTTGTGTCACATATCTCCCCCTTGTATCCATGTCCGGCATACCCGATTAGACCCAGTCGGGTGTAATTTAGGGATGTCCGGGGTTTTCTGCCTGTGGTTCCATATCCGTTTGTCTGGATAAGCCGTCGGCGTTGTGGTTTTGTTTCCCTGGACGATATTGCAGGGAAAAATTGGAGGGCTAAGCTCCAGCGTAGAAGTCGCGGATTGTCTCCAGCTACCCGGTTTAGCCAAACCAGCGGGTTATGATCTGTGATTAATGTAAACTGTCTACCGTACAAGTAGGGTTGGAGTTTTTTCAGCGCCCATACCAATGCCAAGCACTCCTTTTCAATGGTGGCGTAGCTGACCTCCCTAGGCAACAGTTTCCGACTTAGGTAGGCCACCGGGTGTTCGTGTCCGTCGTCTCCCACTTGGCTTAGAACAGCTCCCAGCCCGAACATTGAGGCATCTGTGTGTACAAAGAAACGTTTAGATGAGTCAGGTGCGGCCAATATGGGAGCGGCGCTTAGCACTGGCTTTAGTTGCTCGAAAGCCTTCTCACAGTCTAGGGACCACCGTACTTGTCTGGGGAGGTGTTTCTTGGTTAAGTCGGTTAGTGGTTTGGCGATGGCACTATAGTCGGGTACAAACCTCCGATAGTACCCTGCCGTCCCTAAAAATGCCAGTACTTGAGTCTTGGTTCGGGGTTGGGGCTACTTGGCTATGGCCTCTACCTTGGCGGGCTCGGGTCGTTGTTTCCCTGAACCCACCCGGTGTCCTAAGTACTGCACCTCGGCCATGCCGAGGTTACACTTGTCAGCCCGTAAGGTCAGTCCCGCTTCCCTAATCCGGTCCAACACTGCAGACAAGTGCCCGAGGTGATCTTCCCATGTGCGACTGAATATGGCTATGTCATCCAGATACGCACACGCAAAGTCCTGCAGACCCTCCAGGAGTCGGTCGGCCATCCGCTGAAACGTGGCGGGGGCATTTTTCATCCCAAATGGCATGACCTTAAACTGGTACAAGCCGAATGGGGTGACAAAGGCCGATTTTGGGATGGCCTCCTGGTCCAGGGGGATCTGCCAATACCCCTTGCACAGGTCCAGTGTGGACAGATAGCTCCCTCCCGCGATCTTATCTAAGAGCTCGTCTACCCGGGGCATAGGGTAAGCGTCTGTGGTAGTCCCGTCGTTGAGCTTACGATAATCCACGCAGAAGCGTGTGGTGCCGTCTCGTTTCGGCACCAGGACTACCGGTGAAGCCCACGGACTCTGCGACGGTTCTATCACCCCTAAGGCCAACATTTCCCTTAGCTCTGTCTTCAGGTGGTCCCTAACTGCCTCAGGAATACGATAGGGTCTTTGCCACAGGGGTTCCTGACCAGGTGTTTCCACCTTGTGGATCGCTAAGGTTGTATATCCCGGTGTGGCAGACAGCATATCGCTTCTTTCCTGTAGCAACTGGGTCACCTGAGTTTTCTGGGGTTCTGTGAGTTTATTCCCTAAAACCACTTGCTGTAGTGTGCTGGAGGTACTACTCAATAAGTCTGGGAGGGGCATATTCTCACTGTCCTCAGTGGCTGGTGCACATATGGCCGCCACTTCCTCTGGTCTCTCCCTGAACTCCTTAAGCATATTCACATGAAAAGTCCGCTTGACCCTTTCATCTGAGCACCGGGCCACCATGTAGGTAGTGTCACTGATTCGTTCCACTACCCGGTAGGGACCCTGCCATGCAGCTTGGAGTTTATCTTGCCGGGTTGGCTTCAAGACTAACACCTTTTGGTCAATCTGGAAGACCCGGTCTCGGGCACCTCGATCATACCAATGTTGTTGGCGCCTTTGGGCCGCCTGCAAATTCTCCCGGACGAATGCCGTGAGTTGTTGCAGCCGGTCCCTCAGCTCCAAGACATAGGATACAATAGGCAACCCATTGGCTCTACATCTCCCTCCCAATGCTCCCTGATCAAGTCTAGCGGGCCCCGGACTCGCCGTCCATATAGCAATTCGAAGGGGGAAAAACCGGTGGATTCTTGGGGTACCTCTCGGTACGCAAATAGTAGATGGGGTAAAAACTTTTCCCAGTTTTTATAGGTTTCTGTGAAGGTCTTGATCATCTGCTTGAGCGTGCCGTTAAAACGTTCACAGAGACCATTTGTTTGTGGGTGATAGGGGGAATTAAACAGTGGCTTTATTCCACATAGGCGCCAAAGCTGCTGGGTAACCTCCGCTGTGAATTGGGCTCCTCTGTCTGACAAAATCTCTCTAGGGAACCCTACTCGGGAGAATACTTTCATTAGAGCCTCAGCCACAGTTTCTGCATTAGTGTTGGCTAGCGCCACCGCCTCCGGGTACCTTGTCGCATAGTCTACTATGGTGAGGATGAACTTTTTGCCGGAGGGGCTGGGTTTACTTAAGGGCCCTACCAGATCTACCGCTACCCTATGGAATGGTTCCTCAATTATAGGGAGCGAGCGCAGTTTGGCCGGGGCCCGATCCCCCCCTTTTCCCTACTCTCTGACACACCTCACAGGTCCTGCAAAACTCTCGTACATCTTTGGAGATTCCAGGCCAGAAGAACGTTTGCGTTAATCGGTGCCCTGTTTTCCGTAAACCTAAATGGCCTGCCAGGGGAATATCATGGCTGAGGTGAAGTAATTCCCTGCGGTATTTTTGGGAAACAACTAACTGCCGGCGGGGAACCTGTGCCAAACCTGGCCCCTCTCCTCCGGATACTCGGTAGAGTAATCCATGATGCCATTCAATGGCTTCACCCCCTTCCCCCTCATTCGGAGTGTCTGCCCTCTTCCTGTACCCCTCTAACGTCGGGTCGGCTAGCTGTTCCCCCTTAAAGTCCTCAGGGTTACCCCAGGCTAGAGGGACTGGAATTGTCTGGCTAGGGGATGGTGTTCTCACCTGTGGTTCTTCACTGTGAGAGGGATCAGTCCTTCGACTTTGTAAGCGGGTGGTCACTGGGTGAGCGGCTTCCTCGATGAGGGGACCAAACTGGGACGTCAGGTCCCCCAAATCATTTCCCAGCAGTAGCTCAGCTGGTAGCTCCTTCATGACTCCCACCTCTACATAGCGGGAATCTGCTCCCCAATCCAAGTGCACTCGGGCTGTAGGCAACTTGTGGATAGCACCCCCAGCCACCCTGACGGCCACGGTTTGCCCCGTGCGGTCTGTATTCCTGACTCGGTGCGGTTGAATCAACGTCAGGGTAGCCCCAGTGTCTCGCAAACCCCTAGCAGACTGGCCGTTAATTTGCACAAGTTGTCGGTGATGTGCCCGGTTATCCCTGGCTGCTTGCAAGGGATTTACTTCATGTAGCACCAACCCCAACTCCTCTTCCCCCAGCAGGGTATCCTGCTGTAAACAGTGGACAGCGCCTCTAGCTCCAGTGCCTCGGGCAGGTTTGGGACAGTTACTCTGGTAGTGTCCTACTTGGTTGCAGTTGAAGCAAGTCACTCCTGTCGGCCTGCGGTTGACCGGCCGGTTGGGTCCCGGCCCCTGGGGCACTGCTCGAGACTGAGTACTCCCTGATGTGGTCTGGTTTATTGGTCTTGGAATAAAAGGCACTTTGAGTGCAGCTGGCTCTGGTCTTCTGCCATCCATAAATTCATCCGCCAGCCTGGCAGCCTCTTCCACTGTCATGGGTTTTCTATCCCTTACCCACTCTTTCACCTCTGTCGTTGCCATGTCAAAAAATTGTTCCAGCAACAATATTTGCAGAACATCTTCCAAGGTTTTTGCTCGGCATCCTTTCAACCAGTTGGAGGCAGCCCGGTGCATCCGATAAACCCACTCCACATGTGAATCTTTAGCTCCTTTCCGCATCCCCCTCAATTTCCTGTGGTAAGCTTCTGGGGTTACGGCGTAGCGGGCTAGCAAGGCTTCCTTTACTCTTTCATAACAGGCTAGGTCATGCTGGGGTATAGCCCGGAAAGCGGCAGCGGCTCGACCGCTGAGTTTGCCACTTAACATGGAGGGCCAGTCCTCAGGCTCTAGTCCTTGGATGCCACATTGCCTTTCAAAGTCCTCCAAAAAAATCGTCAATGTCATCCTCCCCATCCACGAATGCTTTAAATGCTGCATAGGGTAGCTTCCGACGGTTCCCGATTATTGAACCGGTAACGGATGCTGTCTCCCCCACATGCCCCGAGGCCCGGAATTTGAGCGCCTCTGTAGCTTGAGCCATGATTTGAACGACCAATTCTGGTGCCGGATTTGGTCCCAGTAGCGCAATTCGCCATTTTACATCTTTCTGGAACTCGGTCTCCTCCATGCTTGCGGGGGATGCGGTGCTGGCTTGGTCCGATTCCATCAGTTCTGTTATCAAAATGGATTTTGGCTTGTTACTTGCCACTCGTCCCCTTGCTTCCAGCAAGTCTTTTAGAGTGCTACGTTTCAGCCGGTCGTAGCACTCCTCCATCCACTGCCCGCTTTGTTGCCGAGACCGGGGTCAAGCCAGCGGCTATATCTCCCCCTGGATTCTGGTCTCAGTTTCGGTTGCTGAGACCGGGGTCAAGCCAGCGGCTATATCTCCCCCTGGATGCTGGTCTCAGTTTCACTGTTGCTCCATCCACTGCTCGCTGCGCTGCTGAGACCGGGGTCAAGCCAGCGGCTATATCTCCCCCTGGATGCTGGTCTCAGTTTTGCTGTTGCTCCACCCACTGCTCACTGCGCTGCTGAGACCGGGGTCAAGCCAGTGGCTATATCTCCCCCTGGATGCTGGTCTCAGTTTCAGTTCCTTGGGATAAGCCGAATCCCGCCGCTTGCCACCAGTTGTAACGTGACGCCTTGTATCATAAGCTGGATACCTCTTTTATAGTTCCTTTCTCCCTCAGAATAACACTCCAATAGTAAACTGGCCCTCCTGTTCCCAAACATCAGCCGAGACTTGATGAAGGGAAGAACTCTCTTTTATTGACTCAAACACACAGCTTATATACACTACAGAGACTCTTATCTAGATCAGCATGCAAACGAATACTTGGGACAGTGTTTCTATGCTTGACCAATCAGCCACCAGCATCCTTATCAGGATAAGAATGCAGATTAGGACTTGAAATGCTACATTCTTAACTGGCTCATCAATAACCGCCTCTGATTGGTCAAGGAAGCACAGCAGGAATCAATTAACATTCCTTAGCACAGGCCTGGAGTAGAGTGGAATCAAAGCCCAACCCCCCCACTATCTCTGCACTCCAGCAATGTACTGGAATCAACTATGGCTAAGCTCAGTCTATGGGTGTTAGTATTTTGGGTAGAAATAGTCTCTAACACACCAATATCTCCCATAGTCACCACAGTGAAAAAAATTAGGCTAATTGCGTCAAAAATGGGAAGGGCTTGATGCGAGTGGGGGGGGCAGGGCTTAAAGGTGTCACACAGAAGGCTGGGGACGGAGGAACAGCAGGAGAAAAAGCAGATGTGGCAGAGTTTCAATAGAAACTCCCCACATCCGGAGGAATCAGTCTCTGCCCCCAGAGACCCGGTAAAGCTCTGTCAGAACCGGAGTCTCCGGGGAAAATCCAGAGAGTTCCCAGGTATGTTAACCATTCTCTGCTCGCTCAAATTCTGCACAATCTTGGCTTCGAAATCAAGCTGCTTCACAGCTCTCCTCCTATCTCTCACAACGTTCCTTTTTTGTGTCCTCTAGCAATAACACCTCCTCCACAGTCCCTCCGTCTGTGGGGGTGCCTCATGGCTCCATTCTGGGTCCTCTGCTTTTTTTTTTTTTTTTTTTTTTTTTCTTCACTGTACACCCTTTCATTTGGTGAACTTATTAGTTAATGTGGCTGCAAATACTATCTATATGCTGATGATTCCCAAATTTACATCTGCACTCCTGATCTTTCACCTCAAATCCAGATGCAAATTTCAGACTGCCTTTTGGCCATTTCCTCCTGGATGGCACAATGTCAGCTGAAGATAAACATGGCCAAAACTGAACTGCTAATTTTCCCACCAAGACCTTGCCCAACACCTAGCTACACCATTACAGTTGATTGAATCGATATTGATCCGGTTAGCTCAGCTTGCTGCCTTGGGGCCATATTTGATTCCTCTCTTTCCTTCTCCCCTCACATTAATTCCATGGCTAGATCATCTTGCTTTTTTCTCCTCAACATTGCTAAAATCCATGTGTTCCTCTCTCAACAAACTACTAAAACTCTTATACATGCCCTCATTCTGTCCCCCTTAGACTATTGCAATATCCTACTAACTGGCCTCCCTGCTACTCTTCATTCACCTATGCACTCTGTTTTAAACTCAGCTGCATGAATTACCACACTCTCCCCAAAAACTGAACCTGCCCACATAATTCTCAGACTTCTGTCATGGCTCCCGATTCAGCAGCGCATCAATTACAAAGTTCTTCTTCTTAACTTTTTTTTTTTTTATAATTAAGTTTTTATTAAGAATTGACATAAGCATCAATAACAAAAAATTGAAAAGATAGTAAAAGACAGAGGGTTTACAATAAAATATGCACCAGCTTAAACATATTGATAAAGTATAATGACCGGTTACAATGTAATGTATATAACTGAAAAGAGAATGGAAGTGGTCCTGACCCTCTCATACAAAGCGTCAACTCTAAAGTTTCCTAAGAAGAAAGAGATAGAAGTAAAGGAGAAGATAAATGAAGAAGAAAGAAAGAGGGAAGAGGACAGGAAGAAGAAGAGGGGGGGGGGAAGCGGCTCTGGATCTACACATCCAAGCACAGTCACTGGTTTATTGTAGGACCTAACTTCAGAGAATGCCACCGGGTTAGCAAAGGAATCAAAGAGGCAGTATTTCTATGTGCAAGTCTCCACGACATGCGCATAAACAGTAATTGCTCGTCAACCTTATCAAACCAGGTCAAGAGATCCGGGGGAGAGGTGGTTCTCCATTGTAGAGGAATGAGGGCTTTAGCAGAATTTAACAGAGCATACAGAAATAATTTCTTACACTTTGTGATAGGAGGAAGGTCCTTGTACAACAGGATTTGCCAGGGGTCTCTAGATAAAGAGATAGTAAATTTTCAATGAGAAGGAGGCAGGATGACCAGAAGGACGAAATCAGAGGGCAGTGCCACCATATATGGGTCAGAGAACCAATATCTGAATGACATCTCCAACATTGTTTCGAAAGGGTATTGTGAAAAGAATGCAACCGAACCGGAGTATAATACCATCGGAAAAGAAGTTTGCAATTAGTTTCCACGGATCTGTTGGAGATGGAGGATTTATGTGTGTTTCTCCAGATGGAAATCCAGTCTGCCGTCGAAATGGTGGTTCCTAGTTCTTTTTCCCATGCAAGAGTGTAAGGTGGTTTATGCAAAGTGTCATGGTCAGAAAGAAGTTTATATAACGTACTCATGAGTCCACGACCTGGAAAGTGAGACCTTTCAAGTAATGTTTCAAATTGGGTTAGAGGTCTAATAGCACATGATTTAAAATAAGGTTGTGAGAGAAAATGCTTAATGCGGAGGAATCTCCACAATTCAGCAGGAGGGAGATCGTAGAGGGACTGTAAGGAGGTAAAGTCTTTAAGTTGAGAACCATTCAAGAAGTCCCCGAGTTTTAACTCGGGAATGGAAGACCAGAGAGGAAATTGATTTGATGGCAACGAATGAGGAGAACTAATCGGAAGGAAGATTTTTGAGAAAGGAGAGGGGTATAATATCAATCTCTTAGATCTACAAAGTGAGAACCAGGTCGAAAGTACGGTCAGAACAATGGGATTAAACATGGAAAGAGAACCTTTAGGGCTATCTTCAGTGAGTATAAAGTGGAGCGGATCGAGTGGGGCAGAGTCACGTTCTAGGCCCACCCAAAGTTTATCAGTTCCACGGTGACTCCAATCAAGAACACTAGAGAGTAAAGAAGCTTCGTAATATGTCTTCAAATTGGGTACTCCAAGACCCCCTCTCGTCTTGTGTCTGGTCATGGTAGATCTTTTGACTCTGGGGTTGATGCCTCCCCAAATGAAGCGAGTCAAAATCTTGGTTGATTTAACGAAGAAAGATTGAGGGATAGAAATAGGTAGGTTTTGGAAAAGGTAGAGGAATCTCGGAAGAATCATCATTTTAAAAGAATGAATCCTGCCCAACCACGAAATATATAGTTTATGCCACCTAGATAGATCCTCTTGAATCGTTTTCAAAAGTGGAGGGAAGTTAGCTGAGAAAATAGAATGCAAATCAGTCCTGAGACGTATCCCTAAGTAAGAAATCCCTTTGACAGACCATTTAAAATGATAAGTAGAGGATAGGGAAGTCATCAAGTCAGAAGATAAGTGAAAGCTTAAAGCTTCAGATTTGTGAACGTTGATCTTAAAATCTGAAAAGAGTGCGAAGAGATCAAATTCAGAGAGAAAGGCAGGAATTGCTCGGAGAGGATCGCAGGTAGATAGCAACACATCATCTGCAAATAAAGATAGTTTAAAAGCGAGAGAGTTGAATGGAATTCCAGGGATGACAGAGTTCTGTCTAATTCATTGCGCAAAGACTTCCATAACAAGGACAAACAGGAGGGGGGAGAGGGGGCAACCCTGACGCGTACCATTGGATATGGAGAAAGAGTCAGCGAGGGAGCCATTAATTTTTACTTGTGCAGATGGGTTAGTGTACAGAGTAGCAATGTATTTCAAAAAGAGGGGGCCAAATCCATAGGCTCGTAAGGCAGAGAACATAAAAGACCAGTTAATTCGATCGAATGCCTTCTCGGCATTAATAGTGAGAAAAACCGCCTGAAGCTTGTTCGAAGTGACATGATGAATGAGGTTCAGAAGTTTTCTCGTATTGTCTCTGGTTTCTCGACGGGGAATGAAGCCCGCTTGATCCGGGTGGATCAAAGTCGGGAGAAGAGGTTGAAGTCTGTTCGCCAGAATCTTGGCGTAGATTTTGACATCAAGATTGAGTAAAGATATCGGGAGGTAATTAGCGCAGTTCAGAGGATCCTTGCCCGGTTTCGGTATGACCGTGATATGAGCCGTCGAGATGTGAGGATGTCCGGAGATAGCTTCCGGGAGGAAAGAAAAAGACTTGGTCAGCAAGGGAATCAACATAGATTTGAAGGCTTTATAGTAAGGTTGGGACAGGCCGTCTGGGCCAGGTCTTTTGCCCGGAGGGAGAGAGACAATCACCTGCTCAACTTCTTGTTCTGAAATAGGGCGTTCCAGATCTTGAAGGAGGTTATGGGGGATTTGCGGTAGATTCACTGACTTTAAATAATCATTTAATGCAGATGAAGGAGCGTCAAAAGAAAGAGGATATGAAGCTGGATTTAGATTGTACAAGGAAGGGTAATAGGATCAGAAGGTTTCTGCAATTTGCTGAGTAGAATATGAGACTGAGTTGGAGTGAGTTCGAATAGAGGGTATGAATGTGTTTCTCTGTCTAGCTTTCAGTTGACGGGACAGTAGTTTCCCTGGTTTGTTCCCATGCTCAAAGTGTAGTTGTCTGACCCTCAGAAAAGAGCGTTCCACTTTCTCATGAAGTAAAGACAATAAGTTAGAACGAAGAGTAGAAAGACGAGAAAAGGAGGCTGAAACAGCCGAAGCTTTGTGGAGGGATTCTAATTTCCGAATCTCCGCCAGAATGGTATCAAGTTCTTTCGAGAAGTGTCGTTTTCGCTGTGCCGCCAACTGAATGAGGATACCACGGAGTACACATTTGTGGGCTTCCCAAATCGATACAGGTGACATGTTTTCAGTACTGTTTTCCGAGATGAAATCCTTCAAAGCCTGGGTAATCCGATCACGAGAATCAGAGAATGTAAGGAGGGATTCGTCAAATTTCCAGTGGTAGGTTTTGGGGTGTGAGGATGGGAAGTCTATCCTAATAGTGACAGGGGCATGATCCGACCATGTAATATTGCCAATCTCTGAATCCCGTAAAAGGGGAAGAGCCGAATGGGATAAGAAAATATAATCAATCCTGGAATAACAGGAGTGTGGGTGAGAATAAAAAGAGTAGTCTTTCTCGAGAGGATGTAGTACCCTCCAAGTATCAATCAGAAATAATTTATGAATTTCTCTAGAGAATCTGCTAAGATTTCTCTGGGAGTTAGACGAAGTACCAGTTGAACAATCTACTTTGGGAGACATCGGGAGGTTAAAGTCACCCCCCAAAATTAATGTCCCTTCTTGAAAGTCTGCTAAAATGTCTAAGGTATTGCAAAGGAAGGGAATTTGCAGTGAGTTAGGGGCATATAAAGTAGCAAAAGTATAGACAGAACCTTGGATGGAGCCTTTAATAAACAAGAACCTTCCTCCCACATCGGATTTAGTAGCTGAATGGATAAATTGAACGTTTTTATGAAATAAGATTGCTACCCCGCATTTCTTGACCCTGGCTGAGCTAAGATAAGCTAAAGGATAGAGTGCTGATTGTAAAGAGACTGGAGCCCCTCGTTTCAAATGTGTTTCTTGGAGCATAACAATATTGCCTCTCATTCTCTTCAATTCCTTGAAAACCATAGATAGTTTACGGGGAGAATTCAGACCCTTGACATTCTGTGATATGACAGTGAAAGAGTTAGTCCTAGTGTCCGCCATCAGCACAGACTGTGAGTTGAGGGCGCAATCTGAAAGGTACAGTGGACTGAGAAAAAAAAAAATTTAGTAACTATACCCAGGCATGTAGACCCAGAGTCGCAAGGGGGGGGGAAGGAAGGAGGAAAGGAAAGGCAGAGGGGGAAGAAAAAAAAAAAGGAGGGTAGAGAGAGAGGAGAAAAAGAAAAAGGAACAAATCGAGAAATCACACCCTCCAGGAGGTACAGCGGGGCGAACCCCTCTTCTGGAGAGAAAAAGAGAGGAGGAGTATGGGGGAAATATAACCATTGCAAACCAAGCAATGTAGAACAAAAGCAGGTAAGGTAACTACAGAGAGATTTAGAAGGCACCAGAGTCAGGCGGCGCCATACAGGAGAAAGGTGAGAAAAAAGCATAGGTGATCCGGTCAAGAAGCATAATAACAATTATCTTAAAAAAAGAAAGGAGACACAATACACATACAAGTTCTTTGCCTCAATAAGCTAAGAAGGAACCAAAGTGTGTAGGTTATTACTCAAAAATGTAACCTTCTATTTATTAGCCTCTAGTCCCATTACTGAGAGACATGTATAGAAATACAATACCTATATTGTGGTGTGACTAACTAAACAAACAATTTTACAAGCCTGTAAAATCTAACGTTCCTTACATCGTCCCATTCCACCCACGTATCTTTTAACACTTATCTCACTCTCCCCCCCTCTCACATCGACCCCTAAATCCCATATAGCACACCGTTATTCTCAAATGTGAGGATGAACTTGAAACGTGGAAGGGAAAGCGTCTCCCAAATAGGCACCCCACTTCGTAGGGAGCATAACTGGGAGAGGCCCCCAAGTCCACCAAGGAGAAATGGTAGACGTCATACCCAGCCAACCTAAATAGAGCACTGTAACTCGCCATGTGAACTGAAGGTAAGGGCCTGGGGTATCAAAACCATAGAGTTATACCCTTGTTGGAGGGGGGAAAGGGGAGGAGGGAAAAAAAAAAAAAAAGGGGGAGAATAGGGAGACAAATTAAACAAGGGGTGTTCCAATGAATAGGCCTCAGGTATATCAGGTAAGCATCAGAAACTTATATAATAACTAGGACACTACCTGCGAGAAAGTCCCAAAGGTAGGCCAACAGATAGGGTCTACATCTATGTTATATACGTTGTGAGGTGGGAAAAATGCGCACCCCAGATGGGGGAGAGCGAAACAGTGTCTCCATGACCTGCACCCCGGTAAGAAAGGGAGCAGGGCAGAGAGAAAATTTAGAGAGGGGTCAGGGTTGGCCAATGTAGGAGACATATAAATATGTGGGAACTATCGAAAAATAATAGCCAGTCACATCAGGCCCGTAGAACCAGAGTGAGGGCTGAGAAAATGATATATCTGATCGCAATGTCACACTATAGAGGTCAATAAAAATAAACAGCTCACATAAACAATACACAGAACAAACAAAATACTCATCTGTAAATTGTATTGGAGAGGATCAATTACAAAATACAGAAGGCAGGTATCTGGAAAACATGCAAACCAGAGTCCAAACAACAGTTCAACCATTAGACTGCCATGCTTGTTTCGCCACATTGCCAGGAGAGGATGGGGATCCAGGAGCCCTTCTCCGTTTGTGCACAAGGTGCCAAGGAGCTGATGTGTCCATGTCCACCTTCCAGACGGCATCTTCAGAGGAATCTATAGCGAAAGAGGTCCCGTCAGGTACTGGGAGTTGCAGACTGGAAATAAGGGTATGGGGGTCTTCACCATATTTCAAGGTATGAGTGCGGCCCTCTTTAGTGACCATGAGGGAGAGAGGGAATCCCCATTTATAACGTAGGTTATGAGATCTTAGAGCCATTGTCAGAGGGCGCAAATCTTTGCGCCATCGTAGGGTGAAGGTGGAGAAGTCCCCAAAGATCGAGATGTGCTGATTTTCAAAAGATAAAGGCGCCATTTGGCGCGCCGTTGTCAGCACTGCTTCTTTGTCTTTGAAGCGGAGAAATTTGACAATCACATCTCTGGGTGATTCCGCTGGGGCCGTTTTGGCCTTGGGGATCCTGTGAGCACGTTCAATTTCAAGAGTAATGGAAGAGTCATTCTTCAATAAAAATGAAAATAACTTTTGTAGAACTTCGTGTAGAGAGTCAGAGTCTACGGACTCTGCAATGCCCCTGATACGGAGGTTGTTGCGTCTGCTTCTGTTTTCAGCATCATCGAGACGTAAAACTGTATCCATCTGAGATTTGCGAAGTAAGGATAACTTCAGTTGTGTTTGTTCTTTAAACGAAGACCAAGAGTCTTTGTCTGATTCCAGGGCGTCCATCCGGGTATGTAGAGAAGAAATTTCGTTTTTAACCTCAGCTAGTTCACCTTTGAGGAAAAGCTTGAGATCTGCCAATAGATGACGAATGTCGCCTTTTGTAGAGGGAGATTCAGAATGTCCCCACGATGGTTCGGCATCTGAATCACTTCTAGAGTCTTCCTCCGAATGAGCCCTGCGATCTCTGTCAGATGTATTTTCGGCGCGGTCGGCCATTTTGTGAGATAGGCCCTTGCGCGAGGTGGTAGAGTTTTTCTTAAAAAAAGAATGCATATCACCAGTAGTGCGAGATTTTGTAGAGGTCGGCATGTTGTAGGTCAGAAAGTGTATGTCGAGAACCAAAAAAACAGTTAGGTGATGACCGGATGAAGCGTATATAACTCCCTAGGCGCCGGAGCTCTGAGCCTACGCGTCCATCCGAGTCGGAAGTCAGGCCACGCCCCCCCTTCTTAACTTTAAAGGAGCAGTAAACTTTTTTTTTATGAAAAATAGAGCATTTCCTGTTGAATAAAACAAGGGAACTCACATCACTGTCAGATGTTTTATTCAAAATTTATAGCAGTTTAAATAACCAGGAAGTGAATTTACTGTGTTTACTTCCTGATAGTTCTAAGTGACAGGAAGTTTCTATCACATTCTATGGAAAACTGTATGTGTCTGACTTTTCTGACTTTCCTCCATTAGAATTTAACAGGAAATCTAATTAGAATTTGACCACTAGAGGGCACTGCTAATGTAAAAAAAAAACATGGGTTTAAACTGTAATAACTCTGGAAATATAAATCTCTCGGTAGTGGGAGTACCCTAATTTTACTCAATAGGAAAATCCCTACAATATGTATTTTTTCATAAAAAAAAGTTTACTGCTCCTTTAATGCTATCCACATTGCTACCCCTCCTTACATCTCTTCCCTCATCTCCTCTTATGTTCCTGGCAGCCTTCTTTGCTCAGCACACAACGTACTTCTTGTTGCACCATCCACACCCTCTCCCGTCTCAAACCTTTCTCGCTTTCTGCTCCATACCTATGGAACTCCATACCCCTCTCCCTACGTCTTGAAAAATCCCCCTCTGTCTTTAAGTCTACCCTGAAGTCTTATCTTCTGGAGCACTAGGACCATGCAATGCCTTTGGCCAAACTCAGCACTTTACTAACCCTAATATTGAAGGTATTAAAAAGATAATATTAATGTGCCAAGTCGTATCTCTCAAACCTTTACAGTTTGAGAAATAAGCGCTGAAAATATCCCCCTCCCTCCCCTTTTCCAGATGTCAGCATGTAGCTAACGTCAGGAGATCCCGGTCCCACACCAGCCAGCGGCTCTTCAGCAGAGCTGAATGAGTGCTATAGAAGAACAAATACTTCAGTGGAACGGTCTGCAAAGTGTTCTTGCTAACCAAGCACACTTTGTAGACCGTTCCAGTGAAGTATCTGTTTTTCGATAGTGCTCATTCAGCTCTACTGAAGAGCCACCGAGTCGGCCATCACAGATCCACAGCTGACAGCTTTTACAGCTCGTCAGCAGGAGGGGGGAACTTTCAGCACTTATAAACCGTAAAGGTTTGAGATATACGACTTGGCACATTAATATTATCTTATTAATACTTTCAATATTAGGGTTAGTTAATGTTAGACATTACTAACCCCTTTAATACATAAAAGAAAATAGATTAAAACATTGTTCAGTGTATTTTTTTACTATTTGTAAGGGGTACAGGCTGTAACAAAAGCCTTCCCCATTAATCGGGGATGTCCCTGTCCCTCTATATGTTCATTGTGTGACACTATGGGCAAATTAGCTCCTTGCTTTGTCATCGCCATTCTCACCTGCACAAGACTCTCCTCCTCCTGTGTCCACATTAAGTGCCACGCCATTCACGTTGCACCCTCAATTCTTCACTCACCACTTCTCTGCTCCCATGAACTTTTTTCATTCCTCCGCTCCCTATCACCACCATCTTCTTCTACCCCTGCAAAAAAGCCCCACTGCTTCAAATCTCCCTCTCACCTTATGACCCTGTCCCTTCTCCTCCTACTTGCTGCAGGTGACATCTCACCTAACGCAGGCCCCCTTTCCATTCTCTCTTGTACCACAAAACCCACTCACACGCGCAACACTCACAACCTAATAACCGTACCCCGTCACCTAACCTTCTCCCCCCCCCCTTTTTGTTTTGGTCTCTGGAACGCCCGCTCTGTGTGTAACAAACTAACAGCTGTTCACGATCTGTTCATTTCTCACTCCCTAAACCTCCTTGCCATCACTGAAACTTGGCTCACATCATCAGACACTGCCTCCACTGCTGCACTCTCACATGGAGGCCTTCAATTCACACACACACACCGAGACCTGGCAAAAGACAGGGAGGGGGAGTAGGCATCCTGCTGCCCCCTAACCATATATTTCAGGTACTCCCTACTGTTCCCTCTCTCTCCTTCCCTACATTTGAAGCTCACACACTTCGCCTCTTCTCTCCCTTCCCCCTGCGTGTCGCTGTCATATACAGGCCACCTGGTCCCACTGCACAATTCCTTGATCACTTCATCTCCTGGCTCCTTCACGTCATGTCCTCTGATGTCCCTATTCTCATCATGGGTGACTTCAACATCCCTATAGATATTCACAACACCCCCCCTGCCCTCAAACTCCTCTCCTTAACAACCTCCTTAGGCTTATCGCAGTGGACCAGCTCTCCTACACACAGTGATGGTCACTCCCTCGACTTGATCTTCACTAACCTCTGCTCGGTCTCCAACTTCTCTAATGTCCCCTTTCCCCTCTCTGACCACCACCTCCTCACCGGTAACCTCATCATACCACGCAAACCCATCACCCCCGCCACAATCAAGCGCATGCGGAGAAATCTGCATACTCTTGATAAGCAAAAATTTTCCACCTCCCTGCAGCCTCTTCTCAACCCCATCCTCACACTTACTTGCCCAGACAAAACTACTGCTGTCTACAACAGCACTCTCACTTCAGCCCTTGACATCGCTGCACCTGCAACTCCACGCCACCCACGCACAACTCCACTACAACCCTGGCACACAAGACTAACGTGATACCTCCAAAGGTGCTCACGCACTGCCTAAAGGCACTGGAGGAAATCGCGCTCCACAGCTGACTTCACACACTACAAATTCATTCTCCGTTCTTATAGCTCTGCCCTCTCCCTGGCTAAACAGTCATTCTTCTCCTCTCTAATTTCTAATCTTTCCTCCAACCCCAAACGCCTTTTATCAACCTTCACATCTCTTCTAAACCCACCAACACAAACACCTTCCACCAACTTCTCTGCCCAAGATCTCGCCAACCACTTCAAGAACAAGATTGAATCTATCAGACATGACATTTCATCACTACCACCCCCACCCAGCCAGCCCAGCCCTGTCGCCTCTCCCACATACACACTAAGCTCCTTCCCACCTGTCACTGAGGATGAAGTCTCCCTTCTCCTCACTCGTTCAAACCTAACCACATTCCCTCTCGACCCAATCCCATCTCAGCTCACCCAAGAACTCTCCCCTATACTAACTCCAATCCTTACTCACTTATTCAACCTCTCTTTGTCAACTGGCACCTTCCCATCCTCTTTCAAACATGCACTAATCACTCCCATCCTAAAAAAACCCTCCCTGGACCCAAATTCACTGTCAAATTACCGGCCAATTTCCCTACTCCCGTTCGCCTCCAAGCTTCTCGAGCGCCTTGCAAATAACCGGCTCACTAAATTCCTCTGCTCCCATTCCCTGCTAGATCCCTTGCAATCCGGATTCCGCCCTCATCACTCCACTGAGACTGCCCTCACTAAAGTGGCCAATGACTTGCTCTCAGCCAAGTCAAAAGGCCACTACTCCCTACTCATTCTCTTGGACCTGTCAGCCGCCTTTGACACAGTTGATCACCCACTCCTCCTCCAAGCCCTCCACTCCCTAGGTCTCTGCGACACTGCACTCTCCTGGTTTTCATCTTCTCTGCAACCGCTCCTTCAGTGTTTCCTACTCCGGCTCCACTTCCCCACCCCTCCCACTGTCTGTTGGTGTGCCTCAAGGATCAGTACTGGGACCCTTGCTCTTCTCAATCTACACTGCTTCCCTTGGAAAACTAATACACTCCTTTGGGTTTCACCATCATCTCTATGCTGATGACACCCAAATATATCTTTCCTCCCCAGACCTCTCCCCTTCCCTCCTGTCCCGAGTGTCTGACTGTCTGTCTGCTGTGTCTTCCTGGATGTCCTCCCATCAACTCAAACTTAACCTTGGCAAAACTGAACTAATTATCTTCCCTCCATCTACAACCAGCCTTATCCCAAATATTACCCTCACCGTTAACAACACTTCCATCACACCAACCCCTACGGCACGCTGCCTGGGGGTCACATTTGACTCTGCCCTATCCTTCATTCCTCACATCCAGTCAATCTCCAACTCATGCCTCCTCCACCTCCGCAACGTCTCTAGAATCCGACCCTTTCTCACAGAAGACACTACCAAAATTCTAATCCAAACACTCATCATGTCCAGTCTTGACTACTGTAACTCTTTATTAATTGGCCTGCCTCTCACCTGATTAACCCCACTACAGTCCATAATGAACTCTGCTGCAAGACTAACCTACCTCACTCATCGCTTCGCTAACATCACACCCCTCTGTCAGTCCCTACACTGGCTCCCATTAGCAAACAGAGTAAAATTCAAAACTCTGGTGCTAACTTATAGAGCCCTCACTAACACTGCACCCCCCCTATATTTCATCTCTCATTTCCAAATATACTCCCGCCCGCCATCTTCGCTCTGCACATGACCTTCTGCTCTCCACAGCTCTTATCACATCCTCCCACTCCCGCCTACAGGACTTCTCACGTGCTGCACCTGAGCTGTGGAATTCCCTCCCCCACCCCTTCAGACTCTCCCCCAGCCTTCAAATCTTCAGACGCTCCCTGAAGACTCACCTCTTCAGGGAAGCCTATCAACTGCCTCCAAAAACATCATCACCAAGATTCACCCCTTGCACGGACTACTGCACTCAATAGCACTTCTCACACCCACCCACTGACTGGCAGTTCATGTGGCAGGAGGCACTTAAACGCAATAGCACTTACTCCTTCTGTGTCAAACCTACCTTCCTCTAGACTGTAAGCTCTCACGAGCAGGGCCCTCTGATCCTCCTGTTCTCCACATCTGATTGTACTATTTAATACCTCTGTATGTGTATTCCCAATTGTACAGCGCTGTGGAATTAGTTGGCGCTATATAAATAAAGAATAATAAATAATAATCGAGTCATAGAATGCACATAGAGGTCAGTTCACAGTAGACAGAAGAGGACCAACTGTCATTTTCATCATGGCACCTTTTCAGGTTAAGTGCACAGGAGCACACTATCACAGCTGACAGTGCTCCCCTTGGGGTTGCCTATGCAGTTCTCTGGACTGAAATGTGTTAATCTATTAAAAAAGTACAGAGAAGCAATCAACGTCTCTCTGCACTCGCAGGAGACGGCTCATTTCAGTCACCTGTAGACAGTGCTACATATAAATGACACATTGTCTGAAAGCCTAGCTGTTTGTGCTGTTTAATTACAGTACTAGTGTCCTTAAGGGGTTAAGATTTATGAGCTAAAACTGCCATAAAATAGCTCAAAACCTATATAAAACATATTTTACAAAAGCAGATTAATTTATGAATCAGAAAATGGCTGAATTTTCTTCTTACAGAAATGATGAAGAAAGGAAAAAAAATTTAAAAAACAGAGGTTTTCAAAATGGTTTCAGAAATTTACAGTAAAGTAAAATTTTACTATACAACATCTCAAGCAAGCTTAGTAGAAGAAACAAAGTATGAAATTGAATGCCTCAAATCGTGAATACACTCATACCCAATACATGGGAGTAACTACAGAGGGTGCAGTTGTGCCCTGACTCAGAATCAAAGGGGCCCATCAACTCCAGTATGCAAAAAATCTAGCTATACCTCTGTGACACATATTTTGTTAGAGAGCCAAAACACTATTTTCACCTGAGCCCTGAAATGACTAGTTACTCCACTGATTCAATATGTATAGATGCACAAAAATATGTCCTTCCATGGCTCCCGAAATATGTAACTGCACAATACATAATTTTGATTACAATTTTCATAGAGATAATCAAAATTCTATAAACATAGTTTGAAGACATACTTACTCCATAATATCAAAATAAAGTGCGAAAAGCATTAATTTCCTCAAAATAGATATCGCACTGCATCTAATAAATGGGTACCCTGCTTGTCTAGCCCTAGCCTGGTGTGCACCCATGTTTTCAGTAGAGAGAGCTAAAAGAAAAAAGGAGTTGGTTGGTGGTTCTCCGGGTGCCAAGAGACCTTGCTGTACCTGTGACACCTATGCTATGGAAGGTAAGGTGGTTTGTCATGATTGTTGGCATGAAATGGTGGGTTCGGTCCCATCTACATTGGTTGACCTCTTAGAAGTAATCAAGCATGCTGTGGCTCAAGGGCTTCAGGGTGCCTTCACAATCAAAGAATCCAGACCAGAAGGATGCTAAATAAATTATCAGAGGAGTCTGATCAGAGTTCAAGTCAGCCCAGGGGGGAATGCCCTTTCTTCCAAAGAGGCTGAGGAGTTGGCAGGCTTTTCCATGACATTAACAGACCGTTTGATAAGAGCTGGTCTACAAGTTCTGTATTTGCAAGAGCCCTTAGAGGAAAAATCCAAGGATAGGCTCTTCTCTTCGTTAAGGAAGAAAATGCCAACGTTTCCTCTTCGTGAAATTATCCGGAACATTTGGTGGAGAAGGACTGTGTCTTATGGCATTTCCCCAATGAAAGTGGATGCAGCAGTGGTCAGGCTAGCTAGGAAAACCACGCTTCCGCTAGACGACGCAGCACATTTTAAGGATCTGCTGGCTAGAAGAGTAGATACAGATCTTAATAGGCTGTTCATTACTTTAAGCTCTGCTTCTAAGCCTGCATTTGCTCTCTGCCTTCTGTCTTCAGTGCTATGAAACTATGGATAGAGAATGTGGAGCACACTATTGCCAGAGGTGAAAGAAGGTCTGCTATCATCAATTCCCTTCTAGAAGCAAGAGCACAATACAAAATATCTAAAAGTAGTGTTTTTATTCAGTTAGACACAAAACACAAAATGATTGTACTTACAAACGGTAAGAGGCTAGCTCATCTTTCACCCTCCTGGGGTATGACCGTTCAATGTTATCACCCTTGTATTGCACTCTTGTTTCTAGATGTGTACCTTTACTATGGGAAAGGCTGTATATTAGAGCTGCATAACAAAGATTGTAAGGTGGAGAAGAAAATAAGAGGAAAAATAAGAATTTCATCTATTTACCAAAGGGGAAGAGTACTATTATCACTACCATTGTCATTCTGACTCCATCAGTATCTGTGTACATTTCATCTTTTCATCACATCACCATTTTATTCTGCATCTTCATTTGAAGTTTTGGACACAACAGCTAAGTGACTGTTTGTATTTGGACTTATTATTTTGTTTTCCTTTTTTGATTTTGTATTTTTTTTTCATTTTTTTTTTTATTTTCGTCTTTATGGGTCTATTATTTTCATTTAGTGCAATTTTAGGATCTGATTTTGGTCTTATGTTTTGGGGTAATAGTGTTTTTGTTTTTTCACTTATAATACAGTACATTTCCCTACAAAAAAGCAAGATTTGGCAAGTGTGTTGCTTTGAGGGGTCATATTATAGGTGTGGGAATTTTCAAAGATGTGATCATTTTTTTCTGCAGTAGAAAGACACAGTTGTGATAATCGTGCTGTGATATGCATTATTGGGAATATTTTTTTTGTGTGAATTGCAACACTTTGGGTTTGGTGCATTTAGCTGTGCTTGTGATATTGAAAATTGTAGCGAGTAGTGTTGAGGTCTGTCAGGCTGATCTTTTGGTCTGTTTCCTTTGGTGCTCTATTCTTTAATGCTAGATATAATGAATTCCCTGACTAAATTAAAACTGGACACAGTATTTATCATTGACTCCTACGTGGATCTGGTAAGACTGTAATCTAGAGCCATGCCTCTGGCTGTTATGGCAATAGCCCTGGAATGCAGATAACCTCCAAGAATAATCTCTGCTCCCTCCCCTTCACAAGACAGGGTCTGTTTGTGGAAAAATTACACAAAATAATGAAAAATCTTCAGGAGGGAAAAGTGTTTTCCTTCCACAAGAGAGACGTGAAAGAAGAGCAGAATTTTCCTTTAGAAAGCTACAGAAGGAGACACTGAGGTATTTCCATGCCTTTAGATCAACAAAGGATGCAGCCAAAGTACAGACATGGGAAGGGGGTCAGTCAGGATTTTTGAGGCCCAGGCTACAAGACCTTGGGCTCATCAAAATCTGCTGGAAAATTCTGACAGTGTCACTGTCCAGACTTCTTTTCTCGCAGGATGTCTCAAGCTGTTTGTAGGAGCTTGGGTCTCTTATTCCTGACCAGTGGACAACAAGGGTAATTTTGGAACGGTATACAACATGAAACTGGACAGACATCTTCAAATAATCATCAGTTCCTATAGATCCCTAGAAGAGAAGAGCTCTGGAGGATTTCATTCTAAAGCTCTCCAAGGAAGGTGCCATTGTGAAGGTTCCAGGTCTGGAGAGAATCAAAGGGATATAGTCAGTCCTTTTCTTTGTTAGGAAAACATCCGGCGACCTTCGTCCAGTTCTAAATTTGAAAGGAATCAACGTTCAGAAGATTCAAGATGTTGTCCCTTAAGACCATTATCAGAGTGATTCAACCAGGGGACTGATGATCACCGTAGATTTGCGAGATGCTTACCTTCATGTTCTGGTTTTTCCAAGCCATCAAAAATTCCTAACGTGGTCCCTGAATGATCATCATTACTATTTCCCATGTCTTTCATTTGGCCTCGCAATGGCCCTAATAATTTTTTTCAATGAGCCTTCTCCCTGTCATTGCAGAACTAAGGAAATGAGGGATATGAATTTTTCATCACCTGAACAATATCCTATGGGGAACCAGGACAAAGAAAGGCTGTTACTACATTTAGAGTGGACAATGCTATTCTTGTCTTGCTTATGGTGGCTCTTTAACAGGGAGAAGAGCCAGCTGATTTCCTTAAGATAATTGGTGTTTCTTGGGGTTCTCTTCAAGAAGGAAGATACATGAGTGTCACTTCCTCAACAGAAAATTTCTTATCTCATCAGCTAGGTCACTGAGTTCAGTGCATGAGAATTGTGGGATCAATGTCATCAACCTTTCTAGTTGTGAAGTGGGCCAAATTGCATATGAAACCTATGCAGTGAGACCTATTGAGTCAATGGGACAGACAGTTTGGTTACCTGAACCAACTTGTATTTCTATCAGAAGAAATTGTAGCCTCTCTTCTCTGTTGGCAATGAAGCTTAAATCTGCAGTAAAGGCCTTTAAGAGAGCGCCAATGGGCTACACTGACTAAAGATTCCAGCTGCCGGGGATGGGGTGCTACACTCAATGGAAGAACAGTGCAAGGTTGATGGTCCTCTCTTTTGATTAGGAATTCCTTCAAATGTATTAGAACTAAGGGCAATGGCCAAAGTAATAAGTTTCTTCTTAGAAGACATAAGAGGTGAGTCTCTAAGTGTCCAGGTAGACAATAGATCAGCAGCAGTTTATATAAGTAATCAGGAAGGCATGAGAAACACTCAGCTTCTACTGGAAATGGAGCCTATTTTGACCTGGGTCATCAAGGATCTAGAGAGAATATCACTGTAATTTACATCCCAGGTCCCCAGAACACTCAGCAGGTCAACCTTGGATCCAGGTTCTTGGGCCTTGAATTGAACAACATTTGGTCAGATCATTCAGATGTGGGGGATTCAGACTGTGAACCTTATTGCCCCCTCAACAAACAAGAAGCTGAAATTATTTTATTCAAGGACATGGAGGCCTTAGGAACAGCTGGGTCAAGGAATTTGTGTATGTGTTCTCACCATTTCCAATGATTCACAAGGTCCTAAAGAAAATACATCTCCAAGGGGTCCAGGTGATATTGATCCTTCCCTTCCGGCCCAGGAGGCCCTGGTTTCCCCTGTTACAGTCATTGTCAGTGGATGATCCTTGGATACTTTCTCTGGTTCCAGGAACTTGCGATCCCAAGGTCTGATTCTTCCTCCAGATCTACCATCATTATGGCTAGTGGCTTGGAAACTGAGAGGAGGAAGTTAGAGGACATGGGTCTAGGCTAAGAGACAGTTTCATTGCTGTTAAAAGATAGGAATTCCTCTACATTAAACTCTTACTAAAGGATTTGGTCTGTTTTCGCACACTGGTCAGACCAGAGGGGTATTCTTATAGATACCCTTATGGTTTCTCAATTGTTAAGTTTACTGACTGAAGGCTTCAATAGAAGTCTTAGCTGTAGCTCCCTTAAAGTTCAAATCTCATCAAGTTCTGCTCTAACATGAGTTAGATGGTTAACCTGGTCTCCAGATTCTCTCTTTCTTTTTAACTAAATTACCCTTCCTAACACCCCAAATTACATTTTCTAAGCCTATGACTTGTAAATCATCTGTATTCAAGCCTTGTGAAAGCAAGAAATGTTCTGCCGCTGGAGGAAGTCTTTCACCTCTAGCTTTGTCTCTACCTGCAATCCTAAGAAAAGTTGCTTTTGTATGCGGCTTTTAAGCATTTGTGTCGTTTGACCAACAGAAACCATGTCACAAGAACATCTAATTGCATATATGCAATTTTTGGTTCAGCAGTTAATAAAATGGTCAAGGGTTATAAATTATACTGCAAAACTACTTCTCCTGGCCATAACCAACAGGCAAATCGGTAAGTATTGTCATAGAGTATTGTCAGTAAGCAATATATGCCAGTGTTACTTAAGAATACCATGGACAGTCTCCCATTGTGAATTATATCTGGTAATAACTCTAATGGTTGTGTCATTGTTCTTCTTAGTTGTATTATTGCCAGTGTTCAGAAGGATATTGCGTGAAGAAAAGGCAGCAAGTTGGTATTCTCTTTTGAGACAGGATTGAGGTTACCCCCTGTATTTGAATCCCTGTTGAAATTCTTTTGCCCGTACATGAAACTGATTATTGTTAGGGACCAGGAACCAAACAGACACAAAAATGTAAAATGCAAAACACCTTTATTAAAATAACAAAAGTAAACAAAGCAAAATCGTGATCCAGGAGCATAAACCAAAAGACAAGCAGAGGTCAGGAACCAAGGCAGGTACTCAGACAAGACAGGGTCAGAAATACAGAGATCATTGATACCAGGAACAAGCCAGGAGTCAGGAGCCAGAAGGGATGTCAGAGGAAGCCAGGTCATACACAGATAAACAGAAACTCAGGACAACACACTCACAGCCAGAAGCAGACACAAGGGCAAGGAGGAAGTGAGTCTAGCTGCTTTAACCCCTTAAGGATCATTGCCGTGCCAGGACCTTCACGGCAGTCCGGCACTTAAGGACCAATGACAGTCCTGGCACGGCATGGCATTCAGGGTTCCCGTCGTGGCTGCACGCCACTCCGGAAGTCCTGAACCGGAAGCGCCAATAAAAAAAAAAATGCCCCGTGGTCCGCAAGTGCCGGCCGCGCATGCGCGCGCCGGTCCTTAAGGGGTTAAATACCCTAGAAGTGGTTGGCTGATAACAGGTAAGTAACCTTGAAAACTGAGAGAGGTCAAGGCAGTTCGTTATGCATCAGCTGACTCAGCCTGACACAGGAAAGGCAGCAGTAATCAATAGCCGAATGTTAGACTAGGTCAGTCAGACCATGACACTTATCTGATTAGCAGTTACATCAAACCCTTGTGTACTGTCCAGTTGGAATGCCCTTCTTACAACCCACTGGATGTGCACTTGATGCAATGCGTTGCATACCCCTCTGGCACTCAAAGGGTTACAGAACAAGTCTGTTTGAAACACACTACTGGAAGATTTTTGTCCTACATTATTTTGTGTTTCACCACTGTTTTTTGATACAGTAATATTTCCTCTGTATTTTTGAAGGCCTACATATTCCCTAGGTCTATATATTCTGTTAAGGGAAACACTTGTACTAGCTATCAGTCCTAGCCAGGAGAAAAAGGGACACAAGTGGTCCAAATACTGTCTCCAGGTGGATTGCAGCATTAGGTGCCAGTTTCTGTTGGAATCAAGGAGATCCAGAGTATAGAAGCACGTGGTGGCCAAGGTAATCATTGGAGGTACCCACACTGGGGGTTATCCAGGGGAAGCATGTACAGTACAAGGCTGGTCTATGCCTCTGAAAAATGTGAATAGCACAAGAAGGTATGACATGGGAGTGGATACAAGATTTAATAGTCTGCACTTAGAGTGTGTGCAACTTGTGTTTTGCTATTAGTAGGCGTGTGTTTGTTCCATTTTTATATTTCGTATATTTGATTTTGTGTTTTTTATGCCCTACATATGATATCTTTTAGGGCTGTATTGTTGCATGCATGATTTGTTATTGTTACAATAGTCTCCATGATTAGGGAAGTTATTGCCGTTCAAATCTTTGGATTCCATTTCAAACAGGGTTACCTTTACCTTGTAATATCATACAAGTTGCTTGCATCATGCTTTATTAACATTCCCTCATGGTTATTCCCACCACCCTTGACAAAGCCACCTGTGTGTCGATACTCATTGGGTGTCGGGTTGAGAGGTGAGCTATACACTGGACATTTCCCTTGTGTTACTACTTGACATTTTGTATAGAGAAGTATACTCTCACTTTTTCTTGCACAATATTTTGTTTTGAATGTCTATTACCAGTTGCACTATGCACTTTGAGGTCTCATATATATATATATATATATATATATATATATATATATATATACATATATATATATATAAATATATATATATTTTTTTTTTATTATTATTTATTTATTTATTTTTAGTAACTCTTATTCAGTAAGATCCTTAAGGGATTAAACATCTGTCTAAAACAATAAAACCACCTAATGGTACAATGGAGAGGGTTAAAAAAAAATGTCTATAAAAACATAGATAAACTGTTCTAACCAAAGTATCAATATAAATATCTCAGTACTAGAAGGGTGGGACGGCGTTGCCCGTCTTTTTTTTTTTTTTTAATCCCTGACTTCAGTAATGTTAAGTGAATGTTTGGATACAACAATGTTTTGAAGTCTATTTTATTTATTTTATATATATATATATATATATATATATATATATATATATACATACATACATACACACACACACACATTTTATACACACACACACACACATTTTATACACACACACATATATATATATATATATATATATATATATATATATATATATATATACACACATACACACACAAAGATTCATACATATGTACAGATACATAGACTCGCACATACATGCATACACACATATACATATTATTGTATCTGTCATTACACACAGATGAGAGCAGAGAGACGAGCCCTGTGTGTGATTGAGTGAGTTTATATGGAGTGTCTTGTCAGTGCTCTTACATTACAAACATGCTTCAATTTAAACAGAAGAGTGAATGAAAGTGCACTAAGAAGAGTGACTGAAAATCAGTCAGACACTGGGCCCATTGCACTACTGTCATCTGTGTTTAATGACAGCATTTTATCCATTTCAGGATGTCTAGAGGAGCCATCTGCATGGATCTGTAAGTCTTATATCTGAGACCTGTGGTAAAACATGCAGAGAGGGAGAGATAAGTAAAGTAACATATGGGGGGAGCAGGATCTGGGGGGGCGGAGTAGAGCATGAGAGCAGGTGGAAGGGTCAGGTGGAGGGCAGAGGGATGATAGAGTGAGATTAGGAGATACAGAGCATAAAGTCAGGAGGATAGTGTTCAAGATTAGAAAGAAACAGCATGAGATACTGTAGGAAAGGACAGAGCATGAGATTAGAGGGACAAAGGGCACATGGGTGCATGTATGTGTTTGGTGAGGGCGCGAGATCAATGTGGATAAAAAAGAGATCAGTAAGACAGCACCCAATATCTGGGGATTTACAATGTGGGATCAGGTGGTATAGAAACCATGATCAGAGGTAATAGAGCACAACTCAGGTAGGTGAATAGGAGGGAGGTAGGCCAAGATCCAGGGGTATAGAGTGAGAAGCAGCTCCTTACCCTATCCTCAGTGACCCATAAACAGGCTGGGCATTTAGATTTCCCTTCTTGTACACAGGTAAGTTAATTACATTTCTACTCCTCTAATTAATTCACCTCTGCACAAGCAGAGAAATCCTAAAGGCATTGTCTTTTGAGGGTCCCTGATGATAGGGTGGGGATCTAATGGACTAAATTATGTGAAATAGAGAGAGAGATAGTTGGGGGATGATTAAGAATTGTTTTATGGCATAAAAAGCTAGGTAAGGGGAACACTAAGACACAGTGAAAGGTTTTACCTGCTCTGTAGTGAGATGTTTGTGGCTAAGAGAAGGAAAGGACCAAGTGCCGGTCCCCATGATACCAGAGTTCCCAATGGACTATCCAGGACACGGAACAACCCAAGCTAACAAAGTGTCAAAGGACACAAACAATACACAGCAAACAAGAACAAGAGCCAACAGGGCTCAAAGGTTAAAGAACAATAAGTCACAGGAAAGATAAAGTCCTAGACAGGCAAAACTGCCTCCAGGACTTTTGTGCCGAAGCCTGCACATCCACACGATAGTGTTAGGCAAAGGTGCACAAAGAAGATCAAGTGGCCACCCTGCACAACTGACCAGCAGAGGCCTGATTTTTATAGGCCCAGGAAGTGCCAACAGACCTAATAGAGTGTGCAGTGATGTGAAAGGGAACAGGTTTACCTCTGAGCTCATAAGCCTTGCTAATGGTTGATTTGATCCAAGATGCAATAGTCACCTTGGATGCTGCTTTACCAGCCCTGGGACCCTCAGGGATGACAAACAAGGTATCAGTCTGACGAACAGACTCAGTGCGGTGCACATAAAACTTAAGGCAACGCACCACATCCAACAAGTAGAGATCCTTGTCAGATTTAGTGTCAGGAAAAAAGGAAGGCACAACAATCTCCTGATTGATGTGGAACTCAGAGACCGCTTTAGGAAGAAATTCCTGAGAAGTACGTCAAACAGTCTTATCCCTGTGAAACACCAGGAAAGACGGTTTGCAGGACAGAGCTTGCAACTCAGCGGACAGATACCACAGCCAAAAAGAAAAGCCATCTGCCAAGTCAAAACATGTAACAGGATGGCAACCAAGGACTCAAATGGAGGCCGCTGTAAAACACCCAGAACCAAATTAAGGTCCCACTGAGGAGTGGGAACCTTATAGGCAGGGAAAGCACGAGCAACCCCTTGAAAAAAGACCTTGACTTCCAGTAAAGTGGCAATGCATCTCTGAAAAAAGACAGAAGGAGCTGAGGTCTGAACCTTCAGGGAACTAAGACGAAGACCTTTGTTCAGTCCATCTTGCAAAAAAAGACAAGATAGCCGGAAGATCAAATTCCTGTGAGGACAGATCCCTGTTCACACACCAAGCATGGAAAATAGACCAAACCCTATGGTAAGGCTTTAGAAGAGACTGGCTTCCTAGCCTGAATCATGGTGGAAATCACTGCAGAAGAATAGCCCTTCCTCCTCAAGATGGAGGCCTCAACAGCCATGCCGGCAAGACCAGTTGATCCACATCCTCGTTCCACAGGTAACCCTGGAGGAGATGATCCAGTCTGCGTGGCAGAGAAAATGGTTCCTGAGTGGATAAGGTCAGTAATTCTGGGAACCAAGGCTGTCTGGTCCAAAAAGGTGCTATCAGGATGACTGAGGTGATTTCCATCCAGATCTTCTGCAGGACCCGGGGAAGCATAGGAAGTGGAGGAAAGATGTAGGGCAGATGAAATTTCCATGGAATCAACAAAGCATCCACCGCAAACACAAGGGGATCCTGCAATCGGGAGCAGAACAGCTGAAACTTCCGGTTGTCCCTTGTGGCCATTAGGTCTATACAAGGAAGACCCCACTTCTGTACCAGGAGGTTGAACACTTCTGGTTGAAGTTCACACTCTCAGAGATCCACTGTGTGTAGACTGAGGAAGTCTGCGAGGACGTTCTCTACATCTGGAATGTGCATGGTGGAGATGGCAGGCACATTGTCTTCTGCCCAAGCCAAAATAGTTTTGACCTTTTTCCAAGCTGCGGGGCTTCTCGTGCCTCTTGCTATTGATATAAGCCACGGCCATGGCGTTGTCGGACTGGACTCGGACCGGGCATCCCATCAGTTGAGATGTCCAGGGCATGAGAGATTGCCCTGCGTTCCAAGATGTTGATGGGAAGAAGAGTTTCCTCTTGAGAGCAATGACCCTGAACACTCAGGTGACCCAAGACTCGCCTCAACCTAGTAAGCGGGTGTCCGTTGTCACAACAGTCCAGTATGGGATTACAAATGGTCTCCCTTTCCCCAGGCTGGAGAGATCCAGCCACCAATGAAGGGTCTGTTTCACCTACTCCGGAAGGGAGATAGGATTATCCAGAAGGTCTGGGTTTCCCTTGCAAACATGAATTACAAACCTCTGAAGCTCCCTGGCATGACCCATGGCAAAAGGTACCACTTCTATGGTAGATATCATCTTCCCCACCAGAGAGGATAACTTCTTGCCGGAGTAGACATCCACAACAAGGAAGACCACCAAATTCTGGGAGGGAACCAAGGCAGATTTGTACATATTCAGAATCCGTGTTGGTGAAGGATTTGAGCACACTCCTGAACTTGATGCTCCAGAAGGTCCCTGGAAGGCGCCTTGAGGAGAAGGTCATCCATGTAAGGTGTCACCTGAATCCCCTTGGTATGCAGGAAGGCAATCAATGCACCCAGAACCTGATTGAACACCTGAGGGGCAGTAGTAAGCCCAAAAAGGGGAGAGCAGTGAACTGGAAGTGTCCCATGTCACAGGAAAACCTGAGGTACTGCTGACTCGTTGGAAAGTGCCACCGGGTTCACCCTAAACGCTTTGCCTTGTTTGGGACAAAAAAAGACAATATCTCTTCGTCTGAGGGTTAAGTTTAGGAACCTGAGGCAACAACGTGTTCTTGCCCCCAGTGGCCTCACTGATGAGGGTCTTCAGTTCAGGGCAAAAGAGAGAGGTACCCTGAAAAGGAAGAGAAATCAGTGATGTCCTAGAGATCAAGTCAGCAGACCAGATATGCAGCCACAGCATACTCCTAGCAGTCACAGTAAAGGCTGAGGCCTTAGCATAAAGCTTAACAGCATCAAAGACAGCATCAGTAACATAGTGCTGCACCTCAAATGTTGGCCAAAAGGGATAAAAGGTCAGCTTTTGGAGCACCTTTGTGGACAGCAGCTGTCAGCTGTTCAGTCCAAATAGCAATTGCCCTATTGACCCAGACAGAAGCCAAGGTGGGTTTCAAGGACGCACCAATGGTAGTGAAATTAGTCTTCAAACTTTCTGTCAGTCATGTCCTTAAGAGCTGAGGCATCCGCAACTGCCAAAGCAGTGGATTTAGAGAGCCTGGAGATGGGAGAATCAACATGTGGTGGAGTAGCCCTTTGCAGCAAGGCAGCTTCAGGAAAAGGATAGAATGTAGAGAATCTCTTAAACAAGGCCATATGCCTGTCAGGAGTCTTCCACTCATCCAAAATAATTTGATCCAAAGTGGGATTAGGCGGAAAAACAGTACAGGACTTCTTGCGCCTCTGAAAGACGTCAGAAGTAGCCCGAGGCTCTACAGAAGTAAAAGGAATGTTCAAGGTAGTTAATACTGCCTTAATGAGAACCTCATCAGAGGTTTCAGGGTCAGCTTCAAAGGGGTCACCATGAAATTGGGAAGAAGCGTCTTCAGAATACATACTAGCCTCAGAACCTCCATCTGAATCCTCTAGATAAGAATCAGGAATGCCAGTGGTCACAAACATGAAAGAAGTGGGAGGTCTCCAGGACTGAAGAACCCCCTGGAGAGAAAGAGGAAACTGTGCTACAGAGGACTTTAAGTCCTTGACCCAAGGTGGCTCTTGAACATGGCTGGAAGGCATTGTGGCTATGTGGTAAAGCGAGCCTTATTCAAAAATAATGTCTGCAGTAAAGAGTGTCTAAAAAGTGCAAAAAAACACACATTAACATATACATTATATATATATATATATATATATATATATATATATATATATATATATATATATATAGATATAGACAAAAAAGGCTAGCACTCACAGGTCTTAAAAACAATAAATTTAATTTACTCTCCAACGTTTCGGTCCAGTGGACAGTAAATTAAATGTATTGTTTTTAAGACCTGTGAGTGCTAGCCTTTTTTGTATTTATACATTATATGCAAAGCACCCAGGCAAGATATACAGGACGATGAGCGTGCCAACCCAGTAGGATATATATTAAATATCATATATATATATCAACAATGATGAAACAATGAGATAGGAATCTTTCCACAGTCCAAAACTGGCAGGGAAGGGATTACCACAAATCTGCCCAAAATGCTCCAAAGACCCTCAAAACAGAATTAAAAGTACCCAACATGAGTGCAGGAGTTCGAGAACTCCAAAGAAACGTTTGTGTGGAAGGGAGCTGAGGGACAAGTGGACCGTGGCACTCAAAGGGTTGCTCATCTTTTTGCAGATCTTCTTTCTTCAGATTACCATCGCAAGGAAGAAGCCTCAGAGAGACTCCCTCCGAAAAGAGGCACATGGGTTACATGGTTCTCTCCCAGGGCTGAAAAGGTCCACAAACAGCACTGGTTAACTGGGTAATCCACCAAGGGGAAGCCAGTAATGGTAATCCACGTAATGGGGGAATTTTGACATCCCATATCTAAAGAAAATTATAAAAGAACTAAAAACTAAGTAGAACGGTTCACAGCCTTCCTACTAGGATGAAGGAATAAATTTAAACTAGAGGGGAGCAGCTGGGTAGCCTGTTAGGGAGGAGATGGAGGCTCCACCCCCTGAAATTCTTTAAGAATTGTTCCAGCCTACTGGGAGGTGCTGTCGCCTCCCCACGGTACCTGGAAGCTATATTGGATCCCAGAGAAAATAAAATGTCCAACAAGGAAACAACTATGCAAGTTCCTAAATGTCCATGAAATGTTGATGAAAAATGGAGATGAAATGAATAGAGGTTCCATGGACTGATGGAGTAATGGTTTCTGTACTTTACTTGAAAGTACTGCAGGGTTATGGTTATTAGTGGTACTGTCCACAATGGGTGAAAACTGGAGCTAAATGAACACGAGAAACAGAGCACATAATAAGAAAAAGTATCTAAGTGTAGCACTTTAATAAATTGAATAAAAACATAAAAGAAGTAGGTATTGCACTTACAGGAGACCTTCTTGGGCTTTAGGCATATAAAAACAGGTCCCTCTACCTTGTAGTCAGTGAACTGCTTCCTCCTGTCTGTCAAATCAGTCCTCCGTCTTTGTGACAAACTTTAAAGCTGATTCTCTGAGAGCAAGCCAGTAGTAGTAGTTGTTTAGTTAATGACTGATAAAAGTATAGATGGAATGTGGGCTCAGTCTTAGTATTGTACCACAGGGGCATATGGCCCAGAGGAAGCAAACAGTGAAGTGTACAAAAACGTTTGGGCTGTAACACTATTGCTTACCCGGGATCCCTTCCACGCCCCCTGCTTGTTTCCCCACTCTGCCTCCTTCTAGTCTCCTCCACCTGCTCCCAGTGTTCTGGATTCACCTCTTCACGAGGCAGAGCATCAGCCACTTGGACAACTCCATCCTTATAACACAACACCTGTGGTACTATATATACCCAAGGACTGATCCCATGTCCCGTCTACCCATGTATCATTCATTAACCAAACAACTACTACTACTACTACTGGCTTGATCATCTTTAAAGGGATAGTAATGTTTCAAAATAAAAGCAGCTCCAATTAATCTTCATAGTATTTGGGCAATGGAGAGTGTTATTTCAGTACTGTCAGAGTTGTAGTTCAAGAGTAATTGAATGATAAAGTATCCCCGTCCCACCCCTTTTACCTAGTGTAAGCCACCTCCCCCCTCAGACATTCTTCTTACAGTGATCATAAGGAAACTCTGCCCCCCTTGACAGGTTTTTCCTTATGATTACTGAAGATTGTCCCTCTCTTTGATCCATCCAGACAGTCTTGCTGCTCTGAGGTGAGCAGTGTTACATCAGTAAAAGGGGCAGGAGGGAGATATTTTATCATTCAATTACTCTTGAACTAAAATTCTAACAGTATTCAAATAACACTCTCCATGGCCCAAATACTATGAAGATTAATTGGATCTGCTTTTATTGTGAAACATTACTATCCCTTTAAAGTTTATCATCACGAAGGAGGACTGATTTGGCAGACTGGAGGATGCAGTTTCCTGGCTACAAGGGAGAGGATCCTGCTAAAAGAGGATTTTAGTCTTATCTGTTCAATCCTTTTCTCTTAGGCCATATAGCTTACAGGTACCATGGGGAGGCAACAGCTCCTCCCAGTAGGCTGGAACAATTCTTCAAGAAGTGCAGGATGGATACCCCCCCTCCTTAATAGCAGGCTACCTAGCCACTCCCCTCCAGATAGATTTGTGACATTAACCTACTGAACTAGATAGTGAGAAGAAGTGGAGAAAGACTCCTGTGAGCATGAACCCAATAGGACTCCCATGTTCAGCCACAGGAGACCAAGCACGGTCCCATTACTGGGTGGGAGACCTGTACGCTTTATGGACTAAGAAAAAGATTTAAAAGGCAAGACTAAAATCATCTTTTCTCTATCATCCAATATAGCTTATAGGGATATACCAACATTGAGCTCCCATGGGCGGGAAGAAACGAAAAGGACCAAGCGCCAGTTCCCCATGATACCAGAGTTCCCATGGACTAACCAGGACACGGAACAGCCCAAACTAACAGTGTCAATGGACACTGATAAACAACACACAGCACAAAAGAACAAGAGCCAACAGGGCTCAAAAGTTCAAGAACTGTAATGCACAGGAAGGATAGAGTCATAGACAGGCAAAACTGCCTCCGGGACCTTCCTGCCAAAGCTGGCTTCAGCCGAAGCAAGTACATGTACATGATACTGTTTGACAAAGGTGTGCACAGAAGACCAAGTGGCTGCTTTGCACAGCTGATCAGCAAAGGACTGATTTTTGTAGGCCCAGGAGGCCCCAACAGACCTGGTGGAATGTGCAGTGATACGAAAGGGAACAGGTTTACCTCTAAATTCGTAAGCCTTGTGAATGGTAGGCTTAATCCAAGATGCAATATTCACCTTGGACAACGCTTTTACCAGCCCTGGGACCCTCAGGAATGATGAATAAAACATCAGTCTGATGGACAGAACCAGTGTGGCAGCTCACCACATCCAACAAGTGGAGGTCCCTCTCCTTGTCAGATTTAGGGTCAGGACAAAGGGAAGGCACAACAATCTCCTGATTTATGTGGAACTCAAAGAGACCACTTTAGGAAGAAATTCCTAGGAGGTACGAAGAACAGCCTTATCCTTGTGAAACACCAAGAAAGGCGGTTTGCAGGACAAAGCCTGCAATTCAGCCATTCTGCAGACAGAGACCACGGCCAAGAGAAAAGCCATCTTTCACATCAGAAGACGTAAAGGAACAGTAGCCAAAGACTCAAAAGGAAGCCACTACAAGACTCCAAAAACTAGATTAAGGTCTCACTGAGGAGTAGGAGCTTTATAGGTAGGGAAAGTATGAGCAACCCCATGAAAGAAGACTGACATCCAGCAAGGTGTCAATGCTTCTCTGAAAGAAGACAGAGAGAGGTTAGGTCTTTACCTTCAAGGAGCTAAGGCTAAGACCCTTGATCACTTCATCCTGCAAAAAGGAAAGGTTAGCCGTGAGATCAAACTCCTGAGAGGACAGGTCCCTGTCCACACACCAAGCATGAAAAATGAACCAGACACAGAGGTAGGCCCCAAGATGGAGGCTTTAACTGCCATTATGTCAAAGCTAGCTGATCCACATCTTCCTTCCACAGGTAACCCTGGAGGAGGAGATCTGGCCTGCTTGGCAGAGGAAAATGTTCCTGAGCAGACAATGTCAGCAGTTCTGGGAACCATGGTTGTCTGGTCCAATAAGGAGCTATAAGAATGATAGACGCCCTGTCCATCTGAATCTTCAGCAGCACCCTGGGCAGGAGAGAAAGTGGAGGAAAGATGTAGGCCAGGGAATTGACAGAGCATCCACCGCAAATGCCAGGGGATCCCTCGAGAGCGAACAAAAGAACTGAACCTTCCGGTTATCCCTGGTGGCCATCAAGTCTATCCAAAGAAGACCCCACTTCTGTACTAGGAGGTGGAAAACCTCGGGGTGGAGTTACCATTCCCTTGGGTCCACTGTGTGTCAACTGAGGAAGTCTGCTAGGGCATGCTCTACATCTGGGATGTGCACAGCTGAAATGGCAGGTACATGCTCTTCTGACCAGACCAAAATAGCCTTGACCTCAAACCAAGCAGCAGAGCTTCTGGTGCCTCCTTGCTTGTTGATGTAAGCTACGGCCGTAGCGTTGTCTGACTGGACTCAGACCGGGCATCCCATGAGATGAGAGGACCAATACCTCAAAGCATAAACAAACACTCTGAGCTCTAGGATGCTGATTGGAAGAAGTGTCTCATCCGATGACCAACACCCCTGAACACTCAGGTGACCCAAGACTGTGCCCCACCTAAACAGGCTGGACTGTGGTCCAGTATGGAATCACAAATGTCCTCCCCTTTTGCAGGTTGGATAGGTCCAACCACCAGAGGAGACCCAGCCTCACTTCCACAAGGAGGGAGACAGGATGATCCAGTAGTTCCAAGTTTGCCGGGGTGATCTGGATCACAAACTGTTGAAGGTCTCTGGCATGGGCCATCACATAAGACACTGGTTCCATGGTGGATATTATCTTCCCCACCAGAGAATTTCCCTGCTGGAGCGGACATCCACGGCAGAGCTGAAGACACCTTGAGGGTGAGCTGCTTAACTGACGACTCCGTCTGAAAGACAATACTCTGCACAGACTTGTCCATATTCAGGATCCAGCCGTGTTGAAGGAAGATCTGGTGGTCCAGAAGATTCCAGAAGGGAGCCTTCAAGAGAAGGTCGTCCATATATGGAGTTACTTGAATCCCCTTGGTGGGCAGGAAGGCAATCAGTGCCCCCAAGACCCGGGCGAACACCTGAGGAGCTGTGGTGAGCCCAAAGGGTAGGGAAGTGAACTGGAAGTGCCCCAGGCCACAAGAGAACCTGAGGTACTTCTGTCTGGGTGAACTGGGATTTGCAGGTAAGCACCCTGCAGATCCAGAGATGTCAGAAATTCCCCTGGACACATTGTTGTGATTGCAGAGCACAAGGACTCCATTTTGTAGTGCGTTTTGACCACAAACTAACTGAGATCATTCAGGTCCAGGATAGGAGAGCAACCAGCATCCTTCTTGGGAATGACAAAGAGGTTGGAATAAAAGCCTGAACCTCTCTCCAGTTGGGGGACCAGAGCCAGAACTCTTTTTCCAAGACAGCCTGAATCGCCCTATTGAAAAAGTCTGATCTTTTCCTGTCCCTGAGGGGAGCGAGAAGGGAAGAACCTGAAGGGAGACAGGGGTGTAAAGGGAATCCAGTAAGCTGTGGAAATCACCTGTAATAACCACTGATTCGCAACAGAGCCTGTCCAAGTACTTACAAAGTAATGCAGATGACCCCCCCCCACACTAGTGTGCACGGACTAGGGTTCAGCAACAAGGTGCTCTTGCCTCCAGTGGCTGAGCTGATGAAGGTCTTCAATTCTGGGCCAAAAATAGAGGTACCCTGAAAAGGAAGAGAAATCAGTGATTTCTTAGAAATCAAGTCAGCCGACCAGATTTTAAGCAACAGCATACGCCTAGCAGCCACCGAGAAGGCGGAGGCCTTAGCGTCTAGCCTAATAGCATCAAAGAGCATCAGTAACATAGTGCTGTACCTCAGAAACATTAGCCAAAAGGGACAAACGGTCAGCCTTAGGAGCTCCCTTATGAACCGCGTCAGTTAGCTGTTCAGGCCAAACAGCAATAGCTCTATTGACCAAAGAAGAAGCCAAGGTGGGCCTCAGGGACACATGAATGGCAGTGAAAGTAGCTTTCAAGATGGCCTCAAGCTTCTTATCTGTTAAGTCTTTAAGTGCTGAAACATCCGCAACAGGCAAGGCAGTGGATTTATAAAGCCTGGAAACAGGGGAATCGACCTGAGGAGGGGTAGCCCACTGAGCCAAGGCTGCATCAGAAAAGGGATACAGCTTGGAAAATCTCTTGGAAAGATTAATAATCTGATCCAGAGTGGGATTAGGTGGAAAGACAGTACAGGACTTCTTGCACCTTTGAAAGATGTCAGAAAGTAGACTGAGGCTCTACAGTAGTAGAGGGAATGTTTAAAATATGTAAACTACCTTAATAAGACCTTCAGCATAAGGTTCAGGGTCAGCTTCAAAGGGGTCGCCGTAAAATTGGGAAGAAGCCCCTTCTGAACACACACCATTCAGATAAATCAGGAATTTCAGGGACCTTAGGGGCCACATGCATGAAAGAAGTGGGGGGCTTCCAGGACTGAAGAACCCCCTTGTAGAGAGAGAGGAAACTGTGCCATAGAGGACTTTAAGTCCTTGACCCAAAGTGGCTCTTGCTCATGGCTGGAGGACCCTGGCTGAGAAGCAGGGGCCACAGCACATGAGGGGCATAAGTGACCTGAGTACTCTCTGGGAAGCCCCGTTTGGCAAGAGGAATAATAAGTAAGGGGGGGTTAAAGACGCCCCTGAGTCCATAGCCTTAGGCCTAGCCTCATGTCCTAATGAATCTGACATCCTTAGAGGAGAAAAGTGTCTTACAGTAGAGGAAAAAAAACAAATACAGTTACCCAGATTAAAGATTTCACCCCAGAAACCCTAAAATATGCTTTTCTGGCAAGCGAAGAGTTAACCTCAGGAGGAGAGTAGAGGAGACCAAGCCCTGCGTATGATACTGGTATAAAGGGAAAAAGAAAATGGCAACAGAATAGGGAGCCAATCAGTGAACGGCCCGCGAAACGGGCGTTTATGGGAAATGTAGTTTTCCCAATACGGAGTACCAAAGACAGAACTGAATCCCCCCAGGACACAAGGGATGTCCACTGGAACGTTAGGCAAGGGGAGACAATAAGAATGAGCCATCTCTCAACTTTGTACATAGAGCAGTTGCAGAGATGTCACAAACAGTCTGTCCCATAGAGATCAATGGAGCATTGCGGCTGTGCGGTAAAGCGAGCCTTTAATAAATGTCAAAAAAAGAAAAAATCTAAAAAGTGCCAGAAACCCCAACAGAACCCTAATAAATCATAGGGAACACATAAACCCAAAGGGAAAGTGTGTAAGAAGGACCCAACTCAGTGAAATAAGGCATAGAAGAGGTTAAATACTACCAAACAGCCAAAATGGTCCAGAGACTCAGAACAAACATAGAATACCCAACATGAGTGCAGGAGTTACAAGGAAACGCAAGAAAGACCCCTGTGCGCAGTGGAACTGTGGGACAAGTGGCACTCACTTTCTCACATTTTTGCTGGTCTTCTTACTTCATATTACCATTGCATGGAAGCAGCCTCAGAGAGACTGCTTCTGGAGAGACACATGGTTTGCATGGTTCTCTCCCAGGGCTGGAAAGGTCCACAAACAGTGCCTGTTAACTGAGCAATCCACCAGGGGAAGCCAGTATTGGTAATCTGCCTAATGGGGGATTTTTCACACCCCATATCTAAAGAAAAATAATAAAGCTACTAAAAACTAAGCAGAACTGTTCACAGCCTTCCTAACAGGATGATGGAACAAATCTTATCTGGAGGGGAGTGGCTAGGTAGCCTGCTATGGAGGAGGGGGAGGCACCACCCTGCACTTCTTGAAGAATTGTTCCAGCCTACTAGAAAGAGCTGTCGCTTCCCCATGGTACCTGTAAGCTATATTTGACAATACATTTCTCTATGTATTTATACACAAATATATATATACTAGTTGAACAGCCCGTTACACGGGCCACAGTGCCTCTGGCAGCCAGTCGCGGTGCAGTCACGAGCAGCAGAGACTGCCCGCGCCGTGGCTGATACAGAGCTGGACGCTCCTTCGGAGCGCCCAGCTCTGTATCAGCCACGGCGCGGGCAGACTGTACTGCACATGACTGCCGCATGCACAGCAGTGTCTACTGCGCATGTTGGGCGTTACACACAACTTAGCGAATTATTATATAGGATATATATATATATATATATATATATATATATATATATATATATATATATATACACACACACAAATATATATGTATATATCTATATGTATCTACATATATAGATTTATCTATCAAATGAGTGGTCATTCCTAGGCTGGTGTGTATAGACATGTGTGTATGCCTTTAGGAGTAGTGTGGCAGTTCCTGCCAGATTTGCAAGGACAAACAGATACCGCTAAATATATAAGGTTGGAAATTAAAAAATTACGCTAATATAGGTACTTCTGAAAAATCTTTCAATATCAACTATATTTTATGTGACAGTTCTATTTTAACACAGTTTAACAAGCTTCTTGTGCTGCTACAGCAGTGGGAAAAGTATTTGCTCTCAATTTCTCTCTCTGGGTATGTTAGCTGCTCAAACTACACCCAACCCTCTCAGCTCAGGATGTTCCTTCAAAGAGACAATAATCTTCACCCATTTTTTTTTTTTTTTTTAATTTCTATGTCCCTGACAGTAATCTCCCAGGATGTGTGTTTCAAAAAACAATTCTGGGCAGTTGTCCATCAAAGTGGGAAAGAGAAACAATGTAACCCTATCCCTGCAACACTGAGTGTTCAGTATGTGTATATTATATACTAGCAATGTGGGTCTGCTTTGCCCTTCATATTATGACTGTTGGGCATAAGTGTCTGAAATGTAGACACACTGATACACACAGTGAGAGGCAGGAACATTCAAGAGACATGCACACGTGCACACAACAGACGTACACACACATGTGCGTTTGTGTGGAGGTTCTGGTTCTTGCTGGTTCCCCAGATCTGTAGGTTCTGAGTGTAGAAGTGTGGGCTGTGGCCACCTTGGGATTAGTGTAGGAGCTTTACAGTGCTGTGTATATAACAATTTAGGCATGTGGGAGTTGAGGAAAGACCAGGGATACTGAGCATCCACTGTCCATCTCAAAAAAAAAAAAAAAACATCTACATAAAACCCTGGTATCCTTTTGTATTGTTGCCCACTAATGGGCAATCAACCAAATGCAGAGTTAAATAAGTCGCCTGCGTGAAAAGGACGAGATTCTGATGTCGCAGGCCTAGGTATAGAGAAATCAGAATAAGTGTCTATGGAACCAAATGCAGTTACCCATGTCATCCATCTGTTTGAAACTATAAGTGTCGAGTGAGCCGGTGTCCCGATGTCTGGCATGCATAGAAGGAGAATCTGGACTCCCTCGCATTGCAAAGCACCAGTCAAAGCGGTAAATGTATTTTTTTTTCCTTTGCACAGAGTGCAAATTGGGACTATGGCAATTCAGATAATGTCTCTCTACAGTAAAATGTAATCCCAGGTTGCATCTGTACAGCTTTTTATACCTACAGGATTGTGCAGTCAGTAACAACACTAGGCCCTAATTTCTGTTTCTTTGCAATCCTTTGGATCGCAGTTGAAAAGAGGAAGTGAGGAGAGCCAATCACATTTTGCTTTCCGGAGGCAGCTTAGAAAAGAAAGAGAGACACCATCCTCTCAGAAACACCCCCAAACCGGAACCACAACCAGTACAATTAAATAAAAAAGGAACAATCCTAGGCTTGTGCTTCTCTGCAGAGCAGTGCTTCTTTCTCTGAGATGAGACCCCCAAGACTGGAAGAGCCACTATTCATAGTATTTATGGTAAATAAAGGTACCGTGTTAGCTGTAGAAAAAGCAGAGACTGGTAAAGTGATACATTTATTATCTGCAAGCTTCTTCTGGCATATCTAGATTTCTGGACCAATGACAGAGCATTAGGAGGTCTCTCAAACACTGGTTCAGCTCCCTGCTGCACTGAGAGCCATGACATCCCAGGTGGTCTTCTCTGAGGATCAGACTCACAGAGAAGGCAATTATAGCCAATCACATTTTGTTTTCCTGAAGTATATCGGCCAGTGAGTAAATAGCAAATTCCATGACAAAGAGGGGCAATCGCCAGGCAACATGGAGTTAATGCGGCAGGGCCACGCCAATCAAACCGTTCAGCTGTCCAGATGCAGCCTGGCATTACATTTTACTGTGAAGAGACATTCATGGAAATCAGTACTAAGGTTATCTGAATTGACATAGCCCCAATTTGCATTCTGTGCAAAGACAAAAAAATATATATTTAACTCTCTTATTGGTGTTGTGCAATGCGAGGGACTCCCGTTTCTCCCTCTATGCGTGCCAGATGTGGGTGGATTGTGGGCAGATACTGGCCCGGGGCATTTAAAAAAAAAAACTGGCCCGTTAGTTGATATACTATGATACATACAGATAAGAGGACTTTAATCTTACCTGTTAAATCCTTTTCTCTTAGTCCATACAGGTTACTGGTAACTTTGGGATTAGGCGATCAGCCCTTTTAAGTAGGCAGGAACAATTCTGAGAAGTGACTGCTGAGTGGAGCCTACCTCCTCTCCTTAGCTTGCAGCTAGCCAATCCCCATCCAGTAAGATTTGAAAACGAACTATTGACTAGGTAGCAAGAAAGTAAAGGAAGACTCCTGTGAGCATGAACCTGGAAGGACCCCCACGTTCTGCCACAGGACAGCCAAGCATGGTCCCTTGACAGGAGGGGAGACCAGTAACCTGTATGGACTAAGAGAAAAGGATTTAACAGGTAAGACTAAAATCCTGTTTTCTCTGTCATCCAATACAGACTACTGGTAACTTTGGGATGTCCAACCATTAAGTTCCCCAGGGTGGGAAAAAAGGCAAGGACCAGACGCAGGCCCCCAAATTCACCAGAGCACCAAAGAACCAACAGATCATGAAGAGCGCAACAATAACCACAAAGTGTCAACGGACACCGAACAGGGGTAAAAACAGACACCAGGAACTGTTACACAGCACACTGAACTAGAGCCAACAGGGCTCAAAAATGAAAGAGTACTGAGAGACTGATGAGATCTTAGACAGGCAAAGCTGCCTCCAAGTTCTTCCTCCCAAAACTGGCATCAGCCGATGCCAGCACATCCACAAGGTAGTGCTTCAAGAAGGTATGCACAGACGACCAAGTGGCTGCCTTGCACAACTGATCAGCTGAGGCCTGATCCTTGTAGTCCCAAGATGCCCCAACAGACTTCGTATAATGATCCATGACCCGAAAGGGAACAGACTTCTTCCTAAGTTCGTAAGCCTTAAGAATAGTGGACTTGATCCAAGAAGCAATGGTTACCTTGAAAGCAGGCTTCCCTGCCCCGGGACACTCAGGAATGACAAAAAAAGTGCCAGACTGCCTCAATGGCTCAGTGCAATGCACATAGAACTTGAGACAATGCACAACATCCAACAGGTGAAGAGCCTTCTCCTTGTCAGAAGTAGGGTTGGGGCAGAAAGAAGGAACTGCAATCTCCTGATTAATGTGGAACTCAGATACCACCTTCAGGAGAAACTCTTGCGAGTGAGTAGTAATTTGGACAGGGGAATTGCTGTTGATGTAGTATACTTGGATTTTGCAAAAGCCTTTGATACAGTGCCTCACAACAGGTTACTGCATAAATTAAAAGGCTTTGGTTTGGGCGGTGTTATTTGTACATGGTTAGAGAACAGATTAAATGATAGATGGCAGAGAGTTGTTGTAAATGGAACTTTTTCAAATTGGTCTAAGGTTATAAGTGGGGTGCCGCAGGGTTCAGTCCTGGGACCAATGCGTTTTAATTTGTTTATTAATGATCTAGAAGTGGGAATTGAAAGTAGCATCTCAATCTTTGCTGATGACACTAAGCTATGTATGGAAATACATACAGAGCTGGATGTTTTTTCCCTACAAAAGGATTTAGATAAACTAAGTGAATGGACAGAAAAGTGGCAGATGTCATTTAATGTAGATAAATGTAAGGTTATGCATTTGGGCTATAGAAACAAACTTGCTACATATACTCTAAATGGGAAACAACTTGGGAAATCCTCATTATAGAAAGATTAAGGAGTACTGATAGACAACAGACTTCACAGCAGTGTGCAGAGTCACTCAGCTGCTACAAGAGCAAATAGAGTACTAGCCTGCATAAAAAGAGGTGTAGAAGCATTATTATTATTATTATTCTTTATTTATATAGCGCCAACTAATTCCGCAGCGCTGTACAATTGGGAATAGACATACAGAGGTATTAAATAGTACAATCAGATGTGGAGAACAGGAAGCATGTGATGCTATTATCCTACCTCTGTATAAATCCTTGGTTAGGCCTCATCTGGAATATGGAGTAAAATTTTAGGCTCCTGTTCTATATAAAAAAAAAAAAAAAAAAAAAAAAAGACATTACTGAACTGGAAAAGGTGCAGAGACGTGCAACAAAACTGATAAAGGGATTGGAGGATCTGAGATACAAAGAAAGACTAGTCAAACTGGGTTTCTTTACATTAGAGACGAGACGTCTAAGGGGTGATATGATTACCATTTACAAATACATTCAAGGTCAATACAAAGAACTATCCAATTATTTACACAAAGAGCTGAGCTAAGAACAAGAGGTCATTCATTAAGACTAGAGGAAAGGCGCTTTCAAGTAAAACAAAGGCAGGGATTCTTTACAGTAAGGGCAGTAAGGCTATGTAATTCTTTGCCTCTGGATGTTGTGCTTGCAGATAATGCAACTGCATTCAAAAAAGCAATGGATGCCTATCTAGCACAAAACAATATTGACAATTATGACAGATGGCTTCAAAGCAAATAGGATATTGATCCGGGGAACTATTTGACTACCAATTGGAGTCAGGAAGGAATAATTCCTCCCCCCACATACACTTGGGACTAGATTGGAAATGGCTCCAGAGGGCTTTTTTTTCCTTCCTCTGGATCAACAGGGGTGTTTTTGGCATGGGCTGGACTTGATGGACACATGTCTTTTTTCAGCCTTATTTACTATGTTAAATAGAAAATAAAATATATACTGTTAGCGCACCAAACACTGATCTACTACAATAGTATAATAATAATAAAATTCCATTCAAAGAACATCAAACCCAATAAAAAGTCCATTTACATAAGTTCTCCTGGTTGCAGCCGTGTGTATATGGTGTCCTTGGTCGCACCTCGCACTTAAAGTAAACACTGAAAAACAGGAACACATGCGCAAACCATCTGAGAGAAATCTATATAAAAAGATGGTCAAAATATATAATCACGAATCTACTTACAAGACAAATTCTTGTAAGTGAAGCCCATAAAGGAAACAGACAGCAGGAGTCTTCACTGGTCTGGGAGTATGGTAATCTGTTCACACACTTCTTCTCAGATAGTATAGGAGGAATATCTATATCCAAATCAAAGATATATATATATATATATATATATATATATATATATATATATATATATATATATATATATATATCCTCTAAGAGAGTATCTGTATAGAACCCACACAAATAGAGCCCCCTGTGATATATAATAATACAACAATCATTGTTGTATTATTATATATACATTTTTATGAATAAAGTATTGGAACATTCTACTATACACCAATCTATTTTGACTGAGTTCTGCATCATCAGCCAGGTCGGGCTTTACATACATGACCATAGCGGCTATTTGGTGAGTCTATTCTATCACAGGGGGCTCTATTTGTGTGGGTTCTATACAGATACTCTCTTAGAGGATATATATATCTTTGATTTGGATATAGATATTCCACCTATACTATCTGAGAAGAAGTGTGTGAACAGATTGCCATACTCCCAGACCAGTGAAGACTCCTGCTGTTTCCTTTATGGGCTTCACTTACAAGAATTTGTCTTGTAAGTAGATTCGTGATTATATATTTTGACCATCTTTTTATATAGATTTCTCTCAGATTATTTACTATGTTACTAAGTGCGAAGTACTGCCTTGTCCTTGTGAAACACCAAAAAGGGTGGCCTACAGGACAGGGCATGCAGCTCTGCAACACAGCGAACAGACACGATCGCCAGGAGAACAGCCATCTTCTCAGCAGATGGAGAGGAATAGTGGCCAATGACTCAAAGGGAGGGCACTGAAGGACGCCCAAAACAAAGTTAAGGTCCCACTGAGGAGCGGGGTCTTAAACACAGGATGAGTATGAGCAACGTCTTGGAAGAAAACCTTGACATCAGGAAGAATAACAAGGCGCCTCTGAAAGAAAACAGAGAGCAGAAGTCTGAACCTTAAGAGAACTCAGACTGAGACCCTTATCCACACCATCCTGGAGGAAGGAAAGGACCGTAGGAAGATCAAATTCCTGAGACAGATCCCTATCAGCACACCAAAATAGAAAGGTAGACCAAACTTGATGGTAGGCCTTACAAAAAAATGGCTTACAGGCACTAAGCATAGTAGCCAACACACCAGAAGAAAATCCCTTCTTCAAAATTGAGGATTCAACCTCCATGCTGTCAAAGCCAAACGATTAACATCCTCCTTCTACATGTAACCCTGTAGAAGATCCGGACGGGAGTTAAGCCGAAGAGGTTCTGCCACTGAGAGATCCAGAAGTTCCGGAAATCAAGCCTGTCGAGGATAGTACGGTGCAATCAGAATGACTGGGCAGCCCTCCAGTTGCAGTTTCCGTAGTACCCTGTGCAACAGGGGAATGGGAGGAAAGATGTATACCAGAGGGAAATTCCATGGAATCGACAAGGCATCCACTACTAGAGCCAGGGGATCCACCCAGCAAGAGAAGAACGTTGGAACCTTCCTGATGTGTCTTGTTGCCATCAGGTCGATGCACGGAAGACCCCACAACTGGACAATAAGGTGAAACACCTCTTGATGCAGTTCCCACTCTCCGCTGTCCACTGTTTGTCGAATGAGGAAGTCTGCCAGAACGTTGTCTACACCAGGAATATGAACTGCGGAAATGGCAGGGACATGTTCCTCTGCCCAGGACAAAATAGCCTTGACCTCTAGCCAAGCTGCGAGACATCTTCTGCCGCCTTGCTTGTTTATGTAAGCTACCAACTGTGGCATTGTCTGACTGTACCTCGACCGGGCAATCCTTCAGCTGTCTTATCCAATGACGCAGGGCATGAAAAATCGCCCGAAGCTCCAGGACATTGATGGGAAGGAGAGATTTCTCCTGGGACCATCAGCCCTGAGCATTCAAGTGCCCCAGGACTGCTCCTCATCTGTCACTGTTGTCCAGAATGGCACCAGGAAGGGCCTGCTTTTCAGGAGATTGTTCAGGTTGAGCCACCACGAGAGGCTCAGCTCCATATGAAGAGGGAGAGATAGGGACCTCTCCAGGAGATCCGGTCGACCCCTACATGCCAGGATTAGAAAACTCTGAAGTTCCCTGGTATAAGCCATGGCAAACGTAACCGATTCTATGGTGGAAATGAATTTCCCCACCAAGGATGACAACTTTTTGGCAGGAACCGGATCCTGAGACAGGACATCTTGGACCTTCAGGGCTATCTGATGCGCCACTTCATCCGTGAGAAACACCATCCCTCACTGGGTGTCGAAAAGGAGGCCCAGAAACACCAAGGGAACAAGGTCCGACTTGCCCAGATTGATGATCCACCCGTGAAGGGACAGAGCATGAATGCAACCCTGCACCTGTTGATGAAGGAGTCCCGGAAAAGCTGCCTTCAGAGGTAGATCATCCATGTACAGGGTAACTCTGATGCCGTCCCGATGGGGGACGAAAATCAATGCTCCCAGGACTCTGTTGAAGGCTTGAGGAGCCGTGGTCAGGCCAAAGGGGAGGGCTGAAAACTGAAAATGCCCTCAGTCACAAGCAAAGCGAAGAAAATGCAGACTCTCTGGATGTGATGGTGATGTGCAAATAAGCATCCTGAAGATCCAGCAAAGCCAGAAATTCCCCAAGGGACATGGCAGTTATCACCGCGCGGAGTGACACCTGGCGGAATTGGGACCTGAACACAAAGGAGTTGAGGTCCTTCAAATCCAAAATGGGACGGAAGCCGCCATCCTTCTTGGAAACCACAAAGAGATTGGAGTAGAACCCCAACCCCCGTTCCTGAGGAGGAACAGGTTCCAAGGCCGCCTTGTCCAGAAGGGTCTGAATGGAGGAGGTGCTTTTCTGCTCCCAGAGAGCGAGCGAGAAGAGAAGGTCTGAGGAGGAGGAAGGGAGGTGAAGGGGATCCTGTACCCCGTAGCCACCACCTGCAAAACCCACGGGGTCCACCACAGAGGCCTCCCAAGCTGAGTGGTAAAGGCATAAGCAGCCACCTACCTGCAGATGGGGACCCAGATTCGGCGAGTCATGCAGAAGGAGGTTTGGAAGCTTTGGGCTTAGCAGAGAACTTAGACCGCCATTGCTGCTTAGGCATGGATGAAGAGCCTGAGGCATCGCTTGGGTCGCCTGGCACGAGTCAGCCTGAAAGGGACAAAAAAAGCAGATTCCTTTTGACAGGTGCCTTCTTCCTGTGGTCCACTGGCAGGTGAGTACTCTTCCCTCCAGTGGCTTCACTGATCAAATCCTTGAGATCAGGCCCAAACAGTGAGGTGCCCAGAAAGGGCAAGGATAGGAGAGCCCTCTTGGAGGCCGTGTCAGCAGACCAGATCTTGAGCCAAAGAGCCCGTCTGGCTACCACAAACATAGTTGATACCCTGGCTACCATGCACACAGCATCAAACAGGGAAGCAGAAACATAATGCTGAGCCTCAGAGATGCTGGCAAGAAGCCACAACATGTCAGTAGTAGGAGCTCCCTGACAGACAGCTGAAGTGAACTGCTCAGTCCAAACAGCCATGGCTCTATTCACCCACTCCGCAGCAAATGCGGGACACAGGGCAGACCCAGCCATTGCAAAATGGCCTTGAGAGAGGTCTCAAGCTTTTTGTCAGTCCAGTCTTTCACAGCAGATGCATCAGCCACAGGCAAGGTAGTAGAATTTGAAAGCATGGAGAGAGTGGCATCCACTTTGGGTAAATTAACCCACTGAGCTAGGGCTGTTTCAGAGAATGGATAAAGCTTAGCAAATTTCCTAGAGACAGACTGTTTTCTGTCTGGAAACTTCCACTCCTCAGACACCAAGCAGTCAAGAATGGGGTTAGGTGGAAAACAAGTATGGGGCCTAACAGGCTCCTGAAACACACCAGAGGGATCAGAAAAAGCCTCCTGTACCAAGGGAATGTTTAGGGTGTTCAACACAGTCCTGATCAGGCCCTCAGCTGATGGGACAGGATCAGCCTCAAGAGGATCCCCAAAAAACTGAGGAAGGGGAACAGTCTTCATCATCAGAATCCACCCATAATTCCTCGTCAGAGGAATCAGACACATCAGGTACACCCGGCGGTTTAGGCAGGGAAGATCTGATAGGGTTGGGTACCTGCCACGAGTGAAAGACCCCCTGCAAGGTGGATGGAAGGAGCTGTAAGGTGGACCGGAGGTCCCTGGTAGTAGCCTTAAACTCTTTCATCCAAACTGGTTCTAGTGCATGGCTGGATGCCCCTGCAGGGGATGCCGGGCAAACATGACCTGAGTATTCTCTAGGTAACCCTGAGTGACATGAGGAGCAATGATGGACACAGACGCCCCAGTATCCTTAGTCTTAGGCCTAGCCCCAAGGTCTAATGGAGAAGACATTCTCAGAGTCAAACGGTCAAAGTATTAGAAACACCCACAAAGTAGTGTATACGATCAATAAAATCACCCCAAAAATGCTAAAATAGACTTATCTGGTAGACGAAGGGTTAAACTGCTGAGGAGAGGAGAGTCCAAGCCTTGCGTAGGATACTCGATCAGAGAAGGCACAAAATGGCTGCTGCGGCGGGAGCCAATCAGAAACAAGCGCGCAAAGCAAGCATTCATGGGAATTTTAGTTTCACTGAAAGTACCCCAACAGCGCCCAAAGCCCCTTGAGCCCCCCAACATGCCCAGAACCTTGACTGGATAACAGAGCAAGGGCAGACCAACCAAAGGAGCCGTCTCTGACCTCACTACGTGGAGCAGTTGCAGAGATATGTCCCAAACTGTAAAGTCCCATATAAGCGAATGGAGCAATGGCGTCTATGAGGTAAATGCGTGCCTTAAAGGCGCGGAACACAAAGGTAATGAGGTGAATACCAAACTGTAAAACCACTCAAAAGCCCACTAGAACTAGTCAGCCGACCCAATAAACACTGTTCCCATTAGGGAAAGTGCCCACAACTCCCCCAAAAGATGCTAACCAGCAGCAAAAGGGTTAAGTTACCACAGAAACTTGCTCCAAACACCCCACAGACATACAGATAAACCCAATGAGCATGTAATAGGAACATGTGGACCTCAGCACTCAAAGGGTGCTCACCTTTTTCAGCAGATCTTCTGTCTTCAGATTACCATATATCAAGAGGAAGCCCCAGTGGGCAACTCATGGGGAAAGAACTTGCAGCCAAGATTTTCCCCCAAGCGCATAGCTCCACAAAAGCACCAGGTAAACTGAGATATCCACATTTGGGTGATGGTAATTGTCATTGATGATAATAAAAAAGCTAAAACTATAGCAGAACTGTTCTCTTGCCTTGTGTCTTGACCAACGAACAAATCTTACTGGATGGGGATTGGCTAGCTGCAAGCTAAGGAGAGGAGGTAGGCTCCACCCAGCAATCACTTCTCAGAATTGTTCCTGCCTACTTAAAGGGGCTGATCGCCTACCCCCAAAGTTACCAGTAACCAAAGTTTCTAGTAACCTGTATCGGACGACAGAGAAATGATATTATATTATATTATATATTATATATATATATATATATATATATACCATGTAGACCAAGCACTCACAGGACTTGCAAAAGGAGCTTTAAAAATGAATATTTTATTCAACGTTTCGGTCAGGCTATGCTGGCCTTCCTCAGGTCGAAACGTTGAATAAAATATTCATTTTTGAAGCTCCTTTTGCAAGTCCTGTGAGTGCTTGGTCTACATATGCATTCAGTCAAATCAATGCACCCAGGCATTTCTATACCATTTAAGTGAGAGTGCTTCCACCCTGCGGTACTTTATATATATATATATATATATATATATATATATATATATATGCGCTTGTGGACTGTTTTGGGGGGGCATATGATGGGCACACTGAACACAGGAGCACATGGGGACTAGTAGGTAGCACAGAGTGATGTTTGGGGGGCATATGGTGGCCAGTGCGGTTAAACATGGACACAGGGAGGTGCTTGGGTGCAAAGGTTGGCATATGGAGGCAGCCACTGAGTAGATGGGAACATAATTGGGAGGCTACTAGCTTGCACAGGGTGCTGTTTAGGAGGATATGGGGGTTACTGAGTTGCTGTGTATGGACACAAGGAGGCTTTTGGGGGGGTAGAAGGGGGCTACAATAGTTACATTTGTGTGTGTGTGATTGAGTCATGACATCATAATGGGAGAACATTAAGAACCCTTTGAATGCCAGAGGGATACCCAGTGTACAAAGAGTTTATTACGCCTCTGGCACTCAAGGGGTTAAAATCAGCAACGTTCAATGTAAGAGAAAAGGTGTCCCTGAGCATTGCTCATCAATATAAAGAGCATTAGTTTTGAGGAAAACTACTCAAACAGAGAAACTAAAATTCTGCATATTCCCATTGATTTAAATTGGGATTTTGACTTCCTTGAATACAAGGGGTTAAAGGGCCAATTTAAATCAATGGGAATATGCATAATTTTAGTTTCTCTATTTGAGTAGTTTTCCTCAAAACGAATGCTCTTTATTTTGATAAGCAATGCTCAGTGACACATTTTCTCTTACATTGAACATTGCTGATTTTAACTCTTTGAGTGCCAGAGGCATATCAAACGCTTTGCACACTTGGCATTCAAAGGGTTGTTGTTTTTCAATTATGAGATCATGACTCAAAAAAAATTCAAAACAAGAGAAAAGACAACGACTGAAAGGAATGTGAATGATTTACATACTTGATAAGGTCTGGGGAAAGGGAGGCTGAGTCCGATTGAGAGGAGCAGGGCAGCAACAGCACCGCAGGTACAGGAAGCAAATTAACATCTCATGTGCTAAAGAGGTCTTTTTTTTTGTTTCAAAAGAGCTTTATTGAAAAGAAAACAAATAGCACAAATATAGCAATACATCCATAAATCAAGGAAGCATATATAGAAAATCTTGATATGAGAAATCAGTATAAAATAATACCAGAATAAGGATGTACCTCCATCGATAAAAGGAAGAGGAAAAGAAGAGTAGAGGAAAGAAAAGAAGAGTAAACCCAAGAAAAGTGGAAGGTAGAAGGAGAGAGAGAGAAAAAAAAAAAAAAAAGGGGGGAGAGGGGAAGGGAGTGAATGAGGATGGGAGAGGGAATGGGAAATCACCTATGGTGCACGAAGATTATCTTATATCATGGTGACATGAGAACTCAGTCTTAAAAGGAGCATGTGATAAAAAAGTTATCTACCCTGTCTGGGTCCTCACCTCCTCTAATAAGATGTATCCTCATCAAAGAGATTTGAGATCTAACAGTATTCCCCCATTCTTGAACAGTAGGAGGCAAATCATCCTTCCAGTGTTTAGGGATTTATTATTATTATTATTTATTTATATAGTGCCAACTAATTCCGCAGCGCTGTACAATTGGGAATAGACATACAGAGGTATTAAATAGTACAATCAGATGTTGAGAACAGGAGGATCAGAGGGCCCTGCTTGTGAGAGCTTACAGTCTAGAGGAAGGTAGGTTTGACACAGAAGGAGTAAGTGCTATTGCGTTTAAGTGCCTCCTGCCACATGAACTGCCAGTCAGTGGGTGGGAGTGAGAAGTGCCGTTGAGTGCAGTAGTTCGTGCATGGGGTGAATCTTGGTGATGATGTTTATGGAGGCAGTTGATAGGCTTCCCTGAAGAGGTGAGTCTTCAGGGAGCGTCTGAAGATTTGAAGGCTGGGGGAGAGCCTGATGGGGTGGGGGAGGGAATTCCACAGCTCAGGGGCAGAACGGGAGAAGTCCTGTAGGCGGGAGTGGGAGGATGTGATAAGAGCTGTGGAGAGAAGGTCGTGTGCAGAGCGAAGATGGCGGGCGGGAGTATATTTGGAAATGAGAGATGAAATATAGGGGGGTGCAGTGTTAGTGAGGGCTCTATAAGTTAGCACCAGAATTTTGAATTTTACTCTGTATGCTAATGGGAGCCAGTGTAGGGACTGACAGAGGGGTGTGGTGTTAGAGAAGCGATGAGTGAGTTAGATTAGTCTTGCTGTAGAGTTCATTATGGACTGTAGCGGGGTTAGTCAGGTGAGAGGAAGGCCAATTAGTAAAGAGTTACAGTAGTCAAGACGGGACATGATGAGTGTTTGGATTAGAATTTTGGTAGTGTCTTCTGTGAGAAAGGGTCGGATTCTAGAGACGTTGCGGAGGTGGAGGAGGCATGAGTTGGAGATTGACTGGATGTGAGGAATGAAGGATAGGGCAGAGTCAAATGTGACCCCCAGGCAGCGTGCCGTAGGGGTTGGTGTGATGGAAGTGTTGTTAACGGTGAGGGTAATATTTGGGATAAGGCTGGTTGTAGATGGAGGGAAGATAATTAGTTCAGTTTTGCCAAGGTTAAGTTTGAGTTGATGGGAGGACATCCAGGAAGACACAGCAGACAGACAGTCAGACACTCTGGACAGGAGGGAAGGGGAGAGGTCTGGGGAGGAAAGATATATTTGGGTGTCATCAGCATAGAGATTATGGTGAAACCCAAAGTAGTTTATTAGTTTTCCAAGGGAAGCAGTGTAGATTGAGAAGAGCAAGGGTCCCAGTACTGATCCTTGAGGCACACCAACAGACAGTGGGAGGGGTGGGGAAGTGGAGCCGTTGTAGGAAACACTGAAGGAGCGGTTGCAGAGAAGATTAAAACCAGGAGAGCGCAGTTTCGCAGAGACCTAGGGAGTGGAGGGCTTGGAGGAGGAGTGGGTGATCAACTGTGTCAAAGGCGGCTGACAGGTCCAAGAGAATGAGTAGGGAGTAGTGGCCTTTTGACTTGGCTGAGAGCAAGTCATTGGCCACTTTAGTGAGGGCAGTCTCAGTGGAGTGATGAGGGCGGAATCCGGATTGCAAGGGATCTAGCAGGGAATGGGAGCAGAGGAATTTAGTGAGCCGGTTATATGCAAGGCACTCGAGGAGCTTGCAGGCGAACGGGAGTAGGGAAATTGGCTGATAATTTGACCGTGAGTTTGGGTCCAGGGAGGGTTTTTTTTAGGATGGGAGTGATTAGTGCATGTTTGAAAGAGGATGGGAAAGTGCCGGTTGACAAAGAGAGGTTGAATAAGTGAGTAAGGATTGGAGTTAGTATAGGGGAGAGTTCTTGGGTGAGCTGAGATGAGATTGGGTCGAGAGGGCATGTGGTTAGGTTTGAACGAGTGAGGAGAAGGGAGACTTCATCCTCAGTGACAGGTGGGAAGGAGCTTAGTGTGCATGTAGGAGAGGAGACAGGGCTGGGCTGGCTGGGTGGGAGTGGTAGTGATGAAATGTCATGTCTGATAGATTCAATCTTGTTCTTGAAGTGGTTGGCGAGATCTTGGGCAGAGAAGTTAGTGGAAGGTGTTTGTGTTGGTGGGTGTAGAAGAGATGTGAAGGTTGAGAAAAGGCTTTTCGGGTTGGAGGAAAGATTAGAAATTAGAGAGGAGAAGTATGACTGTATGGCCAGGGAGAGGGCAGAGATAAATGAATGGAGAATGAATTTGTAGTGTGTGAAGTCAGCTGTGGAGCGCGATTTCCTCCAGTGCATGAGCACCTTTGGAGGTATCGCATTAGTTTTGTGTGCCAGGGTTGTAGTGGGGTTGTGCGTGGGTGGCGTGGCGTTGCAGGTGCAGCGATGTCAAGGGCTGAAGTGAGAGTGCTGTTGTAGACAGCAGTAGTTTTGTCTGGGCAAGTAAGTGTGAGGATGGGGTTGAGAAGAGGCTGCAGGGAGGTGGAAAATTGTTGCAGATCAAGAGTATGCAGATTTCTCCGCATGCGCTTGATTGTGGCGGGGGTGATGGGTTTGCGTGGTATGATGAGGTTACTGGTGAGGAGGTGGCGGTCAGAGAGGGGAAAGGGGACATTAGAGAAGTTGGAGACCGAGCAGAGGTTAGTGACGATCAAGTCGAGGGAGTGACCATCACTGTGTGTGGGAGAGCTGGTCCACTATGATAAGCCTAAGGAGGTTGTTAAGGAGAGGAGTTTGAGGGCAGGGGGGTGTTGTGATTATCTGAAAGGATGTTGAAGTCACCCATGATGAGAGTAGGGACATCAGAGGACATGAAGTGAGGGAGCCATGAGGTGAAGTGATCAAGGAATTGTGCAGTGGGATCAGGTGGCCTGTATATGACAGCGACCCGCAGGGGGAAGGGAGAGAAGAGGCGAAATGTGTGAGTTTCAAATGTAGGGAAGGAGAGAGAGGGAACAGTGGGGATTACCTGAAATATATTGTTAGGGGGCAGCAGGATGTTGCCAGGCCTGGGTGTGTGTGTGAATTGAAGGCCTCCATGTGAGTGTGTGGCAGTGGAGGCAGTGTCTGACGATGTGAGCCAAGTTTCAGTGATGGCAAGGAGGTTTAGGGAGTGAGAAATGAACAGATCGTGAACAGCTGTTAGTTTGTTACACACAGAGCGGGCGTTCCAGAGACCAAAACAAAAGGGGGAGCAGGAGGTTAGGTGACGGGGTACGGTTATTAGGTTGTGAATGTTGTGCGTGTGAGTGGGTTCTGTGGTACAAGAGAGAATGGAAGGGGGGCCTGGGTCTTATCAGCACCACTAAGAGCCCAGTCTACCACGGACGTGAGTGCAGCCGCATGGTAATATTTCACAAAATCGGGAAGTCCCAGTCCCCCCTTAGATTTATGGAGGGAAAGATATCTTGTGGCGACTCCAGGAGGCCTGGAGCACCATAAGAAGCGACGAATGGAGCGTTAAGAAGCGAGAAGAAAGAAGAGGGAATATGTATCGGCAATGTTTGGAATAAATACAAAACACGAGGGAGTACATTCATTTTAATTACATTGATGCGTCCATACCAAAAGAGGAATTTTTAAATCGCTTAACGTGTTAAAAGCCTCTCTAGCACTGGGTTAAGTTAGTGGCCGGCACCATCGCTGTGCTGAATTTATTGTTTTCTAAACTGTTGTGGTGTTTCAGTGCCAGAAAGGTGACCAGTGTTTTGCTTTGCAATGCTTTGGACACCCCTCTGGCACTTCAAATATTAATATGATTTGCACAGTAGGTCTAACAATATACATAAATCCAAACTGAAAAGACCATTTTTAACCCTTTCCGTGCCAGAGAATACGCAAAGCATTGCTCTGCAATGGGTTGTGCACTCCTCTGGTACTGAAAGGTTTTACACGCACATTGTCTTTCAGTTTGGAATGAAAGCATAAAAATAACAGCCGAGGCTGTCAGGTGGCTGCTTCACCAGGGGGAACTCTGAAATGCAGAGCAGCAGTCTCTTTCACATTGTGACACTGCTGTCACTGCCTGTGATACTTCCATGGGGTTGCAGTCTAGTCTATAATTTTTTTGCAGAGCGGCCCTCCCCTGTCAAACAGCAACCGGCCCACCGGGGCATGCCCGAATGCCTGATAGTACAATCCGCCCCTGGTGCCAGACACCGGCTAACTGTGACTGACACTCTGTGTCAGTCACAGAGTGTGTGTGTGTTTGTGAGTGTCAGTCCCAGTGTGTGTGCGTAAGTGTCAGTCCCAGTGTGTGTGCGTGAGTGTCAGTCACAGAGTGTGTGTGTGTTTGTGAGTGTCAGTCCCAGTGTGTGTGCGTAAGTGTCAGTCCCAGTGTGTGTGCGTGAGTGTCAGTCACAGAGTGTGTGCGTGAGTGTCAGTCACAGAGTGTGTGCGTGAGTGTCAGTCACAGAGTGTGTGCGTGAGTGTCAGTCACAGAGTGTGTGCGTGAGTGTCAGTCACAGAGTGTGTGCGTGAGTGTCAGTCACAGAGTGTGTGCGTGAGTGTCAGTCACAGAGTGTGTGCGTGAGTGTCAGTCACAGAGTGTGTGTGTGTTCCAGCCACAGTGTGCGCGTGTATCAGTCTCAGTGTGTGCCAGTCAGAGTGTGTCACAGATTGTCAGTTAGTGTGTGTGTGTGTGTGTGTGCCAGTCACAGTGTGTGTGTGTGTGTGTGTGTGTGTGTGTGTGTGTGTCAGTCCCAGTTTGTGCGCGTGAGTGTCAGTCACAGAGTGTGTGCGTGAGTGTCAGTCACAGAGTGTGTGCGTGAGTGTCAGTCACAGAGTGTGTGCGTGAGTGTCAGTCACAGAGTGTGTGTGTGTTCCAGCCACAGTGTGCGCGTGTATCAGTCTCAGTGTGTGCCAGTCAGAGTGTGTCACAGATTGTCAGTTAGTGTGTGTGTGTGTGTGTGTGTGCCAGTCACAGTGTGTGTGAGTGTCAGTCCCAGTGTGTGCACGTGTGTTCCAGCCACAGTGTGCGCGCGTGCCAGCCAGTGTGCGCGTGTGTCAGTCTCAGTGTGTGCCAGTCAGAGTGTGTGTGTGTCAGTCACAGTGTGTCACAGAGTGTTAGTCACAGAGTGTGTGTGTGTGTGTCAGTCACAGAGTGTGTGCGTGAGTGTCAGTCACAGAGTGTGTGTGTGTTCCAGCCACAGTGTGCGCGTGTATCAGTCTCAGTGTGTGCCAGTCAGAGTGTGTCACAGATTGTCAGTTAGTGTGTGTGTGTGTGTGTGTGTGTGTGTGTGTGTGTGTGTCAGTCCCAGTTTGTGCGCGTGAGTGTCAGTCACAGAGTGTGTGCGTGAGTGTCAGTCACAGAGTGTGTGCGTGAGTGTCAGTCACAGAGTGTGTGTGTGTTCCAGCCACAGTGTGCGCGTGTATCAGTCTCAGTGTGTGCCAGTCAGAGTGTGTCACAGATTGTCAGTTAGTGTGTGTGTGTGTGTGTGTGTGTGTGTCAGTCCCAGTGTGTGTGAGTGTCAGTCCCAGTGTGTGCACGTGTGTTCCAGCCACAGTGTGCGCGCGTGCCAGCCAGTGTGCGCGTGTGTCAGTCTCAGTGTGTGCCAGTCAGAGTGTGTGTGTGTCAGTCACAGTGTGTCACAGAGTGTTAGTCACAGAGTGTGTGTGTGTGTGTGTGTGTGTGTGTGTGTGTGTGTGTGTGTGTGTGTGTGTCAGTCACAGCACGCATGTCAGTCACAGTGTGCTAGTCACTGTGTGCACACGGGCCAGTCAGTGTGTGTGTGTGTGTGTGTGTGTGTGTGTGTATGTGTGTGTGTGTGTGTTACGGTCTCGCACCGGCCTTGGGGAGGTTGCTGTAGTTAGCGGTTCTGCCACTGGCTGGGCTGGTGCCCTCGGGCAGGGGAAGACCTCCAGGCTTTGTATGACTGCTAGTTGGGATGTGAAAAGGAAATAGTCTTCTTTCTCTTCTGGTTTAGTTGGTAGTGGTCCTTGGCCCCTTGGGGATGACTCGTGGGATGGATTTGGTCCACATGATGCCTCCAGTCTTCGTCTGTCTCAGTGTGAATGAGGTATGATTGGGAACCTAGGACTCTGACCACTTTTACGGGGATCCATTTCTTGTTTCATGTGTAGCAGCGGGCCCAAACCTTTGTTCCTGTGGGGTATTGGCGAAGCGGGGTGTTTGTTCCTGGTCGGGTTTGTCTACGCTGTACTATTGGTGCTACATCCAGCTTCAAGGTATCTAGTTTTGTTCAACTTCACCAACCGAACATGAGTAGGTCTGGGGCTACACCTGTTGTGGCATGCGGGGGTGTACGATATGCCATCAGGAATGTTGATAGGTACATTCGTGTGTCCCCTTCCTGTGTGGAGGCTGTCAGTGCTGCTTTGAACGTTTGTACAAAACGTTCTGCTTGTCCATTTGTGGCTGGGTGATATGGAGCAGTCTGTGTGTTTGGCTTCGATAGTTGCTAGGTAAGTCTGAAACTGTTGTGCCGTGAACTGTGGACCATTGTCTGTGAACACATGTTTTGGAAAACCAAAAGTGGCGAATATTTGCTTCAATATAGTAATGGTTGCTGAGGTTGTGGTTGTTGGCATGGGTCGTACTTCTGGCCATTTCGAGTGTGCATTGACAAAGACTAAATAGGTTACAACTCTAATTGGGCCTGCTAAGCCTATGTGTACTCTCTCCCATGGCATGGATGGCCAATTCCACATCTGGATGGGTGCAGGTGGGAGTGCCCTTTGAGTGAGCGCAGCCTGGGCATTGGCCCACCCACTTAGCTACATCCGCATCTAAAGAAGGCCAACAGACTGTTGTGCGTGCTCATTTCATTCGACCCACTCCTTGATGCCCCTCATGTAGTATGTCCAGGGTGGTTGGTTGTTGTGAGGTCAGTACTATCAGGCGTGAACCCCATAGGAGACATTCATCTTGGAATTTCAATTCCAGCTTCTGTCTTGTGTATGGCTGCAATGCAGATGGTAGTTGTTGAGGCCAGCCTTCCTGGAGATATTGTAAGATGTGTGATAGGGTGGGGTCCTGTGCTGTGGCCGCTGCCATCTGGTCTGAGGTGTAGGTGTTCGTGAAACAAACTTGGTGTGTCGAGGTCAAGACATTTGTGATGCTGGGGCTCGCTTGTGGTGTTAATGGAAGTTGTGAGAATGCATCGGCATTTGAATGTTGCTCATGTGGATGGTACAATATGCGGTAGTCGAATGCCCCTAGATACAATACATACCTTTGCAATCTGGCTGCCATTGTGGTTGAGATCCCTTTTCCTGGGGAAAAAATCATCAGCAATGGTTTGTGGTCCGTGATCAATGTAAACTGGGGCCCATAGATGTATAGTATGAATTTCTGCAGGGCCCAGATAATCGATAAGCCTTCTTTGTCTATCTGGGAGTAATTCTTTCCTGCTGGGGTCAGGGATCTTGACACAAAAGTGACCAGTTGCTCAGAGCCATCTAGCATGATATGTGACAGTACTGCTCCTAAGCCGTATGGTGATGCATCACAAGCTAGGGTGACAGGTTTCTGCAGATCATAATGTACCAGGACTTTTGAGCAAAGGATTAAGTCTTTGGTTGCCTGAAAAGCTCGTTGACAGTCTTCTGTCAAACACCATGAGGTTTTCACTTCCAATAGTCTGTGCAGGGAATATAGCGCCAGTGCCAGGTTGGGCATAAATCAATGGTAGAAATTCAGAAGGCCCAGGTAAGAACGGAGCTGAGTGATGTCCTTTGGGGTGGGCATCTGCACTAGAGCTTGTACTTTGTTTGCCGATGTATGTAAACTCTCTATCTATGACATGACTAAAGAATGTCAGGGATGGTTTTAGGAATTCACACTTTTCTAGGTTCACCTTGAGGCTGGGATCCTGGAGTCGTTGTAAGAAAAGTCTGATATTAGCTTTGTGTTCCTCCTCTGTAGTTCTTGTAATTAGCATGTCGTCCACTAGGCATTTTACGTGTGGAATTCCTGCCAATATGGTATCCATGGTACTTTGCCAAATCGCTGGGGCAGATGCGACTCCTAAAACCATCCGGTTGTACTGATACAGACCCGTGTGCATGTTGATTGTTAAGAGACTTCGGCTGTCTGGATGCATCTCAAGCCATAAGTAAGCTTGTCATAGATCTATTTTCAAAAAGGAGGTCCCTCCTGCCAGGGAGACAAAAAGCTCTTCTATCCTGGGCAATGGGTACTGGTCCATTTCTAATTGGCTATTGAGAGCCATCTGGAAATCGCCGCATAGTCTGATTTTGCCCGTTTTCTTGAGAACTGGTACAACAGGTGACACCCAATCACTGTGTAGGGCCTTTGATAGAATTCCTTGTGCTTCTAGTTTCTGTAGCTCATTTTCCACCTTGGCACGGATTGCAAATGGGACTGATCTGGCTTTGAAGAATTTCGGTATGGCTCCTGGGCAGAGTTGTAAGTGCGCTTACTTTTCTTTTCTTTTACTTTTCCTAGTCTCTGTGAGAATACATTGGGGAACTGTCTTTGCAAGTCTGAAATCCATTGTTTTGTCTTAATGGTTTGTTAGTCTGTGAGGGCGTGAACATTTTGGTACTGTATGTCTGGCATCCCCATCAATCTGATCCCATCTCTGCCAAATAGTGGGGGACCCCCTTCCACCACAACATACAATGTAGCGTTAAAGTCTTTGTTTTTATACATGACTGTTACCTTGGCATACCCTAGGGGTTTCAATGTATGACTGCTGTACGTTTTGAGCGCGACTGCTGTCAGATGCACTGTAGTGTCAACCCCTCTTTTTCAGTTTGGCTTCGGGTGACAACGGATACGGCGGATCCTGTATCCAGATCCATGAGTAGAGGCTGTTGGTTGATGTGTACCTGCAGTTGCATCCTGTCTGCTGGTGCTTGGAGGTTGAACACACTTAGGTGGGCTAGCCATTCCTCCATGTCTAGCGGTTTATCCCACTCTGGTGAAGTTGTGTATTCGGTGAAGTAGGTTGGGCATCTGAGTTTTCGGTTTGTGGGATTTTGGGCATGGAAGCTTAGGCAAACCTTCTGTAAGTGGCCCCGTTTTGAGCAGTTGTAGCAGGGAAGAGGAAGAGGGCAGCCAGTCCTGAGTTTTTCCATCCAAACAAATTTGCTCATTTAAGTGAAGATGTTGGGAAGGCAAACCCAGAGGTGGAATTGCTGGAGAGGACTGTTCTCCCTAACAGCCGGGAGAACAGCTCCTCTAGCACAGAGGGGATCCAGAGGGAAGTGAAGCCTAGGCAGGTTGTGGTGCTAGGGGACTCTATTATTAGGAGAACAGATAGGGTAATCTGTGGCTCTGATCGCAGCAACCGAATGGTTTGCTGTCTCCCGGGTGCCCGGGTTCGGCATGTTGCAGACAGGGTGGACAGATTATTGGGAGGGGCTGGAGAGGATCCAGCTGTCTTGGTGCATATTGGTACCAATGACAAAGTTAGAGGAAGGTGGAGAGTCCTAAAAGGTAATTTTAGGGATTTAGGCAGTAAGATTAGGAACAGGACCTCCAAGGTAGTATTCTCAGAGATACTACCTGTGCCATGCGCTACGCCAGAGAGACAGCGGGAGATTAGGGAGCTCAATGCATGGCTGAAGTCTTGGTGTAAGAAGGAGGGCTTTGGGTTTTTAGAGCACTGGGCTGATTTTGCTTTGGGGTACAATCTCTATAGCAGGGATGGATTGCACCTGAATGCAAGAGGGTCTCAAGTGCTTGGGGAGAGGATTACCAGACGGTTGGAGGAGATTTTAAACTAGGAAGGGGGGGGAGGGGCCAATAAATACTGGGATAGATAGTATAGAAAGGGAAGGCGATGTAGTTAATAACCAGGTGGGAGGATCTGGGGGCGGGGTTAGTACAGATGATAGGGAGAAGACTATAAGCCACAACAAAATTAAATCACAAATGGAACACAGCAGTGGCATAAATTGTATGCTTGCAAATGCCAGAAGTTTAACTGGTAAAATAGGGGAACTGGAGCTGGTAGCTGAAATTGAAAACTATGACTTGATAGGCATAACAGAAACATGGTGGGATGACACACATGATTGGGCAATCAATTTAGAGGGCTACATGTTATTTAGAAAAGATAGGTCAAGCAAAAGAGGTGGTGGGGTCTGTCTGTATATCAAACCAGCATTATTGCCTCAATTGCGGGAAGATATATGTGAGGACAGTAGTGAACATGTGGAATCCCTGTGGGTTGAAATAGTCACTGGGGATAAAACTGCCCAGAAAATATTAGTGGGTATTTGTTATAAACCACCAAACATTGGTGACCTTGAAGAAACACAGCTATTAATGCAAATAGAAAAGGCTTCCCAAATAGGGAGAACTATAATTATGGGGGATTTTAATTATCCAGAAATAGACTGGAAAAATGGAATAGCTAACTCTGCTAAAAGCAGCAAGTTTCTGAACTTGTTGAATGACAATTTTTTGTCACAACTAGTGCAGACCTCAACCAGAGGGAATGCATGTCTGGATTTGGTAATAACTGACCATGAAGAACTTATCTCTAACATCCAAGTAAGGGAGCACTTGGGGAATAGTGACCATAACATGGTATCGTTTGAGATTAATTCAAAAAAACAAGTTGATACGAGTTCCACCAAAACACTGAATTTTAAAAAGGCCAACTTTAGCAGGTTTAATTCATCCCTTGGTCTCGTTGACTGGGATAAAATATTTTCAGGAAAAAACACAGAAGGTAAGTGGAATGCCTTCAAAATAATATTGCAAAAATACACCTATAAATGTATCCCTGTTGGAAACAAATACAAAAGAAGCAAATTGAAACCAATGTGGCTAACCAGTAAAGTAATTCATGAAATAAATAACAAGAAAGCGGCATTTAAACATTACAAAGCTGAGGGATCAGCAGAGGCATTTGCAGAATACAAAAATGTCAACAAAACCTGTAAAAAGGCTATTAAATTAGCTAGACTGGAGAATGAAAAAAATATTGCTAAGGAGAGCAAAAGCAACCCAAAAAAATTCTTTAAATACATTAATGGCAAAAAATTAAAGTCTGATAATGTTGGGTCCTTGTTAGCTGAAACGGGTGAGATGGTCAAAGGTGACAGAGAGAAGGCAGATATTTTAAATAATTTCTTTTCTTCTGTTTTTACCAAGGAAGACCCATTGGACAAGAATCTGCAAACTACTTTTACAGAACAGGCACAGCAAGCATGGGACTGGCTAACACAAGAAAAAGTGTTAAAACAATTGAATGGTGTCAAGGTAGACAAGGCTCCGGGGCCAGATGGTATACACCCACGGGTACTTAGGGAGCTAGGCCAGACCCTGGCCAGACCGATATATCTGATTTTCAGGGATTCTTTTATTTCTGGTATGGTGCCCATGGATTGGCGTAAAGCAGATGTGGTGCCCATATTTAAAAAGGGATCAAAGTCCCAGCCAGGAAATTACAGACCCGTAAGCTTGACATCTGTGGTAGGGAAGCTGTTTGAAAGGTTGCTAAGGGAATATATTCAAGAATTCTGCTGGAACAGGAATATCATTAGCAATAGCCAACATGGCTTTGTGAAAGATAGGTCTTGTCAAACGAACTTGATCGCATTTTATGAAAAAGTAAGTAATAATATAGATGAGGGAGAGGCGGTTGACGTGATCTATTTAGACTTTGCCAAGGCATTTGATACGGTTCCACACAAGAGGTTACTGTACAAATTGAATGAAATAGGACTAGGGCAAAATGTTTGTGAGTGGATTGGAAATTGGCTGAAAGATAGAATGCAAAGAGTGGTAGTAAATGGCAAGTTCTCCAGTTGGATAAACGTGATAAGTGGAGTGCCTCAGGGATCTGTCCTGGGTCCTCTTCTTTTTGTTTATTAATGACCTCCCAGAGGGCATAGGAAGCCATGTATCAGTGTTTGCCGATGACACAAAATTAAGTAAGGTAATAAAGTCTGAACTGGATGTGTCTTCATTACAAGAGGACTTGGACAAATTGAGTAACTGGGCAGGCAAATGGCAAATGAGATTCAATATAGACAAGTGTAAAGTTATGCATTTTGGGTATAATAATAAAAATGCAACATATAGTTTAAATGGTGTTTCTCTGGGGAAATCTACTAATGAAAAGGATTTAGGAGTAATGGTAGACAATAGACTTTGCAGTAGCATGCAGTGCCAGCTGGCAGCTGCAAAGGCCAATAAGATATTGGCATGTATTAAAAGGGGTATTGACTCAAGGGAGGAAGATATAATTATGCCTCTTTACAGGTCCATGGTAAGACCCCACCTAGAATATGCTGTTCAATTCTGGGCGCCCTTTCTGAAGGACATTATGGAACTAGAGAGAGTGCAGAGGAGGGCTACAAAACAAGTAAGGGGAATGGAATGTTTTAGTTATGAAGAGAGGCTAGAAAAGTTAAACTTGTACACACTAGAGAAACGGCGTCTTAGAGGGGATATGATAACACTATATAAATATGTTCAAGGCCCATATAAAGGGCTTTCAAAAGACCTGTTCATTAACAGAACAGTACACAGGACAAGGGGCCACCCGCTTAGACTTGAGGAAAGGAGATTTAGTCTACAACAGCGGAAGGGTTTCTTTACAGTAAGGACAATAAAGGTATGGAATGCACTTCCGGAGGAGGTGGTGCTATCAAATACATTAGATGCTTTTAAAAGGGGCCTGGATACTTATTTAAAAGAGCATAATATAGAGGGCTATGCACGTTAGTATTGGGATTAATATTTAGTTAGGGCTTGTTGATCCAGGGAGAAATCTGATTGCCATTTGGAGTCGGATGCCTTCTTTTGGGTCAGCGATGGTAAACAGGAATAGGAAAAGGGTTGAACTGGATGGACGCAAGTCTTTTTTCAACCTAAATTACTATGTAACTATATGTAACATCATCTTTGAAATGGCATGCGGATGCATCATGCGAAGGCGCGCCGCAACGGAAGCGTCGCATTGGATTTGTGCCCTTCTCCATTTTCGTGACCTTGAATACTTCCTGTGGTTCTGTCATCCTACCAGGGGCGGTGGTAGAGTAATGCGTCTGGAGCTGCAGTGAGTCTTTTTCCATCATATCCATGGCTATGGCTATGTCTATGTCTAGGGCTGTACTACCTGTGAGGTTCCTTTCTGATAATAGCCATTTCCGGATGGACTTGTTTGCCAGTCCGAACACAAATTGATCTCTTACTGCCTGTGATAAGTGGGAGCCATAATTGTAGGTGGACGCTAACTCGTGAAGATGCATCATGTATGGTTGAATTGGTTCTTGAGGCGCTTGCCTGCAAGAAAACAGCAGCAACCATTCTGCTATTTTCAGGGGTTGCGGCTGATAGTATTGGGTTAGCGCTGCCCCTAACTCTGTGAATAATTTTTCTGATAGGCTCGCCGGGGCCAACAGGTTTTGCAGAATGGCATAAGGTTTTTGGCCTAAGACTATGAGGAAAGCTCTAGCCTGTTTTGCTTGAGGGATGTCGTTCACATCAAAACAATGTACTCTTTCAGTGTAAGCCTTCCATATCTCCTCATCTTCCTTGAACTCTTGTAGTGTGCCAATGTATGACTTGCTTGTCTTGGGAATTACGTGTGCAGATGTGTCGTCCTGCGAGTGTATAATCTGTGCACTGGTAGTAGTGTAGGAGTACTTTGCAACTGTGGAGCCTTAGCACAACTTAGGACAGCAATGAAGCTTGAAGCAGTAGCACACTAGCACAATTAGGTACAACAAAACGTGAAGCAGCAACACAGTTGCACAGTTCACTGCAGCAATAACACACAATTCAGTACAATGAAGCTTGAAGCAGTAGCACACTAGTACATTTAGGTATAATGAAGTGTGAAGCAGCAGCACAACAACACAGTTCCGTAACACAGAATTCAGTACAATGAAGCTTGAAGCAGTAGCACCATGCAGTAATATTAGCTTGAAGCAGTAGTATAATAGTCTAATGCAGTACAATGATAGCACAATGAATGGTGAAGCAGTAGCACAATTCCATACAATGCAGCTTGAAGCAGTAGCACAACTCAGTATTATGAAGCTTGAAACATTATTACCATTTAGTCTAGCAATGCAGCTTTCAGAAGTAGCACAATTAAAGCAAAAGCCCACTTTAGGATAGCAATGAAGCTTTTAACAGCACTTAGCAGAATTGTCAGCATGGTGGTACTCTTTTCAGGTTGGAAGTTCCTTGTTTGAGTCCAGAAGATATATCCCCATTACTACTTGAATGAGATTTGTTGTAGACAGCCTTTCCCAAAATAAGAGAGTGAGACTTACAGGGTTCCTGTTTTTCCAGTGTCCTCGTCGCCACTGTGATGTCTTACTGCAGGACTCCAATGAGGACACCGAGGTGTTTCTCTGGAGGAACAAATCGAGACTTCCGTTTATTAGAATAAAGGGGATTGGGGCCTGTAGGAATAGTCCGGGAGCTTGCTTGAGGAGGTCTGGCTTCTTCCATGGGTCCTTTGGTCTGCCACAGGCTGTGTGCACATGCGCTCCAGGTATCGATGAGGCGGAAGTGACATCCAGTCATAGTGAGTGCATGTGTGTGTGAGAGAGAGAGAGAGAGAGAGAGAGAGAGAGAGAGAGAGAGAGAGAGAGAGAGAGAGAGAGAGAGAGAGAGAGAGAGAGAGAGAGAGAGAGAGAGAGAGAGAGAGAGAGAGAGAGAGAGAGAGAGAGAGAGATGTTTTTTGGTTGACGATATGAATATATCCTTACTGGTGTGGGTTGATGGGTGGGTAGGTGTGTCCCTTGAGGAGGCAAATTAACCCCTTAAGGACCAGGAAAATCTGAGGTGGATTTCACTGAAGGACCGGAGCAATTCTGATCTTTTTGACTATGTCTTTATTCAACAGTGTTTTCCCTCCAAGTACTTTATTTTACCCATGCAAATTATATAATGTTTTTTTCCGGCACAAATAGGGCTTTATTTTGATACCACGCTTATATGGATAGCCCACCATTTATTTTATTAAAATTAAAGTAAACGGGAAAAAATAAATAAATAAATAAATAAATTTTTATTTTTTCTTTTAGGATCATTTGGGCACAGTGGGTTAAATTTTTATGGAGACTGCATGAAAGGTATGACCGGTTGGTCATACCTACAAAATGGGCACCCTATTTTTAGTGATAAGAATTGGCAGTGTGTGTATAAGTGTACTACATGGCTCCACAGCAATTAAAACTTTTTTTTTTTTTTTAATAAAAGCTGTTATTTTTAAAACAAATGTGTGTTCTGTTTTTTGTTGTTTTTTTAATCTTAATTTAAAAGTGTCCCTTAGCAGGTCAGAAATGGACCTGCATCCAGCCAGCCTCCAGTAATGAAGGGGTTAATACCAGCAGCAGCTGCTGCATATTTTTTTTTGACCACTAGGTGTCTCCTCTCTGCTTCTCTCTCCCTTACTTTGATCGTAAAGCAGAGAGAGAGAGGCACAGATTAGAAACAAAGTCAGTGCGCTTGTCACACTGCCTTTTCTAATCTAAATACCAGTACATGTGATAGTTCAAAGAAGAGACACGGGATGAAACAGAGGGCACTGGTACCGGAGCACTCAGTTTCAGCTTGAACTCAATGATAGCAGCGTGCACAGAGGAGTGCTGCTATAATTTAACCCATGACGTGCCAGGAAAGTTATGGGTTCTTAAGGGAAGTTTACCCATGACAGTCCTGGCACATCATGGGTCGTTAAGGGGTTAAGTAATGAGGCATTCTCTTCTCTGTGCGTCTCCTGAGCAGATAAATTATGTAATGAGGCTATCTCATATATAGAAATCTTAAGACATCAGATTAGTTCCCGTCACGATCTTGTATTTAGACTCAGCAGTCATATACAATATCATGACGGAACAAATCTGATGTCTTAAGATTTAGCTATATATCCATCTATAGATCTAGGACGACTCATTAAAACATTTCTATGTAATTATATGGCTGGTAAAATCCCTGATACTTATATTTAATATATTTGCTGCTTTTAATATTTTATTCTTAATTTAATTTAGATCCCAATAAAAGTTATTATCTTCGTGGAGTCTGACTATATCTCAGATAATTACCTATTGTCTTGTATAGGGGAGGGTTTGGTGCTGCCATTGGGGTTATTTTCTGTTTTTTCTATATTATACCCTAGCACATTCTCTTGGTTGAATTACAACATCCTACTTACGATTTAATAGTGGTGCACTTCACTTATTTGCAGTACTAATGGGGGACTATACAGCCCCATATCTATAGAAAAAAAAAACATAATAAAAACCTAATTAAAAAAAAAAAAAAAAAAACAACGAACATGATGGCTAATGCACCTCCAACTGCTTTACAGGACACATGAATTCTGGGAGATTGTAGGTGGAGGGTTGAGCTGGAGGAAGAAATCTCCACCCCAAAGAACCTGTCTTTTGTGATGTTATCTGCCATCCAGAGGAGGAACTCAACCCCGTGGTACCTGTGTTCCATATTGGACATAAGAGAAAAGCGGATTTTAGTCTTACCTGTTAAATCCTCTCTTAGTCCATACAGGTTACTGGTAACTTTGGGTAGGTGATCTGCCCCTTTAAGCAGGCAGGAACAATTCTAGAATTGTATGCAGGGGGTGGAGCCTACCTTCCCTCCATGGCTGCAGCTAGCCAACCATCTACAGTAAGATTTGAGAAACTAGCTATTGACTAGATAGTAGAAGGGAAGAAGACTACTGTGAGCACGACCCCTAAAGACCCCCACAGTCGCCACAGGAGAGCCAAGCATGGTCCCTTGACAGGGTGGGAGACCAGTAACCTGTATGGACTAAGAGAAAAGGATTTAACAGGTAAGACAAAAATCCGCTTTTCTCTGTCATCCAATACAGGTTACTGGTAACTTTGGGATGTCCAACCATTGAGTTTCCCAGAGACGGGAAAGTAAGGCAAGGACCAGGTGCAAGGCCCCCAAAGTCACCAGAGCAGATATCAACCATCAAATCAGAGATAGCCCAACAAAACAAATGAAGTGTCAACAGACACTGAACAGGGGTAACACTCAAACTGTTACACAGCACACTGAACTAGAGCCAACAGGGCTCAAAAGTGAAGGAAGCACCAAAGAACCGAAGAAGATCCTAGACAGGCAAGACTGCCTCCAGGATCTTCCTCCCAAAGCTGGCGTCAGCCGATGCCAGAACATCAACACAGTTTTGCTTCGAAAATGTGTGAACAGACGACCAAGTGGCAGCCTTGCACAACTGATCAGCGGAGGCCTGATTCTTGTAAGCCCAAGAAGCCCCAATAGATCTAGTAGAATGAGCCAGGACCCAAAAGTGAACAGGCTTCTTCCTGATCTCGTAAGTCTTACGAATAGTGGACTTGATCCAGGATGCAACAGTCACTTTGGATGCAGGTCTTCCTGCCCTGGGACCCTCAGGAATGACGAACAGCGCATCAGATTGCCTGATAGTGCGATGGACATAAAACTTGAGACAACGCACCACATCTAACAAGTGGAAATCCCTTTCCTTGTCAGAGGTAGGGTCAGGGAAAGAAAGAAGGAACCGCAAATCAACTGATTGATGTGGAACTCAGAGACCACCTTCGGTAGAAACTCCTTAGAAGTGCGAAGCACCGCCTTGTCCTTGTGAAACACCAAAAAAGGTGGTTTACAGGACACAGCATGTAACTCCACAACACGGCGAACTGACAAGATCTCCAGGAGAAAAGACATTTTCCACGACAACAGAGACAGAGGAATAGTAGCCAAGGACTCAAAGGGAGGGCTCTGAAGAATGCCCAAAACCAAGTTAAGATCCCACTGAGGAGTGGGAGACTTGAAAACAGGATGAGTATGAGCAACTCCCTGGAAGAAAACCCTGACATCAGAAAGGATGGCAATGCGCCTCTGAAAGAAAATGGAGACAGCAGAAGTCTGAACCTTAAGCGAACTCAAACAGAGGCCCTTATCCACACCGTCCTACAAAACCGCCAGGACTGTAGGCAGATCAAATTCCTGAGAGTTAGAAAGGTCGACCAGACACGATGGTAGGCCTTAGATGAAACAGGTTTGCAGGCACGGAGCATAGTAGCCACCACACCAGAAGAAAAACCCTTTCTTCAGTATTGAGGATTAAATTTCCAAACCGTCAAAACTAGCCGATTAACATCCTCCTTCCACAGGTAACCCTGTAGAAGATGATCTGGACAGCAAGGGAGCCGGAATGGCTCCGCCACTGAAAGATCCAGAAGATCCCAAAACCAAGCCTGTCGAGGCCAGTACAGAGCAATCAGAATGAATGGACAGCGCTCCAGTCTCAATTTCCGCAACACCCTGTGCAACATGGGGAGTGTAGGAAAGATGTAAGCCAGAGGAAATAACCAAGGAATGGACATGGCATCCACTGCTAGAGCTAGAGGATCCCTCCAGCGAGAGAAGAACATTGGAACCTTTCGGTTGTGTCTTGTCCCCATCAGGTCGATGCAAGGAAGACCCCGCTTCTGAGCGATGAGGGTGAACACTTCTAGATGCAGTTCCCACTTGCCGCTGTCCACTGTGTGTAGACTGAGGAAGTCCGCCATGACATTGTCTATGCCAGGAATGTGCAATGCGGATATGGCAGGAATGTGTTCTTCTGCCCAGGACAAAAGAGCCTTGACCTCTAACCAAGGCAAGACTTCTTGTTCCGCCCTGCTTGTTGATGTAAGCCACGACCGTGGCGTTGTCGGACTGTACCCGGACTTGGCAGTCTTCCAGCTGAGGTGTCAAATGACGAAGGGCATGAAATATCGCCCGAAGCTACAACACGTTGATGGGAAGGAGAGATTCCTCCGGAGACCACCGACCCTGAGCACTCAAGTGACCCAAGACCACTCCCCAGCCAGAGAGGATGGCATCCGTCTTCACAGTGGTCCAGAAGGGTACCAGGAAGGACTTGCCCTGCAACAGATTGGAGAGGTCGAGCCACTACGACATACTCCGTTCCACATGAAGAGGAAGGGATACTGACGTCTTCAGAAGGTCCGGCAGACCCTTGCACACCTGGATCACAATCTTCTGGAGTTCCCTGGTGTGAGCCATGGCAAATGGGACCGCTTCTATGGTGAAGATGAATTTCCCCACCAGAGAGGACAGCTTCTTGGCTGGAACTGGATCGTGATCCAGAACAGCAGAAACCCTGTGGGCGATCTGGTGAGCTACCTCACCTGTGATAAAGACCACGCTCTGCTGTATGTCGAAGAGAAGGCCCAGGAAGACCAGACGATCGGATGAGACAAGATCTGACTTCTTCATGTTGATGACCCACCCGTGATGGATGAGAGCATGAATGCAGTCCTGAACCTGCTGATGAAGAAGTTCCGCAGAAGTGGCTTTCAGAAGCAGGTTGTCCATGTATGGAATAACTCTGATGCCATCCCAGTGGGAGGAAGGACACTAAAGCCCCCAGGACACGGTTGAAGACTTGAGGAGCTGTAGTCAGACCAAAGGGAAGAGCTGAAAACTGAAAGTGCCCTTGGTCACAGGAAAATCTGAGACACTGCCGGCTCACTGGATGAATGGAGATGTGTACATGCGCGTCCTGAATATCCAGATTGGCAAGGCTTTCACCTTGGGAGATAGCAGCAATCACCGTCCTTAGGGATTCCTGGTGATAATGAGTTGATCACAAAGGAACTGAGATCCTTCAAATCCAAAATGGGACGATAGCCTCCATCCTTCTTGGAGACCACAAAGAGGTTTGAGTAAAAACCCCATACCTCTGTTCCGAATTGGAAAAGGTTCTAGAACATCCTTGTTCAGAAGGGCCTGGATAGCACCATTGAACAGACGGCGTTTCTCTGTGCCTTGGGGCGTTTGAGAAGGAAAAAAAGAGAAAAAGAGGAAGAGAGATGAAAGGGATCCTGTACCTTTCCACCACACTTGTAAAACCCACGGGTCCACCACTGAATCCTCCCAGATGCTGTGGTAGTGACGCAGACGGCCACCTACAGCAGAATGGGGACCTGGGTTCAGCGAGTCATGCTGAAGAAGGCTTGGAAGAGACTTTGGACTTCCATTGTTGTTTGGGCTTGGAGGAGGCACGCGGAGCTGAAGGAACCGCATGGTTCGTCAGACGTGTCTCAGTCTGGAAGGAACAAAAAAAACGATTAAGCTTGAGAGGCATTTTCTTCCTTGGGACCAAGGGCAGAAGGGTACTTTTACTCCCTGTGGCCTCACTAATCAGATCCTTGAGATCTGGCCCAAACAATGAAGTGCCTTGAAAAGGCAAGGAGAGCAAGGCTTTCTTGGAAGCAGTGTCAGCAGACCAGATCTTGAGCCAAAGAGCCCGTCTGGCAACCACAGATATGGTGGAAACCCTAGCCACCAAACAGATGGCATCAAATAAGGCAGCAGAAACATAGTGCTGGGCCTCTGAAATGTTGGCAAGAAGCCGCAACATATCCAAAGTAGGAGCACCCTGACGGACAGCCGGTGTGAGCTGTTTAGTCCAGACCGCAATGGCCCAGTTAACCCATGCTGCAGCGAACGCTGGACGCATGGCAGTACCAGCAGTGGCAAAAATGGACTTGAGAGAAACCTCAAGTTTCTTGTCAGTCCAGTCTTTCAGAACGGACGCATCAGAAACTGGCAAGGCAGTAGACTTAGATAACCTGGAGATAGGAGCATCCACTTTGGGGGGATGAACACACCGAGCAAGCGCTGCCTCAGAGAAGGGGTAAAGCTTGGCAAATTTCTTGGAAACAGAAGGTTTCCTGTCCGGGGATTTCCACTCAGACACAAGGTGGTCAAGAGTGGGGTTAGGTGGAAACCAAGTAAGGGTCTTTTTAGGCTCCTGAAACACATCACAGGGATCTGAAGAAGCCTCCTGAACTAAGGGAATGTTTAGGGTAGTCAAGACAGCCCTGATCAGGCCCTTAACCGAGGGCTCAGGATCAGCCTCAAAGGGATCCCCACAGCAGAACATTCAACATCTGAATCCACCAACAGTTCCTCCTCAGAGGAATCTGACATACTCCCTGCAGTTTTGGCAGGGAAGATTTGACTGAAGACCCCCTGTAACTGGGATGGAAAGAGTTACAATGTAGACCTAATGTCCCTAGTAGCAGCCTTGAACTCTTGCACCCAAACTGGCTCTAATGCATGGTTGGAGGTCCCTGGGAGAGACTCCGGGACATCAGAACATGCTGGGCATAAACTACCTGAGACTTCTCTAGGTAACCCTGAATGACATGATGAGCAATGCGCAACAGGGGACACAGAGACCCCAGCGTCCTTAGTTTAGGCCTGGCCCCAAGCTCCAACGGATTAGACATTCTCACAGTGTCAAAACGTTTAGAGTATAAATAATCACCCAAATATAGTGTGTTAGATTATAATTTCACCCCAGAAATCGCTAAATACACTTATCTGGCAGGCGAAGGGTTAATCTGCAGAGGAGAGAAGGACAGTCCGAGCCCTGCATAGAATACTTGTTCTGGAAAAGGCAGAAAATGGCTACCACAGCGGGAGCCAATCAGAAACGAGCAAGTGAAGCAAGCGCTCATGGGAAATGTACTTTTCCCAGAAAAAGTACCCCAACAGTGCCCGAAGCCTCCTGAGCCCCCCAACACACTTGAAATGTTAGCCAGCTGATAAAGCAAGGGCAGACAATTAAAATGAGCCATCTCTGAAGTTGCTACGTTAAGCGGTTGCAGAGATATGTCCCAAACTGTACAGTCCCATAGAAGTGAATGGAGCAATGGAGTCTATGTGGTAAAGCACGCCTTAAAGGCACGGAATTCAAATTTTGGCAACGTTGAAACAGTAAAATAAAAGTACATGAAACAAATCTTACTGGAGCTGGTTGGCTAGCTTCAGCCAAGGAGGGAAGGTAGGCTCCACCTCCTGCATACAATTCTAGAATTGTTCCTGCCTAATTAAAGGGACGGATCGCCTACCCAAAGTTACCAGTAACCTGTATTGGATGACAGAGAAATATATATTACACCTACTGTATATACATACAGTGCCTTTCAAAAGTATTTAGACCCCTGACCAATTATCTAATATTTCCGAATTAGAAACAGAAAATTGTAATTTTGGTCTGTATGGTATTTTATTTTAAAACACAAACTCAAATTCATTTAATGTAAGTTTTATGTTGTGAAATAGTTTTAAGAAAAAATGAAAAAAATATTCTTTGCATAAGTATTCATCCCCCCACACATTAAAATTTGGTAAAGCCACCACTCACTGCAAACACAGCTTTAAAATGGACATGTATCTTTGAATTTCTTTTACATATTTGAAAACTTCAATCAAACTGCCTGTGTGTCATGTTAACCAAAAGCTATACAGCAGATTCATAGTAGGTCATTCATACCTACAAAACGGGCAGTTTTAGGGGGGCACTGACCTTGAGGGGTGAAAATCTCTATCTCCCTCTTTCCCTCCCTATTCTCCCATTTTTTTTCTTGATAAGACTCAGGGATGTGCATAAGTGAATTACATTGCTCCATTTCTCATTATTCTTTGTTTAAACTTCAGTAGCTGTGTTTAATAAATAACACCTGTAAATAAAATGTGATCTGTTTCAAATTATTACAAAAAAAAAAAAAAAAAACCAAAAAAACACAGTTGCTCTTAGCAGGTCAGAAATAGACCTGCGTCCAGCCTGCCTCCAGCATCAGCAGTGAAGGGGTTAAAACCCCCAACTATTGCCTTAATTTGTTTGACTTTAAGTTTGCTCTCTGCTTCTCTCTTCCTTACTCTCATAGTAAGGAAGAGAGGATGCAAACATTTTTGTAAAGTGAATACCTTTATTGGCTAACTAAACAGATTTAAAATGCAAGCTTTCAAGACTTGCATTTTAGACTTCCATTTTAAATCTGTTTAGTTAGCCAATAAAGGTATCAACTTTACAAAAATGTTTGCATCCTGTATTTTTACAGCTAACACGGTACCAACTCTCATCTATTAGTAAGGAAGAGAGGCAGACAGCAGTCACAAAGGCAATGTGTAAAACATATTGCCTTTGTGAATTAAAATACCAGTACATGTGACCGCTGTAGTCACAATTACATGTACCGGCAGAAAAGGGAAAGACTGAAACAGAGCGCTCCAGTCCTGGACCGCTCAGTTTCAGCTTGATGATAGCGCGCACTGAGTTTGATCGATTGATTTTGAGTTTTAATGTTTTAAAATTAAACAAACAGAACTAAATTACAATGCATCATTTGTAATTCAGTAATATAAGAGAACTGGGTCAGGGGTCTGAATACTTTTTGCAAGGCTTTGTGTATACCAACGTGACATTATACAGCAGTTTTTAATGAGAACCATAACATTTTGTTTACAGTTTTTGCCAACGAATGTACATAGGTTTTTTTTCCACATTAACACCAAAAGCAATTACTGTGTTTGAGTGATACAACTGCTGCTACTATTTGCAAAGAAATACATTGATTAAAGGTTTAGTAATTAAAAAAAAAAAAAAAAGTTTTTTTTGCATTTAGAAGAGCTTAAAAAGTTGAGCTAACTGCAAAAAAGAGAATTTTAGTCTTACCTGTTAAATCCTTTTCTCTTAGTTCATACAGATTACTGGTAACCTTGGGTAGGCGATCAGCCCCTTTAAGTAGGCAGGAACAATTCTGAGAAGTGACTGCTGGGTGGAGCCTACCTCCTCTCCTTAGTTTGCTACTAGCCAATCCCCTTCCAGTAAGATTTGAAAACTAACTAATGACTAGGTAGCAAGAAGATTAAGTTACACTCCTGTGACCATGAGCCCGAAAGGACCCCCACATTCTGTCACAGGACAGGCAAGCATGGTCCCTTGACAGGGTGGGAGACCAGTAACCTGTATGGACTAAGAGAAAAGCATTCAACAAGTAAGACAAAAATCCTCTCCTCTGTTGTCCAATACAGGTTAATGGTAACTTTGGGACGTCCAAGCATTAAGTTCCCCAGGGCGGGAAGAAAGGCAAGGACCAGGCGCAGGCCCTAGAAGTCACCAGAGCACCAATGAACAAACAGATCATGAATAGCTCCAAAATAACCACAAAGTGTCAACGGACACCGAACAGGTGTAAAACAGACCCCAGGAACTGTTACACAGCACACTGAACTAGAGCCAACAGGGATCAAAAGTGAAAGAGTACTGAGAGACTAATGAGATCCTAGACAGACAAAGCTGCCTCCAGGATCTTCCTCCCAAAACTGGCATCAGCCGATGCCAGCACATCCACACGGTAGTGCTTTGAGAAGGTATGCACATACAACCAAATGGCCGTGCACAACTGATCAGCTGAGGCCTGATTCTTGTAGGCCTAAGATGCCCCAATAGACCTCGTAGAATGAGCCATGACCCAAAAGGGAACAGGCTTCTTCCTAAGTTCGTAAGCCTTACGAATAGTGGACTTGATCCAAGAAGCAATGGTTACCTTGGAAGCAGGCTTCCCTGCCCTAGGACCCTCAGGAATGACAAAAGGAGTGTCAGACTGCCTCAATGGCTCAGTGCGATGCACACAGACCTTGAGACAACGCGTGAAGATCCTTCTTCTTGTTAGAAGTAGGGTTAGGGCAGAAAGAAGGATCTACAATCTCCTGATTGATGTGGAACTCAGACACTACCTTCCGGAGAAACTCCTGTGAAGTGCAAAGGGTGGCCTACAGGACAGGGCATGAGCTCCACAACACAGCGAACAGATACAATCACCAACAGACGGAGAGGAATAGTGGCCAGTGACTCAAAGGGAGGGTGCTGAAGGATGCCCAAAACCAAGTTAAGGTCCCACTGAGGTGCAGGAGTCTTAAACACAAGAAGGGTATGAGCAATGCCTTGGAAGAAAATCTTGCCATCAGGAAGAATACCAAGGCACCTCTGAAAGAAAACAGAGAGAGCAGAAGTCTGAGCATTAAGAGAACTCAGACTGAGACCCTTATCCACACCATCCTGGAGGAAGGAAAGGACCGTAGGAAGTTCAAAATCCTGAGACAGGTCCCTATCAGCACACCAAGATAGAAAGGTAGACCAAACTCAATGGTAGGCCTTAGAGGAAACCGTCATACGGGCACTAAGCATAGTAGCCACCACACCAGAAGAGGAGCGCGGAGCCTGAGGCACTTGGCTCGAGTCAGCCTAATAGGGACGAAAAAGGCTATTCCTTTTGACCGGTGCCTTCTTCCTCTGGACCACTGGCAGGTGAGTACTCTTCCCTCCAGTGGCTTCACTAATCAGATCCTTGATATCAGGCCCAAAGATTGAGGTGCCCTGAAAGGGCAGGGACAGGAAAGTCCTCATGGAGGCCGTGTCAGCAGACCATCTTGAGCCAAAGAGCCCGTCTGGCTACCACAAACATAGTTGATACCCTGGCTACCATGCGCACAGCATCAAACAGGGGAGCAGAAACATAATGCTGAGCGTCAGAGAAGTTTGCAAGAAGCCTCAACATGTCAGCAGAAGGAGCCCCCTGACGGACAGCCGAAGTGAGTTGTTCAGTCCAAACAGCCACAGCTATACTCCCCCATGCCGCAGCAAAAGCGGGGCGCAGGGCAGAACCAGCCGTCCCAAAAATAGCCTTGAGAGTGGTCTCAATCTTCTTATCAGTCCAGTCTTTCATAGCAGATGCGTCAGCCACAGGCAAGGGAGTGGACTTAGAAAGCCTGGAGACAGGTGCATCCACTTTGGGAGGATGAACCCACCGAGCTAGGGCTGTTTCAGAGAACGGATAAAGCTTAGCAAATGTCCTAGAGACAGACTGTCTCCTGTCTGGAAACTTCCACTCCTCAGACCAGGAACGGCCTAAGACATTGTGCTGCCTGGGTCCAAAGATCAAATGCTGCCCCCACCCCCCTGCACACCAAAAATCACACACACCAAAACACGTCACATCCTGCCCCTAAAACCACATAGAACTGTAGTTTTTTTTGTTTTTTTTTTTACACCCCTTGTACCTCTTTCCCCCCCCATTGCCTTTTTACACCCCTTGTGCCTCATTTTTTCCCCTCTTTTCACCCCTTGTGCCTCTTTTCACACCCCTTGGGCCTCTTTTCCCCTCTTTTCATCGCTTGTGCCTCTTTCACCCCTTGTGCCTCTCCTCCCCCGCCTGTTTCTCTTCTCCATCTGACTTGCTCCCTCTGTTCTCTGCTTGTCTGGCTCTTCTCCTGCTTTTTACTTAGTCTCCCCACTGCCTGCACTGATAACAGCCGGGACCGTATCACATGCAGAGATGCAGCGCGGTGCATGCTGGGATTTTCTTCGTCAGTCTGGCCTCCGAACAGAGGAAGAACACCCCGGAATGCTCCACACGGCGTCTCCGCATGTGACACGGTCCCAGCCATCATCAGTGTGGGCAGTGGGGAGACGCTGCGCGTAAAATAACATGACTTGGGGCGCCCCTGTCAGAGTGCCTCCTGGGTCCATGGCCCCACTGGGACCCATGTAAGGGCTGGCCCTGCCTCAGACACCAAATGGTCAAGGGTGGGGTCAGAAGGAAAACAAGTATGGGGCCTAAAAGGATCCTGGAACACATAGGAGGGATCAGAAGAAACCTCCTGCACCAAGGGAATGTTCGGGTGTTCAACACAGCCCTGATCAGGCCCTCAGTCAAGGGGACAGGATCAGCCTCAAAGGGATCCCCAAAAAACTGAGAGGAAGGGACAGCAGAACAGTCTTCATCATCAGACTCCACCATATTTCCTCTTCAGAGGAATCAGACACATCAGGTACACCCGGGCGGTTTGGGCAGGGAAGATCTCATAGGGGTGGGGACCTACCACGAGTGGAAGACCCCTGCAAGGTGGATGGAAGGAGTTGTAAGGTGGACCGGAGGTCCCTGGAGTAGCCTTAAACTCTTGCATCCAAACTGGCTCTAGTGCATGGCTGGAGGCCACTGCAGAGGATTCAGGGGCAGCAGCGCATGCTGGACAAACATGACCTGTGTAATCTCTAGGTAACCCTGAGTGACATGAGGAGCAATGAGCAATGGGGAACACAGACACCCCAGTATCTCTAGTCTTAGGCCTAGCCCCAAGGTCTAACTGAGTAGACGTTCTCACAGAGTCAAAATGGTCAAAGTATCAAAAACACCCACAAAACAGTGTGTATGATAAATAAAAATCACCCCAGAAACGCTAAATTAGACTTATCTGGTAGGTGAAGGGTTAAACTGCTGAGGAGAGAAGGACAGTCCAAGCCCTGCGTAGGATACTCAATCAGCTAAGGCACAAAATGGCTGTTGCGGCGGGAGCCAATCAGAAACAAGTGCGTGAAGCAAGCTCTCATGGGAATTGTAGTTTCACTGAAAAAGTACCCCAGCAGAGCTTGAAACCCCCTGAGCACCCCAACATGCCCAGAACATTGACCGGATAACAGAGCAAGGGCAGACCAACCAAATGAGCCATCTTTGACATCGCTACATGGAGCGGTTGCTGAGATATGTCCCAAACTGTAAAGTCCCATAGAAGTGAATGGAGAAATGGAGTCTATGCAGTAAACGCGCGCCTTAAAGGTGCAGAACACAAAAGTTAACAAGGTGAATACCAAAATGTAAAACCACTCAAAAGCCCACTAGAACAAGTCAGCAGACCAAATAAACACTAGTCCCAGTAGGGAAAGTGCCCACAACACCCCAAAAGATGCAAACCAGCAGCAAAAGGGTTAAGTTACCACAGAAACTTGCTTCAACCACACCACAGACATACAGATAAACCCAGTGAGTGCAAGAGTATGTAACAGGAACTCAAAACGAGACACCTGTGCGGAGGGGAAGCATGGGACATGTGGACCTTAGCACTCAAAGGGTGCTCACCTTTTTCAGCAGATCTTCTGTCTTCAGATTACCATATATCAAGAAGAAGCCTCAGTGGGCAACTCCTGGGGAAAGAACTTGCAGCCAAAATATTACCCCCAGGGCTTCGGTCTACAAAAGCACCTGGTAAAAGGAGCTATACACATTTGGGTGATAGGAATGGTCAGTGATGGTAATCCGCCTAATGGTGGTATCCCATATCTAACAGAAAATAATAAAAAACTAAAACTACAGCAGCACTGTTCGCTTGCCTTTTGTCTTGACCAAGGAACAAATCTTACTGGATGGGGATTGGCTAGCTGCAAGCTAAGGACAGGAGGTAGGCTCCACCCAGCAGTCACTTCTCAGACTTGTTCCTGCCTACTTAAAGGGGGTGATAGCCTACCCAAAGTTACCAGTAACATGTATTGGATGACAGAGGAAATCATATCTCTCAAACCGCTATGGTCTGAGAGATACAGGCATTTAAAGTTCAATGCCTCCTGCTAACAACTGTAAAGCTGTCAGTGGAGATCTGTGTCGGTCGACATGGAGGCTCTGCAGCACAGCCGTAATTGCGTTATTGACAACGAATCCCTTCATTGGAATGGTCTAAAACATGTGCCTGGTTTACAAGCACACGTTTTAGACCACTCCAATGAAGGGATTAGTTGTCAATAACATGACTGCGGCTCTGCTGCAGCACCTGTCTACAGCTGTCAGCAGGAGACATAGAACTTTAAGTGCCTGTATCTCTCAAATCATAGCAGTTTGAGAGATACTTTTTTGCATTAAGCTCAACTTTTTAAGCTCTTCTAAATGCAAAAAAAAACAAACACTTTTTTTGACATTATTAACCCTTTAAACACAGTAAACCGCAGTCAAACATATAAAGCCATACAACAGCATATATGCCACTTGTGTTTTACTGATGGAGGCCACATACTGTAAATCTCATAATTGTGACCATGTCATTAAGAAAAGGAAGCCCATCAAGCAAACTATGGTTCTGGTAAATATGAGAGAATAAAACAACCAAAGATAGATCAAACACAGAATGCTCTTACATTCCCATATTTGCCACACTACCAAAACTATAAGAGGATGCTATGTTTGTTGAAGAGAACCTCTATTGCCATACAAAAAAGACAAAGAAGGGCTCTACTGTGCATGTCCCTTTAACAAATTGCTCTGTTTAATGCAATACCATAACTAATTATATTATATACACAGTTTTTTTGTTTTAACAATTGAAGAAAAAAAAACAAAAAAAACAAAACAAAACAGGAGACTGTGAATTAGTTTCGTAGAACATGTTTGATAAAACACTAGAATATCATTAAAGGGATAGTAATACTTCATTTTAACTTTATTTTATTTTGTAGGCATTAAAAAAACATGAAGAATGATATAAGTCTTATCTCTGAAACCTTTATGGTTTAAGAGATATTCACAAACAAAGTATCCCCCCCCTGTTCAACCAGATCAGAAGGGAGATGCCCAGGTAGACTGCAGAGAGGGACAATCTTCAATTAAGATAATGGAAAAAGCTGAAAAACTTGTCAAGGGGGGAAGGGCTTTCATTGTTTTCATACAAAGAAAATTGTCCCCTTCTGTTATCTGTACTGTCATACAACCAGACTCACATCTGAGAAGAGATGGCTTACACTAGGTAAAAGGGGCGGGGAGGGGAACTTTGCTTGTGAATATCTCATAAACCATAAAGGTTTGAGAGATAAGACATATCATTCTTCATGTTTTTTTAATGCCTACAAAATAAAATAAAGTTAAAACGAAGTGTTACTATCCCTTTAAGGTTTATTAAGCAGTGATTTAACTGCAGAATTGTATCACAGGTAATGACCTTCTAAGAACATATGGGATATATACAAAAGTGGACAAAATGAACTAGAGTCAGCAATAGAAGCATTCTATGCTATATGACTGGAGTGAGACATACTTGCAATCTTTCCCACCACAGATATATGAATGTTCCAAAAAGAATTGGTTACCAGTCCTATAATCTGTAAGGTAAAATTATGCTAGCGGTTTTCATTAATGCATCTGCTTTGCAGTGTTACCAGGAAAAATTAAGGCCTGTATGTCATCTGCCACTCTCGAACAACCTAAAAACTTTACATAAATTAATTTCAGACAATGATCAAAGATAACAGACTTCATTTCTATTGCAAAAAAACTTTTTAATATTATGCTTCAAGTAATATAACACAAATAGAAAATCAGCTGCAATATCAAGTGTCCCATGCTATAATTTACCAGAGTTTGAGGCACAAAGTCTTGCAGGGACTCCTAGGCATTTGGAAGTGCATTTTGCTCACATGTCATTTCCTGAAATAGTACTTGAGCCCAGTGATTATGTGATAATTCAGTAGCACAGGTTTCAGCTGTCCTCAAAAGCAAGAGGCAAAACTCCTGCTGTCTCCAGGGTGCTGGAGTAGGTAAACTTTATCTCCAAACCAGTTAAAGCAGCTACCTGAAGGAAACACTACTTCAATATGAAGCAGGAAGTCACCACTTTTGTGGTTGCATAATTGGCGCTTGAGATGGAGCAGAAGTGCTCTTCGGCGTGTTAGTGGTTTTACTACATGTCTTTTTCAGCGACTTGGCCGTTCAAGGCTATAGAAGAATGTGTCGTAAAAAATATCAGCTATCTGGTAAATTCCAAAGAATAAGTGTGAGACATATCAAATCATTGGAGCTGAGATAGGTAGCCATCCAAATCCTAGAAGGAAGCAGAGATTTTAGACATTGTATTCACAAATATTTGGTTTCTTACAAACTATTTTGCTTTATAACCTCTATACAAACATACACTTGAGTGTGTGTCACATGACAGTATCAAAAACACACATCAAACTCAGTGGTGCTCCCAATCTAGTCCCCACAAACTCTCTTGTATATAGTGTCAATGTATTTTATAAAATTATATTACAGTGTGTGTTTTTTTTTTTACGCCACAAAGTAGAGGACACAGATTTGGATCCACAAAATAGACTGTAGGTGTAGGAACATTGCCTAATAGAGAATAAGGTTGTTTCTCTCCACATACAAAGTCCTCACTTAAGTTAGAAAAAAAAGTTTATACCATGTCAGGTTGTGTTTTTAATAGGCACCAGTCTCTGGAATCTGCACACAACTAGATCTACTGGTTAGAAGACATCATCTCCCACCCAAAAGAAATACAGGAACACAGTCATCTGCATATTTTAAAATACTTGTAACACTGGCTAAATCTAAAAATTATAAATAAAATTAATTAGAAATCAGTAATTGGTCAAAAGAACAAAGTGCGTAAAACCGAGAGGAAGTGGTTTCTAGAAAAAGAAAAAAAATTGATTAACCCTTTAACAGGGGAGCCATCCTGTGGATCAACAAAAGCAATTTCCAGCCTTGAATTAAGAAGTTACAAACAAACCAACACAAATGCCCTTCACTACTCAACCAACACAAATGCCCTTCACTACTCTAAAAATGTCCTATCTACTTTTAGACCATTTGACATAATTCTCTATTGTTTTTTCTAAAAAGTCAGCCAGAAACTTAACAGATCTACACAGTACCTGACAAAATAGCCTGAGCTTAAAGGGATAGTAATACTTAAAATGTAAATAAAAAATATGTTGTAGGGTTTATCCCCCTGAGTAAAACAAGAGCACTCCCACTGCTGAAAGGTGTTTCATTCAAAAGTTATTAATTTTCAAAGTTGAATTTTACAGGTGGAATATCACAGTGGCCTGAAATTGTACAGTGACACTGTTGCTACACCATCCTATGGAGTTTTATGGTCCAGGGACCACAGCTGTCCATAGGATCGTGTAGCAACAGCGCCACTGTGATATTACACCTAAAAAATTCAACTTTGAAAATTAATACATTTTGAAAGAAACACCTTTCAGCAGTGGGAGTACTCTTGTTTTACTCAGGGGGATAAACCATACAACATATTTTTTTTACTTTTTAAGTATTACTATCCCTTTAAGAATACTACACAAAAAAAAAAAAAAAAAAAAAAAGCAAAGTTTTTCTTTTTTGCCTCCTCTAATCTTAATGGATGCTTGGTTTTGAGGAGTACCCCAGATAGTTATTTGCTTTGGTTTTTAATACATCTGCATTAAGTAAAGCCTATGTACATGCTCCTTTTCTACAACTGGTTAATGCACCACAGCTGTAGAATCTGTTCAAATCTCAGGGTCACAGGTTATAGCCCTCGTAAGGTCAACTCAGCCTTTCATCCTTCTGAGGTAGATAAAATTGGTACCAGGGCATACTTGAAAACGAAAGACAATCTCAATGTATCCTTCCCGGTAAAATACTTTAATAATAATATAATAATAATTGGAAAGCCTTTCTTTGCAAAAACTTTTATCAATGCTATTTCCTTTATCAATTTAGCTGCAAGACTATACTTCAGAAGCTGATGGGCACAGTTCTGTTTGTGGATTGGTAAAGATAGTCTTGTATACAGTTCTGCTCTTTGTTCACTCCTGATGTAATCAGTTTGTCCTGAGGACATTCTCTCATTTTAAAGGAACAATTAACCTTTGGGGTTTTTTTTTTTCAATGTTATAATAGGATGTTAGTCTTATCTTGTTAAATCCTTTTCTCTTAGTTCATATGGAATACAGGTACCATGAGAGGTGATCTTCCTTCCATGGAAGGTGAAACATGTCAAAAGACAAGGTCTTGAGGGTAAAGACTTCCCTCCCCTTCTTCAGGCTGACCCCACCCCTATCTTTCCAGTTTTGATATGAGTAGCTCGCTATACAGCGACAGAGAAGTAACCTCCTGTGAGGAAAAGACCCAAGGAGGACTCCCATGTCCATCCAGGCGAGACCAAGCAAGGTCTTCGTTCTGTGGGTAGGAGAACTGTATCCCATATGGACTAAGAGAAAAGGACTTAACAAGTTAAGACTAAAATCATATTTTCTCTTTTGTCCAATATGGAATACAGGTACCATAGGATATACCAATGGTAGGCTTCCAGTGGTGGGAAGTAATAAAAAGGACCTAGCGCTGGTCCCCTTGATACCGGAGTTCCCTAGGGCTAGCCAGAACTAGGAACATCCCAAACATAACTGTCAACAGACACTAAAAACAGAAAGCGCATCATACAAGAACAAGAGCCAACTGGTCTCAAACAGCTGAACAACAGTAAGGCACAGGAAGTATTAGGCCCTTAAACAGGCAGCACTGCCTAAAAGGACTTTCCTACCAAAACTGGCTTCATCCGAAGCCAGGACATCCACCCAACAGTGCTTGGCAAAGGTGTGCACGGAGGACCAAGTTGCAGCCTTGCACAACTGAGGCTCAATTCTTGTAGGTCCAAAAGGCCCCAACAGACCTGGTGGAGTGTTCAGTAAAAGGACAGGGACAGGTTTCTTCCTGAGTTTGTATGATCTACAAATGGTAGACTTAATCTACGAGGCAATGGTGACCTTGGAAGCAGCCTGACCTGTCCTAGGACCCTCAGGAATGAAAAACAAAAAAAAAAAGTCTTAGGAAGAGACTCAGTATGGTGTGCATAAAACTTGAGACAGCTCACTACATCAAACAGGTGGAGGACCCTCTCCTTGTCAGACATAGGGTCAGGACAAAATGGAGGCACTCAGGGACCACCTTAGGAACTCCTGGGATGTTTGAAGAACAGCCTTGTCCTTGTGAAACACCAGGAAAGGAGGCTTGTAAGACAAGGCCTGCAACTCAGCAACTCTGCGCACAGAAACCACAGCGAAAAAAAAGCCATCTTCCACGTCAAAAGACGTAAGGGAATTGTAGCAGGTGACTCAAAAGGAGGCTGCTGCAAGATATTCAGAACCAAAATAAGGTCCCACAGAGGTTTGGGAACCTTGTAGGCAGGAAAAGCATGGGCGACCCCCTGAATAAACATCTTGACATCTGGCAAGATAGCAATATGCCTCTGGAAAAACACCAAGAGAGCAGAAGTCTGAACCTTCAAGGAACTCGGGCTCAGTCCCTTTTTCACACCATCCTTCAAAAAAGTCAGGACCACCGGAAGGTCAACCTCCTGTTAAAACAAAACCCTATCCATACGACAGGAATGAAAAATGGACCAAACCCCATGGTAGGCTTCCTAGCCTGGATCATAGTGGACACAACTTCAGGGGAGATCCCCTTTCTCCTCAGGATGGTGGCTTGAAGCCATGCTGTCAAAGCCAGCTTCTCCACATCCTCCTTGAAGGAGGATGTCCAGTCTGGGTGGCAAAGGAAACAGATCCTGACTGGATAGACACACAAGCTCCACAAACCACACTCTCTTGGATCAATAAGGAGCAACCAGAATGATTGTTGGACCGACAAGCCGTATCTTCCCAAGTACTCTGAGAACGAGAGGAATCGAAGGAAAGATGTAAGCGAGGTGAAAGTGCCACAGAATCGCCACTGGGTCCGTGGCAAAGGCCAATGGGTCCCCCGAACTGGAGCGAAACACTGGAACCTTCCTGCTGTTCCTTTTGGCCATCAGGTCTATCTGAGGTAGACCCCACTACTGCACAATCAGAGCGAACATTTCCAGATGGAGATCCCACTCTCTCGGATCTAATTCCTGGTGACTTAGGAAGTCCGCCAGGACGTTTTCTACCCCTTGAATGTGAACGGCGTAGATGGGCGGAATGTGGGCTTCTGCCCAACTCAGGATGTATTTGACCTCAGAAGCTTTGAGTGCCCCCTTACCTGAGGGGTCCAGTAGACTAGGGCAAGCAGGATTACCCTGAGCGCCAGGACACTGATGGACTGAAGGGACTCCTCCACATTCCATCTGCCCTGGATCAACAGGTGACCCAGAACTGCACTCCAGCCCCTCAGGCTGGCATCCATTGTGACTATGGTCCACTCTGGGATTACAAACAACTTCCCCTGTTCCAGGTTGCGCCTGTGAACCAACACTGCAGATCGCATCTGACTTCCGGAGAGAGGGAGAGCTGCCAATCCAGGAGATCTGGATTCCTATGCCACGTCCGGATGATAATTCTGTGGTGTTCCCTGGTATGCCCTGAGTGTAGGGCACCACTTCTACGGTAGACAATAGATGGCCCGCAACCCTCATGTACTCCCGGACTGTAGCCGAGGGCCACTCCAGAGCTTGTGACACATCCTGCAGGACCTACACAATCTTGTCTTCCAACAAGAAATATTTCCCCAGATATGTATTGAACCTCAACCCCAAGAACACCAGTTCCTGTGATGGGACTGGGAGGACTTTGACATGTTAAGGATCCACCCGTGGTGGACTAGAATCTGGGCACAGACCTGGACCGCTTGGGCCAGGACCTCCTGTGATGCAGCCTTGAATAGAAGGTCATCCAGATAAAGAGTCATTTGAATCCCCTGGGTGTGAATGAAGGCTGTCAAAGCACCAAGGACTCTGGTAACCATCCGAGGAGCAGAGACCAGACCAAAGGGTAGAGCAGTGAACTGGTAATGGTCCAAGCGGAAGGCAAAATGCAGATAGCATTGACCGTCCAGGTGCATAGGGATGTTCAAGCACGCGTCCTGAAGAACCAGAGAAGCAAGGTATTCTCCCAGGCACATAGCTGTGATGACTAGCTCAAAGACACCATCTTGAAGCAAGCGGTCTCCACACATAAATCAAGGTCCAGAATCGGACAGCAGCCGCAGTCATCCATTGACATCACAAACAGATTTGAACAGAAACCTGAACCTCTCTTGAGGTGGTACTGGAACAAGAACTCTCTTGTCTAGAAGAGGAGACTGAACCGCTTCTTTGAACAAGCACAGCTTTTCCAGACCCATGGGAACCCTGTAATAGAAAAATCTGAAGGGAGGAAAGGACTTGCTCCCTATTCTGTACCCTTCCGAAATTACCTGCAAAACCCACTGGCCCGCAATAGGGACTGTTGACGCACCAGGATTCTGTGAGTGATGCGGAAGTTGGCTTTCCAGACTTGGACTGACACTGCTGCCAGGGCTCGGTGTGTGTGTTGTGTGTGGTCATGCTGGGTGAAGGCCTGTGAGCCATTGTGCCTCCATTTGATGGGACAAAAAAAGATGCAGTTTCCTCAACATGGTAGAACGTTTGGACATCTGAGGCAGCAGGGTGCTCTTGCCCCTAGTAGCATCACTGATAATCGGCTTCAACTCAGGACCATAAAGAGATTTTGCCCTAAAAAGTCAAAGAAACCAGTGACTTCTTAGAAAATTGATACACAGACCAAATCTTTAGCCACAAGGTGCGTTACGCAGTAACAAAGACAAACTGACGGCTTCAAATAGTCTAAGCCTCTGACATATTGGTCAAAAGGTCCTCCTTTTGGGAAACATCACGGACAGAGTCCGCAAGTTGTTCCCCCCCAGACTGCAATAGCTATTAACCCAGGCAGAGGCAAAAAATAGGTCTCAACACAGCCCAACTGCAGCAAAGTTAGACCTGAGGACAGAGTCAAGCTTTTTATCTGTTACATCCTTAAGCCCCGATGCATCTGCCACTGGCAGAGCAGCAGACTTAGGGAGTCTGGAAATGGGGGTGGGGGATCTACAGTAGGAGGAGAAGCCCACTGCGCCAAAGCTGCCTCTGACAAGGGGTACAGCTTAGAAAATCTCTTAGAGATAGTCAACTTCCTCATCCAGAAGAATCTGATCAAGATTGGCATTGGGGGAAAAAAACAGAAGAATTTTTTTTATTCACCTTTGAAAGACATTAGTAGAGGGGTGACCCTCAGCAGGAGTGTCAGAGACCTGAAGGGTCTGTAAAATAGCCCTTATGAGATCCTCAGCAGAGGGAGTATAGGGTCAGCCTCATATGCATCCCCAAAGAGTAGGGAGAATATGTCTTCACATTCCCCTTCCTCGTTATCATCCTCAGAATTGTCCTCCTCAGAGGAGTCCATGTGTGCAGGCAAACTTGGGGCCTTAAAGGCCACAAACCTGAAGGTGGTAGGGTGCTTCCAAGAGTGAAGAACCCCTTGCAGTGAAAGAGGGCATTGTCCTATAGTGGACTTAAAGTCTTTCGCCCAAATTGGCTCTTGTTCAAGGCTGGAGGGCCCAGGTGGGGTAGTTTGGTGGCCATCTGAATACAAGGTAACAATATTAAAACAAAATAAAAATTAACCCTTTGTGTGCCACAAGGGCCCAATGCATTGCTTTGCAATCCACTGGACACCCCTGTGGCACACAAATTATTATTTTTTTCCCCCTTTTATTTTTTATTCAGACCTCATTGTATGGGTTCTGATGCCCCCAACGAGGTCTTCACAAAAATATTGGGGGGGGGCCCCCCCAAAAAAAAATGCACGTGCCACGTGCTGTTTTTAGACCTTCATGGGGGACACCAGGAGTGTTACTGATACCACCTCCCCAACGAGGTACGAATACAAAATAATTAACAAAAAAAAAAAAAACCTATGGGGGGTCCAACGCGTTGATTTGCAGTGCACTCCTCTGGCATGCAAAAAAAAAAAAAAAAAAAAGCCTCCAATCCCACCCCCCACATACCGTTTCCCCCTGCCTGGTTCCACAGCTAACTGGCAGTCCCATTCCCCAGCCTGTTTCCACTGGTAGACTCAAAGTACCAGTATGCACTAGATTCAGGCTGGGAATCAAACTTTGTATGAGGGGGACATAGAGTGCACACTGGTAGTCAGAGATCCCCCATATACACTATCAGACACTGCCCCCCATCCCACACACTTTGTTACACTGGTAGTCACAGGTCCGAACTTACACCAGCTGACACCCTAGCTTCTTTCATCTGTTAGCCATAAAATCACACATACATTGTTTGCTTTCTCATCCCTGTTTCACTGGTAGCTACGCTCCTTTCACCCAGATTGGTATGTCAACCCACAGCAGTGGGGTACCATTTTTCTTAGGCTGGCAAGAAGTCCTCCTAGGAAATCCCACACCGTTGAACCATTTTAGTATCTTTGAAGTGACTGATGTGTAAAAAAGAGTTTGCTTTTTTTCATGTAGCACCACATTCTGGAAACAGTTGTGCACACTAACTTAGGGGTAAAAAGGCAAGTGACCCCTCATTATATGCAGCAGGTTATCTTTCCAAAATGGTATTGTTTGTCTACCTTTTCTTCACTTCTGAAGGTGTTATAGCCATTTTCATACAGGCAAGTCAGGTTTGCGAAAATGTTAGAAACATTAGAGGTTGTAGTAGGTGTAGTTTTCTACTTCTAGCACCCGCTAAGGTAGGTCAGCTCATACCAATGGGGTGTCGTTTGGATATAACCATTTTAGTGCAAGCAGATAATTTCAAAAACAACAGTGTCAGGTTTACGTATGTGTTCCTAGCACCCATATATTGTATGTTAACCCACACAAATGGGCTACCATTTTTCTTATGTTGGTAGCAGGTACTGAATACAGCAGGAAGTGTTATGGTTTTCAAAGATTTTAGTATCTTTGAAGTGGTGGAAATGTAAAAAAAAAACAAAACAAAAACATGTATTTATTCCCATAGAGCAACCTTTTGGAAATATCATGCACTTCACCCCAGGGATAGAAAGGCAAATGACCTCTCATTTAATGCAGGAGAATGTCTACTTTCCAAAATGGTATACCTTTTATACCTTTCCTTCATGTCTAACATGTACAAGCAGCCATGTACAAGCAGACATTTTCGAGGAAGCAAACAGGTAGGTGTAGTTATGCGCTTCTGGCACCCCTAAGGTAGGTCGACTAATTCCAATGGGGTGTCATTTGACTCCTAAGAGCACTAGCTAATGAATGCAGCTGGAAATTACATGGTTTTCACAGAGTTTCATACACTTGAAGGGGCAGAAATGTAAGAAAATGCCATTTTTTTTCCTAAAGTGCCACCTTCTGGAAGCATTTGGGCACACCAGGATTGGAGTAAGAAGGCAATTCACCCCTCATTAGATGCGGCAGGTTGTCTTCTTTCCAAAATGGTCTGGTATGTGTACCCTCTCTTTACTTCTGTAGTTGTTATAACCATTTATGTATAGACAAGTAATGTTTGAGAAAATGTTAGAAAAATTAGAGGTTGTAGAAGGTATAGATTTGTACTTGTGGCACCCCCTAAGGTAGATGAACTCATACCAATGAGGTGTCATTTTTCTCCAAAGAGCACTAGCTAATGAATACAGTTGGAAATTCTATGGTTTTCACAGATTTCAGTACAGATGAAGGGGCAGAAATGTAAGAAAATGCCATTTTTTCCTGTAGTGCCACCTTCTGGAAGCATTTGGGCACAACAGGCTTGGGACAAGAAGGCAAGTTACCCCTCATTAGATGCAGCAGGTTGTCTACTTTTCAGAAATATATAGTATTATATAGTTATTCCAGGGTAGATTTACCACAAAAACACTAGAGAATTCATTTTAACTCAAAGTTGAAAATAATTTTGCTCTGCTGGTGAGATTAGGGCTCTACGCTAGCCATGGGGACGTAGGTAAAACTATACAAATTTTGTATTTTTTTTTTTTTACTTGGAGGACCCAGAGCTTTTTCAAATAATTGAAGCTTTTTCAATCAAGGTAAATGTTTTTGATACATAGCACGTGATTTTAGCAAAATAATTTACATTTCATACATTTTCACTTTTTTGTCATAGCTTTTTGCACAATGTAAAATTCTCTTCATATAAGGTACCACGAGAAAAGCTCAATTAGTTCTGAAAAAAACAATATATAGTTTTCCATATGTAACAAACTCCCCAGAGGAAATAAAGCCTAAACAGAAGGACAGCAAAAATGCTGAAAAAGTGTCTGGCCTGAAGGGTACAGGAAATAGCCCAAGCCTCTGGCACTGAAGGGGTTAAAGATGGCATGTACCCAAAAATGTAAAATTTAAAAAGTGATCAAAAACACCCAAGGCAATGTGTGTGTTTGTAAGGGGGGGGGTTAATAAAAATACACAGCCCTGGAGAGAAAAGCCCTCAACCCTTTACAACACCAGAAAGGAAGGGTTTAACCAGCACTAAAGCAGTCATCAATGCTCCACAACCCATGGGAAGAACAGAATAAATGATCAAATGAGTGCAAGAGCCCAAGAACTTATATACTACCCCTGTGCGGAGGGGGGGGGGGACAAGTGAACCAGGGCACTCAAAGGGTTACTCATCAGTCTTCAAGTTGCCATTGTGAAGAACGGAGAGACCCTGCTGGGAGTGAAAATTTGGGCTGCCAGATTCTCTCCACAGAGCTGCAAGGGTCCACAACAGCACCTGTACACTGGGGCAATCATCCAGGGGAAGCCAGTAATGGTAACCCACCTAATAAGGGAAATGCATCTAAGTATAAAACAAAAAATAAACTAAGAAGCAATGTTCCAAGCCTTTTCACTCTAGCCAAACACATATCAAAATTGGAAAGGAAGGGGCGGGGTCAGCCTGAAAAAGGCTCCACCCTCGAGACCTTGTCTTTTTGAAATTTTCTGCTTTCCAGGGAAGGAAGATCACCTCCTGTGGCACCTGTATTCCATATCGGACGAAATTTTCACGCTGAGTAATCACACTGCGGAGATGATTTTTTTTTTAACTCAAAATTCACTACAGCTCTATTTTTTTTTTCTTTACTAAACTACATCTATTTTGTGGTCACCTAGCAGGGGTGATCATATCACTTACTATCAACCTTATTTACCCTTTGATTGATAGACAAGGAGTAGTTAACACATTTATTTTAAATGCATTAGATACACCTCTGATACTCAAAGGGTAAATGGAAAGATAACAGCTCCCGTTTACCTTACTGCTGCAAAAAATATAATATCTTCTATTATTTTTTCCCCCCTTTCTCCTTGGTTTGAGAGTTGACTTTTTCAATCTGTCCTTGAAGTCATTGTTATGAAAGAGTCTTTCTCCATTAGTCCTTTTCTTGCGCATGATTATTAACAACTCATATGGAGTAGAAAGAACCACTTGTGAGTTTTCTACTGTACAATATAATATCAACGTATATCCTTTAGGGGTTCGGATTGTGATCTTTAACTTTATTTTCAGTTTCATAGGACCTCTGTATCATTACAATATCGGATTGACTCCTGTGTGTCGTCATGAACTTATCTGAATGTAGCATTTATTTGTTACAGTTACTCTATTCTTGTGCAGGAGTAGTCTGTATGCTGGTGGTACCTAGTATTGCAGGAGTAGTCTGTATGCTGGTGGTACCTACTATTTGACTGATTTGATTTGATGTGCTGATACACATAACCACTACTTAGCATCCATCAGTCTGTCTTCCAATAACTAAAACGAAGTCGTAAGAACCATCCGGGAGTCCCCTATTCGTTACACCATAAAGTTGATGCACATTTTCTAGTTTTTTTAATTTTTTTTTTTATTTGATTTTTTATTTTATTTTTAGTTTTATAATGACCTTGTATCATTACAATTACGAATATTAACTAGAACTTCTCTGGTATCTTGAATGCGTGCCTTTTATCAGCAAACTGATCATAGGTGTTGCTTTGTACAAAACAATTGGCCAGAACACCAGAAGGGTCTAGTTCGCTCTGACTAACAGTTGTAAGCATCGTAGCATTATTTCCCTAATCACACTTATGTTGTTTCTCACTTCTCTCTACTGGTTACAATTTTCCATTTAAACTGCATCACCATGAACGGAAATGCATCCCCTGACGAAGCCTTGGGGCGACAAACATTGGGCCGTGTGGTGTTTTTGAGTAGTGACACTTCAGGCTGTTTTGTCCCCTGCTGTTGCTTATCTGTATTTCTCCACTGATAAGTATCCAAAAACTATTTATTACTCAATTGTGTTTCTTTTTCATGTATTGAGATTAGAGATCTCAGAGTTTGCACTTGCACGTTATATGTTTTGTTTTGTTTTTTTTGCATGGGGCATGTGTACTTTGTTGTTATTACTATTATAGCTATGCTACTTTTATCACTGTACATTGCTTCAAGATAAGTATCCATTAGCTGCCTCATTGGTCCTCCTCAATGTGCATGTTTTAAATTTGTATTTTTTCAGTGACTTATACATTGTGTTTATACCCAATAACAATTATTTTTGGTATATTTGTTGACTTATGGGTGAATGCTGCATTTAAAGGTCTTTCTTTTTGGAGGGATTGTTCTCTTCCCACCTTAGCTTATTTGATATAGTGATTTTTAGACCCAGAGTGCACCAGATTATTTGGTCCCCTATTACCCAGGTGTCTTACTTAGACTATTGCTGACCAGGTCATTTCACTAAATAACGTTTAGTACAGTGGACAGGAGAGTCGCTGGCAATTTTGTCAAACCAAAGAAGGTATGGACCTCCTTAACTCTTGAAAGGCCAGAGGGGTGCGTCTTGGATTGCACTACACCCTAGTCCTTAAAGGGACAGTAATACTTAGTTTTATCTTTATTTTATTTTGTAGGCATTAAAAAAACATGAAGAACGATATAAGTCTTATCTCTCAAACCTTTATGGTTTAAGAGATATTCATAAGCAAAGTATCCCCCCCCCGTTCAGGCAGATCAGAAGGGAGGTGCCCAGGTAGACTGCAGAGAGGGACAATCTTCAATTAAGGAAAAAGCTGAAAAACTTGTCAAGGGGGGGGGGGGGGAGGGCTTTCCTTGTTTTCCTGCAAAGAAGATTGTCCCCTGCTGTTTTCTGTCTGGCCTTACAACCAGATTCACATCTGAGAAGAGGCGGGACGGGAGGGGAAACTTTGCTTGCGACCATAAAGGTTTGAGAGATAAGACTTATATCGTTCCTCATGTTTTTTAATGCCTACAAAATAAAATAAAGATAAAACGAAGTATTACTATCCCTTTAATTTGCATACTGCACTGCACTCAGATAACTCAACTCTGAGATCATCACCTAAACTGTGCATCTGCTGATCTTTTGCTTAACATGATAAATAGGAAGGTTTTATTGAAGTTATTAGATATACAGACACAGATTCAAGGTGACAGGTTCACTTTAAGTGTTAAGAAGACATGCACTATGCTATTTTCAGTATGAAAACACTGAACAACTCATATCCACCTTCATGGACATGCCATACAGAATGGACTAAAGCATTTATCACTTGAAGAAAGACAAGGGAAAATTCATAGGTCATTAAGATTTTCTGGCTATAGTAATGCAATTATGGGGTTTTAACTAGGAGGTGTTAGTTCTACGTTAAGAGACAAAAAGTGTAAAGTGATATTTACCTTGGCTATGTTTCCAGTATAACCTGGAACAGATGTAAGATGACCTTCTTGCTGCCACATTACACTTAACTGTCTTTTTAAAGCCAGCACATTTCTGGAAAACAAAATTGTGGTTTATTATTACAGAAGTACAGAAAATAAAACTTACAATGTATTATCCAAATGTGGTGCTCAACATTACCTCCCTCTCTCAACTAACAAGATGTTCAACAAGTTCATGAGGTCATTCTTTCATCTTTATGAAACCAAAGAAAATTCATACATCTTGTATACTCATCAAGTGGCCAATACGAATACTATATTAAAAGTTAGTGTGTGATAAACTTACAGAGCAATAGCAGCATGGAATTTTAATATAAAAAGCAAAAAAGAGGATTTTACTCTTATCTGTTAAATCCTTTTCTCTCCATACAGGTTACTGGTAACTCTGGGAGATGATCCGCCCCTTTAAGCAGGCAGGAACATTTCCCTAAATGTATGCAGGGGGTGGAGCCTCCCTTCCCTCCTTGGCTGCAGCTAGCCAATCTGCTCCAGAATGATTTGAGACACTAACTAGGACTAGATAGTAGAAGGGAAGAAGACTCCTGTGAGCATGACCCCGAAGGACCCCCACAAACTGCCACAAGAGAGCCAAGCATGGTCTCTTGACAGGGTGGGAGACCAGTAACCTGTATGGACTAAGAAAAGGATTTAACAGGTAAGACTAAAATCCTCTTTTCTGTCGTTCAATACAGGTTACTGGTAACTCTGGGATGTCCAACCACTGAGTTCCCCAGAGGCGGGAAGAAGGCAAGGACCAGACGCAAGGCCCCCAAAGTCACCAGAACAGCTATGAACCAACAGGACAGAGGCAGCCCAACAAAACTGAAGTGCCAACTGACACTGAACAGGGGCATAAACAATACCCCAGGAACTGGTACACAAAACAAGAGCCAACAGGGCTCAACATTAAGGAAGCAATAAGAGCACTAAGAACCTAAGAATAAGATCCTAGACAGGCAAAACTGCCTCCAGGACCTTCCTCCCAAAGCTGGTGTCAGCCGAAGCCAGCAAATCCACACGGTAGTGCTTTGAAAAAGTGTGCACAGAGGACCAAGTGGCCGCCTTGCACAGCTGATCAGCAGAAGCCTGATTCTTATAGGCCCAAGAGGCCCCAATGGACCTGGTGGAATGAGCTGTGACCCGAAATGGAACATGCATATTCCTCAACTCATAGGCCTTACGAATAGTGGACTTGATCCATGATGCAATAGTCACTTTGGATGCAGGTCTTCCTGCCCTAGGGGCCTCAGGAATGATGAACAGAGCGTCTGATTTCCTGACAGATTCAGTGTGATGGACATAAAATTTGAGACAACGCACTACGTCCAACAAGTGAAGATCTCTCTCCTTGTCAGAGGAGGGGTTAGGGCAGAAAGAGGGCACCACAATCTCCTGATTGATGTGAAACTCTGAAGAACACCAAGATCAAATTAAGATCCCACTGAGGAGTGGGACTCCTAAAGGCAGGACAAACATGAGCAACACCCTGGAAGAAAACCTTAACATCAGGAAGGACAGCGATGCGCTTCTGAAAGAAGACAGAAAGCAGAGAACTCTGAACCTTAAGAGAACTCAAACTGAGTCTCTTATCCACACCGTCCTGCAAAACAGCCAGGACAGTAGGTAGATCAAAGTCAAGGCAAAGATCCCTGTCAGCACACTAAGACACAAAAGTCGACCAGACACGGTGAGAGATCTTGGATGAAAGATGCTTACAGGCACTAAGCATAGTAGTCACCACAGCAGAAGAGAAACCTTTCTTCTTCAAAATAGAGGATTCAACCTCCAGGCTCTCAAATTGAGCCGATGAACATCTTCCTTCCACAAGTAACCCTGCAGAAGAAGATCCAGATGGGAGGGGAGCAGAAAGGGCTCCGCCACAGATAGAGCCAGAAGCTCCGGGAACCAGGATTGGTGAGGCCAATACGGAGCTATCAGGATGACTGGACAACGGTCCGTCTTCAACTTCAACACCCTTGTCAACATGGAAAGGAGGGGGAAAGATGTAAGCCAGCAGAAACATCCAAGGGATGGACATCGCATCTACAGCTAGAGCGTCTCTCCACCGAGAGCAGAACACTGGAACTTTCCTGTTGTGTCTTGTTGCCATCAGGTCCATGTGAGGCCTTGGTGTTGGCAGACTCCACTCGGACTGGACAATCCTCCAGCTGAGACATCCAATGACTCAGGGCATGAAATATCGCCAAGATGTTGATGGGACTCCTCCAAGGACCATTTCCCCTGAGTGCTGATTCAACCCAGGACAGCCCCCCAGCCTGAGAGGCTGGCGTCCGTTGTCACCGTGGTCCAGTAGGGAATCAGAAAGGATCTCCCCTTTAGCAGGTTGGACAGGTCCAGCCACCACTCCAAGCTCAGTTCCACGGGAAGAGGAGGGGAAACTGACATCCTCTGATGATCTGGTCAAGTCTTGCACACCTGGATCACAAACCTCTGGAGTTCCCTGGTGTGCGCCATGGCAAATGGGACCGCTTCTATCGTGGATATAAACTTCCCCATCAGAGAAGACAGCCACTGAACTGGAACCGGATCCTGAGACAGAATCGCTGAGACCCTGTGGGCGATCTGGTGAGCCACCTCGTCTGGAAGGAACACCATGCTCCTCTGAGTATCGAAGAGAAGGCCCAGGAAGACCAATTGCTGGGATGGGACAAGATCCGACTTGTCCAAGTTGACAATCCAACCGTGATGGGTAAGAGTGGATGCAGGTCTGAACTTGCTGATGAAGAAGATCCGCCGAGGAGGCTTTCAATAGCAAGTAGTCCATGTATGGAGTCACTCTGATGCTGTCACGGTGGAGGACGGATATCAAGGCCCCCAGAACCCGTTGGAAAACCTGGGGAGCCATTGTCAGGCCAAATGGAAGAGCTGAGAACTGAAAATGCCCTCTGTTGCACGCAAACCAAAGGTACTGCTTGCTCTCCGGATTAATTGAGATGTGTAAATAAGCATCCTGTAGGTCCAGAGAAGCAAGGAACTCCCCCGGAGACATGGCAGCAATCACTGTACGCAGACAGTCTTGATCACGAAGGAGTTTAGATCCTTCAAATCCAAAATAGGGCGACATCCGCCGACATTTTTGGAGACAACAAAGAGGTTTGAATAGAACCCCGAACCCCTGTCTGGAAGGGGCACCTGCTCCAGGACATCCTTGTCCAGTAGAACCTGAACAGCGCTGTTGAACAGACCACGTTTCTCGGTACCCTGAGGAGTACGAGAAAGATGAAACCGAAGGGGAGGAAGAGAATAGAAAGGGATCCTGTATCCATCTTTCACCACTTGTAAAACCCATGGGTCCGACACAGAATCCTCCCAAATGCTGTGAAAGTCGCAGACAGCCACCCACAACAGGCTGCGGACCCGGATTCGGCGAGTCATGCCGAAGCAGTCTTGGAAGCCTTAGGCTTGGAAGAGTCTTTGGCCTTTCATTGCTGTTTGGGCTTGGAGGAGGTACGCGGAACTGAGGGAACCGTCTGGTTCACCAGACAGGTCTCTTTCTGAAAGGAGCGAAAATACCGGTTACGCTTAAGCGGCATTTTCTTCTTAGGGACCAAGGGTAGAACAGTACTTTTACCCCCAGTGGCATCGCTGATCAATTCCTTAAGATCAGGCCCAAACAGGGAGGTACCCTGAAATGGCAAAGAAAGCAAAGCTTTCTTGGAGGCAGTGTCAGCAGACCAGATCTTGAGCCAAAGGGCTCGCCTGGCTACCACAGATGTAGTAGAAACCCTAGCCATCATACGGACAGCATCAAAGGCGGCAGCAGAAACAGTTTTGAGCTTGAGATATATTGGAAAGAAGACGCAATTTCTCTGAAGTAGGAGCATCCTGACGGACAGCCATAGTAAGCTGCTCAGTCCAGACTGCAATAGCCCGGTTAACCCATGCAATAGCAAACGCTGGGCGCATAGCAGTACCAACAGTGGCGAAAATGGACTTAAGAAAAATCTCAAGTTTCTTGTCAGTCCAGTCCTTCAGAGCGGAAGCATTGGATACTGGTAAGGCAGTAGACTTAGATAACCTGGAGATAGGTGCATCCACTTTGGGGGGGATGAACCCACTTAGCAAGCGCAGCTTCAGAAAAGGGGTAAAGCTTGGGAAATTTCCTGGACACAGAAGCAGTCTTGTCCAGTGAGTTCCAAGAGTGGATTAGGAGGAAAATAAGTAAGGGGTTTTGCGGGCTCCTGAAACACATCAGAGGGATCAGAAGGAACTTCTTGAACCAATGGAACACTGAGGGTGGTTAAGACGGCTCTGATCAGACCCTCAGCAGAGAGGTAAGGATCAGCTTCAAACGGGTCCCCAAGACACCGAGAAGACTCCAGAACCAAACCATCCTCAATATCTGAATCCAACAGCAGGTCCTCCTCAGAGGAATCTGACACATCAGCTGCCCCCTGAGGTTTAGGCAGGGAAGATCTAATAGTAGAGGGGGTCCTGCCATGTCTGTAGGGCCCCCTGTATCTGGGATGGAAAGAGCTGTAAAGTGGACCTACGGTCCCTAGTCGTAGCCTTAAACTCTTGCACCCAAGCTGGCTCAATAGCATGGCTGGAGGTCCCTGGTTTGCTGTCAGGAACTTCAGAACATGAAGGGCATAAGTGACTAGAGAACTCTCTAGGTAGCCCTGAATGACAGAAGAACAATGCGCAATGGGGGATACTGAGACCCCAGCCTCAATCTTAGGTCTAGCCCCTAGCTCCAGTGGTATAGACATACTCACGGTGTCAAAATAACCAAATGTACAGTAAATCACCCAATTACAGTGTGTAAGATTAAAATTTCACCCCAGAAATGCTAAATACAGACTTATCTGGCAGGCGAAGGGTTAATCTGCAGAGGAAAGAAGGAGAGTCCAAGCCCTGCTTAGGATACTCGCTAGAAACGCTCACAAAATGGCTGCCGAGAAGGGAGCCAATCAGAATTTAGGCGCGAAGTGCTCATGGGAAATGTAGTTTTTCCCAAAAAAGTATCCTAAACAGTGCTCGAAGCCCCCTGAGGCCCCCAACACACTTGAACTATAAACCGGATGATAGAATAAGGGTAGACAATTAAAATGAGCCATCTCTGAAGTTGCTATGTGAATCGGTTGCAGAGATACGTCCCAAACAGTGTTGTCCCATAGAAAGTAAATGGAGCAATGGTGTCTATACGGTAAAGGTGCAGTACATAAATTTACCAAAAATAAAAGTAAAACATGAAAAGGTGTAAAACATCAAGTGATCATGTGTGGACACCTAGAAAACACTAGTCCAGTAGGAAAAGTGCCATAAACCCCCCAATAATATGTCAAACCAGCAGTGAAAGGGTTAAGTTACCACATAAACCTGCTCCCAACACCCAACAGACATACACAGATATGCAAAGATATACCCAGTGAGCGCAGGAGTGCCCATAGGAACTCCACAACACAACCCCTGTGTGGAGGGGCACTGTAGGACAAGTGGACCTGCAGCACTCAAAGGGTAGCTCACCTTTCCTGCAGATCTGTCTTCAGATTACCATGCATCAAGAATCACCTCAGTGTGTAACTCCTGGGGAAGCACTTGGAACCACGATTTTCCCCCTCTGGGCTTAAGGTCCACCAAAAAGCACCTGGATACTGAGCTAGCCACATTGAAGGGCATTTGTCAGTCATGGTAATCCGCCTAATGGTGGTACTGCATATCTGACAGAAAATAAAAAAGAAACTAAAACTAGAGCAGAGTGTTCTCCACCTGGTGTTGTCGCACCAAGGAACAAACCATTCTGGAGCTGGTTGGCTAGCTGCAGCCAAGGAGGGAAGGGCGGCTCCACCCCCTGCATACATTTAGAGAAATGTTCCTGCCTACTTAAAGGGGCGGATTGCCTCCCAGAGTTACCAGTAACCTGACGACAGAGAAATACTTTTCCCACACAAACACTTATTATAATCAGCATTACAATTCTGTATACAAATAAAAAAATGGTCTATTTGGAGGTATTTCTCAAGGACATGTTTTGAGTCGTATATTAAGAAAATACAATCAACTGTAAGGTTGTTATCACCACAGGTATTGGTTTCTCTCATTTGTCTACCAATATTTTAAGGATTTGTGAACAGAAAAAAAAAAACCCTGTGCTACTGGTCTTAAAGTAACACAAATCTAAAAACAGAGTAATGCACATTTAAATACCCTGTACTTCATTTTAGTATCTGTAAATATTGTTTTTTTGAGGCCTAAAATCTATTTTTAGATATGCTCTGAAGGAGCAGACATTCCTGTCTTTTCCATTTCTCCCATTGATTATTTGTCAATTGGCAGATATTGGTAGTTCAAGAGCAGTAGGCACTAATCACAATCAAACATTCTTTTCTGCCAAAACAAACAGCACAAACACAATTTACACATGCATTAAAAAGCAAGTTTAGGATTATATTTGATGGCTGTGAAGAATAATTTTACATATGATTTTCTACAATACAAATACACAAGTCATTATATACCTACAGTTATATATCAACCTAGTTTATTCTTTTTGGTGCTTGTGCTTTTTTAAGTTTCATTAAACTGCAGTTATCACAAAACTGAACTAGGCGAGCAAGACAAGAAAATCCCTAAGCGGACTCTATATCCCAAACAGGTAAGACCAAAAGAGGTCCATTTCGCTGGGTGAGAGATCTGATTTAGATTTATAAGGTAAGAAAAGATCTGATAGATTTATAAGGTAAGAAAACTAAAAGTGGCTTTTAGACTTACCTATTAAATAATTTTCTCTTAGTCCATATGACATCCAGGTACCACTGGGGAGGCGACAGCTCCTCCCTGTAGGCTGGAATATTATTTAAAAAAAAAAAAAAAAAAATTGCAGGTGGAGCCTCCACTTCTCCTTATCAGGCGATCCCACTAGCCCCACCCCAGTTAGCCTTGAGACAAGCATACTAATTAGGATAGTAAGAAAGAAGAAAGAAAAACTCCAGTGAGCAACAGACCCAATAGGACTCACACGTCCAGCTAGGTGAGACCAAGCTTGGTCCCTTTCGCTGGGTGGGAGACCTGAATGTCATATGGACTAAGAGAAAAGGATTTAACAGGTAAGACTAAAATTCTCTTTTCTCTGTTGTCCAAAACAACACACGTACCATGGGGATATCTCAACATTAAGCTCCCAGAGTGGGAAGAAAAGGAAAGGACCAAGCACCAGTCCCCATGATACCAGAGTTCTCAAAGACTATCCAGGACAAGGAACAGCCTAAACATAACTGTCAATGGACACTGAATAACAATATCACAGCGCACAAGAATAAAAGCCAACAGGGCTCAAACCGTAAAAGAACGGTAAGGAATGAAAACAGGCAAAACTGCATCCAGGATGTTCATGCCAAAGCTGGCTTCAGCCGAAGTCAGAACAGCAACACGACAGTGTTTAGCAAATGTGTGCACAGAGGACCAAGTGGCCTCCTTGTACAGATGTTCAGCACAGGCCTGATTTTGTAGGCCCAGTAGGCCACAACAGACCTGGTGTACGGTGCTGTAACGCAGAAAAGAACAGGTTTCTGAATGAGGTCATAAGACTTGCGAATGGTAGTCTTAATCCAAGACGCAACAGTGACCTTGGGCACAGCCATACATACCCTAGGACCCTCAGAGATTACAAATAAGGCATCAGTCTTACCTACAGACTCTGTACGGTGCACACAGAACTTGAGGCAGCGTACCACATCCAAAAAGTGGAGATACCACCCCTTGTCAGATTTGGGGTCAGGATAAAATAAAGGCACAACAATCTCCTGATTGATGTAAAACTCAGAGACCACCTTAGGATGGAATTCCTGGGAGGCATGAAGAACAGCCTTATCCTTGTGAAACACAAGGAAAGGCATTTTGCAGGACAAGGCCTGCAATTCAGCGACTCTGAGGACAGAGACCACAGCCAGAAGAAAGGCCATCTTCCACGTCAAAAGGCACAAAGGAATGGTAGCCAAGAAATCAAAGGAAGGCAGCTGCAAGACTCCCAAAACCAGATTAAGGTTTCACTGGGGAGTGGGAGCCTTATAAGTAGGGAAGAAATGAGGAACACCCTGAAAGAATACCTTGACATCTGGCAAGATGTCAATGCATGTCTGGGAGAGGGAAAGAGGGGGAAAGAGGGGGAAAGAGACACACACACACACACACACACACACACACATAAAATCTTAACCTTCAAGGAGCTAAGACGGAGACCTTTGTTCACACCGTCCTGTAAAAAGGATACAGGACCAACGGGAGATCAAACTTTTGTGAAGACAGGTCCCTGTCAACAGACCAAGACTGGAAAACGGACCAACCCCTGTGGTAAGCTTTGCAAGAGACCGGTTTCCGAGCCTGGATCATAGTGGAGATCACCTCAGGAGAAAAAACCTTTTCTCCTTAGGATGGAGGCTTCAGCAGCCATGCCGTCAAAGCCATGCGCTCCACGTATGCCATCCATAGGTAAACCTGAAGGAGGGGAGTGGCAGTTGAAACTGATCCTGAATGGAGAGGGCCACTAGTTCTGGGAACCACGGTCTCATGGTCCAATGGGGGCAATCATGATGACAGCCGGACCGCCCATCCAAATCTTCCTCAGCATCCTGGGGATAAGAGGGACTGGAGGGAATAAGTAAGATAGATGAAAACACCATGGAATCACCAGACCATCCGCCGCAAAGGCAAGAGGATCCCTCCAACAGGAACTAAACAGCTGAACCTTCCTGTCGTGATCGGTGGCCATCAGATCTATCTGAGGAAGACCCCACCAACTGCACAAACAGGTCAAAAACAGCTGGGTGGAGCTCCCACTCTCCTAGGTCCACCTCACGGCAGCTGAGAAAGTCATTACGACGTTGTCTACCCCTGGAATATGCATGGTGGAAATGGCCGGAACGTGATCTTCTGCCCAGGTCAAAATAGACTTGACCTCTGACCAAAACACAAGCGCCTCTTGTGCCTCCTTGCTTGTTGATGAATGCCACATATGTGGCGTTGTCAGACTTAACTCGGAATGAACATCCCCCTCAGTTCAGAGGACCAGTATGCCAAAGCATGCAGAATCGCCCGGAGTTCCAGAACATTGATGGACTGCAGTACATCTACCCTAATCCTCCAGGTTACACAGGACGGCTCCCTAGCCCCTCAGGCTGGCATCAGTTGTCACAAAGGTCCAGTACTGGATTACAAAGGATTTCCCCTTCTCTAGGTTGGACCTGTCTAGCACCAGAGCAGGTCCTGCCTGACCTCTGGAGGGAGATCCAAGAGGTCAGAATTCCCATGGCAAGCGAGGATAGTGAATCTTTGGAGCTCCCTGGTGATTGCCATGGAGTACGGAACCACCTCCACAGTAGACACCATGCGGCCTGTAAGGGTCATGAATTTTCAGACCGGCGCTGAGGGCCACTCCAGAGCTCGAGATACCAGATGCATGGTTTGCTGGAGTCTTCTGTCAGGTAACATACCTGAGTCCAAGGAAGACCAGGACCTGAGAGAGGACTGGAGCAGACTTCTCTATGTTTAGAATCCACCCATGGTGGAGGAGAATCTGAGCTCAGTCCTGGACATGCTGATCAATAAGTTCCCTAGATGGAGCCTTCAGGTGTACAGGAAGGTAATCAATGCTCCTGAATCCCTGGCAAACACCAGAGGAGTGGAGCTAAGCCCAAAAGGCAGAACGGTGAACTGGAAGTGCCCCAATTTGCAGGTGAAATGAAGGTACTTCTGATTATCCGGATGAATCGGGACATGCAAGTAAGCATCCTGCAGATCCAGAGGCACCATGAATTCTCCTGGACAAACAGAGGCGATGACAGAGAGCAAAAACGCCATCTTGAAGCGTGCAGTTTCCACAAAAGAATGGAGATCCTTGAGGTCCAAGATAGGACAACTACAGCCGTCCCTCTTGGCTACCATGAACAGGTTTGAATAGAAACTGGAACCTCTCTCTTGAGGAGGAACTAGAATCAGGACTCTCTTGTCCAAGTGAGCCTGAATCGCCTCGTTGATAAGATGCAGCTTTTCTAGGCCCAGAGGAGTTCTGGACTGGATGAATCTGTAGGGAGGAATGGATCTGAAGGGAATCTTATACCTTTCAGAAACCACCTGCAATACCCACTGGTCCGCAAAAGACGCTGCCCAAGTGTTTGAAAAATGCCACAGGCGCCCACCCACAGACAGCTGCAGACCAGGATTCAGCGAAACATGCTGGACGGTGGCGTTCGAGTGCCACTGCTGTCTGGGCTTGGTAGTGGGGTGCCAATTTGAGACACTTTAATTCAGCCTTTGCGCTTCTCTTTGCCGGGGATGAAAAAGACGATGTTTCCTCACCATGTTACGGTGTTTGGAAGTGGCCTCACTGATAATCTGTTTCAGTTCAGGACAAGAGAGAGAGATATTTGCCCTGAAAGGGAAGAGAAATGAGTGAATTTTTAGAAGAGAGGTCCGCAGACCAAATCTTGAGTCACGATGTACGTCTAGCAGAAACAGAGAAGGCAGAAGCCTTAGCTGCAAGTTTGACAGCATCAAAAAGAATGCCAATGACATATGTCTGAACCTCAGACACACTGGCCAAGAGGACTAAAGTCTTCCTTAGGGGCACCATTTCTGACAGCCTCAGTAAGTTGTTCGGCTCAGATGGCATTAGCTCTAGTGACCCACACAGAAGCAAAGGTAGGCTGCAGGGCAGCACCGATCGCAGCAAACTTAAACTTCAGGACAGCCTCCAGCTTCCTGTCAGCCATATCTCTGAGCGCTTTAGCATCAGCCACAGGCAGAGCAGTAGACTTGGAAAGTCTGGAAATAGGAAAGGGGGGGGGGGGGTCAACTTGAGGAGATAAAGCCCACTGAGCCAAAGCTGCCTCAGAAAAGGGGTACAGCTTGGAGAATCTCTTAGAGCGAGAGAGAGAGCGAGAGAGAGAGAGAGAGCGAGAGAGAGCGAGAGAGAGCGAGAGAGAGCGAGAGAGAGCGAGAGAGAGCGAGAGAGAGCGAGAGAGAGCGAGAGAGAGCGAGCGAGAGAGAGAGAGAGAGAGAGAGAGAGAGAGAGAGAAAGTACTTATCTGGCAGGTGAATGTTATCTGGCAGGAGAAGTAAATGGAGCAAATGCGGCTGCCCTGAACTAAAAAAAAAATAAAAAAAAATAAATAAATAATGAAATAAAAAAAAAATCACAATTTTACCAAAAGTGGATAGATTTACCCAAATACCCAAGGGACATGTAGGGATAAATAAAAACAAACTATCCTAAAAGGAAAAGTCCAATTAAGCTCCAGAACCTGGAGAAACTATCAGAGAAGGTGTTAAATACATAAATGCAGCCATCCAGGCTCCAAAAACCCTGGGATCAAACCATATAAGATACCCAACATGAGTGCAGGAGCTCTAGACTCCAGGTCTTCTCTGTATGGAGGGGAACACTGGGACAAATGGACCATGGCACTCAAAGGCTCGCTCACCAAACTTGACTTGTGTCTTCAGATTACCATCGAAAAGACAAGAGTCTCAGAGAGACTCAGTCAGGAGAGAGAAACATGGGTTGCATGATTCTCTCCACAGGGCTGCAAGAGTCCACAACAGCACCTGTCAGGTGGACAGTCCTTCAGGGGAAGCCAGGAATGCTAATCCACCTAATGGGGAATTGTGACATCCCATATCTAACATGGGAAATAAAAAAGAAATCTAAAACTAAGCAGAAAAGTTCTCAGCCTTCATCCAGGCTGCTGGAACAAGTCTAACTGGGGCTTTTTTTAATAGAAATGTTCCAGCCTATAAGGTGGAGCTGACGCCTCCCCCACGGTACCTGTATGTCATATACTGGATGACAGAGAAAATCCTATTTTATATTACATCCAGTACCATGGGGATATCCCAAAACTATGGTGTGAAGAAAGGAGAAAGGGCATTGTGTCCTGTCCCCGTGATAGCATAGTTCCCTAGGACTATCCAGAATCGGAATATCACAAACAGAAAAAAAGTGTCAGACACTGAACTGTCACAGCACACAATAAAAGCAAACGAGGCAAAACAACTGAAAACCAGTATGGTAACAAAGTGTTCAGGTGTTTAGACAGACCAAGCTGCCTGCAGGACCTTCAGGCCAAAGCTGGCTTCAGCCAAAGGGATACCTTAACACGATAGTGCTTAGCAAAGGTGCGCAGGGAGGGCCAAGTTGAAGCCTTGCACAACTGCTCAGCTCAGGCCTGATTGTTGTAGGCCCATGAGGACTGCCCCAGACCAAGTGGAATGAGCCATGACCCTGAAGGTAATAATAGGTTTCTTCTAGAGCTCATAAGCCTGGCATACAGTAGCCTTGATCAAAGAGGCAACAGTGACCTTGGAAGCAGCTTGTCCTGCCCTAGGACCCTAAGGAATGACAAAAAGAGTCAGCCTTGCGAAAAGGCTCAGAACAACAAATTGTTCTTGTGAAAAACCAGGAAAGGTGGCTAACAAGACCCGCCAGTAGAAAAGCCATCTTAAGCATCAGCTGATGCAAAAGAATGGAAGCAAGGGGCTCACAAAGAGGCCTCTGCAACACTCCCAAAACCAGATTAATGTCCCATGGAGTAGCAGGAGCCTTAAAGGAAGAAGAGGTATGAGCCACCCATTAAATAAAACCTTGACATCTGGAATGGTGGAAATACATCTCTGAAAAAAACACAGAAAGTGCTGAAATTTCAACCTTCAAGGAGCTCAGAGTCCCTTGTTCACTCCATCCTAGAGAAAGGAGAACATCAAAGGAAGGTAAAACTCCTGTGAGAACACAGGCATGTACACACACCAAGAATGAAACAGAGACCATACCCTATTGTAATCCAGTGGAAATTACCCCAGAGGAGAAACCTTTTCTCCTTAAGATGTGGGCTTCACCAGCCATGCCATCAAAGTCATCTTTTCCACATTCTCTTTCCATAGATAACCCTGAAGAATGAGGTCCGGCCTGGCATGGAGGTGAAGCAGGTCCTGAATGGAAAGACTGACCAGATACACAAAGCACTCCCTCCTGTTCCAGTAAGGTGCGACCAGAAAAACAGTTGTGCTGTCCATCCTGATCTTCAGCAGTAACCTGGGTATGAGAGGAGTAACATACACTATATAGAAGTTCCACAGAATAGACATGGTGTCTGGCAAAGACCACAGGTTCTCCCCTCTGGGAGCAGAAGGTCATAACCTTCCTGTTTTCCTGTTGGACACGAGATATATTGTGGGTACACCCCGGAGACTTAGAAAGTCCACCAGCACATTTCCTACCCCTGGAACGTGCACGATGGAGATGGCCTGAATGTGGGTTTCTGTCCAACCAAGGATGTACCTTACCTCGAACCTGGTGGTGGCACTTTGAACGCCTCCTTTACTGCTGATGTATGACACGGGAGTAGCATTTTTTGACTGAATCCTCAGCAGCTTCCCCTTCAAGTGTGAGGTTCAGTACACAAGGGCCAGAAGAATCACCCCAAACTCCAGAAAACCGATGGACTAAAGAGACTCCTCCACAGTCCACCTGCCCTGGACTCCCAGGTGACCCAGAACCACAGCACAGCCACTCAGGCTGGTATCAGTCATGACCATTCTGGTATCACAAATGGTTCCCCTGTTCCAGGCTGCGCCAATGCAGCCACCACTTAAGATCTCTGCAGGCAGAGAGAGGGAGATCTGGTGATCCAGCCGTGCCAGATTCCTTGACCAACTCTGTAGAATATGTCTCTGAAGCTCCCTCTTGTGTACCTGAGCGTAAGGTACAGCCTCTCGTATTGGCATTAGCCTGCCCAACATTTGCATATATACCCCGATCGTGGCTGAGGGCCACTCCAGGGCCTGAGACAGCTTCGCGTCTGGAAGGAAAATACTTTCCTTGAATGTCAAACCTCATTCCCAGGAACACCAGTTCCTGAGAAGGCACCAGAGGGGACTTCTGCATGTTCAGAAACCACACGTGGATGTGCTAAGCCAGGAGCTCCACTGAGCTTTGAGTAAAAGATTGTCTAGAGAGGGTGTCACAGAGATGCCCCTGGTGTGAAGGAAGGCCGCTAATGCATCCATAACTCTGCTGAACACTCAGGGTATGTGGATGGATGAGGATGTGTAGGTCTAAAAAATGCCAGACACTACCCAGAGCACATCTCCACTATGGCAGAGCACAAAGATTCCATCTTGATGGGCGTAGTCGCCACATTTGTTGAAGCATTTAAGCTCCAAGGTGGGCCAAAAACCACCATCCTCAAAACAGGCAAAGATGTCCCCCCTTACAGGTAAATGCAGACCAAGATTCTGTGAGTCATGTGGAAGATTGCTTGACAGATTTAGCCCTTGCAGCTGCTCATTTGGGTTGCATCTACTGTATGGGCTTGGCGGAGAAGCGCGCATGAGAGCCTGCAAAGTCAGAGCCTTTGCACCTCTGTTTGGCAGGGACACAAAAAAAAAAAAAAAACGTTTTCTCGCCAAAGTCAGACATCTGGAGGACATCTGAGGCAACAAGGTACTCTTGTCCCCAGTACCAACACTTATGAGCTGCTTCAATTCTGGTCCAAACAGGGACTTGCCCTCAAAAAGTCAAGCAAACCAGCAACTTTTTAAAGATTGATCCGCAGACCAAATCTTAAGTAACAAAGTGAGACGAGCAGCAACAAAAAAGGCTGAGGCCTTTGCAGACAGACAATCTGACTACCTACAAAAAGAGTGTTAGCCGAAAGAACCAACAGGTCATCCATGGAAACCTCAGCACATACAGCCTCCATAAGCTGTTCAACCCAAATAGCGACAATCCTATTAACCCAGGCTGAGGGAAGGATAGGTCTAAGTGCCGAGCACCAGTGGTCACAAAGTTGGCCCAGAGGACAGAATCCAGTTTCTTGTCAGCTGTATCCTTAAATCCAGCTGCATCTATCAAATGCAAGGCAGTAGTTTTTGCTAACCTGGAGACACTAGGATCTACGGTTGGGGGAGAGGCCCACTGCACCAAAAGTTGCCACTGAAAAGGGGTACGTTTTAGAGAACCTCTTGGTGATAGACAGCTGTTTATCAGAGTTCTTCCACTCATACAGAAGATTCTGATAAGAGGAATAAGAAGAGTCCATATCCTCCTATTCCCCTTCTCATACCACTCTTCAGATAATTTCTCCTCAAATGGGGCCCCTAGCAAAAAAGAAATACTATGAGATATAGGGTCCACATATTTAAAGGTAGTGGGGGGGGGGGGGTTCAGAATTGGAGAACCCCCCTGAAGGAGGAAAGGGATTTGGGCTACCAAGGACCCAAATGTTTTCACCCAAGCTGGCACTTACTCAGTGCTGGAGTAGTAGTAGGATCCACAGTACACGAGGGGCAGAGAAAATAGGATTTTAGTCTTACCTGTTAAATCCTTTTCACTTAGTCCATACAGGTCACTGGTACCATGGGATGTGTAGTCCCCTTTAATAGGCAGGAACAATTATGCAAATAATTTGCAAGGGGCGGAGCCTCCCCTCTTACTTAAGCCACCTTCTGGCCAGAGCCACCCATATTGATTTGAGACCCTAAACTGACCCCAGGTAAGCAAAAAGAAAGACTCCTGTGAGCATGCCCGAACGGTCTCCCACTGAATGCCACAGGAGAGCCAAGACTGGTCCCTTGACAGGGTGGGAGACCAGTGACCTGTATGGACTAAGTGAAAAGGATTTAACAGGTAAGACTAAAATCCTATTTTCACTGTCGTCCAATACAGGTCACTGGTACCATGGGATGTACAAACATTGAGCTGATCCAGAGGCGGGAAGTAAGGCAAGGACCAGGCGCAAGGCCCAAGTCACTAGAACTGTTAACCAGTTGATAACATAGCCCAAACTGTAAGTGTCAACGGACACCAACCAAGGGAACAACCCTGAACTTAACACAGCACACGGAACACGAGCCAACCGGGCTCAACAGTAAGGAAGCACTAAGGATCACAGAGCGGAAGACCTACACAGGCAAGACTGCCTCCAGGACCTTCCTTCCAAAGCTGGCATCAGCCGATGCCAGTACATCAACTCGGTAGTGCTTAGAAAAAGTGTGCACAGAGGACCAAGTGGCCGCTCTGCACAGTTGATCAGCAGAAGCTTGATTCTTATAGGCCCAGGAGGCCCCAATAGATCTGGTGGAATGGGCAGTCACCCTGAAGGGAACATGCTTATTCCTCAACTTATAGGCTTCACGGATGGTAGCCTTAATCCAAGAGGCAATGGTAACTTTGGAAGCCGGTCTTCCTGCCCTAGGCCCCTCAGGAATGACGAATAGAGCGTCAGACTTCCTGATAGATTCGGTGCGGTGAACATAAAACTTGAGGCAACGCACCACATCCAACAAATGGAGATCTCTTTCCTTGTCAGATGAAGGATTAGGGCAGAAAGAGGGAACCACAATCTCCTGATTGATGTGAAACTCAGACACAACCTTGGGTAAGAATTCCTTGGTAGTGCGAAGCACAGCCTTATCCTTGTGGAACACCAGGTAAGGAGGTTTACAAGACAATGCCTGTAACTCTGCCACCCGGCGTACTGACACAATAGCCAAAAGGAAGGCCATCTTCCAAGTCACAAGACGCAATGGAATGGAAGCCAAGGATTCAAACGGTGGTCGCTGAAGAACACCCAGCACCAAATTGAGATCCCACTGGGGAGCAGGACTCTTGAAGGCAGGTCGAACATGAGTCACACCTTGGAAGAAGACTTTCACATCAGGAAGGATGGCAATCCGTTCCTGGAAAAACACAGACAAGGCAGAGGTCTGAACTTTGAGGGAACTCAGACTGAGCCCCTTGTCCACACCGTCCTGCAAGAAGGCCAGGACAGTGGGAAGATGGAAGTCAAGAGACAACTGCTTGACAGAGCACCATGTCACAAAAGTTGACCAAATGCGATGATAGATCTTGGAAGACACAGGCTTACGAGCACTGAGCATCGTCGACACCACAGAAGGAGAAAAGCCTTTCTGAGCTAGAATCGAGGATTCAACCGCCATGCCATCAAACGGAGAGAGTGAACATCCTCTTTCCACAGATACCCCTGAAGAAGCAGGTCCGGACGGGCTGGAAGTGGGATTGGATCCTTCACTGACATGGCCATCAATTCCGGAAACCAGGACTGGCGAGGCCAGTTCGGAGCAATCAGGATGACAGGACAACGTTCTCTCTTCAACTTCTGAATAACTCTGATCAATAGAGGAAGAGGGGGGAAGATGTAAGCCAGGGAGAAGTCCCAAGGGATCGACAAGGCATCCACCGCTAGAGCAAGGGAGTCCCTCAGACGGGAGCAAAACACCGGAACCTTCCTGTTGTGTCTGGTCGCCATCAGATCCACCGCTGGCATCCCCCACCGTTGAGTGAGCATGTGAAACACCTCTGGGTGAAGAGCCCATTCTCCGCTGTCGACAGTGTGACGACTGAGGAAGTCTGCCATGACGTTGTCCACGCCTGGAATGTGAACTGCAGAGATGACAGGCACGTGATCTTCTGCCCAAGACAAAATATCCTTGACTTCCCACCAGGCGGAACCGCTTCTTGTGCCGCCTTGTCTGTTGATGTAAGCCACCGCCGTGGCGTTGTCGGACTCTACTCTGACTGGAAGACCGGTCAAATGAGACTCCCAGTGCCTCAGGGCCAGCCGGACAGCTCGAAGTTCCAGAACATTGATGGAGAGCATGGATTCCTCCAGGCCCCATTTCCCCTGAGCACTGAAGCGACCCCAGACTGCACCCCAGCCCCGAAGGCTGGCATCCGTTGTGACTGTGGTCCACTGAGGAACTAGAAAGGATTTCCCTTTCAAGAGATGAGAGAGATCTAACCACCAGTGCAGACTCGACTCGACATGAGGAGGAAGAGAAACAGACAGATGTTGATGATCTGGATGATTCCTGCACGTCTGGATCACAAATCTCTGAAGATCCCTGGAGTGGGCCATGGCAAATGGTACTGCTTCGATCGTGGAAATGAACTTCCCCACTAAGGACGACAACTTCGGAACTGGAATTTCGTCCATGTCCAGAATCCCAGCCACTCTGACGGCTATCTGGTGAGCCACATCCTCTGGAAGAAACACCATGCATTGGCGAGTGTCGAACAGGAGACCCAGGAACAGAAGCCTCTGAGAAGGAATCAAGTCCGACTTGTCCAGATTCAGGATCCATCCGTGACGGTTCAGGGTGTGCATGCACCTCTGCAACTGCTGGTGGAGAAGCTCCGCTGAGGAGGCCTTCAGTAGGAGATCGTCCATGTAGGGTGTCACTCTGATCCCATCCTGATGGAGCACCGCTATCAAGGAGCCCAGCACCCGCTGGAAGACTTGAGGAGCTGTAGTCAGTCCAAAGGGGAGCGCTGTAAATTGAAAGTGTCCCCTGTGGCAGGCAATCCTGAGATACTTCCTGCTCCCTGGATGAATAGGGATGTGAAGATAAGCATCCTGAAGATCCAGGGAGGCAAGAAACTCCCCTGGAGACATTGCTGCAATCACAGAGCGCAGGGACTCCTGGCGGAAGTGGGAAGTCACCACATAGGCATTGAGATCTTTGAGATCCAAGATGGGACGGGCTCCTCCGTCCTTTTTGGCTACCACAAACAGGTTGGAATAAAATCCTGAACCTGTGTCCCCCTGCGGAACCGCCTCCAGGACCTCTTTGTCCAAGAGATCCTGAATAGCGTCGTCGAACAGACGCCTTTTTGAGGGTTCCTGAGAAGGACGAGTAAAATGGAACCGAAAAGGAGGAAGGGAAGAGAAAGGGATCCTGTATCCCTCTGACACCACCTGAAGAACCCATGGGTCCGCCACTGACTCCTCCCAAGTCCGGCGAAAGATGCGGAGACGACCGCCTACAGCCGGATGCGGACCCGGGTTCGGCGAGTCATGCCGAAGCAGTCTTGGAGGTCTTGGCCTTGGAGGCAACTTTGGGCCTCCAGGACTGTTTGGGCTTGGAGGAGGAGCGCGTAGTGGGAGGACCCGTTTGGGCCGAGGAGCGTGTCTCAGTCTGAAAGGAACGAAAGGACCGATTGCGTTTGGCTGGAAACTTTTTCTTAAAGACTGAGGGTAGAAGAGTACTTTTACCGCCAGTAGCCTCACTGATCATTTCTTTGAGCTCAGAGCCAAAGAGCAAATTCCCCTGAAAGGGCAAGGAAAGCAAGGCTTTCTTAGAGGCTGTATCAGCAGACCAAATTTTCAGCCAAAGAGCGCGTCTAGCCACCACAGAAGAAGTGGAGGCCCTCGCCATCATGCGCACAGCATCAAAAGCAGCATCAGCAACATAGTTCTGAGCTTCAGTGATATTAGCAAGAAGCTGCAACTGTTCAGATACAGGCGCATCCTGGCGAACCGCCTCAGTCAGTCGTTCAGTCCAGGCTGCAATAGCCCTATTAACCCATGCCACAGCAAAGGTGGGGCGCATAGCAGTGCCAATAGAGGCAAAAATAGATTTAAGAGAGAGCTCTAATTTCTTATCCGTCCAGTCCTGCAAGGCAGAGGCATCTGAGACAGCCAAAGCAGTAGATTTGGATAGTCTAGACACAGGAGCATCCACCTTGGGAGGATGAACCCATTTTGCCAGCTCCGCTTCGGGAAAAGGGTAAAGTTTGGCAAACTTTTTGGAGACAGAGGAAGATCTATCAGGATATTTCCATGCCTCAGAAACCAGACGGGCAAGAGTAGGGTTAGTTGGAAAACAAACAACAGGTTTAGATGGCTTTTTCTGAAAAACATCAGTAGGATCATAAGTGGATTCCTGAGTCAGAGGAAGGTTGAGCGTATTCAGAACCGCTCTGATCAGACCCTCAGCCGAAACTTCAGGGTCACACTCATAGGGGTCCCCAATGGACCTGTTAGATTCAATAACAGTACGTTCCTCAGCATCAGAACCCTGTAAAAGTTCTTCTTCAGAAGAATCAGTGATATCAGGAGCTCCCTGTGGCTTAGGCAGGGAGGTCCTGATAGTAGAGGGGGTCTGCCAGACCTGGAGAGCCCCCTGAACCTGAGAGGGAAAGAGTTGAAGCGTGGATCTGAGATCCCTAGTGGCAGCTTTAAACTCCCTCACCCAAGATGGCTCAATAGCGTGGCTGGAAAGCCCAGGGTTGCTATCTTTATCAGTACAATTAGGGCATAGATCCCCCACATTATCGCAATCCAGCCCAATGTGGCAAGAGGAGCAAAACGCCATGGGGGTAGAAGACCCCCCAGCCTCCTTAGTCTTGGGTCTAGCCCCTAGCTCCAGTGAAGTAGACATGCTCACAGCGTCAATATACCCCACAAAAAACACTATCACCCAGAAAAGTGTTAAAGATTAAAGTTTCACCCCAGAAAAGGTCTAAAAACGGACTTATCTGGCCAGCGAAGGGTTAATCTGGTGAGGAGAGAGAAGGCTCGGTCCCTGCGTAGTGTACTCGCCTTGGAAAAGTACCACAAAATGGCGGCCGTCATGACAGCCAATCAGAAACAAGCGCGAGCTAAGCGCTCATGGGAAATGTAGTTTTCCCTATGCAAGTACCCCAAACAGTGCCCGAAGCCCCCCTGAGCCCCCTACAGTAATAAAACACCAACCGGATGATAGAGCAGGAGCCTAGCATTAAAATGAGCCTACTCTGAAGTTGCTGTGACAAGCGGTTTCAGAGATATGTCCCAAACTGTGAATTCCCATAGAGAGTAAAGGAGCTCTGCTGCTGAGCGGGAAAAAGCCGCGCTTAAAGGCGCGGAACACCATTTTTAATAAAGTTTAGTAAAACATTAAAAAGTGCCCAAACAAGCATGAAATACATGAGAAACATAAATAAATGAATACCCAATGCTCCAAAACTCAGAGAATAACACAGAAATTGCATAAATAGTGATAATGCAATAAAAACACCCTATGAGTGCTGGAGTGTATTAAAACTCCCAAATACAAGCCCATCAAAGGGACACTGTGGGGACAAGTGGACCTTCAGCACTCAATGGGTGACTCACCTTTCTCGCAGACTTCTGTCTTCAGGTGACCATGATCGGGAGGGAAAGAACCAGAGGTAATTTCCCCAACAGGGGAGCTGCTTAACACAAGCTGTCCCCTCTTCAGGTATAGGTCCACAGAAATCCCTGGAAGCTGCACCAGCCACTTTGAAGAGGGCAATTCACAGCCATGGTCACCCTCCTAATGGTGGTATTCCATATTTGAATAAAAATAATAAAACTCTAAGAAGCATAGCTGTTCTCTGCCTGGTGTGCAGGCACACCAGGAACAAATCAATATGGGTGGCTCTGGCCAGAAGGTGGCTTAAGTAAGAGGGGAGGCTCCGCCCCTTGCAAATTATTTGCATAATTGTTCCTGCCTATTAAAGGGGACTACACATCCCATGGTACCAGTGACCTGTATTGGACGACAGTGAAATTCAGAATATTCTCTAGGAAGACCAGTCTGACATGAGGAACAGTAAGCAAGGCGGAGGGGGGGGGGGTCAAGGATGCCCCTGAGTCTTTAGTTTTAGATTAACTCCCAACCTCCAGCAGAGATGGAAGAAAGCGGGCTTCTGCCCAGTCTAGAATGCACCTCACCTAGTACCAGGCAGTGGCACTTCGAGTGCCCCTGTGACTGTAGATATAAGTCACGGCCATGGCATTGGATAGCACTGGATGGCCCTTCAATTTAGAGGTTCAGTACATCACAGCGAGACAGATCACCCTGAGCTCCAGAACATTGATGGACTGTACAGATTCCTCTGCAGTCCACCTGCCCTGGATCCCCTCAGGTGACCCAACCCCGCCCCCCCAGACACTCAGGCTGACATTCGTCTTGACTGTAGTCCATTCCGGAATCATGAATGGTTTCCCCAGGTGCAGGTGGTGCTGTTGCAACCACCACTGCAGATCCCGTCTGGCTTCTGGAGGGGGGAGAGCTGCTGATCCAGGAAATCAGGATTCCCGTGCAACCTCTGGATGACAAGTATTTGGAGTTCCCTGGTGTGCAACTGAGAGTAAGGAACCATTTCTAGAGTAGACATTAGTTGGTCCAGAACCTTTATGTATTCCCAGTCCATGGCCTAGGGCCACACCAGAGGACCTAAACATGGTGGACCAGGAGTCAAGCTCATTTTTGGACCGCTAAGCCAAGAGCCCCTCTGAAGGAGCCTTGAACAAAAGATTGCCCTAATAAGGAGTCATATATATGCCCTGGCTGTGAATGAAGGCCGACAAGGCCCCCGTCACCTTCATAAACATCCGAGGAGTTGAGACCAGGCCAAAGGGCAGACAGAAAACTAGTAGTGCTCCGAGCTGAATGTAAAAAACAGATAGTTGACTGTCCAGGTGGATTGGAGTGTATAGGTACACATCCTGAAGGTCCAGAGACCCCAGATACTCCCCTGTGCACAGTACAGCAATGAAAGAGTGCAAGGACTCAATTTTGAAGCAAGCAGTCTCCACATACACGTTGACACTGGAGGTCCAGGATGGGACGGCAGCCGCAGTCCTTTTGCGGAACCACAAACAGGCTGGAATAAAAACCTGAACCTTACTCTTGGGGAGGTACTGGAACCAGAACCTTCTTGTCCAGCAGTGATTGCACCTCTTCCTGGAACACCTGCAACTTGGCCGGGGCCGTAGGGACTCTGGGCTGGCAAAAAAATGAAAGTGAAGGATTAGAAACCTATTATGTACCCATCAGAAATCAGCCAAAAAACCAAGAGGTCCACGATAAAGTTTTCCCAGGTGCCCTGAAAAAGGTGAACACTCCCTCTTCCATGAGTCATGTGGAAGCTGGCTTGACAGATTTAGGCCTTGAATTTGTTTGCTTGGGCTGCTACTGCTGCCTGGGCTTGGCGGGGGGGTGCAGGTTGGAGGCCTGCAAAGTTTGCAGCCTATGCTCCTCCATTTGGCTGGGACAAAAAGAAGCAGTTTCCTCGCCATAGTAAGGCGCTTTGTGTACATCTGAGGAAACAAGGTGCTCTTGCCGCAAGTAGCATCACTAATCATCTGCTTTAGCTCAGGTCCAGAGAGATTTACCCTGAAAGGGTAAGAAAACCAGTGACTTCTTGGAAGATTGGTCCTCAGACCAAATCTTATCCAAAAAATGCATTGTGCAGTAACAGAAAAAGCTGAAGCTTTAGCAGACAGCCTGACTGCCTCAAACAAGGCTTCCAAACAAGGCTATATGTGACCCTCTATCACGTTGGCCAAAAAGGGGCCAACAAGTCCTCCTGGAAAGCATTTTCATGGACAACTTTCATCATCTGTTCACCCCAAACAGCAACAGCCAAAGCAGCTGCAAAATTAGACCAAATCAAAATTAGATCCAAGCTTCTTATACACCACGTCTGAGTCCTGCTGTGTCCGCCAAAGGTAAAGCAGTGGACTTGGCTAGCCTGGAAATTAGGGGGTCCACAGAAGGGGACGAGGCCCACTGCTCCAAAGATGGCTCTGGAAAGGGGTACAGCTTAGAAAGCCAAGAACGTAGTTATCTGGCAGACGGAGAGTTAATCTGGAAAGGTAGAGCAGATAGTCTGCATCCATATAGGAAAGCAAAATCGGGAGGAAGCCCGCTAAAAGGGCATTCTGGGTATTGTCTTCTCAGTTGCCTACAACTCCGTCCACGGACTCCCAAGACACTCAGATGAAGGGGTATGAGGCGACCAGAAGAAAGAGCCCACTGTGACATCTGTATGACAAATAGTTCACGTTCACTCACGGGTCCCATTCATACCCCCGGCGAGTTTCCCCTCTCTGACCCTATCTTCTCCCAGCCATCGGCGCCCAGCGTGCAGACTCGCCTCTCCACGAGGCTTAATACCAGTATCCTGGGAAATGCCATCTTCCCCATCCTGCTGAACCATCTAGGATTTAATTATATCCTATTCTACAAACTCTATGAAACTTTGGATTGTTAACATGATCACAAAGAACCATCATACCTCAACTGCAGTATTTGGAACAACAAAGGAGAATTGATTCGCTTTGGCAAGAGGACAATGAGGACGCAGTTTGTATTGGCTACAAGGAACAGGACCTGTCATATGCTTAAAGCCCAAGAAGGGCTCCTGTAAGTGCGTTACTTTTTCTAGATTGAATCAATAATAAATACTACACTTGGATTTTTTCCTTTTTGTCTCTTGTTATGTGTGCCGTCTTTGCGTTTAATCCAAATCCAGAATCTGACAGCAGATAAGAAACATTCAGTCTATCTAGCCTGCCCATTTTTCCTACTGAGAAAAACTCAAACCTTTCTTGGTCCTTGGGTCCTGTCTTATGCTCTGGATAACCTTATACCTGTTCCATGCATGCTTAAATCCTCTCACTGTATTCATCTATACAATATCTGCTGGTAAACTATTCCATTTATCTGCCAGCCTCTCACTGTTGAGCACTTCAGCTTTGCTTCTGCACAGGGCCGCTGACAGAACCGCATCTGGGCGCAACTCAACTCAGTTGAGAATCGGCTAAATATACTTCAGCCTACTTACACTAAATCCAAACTGCTGCTGCCACACCTTTTACTGGCTGATCCAGTGCCTGGATGTGCGAAGCAGGCATCTGCACCTGGGAGAGGCCTATACTGCACTACAGCGGCGGCCTTTCCCCACAGAGCTGGCTATGGAGCTACACCTCTGACCAATCTAAGATTTAAATCCGCTGCCTCATCAATGGTTTATGTGGACGGGCAGGTAATCAGCAACATCTTGACCCACTGTACACGCCGAGTACGTCTCTCCTCGAAGACCACGTTGCTGAACCCTCACTGCTCCTTGCTGGCGAGTGACTCAGCTACCTCGCTTCATGACCATGCTTGTCCAGCGCTTCTTGCTTTTACACATGTTTTATAGAGCCCTGCAAACAACATAATGGATGGGCTCTGATCCCCCATCACTAAGCTGGGTCACACAGCTATTGGCCCACTGCACTGTCTTTATCAAACAAACAATCATACTGTGTCATTATGATACAATGAACACATGCTAACAGTACATTTTCACCTCCTGACGCTCTCAGCAATCACTTCTACAGTATCTGCACTCCATTAGTACCTTATCCTATGTCTTCAACTCCCAACCTACCTGTGCTCATTACACATCAAGCATTTCTGCAGGCCCAGACCTCTACTTGGCTGCTTGTGTATATGATTGACACATTTGTGCACAAACCAAAGCTGCAGCAAACAAAACAGAGCTCAAAAGGAAAAAAAAAATGGATAAGGCTCCAGAAACAGCCCATGCTGTGGCAGACCTATGATTGAAGTCAAACACCTGGCTCTCTCCCCTTCCATTGACAACGTCCTCACAGAACTGAAATCCCAGAGAAACCACCTGGATGAGGTGAAACACTGCATGCTTAATTGTGAAAATCATATAGTAACATTGTTAAACAGGGCGGAGAAACTAGAATCACTCAAGTCAACAAGACAAGTTAGACTATCTGGAGAACAGAAGTAGACTCAAACTCCACGTTATAGGTCTCCAAGAATCTGAGAAATCCAAGGACCTCTGGAATTTTCTGCAAACTTGACTTGATTCAGCTCCTCTTCCCTGACACTCCAACCTGCACTCTCCAGATTAAGAGGAAACAGATTGGGACCTGGGAGGGCAGTACCTAATGGAAAACCTAGAACATTCATATTCCATCTCCTAAATTATGCCGATTCTTATCACCGATCGCATAAATACAAAGATCAGCCTCTACCCAGTCTGGGGGGGGAGGGGGGGCGAGAGATTCCAGTGATACGATACACTAATGTCATTTCTACAATTGTTTTTTTTACATGGTTATTGCATTTCACTATTTTATATTCCCACGAGTTGTTTTTGTTTGTTTCATTAAGTTATCCCTTTGAGTGCCAGAGGTGTACAGAATGCATTGCTTTGCAATGCATTCCGTAACCCTCTGGCACTCAAATGGTTAATATTGCTTATTATTATTATGTGATGCCACATACTCCATATTAATGAGGCCTTCATATATTTGGAATCTTCACTGAAACATATTTCAAACTTTCCTTCTGGCCTCAAAGCTTGCACTGTGATGCTACTGCACTCATTGCTCCTTCAGACATTTCTACCTCTATTTATTTCTGTTCTTGTATTCTTTGTGTGACTGGTATCTTTTATTTGTTATAGAAGAAACAAATCTCAATAAATATACTGTGCAAAAAAATAAAAAGTATGCCATAACATAATGAACTTACAAAAAATTTGTTTACCAAAATTATTGTATAGGGCCATTTTAATGGCCAAGTCTAAACCAGGCTACTATTCTCAACAAGTTCTCTGTAGCACATTGCACTATCTAACTGGATAATCCAATATTCTTCTTACGAAGAATGTTTATCAAAAGGAGATCACATAAACAGTAAGGAAAAAGACTGAACTTACTCATCTGATGGATTTTCTGACTTTACGGATAACTGCGTCCACCATCGCTTCACAATAGCCTGAAGCCAGTTTAGGCCAACTATCACATATCTGTCGGGAAAAAAGTATTAAAACAAAGATTTTAATTTCAAATCACTGTCACCAAGATGTGTCAAAACTAGACTTTCTAAAAATGCAGTTCCTATTTCCAAGGACAAAAGGGGACGAATTACTTTACATTCATCCTTAATGAATGAAGGATTTATTTATTTTTTTTTTACCTACATGGGGCTAAATTGGAAATTGCTTCAGGATTTTTTTTTCTGCCTTCCTCTGGATCAACAGGGGCGTTTTAGCATGGGCTGGTCTTGATGGACGCATGTCTTTTTCAGCCTCATCAACTATGTTATGTTTAATAAAACCAGTTCTCTAATGCAGGGCACTTATGGAAAACAATACAGGGTTGCAGTTGTTTCCAGTGCAGCTCTTCAATATGCATTTTTATAGTCATCCTTCAGTAAAGCATTTTTAATTGAAAACCTTTGATGGCAAATGTAAATCAGTGCAAAACACTATTTCTGAAACTCATATATTTCAAGGTCTCTTTAAAATGATATATTCACTTTTTCAGGCAATTAATCAAATGATCCACTAGACATTACATTCCTCAGTAAATAAATAAGAAACCCAAGCTGCACCACTTTATGTGAAGACAAAGGCATATATCTTGTGTTTTTAATTTCCCAATATGTCTTATTGGTGTAAAACAGAATTTTAGTCTTACTTATAGCATGGGGTTGAGATCCTCCTTTGGAGGGCAGAGCACATTCTAAAAAAGACAGACCATCTTCTGCAGCTCAACTAGCCCCACCTCCAGTTATGATGTGAGCAAACCACCCCAATCAGGGACAGCAGCAGCAGAAAAAGGAAGCTCCTAGCAAGGACTCCCATGCCTAGACACTGGAGACCAAAAGAGGTCCCTTTTTCAGTGGGAGACCTGTGTTCCTTATGGACTAAGAGAAAAGGATTTAACAGCTAAGACTAAAATCCTATTTTCTCAGTCTATTTTCTCAGGTAAAATGGGGATATACCAACATGAAGCTTTCAGTGGTGAGAATAAAGAGAAAGGACCTCACGCCTGTTTCCATGATACCGGAGTTACCTGGAACTGTCCAGAATCGGAACAGCCCAAACCAAAACTAAGTGTCAACGGACACTTAGAAAAATTGCACAGCACACTAGAACAAGAGCCAACTGGGCTCAAACAGCTGAGCAACAGTAAGGCACAAGGAAAAAAATGGGCCCTTAGACAGGAAGAACCACCTAAAGGACATTCCTGCCCAAAATGGCTTCAGCTGAAGCCAGAGCATCCACACCACAAGTGCTTAACAAAAGTGTGCAAGGAGGACCAAGTTGTAGCCTTACGCAACTGCTCAGCCGAGGCCTCTGTCGCAGGCAAAGCGAAGATATTGCCGAATCTCTGGATGAATGGTGATGTTAAGATAAGCATCCTGAAGATCCAGCGAGGCCAAAAATTGCCCAGGGGACATGGCAGCGATCAACGTGCGTAGTGAACTCCTGGCGATACTGGGACCTGACTACGAAGGAGGTGAGATCTTTCAAATCCAAAATGGGACGGCAGCCGCCATCCTTCTTGGAAACCACAAAGAGGTTGGAATAGCACCCAAACCCCCGTTCCTGAGAAGGAACAGGTTTCAAGACCACCTTTTTCAGAAAGGCCTGAATGGCTCCCTCGAAAAGGCAGTGCTTTTCTCTACCCAGAGAAGAGCGATAAGAAAAAGTCCGAGAAGGAGGAAGGGAGGTGAAGGGGATCCTGTACCCTGTAGCCACCACCTGCAAAACCCACGGGTCCGCCACAGATGCCTTCCAAGCCTAAAGGTAGTGGCGTAAGAGGCCACCTACATGCAGGTGGGGACCCGGATTCGGCGAGTCATGCAGAAGGCAGTTTGGAAGCCTTGGGCTAAGAGAGGACTTGGGCCTCCATTGCTGCTTAGGCTTGAATGAGGAGCATGGAGCCTGAGGCACTGCCTGGGTCGCTTGGCGCGAGTCAGCCTGAAAGGGACGAAAAAGCAGATTCCTTTTGACTCTAGCCTTCCTCTGGACCACTTAAAGGTGAGTACTCTTCCCTCCAATGGCTTCACTAATCAAATCCTTGCGATCAGGCCCAAAGAGTGAGGTTCCCTGAAAAGGCAGGGATAGGAGAGCCCTCTTGGAGGCCGTGTCAGCAGATCAGATCTTGAGCCAAAGAGAACGTCTGGCTACCACATAGTTGATGTCCTGGCTACCATACACACAGCGTCAAACAGGGGAGCAGAAACATAATGCTGAGCGTCAGAGAAGATGGCAAGAAGCCTCAACATTTCAGCAGTAGGAGCCCCCTGATGGACAGCCGAAGTGAGTTGTTCAGTCCAAACAGCCACAGCTATATTCACCCACGCCGCAGCAAAAGCGGGGAGCAGGGCAGAACCAGCCGTCCCAAAAATAGCCTTGAGAGTGGTCTCAATCTTCTTATCAGTCCAGTCTTTCAGAGCAGATGCGTCAGCCACAGGAAAGGCAGTGGACTTAGAAAGCCTGGAGACAGGTGCATCCACTTTGGGAGGATGAACCCACTGAGCTAGGGCTGCTTCAGAGAACAAATAAAGCTTAGCAAATTTTCTAGAGACAGACTGTTTCCTGGCTGGAAACCTCCACTACTCAGACACCAACCGGTCAAGGGTGGGGTTAGGTGGGAAAAAAGTATGGGGCCTAAAAGGCTCATGGAACACATAGGAGGGATCAGAAGAAACCTCCTGCACCAAGGGAATGTTCAGGGTGTTCAACACAGCCCTGATCGGGCCCTCAGCCAAGGGGACAGGATCAGCCTCAAAGGGATCTCCAAAAAACTGAGAGGAAGGGACCGCAGAGCAGTCTTCATCATCAGAGTCCACCAATAATTCCTCTTCAGAGGAATCAGACACATCTTACACAAGTGGACGACCCCCTGCAAGGTGGATGGAAGGAGTTGTAAGGTGGACCGGAGGTCCCTGGTAGCAGCCTTAAACTCTTGCATCCTAACTGGCTCTAGAGCACGGCTGGAGGTCCCTGCAGGTGATTCAGGGGCAGCAGCGCGTGCTGGGCAAACATGACCTGAGTATTCTCTAAGTAACCCTGAGTGACAAGAGGCGCAATGGGGAACACAGACACCCCAGTGTTCCTAGTCTTAGGACCAGCCCCAAGGTCTAACTGAATAGACATACTCACAGAGTCACGGTCAAAGTATCAGAAACACCCACAAAATAGTGTGTATGATAAATAAAATCACCCCAGAAACGCTAAATTAGACTTACCTGGTAGGTGAAGGGTTAAACTGTCGAGAAGTGGCGTCCAAGCCCTGCATAGGATACTCAATCAGCAAATGCACAAAATGGCTGCCGTGGCGGGAGACAGTCAAAAACAATCGTGTGAAGCAAGTGCTCATGGGAATTGTATTTTCACTGAGAAAAGTACCCCAACAGTGCTCAAAGCCCCCTGAGCCCCCCCCCAACATGCCCAGAACGTTGACCGGATAACAGAGCACGGGCAGACCAACCAAAAGGAGCCATCTCTGAGATATGTCCCAAACTGTAAAGTCCCATAGAAGTGAATGGAGCAATGGAGTCTATGCGGTAAACCAGTGATTCTCAACCAGGGTGCCATGGCACTTTGGTGTGCCACGGACATCAACTTAGGGTGCCCCATGTTTTCTATGAAGACTAACAAAAATGGAATTTTAAATAAAGATTTATAGAAATTGTTATGCACATTATGTTTAACTAGTTGAACAGCCCGTTACACGGGCCACAGTGCCACTTCCACACGGTCGCGGGGCAGTCACGAGCAGTGGAGACTGCCCGCGCAACGGCTGATACAGAGCTGGACGCTCCTTCGGAGCGCCCAGCTCTGTATCAGCCGCGGCGCGGGCAGTCTCTACTGCGGATGACTGCAGCACGCGCAGCAGTGTCTACTGCACACGTCGCTGTGTTACACACGATTTAGCGAATTATTATATAGGATTGTGTTATTATGATTGTAAGACCTAATAATAACTGTATATTTACGTATGGAATCTTCATTATGCCCTTGATAAAGTAAATTAAATATGTTAGGGGTGCCCTGAATGTTCTAGATTACATGTTAGAGGTGCCCCGAGCAAGAAAAAACTGAGAACCACTGCGGTAAACGAATGCCTTAAAGGTGCGGAACTCAAATTTAACAAGATGAATACCAAAATGTAAAACCACTCAAAAGCCCACTAGAACATCTAAAAGCTAACCATCAGCAAAAGGGTTAAGTTACCATAGAAACTTGCTCCAAACACCCCACAGACATACAGATAAACCATATGAGTGCATGAGTATGTAATAGGAACTCAAAATGAGACCCCTGTGTGGAGGGGAAGCATGGGACATGTGAACCTCAGCACTCAAAGGGTGCGCACCTTTTTCAGCAGATCTTCTGTCTTCAGATTACCATATATCAAGAAGAAGCCTCAGTGGGCAACTCCTGGGGAAAGAAATTGCAGCCAATATTTTCCCCCCAGGGCTTAGGCCAACAAAAGCACCTGGTAAACTGAGCTATCCTCATTTGGGTGATGGGAATTGTCAGTGATGGTAAAATACCTAATGATGGTATCCCATATCTAAAAGAAAAGAATAAAAAAGCTAAAACTATAGCAGAACTGTTCTCTTGCCTTGTGTCTTGAGCAAGGAACAAATCTTACTGGATGGGGATTGGCTAGCTGCAAGCTAAGGAGAGGAGGTAGGCTCCACCCAGCAGTCACTTCTCAGAATTGTTCCTGCCTACTTAATGGGGCTGATCACCTACCCAAAGTTACCAGTTTCCTGCAATGGACAACAGAATACAAAAGTTTAAAAAGTTGCCCAAAATACCCAAAGACCCAAGGGGACATGAGGGGGGGGGGGTGTAAAAAAAATATATATATATCTCAAGAAAAAACCCCAGAAAGAGGCCCAAACCCAGAGAAACCAGCAGAGAGGTGGTAATTAACACTAAAACAGCCATCCATGCTCCACAACCTAGGGTAAAGTTTAGACTAAATTACCCAACATGAGTGCAAGAGCTCAAGGCTCAGAAACCACCCCTGTAGGAAAAGGGCCAATGGGGACAGGTTGAACTTGACAATCAAAGGGTTACTCACCAATTCTCAACTTTTATCTTCAGGTTACCATTATGAAGAAAAAGAGCCTCAAAGAGACCCTGCAGGGAGTGAAACCTTGGGCTGCAAGGGTCCACAACAGCACCTGAACACTGGGCAATCCTACAGGGGAATCCAGGAATGGTAACCCACCTAATGGGTGAATTGTAACCGCCTTATATCTAAGAATAAAATAAAAACTAAGATAAACTAAGCAGAAATGTCCCAAACCTATACACTCTGTCAGGAACATATCAAAACTAGGAAGATGGGGGCTCCACCCTCAAGACCTTGTCTTTTAAAATGTTCCTCCTTCCAAGGAAGGAAGATCACCGCCCATGGTCCCTGTTTTCCATATTTGAGCAAAGAAAAAAAGTCTTATACGACAATAGATGTAAATGATTGATTTCATATATTGTTTGGGTTTTGTCAGTTTTATTGAGTTACCTACAGATCAGGGTTGTCCCAGTTCAGCCTTCAAGGGCCACCAACAGGCCAGGATTTAAGGATCTCCCTGATTAAGCACAAGCAAGTTAATCGGTGGCTCATTCATTTTGACTGGCTCACCTGTGCTTAATCCTTAATTCCTTTGAGGACTGAACTTGGACAGCCCTGCTCTGCAGATTATTGTACCACTTGTTATATGTTTTTCTAACTATTAACCCACTATAGAATAACTCATGAGATGGTGGAGCTGCATAACACTTTTTTGTTGTTGCTTGATATGTGAAGTGGACATGCATACTTTTTGCATGATTTCCTTTGCTCAGTATTGTTCTACAGCAGCGGTTCTCAACCTGTGGGTCGCGACCCCGTCGGGGGTCGAATGACAATTTGCCAGGGGTCGCCGAAAGGGTACACCTTAATAAAGCTCAAACAGGCAGCAGCGCAGGAGACCTAGAGAGACGGAGTCCCCTCACTGACGACGTCAAGCGTGCACACACACACACCCTATCTGCGCACCGCAGCCAGAAGATGCAAAGAGAGCAGAGAGACCAGCGGGAGCAGAGAGACCAGCGTGAGCGGGAGCAGAGAGACCAGCGTGAGCGGGTGCAGAGACCGAGTGCCGCAAGTGAATGAGTGAGTCTGGCAATGATGCTGGGAATCGGGACGGCTTGTTGTATATGCTGTACTGTACTGGATAGGCAAGTTGGAGCTGATGGGGGGGGGGGCAATATGGAGCTGTTGGTGGCAAGTTGGAGCAGATAAGGGCAAGTTGGAGCTGATGGGGGCAAGTTGAAGCAGATCAGGGCAAGTTGGAGATGATGGTGGCAAGTTGGAGCAGATCAGGGCAAGTTGGAGCTGATGGGGGCAAGTTGAAGCAGATCAGGGCAAGTTGGAGATGATGGTGGCAAGTTGGAGCAGATCAGGGCAAGTTGGAGCTGATGGGGGCAAGTTGAAGCAGATCAGGGCAAGCTGGAGCTGATGGTGGCAAGTTGAAGCAGATCAGGGCAAGTTGGAGCTGATGGGGGCAAGTTGGAGCTGATGGGGGAAATGTGAGGGCAATATGGAGCTGATGTGGAGATGAGGGGGCAAGTTGGAGCTGATGGGGGCAAGTTGGAAATGATGGGGGCAATGTGAGGGCAATATGGAGATCAGGGGGAAAGCTGGAGCTGAAGGGGCAATATGGAGCTGATGGGGACAAGTTGGAGGTGATGGGAGAAATGTGAGGGCAATATGGAGCTGATCAGGGCAAGTTGGAGCTGATGGGGGGCAATGTGAGGACAATATGGAGATGATGGGGGCAACGTGGAGCTGATGGGGGGGAAATGTGAAGGCAATGTGGAGATGATAGGGGGCAACTTGAGTGCATGCATGCAACAGTAATAGAGACAAAGACACATGAAACAGACATACACACAGACACAGAAACTCCCACACACATGCACGGACATACATAGACACACTCATACATGCAATGATATACACACACACGTATAGAGAGAGACAATCTTGACTTGACCCCTGCCTAAAACCATTAGAAATTGTTTTTTTGTAACATAACAGTAGAAAAACTACAGCGATGAAGGAGTAACGAAAATAATTTTACTGTTAGGGGTCCCCGCGACTTGGGAAATTTTATTAAAGGGTCGCGGCGCTAGAAAGGTTGAGAACCACTGTTCTACAGTATCAATACTTGTCTGCTTTTTGTATTAAGTTACTTTATGTATACTGCCCAGGTAAAAGCATGACTGGCTTATCTGGTAAAGTCAAGGTCCCACCACTTTCTTCAGCCAGTTCAGGCACAACTGACGTTAAGCCCACCCGAGCTGCTTTAGTGCTACTTATTTCAGGCCTGGTTCCAAACAGCACATGCAAAAAAGGTTTGGGGTGCTGTCCACTACCAGGTTAATGGCTTCCCGTGGCCACATTTGTCATGGTGGCCGCACTTGAGAACCACTGCTCTAGAAACTGAGATATTGTTCATTCCCACAGTAAACTATATATTACATGTGCAGATCTGATCGCAAATCAGGACTCTCCTTCTCCAAAATCACAATTTATTATGACAAGGCAACAAAAGGAGCAACCAACACATAACCTTCTTTAGTATTAAAGTGAACAGTGTGTGCTCAGCTTCTCTGCCTCCAACACCTTGCAGAGCCTTTGACTCCATTATATAGCTTATGTACCCTCACAGGTCTTTTTGGATGGTGGGTCCAGCCCCCACATGGCGTACTGCTCTGCCAACGAGCTTCAGTATGCACCTTCTAGCCCTGTGTGAATGTAATGTGAGGCTGGGGCAGGAGTCCAGCAGAGATAGAGCATCACTTGAAGGATACATTTTTGGGAAGCAATTCACAAAATAATTTTGGAGTGGTGATGACTAGTGTTTTCTGGCCTCATTAAGATAAGTGAGGAGTTAATTAAAATGCTTTAAAGCCCATTTTACATACAGGCATAAACCATTGTCGCATTTTATCTTATCCCTCCTAAAAAGTGCATCTCTCTCTAGACCACTCTTTCTCAAAGTTAGTCCTTGGGACACATCAACAGGTCACATGTTTATTATATTCATAGTCATAGATGAATAAGCAGCTTCTTTGTTATTGAGCGGTCTTTGATTAATAAGGGCTATCCTGAAAACCTGAACTATTTGTGTACCCCGAGGATTGGAGAGGAGAATCACTGCTATAGACACCCTGTGCAATCTTGTGTCATATATAAAAGGTTTCAATAATTCTTGCAGTCAAACGGCTCATTTACTGCAACCAATTCCAATCACTCCATTTTACTCAACAGATGATAAAATGAGCATTTCCATATAATAAGAATAATAATTAGTAACTAGTAGTTATATAGAGCCTTTCTCCCAGTGGGACTCAAAACGGTTTCAGTGCACGCTCTCGGAATTAACCAAATCGGCAGCTGAAATAATAGATGTTATTATTACCCAATCAACGGTACTCATTTATCGACCTCAGAAGGATGAAGGGCTGAGCTGACCCTACCGGGATTGGAACCTGCAACCTTGCGGTTTGAATAGGTTTCATAGTCAGGGAATTTACATGGAGCTATCTCACCGGCATACGTTACCACTGTTCTGAAAAATGTGCTTTGTTGAGTTAGGCTGCTACAGAGGCAACACCCATTCAGATGAATTAGCCCTCTACACCCTATTCTCTAATCTAATCAAGAGCAGTGGGATTAGTCATTCACTGATCCCAACGCGTCTTCTAAACGGTCTATACCACCACGTATATTTTTGACCAAACCATTTGCTAGTTTAAAATCTTCAAACCATCTCCTAAACACAGCAGACCCCTTCAACTGAGGTACAATCTACCAACACCCACACAAAATGTCAGTGCAGTACTCTGGAAACTGAGTGCCCTTCTGTTTATACCAAGTATTTAGATGTACATTTAACCCTTTGAGTGCCAGAGGGGTGTTCAATGAATTGCACTACAATGAGTTGCTCACCCCTCTAGCAGTCAGAGAGTTAACTTCCTTATTCCCCATTAACTTCATGGGGTAATACTTCGCACAGGAACTATTTCAGGACACTACCACTTTCAAGACTGTATAAACATGTCTCAAAACAGCTCTCTCAGTGGTATTTTGGATGAGCAAAGAACATATTGTATCCTTCTGCTTATAAATTAAAAGGACACCTTTTCAGGGTTTTTTTTTTCTTTTTGTAAAATTTAAAACAAAATCAAAACAAATACATTGTGCAACTTACTCTTCAAATTTACTTTTAAGCAGACACTTCACCAGTGGTAACAGGTCCACACAGCAGCCAACAGACACTGAAGCTTTATCTTCTTGTAAACTGCAAGAAAATGGAGGTTAACGCCAATAAAGAATAAGAGAAAACTAGCTGACGTACAATAAACAGACAGACATTTACCTGTTTGTAAGAACCGGCAGACAATCTACAACAACCCCTAAATCCTGCATCCTGTAGACAAAAGAACAGAGTTAATATTAGTTAAAAAAAATTTGTTTCAAATTCACATAAAAAGAGAAATGTCTGATTTCAGGTGAATGTTTTTTCCCACATATCTATACAGTTCAGATTTATACGAGATTGGAAATTACTGTGGCTATTTGCACCTCTCCAGTCTGAAATAAGTTGCTCTCAGTTCACAGTGGTGAATGAGCTCATGTCCATCCGTGCATGCCCAAGTACCTGAGGGAGCAAGAGTGTCTGTGACTGAATGAACATGTGCAAAAAAGTGAGAGATAAAGTTACATGTGTGTCAGTGTGAGAATGCTTATGTGTGAAAATTCTACAGAGCCTAAGCAGGAGTCAGCTTGAGTAAAGCAAGTCAGAACAAGTGAGCATCTAAGTAAGTGTGAAGAATCTTCAAACATGTGCATGTTATGAGCAATCCTGCAGTACTAGTTGCTATTTAAATAAAGTGGCTGTGAAGATCCTATATAATAATATTTTTATATACATATATACATACTGAGAATTTTATAGCTTTCCTGCTACCAATTAATTTAGTCTTTATCAGACCTTCCTGATCAGCCTACTGATAAACAGTATAACTCTGTATGTTCCCTTTTGAAAGAAATGTATCTAATCTTCTCTTAAATGTATCCTTTGTATCTGCCATAACTGCCTCCCTGGGCAATGAATTCCACAATTTGATAGATCTTACCGTAAAAAAACCCTTCCTCTGCTGAAGTTTAAACCTCCTTTCCTCTAATCTCAAGGGGTGTCCCCTGGTCACCTGATCAAGCCTTGGAATAAATAGCTCACCGCAGAGATCCTTGTATTGACCTCTCATATACTTGTACAATGTGATAAGGTCTCCTCTTAGTCGTCTTTTCTCTAGAGTAAATAAACCAAGTTTGTTTAGTCGTTCCTCATATGTCAAGTCCTCCATTCCCTTAATTAATTTTGTTGCTCTCCGCTGTACCCTCTCTAGTTCTAGTATATCCTTTTTCAGAACCGGTGCCCAAAATTGCACTGCATACTCAAGGTGAGGTCTTACCAATGATTTGTATAATGGCAAAATAATGTTATCCACCCTTGCTTCAATGCCTCTTTTTATGCAAGACAGGACTTTGTTTGCCTTTGCTACTGCTGTTTGACACTGGTCACTGTTTCCAAGTTTGTAGTTGACAAGGATACCCAGGTCTTTTTCTAGCAACGAGTCACCTAAAATTATTCCATTAAGTTTATAAGTAGCCTTGGGATTGTTTCCTCCCAAATGCATGACTTTACACTTCCCCGCATTAAACTTCATATTCCACATGTTTGCCCAATCTGACATTGTATGTAAGTCCCTCTGTAGAGAAAAAATATCCTGTTCTGAATTAATGACTTTGCATAATTTAGTATAATCTGCAAATATTGATATTTTGCTTTCTATATCTATTTCCAGGTCATTTATAAACATGTTAAAAAGCAGCGGACCCAATACTGAACCCTGAGGTACTCCACTCTCCACTTGAACTGTACTGGAGAATTTTCCATTTACAACTACACACTGTTCCCTATCCTTCAGCCAGTTTTGTATCCAATTGCAAAGGTTATCTCCTAGCCCCAATTTCCTTATTTTATACACCAGCCTTCTGTGTGGCACTGTATCAAATGCCTTTGCAAAGTCTAGATATACTACATCTACTGCCTTGCCATTGTCTAGGTTGCTGCTTACCTCCTCATAGAAGCTGAAAAGATTAGTTTGGCATGATCTGTTCTTCATAAAACCATGTTGATTCATGCCAATGATCTTATTTTTGTGTTGTAATCCTGAATATAGTCCCGTATTATCCCTTCTAACAGTTTTCCCACTACAGAGGTCAAACTCACTGGTCTATAATTCCCAGGTTCTGTTTTAGTTCCCTTCTTAAATAGAGGCACTATGTTAGCTCTTTGCCAATCCTGTGGCACTGAGCCTGTGGTAATAGAATCTTTAAAGAGTAAATATAGGGGTTTTGCGAACACTGCACTAAGTTCCTGAAGAACCCTTGGATGTATACCATCAGGAACCGGTGCTTTGTCGGTCTTAATTTTGTTCAGCCTTCCCATGACATCTCCTTGAGTTAACCAAATATCTATTAATTGTATTGTTTTATTTGTTACTTGTGGAGGCTCTTCTACCATTCCTTGCTCCCTTGTATACACTGATGCAAAGAAAGTGTTTAAAACATCGGCCTTTTCCTTATCCTCACTAACCAACTCACCCATCTCATTTCTGAATGGTCCAATGCACTCCCTCTTACGTTTTTTGCTATTTATATATTTGAAAAACTTTTTTGGATTAGTCTTGCTTTCCCTTGCAATTCGAGTTTCATTATCTATTTTTGCTACCCTATTTGCCTTTTTGCAATCTTTGTTGCACTCCCTGTATTTTAAGAAAGATTGTTCAGTTCTTTCAGACTTAAATAATTTGAATGCATTTTTTTTCCTTGACATTTCCTTCTTTACATGTGCAGTTAACCACACTGGCTGTGACTTACTTCTTTTGCACTTGTTCCCTATTGGTATATACTGTTGAGTACATTTCTGCAACCTAAATTTGAATTCTGACCATTTTTCCTCAGTATTTTTGCCTTTAAATAAAATATCCCAGTCTATGTGTTGCATTGAGGCCCTTAACAATTTGAAGTTAGCTTTTTTAAAGAGTTTTGGTTGAACCTATACATTTTTGCTTTGCCAGACTGATCTCAAATGTAACCATGTTGTGATCACTGTTTCCCAAATGTTCTCTTACCTTAATATTGGATACCATTTCTGTGTTATTAGTGATCACTAGGTCCAATACATTGTTATTTCTTGTCGGTGCTTCCACCATTTGTGACATGTAGCTTTCACGAAGTGTGTTCAAAAACCTGCTACCCTTAGCACTCTGACAGGTCTCATTTTTCCAGTTGATATCTGGATAATTAAAATCTCCCATAATTATAGTATGCCCAAACTGGGCAGCTTTCCTCATTTGCAATAGCAGTTGGGCCTCATCATTGTCATCGATATTTGGTGGTTTGTAGCATATGCCCACCAACAACTTTTTTTTACCTTTCACACCACATTTAGTCTCGATTTCTACCCACATGGACACCACAGTTTGGCCAGTTTCCTCACTAATATCACCTCGCAAAACTGGATTTAGCTCTGTTTTCAAATATAAGCACACACCTCCACCTTTTCTATTAATTCTGTCTCTTCTAAACAGGGAATAGCCCTCTATATTTACAGTCCATTCATGTGCATCATTCCACCATGTTTCTGTTATTCCAATTATGTCCAATTGCTCATTAACCACCAGCAATTCTAGTTCTCCTATTTTATCTACCATACTTCTTGCATTTGCTAGCATACAATTAATTTTGAAGTCTTTACATATATTAACCCCTTAGTGACGGCCGCATGCAGACGCGGCCGTCACTTAACGCCCGTCTAACATTTTTTTTTTTTTTTTAACAGAATCCGGAGTCCCCGAACGGCGTGCAGCCGCGCGGGGATCCGGATTTCCTGGACGTACATGTACGTCCTCTGTCACTAAGTGACACCAACAGAGGACGTACATGTACGTCCATTGTCACGAAGGGGTTAATCCCTACATGCCTTTTTTCTTCACCTTCATTTACTAGGAGTTCCTCCCTACTGACTAAATTTTTCCCCACCCTTTCTCCACCCCCCTGGTCATTTACTTGGACCCAGTTCCTATCTGCTCCATCTACCCCATTTTTGCTATCTATACCCACCCCCCTTTCCTAGTTTAAAAGCTACTCCAAGCTTCCTAGCATTCTCTCCCCTAACACAGAAGCTCCTCTACCATTTAAGTGCAATCCATCTCTTCCATATAGATTGTACCCAAGAGCAAAGTCTGCCCAGTGTTCTAAAAACCCTCCTTCCTACACCACTGCTTGAGCCATGCATTAAGCTCCCTGAGCTCCCTCTGCCTACCTTCACTGGCGCATGGCACAGGTAGTATTTCAGAAAATACTACCTTAGAGGTCCTTGCCTTGAGCTTGCACCATAAATCCCTGAAATCATTCTTTAGGGACCTCCATCTTCCTCCTATTTTGTCATTGGTTCCAATATGTACCAAGACAGCTGGATCACTTCCAGCCCCTCCCAATAATCTGTCAGCCCTGTCCGCAACATGCCGAACTCGAGCACCCAGGAGACAGCATACTGTTCGGCATTCACGTTCCTGGCGGCAGATTACCCTATCTACCCTCCTAATAATAGAGTCCCCTATTACCACCACCTGCCTTGGTTTCTGCCTGCTCTGCATCCCATCTAGCCTGGAAGGAGGACTGTTCCCCTGGCTGCTAGAGGAATCAGCCCTCTCCAGTGTTGCCAATTCTGAGCAATTCTCATCAACATCTTCACACAATCTTGCAAATCTGTTGGACTGAGTCAACTCAGAACTGGCCTTCCTCTTCCTCTGCCCACTACCTCCCCTCCTTACTGTTACCCCAGCTGCCTACTTGTCGCTCATCTACAACTCCACCCTCTTCACCACTAACCCCACATACTACCTGCTCTGTGAGTTCTAAACTCCTTTCCAGGTTTCCAATGTCTTGCAATATTTCTCTCCAAATCCAATATCTTAGACTCTAAAGAAAAAATATGCTCACACTTGGCACAGTGGTATGACCCCTGGAACGAATGCTCCAAGTGTTCAAACATGTGACAAGATGTGCACTGCGTGAGATTGGCTAACCTGCTATCACTCATGCTTGGTTTTACAATTCAAATAGCTTTATATTATCCTCTAATTCTCACTATACGGTAAGTAACCAACCTTAAATGTGAATGCAATAAATCCTTTGAAATGATAGACACCAGATTCCTTCTAACTCTTCACCTGGAAGCAGTCACTTGTAAAAGCAGTCTCACAGAGCCAGCTCCACAGAGCTAATGGACTGTATTTATAGTAACTAGCAGCCAGGTGAAATCCCTTAGTAATCAGCCCTAATCACACAGGCCAGAGAAAAACCCAGTAAACAGTTTTTTTTTTGTTTTTTTTGTTTTTTTGTTTTTTTTAACTCTTGCAATACCCACACAATTTTTATTTTTTTTTTTAAACCTTAATAAAATACCAATAAAACACCAAACACACTCTTATGTACTTAACCAGATTCCTTCTAACTCTTCACTTGGAACCAGTCACTTGTTATAGCAGTCCCCTGTATTTGAATTCCCCTGTTTTAAATTCCCGCACTTACCACACTTCTGCACTTGAATTCCCCTGTTTTATATTCCCGCACTTACCACACTTCTGCACTTGAATTCCCCTGTTTTAAATTCCCGCACTTACCACACTTCTGCACTTACACACTGATGCAAAATTCACACGTTCAAGTATTCACTATGTATCTGCTATTTAATCCAGGAATCCACCAATTACAAACACAGCAATTAGTCACTCCCACCACACCAGACTTCAATTATTTGCTTGTCTCACAGCAAAGAGAGGGAAAACAAAACCCAGAGATTTGTGTGCCACTGCCAACCGGTCGCCGGGCAGTCATGTGCAGTGGAGACTGCCCGCGCCGCGGCAACAGAGCTGGACGCTCCGGCTCTGTATCAGCCGCAGCGCGGGCAGTCTCTACTGCACATGACTGTGGCGTTACACACGTTTTAGCAAATTATTATTCTAATTAATATCTTGCTACATGTAAGTTGTCTTGATAAAGGTCCTGCACAGGGACCGAAACGTTGACCTATTTTTTGCCCTAAAATATTATACGTAGTCCCACTGGTGGTGCCTCCTTCTCTATTTTAGATATATATAATCACTGAATTCTTAACAATTCTTAGAACACTAACCGGAAAAGGGTTAATGACTGATTTATCACACCCCAGCCATGAAGACTTCTACCAAATATCACCACTATAAGGTTGAACTACTTTTTCACATTTGTTTATGTGCATCTTACATTTCAGTGCACTAATTTTTAAAAGCGAATGAATTAATCACTGCTTCATAGGACCTAAGCAGGGAAAAGGTTCATCACTGCACAGCAAGTTTTTCTTTAGCAGGGAAGGTTATACATCATTAATGTGCAGGTATCTAGCAGAAAATGAGTCAGCGATTGATCTTAAGGTTTGTGTGACAGCGCTGGTGTAAACCTTACACAGAAGTAGTGGAGAAAAGTTGCAAATTCACCAGTAAGCTCTGGAGATATTAGTCCACTGACAATTATTATCCTCTAGCTCATAACTGCGCCTCTAGTGCAATTATTAGTATGGCTGGGGAGAGCTGCCCAAAACATTTCACACGCAGAAAATGCAGTAAGTAGCTGAAATCCACAAAACACAGACATGCAAATAAGCTAGATCTAGGAAAAGAATAGTTTGTAGCAAATATAAACAGGGATTTACATCAAAGAGATACTATTGATTAACAACTTGTTGTACAGGGGTCCTTGCCTCTTACCCATCTCTGATGAGAAGGCAGTAGCATGTTTTGATAGAGGCAGAAACCAGTGACTCCACAGGTATTGGTATACAATTGCAATTATCTTTCAATGGCCATTAATCAGAATGAACAGATGAGAGCCACCAGTCTGCAATATGGGGGGGTTGTATGGACAGAGATGGGGATAAGGACTGTGCTGTGTTTACATTTTGGAGGTGCAGTTATGGAGAAGAAAAGGCAGGGAACATGACTGTTAGATAAGTGTGTATTAGACAGTAACAAGAAGTATGTAGACAGGTGAAGAGGTAGGTAAGCATATTGCTGTAAATGAGACAATTTTGGGGGGGAGGGTTGCAAAAGTAAGACAGGAAAGATGGAGGAGAATGAAGTAAAATTAAACAGATAGAAATACAGAAAGGGGAGGGGGTAGACGAGTCAACAGCCATATTAATAAAATGGGGCAAGACATCAAATGAGGATGGATGACCCATCTCAATCAGTGCTGCGAAGTATAACAGCTGATAACTACAATGTCACTTTGATTGTACAGTGGGCAGAGCATATTGCTTCAAATGGAAGGCTGTGCTTTTCTCCCAACCTTTCCATTCGTCATTTCAAATGACATGCTGTTTACAAGTTCCTACATAAACAATGAATGTAACACATGAATAATAATAAATACCTGACTAGATATGCTACAAGCTCATTTACACTACGCTTCCTCCAAAAGGTGAGAGCTACGTTTAGCCGTAGATTCCTGCTGAACAGGACTTGGGACATAGTCTCATGGTCCTTAGAAACCTAGAACAGAAACACAAAATCAAAAGAAAAAGGTTCAACTTTTATCAGGGGAACTCTCAGAAAATTCAATAGCAACAGAATTTTAAAGGAGCAGTAAAACCCAATTATGAAATAATGTTGTAGTAGGGCATTTCATATTGCGTAAAATATTGGTACTCCCAATGCTGGAAGTTCCTCCTTTCAAAAGTTGTAACCAAGTTAAAGGAACACTTAACACCTAAAATAAACTGTGTTACATACATGAAAATTTCTGGTATTTCATGCTACTATCTGTATCAATCAAAGCAGCCATTCATCTTTTCAAGGGCTCCATAGACAACAGAAATCCCAAGGTGTCTGCACAGGATTTCTGAAAAAGGGCAGAGATAACTTAACATCCTTTCTGAATACAATAGTGGGCATTAATCACATATTAAATGAACAGTTCTTTTTCCTCTCATCACAAAGAATAATGAAATAAATGTTCTCAGATTAAAACACATTAAAATCAAGATCAGAATTCTAGTTTAGGAATGTAATTAATTCTGATACATGCTAGCTGCAAATACATGATATGTATCAACCTACATCATTATTTGGTGTGGATGTTCCTTTAACTTGGCATTTTTTTCTGATCTTTTTATTTCAAGATATTTTGCTGCCGGGTGGCACTGTTGCTATATCCCTCTATGGAAAGCTTGTGTTTACAACAATCAGCTTGTCACAGTCCGTAACAGCAAATGAGAAGTTGTAAAGTTGCCATAATACTTCCCCTATTCTACCTCCTCTAAATATCATGGTGTTTTAATTATTTTTTCCCCTTAGGAACAGGGAGGGACTGTGCAGTTAACAACAATGATGTGCAAAGTGTGTGAAAAATGTTGTGATAGTGGGTGAGGGACTTGTCACCCATCTGCTATCCAACATAACCAACTTGAGGTTTACGTTAAGCCATCCTTCAACAAAACTGGTGTTGTCTGTCCTGTTTGCCCCAAAAAACACAAGTCATAAGCTGCTGTATGGATGAGGTTTGTACAGCCACCTATGGGCTACTGCAAATATGTTCATAACAGTAACTGGACCGCTGAGATGCACTCTGCAAGACCAATCATGGGGGTAAATCTGGCTAACATCATATGTTAATGCCCATATGGCAGGTACCATCCCCCACAAGAAGTCCCTGCAATTCTCTGTCAGAAGGCTATATCTGAACAAATGGAGATGGTAGGCGTGATTATGAATTCCAGTTGCTTAACAACCCATGTATTAGAGCTAGATAAAATCAACTTAAAATATAAAACTATCAATAAGACATTTTTTGAGGCCTAGGGGCACTTTTCCTCAATAAGTAAGCATGTTTCTTTCTCCATAGAGCAGTTTTGTATGAACAGCCAAAAAGGCATACCTCTGCAAAGAAACTACTATACTTTGAGGAAGCTCCCTCTGTTTGGGAGGAGCCTGCTTCACTGGAGTTAAGCACAAAGCTGCGTCGGTCATTCTGGAACTTCTCATGCAGATTTCCTGCCGCCAGCTCATTTTCTTTATTGGCCATGTCACAGTCCCACACTTTTTTTCTGTATGTGGGGCTCTGTGTTTGGTACAAAGATTTCCTCTTGCAGTACACCACTTTAAAGAGTTTTTGTCTGATGCGTGAAGGCTGCCCAACCAGTAATCTGTATTAAATAAAAGAAAAAAAAACATAAGTGTTTGAAATGCTTCTGAATACATAAGATTTTGTTTTGCATGTAACCACACTGGACTGCATTCAAGCAACACAAGTAAAATAAATCACAACTGGTCCCTTCAAAGTTTAATCTAGCATTCTGAAACTTTAAGGGTTTAAATACACGGGCTGAAGTGGTTCAAGCAGTGAAAGGAAAGGAAATAAGAGGACTTTCTTGCTCATTAGCAATTCAACGATTCATCAGTAGTTTGTATCTGCCCCTAGCTTATTCATCAATGAGTGAGGGCTAGACAGATTTATCAGCTTCAGGCTGGCAAATGACAAACTTCTATGTGGGTAAAAGCATATAAATAAGCTGTATGCTTATGTCTCTGGAATGGTAGCATTTCATCATACTTATCTGCTTTGCATATGCAAGGTAAAGAAGTACTATTGATGAATGAAGGATATCTCAAGTATCTCAAAGAACAGTGCATCAGATACACTGCACTTAATACTTTATCAGTTTCAGCAATAGAACAATTCAAATTGTCCAGACTTGGCAAATATTACTTCAAGTTCAAATGGTATACTTCTACATTGACAGTTTTCAAACATGTATAGGTATGACAAATTTGGCTGAAAGTTTGGTGTCAGTTTACATTATAAATTCCTTTCTACAAAATCTGTCAATTTAGTACAAATCTGTTCAATACTTTTAAAGAGCAGGAAAAAAAAAAAAAAATAAAAAAAATACATAAAATAATAAATTTCCCCATGTTCTCCCCCACTCAAAAATTCATCAGCAATATCCACTTAAGTGACCAACATCAAATTTCACATCACACGTTTAAATCTAGCACTATACTATTCACTTTTATGTTACGGTTTAAAAAACAGAGGGGTGTACAACTCATTGTGTAGCAATACATTTTATACCTCTCTAATCCTTTAAGAGTCAATGTGGAATGTGCCCCCATTCTTGAAATACTTAGTGTTAAACTTACCATTTAGTTCACAATTCATGAACATTTCCAGAACTGACCATAGCTGCTTTGGCTGACACATCTATTACTATATACACTGAAATTGCAGCATGTATAGTATTCACACTGTATCCTATACAGACTGTGTATTGTATGATATTTGACAGCCCGCAGTACAGCACACAGAAACACACATGGTGTGTGTTTCGGTCGCTCAAGTGGTATGATCAGTGTTTGTTTGTTTTTCTTTTCTTTTTAACTGCTGGAGTTCCCTGTACGGGATTACTGAGAGTAATACATCTCTTAAAGGGATAGTAATGTCTGCTTTTAACAACATTTAATATTGTAGATATTAAAAAAAATTAATTAATTGGATTTAAGTCTGGTCTCTCAAACATGTATAGTTTGAGAGATATACGCTTCTAAAGTCCCACCCATCTCCTGCCTCTTTCACAGATGTCAGTGCTCTAGCTGACAGCATGAGAGAGACTAGCCAAACTGGGTTTGTTTACATTAGAGAAGAGACGTCTAAGGGGTAATATGATTACCGTTTACAAATACATCCAAGGACAATACAAATAACTATCCAATGAATTATTCAAAGAGCTGAGCTAAGAACAAGAGGTCATCCATTAAGACTAGAGGAAACACGCTTTCAACTAAAACAAAGGCAGGGATTCTTTACAGTAAGGGCAGTAAGGCTATGGAATTCTTTGCCTCTGGATGTTGTGCTTGCAGATAATACAACTGCATTCAAAAAAAGCAATGGATGCCTATCTAGCACAGAACAATATTGACAATTATGACAGATGGCTTCAAAGCAAATGGGATATTGATCCGGGGAACTATTTTGACTACCAATTGGAGTCAGGAAGGAGTAATTCCCCCATACACACACACTTGGGACTAGATTTGAAATGGCTCCAGAGGGATTTTTTTGCCTTCCTCTGAATAAACGGGGGTATTTTTGGCATGGCCTGGACTTGGACGCATGTCTTTTTTCCAGCCTTATCTACTATGTTACTATCCTGGTACCGGGACTGGCCAGCGGCTCTTCAGCAGAGCTGAAATAGAATTATCTAAAAAGAAATACTTAATTGGAACGATCTACAAAGTGTGATTACAAACCAGTCGCACTTTGTAGACCATTCCAATGAAGTATTTATTTTCAGATAGTGCTATTTCGGCTCTGCTGAAGAGCCTCCAGCCAGTCCCAGGACCAGGATCTCATGCGTTCACCTAGAGTGCATATGTCTGTGAAAGGGGCAGGAGGGGAAACTTTAGAAGAATATATCTCTCAAACTATACATGTTTGAGAGACTGGATTACATCAATGAATTCAATTTTTTTTTTTTTTTTTTTTTTTTTTTTTAATATCTACAATATTAAATGTTAAAAGCATACATTACTATCACTTTAAGTGGTATTACGGCTGAGTTTTGCTGGATCACTTTTAGTCAATACTGAGGCGCAATCAAGAATGAATTTATTTAAAACTGATGCAGTTAGGTTCATCAACAATTCCAACATTTAGTTCAAATGTACATGTATTAATAAAGCAAGGAAATTTTACATTTCACAATATAATAATAGGATTTTAGTCTTACCTGTTAAACCCTTTTCACTTAGTCCATACAGGTTACTGGTACACTGGGAGGCGATCCGCCCCTTTAAGTAGGCAGGAACATTCATCTAAATGTATGCAGGGGGCGGAGCCTCCCCTCCCTCTTAGGCTGCACCTCAGTCAGAACAAGCCAGAATGATTTGAGACACTAACCTGACCAGAGATAGGAGAGAAGAAGAAGACCCCTGTGAGCATGCCCCAAGGACTCCCACAGCGTGCCACAGGAGAGCCCAGCATGGTCCCTTGACAGGGTGGGAGACCAGTAACCTGTATGGACTAAGTGAAAAGGATTTAACAGGTAAGACTAAAATCCTATTTTCACTGTCATCCAATACAGGTTACTGGTACACTGGGATGTCCAAACATTGAGTTTTCCCAGAGGCGGGAAGGAGGCAAGGACCAGGCGCAAGGCCCCTAGAGTCACAGAACCTCTATGAACCAACCGGTCACAGATCCCAACTAGCAGAAGTGGCAACGGACACCAACTAGGGGTAAGAACAAACCCCAAGAACAAAACACAGCTCACTGAACCGAGCCAACAGGGCTCAACAGTAAGGAAGCACTGAGAATCTCAGAAGAAGAAGATCCTAGACAGGCAAAACTGCCTCCAGGACCTTCCTCCCAAAGCTGGCATCAGCCGAAGCCAGCACATCCACGTGGCAGTGCTTTGAGAAGGTGTGCACAGAGGACCAAGTGGCCGCCCGGCACAAATGATCAGCAGACGCTTGATTTTTATAGGCCCAAGAGGCCCCAATTGATCTGGTGGAATGAGCAGTGACCCGAAAGGGCACATGTTTATTCCGCAATTCGTAAGCCTTACGAATAGTAGATTTTATCCAAGATGCAATGGTCACCTTGGATGCCGGTCTCCCTGCCCTAGGCCCCTCAGGAATGACAGACAGAGCGTCAGACTTCTTGATAGACTCAGTGCGATGAACATAAAATTTGAGACAACGCACTACATCCAACAAATGAAGATCCCTTTCCTTGTCAGAGGAAGGGTTAGGGCAGAAAGAGGGCACCACAATCTCCTGATTGATGTGAAATTCGGAGAGACAAGCTTAGGTAAAAATTCCTTGGAAGTGCGAAGCACAGCCTTATCCTTGTGGAACACCAGATAAGGAGGTTTACAAGACAAGGCTTGTAACTCTGCCACCCGGCAAACTGATACAATAGCCAAAAGGAAGGTCATCTTCCAGGTCAAAAGCGTAAAGGAATAGTAGCTAAGGACTCAAATGGGGGACGTTGGAGAACCCCCAAAACCAGACTGAGGTCCCACTGAGGAGCTGGACTCCTGAAAGCGGGCCGAACATGAGCCACACCCTGGAAGAAAACTTTGACATCAGGGAGGATGGCAATGCGCTCCTGAAAAAAGACAGACAGAGCAGACGTCTGAACCTTGAGAGAACTTAGGCTGAGCCCTTTCTCTACCCTGTCCTGTAAAACGGCCAGGACAGTAGGAAGATGGAAATCAAGTGATAGATCCCTATCAACACCATGCAACAAATGTTGACCAGACTCTATGATAAATCTTGAAAGACACAGGCTTGCAAGCTTTAAGCATCGTAGACACCACAGAAGAGGAAAAACCCTTTTTCTTCAGAATTGAGGATTCAACCTCCAGACCATCAAATGAAGACAATGAACATCCTCCTTCCACAGGTACCCTTGTAACAGGAGATCTGGACGAGCAGGAAGCGGAAAGGGTTCTGCTACAGACATTTCCATCAGATCCGGATACCAGGACTGACGAGGCCAGTTCGGAGCGATTAGGATGACCGGACAACGCTCCACCTTCAGCTTCTGGATGACTCTGATCAGCAGAGAAAGAGGAGGAAAGATGTAGGCTAGGGGGAAGTCCCAAGGTATGGACAAGGCGTCCACTGCCAGGACCAGTGAATCCCTCCACCGGGAGCAGAACACTGACACCTTCCTGTTGTGCCTAGTTGCCATCAGATCCACTACAGGAACCCCCCACATCTGGGTTAGAAGGTGAAACACCTCTGGATGAAGAGCCCACTCTCCGCTGTCGACAGTGTGACGACTGAGGAAGTCTGCCATGACATTGTCTACGCCTGGAATGTGTACCGCTGAAATGACGGGAACATGTGCCTCTGCCCAAGATAAAATGGCCTTGACCTCTAACCAAGCGGCAAGACTTCTTGTTCCGCCTTGTCTGTTGATGTAGGCCACTGCGGTGGCGTTGTCGGACTCCACTCTGACTGGACAACCCTCCAGTTGAGACTCCCAATGTCTCAGGGCAAGAAAGATGGCACGTAGCTCCAGAACATTGATAGAGAGGAGAGATTCCTCCAATCCCCAAGTCCCCTGAGCACTTAAACGACCCAACACTGCCCCCCATCCCAGGAGGTTGGCATCCGTCGTGACTGTGGTCCAATATGGGTTCTGGAAGGATCTCCCTTTCAGGAGATGAGACAGGTCCAACCACCACTCCAAGCTCAACTCGACATGAGGAGGAAGAGAGACTGACAGGTGCAGATGGTCTGGATGATTCCTGCACGTCTGGATCACAAACCTCTGAAGTTCCCTGGTGTGTGCCATGGCAAATGGCCCCGCCTCTATGGTGGAAATGAACTTCCCCACCAGAGATGTTAACTGCGGAACTGGAATCCGCTCGAGAGCCAAAATCTTTGATACTCTGAGAGCAATCTGATGAGCCACCTCTTCTGGGAGAAGCACCATGCACTTCTGAGTGTCGAACAGGAGACCCAGGAAGAGGATCTGCTGAGATGGGACCAAGTCTGACTTGTCCAGATTCACAATCCACCCGTGTCGAGTGAGTGTCTGAATGCAAGCCTGAACCTGCTGGTGAAGGATCTCCGCAGATGAAGCTTTCAAGAGTAAATCGTCCATGTAGGGAGTCACCTTGATGCCATCTTGATGGATCACCTCTATCAAAGCACCCAGGACTCTCTGAAAAACCTGCGGGGCTGTAGTCAGTCCAAAGGGAAGAGCCAAAAATTGAAAGTGACCTTTGTGGCAGGCAAACCTAAGATACCGCCTGCTCTCTAGATGGATAGGGATGTGCAGATAAGCATCCTGAAGATCCAGGGAGGCAAGGAACTCCCCCGGAGACATAGCAGCTATCACAGAGCGCAGGGATTCCTGACGATAGTGGGTACTCACAACAAAGGAATTGAGATCTTTGAGGTCCAAAATAGGACGAGCGCCACTGTCCTTTTTGGCCACCACGAACAGGTTGGAATAGAATCCTGAACCTGTGTCCTCTGTAGAAACTGGTTCCAGGACTTCTTTGTCCAAAAGATCCTGAATAGCGTCGAACAGACGCCTTTTTGTAGGTTCCTGAAGAACCCAAGGGTCCGCCACTGACTCCTCCCAAGTCCGGCGAAAGATGTGAAGGCGCCCACCTACAGCCGGATGCGGACCCGGGTTCGGCAAGTCATGCCGAAGCAGTCTTGGAGGTCTTGGCCTTGGGGGCAACTTTGGGCTTCCAGGACTGTTTGGGCTTGGAGGATGAGCGCGAAGCAGGCGGAACCGCCTGGGACGCAGAGCGTGTCTCAGTTTGGAAGGAACGAAAGGACCGATTGCGTTTGGCTGGAAACTTCTTTTTAAAGACTGAGGGTAGAAGAGTACTTTTACCTCCAGTAACCTCGCTAATCAACTCCTTTAATTCAGATCCAAATAGGGAAGTCCCTTGAAAGGGCAAAGAAAGCAAAACTTTCTTAGAAGCTGTGTCAGTAGACCAAATTTTCAGCCAAAGGGCGCGTATAGCCACCACCGAAGAAGTGGAGGCCCTCGCCATCATGCGAACTGCGTCAAAAGTAGCTTCAGAAACATAATTCTGAGCTTCAGAAATGTTAGCAAGGAGTTGTAACTGCTCTGACACTGGCGCATCTTGGCGAACCGCCACAGTAAGCTGTTCAGTCCAGACCGCAATGGCCCGGTTAACCCACGCCACAGCAAAGGCTGGACGCATGGCAGTACCAATAGAGGCAAAAATAGACTTAAGGCAAGTTTCTAACTTTTTGTCCGTCCAATCCTGTAAAGCAGAAGCATCAGATACAGCCAAAGCAGTAGATTTAGACAATCTAGAAACTGGAGCATCCACCTTAGGAGGATGAACCCATTTAGCCAGTTCAGTCTCAGGAAAAGGATAAAGTTTGGCAAACTTTTTTGAGACTGAAGAGGACTTATCAGGATTTTTCCACGCATCAGAGACTAGGCGTTCAAGAGTAGGATTAGTAGGAAAACATGTAACAGCCTTAGAAGGTTTCTGAAACACGTCCGTTAGGTCAAGAGTAGATTCCTGACGCAAGGGAAGATTGAGGGTGGTCAAAACAGCCCTGATCAAACCCTTCTGCAGAGTGTTCAGGGTCACATTCATAAGGGTCCCCAATGGATCTGGTAGACTCAATAACAGTACCATCCTCAACATCAGAATCCTGCAACAATTCTTCCTCAGAAGAATCAGAGACGTCAGGAGCTCCCTGTGGCTTGGGCAGGGAGGTCCTGACAGTGGAAGGGGTCTGCCATACTTGAAGAGCCCCCTGAGAGGGAAAGAGCTGAAGAGTGGATCTGAGATCCTTGTTGCAGCCTTGAACTCTTTCACCCATGTTGGCTCAATAGTGTGACTGGAAGGCCCTGGGTTGCTGCCATGACCTTCCACACAAGTTGGGCACAGATGACCAGAAAATTCTCTAGGTAGCCCAGCGTGACAGGAGGAGCAAAACGCAATGGGAGAGACAGATACCCCAGCCTCCTTCGTCTTAGGTCTAGTCCCAGGCTCAAGTGGAGTAGACATGCTCACAGTGTCAGATATACCCCACAGACAGAAATCACCCAATTAAAGTGTGAAAGATTAAATATTCACCCCAGAAACATTTAAAACTAAACTTATCTGGCAAGCGAAGGGTTAATCAGCAGAGAGGAGAGAGAGAAGGTCCGGTTCCTGCGTAGTATACTCGATGAGAAGAACTCACAAAATGGCTGCCGCGATGAGAGCCAATCAGAAAGAGAGCGCAAACCAAGCGCTCATGGGAAACGTAGTTTTCCTCACAGAGTACCCCAAAACAGTGACCAAAGTCCCCCCCAGTCCCCCAACACACTCAAACATACAACCGGATGATAGAGCAAGGGAAGACAATTAAAATGAGCCCTCTCTGAAGTCGCTATGTGAAGCGGTTCCAGAGATACGTCCCACAGAGTGTAAGTCCATAGAAAGTAAAGGAGCAATGGCGTCTATGCGGGAAAAGCGCGCTTAAAGGCGCGGAACATTATTTCCAATAAATTTTACCCTTAAAGTAAAAGTCCCATAACACATAGCAAACAGATATGCTATAACAGTAAACATTACCCAACTGCAAATGCCCATAAAATAGACAAACCCAGCAGAGAGAGGGTTAAATCCCACATAAACTGCTCCAAAACTCAGACATACACAAATACATAGCGTTAGCAAAGTATATAAAAACACCCAATGAGAACTGGAGTGCACAATGAGAACTCCCAAACACAATCCCAATGAAGGGACACTGGGGGACAAGTGGACCTTCGGCACTCAAAGGGTGGCTCACCTTTCCTTCAGGACTTCTGTCTTCAGATTACCAAGATCAGAAAGGAATCACCACAGAGGATAATTCCCCCCAGGGAAATTACTTTAAATCAAGTTATTCCCTCTTCAGGGCAAAAAATCCACCAGAAGTACCCTGGAAGCTGTGCTATCCACTTTAAATAGGGCATTTGACAGCCTTGGTAACCCACCTAATGGTGGTATTCCATATTTGTAAAAATAACAAAGAAACTAAAGCTTGAAGAGAGCTGTTCTCTGCCTGGTGTGAACACACCGAGGAACAAATCATTCTAGCTTGTTCTGACTGAGGTGCAGCCTAAGAGGGAGGGGAGGCTCCACCCCCTGCATACATTTAGATGAATGTTCCTGCCTACTTAAAGGGGCGGATCGCCTCCCAGTGTACCAGTAACCTGTATTGGACGACAGTGAAAAACAGATATAAACAAGCACCTATTCATTTAAAGGGATAGTAATACTTGAAAACAATTTTATTTTATATTGTAGCCCTTAAAAAAACATGAAAAATGATAAAAGTCTTATCTCCCAAAACTTTATGGTTTGAGAGATATTCACAAGCAAAGTTTCCCCCCGAGTGATGCCACGGTTCTAACTCTCAGACTTGGAATCTGGTCCCTTGACCAGCCGCGGCTCTCCAGAAGTGCAGAGATCATGATTTTTAAAAAGAATTTCTTCATTGGAATGGTCTACAAAGTGTGCTTGCAAGCCAGGCACACTTTGTACACAGTTCCAATTAAGTAGTTCTTTCTAAAGATCGTGATCTCCTCACTGCTAAAGAGTTGCCGGTTGATCTGTGAATCAGATTCCAAATCTGTCCACTAGATGGCAGACTTGTCTGAAACAGCCAGGAAAAGGGAACTTTATTTTACTTGTGAATACCAACCAAACCTTTAGGAGATAAGACTTATATCAGTTTCAATGTTTTTTTTTAAGGGCTACAATATAAAAAAAAATCTTTTCAAGTATTACTATCCCTTTAAGTGATTCTCAATGTTAGTCCTCAAAAGCACACAGATAGGTTTGATTTTCCCAAAAATCCCAACTTGATCACATGTAAATTCAGCAGCTCAGTCGTTATGTGGTTATGGCAGATACAATGAATGCTTTTAAAAGACGATTAGATATATTTTTTTCAAAAGGGAACATACAGGATTATACTGAGTATTAGTAGGCAAAACAGGAAGATCTGATAAAGACCAAGTTATTTGGCAGCAGGAAAGCTATATAATCCTCATGTCTCTGGATTATGAGGCAAACGTTGCACTTGATGGACTTGTGTCTTTTTTTCAACTGAAGTTACCATGTTAAATTTTACTGTGGTCTGGACTGTTTCAGAGAGAATATTTCCCTTTCCCTTTACTCGAGGGAAAGAATGCCATAGCAAACCTAGTTCTCACAGCCTATCGGCTATGTCAGCTCCTTTGCTGCAGAAGGAGTTAATGTTGGGATAAAGGAAGTGTGGGGGGGGGAGCAAAACCTTAAGGAACGCCAAACCACTTAATTCTAAAGTGTCCTATTGACATTACTAATACTTATAAAAGCTGAAATAGATTTCAGTAAAATTTTAAACATTAAAATGGAAATACTAAACTGTTAAAAGAAAATAGATATCCTTCATTTACTATGAATTACAATGGCTATTTATGCTGAATAAGTTATTTTAAATCATTTAATAAATGGTTAGCAAAGCACTCTTGGGCTACAGTGCTTGTCTGTACTAGCACTAAGCTATTAGACCCCATTCACTAGGGCATCACTAATGCACTGATGCTACAATGTTGATGACACCCACTGGAAAAGCACCTATGCCGTGCTATGGTGCCTTTAGATGCCCATGTTATCTTCTCAAGTGAAAGCACACAGGAACGCAATAAAAAGGTAGTATGGAAGGTCTGCATGGAAGAATAGGTGTTTGATGAAAGACCATTCAAATGAGCGCTGATAAAGGCTGAGATGTTCCTTGCAATCTCCAACAAATGGATGACCAATATGGGTGCCAGACCTTAACATTGTCTGGTGCTCATATAGGTCGATCATCAAACAAGTCTATCTTGCATCTGAATCAGCAGTGGGGAGTAAGTTTTCCCTGTGTTTATCAAATTTAGATATGGGCCACTTTGAAAAATGTTTTGTCCATTGCAGAGTTCAAGTGAATTTGGTTCTGTATCACCATTCTATAAAATACTTAACGGATCTGCAAGGGGAGTAGAGTAGGAGTCTACCAATTCCTTGTTTTTCAAAGCTATCTGTATCTTTGAAGGTATAAAAATGGAAAATAGCTCCATTTTTTCCTATATCACCAACTTCTGGAAACATCTGTCTACACAGCATAGGGGTAGAAAGACAGGTGATCCCTCATTTGATGCAAGATTCTCTTATTTCCAAAATGGCCAAAACCTCACTTACCTTTTCTGAATATCTGTAACTGTTATGACCATTTTATCTCAGGCAAGTAATTTCAAAAAAGAAAAAAAAGTGTCAGGTGTATGTTAATGTTCCTGGCACCCCATTATGTCATCCCATACAAATGGGGTACGAGTTTTCTCAGACTGGAGACAGGTACTGAGTATAGTAGGAAATTTCATGGTTTTCAATGATATCTTTGAAGTGGTGGAAATGTGAAGGAAGGAAAAAAAAATTTTTGTGGAAATATTTGTGCACACCAGCCTAGGGGAAGAGATGCAGACAACCCTCATTTGATTTAGATGAATGTCTGCTTTCCAAAATGGCATAACGTGTATACCTTTTCTTCATATATTGCATAGTTTTGTCCATTTTAGTATAGGTAGCCATTTTCAAAATCATCGGGGTGACTTTTTTTTTTTTCTTTTTATAAGACAGTAGCTAATGAAAATTGGAAATGTCATCGTTTTCATAGATTTCAGTACATCTGAGAGAAAAAAAAACCAAAACATCTTGTGGAAAGATTTGAGCACACCACGTTAGAGATAGAAAGGCAAATGCCCCCTCATTTGATGCGGTAGGTTATCTTCTTTTCCAAAATGGATGCTTAGCTTACCTTTTCTTCACTTCTGTAGCTGCTTGGAGTACGATTTTAGAACAAGCAAGTCATGTTTAAAAATATTAAAAAGAAAGTAAAAAAATTTGAGGTTGTAGTTGGTGTCGATATATGTTTCTGGTATCACCTTCTGTATGTCAAGTCATCCTAGTGACGTGCCATGCCATTTTCTCATAAGTGCAATAGCTAATGAACATAGTTGGAAATTCCATAGTTTTCAGTATATTTGTACTGGGGTGTAAATTAAAAAAAGCCAATTTTTCTTCCTTCAGCACCACATGGAAACGCCCAACGTGTTTCGTGTGTAACTCCCAGAAAAAGTGAGTTGTCACTCACAAAACATATTGGTGATAAAAACACCACTTTTAAGTATAAATTATTTGCAGTCATCTGAAGTTGCTGTGAGAGATACTGTAATTTCTGTGAGTCCCCGTTTTAAAGGGAAAGTAAACTAAAAAAAAAATAAAAAATAAAAAAAAAAATAAAAAAAAAAACTTAGCGAAATGATAGGAAAAAAAAAAAAAAAAAAAAAATGTAATGCTCTTATTCCCATTGAGAGATGTAAGAAAATAAAGACCTCCGCTCCCTCCCTCTTCTCATGCGTCCGCTATATAGCGGACGTCATGAGATCCTGCTTCCGGGACCAGAAGGCGGCTCTTCAGGAGCGCTGTCAACGATATATCTAAGTATAATTACTTCATCGGAATGGTCTACAACGTGTGCTTGCAAGCCAGGCACACGATGTAGACCATACAGATTAAGTCATTATAGTTAGATCTCCCAATGTCAGCACTCCTGAAGAGCCGCCTAAAGTCGGACGACCGGATTCTGCCTCTGACAGCTTTACAGCTCGTCAGGCAGAAAGGGGAGGGAGCGGAGGACTTTATTTTCTTACATCTCTCAAACCATAATGGTTTGAGAGATAGGAATGAGGGCAGTAAGTATTTTTTTTTTTTATTATTCCTATCATTTCGCTAACATGTTTTTTTCTATATTATATCTAGGGAGTAAGGTCCATCGAGGGAAATAGTTGGGGTTTTTGCTCCTACGGTGTTACTCTTAGAAGTTTCTCCTGTCTCGTTTTAATTTCTTAAGATCCCACTGGAAAATGTTCCAATTCAACCTAGTGGTAATTGTACTATATGGAAGTGGAGATTCATAGCTTTACTACATTTCGATTACTTTGAGCAAATAACAGTTTTTTAGTTATTCGAGTACCATTATCATTTGATGTTCCTATTCCTATTGCAGGTGCTACTCTCAGGGCTAAGCACTTCTTTTCTCTTTCTTTTGTGTGCTAGTAAGTGAATGTGCAACTGAGGACACCAGCTAAGAAGCTGCTACCTGTGAAAGACTCTGCATTTGGGAGTAGACCAAGAACTCTTATACAACTGTATTTGTTTTTTTTTGGACGACATACTGGTAGGAGCACTTTGAGAACATTTTTCTTTGCTTTATTTAAAGGGATAGCAATACTTAATTATTACTAATCTCTATATTACAGTCATATTAAAAATAAATGTACTGCCTCCAGTGTCATCTCTCAAACCTTTATGGTTTGAGAGATAATCGCTCCTAAAGTTGCCCTCTCCCTCCCCCTAGTCAGCGTTCGTACGACCGTCAGGCGACTCTGCAGCACAGCCAAGATCGCGTTAATAAAGAAATCTTTCACTGAAATGGTCTTCTACGTGTGCTTGGTTTGCAAGCACATGTAGAAGACCGTTTTAGTGAAAGATTTTTTTTTTTTATTAACGCGATCGCGGCTGTGCTGCAGAGCCGCCTGATGATCGTAAGACCGGATTTCCCTTCAGTCAGCTACAACGCTGACTTCGGGGAAGGGGGAAGGAGAGGGCAACTTTAGGAGCGATTATATCTCAAACCATAAAGGTTTGAGAGATGACACTGGGGGCAGTACAATTTTAATATGACTTTAATAATAGGATTTTAGTCTTACCTGTTAAATCCTTTTCACTTAGTCCATACAGGTCACTTGTACACTGGGAGGCGATCCGCCCCTTTAATAGGCAGGAACATTCATTCAAATGTACGCAGGGGGTGGAGCCTCCCCTCCTACTTAAGCTGCCTTCAGGCCAGAGCCAAGCTAGATTGATTTGAGACACTTAAACTGACCAGAGGTAAGAAGGAAAAGGAAGACTCCTGTGAGCATGCCCCGAAGGTCTCCCACTGAATGCCACAGGAGAGCCAAGCATGGTCCCTTAACAGGGTGGGAGACCAGTGACCTGTATGGACTAAGTGAAAAGGATTTAACAGGTAAGACTAAAATCCTATTTTCACTGTCGTCCAATACAGGTCACTGGTACACTGGGATGTACAAACATTGAGCTGTCCCAGAGGCGGGAAGTAAGGCAAGGACCAGGCGTAAGGCCCAAGTCACTAGAACTGCTATGAACCAGTTAATCATATAGCCCAGTAACAGAAGTGTCAACGGACACCAACCAGGGGGGAAAAATATAAACCCCTGAACTAACACAGCACACTGAACTAGAGCCAACCGGGCTCAACAGTAAGGAAGCACTAGGAATCACAGAGTAGAAGTCCTAAACAGGCAAAACTGCCTCCAGGACCTTCCTCCCAAAGCTGGCATCAGCCGAGGCCAGTACATCAACACGGTAGTGCTTCGAGAATGTGTGCACAGAGGACCAAGTGGCCGCTTTGCACAGCTGATCAGCAGATGCCTGATTCTTATAGGCCCAAGAGGCCCCAATTGATCTGGTGGAATGAGCAGTAACCCTGAAGGGAACATGCTTATTCCGCAATTTGTAGGCTTCACGGATGGTAGATTTAATCCAAGAGGCAATAGTTACCTTGGATGCCAGTCTCCCTGCCCTAGGCCCCTCAGGAATGACGAACAAGGCGTCAGACTTCCTGATAGACTCAGTGCGATGAACATAAAATTTAAGACAACGCACAACATCCAACAAATGGAGATCTCTTTCCTTGTCAGAGGAAGGGTTAGGGCAGAAAGAGGGAACCACAATCTCCTGATTGATGTGAAATTCGGATACAACCTTGGGTAAAAACTCCTCGGAAGTGCGAAGCACTGCCTTATCTTTGTGAAACACCAAGTAAGGAGGTTTACAAGACAGAGCTTGTAACTCTGCTACCCGGTGAACTGAGACAATAGCCAAAAGAAAGGCCATTTTCCAGGTCAAGAGACGCAAAGGAATAGAAGCCAAGGATTCAAACGGGGGTCTCTGGAGAACCCCCAGCACCAAATTGAGGTCCCACTTGGGAGCAGGACTCTTGAAGGCAGGCCGAACATGAGCCACACCTTGGAAGAAAACCTTATCATCAGGAAGAATAGCAATCCTTTCCTGGAAAAACACAGACAGAGCTGAAGTCTGAACCTTGAGAGAACTCAGCATGAGTCCCTTCTCAACCCCATCCTGTAAAAAGGCTAGGACTGTGGGAAGATGGAAATCTAGAGACAGATCCTTAGCAGTACACCATGCTACAAAGGTGGACCATATGCGATGAAAGATCTTGGAAGACACAGGTTTGCGAGCTGTAAGCATCGTAGACACCACTGAAGAGGAAAACCCTTTCTTCTTTAGAATTGAGGATTCAACCTCGAAGCCATCAAATGGAGATGCTGAACATCCTCCTTCCACAGATATCCCTGAAGAAGTAGATCTGGACGTGCAGGAAGCGGGACAGGATCCGTCACAGACATGCAGGACTGACAAGGCCAATTTGGAGTGATCAGGATGACAGGACAACGCTCCACCTTCAGCTTCTGGATGACTCGGATCAACAGAGGAAGAGGAGGGAAAATGTAAGCCAGAGGAAACGTCCAAGGGATTGACAAGGCATCCACTGCCAGAGCAAGAGGGTCCCTCCACCGGGAGCAAAACACTGGCACCTTCCTGTTGTGTCTGGTTGCCATCAGATCTACTACTGGCACCCCCCACATCTGGGTGAGAAGGTGAAACACTTCTGGATGAAGCGCCCATTCTCCGCTGTCGACAGTATGACGACTGAGAAAGTCTGCCATGACGTTGTCTACGCCTGGAATGTGAACCGCTGAGATGACAGGCACATGATCTTCTGCCCAAGACAAAATGGCCTTGACCTCTAACCAGGCGGTGAGGCTTTTCGTGCCGCCTTGTCTGTTGATGTAGGCCACTGCTGTGGCGTTGTCGGACTCCACTCTGACTGGACAACCTTCCAGCTGAGATTCCCAGTGCCTCAGGGCAAGAAGTATGGCACGGAGTTCCAGAACATTGATGGAGAGAAGAGATTCTTCCAGACCCCATTTCCCCTGAGCACTGAAACAACCCAACACTGCCCCCCAACCCCGGAGACTGGCATCCGTCGTGACTGTGGTCCAATAGGGAACCCGAAAGGATCTCCCTTTCAGGAGATGAGACAGGTCCAACCACCACTCCAGGCTCAGCTCTACATGAGGGGGCAACGATACAGAGAGATGCTGGTGATCTGGATGAGATCTGCAAGTCTGAATCACAAACCTCTGAAGTTCCCTGGTGTGTGCCATAGCAAAAGGCACCGCCTCTATCGTGGAAATGAACTTCCCCACCAGAGAAGACAACTTTGGTACTGGAACCCTGTCTATTTCCAGGATCCTGGCCACACGGACAGCAATCTGATGAGCCACTTCCTCCGGCAAAAACACCATGCACTGCTGAGTGTCGAACAGGAGACCCAGGAAGAGGAGCCGTTGAGATGGGACCAAGTCTGACTTGTCCAGATTCACAATCCAGCCGTGGTGATTGAGTGTCTGTATGCACAACTGCAGCTGCTGGTGAAGGATCTCCACAGATGAGGCTTTCAGGAGCAGATCGTCCATGTAAGGAGTCACCCTGACTCCACCTCGATGAAGCACAGCAATCAAAGCTCCCAATACCCTCTGAAAGACCTGAGGATCTGAAGTCAGACCAAAGGGAAGAGCTGAAAACTGAAAGTGGCCTTTGTGACAGGCAAATCTGAGATACCGTCTGCTCTCTGGATGAATAGGGATGTGAAGGTATGCATCCTGAAGGTCCAGGGAGGCAAGGAACTCCCCTGGAGACATTGCTGCTATCACTGAACGCAGAGATTCCTGACGAAAGTGGGAACTCACAACAAAGGAATTGAGATCCTTGAGATCCAATATAGGACGAGCACCTCCGTCCTTTTTGGCCACAACGAACAGGTTGGAATAGAATCCTGAACCTGTGTCTTCTGGCGGAACCAATTCCAGGACCTCTTTGTCCAAAAGATCCTGAATAGCGTCGAACAGACGTCGTTTTGTAGGCTCCTGAGAAGGACGAGTAAAATGGAACCGAAAAGGAGGAAGGGAAGAGAAAGGGATCCTGTATCCCTCTGATACCACCCGAACAACCCAAGGGTCCGCCACAGACTCCTCCCAAATCCGGCAAAAGATGTGGAGACGTCCACCTACAGCCGGATGCGGACCCGGGTTCGGCGAGTCATGCCAAAGCAGTCTTGGAGGTCTTGGCCTTAAGGGCAACTTTGGGCTTCCAAGACTGTTTGGGCTTGGAGGAGGAGTGCGTGGAAGACGGACCTGTTTGGGGCGTGGAGCGTGTCTCAGTTTGGAAAGAACGAAAGGACCGATTGCGTTTGGCTGGAAACTTTTTCTTGAACACCGATGGCAGAAGAGTACTTTTGCCACCAGTGGCCTCACTAATCATCTCCTTAAGTTCAGATCCAAACAGTAAGGACCCCTGAAAGGGCAAAGAAAGCAAGGCTTTCTTAGATGCAGTGTCAGCAGACCAAATCTTCAACCAAAGAGCACGTCTAGCTACTATGGAGGAGGTAGAGGCCCTCGCCATCATGCGCACAGCATCAAAAGCAGCATCAGCAACATAATTTTGAGCTTCTAACATATTAGCAAGAAGCTGCAACTGCTCAGACACTGGAGCATCCTGGCGAACCGCCTCAGCCAATTGCTCAGTCCAGGCCGCAATGGCCCTATTAACCCACGCCACTGCAAAAGTTGGACGCATGGCAGTGCCAACAGAGGCAAAAATGGATTTAAGGCAAATCTCTAACTTTTTGTCCGTCCAATCTTGCAGGGCCGAAGCATCAGACACAGCTAAGGCAGTAGATTTGGATAACCTAGAAATAGGAGCATCCACTTTAGGAGGATGAACCCATTTTGCCAGTTCAGTCTCAGGAAAAGGATAAAGTTTAGCAAACTTCTTGGACACAGAAGAGGATTTTTCAGGGTTCTTCCATGCGTCTGAGACTAAAACGGGCAAGGGTAGGGTTAGTAGGAAAACAAACCACAGCCTTTGATGGTTTTTGGAAAACATCAGTTGGATCATGAGTAGATTCCTGAGTCAAAGGAAGGTTGAGCGTAGTAAGTACAGCTCTGATCAAACCCTCAGCCGAAACTTCAGGGTCACATTCATAAGGGTCACCAATGGACCTATTAGATTCAATTACAGTGCCTTCCTCAGCATCAGAATCTTGCAAAAGTTCTTCTTCAGAAGAATCAGACACATCAGGAGCCCCCTGTGGCTTAGGCAGGGAGGTCCTGATTGAGGAGGGGGTCTGCCAGATCTGCAGAGCCCCCTGAACCTGAGAGGGAAAGAGTTGAAGAGTGGATCTGAGATCCCTAGTGGCAGCTTTAAACTCTTTTACCCAAGTTGGCTCAATAGCATGGCTGGGAAGCCCAGGGTTGCTATCCTGACTTTCTGCACATTTTGGGCATAAATGACCTGAAAATTCTCTAGGCAGCCCAGAGTGACAAGAGGAGCAAAACGCAATGGGGGAAATGGTCACCCCAGCCTCTTTAGTCTTGGGTCTAGCCCCTGACTACAGTGGAGTAGACATGCTCACAGCGTCAGATATACACCACCTAATAAAACCACCCAGTAAAAGTGTTAAAGATTAAAGTTTCACCCCAGAAATGCCTAAAATAGGACTTATCTGGCCAGCGAAGGGTTAATCTGCTGAGAGGAAAGAAGGCTCGGTCCCTGCGTAGTATACTCGCTGAGAAAAACACCACAAAATGGCTGCCGCAACGGGAGCCAATCAGAAAACGAGCGCGAAACGGGCGCTCATGGGAAACGTAGTTTTCCTCAGAAGTACCCCTAAACAGTGCCCGAAGCCCCCCAAACCCCCAACACACTGAATCTAGTCACCGGATGATAGAGCAGGGGAAGACCAACAAAATGAGCCCTCTCTGAAGTTGCTGTGACAAGCGGTTCCAGAGAAACGTCCCGCACTGTGAAATCCCATAGAGAGTAAAGGAGCAATGGCGTCTGTGCGGGAAAAAGCGCGCTTAAAGGCGCAGAACACTAAATCTTAATAAAGTATACTAAAAGTAAAAAGTACACCAAACACACTTTTGACAATGGAAAACATGAGAGAATAAGGACCCAATGCTCCAAAACCCAGGGAATACCACAAACATTGCATAATTACAAGCAATATGAATAAAAACACCCTATGAGTGCTGGAGTGCAGAAAGCAAACTCCCAAATACAAGCCCAGAGAAGGGACACTGTGGGGACAAGTGGACCTTCAGCACTCAAAGGGTGGCTCATCTTTCTGCAGGACTTCTGTCTTCAGGTAACCATGTTAAAAGGAGATTAACCAGAGGAAAATCCCCCCAGCAGGAAAGCTGCTTGACTCAAGCTGTTCCCTCTTCAGGGCATAAGGTCCACCAGAAAATCCCTGGAAGCTGCACTAGCCACTTTGGAGAGGGCAATTCACAGCCATGGTCACCCGCCTAATGGTGGTATTCCATATTTGAAAGAAAACAATAAAAAACTCAAGTTGAATGAGAGATGTTCTCCACCTGGTGTGCACAGCACACAGGAACAAATCAATCTAGCTTGGCTCTGGCCTGAAGGCAGCTTAAGTAGGAGGGGAGGCTCCACCCCCTGCATACATTTGAATGAATGTTCCTGCCTATTAAAGGGGCGGATCGCCTCCCAGTGTACTAGTGACCTGTATTGGACGACAGTGAAATAGGGATTAGTAATAATTAACCCAAGTTTTAGAATTCAGTAAGAAGATTTTTAAATAATCACATATTTGACTTTTAAAAGTAGACAACCTAAGTAAAAGTTCTATTAAACAGGGTTTCTAATGTTTCCTGATTTTAGGTAGAGCACTTTAAACAATTTTTGAATAGAAGAATGTAGATTTGAACATTAATTCTAGATAAATCTGTCAATTCTGAATTCTATCCAAGTGCTTTCCAATTAAGGCAGCTATCAAAAACAGAGCCAGTGTGGACAATCAGGTTCTATTTATGATGCTCCTGAGGAAGTAAGCTGTATTGCTTAGGAAATGAGCTGAGACATTCTACATCTTGTGTTTTAAAAAAAATTGTTACTCTCTCTCTGTTAGTCCACTTTCAGTATTCTTTTATTTTTGCAGTGGACCACACCACTGGAGATCACAGATACACATCCACTTTCCAGGTGAGGAGTGCCAATGAAGGCCATATTTAAGACCGGATTACTCTGTCTCACATTGAAAGTTCTAACATTGAAATGTATGTTTGCGTCTGCAGATGCAGCAAAATAGAAGCATATTTTGGGAATATCAAGGAATCAGTTTTACTGTATTACCCTATGTAAAACTCCTCTTGTATTTAGAGGTTGTGTCCAATATTTTGAAGGTCCAACATTTCGTGTCAGATCAACAGCTGGAGTGGATCGATTTACCCCAAAAGAGGATTTTAGTCTTACCTGTTAAATCCTTTTCTCTTAGTCCATATGACATACAGATACCATGGGGAGGTGACAGCGCCTCCCAGTAGGCTGGAACAATTCAGAAAAAGAGGTGCAGGGGTGGAGCCTTCCCCTCCTCCATATCAGGATACCTTAGCCCCTCCCCACCAGATAGATTTGAGACATAACCTATCAACTAAGATAGCAAGAAAGAAGGGAATACTCCTGTGAGTGATGAACCCAAAAGGACTCCCACGTTCAGCCAAAGAAGACCCAGCATGGTACCTTTTCACTGGGTGGGAGACCTGTATGTCATATGGACTGCTGTATGTCATACAGACTAAGAGAAAAGGATTTAATAGGCAAGACTAAAATCCTCTTTTCTCTGTCGTCCAATATGATATACAGATACTATGGGGATGTACCAACATTGAGCTCCCAGGGGTGGGAATAGAAAGAAAGGACCAAGCACCGGTCCCCATGATACCAGAGTTCCCATGGACTATCTAAGACACATAATAGCCCAAACTAACCGTCACCGGACACTGAATAACATAACACAGCACACAAGAACAAAACCCAAAAGGGCTCAACAGTTAAAAAGCAATATGGCACAGAATGAGAAACGTCCTAGACAGGCAAAACTGCCTCCAGACCTTTCCTGCCAAAGTTGGCTTCAGCTGAAGCCACAACATCCACACAGCAGTGTTTGGCAAAGGTGTGCACAGAAAACCAAGTGGAAGCCTTGCACAGCTGCTCACCAGAAACCTGATTCCTCTAGGTCAAGGAGGCCCCAATAGACCTAGTGGAGTGTGCTGTAATGTGGAAGACAGCAGGTTTCCCTCTGAGCTCATACTTACGGATAGTAGACTTAATCAACGATGCAACAGTCACCTTGGACGCAGCCAAACCAGTCCTTGGACCCTCAGGGATGACAAACAAAGCATCTGTTTTAAGAACAGACTTGATACGGTGCACACAGAACTTGAGGCAAAGTACTACATCCAACAAGAGAAGATCCCTCTCCTTGTCAGATTTAGGGTCAGGACAAAAGAAAGGCACTACAATCTCCTAATTGATGTGGGACTCAGAGACCACCTTGGGAAGAAATTCCAGGGAGGTGCAGAGAACAGCTTTATACTTGTGAAACACCAGGAAAGGCAGTTTGCAGGAAAACATAGAAACATAGAATTTGACGGCAGTTAAGAACCATATGGCCCATCTAGTCTGCCCATTTTCCTACTATAAAAACCTCAAACCTTTTTTGGTCCTCGGTCTTTTCTTACGTTAAGGACAGCCTTATGCCTATCCCATGGATGCTTAAATTCTGTCACTGTATTAACTTCTACCACTTCTGCTGGCAGGCTATTCCACTTATCTACTACCCTCTCAGTGAAGTAAAACTTTCTTACATTATGTCTAAACCTGTGTCCCTCTAGTTTTAGACTATGGCCTCTTGTCCTAACATTTTTACTCTTTGAAATGTACTTTCATCCTGCACTCTGTTGAATCCCTCCATTTGAATGTTGCTATCATATCCCCGCTCGCTCTTATCGCCTCCAAGCTATACATATTCAGATCCTTTAGTCTATCCTGATATTTATTTTCCTGTAAGCCAGTCACCATTTTAGTAGCCCTTCTTTGAATTTTCTCTAGAGTATCTATATCCTTCTGGAGATGGGGTCTCCAGTACTGTACACAATACTCTAGGTGAGGTCTAACTAGAGATCTGTAGAGTGGCATGACCACTTCCCTTTTTCTGCTAGTAATGCCTCTAGATATACAACCCAGCATCCTGCTTGAATTCACTGCTTGCAGCTCAGCAACTCGGCGGACCAACATCACAGCCAAGAGAAGAGCCATCTTCCACGTCAAAGAAGTAAAGGAATGGTAGCCAAAGAGAGGCCGCTGCAGGACTCCCAGAACCAAGTTAAGTTCCTACTGGGGAGTGGGAGCCTTGTAGGCAGAGAAGGCATGACCAACACCCTGAAAGAAGACTGACATCGGATAACATGGCAATTCGTTTCTGGAAAAAGACTGAGAGCGGAGGTGTGGACCTTCAAGGAACTAAGGTTAAGGTCCTTGTTCACATCATCCTGCAAAAAATACAAGATGGATGGAAGATCAAACTCCTGTGAGGACAGATCCCTGTCCACACACAAAGAATGGAAGGTAGACCAAACCCTGTGGTAGGGCCTTGAGGAACAGAGGTTTCCTTACTTGGATCATGGGATACCACCTCAGAAGAAAAACCCTTTCTCCTTAAGATGGAGGCTTCAACAGCCATGCCATAAAAGCCAGTGTGTGTCCTCTCTTCAGAGGTAACCCTGGAGGAGAAGATCCGGTCTGCGTGGCAGAGGAAAGGATCCTGAGCAGACAGTGCCAACAGCTCTGAAAACCAAGGTTGCCTTGTCCAGTAAGGATCAGAATGACTGATGAGCCGTCCATCCAAATCTTTCTCAGCACCCTGGGGATGAGAGGAAGAGGAGGAAAAATGTAGGCTATATGAAAAAGCCAAAGAATGGACAATCTCCCAACCGCAAACACCAGAGGATCCCCCCCAGTAAGAGCAAAACAGCAGAACCTTCCTGTTATCCCTGGTAGCCATCAAGTCTATGCAGCGAAGACCCCATTTCTGGACTAGCAGATTAAAGACCTCCAGATGGAGCTCCCACTACTCGGGATCCACTGTCTGGTGACTGAGGAAGTCCACCAGAACGTTCTCTACGGCTGGAATGTGCACAGCGGAGATGGCACTAACGTGTTCTGCCCAGGCTAAAATAGCCTTGACCGCTAACCAGGCGGAAGTGCGTCTTGTACCTTCTTGCTTGATGATGTAAGCCACGGTCGTGGCGTTCTCTGACTAGACGTGGACAGTCCATCAGAGGAGAGGACCAGTAGACCAGAGCATGATAAATTGCTCTGAGCTCCAGTATGTTGATGGGTAGGAGGGTCTACTCCACATTCCAATGTCCCTGAACCCCCAGGTGACCCAGGAGAGCACCCCAGCTGTAAAGGCTGGTGTCCGTCGTCACCGAAGTCCAATACTGAGCAACAAATGGTTCCCCTTCCTCAGGTTGGAGCTGTCCAACCAACAGAGATTGTCCTGCCTCACTTACTGGGGAAGAGAGACTAGACGATCCAAGAGTTACGGATTCCCCTGTTAAGCTCAGATAGTGAACCACTGAAGCTCCCTGGTGTGAGCCATGGAGTACAGAACCGCTTCCATGGTAGATATCTCGCCAGCAAGGATTGAGAACTTGTGAACCAGGTCAGAGGTCCACTCCAGAGCACAGGAAAACCAGATCCTGAGAAGGAACCGGAGCAGTCAAGTTCATGTTCAGAATCCATCCATGCTGGAGGAGGATCTGGGCCATTCCTGGACATGTCGGTCCAGGATGTCCCTGGAAGGAGCCTTCAGCAGAAGGTCGTCTATGTACATAGTCCCCTGAATCATCTTGGTGTGCAGGAAGGCAATCAAGACGCCCAAGACACAAGCAAACACCTGAGGAGCAGTGCTGAGCCTGAAGGGGAAAGCTGTAAACTGAAAGTGTCCCATATTGCAAGCAAATCTGAGACACTTCTGACTGTCCAGATGAATGGAGATGTGCAGGTAAACATCCTACAGATTCAGAGAGGCCAGAAATTCCCCTGGACACATCGCTGCTATGACAGTGTACAAGATGGAGTCCTTGCGCTAAGTACGGACCACAAAAGAATTGAGGTCCAGGATGAGACAGCTGCCGCCATCCATCTTGGGAACTATAAATAGGTTTGAATAGAAACCTAAACCTCTCTTGAGGTTGAACCGGAGTCAGAACTCCCTTGTCCAAGAGAGCATGCACCTCCCCGTTGAAAAGAGGTAACTTTTCCTGGCTCTGAGGAGCACAAGAAGGAAGAATCTGAAGGGAGGCAGGGATGTGAAAGGAATTCTTAACTTCCTGAAACCACCTGTAATACCCACTGATCACAACAGAGCCTGTCCAAATGCTTGAAAAAAAATACACAGCAGACCAGGGTTCAGCGAGTCATGCCGACGCAGATTTGGAGGGTTTGGATCTCCCTGTTACCTGGGCTTGGTGCTGGCCTGAGACCCACCAGGATTTGGCCTTTGCTCTTCACTTTGGCAGGGACTAAAAAGACGCAGCTTCCTTGCCATATTAGGGCATTTAGGAACCATAGGCAACAAGGTGCTCTTACCCTAGTAGACTCACCGATGATGATCTTCAGTTCAGGCCCGAAAAGAGACGTACCCTGAAAAGGGAGAGAAATAAGTGGCTTCTTAAATGATATGTCAACAGACGAAATCTTATGCCACGAAGCGTGTCCGGAAGCCACAGAGAAAGCAGAAGCCTTAGGTTCCAGCCTGACAGTGTCAAAGAGGGCATCGGTCACATAAATCTGGGAATCAAACACATTAGCTAGAATGCGGACAGCTTCAGTAAGTTGTTTAGTTTAAACAGCAATGGCTCTGGAAACCCACACAGAAGCCAAGGTAGGCCTAAAGAAGCACCTATGGCTGCAAAAGTAGGCTATAGGATAGCCTCAAGCTTCCTATCGGTTAAATCCTTAAGTGCTGTGGCATCCGCCAAAGCTAAAGTGGATTTAGACAGTCTGGAAATAAAGGGAGCCACCCGAGTAGGTGTAACCCACTGAGCCAAGGCAGCTTCAGAAAAGGGATACAGCTTAGAGAATTTCTTAAAAAATAGCAAGATTCGTCAGGAGTTTTCAACTCATCCATGATAAACTGAACTAGAGTGGCATTAGGCAGAAAAATGGTACTGGACTTCCTGTATCTTTTAAATATGTCAGAATTACAAGGTTAACAGGAATGTTAAGGGGAGTCAGAACATCCTTAACGAGACTCTCAGCAGAGGGTTCAGGTTCAGCCTCAAAGGGATCACCATAGGTAAGGGATGAAGTCCCTTCTGCACACTCACCATCCTCAGGCTCCTCAAAGGAATCCTCCTCAGAGGAATCAGAGATCAGGAATGCCAGGGGCCACAAACTTGAAGGAAGTGGGGGGGCATCCAAGACTGGAGAGAGAGGAAACTGTGCCATAGAGGGCTTTAAGTCCTTGACCCAATGTGGCTCTTGTTTATGGCAGAGACGCAGGGGCCACAGCACGAGGTGCATAAGTGACCCAAGTACTCTCTGGGAAGCCCCGCTTGGCAAGAGGAACAGTAAGCAAAGGGGGGGGGGGGTCACAGACACCCCTGAGTCCTTATTCTTAGGCCTAGCCCCATATCCCTTTTGATCTACAATGCTAACAGAAGAAAATGTTCCACAGTGATAGGGAGCAAAAAAAACGTCACCCACATTAAGAAGTCACCCCAGAAAGCCTAAAAATGTACTTATCTGGCAAGCAAAGTGTTAACCTGAGGAGGAGAGGAGAGGAATTCAAGCCCTGTGTAGGATGCTCGTTCAGAAAAGAAAGAAAATGGCATGCAAAATTGGAGCCAATCGGAGAAAAAGCCAGCAAAACTGGCATTATTGAAATTGTAATTTCTTTCCCAAAAGTACAAACCCCCCCAGGGACCCCAAGACAATGTAGAGGTGAACCGGAGTGAAGGACAAGGGGAGACACGAAGAATGAGCCCTCTCTCAACTCGGTACATGGAGTGGTTGCAGAGATATGTACCCAAAGCAGTCTGTCCCATAAAAGTCAATGGAGCATTGCGGCAATGCAGTAAAGCGCGCCCTTAAAAGCACGGAATTCAAATAAAACAAATGAATTAAAAATTGTCCAAAAAAGTGTCAATACACATATAGAACACCTAAAAATCATGAACACACACACACACACACACACACACACACCTAAATCCAATTATAAAGTGAGTAAAAAGTCCACCAATTCACCAAGCATGGCAGGGAAGGGTTAGTCACCACAGAACAGCTCAAAAACCCAGAGAATTTAATAACCCAGCATGAGTGCAAGAGTTATAATGAACTCCAGAAAGACCCCTCTACGGAGGGGAACAGTGGTACAAGTGGGTCTTGGCACTCAAAGGGTTGCTCACCTTTGTTGCAGGTTTTCTTTGTTCAGATTAGCATGGAGAAAGGAAGAAGCCTCAGAGAGACTCCTTTGGAGGGAGAGGGAGACATGGGTTGCATGATTCTCTCCCAGAGCTGCAAAGGTCCACAGACAGCACTTGTTAACTGGGGAAGCCAGTGATGGTAATCCACCTAATGGGGGACAATGGGCACCCCATATCTAAGAAAAAACAACAAAAAAAGCTAACTAAGCAGAACTGTTCACAGCCTTCTCACCAAGTTGATGGAACAAATATATATTTTGGGGAGGTAGCGGCTCCACCCCTGCACTTCTTTCAGAATTGTTCCAGCCTACTGGGAGGAGCTGTCACCTCCCCTTGATACCTGTATATCAGGTTGGACAACAGAGAAATACTTTTAAAAGTCTCCTAATTTAATTTTTATGCAAGTTTCATAAAAATTAAATGATGCTTTAACTACTGAAATACCCAAGTCTCATGGTACCAATATTAGGAGTTGAATTTTGAAATTAATTCAAAGTGCTTGTAGGTCACTGACTGTATATTGAACACCATCTGTTTTAGATTTTTCACATATATTTTGTAATGTTCCAAGAAACATAAAAACATGCTATGGCCTACCTGTTCCTGTCAGAAACCAAATCTTCCAGTGACAAATTACCCTGTGAACAAAAACAAAAGCTTCATTTAAACGTACATTGATTAAAGACCACTAATTGGCATATTTATCTCATGAACTGTTCAACACACATTAGGAAGAAAAAGAAGACTTGTTCTATTCTAAAGGGACAGTAAAAGAGGATTTTGGTCTTACCTGTTAAATCCTTTTCTCTTACTCCATACAGGTTACTGGTACCTCTGGGAGGCGATCCGCCCCTTAGAAGGCAGGAACAATTCTCAAAGTGTATGCAGGGGGTGGAGCCTGCCTTCCCTCCTTGGCTGCAGCTAGCAATCAGCTCCAGAAAGATTTGAGACACTAAATATGACTAGATAGTAGAAGGGAAGAAGACTCCTGTGAGCATGACCCCGAAGGACGCCCACAAACTGCCACAGGAGAGCCAAGCATGGTCCCTTGACAGGGTGGGAGACCAGTAACCTGCATGGACTAAGAGAAAAGGATTTAACAGGTAAGACTAAAATCCTCTTTTCTCTGTCGTCCAATACAGGTTACTGGTAACTCTGGGATGTCCAACCATTAAGCTTCCCAGAGGTGGGAAGGCGACAAGGACCAGGCGCAAGGCCCCCAAAGTCACCAGAACATATATGAACCATCAGATCAGAGATAGCCCAAACAACCACTGAAGTGTCAATGGACACAAAAAAGGGGTAACGGCACCCCAGGAACGTTACACAACACACTGAACTAGAACCAACAGGGTCCAACAGAGAAGGAAGCACTAAACCAAGGAAAATCCTAGACAGGCAATACTGCCTCCAGGATTTTCCTCCCAAAGCTGACATCAGCCGATGCAAACACATCCATATGGTAGTGCTTTAAAAAGGTATGCACAGACAACCAAGTGGCCGGCTTGCATAAATGATCAGCGGAGGCCTGATTCTTGTAAGCCCAAGAGGTCCCAATAGACCAAGTAGGATGAGCCGTGACCCCAAAAGGGACAGGCTTCTTCCTCAACTCATAAGCCTTGCGAATAGTGGACTTCATGCAAGAGGCGATAGTCACCTTGGATGCAGGTCTTCCTGCCCTAGGACCCTCAGGAATGACGAACAGAGCATCAGATTTCCTGATTGTCTCAAGTTTTATGTGCATCGCACCGAATCTATGCACCACGTCCAACAAGAGGAGATCCATCTCCTTGTCAGAGGTGGGGTCAGGGCACCACAATCTCCTGACTGATGTGGAACTCAGAGACCACCTTCAGCAGAAACTCCCTAGAAGTGCGAAGCACCACCTTGTCCTTGTGAAACAACAAATAACGTGGTTTACAGGACAGAGCATGTAACTCCGCGACACGGCGAACAGACACAATCACCAGGAGAAAAGCCATTTTCCACGACAACAGAGACAGAGGAATAGTAGCCAAAGACTCAAATGGAGGGCACTGAAGGACGCCCAAAACCAAGTTAAGATCCCACTGAGTGGGAGACTTGAAAGCAGGATGAGTATAAGCAACGCCCTGAAAGAATACCTTGACATCAGGAAGGATGGCAATGAGCCTCTGAAAGAAAACAGAGAGAGCAAAAGTCTGAACCTTAAGGGAACTCAAACGGAGGCCATTATCCACACCGTCCTGCAAAATACGCCAGGACCGTAAGTAGATCAAAATCCTGAGACAGGTCCCTGTCAGCGTACCAGGACAGAAAGGTTGACCAGACACGGAGTTAGATCTTGGAAGAAACAGGCTTGCGGGCACTGAGCATAGTAGCCACCACACCAGAAGAAAACCCCCCCTCTTCAAAATTGAGGATTCAATTTCCAAGCCGTCATAGCTAGCCGATGCACATCCTCCTTCCACAGGTAACCCTGTAGAAGGTGGTCTGGACAGTCGGGGAGCCGAAAGGGCTCCGCAAGCTCAGGAAAACAAGACTGGCGAGGCCAGTACGGAGCAATCAGGATGAATGGGCAACACTTCAGTAGTAATTTCTGTAACAACCTGTGCAACATGGGAAGGGGAAGAAAGATGTAAGCCAGAGAAAAGGTCCAAGGAATGGACACTGCATCCACTGCTAGAGCCAGATGGTCTCGCCACAGAGAGCAAAACACTGGAACCTTTCTGTGATGTCTCGTCGCCATCAGGTCGATGTAAGGGGGACCCCATCGCTGAACAATGAGTTGAAACACCTGCAGATGCAAATCCCACTCTGCTGTCCACTGTGTGTCGACTGAGTAAGTCCGCCACGATGTTGTCTATGCCTGGAATGTGCACTGCGGATATAGCTGGCACATGATCTTCTGCCCAGGACAAAAGAGCCTTGACCTCTAACCAAGCAGCGAGACTTCCTGTTCCACCTTTGCTTGTTGATGTAAGCCATGGCCGTGGTGTCGTCGGACTCCACTCAGACTGGACAGTCTTCTAGCTGCAAAGTCCAATTCCTCAGGGCATGAAATATCGCCCAAAGCTCCAGAATGTTGCCCGGAAGGAGAGATTCCTCCGGAAACCACTGACCCTGAGTGTTCAAACGGCCCAGGACCGCACCCCAGCTGGAGAGGCTGGCATCAGTCGTCACCTTGGTCCAAAAGGTCACCAGAAAGGACTTGCCCTTCAGCAGGTTGAAAAGGTTGAGCCACCATGACAAGCTCAGTTCCACATGAAGAGGAAGAGAAACAAATGACTTCCGAAGATCTTGTTGACCCTTGCACACCTGGATCACGAGCCTCTGGAGTTCTCTGGTGTGCTCCATGGCAAACGGAACCGCTTCTATGGTGGAAATGAGTTTCCCCACCAGAGATGATAGCTTCTGGCCTGGAACTGGATCCTGAGACAGAATCACTGAAATCCTGGGGCAATCTGGTGAGCCACCTCGTCAGTGAGGAACACCAATCTCTGCTGAGTGTCGAAGAGAAGGCCCAGGAAAACCAGACGCTGGGATGGGACAAGATCCGAATTGTCCAAGTTGATGATCCACCCGTAACGGGTGAGAACTTGAATGCTGTTCTGAACTTGCTGATGAAGGAGGTCCGCAGAGGGGGCTTTCAGAAGCAAGTCATCCATGTATGGAGTAACTCTGATGCCGTTCCGGAAGAGGACAGATATCAAAGCGCCCAGGGCAGAGTTGAAAACCTGAGGAGCCGTCAGACCAAATGGAAGGGCAGAGAACTGAAAACGTCCTCTGTCGCAGGCAAACAGGAGGTACTGCCGGCTCTCTGGATGAATAGCAATGTGCAAATACGCGTCCTGCAGATCCAGTGAAGCGAGGAATTCCCCCGGGGACATGGCAGCAATAACTGTGCGCAGAGACTCCTGGTAATAATGAGTCCAGGTCACAAAGGAAGTGAGGTCCTTCAAGTCTAAAATAGGGAGACAGTCTCAGTTCTTTTTGGCAACTACAAAGAGGTTTGAGTAGAACCCCTGTCCTGGAAAGGCACTGGCTCTAGAACACCCTTGTTAGAAGAGCCTGAACAGCACTGTCGAATAGACAGCATTTCTCTGTACAGTGAGGAGTATGAGAAGGACGAAAGCGAAAAAGAGGAAGAGAAATTAAAGGGATCTTGTACCCTTCCGTCACACCTGTAAAATCCATGGGTTCGTCACAGAGTCCTGCCAAATGCTGTGATAGTGTCGCAGATGACCACCCACAGGGGAGTATGGACCCGGGTTCGGCGAGTCATGCCGAAGAAGTCTTGGAAGCTTTGGTCTTGGAGGAGACCTTGGGCTTCCATTGCTGTTTGGGCTTGGAGGAGGTACGTGGAGCTGAGGGAACCGTTTGGTTCACCGGACGTGTCTCATTCTGGAAGGAACGATACAGCTGGTTACACTTAAGCAGCAACTTCTTCCTAGGAACCAAGGGTAGAAGTGTACTCTTACCCCCAGTGGCTTCACTCATCATATCCTTAAGATCTGGCCCAAACAATGAGGTACCCTGAAAAGGCAGGGAAAGTAAGACTTTCTTATAAGCTGTGTCAGCAGACCAAATCTTGAGCCAAAGAGCTCGTCTGGCCACCAAAGACATGGTGGAAACCCTAGCCATCATGCGGATGGCATCAAATAAGGCAGGAGAAACGTAGTGTTGTGCCTCAGATATGTTGGCGAGGAGACGTAACTTATCCGAAACAGGGGCATCCTGATGGACAGCCTTGGTGAGATGATCAGTCCAGACCTCAATGGCCCGGTTCATCCACGCAGCAGCAAATGCTGGACGCATACCAGAACCAGCGGTGGCAAAAATAGACTTGAAGGAAACCTCAAGCTTCTTATCAGTCCAGTCCTTCAGAGCAGAGGCATCAGAGACTGGTAACGCAGTAGATTTGGATAACCTGAAATAGGGGGATCCACTTTAGGAGGATGAACCCACTGAGCAAGCGCAGCCTCAGAAAAGGGATAAAGCTTAGCAAATTTCCTGGAAACAGAAGCTTTCTTGTCAGGAGATTTCCACTCCTCAGACACAAGGCGGTCAAGAGTGGGGTTAGGTGGAAAGTATGCAAGGGGCTTAGCAGGCTCCTGAAATACATCTGAGGGATCAGAAGGAACCTCTTGAACTAGGGGAATGTTAAGAGTAGTTAAGATAGCCCTGATTAGGCCCCTCAGCAGAGGGTTCAGGATCAGCTTCAAAGGGGTCCCCAAGAAACTGAGATGACTCCAACACAGAACATTCCTCAATATCCGAGTCCACCAGCAGTTCCTCCTCAGAGGAATCTGACACGTCATGTACTCCCTGAGGTTTAGGCAGGAAAGACCTGACTGAGGAGGGGGCCTGCCAAGCCTGAAAGGCCCCCTTTATTTGAGATGGAAAGAGTTGTAATATGGACCTAAGGTCCCTAGTCGCAGCCTTGAACTCATGTACCCAAGTTGGCTCTATAGCATGGCTGGAGGTCCCTGGAATGGTGTCAGGGACATCAGAACATGCTGGGCAGAAGTGACCTGAATATTCTCTAGGTAGCCCTGAGTGACAGGAAGAGCAATGGGGGCTACAGAGACCCCAGCCTCCTTAGTCTTAGGTCTAGCCCCAAGCTCCAATGGTATAGACATTCTCACAGTGTCAAAATACCCAACTGTACAATAAATCACCCAATTATAGTGTGTAGGGTTAAAGTTTCACCCCAGAAATCGCTAAAATAAACTTATCTGGCAAGCGAAGGGTTAATCTGCAGAGGAGAGAAGGAGAGTCCAAGCCCTGCGTAGGATATTCGCCCAGAAACGCTCACAAAATGGCTGCCGCTGCGGGAGCCAATCAGAAAACAGGCGCGGAGCAAGTGCTCATGGGAAATGTAGCTTTCCCAAAAAGTACCCTAAAACAGTGCCTGAAGCCCCCTGAGTCCCCCAACACACTTGAAACATCAACCGGATGATAGAGCAAAGGTAGACAAGTAAAATGAGCCATCTCTGAAGTCATTGGTTAAACGGTTGCAGAGATACCTCCTAAACAGTCTGGTTCCATAGAAGTGAATGTACAATAGCGTCTATGCGGTAAAGAGCGCCTTAAAGGCGCAGTACACAATTTTTACAAATTTTAAAGTAAAACATTAAAAAGTGTAACACATCAATAGAACATGTGAGGATACCCAAAAAAAACACTAACCCAGTAGGAAAAGTGATGAAAAACACAAAGATAGGAGGCGCTCCTAGTGTGGTATGTAAATACTTCACAATTAGAACATTGCCAGATAGAATCTACTCACAAGAAAGTTGTTCAGTGTGAAACATACGTTTCCACTGAATTCCGAGCTTTTAGGGAACTTGGACCATCCCAAAGGTCTACTCCAGGGAATGTAACTCTATGGCTGCACCTCTTCAACATCCATATCCAGGAAGTTCATATGAACTTCATATGTACTTGATAGTTATGTATAGTAGTGTGTTGTTATTTAGTGTGTGTTAGTCTCCATATTGTTGTAGTCCTGTATATTTGCATATGTATTTTATGTAATTATACTTTGTATTGATGTTTATTTGATTGTTATTTGTTTTTTTCTTTTGGAGTACATTTTTATGTACTTGATTGTTATCATGTACAGTAGTGTGTTATTTAGTGTGTGTTAGTCTCCATTTTGTTGTTGTAGCCTTGGGTATTTGTATATGCATTTTACGTAATTATACTTTGTACTGATGTCTATTTGAGTGTTATTTGGTCCTTTTCTTTGGTGTATTTCTTCTTTTTCTCCTTTTTCTTCTTTATTGATGTGTATTCATTGTGTTATGGTGATCGGGGCACGTGTGGATGTCAGGGTCGCGGCTGTTTCATGCCACTGCACTGTCGATTCTGGAGATCTTTTCTCGTTGCTTCAATTGTGTTTCATATGGTAGTTTGTTTTCGGACAGATGTCCTATAATGTAAGCTTGTGTCCCGTGGCAGTTTTGGACACGGGCTGCACGCAGGCTTATTCTCTTTTTGTTTCTTGCGAGCTATACGACTCTAAGACATATGGTGATCGGACTGAAATATTTTGGTCACTGTAAGTACATTTTTACTATTATTGGTTATAGATCTATTTGGGCTTTCATTCTCTATATTGGTTGTTTTGGATATTTTGTACTTCTTCTTAATTTAAATAAATGAATGGTAACTATTATTGGATTATACATATGACAGGGTAGGATTTGTATTTCAATAAAGTTTTATTGATACATCAGGATCCGTTTGTATAAACTATCACTTAGTCTCTGAAATATTCAAATTATTTATATACTATCTTAAACATCCAGATGTACCTAAGTTGAAGGCTTTTTAGAAAGAGTACACCATGATATGTTTAATTTTTAAATTTTAAAATATCATTAGTTTGTTTTACCTCAAAGGTCATCTGATGCAATGTCAGGTCAACCAATGAGAACCTAGGAGGGAAATTTTAAATGTGTGTTAGGCTGCCATGTTTGTTTCTTTGTATTACTTTGTATAACATACCAGTTGGTTTGATAAAGCAGCCTTAGAGCTGCAAAACATTACGTTATTACTATATTCTATTACTTACAATTGGTTTGTTGTTTTATTTTATTTTATAATAAAAAGTTAATTGTTTTTAGAAACTTCAGCAGCCTACTACATTTTTCTTTTTAATTATCTCACTCCTTTGGATACTGGCTTCCATTTGAACAATTCTACAAACAGATCTGTGTGGAGACAGATTTTGAATTCTACACAAGCTTTAAGTGCTGGTTCTGGGCATATGCCTTGCAATTAGCAACTACAGTTGTGAGTATAACCTTTATGCTACTGGTTATTACTTAATAGTCACGTTTACAGGCATTATTGGGCGCCCTCTGTCTTTGTGTGTTTTTTTCCAGTAGGAAAAGTGTCATAAAACCCCCAAAAGAGTGCCAAACCAGCAGTTAAAGGGTTAAGTTACCACATAGACCTGCTCCAAACAGACATACAGATATACCCAATGAGTGCAGGAGTGTGCAATAGGAACTCCAATGACTACACCCCTGTGCGGAGGGGCACTGTGGGACAAGTGGATCTGCAGCACTCAAAGGGTTGCTCACCTTTCCTGCAGATCTTCTGTCTTCAGATTAACATGTAGTAAGAAGTACCTCAGTGGGTAACTCCTGGGGAAGCACTTGGAGACGGACTTGAGGGAGACCTCAAGTTTCTTGTCAGCCCAGTCTTTCAGAGCGGAAGCATCAAAAACTGGCAAGGCAGTGGACTTAGATAGCCTGGAGACAGGAGCATCCACTTTGGGGAATGAACCCACTGAGCAAGCGCCTCCTCAGAGAAGGGATAAAGATTGGCAAATTTCTTGGAAAAAGAAGGTTTCCTGTCCAGACACTTCCACTCATCAGACACAAGGCGGTCAAGAGTGGGGTTAGGTGGGCCTTTTAGGGCTCCTGAAATACATCAGAGGGATCCAAAGAAACCTCCTGAACTAAGGGAATGTTTAGCGTAGTTAAGACGGCTCCGATCAAGCCCCGAGCCGAGGGGACAGGATCAGCCTCAAAGGGGTCCCCAAAAAAACAGAGAGCAGCCCACGGCAGAACATTCCTCAACATCCGAATCCACCAACAGTTCCTCCTCAAGAGGAATCTGATACGTCAGGTACTCCCTGCAGTTTCGGCAGGGAAGATCTGACGGAAGAAGGGGTCTGCTAGGAGTGGAAGACCCCCTGTAACTGTGATGGAAAGAGTTGCAATGTAGACCGGATGTCTCTAGTAGCAGCCTTGAACTCTTGCACCCAAACTGGCTCTAATGCATGGCCGGAGGTCCCTGGGAGAGACACAGGGACATCAGAACATGCTGGGCATAAATGACCTGAGAATTCTCTAGGTAACCCTGAATGACATGAGTAGCAATACGCAATAGGGGACACAGAGACCCCAGCGTCGTTAGTCTTAGGCCTGGCCCCACGCTCTAACAGATTAGAAATCCTCACGGTGTCAAAACGTTTGAAGTATAAGGAATCACCCAAATACAGTGTGTAAGATTAAAATTTCACCCCAGAAATTGCTAAAATGCACTTATCTGGCAGGCGAAGGATTCATCTGCAGAGGAGAGAAGGAGAGTCCAAGCCCTGTGTAGGATACTTGTTCAGGAAAAGGCACAAAATGGCTGCCGCAGCGGGAGCCAATCAGAAACGAGCGCACAAAGCAAGCGCTCATGGGAGATTTAGTTTTCCCAGAAAAAGTGCCCCAACAGTGCCCGAAGCCCCCTGAGCCCCCCAACACACATAAAACTTTAACCAGATGACAGAGCAAGTGCAGACAGTTAAAATGACCCATCTCTGAAGTCGCTACATTGAGCGGTTACAACGATATGTTCCAAACTGTACAGTCCCACAGAAGTGAATGGAGCAATGGCGTCTATGCGGTAAAAGCAAAACAAATTTTGCAAAGTTGAAACTGTGAATAAAATTACATGAAACATCACTAGAACATGTTAGCAGACCCAAAAACACTGAACCCAGTAGGGAAAGTGCCAATAAACCCCCAAAAGATGCAAAACCAGCAGCTAAAGGGTTAAGTTACCACAGAAACTTGCTCCAAAACACCCAACAGACATACACATAAACACAATGAGTGCAGGAGTGTGCAATAGGAACTCCAAAGGAAAACCCCTGTGCGGAGGGGCACTGTGGGACATGTTGACCTTGCAGCACCCAAAAGGTTGCTCACCTTTCCTGCAGATCTTCTGTCTTCAGATTACCATGTATTAAGAAGAAGCCTCATTGGGCAACTCCTGAGGAAAGAACTTGAACCCAAGATTTTCCCCCCAGGGATTAAGGTCCACAAAAAGCACCTGGATACTGAGCTTGCCACATCTAAGGACATTGTCAGTTATGGTAATCCGCCTAATGGTGGTATTCCATATCTAACAGAAAAATAAAAACCATTAGCTAAAACTATAGCAGAACCGTTCCCTTGCCTGTGTCTTCACCAAGGAACAAATCTTACTGGAGCTGATTTGGCTAGCTGCAGCCAAGGAGGGAAGGTAGGCTCCACCCCATGCATTCACTTCTAGAATTGTTCCTGCCTAATTAAAGGGGTGGATCGCCTACCCAAAGTTACCAGTAACCTGTATTGAAAGGGATAGTAATACTTGAAAATAAGTTTATTTTATATTGTAGCCCTTAAAAAAACATGAAATATGATATAAGTCTTACCTCCCAAACCTTTATGGTTTGGGAGATATTCAGAAGTAAAGTTTCCCCTGGGGTGACGTCATTGCTCCACCCTTCAGATTTGGAATCCGGTCCCGGGACAGGCTGTGCCTCTCCAGAAGTGCTGAGATCACCATCTTTAAAAAGAATTTCTTAATTGGAATGGTCTACAAAGTGTGCTTTCAAGCCAGGCACACTTTGTAGATAGTTCCAATTAAGTAGTTCTTTTCAAAGATCGTGATCTCGGCACTGCTAAAGAGCTGCCGGTTGCTCTGTGGACCGAATTCCAAATCTGTCCACTAGATGGCAGACTTGGCTGAAACGCCAGAGCATTTTACTATATTTTACATGTGAATATCTCCCAAACCATAAAGGTTTGGGAGATAAGACTTATATCATTTTTCATGTTTTTTTAAGGGCTACAATATAAAATAAACTTATTTTCAAGTATTACTATCCCTTGAACGACAGAGAAAGCACTGTTCTAGCTCTATCACAGTATATTTGTGTTTGGACTAAAACTTTGTACTGTTGTACTGCCATATTTCGTTACTGCATAGAATCAGTGGCCATCACATATATGGTGAAGCTATAGACACACAGACATACACATATACACACAAAGGAAAAGTCACAAAGCTTTCTGCCATGATTCGCTTTCTTGGGAATTTTATATTAGTAAAGAATCCAAACCCAGGATTAAAACATGGATGATACATTTTATACACAAAAAAAAAAATAAAGAAAAAATCACATAAGCCATACTTCCTTCATGTTCTGCTTTGCTGAAGGGGAAAGCCTCTTCCTTGGCAAATCATTGGCACAACTTTCATCCAGATCTCGCTTCTTAGAATCATTGGCTCCTGATGCCATAATCCCAGAGAAATCTGCACAAGGAAAAGTAGTAATGGATTAGTTAAAACAGAACATGTAAGAAAGTTTTACATCACACAGAGTGGTAGAAAAGTAGAATAGTCTGCCAGCAGAAGTGATAGAGGTTAACACAGTGACTGAATTTAAATATGCATGGGATAAAAATAACCCTTTGAGTGCCTGGCACAGACAAGACCAAGGGGGCAGTCTACATAGGCTGAATAGTTATCAGGTCATCTATTTCTATGTTTCTAGGATAAGTGTAATACTCATTTGTTGTTCATCAAGAACTACAATCAGCTATTATTTTGATCAGTGCTCAGCTACACCTTTAAAGCCTCCTTTAACAAAGATTACATTATCGTGAAGATAGGAAAGGTCCAGAAAAATGCATGCTTAAGTATGGCTTCAGCTTTGTGCATGGTGTTGTTCATATTAGTGATTATTAAAAAAAACTTGACAAAGGCTGTTGCAAACGTCCATAGTTATCTGGGTAAAAATAAAACACGACTATGAAGTTCATTTTAGCCACACAATCCCAGAAGAGGAAAATAAACTTCAACAAGGCACAGACTCAGTTTCAGGGGACAACTTTAGCATTGAAAAAAGGAAAGAAAAAACACAGCACCACACAGAGTGAAATTGTACCCATAATTATATATACAATGTGTGTTAGGGTGAAGTTTCACTTAAAGTATATACTTAAGTGGACTAAGCAATTCAGCCTAGTAACTTGTACTGCTGGAATATAAATACATTTCTTAATCAATTCCAAAAATAATATGTCCACAAATAGTCAAACTATAAAAGCAATACTATCCCAATTGTCTATAAAGTAAGTTCGTATTTGGGCTCCTAGACACACTTTCTGCTGCTGGTCTCGTCGTGTCGATGCAACTGAAACTCCAAAGGAGAGTTCACATGCAAAAAAGTACAGGGAGGAGGGAGAAACAGCGCAGGCATATCTAAGTGTAGTAAGTTTTGATTTATTCACAAATCGGATTTTAGTCTTACCTGTTAAATCGTTTTCGCTTAATCCATACTGGTTACTGGTAACTTTGGGTAGGCGATTAGCCCCTTTAATAGGCAGGAACAATTCTGAGAAGTGACTACTGGGTGGAGCCTACCTCCTCTCCTTAGCTTGCAGCTAGCCAATCCCCAACCAGTAAGATTTGCAGACTAACTATTGACTAGGAAGAAGGTAAAGGAAGATTCCTGTGAGCATGAACCCTTAATGACCCCCACGTTCTGCCGCAGGAGCGCCAAGCATGGTCCCTTGACAGGGTGGGAGACCAGTAACCTGTATGGACTAAGAGTAAAGGATTAAACAGGTAAGACTAAAATCCTATTTTCTCTGTCGTCCAATACAGGTTACTGGTAACTTTGAGATGTCCAACCATTAAGTTCCCCAGGGTGGGAAGAAAGGCAAGGACCAGGCGTAGGTCCCCAAAGTCACCAGAGCACCAGTGAACCTATAGATTATGGTTAGTGTTGCGCTATTCATGAAGTGTCAACAGACACTAAACAGGGATAAAAACAAACCCCATTAACTGTTTTGCACAGCACACAAACTAGATCCAACAGGGCTCAAAAGTGAAAGAGTACTGAGAGACTAAGGAGATCCTAGACAGGCAAGGCTGCCTCCACGATCTTCCTCCCAAAACTGGCATCAGACGATGCCAGCACATCCACACGATAGTGTTTAGAAAAGGTGTGCACAGATGACCAAGTGGCCGCCTTGCACAACTGATCAGCTGAGGCCTGGTTCTTGTAGGCCCAAGAAGCCCCAATAGACCTCAAAGAATGAGCCGTGACCCTGAAGGCAACAGCTTCTTCCGAAGTTCGTAAGCCTTACGAATCATGGACTTGATCCAAGAAGCAATGGTAACCTTGGAAGCAGGCTTCCCTGCCCTAGGACCCTCAGGAATGACAGAGTGTCAGACTGCCTCAAGGGCTTGAGACAACGCACAACATCCAACAGACGTCAGAAGTAGGGTTAGGACAGAAGGAAGGAACCACAATCTCGGACACAACCTTTGGGAGAAACTCTTGTGAGGTGCGAAGCACCACCTTCTCCTTGTGAAAAACCAGAAAGGGTGGTTTACGAGACAGGGCATGCAGCTCCGCAACTCAGCGAACAGAAACAATCGCCAGGAGAAAGGCCATCTTCCACGTCAGCAGAAGTAGAGGAATGGTAGCCAAAGACTCAAAGGGAGGACGCTGGAGTACTCCCAAGACCAAGTTAAGATCCCACTGAGGAGCAGGAGACTTCAACACCGGATGGGTATGAGCAACCCCCTAGAAGAAAACCTTGACATCAGGAATGATAGCAAGACGCCTCTTAAAAAGGACAGAGCGCAGAAGTTGGGACCTTGAGAGAACCTTCCTGTTGTGTCTGGTTGCCATCAGGGTGATGCATGGCAGACCCCACTGCTGGATGATGAGATAGAACACCTCTGGATGCAGCACACACGGTCCGCTGTCCGCTGTGTACAGACTGAGGAAGTCTGCCAGAACGTTGTCGCCAGGAATATGAACTGTGGAAATGGCAGGGACATGCTCCTCTGCCCAGGACAAAATAGCCTTGACCTCTAACCAAGCTGCGAGACTTCTTGTGCCGCCCTGCTTGATGTAGGTTACCGCTGTAGCGTTGTCCAATTGTACCCTGACCGGGTAATCCTCCAGTTGACATGTGCAGTGATGTAGGGCATGAAATATCGCTCAAAACTCCAAGACATTGATGGGAAGGAGAAATTCTTCCTGATACCACTTTCCCTGAACACTCAAGTGCCCCAGACCGCTCCCCATCCAGAGAGGCTGGCATCTGTCATCACCATGGTCCAAAAGGGCACCAGGAAGGGTCTGCCTTTCAGGAGATTGTTCAGGTTAAGCCACCACGAGAGAATCTGCTCCACTTGAAGAGGGAGAAATAGGGACCTCTCCAGGAGATCCAGTCGACCCCTGCATGCCAGGATTAGAAACTTCTGAAGTTCCGTGGTGTGAGCCATGATAAAACACAAATGCTTCTATGGTGGAAATGAACTTCCCCACCAAGGAGGACAACTTCTTGGCTGGAACCGGATCCTGAGACAGGATAGCCTGGACCTTCAGTTCTATCTGATGAGCCACTTCGTCTGTCAGAAACACCATCCTCTCCTCTGAGTGTCAAAGAGGAGGCCCAGAAAGACCATCTTCTGAGAAAGAATAAGGTCCGACTTATCCAAGTTGATGATCCACCCATGATGGGAGAGAGCATGAATGCAGTCCTGCACCTGTTGGTGAAGGAGATCCAGAGACAAGGCCTTCAGGAGGTCGTCGTCCATTTATGGAGTCACCCTGACGTCATTCTGATGTAGGATGGAGATCAAGGCTCCCAGAACTCTGTTGAAGACTTAAGGAGCCGTGGTAAGGCCAAAGGGGAGGGATGAGAACTGGAAGTGCCCTCTGTCGCAGGCAAAGCGGAGAGACTGCTGACTCCCTGGATGAATGGTGATGTGCAGACAGGCACCTTGAAGGTCCAGAGAGGCCAGAAATTCCCCAGGAGACATGGCTGCTATATCTGTGTGCAGAGACCCCTGGCGGTACTGGGACCTAACCCTAATCTGAGATTCTTCAGATCCAAAATGGGACGACAGCCCCCATCCTTTTTGGAAACCACAAAGAGGCTGGAGTAGAATCCCAAGCCCCTCTCCTGAGGGGGAACTGGCTCCAGGACCGCCTTGTCCAGAAGGGCCTGTTTAGCTTCCTCGAAAAGGCATCTCTTTTCTGTACCCAAGGGAGAATGAGAAACAAAAGGTCCTTGGAGGAGGAAGAGAGGTGAAAGGAATCCTGCATCCCGAGGTCACCACCTGTAAAACCCATGGGTCCACCACAGAGGATTGCTAAGCTGAGAGGTAGTGGCGTAGGTGGCCACCTTCCTGTGGGTGGGGACCCAGGTTCGGTGAGTCATGCAGGAGGAGGTTTGGAAGCCTTGGGCTTCATGGAGGACTTAGATCTCCATTGCTTCTTAGGCATGGATGAGGAGCGCGGAGACTGAGGGACTGTCTGGGTCACTTGGGAGAGTCTGCTTGAAAGGAACGAAAAAGCTGATTCCTTTTAACAGGTACCTTCTTCCTTAGGACCACTGGCAGGTGAGCACTTAAGTTCAGGCCCGAACAGGGAAGAACCCTGAAAAGGCAAAGACAGGAGAGCCTTCTTAGAGGCTGTGTCAGCTGACCAGATCTTAAGGCAAAGAGCCTGTCTGGCTACCACAGACATGGTAGCTGCCCTGGCTACCATATGTACAGCATCAAACAAGGCAGCAGAGACATAATGCTGAGCCTCACCAATGTTAGCAAGAAGACGCAGCATGTCAGAAGTAGGGGTTCCTTGATGGACAGCAGAATTGAGCTGATCAGTCCTAACAGCCACAGCCCTATTCACCCATGCAGAAGCAAAGGTAGGGCGAAGGGCAGAGCTCGCAGTTGCAAAAATAGCCTTGAGAGAAGTCTAAAGCTTCTTGTCAGTCCAGTCTTTAAGAGCAGAGGCATCAGCTGCTGGCAAGGCAGTTGATTTAGAAAGCCTGGACACTGGGGCATCCACTTTAGGGGGATTAACCCACCGAGTAAGGGCAGTTTCAGAAAACGGATGGTTTCGTGTCTGGAAATTTCCACTCCTCTGAAACCAAGCTGTCAAGGGTGGGATTAGGTGGAAAGCAGGCATCAGGCCTAAAAGGCTCCTGGAAAACATCAGAGTAGTCAGAAGATGCCTCCTGCACCAAGGGAATGTTCAGGCTGGACAACACAGCCCTTATCAGGCCCTCAGCTGAGGGAATGGGGTCCCCAAAAAACTGGAATGAAGGAACAGCTGAACAGTCATCATCATCATCGTCCACCAATAATTCCTCCTCAGAGGAATCAGACACATCAGGTACACCCGGCGGTTTAGGCAGGGAAGATCTGATAGGGGCGGGGGTCTGCAACGAATTGAAGACACCCTGTAAAGTGTATGGAAAGAGTTGTAAGGTGGATCGGGGGTCCCTGGTAGTAGCCTTAAACTCTTGCATCCATATTGGCTCTAGTGTATGGCTGGAAGCCACAGCAGGGGATTCAGGGGAAGTAGGGTATGCTGGGCAAATATGACCTTAGTATTCTCTAGGTAACCATGACTGACATGAGGAGCAATGGGGGACACAGACACCCCAGTATCCTTAGTCTTAGGTTTAGCCCCAAGGTCTTGAGTAGACATTCTCACAGAGTCAAAACGGTCAAAGTATCAAAACACCCACAATAAAGAGTGTATGATAATTAATGCACCCCAGAAACACTAAATTAAGACTTATCTGGTAGGCAAAGGTTTACGCTGCAGAGGAGAGAAGGAGAGTCCAAGCCCTGCGTAGGATACTCAATCTGCGAATACACAAAATGGCTGCCGCGACGGGAGCCAATCGGAAATGAACGCGCAAATCGGGCGCTCATGGGAAACGTACTTTCACTGACAGAGTAGCCCAATAGTGCCCAAAGCCCCCAACATCCCCAGAACTTGACCAGATGACAGAGCAAGGGAAAACCAACATTATGAGCCATCTCTGACCACGTTAACTGGAGTGGTTGCAGAGATACGTCCTAACTGTAAAGTCCCATAGAAGTGAATGGAGCAATGGCGTCTATGCTGTAAACGCGTTAGCGAGGTGAATCCCAAACGTGAAAACACTCAAACACTAAACCCAACAGGGAAAAGTGCCCCAAATACTCCAAAAAGTGTGAACCAGCAAAAAAAAGGGTTAAGCTACCACAGAAACTTGCTCCAAACACCTCACAGACATACAGAATAAACCCAATGAGTGCATGAGTATGTAATAGGAACTCCAAATGAGACCCCGGTGCAGAGGCGAAACATGGAACATGTGGACCTCAGCACTCAAAGGGTGCTCACCTTTTTCAGCAGGTCTTCTGTCTTCAGATTACCATATATCAAGAAGAAGCCTCAGTGGGCAACTCCTGGGGAAAGAACTTGCAGCCAAGATTTTCCCTCCAGGGCTTAGGTCCACAAAAGCGCCTGGTAAACTGAGCTATCCACATTTGGGTAATGGGAATTGTCAGTGATTGTAATCCGCCTAATGGTGGTATTCCATTTCTAACAGAAAAATAATAAAAAAGCTAAAAACTATAGCAGAACTGTTTTCTTGCTTGTGTCTTGACCAAGGAACAAATCTTACTGGATGGGGATTGGCTAGCTGCAAGCTAAGGAGAGGAGGTAGGCTCCACCCAGCAGTCACTTCTCAGAATTGTTCCTGCCTATTAACCCCTTAGTGACAGCCGCATTCGTACGCAGCTGTCACCTTAACGCCCGCCGAACATTTTTTTTTACGGAGACCCGGACTTCCGTGACTTACCAGGTACGTCCTCTGTCACTAAGTGACAGTTTCTGCGGGACGTACCTGGTAAGTCATCCGTCGTTAAGGGGTTAAAAGGGCTGACCACCTACCCAAAGTTACCAGTAACCTGTATTGGATGACAGAGAAAAATACATAAAAAAAAATAGAACGTACTGGACATAAAAAATAAACAATAAGTAGCTAAAAGAGCAATCAGCCTAAAATACTATTGGTATAAGAAGAGTTACAAATATGAAGATAGACTGGAAGTCCCTGATGTTGAGGAAATAATTATCTTCTATATGCACCAAAGAGTAGAGGTGTATTATATACTACGTAAATGGTGGCAGATGGATTAAAGCGGAGAGATGGGTAGTGTAGAGGCCACTGGGAACAGAAGGATATGAGACTAATATATTCATTAGTATTGGTATGCAGAAGATAAAAATATACATGCACCTCACAGAGCTTTTACGCCAGGCTTCTCTGAGGCAGGGGACCGGTAACTGTAGATAGCAGGGTGCATTAATTAACATAGTTGAAGCCAACTGTCATACTTATCAATATTGTTCTGTGCTAGATAGGTATACATTCCTTTTTTTGAAAGCAGTTACAGCATCTACAGCACACCAACCAAAGGAACAAAATTCCTTAACTTTACTGCTCTTATACTAAAATATCCCTGCCTTTGTTTTAGTCAAAAGTGCCTTTTGTCTAGTCTTAATGGAGGACCTTGTTTTTTTGCTTGGATCTTTGAATAAATAATTCCTTGAATATATTTGTAAATGGTAATCATATCACCCCTTATAGATCTCTTTTCTGATTTAAACAACCCAATTTGGTTAGTCTCTTTTTAACTTGGATCATCAAATCCCTTTATCATTGTTGTCGCACGACTCTTCACTTTTTCCAGTTCAATAATGTTTTTTTTAAGAACTGGTGCTCAAAACTGTACTCCATATTCTAAATGAGGCCTTAAGAAGGACTTATATAGAGGTATAATTATATTTGCATCCTCTGCATCTATACCCCTTTTTATGCAGGACAGTACCAGATTTGCTCTTGTAACATCTGAGTGACTCTGCACATTGCTGTGAAGTCTATCATCTATCAGTACTCCTAAATCTTTCTCTAATGAGGATTCACAAGAGATAAAGCTACGCTCACAGAAGAAGGTTGCACCCTCTGCTCTGCTACAACAGGCTAAAATCTATCCTAATATCAGAGAGGAATTTGTATACACAGATAAATCAATCACATGGAGAACAATGTATCTTCCAATAGGTGAATCGATATTGATAAACCAGATATTGATGATCCCAATACAATGGCTTAATGTGTATGTGGGCACTACTGGGGAGGGGAAGAAGCAAAGACTGACCAGCTGTGGTACAGAAACGAATCCTGTGACACCCCACTTACAACTTTAAACCTTAAAAAAAGGTTTCATTTACAACAACTATATCAATCATTTAATAATCCATGCACATATATCACCTCCCAAACCAAAGCATTTCAATGTATGCAGTAACCTGTTTTGAGGTACTGTATTAAAGGCTTTGCAAAATCCAAGTATACTACATCAACAGCAATTTGCTTGTCCAAATTACTACTTACCCTTTCATAAAATGCAAGTAAATTAGTTTGACATGATCTATTCTTCATAAAACATTGTTGGCTCCTATTAATAATGATGTTGGTATTCACATAGCTCTGAGTAATGCCAGTTAGTAACCCTTCTAATAGCTTACCCACTATGGATGTCAAGCTCACAGGTCTAAAATTTGCTTTTGGATCTTGGCGCCTTTTTGAACAATGGTACTACATCAGCTTTCCTAACAGGGCACTATGCATGATGAAGGAGAATCAATAAATATTAAAGGGATCTATCAACCCTTTATAAGCTGCTCTTAATGTAATCTCTATATAAACTAACATTTGAGTATTGTATTAATTTTGTAATTGAAAATGTTATTTGGGCCAAATAGAAGGAAATATTGCACTGACCCTACTTCCAGATAGACTGCGGGTACAGCTCTATACCTGCAGTTTGTAACTCTGCCTATGCTCCCCTTCCTCTATCCAGCCTCCTCCGATGACAGGCTCTCTCATTGGTATCAAATACGAACTTAATGCAATGTAATCGCTATACATTTAAAGGGATAGTAATACTTCATTTTAACTTTATTTTATTTTGTAGGCATTAAAAAATATGAAGAATGATATAAGTCTTATCTCTCAATCCTTTATGGTTTATGAGATATTCACAAGCAAAGTTCCCCTCCCCGCCCCTTTTACCTAATGTAAGCCATCTCTTCTCAGATGTGGATCAGGTTGTATGACCAGACAGATAACAGAAGGGGACAATTTTCTTTGTATGAAAACAATGAAAGCCCTTCACCCCTTGTCAAGTTTTTCAGCTTTTTCCCTTATCTTATTTGAAGATTGTCACTCTCTGCAGTCTACCTGGGCACCTCCCTTCTGATTTGGTTGAACAGGGGGGGGAAACTTTGTTTGTGAATATCTCTTAAACCATAAAGGTTTGAGAGATAAGACTTATATCATTCTTCATGTTTTTTTAATGCCTACAAAATAAAATAAAGTTAAAACGAAGTATTACTATCCCTTTAAGAGCAACTTATATAGGGGTGATATGGTATATCTTTTATAATAATTCGCTAAAACGTGTGTAACAACCAGTCATGCGCAGTAGACACTGCTGCGCATGCTGCAGTCATGCGCAGTAGAGATTGCCCGTGCCATGGCTGAAACAGAGCTGGATGCTCAGGAGCGTCCAGCTCTGTATCAGCTGTGGCGTTGACAGTCTCTACTGCGCATGACTGCCCCGCGACCGGCTGACAGTGGCACTGTGGCCCGTGTAACGGGCTCTTCAACTAGTATGATATATAAGGGTCAGAAATATCCCATAAAAAATGCTTAGAGTTTTGCAGAGGTTCACAAAATAAACTATATGCCACAAATCCTCTCTTTCAAACTACTATGGTTTGAGAGATCTAGGCATTCAAATTTCCTCCCTCCCCTTCCCTTCTCCTGACATCAGCGCTGTGCTGACAGCAGGAGATCCCGGTCTGGGGACCATCTGGGGGCTCTGCAGCAGAGCCACAATTGCGTTATTGGAAAATAATTACTTCATTGGAAAGGTCTACAAAGTGTGCCTGGTTTGCAAGCACACTTTGTAGACCTTTCCAATGAAGTAATTATTTATAAATATTGTGATTTCGGCTCTGCTGGAGTGCCCCCTCGAATCGGCCAACTTGAATCTCCTGCTGTCAGCTTTACAGTTCACATCAGGAGAAGCGGAGGGAGGGGGGAACTTTGAATGCCTTTGAGAGATCGGATTTGTGGCATATAGTTTATTTGTTGAACCTCTACAAAACTGTAAGCATTTTTATGGGACATTACTGTCCCTTTAAGTATAATGGTCTTGCTATCACTGAACTAAAGTTCCTTAAAGGGATAGTAATACCTAAAATGTAAAAAAAAATATGTTGTAGGGTTTACCCCCCTGAGTAAAACAAGAGTACTCCCACTGCTGAAAGATGTTTCATTCAAAAGTTATTAATTTTCAAAGTTGAATTTTTTAGGTGCAATATCACAGTGGCCTGAAATTTTACAGTGGCGCTGTTGCTACACCATCCTATGGAGATTTATGGTCCTGAGACCAGAGCTGTCCATAGGATCGTGTAGCAACAGCGCCACTGTACAATTTCAGGCCACTGTGATATTGCACCTAAAAAATTCAACTTTGAAAATTAATAACTTTTGAATGAAACATCTTTCAGTAGTGGGAGTACTCTTGTTTTACTCAGGGGGATAAACCCTACAATATATTTTTTTTTACATTTTAGGTATTACTATCCCTTTAAGAACCTTTGGATGTATACCATCAGGTCCAGGTACTTTTTAAAACCATAACCTTTTCCAGTCTCTTTTGGACTTTGTCCTCAGTAAGTCATGTACATGAGTGAGGAAATTCTGTGTTTTTGTTTGTTTGCCCATAGCCTGTCATTGATGCTTCCTTTGTATATACAGAAGAAAATAATTTGTTTAACCCCTTAAGGACCAGGAAAATCTGAGGTCGTTTTCACTTAAGGACCGGAGCAATTTTGACCCTTTTGACTATGTCTTTGTTCAAAAGTGTTTTTAGGAAAATTAAAGAAAACTTTTTTTTTTTTTTTAAATACAGAGATACTTTTTTTCCTCTTGGGAACATTTGGGCATAATGGGTTCAATTTTTATGGAGACTGCATGAAAGTTTTGACTGGTCAGTCATACCTACAAAATGGGCAGTTTTAAGTGGTCACTGTCCCCCCTGGGTGAAAAACCCCATGCCCCCCCCCCCATTTTCCCATTTTTTTATTGATGACATTTGGCAGTGTGTATAAATGTACAACAATCACACTTCCTATTTTGGTTATTGAAATGTTTTTTTATGTAAATAAATTTTTGGTAAAAAAGAACAAAAAAAAAAAAGTTAATTTTAGCAAGTCAAAAATGGACCTACATTTAGGCAGCCTCCAGCACAGCAGTGAAGGGGTTAATACCCCCAGCTGCTGCACTAAGTGTCTCCTCTCTGCTTCTCTGTCCCTTACTTTGATAGCAAGGGACAGACGGCTGAGAAGAGACACTAGAGGCAGTGTAGAACACTGCCTCATTCATTCGTTCACATTGCCAGTACATGGGATCACTGCTGCAGCGATCCCATGACTCGGCACTTGTGAAAGTGGCTGAGACTGAATGCTCTGGTCCCGGAGCGCTCAGTCTCAGGCGGGAATTAATGATAGAAGTGTGCACAGAGGCGCGCTGCTATCATTTAACCCATGATGTACCAGGACCGTCACTGGTCCTTAAGTCAAATCTACCCATGACGGTCCTGGCACGACATGGGTCTTTAAGGGGTTAAGGTGTCAGCCATACCCTTATCCTCACTAATCAATTGACCTGTCTCAGCCTTAACCGGACTAATATCAACTTTAATCTTTGTTATTTATATACTTTTAGAATTGCTTCAGATTTTTCTTGCTCTTTTGCAATACTTCTCTCATTTTCAATTTTATCAAATTTTACCCTTTAAGGACCGGGAAAATCTGAGGTGGATTTCACTTAAGGACCGGAGCAATTTTGACTATGTCTTTGTTCAACAGTGTTTTCCCTCTAAGTACTTTATCTTATCCATGAAAATTATATACCGTTTGTTTTTTTACGCACAAATAGGGCTCTCTTTTGATAGCACACTTGTATGGATAGCCCACCATTTATTATAGTAAAATTTAAAAAAAAATGGTTATAATATATATAAAAAAAATATATATATATATCTCTTTTTTTTTCTCTTGGGATCATTTGTGCACAATGGGTTAAAACTGTATGGAGACTGCATGGAAGGTATGACCGGTCAGTCATACCTACAAAATTTTAAACGGGCACTGTCCCCTTTGGGTGAAAATTCCCATGTCCCTTTTTCCCACCCTATTTTGCCACTTTTTTTTATTGATGAGCATTGGCCGTGTGTTTAAATGTATTACATGGCTCCACAACAATCAAACTCCCAATATTGTTTAACCCCTTAAGGACCAACCGCGCATGCATGCGGCAGTCATTTAAGGACCACAGAGCTTTTTTTTTTTTAATTGAATCGATTCCGAACTCCCCAAATGGCGTGCAGCCACGTGGGGAGCCTGGAATTCCATGACGCTCCTGGTATGTCATTGGTCCTTAAAGCAAATCCAACCATGACATACCAGGACCATCAAGGGTCCTTAACGACCCTTGACGGTCATAGTACATCATGGGTCGATCAGAGTTAATGAACCATGACGTACTTTGACTGTCATGGAATTCCGGGCTCCCCCCGCGGCTGCACGCTGTTCAGGGAGTCCGGAACCGGAATTTGAAAAAGGGGGAAAAAAAAAAAAATTCTCCGTGGTCCTTAAGTGACCGCATCGCGTGGCCAGTCGTTAAGGGGTTAATAACTTTATTTATTTTTTTTAAACACGTATTTAGCAGGTCAAAAATTAACCTGCATCCAGCCAGCCTCCTGCACCAGTAGTGAAGGGGTTAATGTCCCCCAGCTGCTGCATTTTTTTCCCCCACTAGGTATCGCCTCTCTGCTTCTCTGTCCCTTATTTGATCATAAGGGACAGAGAGGAGACACAGAGGCGGTATTGTAAAGTAGGCTGACCAGATCTCGCCTTTAACCGGGGACACATAAGAAATAGCCATTTTGCAGTACTTCACTGAAATCAATGCAGTCCTGCAGTATGCATTTCTCCTATGCGTCCCCGGTTAAAGGTGAGGTCTGGTCAGCCTAACGTAAAGCATCCTGCCTCATTCATTTAGAATGCCAGTACATGTGATCGCTGATGCAGCAATCACATGACCTGGCACAACTGACAGGGGCTGAGACTGAACGTTCCGGTACCGGAGCGCTCAGTCTCAGTCTGGATTGAATGATAACAGCGTGCACAGAGGCGCGATGCTATCACGGTCCAGGACCGTCATGGTTTCTTAACGATATTCTACCCATGACGGTCCTGGAACTTCATGGATCATTAAAGAGATAGTAATACTTTGTTTTATCTTTATTTTGTAGGCATAAAAAAAAAAACATGAAGAACGATACAAGTCTTAGCTCTCAAACCTTTATGGTTTGAGAGATATTCACAAGCAAAGTTTCCCCTCCTGCCCCTTTTACATAGTGTAAGCAATCTCTTCTCAGATGTGGAATGCAGTCCATAGACCAGACAGATAACAGGGGACAATCTTCTTCCTATGAGAACAATGAAAGCCCTGCCCCCCTTGACAAGTTTTTCAGGTTTTTCCCTTATCTTAATTGTAGATTGTCCCTCTCTGCAATCTACCTGGGCACCTCCCTTCTGCTCTGGCTGAGCAGTGTTACATCAGTAAAAGGGGCGGGAGGGGGATACTTTGTCATTGAATTACTCTTGAACTACAACTCTGACAGAACTGAAATAACACTCTCCAAAGTCCAAATAGTATGATTATTAATTAGAGCTGCTTTTATTATGAAACATTACTATCCCTTTAAGGGGTTAATTGCTTGATTGCAGATATTATTCTTTTTATTTTTAAGTTATATATCTGACCCTTCTGACATACTTTAAAAGCCTGCTTCTTATTTCTAATTTCCCTTCAAACCTCATTATTAAAGGGTGGTAATAACTCTATTAAAGTTCATGACTGAGTCTTCTTTATTGTTTGTGTAACGCATAGCTCTGTATTTCATTACTTACATGTTTGTAGTTCAAGAGCTATTCAAGCTAAACGGATCCCCCTTCAGGCCACCTCCCCTAAGATCTGGAATCCGGTCGTGGGACAACGATTATTCAGTAAGTATAAGGAAAACCCTGTCCCCCTTGAAGGAGGGCAGGATTTTCCTTTTGCTTACTTAAGATTGTCCCTTGCTGCGTTCCATCAGAACCAGACAGAGGCTCAGTGAGACAGGAGCGGGAGGGGGATAGTTTCAGCTTGAATAGCTCTTGAACAACAAACATGAAAGTAATGAAATAGAGCATTATGTGTTCCACAAACAATAAAGAAGACTCGGACATGAACTTTAATAGAGGTATTATCACTTTAAGCCATATTGTTCTTAATTTGTTCCTCTTGTCCTTATTCCCCAATTGTATATATTAACATGTTTATCTAAGAGCGTTTTATACAAATGCCAGGAATCTTGTGCATTATCATCTTTGAAGAATACATCCCACTGAATATCCTTTAATACTGCTTTTCGCTTTGTAAAATTAGCCTTTTTAAAATTGAATGTTTTGGCTAAACCCTTGCCAATTGGTTTCCCATAACAAATTTCAAAGGAGACCACATTTTGGTCACTGCTGCCTAAATGTTCCTTTACCTGTAAATGGTATATCATGTTAGAATTATTTGAGAGCACTAGGTCAAGCAAGGCCGCTTTTCTAGTTGGCTCCTCTACTAGATGATACATGGAACTGTCATTAAAACCTACATAAAAAATTATTTCCCTTTGCTGCACTGGAAATTATAGTTCTCCAGTCAATTTCAGGATAGTTAAAATCTCCTATTATGATTCAATTCCATGACAGTGAAGCCTTTTCCATTTGCAGTAAAAGATGGGCTTCCTCAAACTCCCCAATATTAGGTGGCTGGTAGCAACTCTCCATTAACATATTTTTATTATGCATGCACCCAGTGTGCATTTCACCCCACTGAACCCTTAATGTATATCTTCCTTTATACTAGGTTTTAAGGCATGATTTACAGAAGTATACCACCCCTCCCCTTCTGTGTTATAGCTAGTGGTTACCCCTTCTGCATTTTTTGTTACAGACCTGACGACATTTTCAATACTATATAACTCCTAAACTGGAAAACTTCAGCTTTATTCTTCAAACAGCTCAAAAAGTCTTATGGTTTTGGCACTTAACACAGAACCCTCATTTGCACAGCTATAATATGACAACTTCAGAAACAGCTTTAACAAGAGGAATGCATATGGATAGAGAATCTGAAAACAAGGATCCAGACAGTAGCCAAATGGCAGGTAAATATAGCTGTGAACTACACTAAAAAACATTGCTCTAGGGAGAGTAGAGCAAGGTAATCAAAGTTCATACTCCTCTGACTAGTATATGAACCTGTTAGGCAGGTCCAAATGTCTACCTAAGAGTAAAACAAAATAGAAGTATAAATGCAGCCTATCAGCCAAAAACAAAAACCTGGAATGAACAAGTCTAAATTAAAGCGGAACTACCACCTCAACTTAAGTCACCCTGCAATACTTAGACAGGTGACGACAAGTTTAATAATCATTATTTTACCTCTCAAAAGTGCCCCTGAATAAAGTTATCTTTAAGCTTACGAGACTGGAAGCCAGGCATCACTGTGGACATCTTGAATGTGCGCCAGCGCTGTCAGTCCCAGTCACCCTTCACAGGCATTGCACTGGCCCGAAGGGCTCAGGAAAAGGCTGACGGAGCAGGTGCACAGGCTGCAGTAACCTGGCAGTCAGTCTCGGAAGCTTAAAGGGATAGTTATGTTTCATAATAAAAGCAGCTCTAATTAATCATCAGAGTATTTGGGCCTTGGAGAGTGTTATTTCAGTTCTGTAAGAGTTGTAGTTCAAGAGTAATTGAATGATAAAAGTATCACCACCACCCCGCCCCTTTTACTGATGTAACACTGCTCACCTCAGAACAGCTGGAAGGTGCCCAGGTAGACTGTAGAGAGGGACAATGTTCAATTAAGATAAGGGGAAAAAGCTGAAAAACCTGTCAAAGGAGAGCAGGGTTTTCACTGTTCTCAGAGTAAGAAGATTGTCCCTTACTGTTATCTGTCTGGTCTTACAACCAGATTCCATATCTGAGGAGAGCAGTATTACACTAAGTAAAAGGGGCAGGAGGGGGATACTTTATCATTCAATTACTCTTGAACTGCAACTCTGACAGTATAGAAATAACACTCTCTGTGGCTTAAATACTATTAAGATTAATTGGAGCTGCTGTTTTTATGAAACATTACTATCCCTTTAAGGATAACTTTATTCAGGGGCAGTTTTGAGAGGTAAAATAATGATTATTAAGCTAGGTGCCACCTGCCTAAGTATTGCAGGGCGACTTTAGTTGAGGTGGTAGTTTTGCTTTAAACATTCTGTGCATAGCACAGGATGTCTTTATTCAGCTGAGGTGAGAGAAAAAAAAAATGGTGGCTCAAATGAAAAAGTAAGAGCCATTTATACCGTAATTAATTTCTATCTTGTTCTCCTTTCACCTGGAGATTATGCCATTTCCCATTTGGTGCAGGTTGCTGAAAAGGACGAGGGGAAGGGATGGGAGAGATGTTGGGTTAAAATGGGATAGTAATGTTACGATTAGAACAATAGTGCAATGCATCCTTGTAGTGTATACAACTGATTACTGAAGTAAATAATGCTGATTCTGCTCTACTTCGCTTGAAATAATGTCATACATTATCCTCCACACGGACCTTATAATTATGTCATCCAATCGAGCCTTGGAGCTGTAAGCCGATGGCAATGTGGGAAAACTTCTTTCAATATACAGAAAACCCTGCCATCCTTCGACAAGGAGGTCAGGGTTTTCTGTATACTTAATGGAAGCAGTTTGTGTCTCGTAGCTCTCTGTCCGGTCAAGTGATCGGACTGCCGATCTATCAGGAGGTGGCCTGGCAGTCTGAAAAGGGACATGAGGAGGATAATAACGTATAATATTATTTCAAGTGATGAAGAGCAAGCATTACCATCATCAGTGATCAGCTGTATAAACTACAAGGATGCATTACAGCATTGTTCTAATCGTAGCATTACTATCCCTTTGATGAGAAAACAGATGGAAAGAGGTGAGAAAAGGATTTGATTTGCAAAAATAAGGAGAGAAGAGATATAAAAAGAGAAAGGAATGAAAGGGTAGGAATGGGGTGTAGTCTTCACTTCTCCTTCCCCTGGCCCCTACACAAAATGCATATATATTTGTTTTAAACAGTTCACTTTTATTAGAGTTCATTTTGATTCTTTTAGGGATGAAAGACAATGAACATATGCATCCCCCCCAAAAAAAAAAAAGGCTGGCAGACATGATGAAGCACATCCTATGAGAAAAGGGATGTTACTGGTTTCCCTCATGACTCAATTAGCATAATGTACAAATCTAAATAACTCAAAAACTAGCACTCTAAATAAAAAAAATGAATATCTAATATGACAAACAGTTTAAATTAACTTTTCATGCTTTTAAAAGAACTGAATAAAGTGATAGGAATTGCCTTTTGCTTCACTTGGCTTGGACATTTTTTGTATATACCTTGACACTTTCAATAAAATTATTGTTTCCATTAATGTTTATTTATTCTGCTGTTGCAAAACATAGTCAAACTGCCTGTATGCATTGTGTTACAAAGCACTGGATACCCCTCTGACACTCAAAGGGTTAAAAACAAGGAAGGCATAATTTCTTACTTATACAAACAATTGGTGGCGCTATATGGACACGGGGTTATTACTTTCTTAAATGGTTGCTGCCTCGAACAAGATCTCTGCTATCAGATCTCCAAAAAAACTACTATTTACAAAAACAGTTCCGGCGCTACCATCAGAAAGACTAATAAATCATACCATAAAGACTCCTTCCTTATAATCAGATCCCTTTAATAAACAAGATGTTATAAATTTCTTCGTTCTCTCTCATATATACTTAATACCCTTAACACATGAGAAAAGTTATTTTAAGGTTATAGGATCTTAATCATACTCCATCAAATCTCTCATATGTGATGGTGAAGTAGATACATCCAATATATACTCAAGAAACAATAAAATCCTGAAATTCGCCCCCAAAATAACCTTCTTTAAATAATCCGTCTCGATCCACACACAATCCACACCCCAACAGAAATAATGCTACAGTATGCGTCAGCTTTCCACATCCACCAGATCACCAAACATCAGGGTAAACAAGGATCTCTGCTCCAATTACACTCTCCCTGCACGAGTATCGTTAGTATACACCAACGTTTACCATTACTGCAGCAAGTTCATACCGAGGCAGGTTTCCCCTCTCCTGATGCTCCGGGTCCTATACAATGTAGCAAGCTTGACTCACACCGATCCAAATTCCGCCCAGTGAAGCTATGTGTGGATCAAACTAGTTACAACATTGCCTTTAATATATACACGCTTCCACCTCTTAAAACGGAAAGATGATCCGTTTATCAAGGAGTTGCGACTGATAAGCAAAACAAATATATATAAAAAATAAAAACAAAAATCAATAAAAATATATAAAAAAATATATATAAAAAAACAAAAATTAAAAAACAAAAAAGCTAAAAAAATTAAAAAATCCAATTAACATCGTACATAAAGTATAAATCAGTCTCTTCCCCTAACTTGACTCCTTTATTCTTTAGACGTTGAATTCAACTTTAATGTCTGTTGTAATTTAAGAAGATAGTTTTTTCTTCTCCACAATCTCCTTTAAGTGGTGCTAGGTCACAGAACAGATTATTATTAAATGGATATAATATCCAACTTCAAGACCACTATATTCTACTGATATAAGTGATCACATGTATTAATAAACACCATCTCCGTTCATGAATCAAACCAAATCGTATCAATCAGGAACTATAACACCACCAAATAAACCGCTACTTATATCTTCTCCTCCTTCTTCAATCCTTCTGTATTTAACCAGTCCGGTATTAAACCGGTAACTCACGGTTTCGGTATGTGTTAGAACCGCTGGTCTCGATAGGGTCCAGTTCCCACAGGTATTCTCAGCGTTCTTATTGTTCTCTGATTTCCCGCCTGGATGATGTGTATTCAAATACAAGTTTGATGCACAATCTGTATCCACCATTAAATTGACAACATTCTGTTCTGAGCCATACACCTTGACATCTCAAGCAACGGACTTCCAACGCGTTTCGGGATTCCCCAATCCCTTCTTCAGGGAAGTGGATTGTGTGTGGATCGAGACGGATTATTTAAAGAAGGTTATTTTGGGGGCGAATTTCAGGATTTTATTGTTTCTTGAGTATATATTGGATGTATCTACTTCACCATCACATATGAGATATTTGATGGAGTATGATTAAGATCCTATAACCTTAAAATAACTTCTCATGTGTTAAGGGTATTAAGTATATATGAGAGAGAACGAAGAAATTTATAACATCTTGTTTATTAAAGGGATCTGATTATAAGGAAGGAGTCTTTATGGTATGATTTATTAGTCTTTCTGATGGTAGCGCCGGAATAATTTCTTACTTGTCTGTTGGATTTTTCTACTACTAACAGACTTAATTTTCTTTACCTTTTTCACCAAAGGTAATAACATGACAAGTCATCTCCCCAGAGTGTGTCTCTGTTCTGCAGTCATAACAGGGCCAGATAAAATAAAATAAAAAAATAGATAAATAAATAAAAAGAAGTGTTGAAAATATATTTTCTATGGGTTTGAATGGCAAGAAATCTAAACTTACAGGTAGATATCAAGTCCGTAACAATTACCTTATGAGAATCATTCTAACAATGCTTTGAAGAAAAATGGCATTTTCATTGTTGCTTTACAAAAAGTAAGCATGCAGCTTATACTAATCTTCTCAGGAAATTTTAAGGCCTTTATCCTGTCCACCTTAATATGATGGAACTATTACAACACAGTCATCACACAATTTCAGTGCACAAAAGTAATTTAAGACAAATTTGGTCCATGGGGGGGGGGGGGTTAAAACATTTTGCAGCAGTGAATGATCCCTTTTAATGGACAAGATTATTATTATGAAGAACTAATATGTGGATCAATTAAAAATGCATCATGAACTGCTACAAAGTAATCCTAAGAATCTAACATGCTTATATCATGTGACCGCTAACAGGCCAGGACTTCAGTCATTTCCTGTTTTCAAGCAGGAAATCCTGGCCTGTCAGTGGTTTATGAGGATAGGTTTGTGTACCACTGCTTTAGACAGACGTTATTGGTTTCCTGGCAACCAGAGGAAAAAAAAAAAAAAAAATTGGATATAGATGCAGAAGTATTTGGATACATTGGGGGAATGGGTGGATAAAAGGCATATGCACTTTAATACGGATGATAGTAATAAGTTGATGCATCAGAGTTGCAGAAACAAGCATTCTACATATACACAAAATGGGAAACTACTTGGGGAGACTGTTAGAGAATAATCTGGGAGCACTTGTAGAATCAACAAAATGCTATTATCTAGCAATAGGTCAAAAATTTTGCCTCAAAAGTGAAACTGGCAAAAAAAAAAAAAAAACCACAAACATAAAATGGCACTTCCTGCCAAGCCGGAAATGTCCCACTTTTTTCCCACCTAGCCCATTTCATTGAAATCAATGTTAAGACTTAATTTCCGGGGGATGCCGATGGAGATGGCTGTGAGCTCCCGACTCCTTGCTAATGTAAGCGACCCTAATAGCTTCTTTCTTGACACTTCACCCTTACCCATGGATTACTGACCCCTCTGAACGGTAATGTCCAGTAAAAGGCGAATAACGCTTCAATAGCTACTTATTTGCTGGGAAAAACGCCTGCGGGGTCTTCAATTACTAGTCCTTCTTCAGCTTCCAAGATGGCCGCCTCAGGTAAAGCGAACAAAGGACCCTCTTACCAAGGCCGATTTGCACTCCTTGCCAACTAAGGATGACCTTAACCGCTTTGTAGTGAAGGAGGATATTTAACATCTCCCTTCTCGTCAAGACAGATATCATGCTTAACCTCTGCTGCTTGCTCTCTTTCTCTCACAAGGACTCCATTAAGAGATGGCCCAGACAGCTACATGAAATCACATTTGATGGATAAGATGTGCAGCTCTATAATGACCTTTTTCCATTTACTGTGCAAATGAGACATTATTACGGTGCCGTGATTATTGTTTGCCTGGTATGGTTGTCTGTCCTGTTCCCTTTGGCGAGCTGGCAGCAGCATTTCCAGCCGCTGCTGCCTGTATGCTGGCCTCTCTGTCGTGGGCGGGCGTCATTGATGTCTCGCTCGCCGTTTTGTAGCCTTCGACCCTATTGGCCAATTGTGTCCTGCCTTCTCTTTTGGCCTTATATATGGCCTGAACACTAGGCTTAGTTGCCCTTTTGTGGTGTACCTGTGCGTTACTACTTTGTGTGCTCTCGTTTGACCCTTGCCTACTGACTACCTTTCTTAGTGTATGACCCAGGCCTTGTCTGACTACCCGTTCCGATCTGACCCTGGTTCTGGCTGACTACTCGCTCTGTGTGTTCTGTGGCTCTGGCCGACTACCCGCTCTGTGCTTGACCGCGGTACTGTCTGACTCTTCACTGTGTCTCAACTGGCTTTTGCCGGCTCTCGCTCCGTACAGCCTACGAGCAAACTTTAACTCCCTGGTATTGTTATGGATACCTTCCGCTTGGTAGCTCAGGGTTAGTTTCACCCCTGTGTTAGTCTCGCTCCGTGCATCCTGGACTAGCTATACCTCCGAGGCTATTACCGGTCTGTGACCCGGTTTCGCTCCTGTTGCCTGATTCCTACCTCTCTAGGTTTCTGCATGCTCGCTCTGTAGAATCATAGACTAGATTCTACCTCCTTTGCTGCCTTGGCGATCCACGGTCGCAGGTTGTATAGCTCAGTGTCCGCTCCTGGGTAGTGGACTACGCACTGTCCTCACACCTGTTCCTGGGAAGGTTGGGGAAGTGCTTTGCTACTGTATATTGAGCTTAATAAACTGGTTAAATTCACCTGTACCTGTGTTGTGTGATTCTTTATCCTAAGTGTACCGTGACAGACGTGCTTTTAAACCGCTGACTGATGCCTTCCGGGATAACCATGTTTCCTACCGGTGGGGTTTCCCCTTCGCACTCATCATCTCCCATGAAGGTTCCACACATGTTCTCAAGACCACAGCGGATGCCTTCGGTCTCTGTGAGCGGTTGAACTTTGCTCCAGTGCAACTCCCAGACCCAAATATCCAGCAAAAGCAACATCTCCTCCCACCAAGGATCCAAGCACAATGATGGCACCTTTCATCTGCGAAAAAGCGGAAAGGCTCACCCTCCAGTGATACGGACGCTGAGGGTACGGACAACACTCTAGTTAGAGATTTCCCATTTATGGCAGATGTTTAAGATTTTTTATGAGAACTTTTACAATTTACCACCGTCTTCTGGGGATCACTTTGATGTTACGACTTACGTTACCTCTACTCATATGCCAAAACTTTTGCCCTCTCAGGCAGACTCCTTGGAAACTGAGCTCACTAAACTTAGATCTTAACATACGCCAGATCCAGACGGGTAAAACTCCCTGGCCCGATGGTTTTCTCTCCCTTTTGTCCCCGCTTTTACTGCATGTCTTTCGAGAATTGCCCGATTCGATTATGCACCACACATCTTTTATGGAAGCACATCTCTCTCCGATTCTAAAACTAAAGACCCTAAGCTGCCGGCCAGTTATAGACCAATTTCTTTACTTAATGTAGAAGCAAAGTTATATGCTAAAATATTATCCAACAAACTTTCTGCTTTGTTGCCCATTATAATTTATCCGGACCAGGTTGGCTTTGTCCTACGGTGTGAGGCCAACGATAATACCATGAAATTGATTCAACTGATTAATTATGCCCGATCCAAGTCCAAACCCATGTTATGTTTATCGATCGACACCTAAAGAGGTGTTTGATCATGTGTCCTGTAGTTTTATTGACTCTATTCTGTTGTATATTGGCCTGGGTCCCCGTTTCTTCAGTTATGTCAAAGCTCTTTATACATGTCCTACTGCTAGGGTTCGAGTCAACGGGCTGCTTTCAGAACCTTTTGCTCTCAAAAATGGTACATATCAGGGATGTCCTCTCTCTCTTCTTATTTTTGTGCTCATTATTGAAGTCCTGGTTTGTGCTATTAACGGCAACCCTCAAGCTGTGGGTCTTCACACCGGCTCTCGAGGGCACAAACTTTCACAGATGACCTTCTCCTCTCTCCGTCTTCTCCTGCTTCCTCCCTTCCCACGGTTATGTGTGAGTTCACCCGCTTTGGTAATGTGTCCAATTTTAAACCAAACTGGCCCAAATTGGAAATTATGAACATCACTATTCCCCCTTATCAACGGCAACTTTTGACACGCTCCACTCCCTTCAGAGTGGCTAGGTCTAAGTTGAAGTACTTAGGGATTTTATTGCCCCCAAGGACGGACAAGCTTTTTTCGCTGAATTTCCTACCTTAAATGTCCACTTTTGCTTCTGACTTTAAGAAATGGTATAAGCGATACCTCCCTTGGTTTGGAAGGATAAATCTGGTGAAAATGGTGATACTCCCCAAATTGTTATACCTTGTTCATACTGGTCTGATTCAAATCTCCTCTTCTTTCCTCAAATCAATGCAGAGACTTATCAATGGCTTTATATGGAATTCGAAACCCGCCAGGAGTAGGATGCTTGAATTTGGTGCAGATAAGACCTTCAGGAGGTCTGGCCCCCTCTTTACTCCATTCTTATTACCTGGTGTCACAAGCTAGGGCTATACACCCTGCTGAGACAGTAGGGAGAGTGTGGGAGGGAATGGGTTAACAATACCAGACCCCTGGTTACCTGTTACTATTCCTAGCAACCACCAAATTAACCCCTGAGATCCCTACTGCACTATCACCCCAGTACTACAATTTGCTGCCACCACCAAGGCTTTATTTCTGGGCGTCTTAGGTTACCCCAAAAACAGAATTACAGTATAAAATCACCTTAATAATCAGACATAGAATTAAACCTTTAGTAATGTGTGCTACCTGAGCTTCCTTCAGAGTAGTGAGTTCATATTAGAGAACAGAGACAAAAGCTGATTAATTGAACATTTAATCTGAAAAAAGGCTTCACAGTGCTGGCTACAAAAATACAGAAATAAAGGGCATACAGAAATAAAGATCACACATAAGCAAAACAGTCCATAAAATAAAATGGGAGAAACACAAGAAATCCTTAAATACAATTTCCTTGCGGGAATGTCAGATGGTATTTCCCCCTTCAGTTGTTACAAAGATATTCCCCTTTTATGTCCAAAACCCCATATTAAATACTTTCCACAGTTCCTTCTAAAAGGCCAGACCACCTGGGTGTTACCTGGGAGGGTCAAGGGTTTGGCCTGACAGTTTACGGAAGACTCAATCAGACCTGTCAGGGATGTTACTGCAGAGTTCTATCTGAAAACTCATAAGGTGTCCCAAAGCATGCAATCCACAGCACACCTCTATAATGTTATAATAATCATATTCCTCATATCTCTTTGAATATCTGGACACCAAACATGCTGGGTCTAACTGGTTGCAAAGTGGCTATTCTTGTAACTCATAGCAGGAACACCTTCCCCCCTGGTATGTTTGGTATCCACCACAAGGGTAAAATCTGGGCATTCTGAATATATATTTGTATTGAACCTTTTTACACTATATATACATGTTCTCCCTATTTCAGGTTATTTGGGTGTCCCCTGGATAAACTTCCCCCCAGAGCAGATGGTCCAATATATTTTATGACACTGTGTCCTGCTCCGGTGATCTACTCATTCAGTTTCTGGTGATGTTATCTACTCGGCTAATTTTATGGTGTAGGACTGGTGCAATTTGAATAACATACAAATATAAAACAAACAAATGAATTATACATCCCAGAGGGTCAACTCATTCCTTGGCATGACACCTGGAATCCCAGCTTTCATTGCTGGGATGTTGGCTGCACCCTGATACTGGTAAATTATGGTTCCAAGTAATGTCTGACTTAGCTGCTCCTACTCCTCTACATTGCCTTCCCTGGTACCCGTGCACTAAGCGTCCATCCTTACCCATTTCCAATCCTATTCACCATTCATTTGGCGCTTTGACGCAATCCATCTTGGTCCTCCAGACCCTCTCCATTAGCTTCACTACTTAACAATCCTGACTTTCTTCCTGGTACCCATCGTGATGCATTTAATCACTGGCTTTCTAATGGCACTCTATTCCCTTCTCAGCTTCTCCATAAAGGTACTCTATGCTCCTTTCAGCATGTTCAGACCAAACTGAATTTGCCTTCTGGTGACATTTGGCAATTTCAACAACTCAGGAGTTATCTTACTATCACGGTGCCCGTGATTCTGGCGCTTTTGCTGGCTTGTTCGATTCCTTGTGTTGCTTGGCAGCAGCATGGCGGGTGACTACTTCCTGGTTACTCGCTCGTCATTCTGAGTGCTCGCTATTTTATAGTTCCACCTTGATTGACCTATTTGGACTCCGCCTCCTAGAAAGGCCTTATATGTTGCGTCCTATCATTTCCCCAGTGCCCTTTCGTGGTGTACCTGAGCACTTTGAGTAATCCGTTGTGATCCATTCCTGGCTGCTGAATCTGTTTTGTGTATGACCCTGGCTCCATCTGACTACCGATTTGTGCCTGAACCTTTTGCCTACTGAATGACCTTCTCCATGCTGACTTTGGCTTGGCCGACTACCTGCTCCGTGTATAACCTTTGGCCTGACTGACCTTTGGCCTGTCTGACTTCCCGCTCCGTGCTAAGTACTTTGGCTTGACTGACAACCCGAATCATTTGACCATTGGCTGGTTTGTCTCTCTCCCTGAGGCCTGGCACCCTCCTTGCAGGCTATCAGTCACAGTCCTTGGTCGTGTAATTCCTGTCCGTAGTGCAGTAGAGCCTAGTCCTACCAGGGATTGTTGTGCCCCTAGCGTTCTAGGGTGTGTACTAGTTTCTGTGATCCTAGCATTCTAGGGTATTGCGGTTGTCCTTAGCATTCTAGCTTGTGGGCCTTCAGCTTCTGCTCTGCTTACAGCACGCTTACCATTATTGCTACCTCTGTGGTTCTGTTCTCGCTACTTGTTCGCTCCAAGCTCATTCATCAGTCTGGCTAGGTTCAGTATCAGTTCCTGGTAGTGCACTGCGCACTGTCCCCAAACCTGACCCCGGGAAAGTTGGGGAACTGGCTACATTCAACTATTCTTATGATTTATTCTAAATAAAGTGGAATTGATTTTATGTACCTGTCTGAGTCATTATTTGCAAGTCTCCCGTGATACTTGCTTCCCCTCAGACCTGTTCAAATTGTTTGCTCCTTCTCCTGCCCTTTGAATCTCCTTTCACAGAGACTTCTAAAAAAATGGAGGACCGAATTTTTCTATAGCATTTTGTTGGGCTTACAGACCAAACCTACCCTATCCATGCGTCGTCTTTGGGAACGGGACTTACCCATCCTCATTACTGAGGAACGGTGGCGATTGATCCAGCTCTGTCGCATATAGCTCTAAGAACGTTTCAACAGTGGAGATGAACTATAAGCTCCTCAATCTCTGCTATAGGACCCCTGTATTGCTACATCATATTTCTCTTCAGTTTCTCCCAAATGTTGGAGATGCCAGACGGGACAGGGGACTTTAGAGCATATCCGGTGGTCTTGTCCAATGATTCAGCCCTTTTGGCAGGATGTTATTTGGCACGTCTCTGCCTGTTTACACCAGAAAAGTTTTGTGGGTGATCACCCCTCAGTCCTGCAATCTTCCCCCTCTAAATCTCAACTTTTCACCTTTGTGCTTAATGCTGCAAAGTTCTGCATTCCCTCACTTTGGAAGTCCTCTGTAGCGCCCACTTGGATTGCTCACTTGTCTAATATCCTAATCTTGGAAAAAATATTGTGTAGATCAGTTACGGATAGATAAACTTTTATGGAGACTTGGCTTTTGTGGAAGGACTTCAGTCACTCTTTCCAGTTTTCAACAGCCTCTATGCTTCATCTTTCATGTGCCTAGCCTGGCCAAGAGAGGTGTGAGACTCTGTTCTTTTCCTTCCCTACTTCATCCCATCTGGCTCCTTTAATCTTACTTCCCCATTGTTTTCATTACCTTATGGGCTCAAACTAGTCAAGCCCAACTTGTTTTTTTTGATGAATCTTTATTTGCCTTACTTGTATCCATTATATTGCTGTCTTAATTGCTCAGCTTGTACTTCTTTTGTTTAGAAGCAATACTTGGTTTCCCATTTGATGAATATTCTGCTTGGTATACTTAACGTTCTTTATGTTCCCCTCATTTGCTTTTCTTTTCCTGTATCCTATTTTGCTTAATATTATAAATATAAATTAAAAAAAAAAAAAAAAAAAAAACGACAATTTCCCCCTCCCCTGTGCGGGCACCCTTTTAAAATGCCGTCCACTATTGGGCGACCAACTAAACGGTGCATTAAACATGTCACCAGCATGAAAAGGGTGACATGACAATCTCACCCGCATCAAAAGGATGAGGTTGTCATGTTGTAGTCTTAAGAATCGCTGATTTGCAAGCCATGTAGCCGGTGAGATGGCTCAGTGGTAAATTCCCTGACTATGGAGCCTATTCAACCTCAGGGTTTCAGGTTCGAATCCCAGCAGGGTCAACTCAGACCTTCATCCTTCCGAGGTCAATAAATGAGTACCAATGATTGGTTAATAATAACACCTATTATTTCAGCTGCCGATCTAGTTAATTCCGAGAGCGTGCGCTGAAAGCGCTTTGAGTTCCACTGGTACTTTCTGATGTGTCTATATTAGCTGTGTGTAGTCCCATTCTCCTTCCCCTCACTGTCCTCAGCTCAAAATAATAAAAAAAATAAATAAATAATTTGGGAGACGAGCATGTACCAGAGCAACTGCACTAAAGGCCCAAAGAATGCAGCAGAGGTCAAATATTGCGCAAGCTGGTCAGATGTATATACATACGTGCGCTTAAGCATTTGAGCTAAATTTAACTTCTGCTTCATTCTTCTGGCCTTTTACGGAGTGCAGTGATTCAATTTGCAGATCAATCTTTAGATCTGGAGAAAATTTTGAATTCATCCAAACCAGTTTGAAATGAATTAACAAAAAAAAAAAAAAACACAAAAGGGAAGGAGGAATGGATTAGAAGAGACAGGAGATCATGGGAAAATGAGTGTGGGAAAGGAGGGGGCGAAAGCAAGATTAGGTCTAGAGGCTAATGTCAGAAGCGTAAAGAGTATGTATGTATGTATGTATGTATGAATGATACATCTGACCAGCTTGCACTATATTTAACCTCTGCTTCAACCTTTGGGCCTTTGCGGAGTTGATCTGGTATGTGCGCTTTGCACAGTGATTTTTTTATTTTTTTGAGCCGCGGACAGTGAGGGGAAGGAGAACTGGACTACATACAGCTAATACAGACACATCAGCAAGGTATCTTTACATGACTTGCAAATCAGTAACGCTTAAGCCCGTGACATAACAAGCTAATCCTTTTGATGCAGGCGACATTTTGATAATGAACCCCACTATCAAACCCCCCCCACACCTGTGGCAAGTTTCCCTTCTTATCCCCACAGAAGAAATATAAAAGGGGTGTCAGGTTGCAGATATGAAACAACAAAACTTTGAGTTCATTAAAATTTGGAAATAATGTGAAGTTGGAGTTTAGTTTATGGATTCTCGTGTGCAGAAAGTGTGTTCTCTGTGTTAGGAGGAGTTTGGGGAGTTTATGGTAGTGTAATAGGAGAAACGATATTGTGCAGGGACATGTTAGTAAATTGCAGTCTACAAAACTGATGGCAGTCATGGTTGCTGTAGTGTCTGCAATAAATGATTATGATCTTTCTCCTCCTAAGGAAGCAGTTTGTCAAAATCACATAAAAAGTTTTACCATCATCAATATTATTATTACACCATCTAATAACACTGAAGACGACAAGTCGCATTCTAATGTTTATGTCATAATGGAGAAGGTGTAGAAGTTCAACCAACTGACGCATCTGATAGTGAGACAAAGTAGTTGCAAAGGTTCTGAAAATTCCTCAAAGGAGAAAAGTAAAAAAATTGAGACTTCAAAAAAGCCTAGAGAAATGTAAAAGTAGTGGGGAAGTAGCAGCAGATAATACCAAGAAAGAAAGATGTACTGATGATAATGTTGATTGGAATAGATCTCTACTGCATCCTCCTCTTTTTCAGATATAGACATTGTTGAGTGAGAGAAATCATGACATGACCAGAAGATTTGCTGAAAGGCAAATTGCTCAGTTTTCCCCCAGTTGAAAAGGACATTGTGCCTGTTTATAACCTGTTCGAGAAATCAATCGAACGTCCGACTGGTCAAGTATAGATGCAAAAAAAAAAAAAAAAAAAAAAAAACAAACCCACACAGAATCTTATTATCCATCCATTCATTCATTAGTTTTGATTAACCAGCAATATGGGGCATTAACATTCACAACCCTAGCTACGAGTAGTGCCTCTGCTGCTGTTGGAAGTGCCCCACCTTTGACAGGTAACAGTACAACTGCAGCAGCATCTAGCTCCAGAAGTAGTGCTAGTAGCTCTTCAGTCTATGAAGTCTACAGTATGGAGATAGCAACATGTTTAATTTTTTGATTGTGAGTGTTCCGTCACACACACTCATTGAGGTCCCACCTGAAGCACAAACATAGGTCTGATTGGGAGAGATACCATCAACCTGTCAGAGGTACCACAACTAGCAGCAACATAACCACTCCAAGTTCAGGGGCTCTGGGGCACATAACAGAAGTGATGCTGATGCGTCTGAGATTGTGCCAAAAGTTCTTTCATTTGAAATAAGACCTATGGCTCCTCCTGCAGGAGTACGAATCTGAGTAAGTTGCAGGACATGACAAAAAATGTTGAAGACTGCCCAAACATGTTGTAAAAGTAAGAGTTACAGTTTTTCTGCCACGGTAAACGCATACTTCAAGTTCTTGGGAAGGAATCAAAACTCCACAAAAATAATCCCAAAGTATGGCTCTGGAATGACAAATTGGCCAAGATGTTGGCAGTTAACATGCTGCCTTATTATTTTGTAGAAAACAGAGGTTTGTAAAGAACTCAAGCCATGTATTGCACTCTACTGGCATATCCCAAGCCACAGTTGTTTTTTGGATGGCTGTCCCAGAATAGTACATGCAGGTGGATTGTGTGGTGGGCAAAGGTCAGGAAACCTCACATGGAAAGAAAATTCACCTAACAGCAGATATGTAGACAAGTGGCCAGAGTAAAGACTATAAATGCTACTGCTAACGGAGTTTATCTCCCACCAATGGGCAACAACAGATTACTGGCTGTCACCTGATGCTACAGTCTTGCCTCCGATTCTGGCAGTATTATTGAAGGACAGCAGCATACCACTGGCACACCACTTTGTGCATGCAGAGTTTTGAGAGACAATTCCAGAAAGCCATAGATGTGTTAAACTAGAGCAAGTAATAGAGGAATGGCTTGTACCCCTCTCCTTGAAAGTTGCTTTTGTATGGGCTGATAATGGCTCCAACTGTCATGGTGAGTCAAAGAAACACAGGACGAGTACTGAAGGTAACAGGTACAGAAATATCACAAACAGTACAATGAGCAGTATATATGGAGAATCATACAAAGGTGCAAGAGACGAATATCCGGAATAGAGGCCTGCTACCGTGTGAATCTCTCGATAATCGTGCCCCAACAATGGAACTGGAGAGTCTGCCATACCACAGGTCCACACCTGGGAGTAGCCAGACAGAGCAGGGATACAAAACGTCTCAGGTCCGCACCTGAGGGAACCAGCAATGAATGGAGGCAACAGGAAGAAGTCTACCAGAGCCCCAAGCCTGCACCGGGTTGGTTATCCACTGGAAGGAAGGCCCTCAAGCAACGTAGTGGATAACGCCAACAGTCAGCACTAGAAAGGATGGTCAGACAAGCCAGAGATCACGCACAGAGGGGGTCGTCAACCAGAGCCATAGGTTTGCGCCTGAAAGGATGTACACTGGAGCGTTTGTATGCTAGGTGCGCAGTGGACAGGACCCCAGGGCAACACCAGAATGGATAGTCAGACAAGTGAGAGGTCATACACGTAGCGGATCGTCAGCCAAAGCCAGAACGGTACACGGAACGGTTAATCTACCAGACCTGCAGGTCTGCACCAGAATGGATGTCCAACAAGCCAGGAGTCATACACAGAGCGGGTATTCGGACAGAGCCAAAGGTCAGCACCAGATCAGTTAGTCAGACAAGCCGGTTCATACACTGAGCCCAAACACTAGAACTGCACTGGATACAAACGAAAGGGTAACTAAGCCCTGTGTCCAGGCAGTAGAAATAGGCAGAGGGACAGGAAGAGGAGGAGCAGCCAAGAGGTGGCTGTCACTTTAAATAAAAAAAAAAAACTGAAGACTGCCGCCGCCCGCCAGCAGGGGATGCTGCTGAGCCGCATGCAGCCTCCCCGTAGCAAACGCCGACACGAGCCCGCCTGACCGGAGGCAGCCCCAGAGGACGGCAATGCGGCGGGAGCCGCCAGAGGTACTTTGGGTTGGCTCAGGCAGCCACCGCTTAGCATGCTGACACCAACATAATGCCTGTCTTGAAAACAGGTGATAAGGTGCATGTATCCTGCTTTGCCCATATGCTAAATTTAATTGCAACTAGATTCCTCTTGGAATCCAAAAACCTCAGAGATACTTAATATTGCATCTGTGCCCATTTTAGACGCTCCTGAAGTGCTTGCAATGCATTATATTTCTTCCAAGAGCATAACAACCTGTCCCATCACCAGATAAAAATGGGAGGTCCCTACTGGGTGGAATTCTACATTGTACATGCTACAGCATTTGTACTAGCAGAATAAGGCCATTAGCGAGTATGCAATGCAAAAGTGGGAAATTTTAGAAGCAGCATCTTTGTCACCTGAGAAATGAAAATGTAAAGACATTCTTATAAAGTCAAAATAATTAATAAAAAGGAGCACTAGAACAAAGTCTCCTCACAGCAACAGAGGTGAAAAATGGATTAAAAGCTATCTAATTATTACTCATAAGTCTATATATAAGATATATCCACAATATAAACAATCGCAACACTGAATCATACAGCGATAGTGTAGATACTGGAAAAAATCATCAAGGTATCAAACAAAACTCCTTATTGCCGACCTAGAGTCAAAGTCACATGCTAATCAAGTAGTCCACTATTAAGATGGAAATGAATTTATGAAATGGTAATGAGTTCAATGAGATGATGTAGATGATAAGTTCAAAAAGAGAAAATTTACTCACCGATATTTGTATTTCCTCTGTGTCCTTCCACGGCAATACTGTGGGTTGTAGCTCCTCCTCTTCAGCTGGTAGGACCAATTGATTTTTTACTTAAGCGCCTGCTCTGCTCTCTGTCCCCAGTTATATGTATATCCAAGTTGGAATGAGAGAACACGTTAGTTATATGTTATATAGAGAGAGCTTCCCCATTTGTATATTGTTTAGCATTAATCCAGGGAACGATACAATTACCAATACCATCAGGGTGGGGTGCCGTGGAAGGACACAGAGGAAATACAAATATCGGTGAGTAAATTTTCTCTTTTCCTCTGTGTCCAATCCACGGCAATACTGTGGGACTTACCAGAGCAGTATCCCAATGGGCGGGATTTAATCAAGGATTCTGGACAGGAGTGGCTGCTTGGAGCACCTTCCTGCCAAAACTAGCATCTTCTGCAGCCTGGACATCTAGACTATAATGTCTTACGAATGTAGACACTGACGACCAAGTGGCTGCCTTACAGATCTCAGCTGCTGAAGCCACATTCTTTAAAGCCCAGGAAGATGCCACTGCTCTCGTAGAATGAGCTTTCAACCCTGTTGGGGGTATTTTGTCAGCTGACTGGTAAGCTAAGATAATGCAGTCTCTTATCCATCGAGCAATGGAAGCCTTGGATGCTGCAGTCCCTTTAAATTTGCCACAAAAATGCACAAAGAGGGCATCTGTTTTCCTAAAGGAGTCAGAACGTTTGAGATAAATTTGTAAACATCTATGCAAATCAAGATTCTGCAGGCGACTATCTGGATTAAGAATAGAGGCTGGAGGAAAAGTGGGTAAGACTATCTCCTGACTCAAGTGGAAACTGGAGATTACTTTACATCTGAAAGAGGATTTAGGCCTCAGGACTACTTTGTCCTGGTGGAACACTAAATAAGGTGATTTACAAAAGTAGGGCCTGTAACTCGCCCACATGTCTGGCTGAGGTGACTGCCGTAAGAAGTATGGTTTTTAGAGTGAGGTGCTTCAAGGAAACCAGCTCCAGGGGTTCAAAGAACGGATGGGCGGAGAGTTGTTGAAGAACTAAATTTAAATCCCAAGGGGGAATAATTTCCCTAATCGTGGGTTTAATTCTAGATATGGCTGAAAGATATCTTCTAATGATGTACTGTTCAGCAAATGGATGGGCAAGAATGGCAGAGATGGCGGACAGCTGTACCTTTAAGGATGCTGGTTTTAATCCTTTGTTAAATCCTTCTTGAAAGAATTCCAAAGTGGTTTCTGGGGATATATTATGTCTGTTTAAACCTTTACAAACACACCATGAATGAAAAGTTGACCAAACTCTGTAATAAATCCGGGAAGAAGGTTTTCTGCCCTGAAGAATGGTACTGATGACAGAGTCTGATAATCCTGAGTATTTCAAAGAACTCCGTTCAGCCTCCAGGCCATCAGATTCAAGAAAGCTGGGTCCGGATGTAGAACAGGACCTTGTGACAGCAGGTCTGGTATGTTTGGCAGCTTTATTGGAGACCGGATTGAGAGTTTTATGAGGTCTACATACCACAGTTTTCTGGGCCAATTTGGAGCGATCAGGATCACATTGGCGTGGTCCCTTCTTATTTTTCTTACTACTTCCATGATTAGTGGAAAAGGAGGAAAGATATATGCTAGTGGAAAATTCCATACTGTTTGAAGAGCATCCTGCCATAGAGCCAGGAGTCCTCCATCTGGATATGAACTGCTTGCACTGGGTGTTTTCCGGAGTGGCCATAAGGTCTATGACAGGCCTGCCCAGTGATGACGTGATGCTTCTGAAGATGGACTTTTTCCAGGGACCATTCCCCTGGATCCAAATGGTTCCTGCTTAGAAAGTCTGCTTCCCTGTTTAATCTGCCTGAAAGGTAGGATGCTTTGAGGTTCAATAAGTGATGTTCTGCCCAATATAAGATCTGAAGAGCTAGATGGTTGAGTCGAAAGCTTTTCGTTCCCCCTTGATTCATCAGGTAGCTGACCGCTGTGGTGTTGTCTGACCTCACCAAAACTGCTGCATTCTTCAGATTGGAAAACGTTAAAAGCATTTCAGTCCTGACTGCCAGGAGTTCTAAATAATTAGTAACATACATAGTAACATAGTAGATAAGGCTGAAAAAAGACATGCGTCCATCAAGTCCAGCCCATGCCAATAACACCCCTGTTGATCCAGAGGAAGGCAACAAAAAAGCCCTCTGGAGCAATTTCCAATGTAGGTGTGTGTGTGAGTGTGTCAAATAGTTCCCCGGCTCAATATCCTATTTGCTTTGAAGCCATCTGTCATAACTGTCAATATTGTTCTGTGCTAGATAGGCATCCATTGCTTTTTTGAATGCAGTTACATTATCTGCAAGCACAGCATCCCGAGGCAAAGAATTCCATAGCCTTACCGCCCTTACTGTAAAGAATCCCTGCCTGTGTTTTAGTCGAAAGCGCCTTTCCTCAAGTCTTAATGGATGACCTCTTGTTCTTAGCTCAGCTCTTTGCATAAATAATTGATGTGGAACTTTGATTCCCTGGCTGACCAAGTGCCCTGTATTGTTCTTGTCCTCCAAACACCTCCCCAACCCTGAAGACTGGCATCCGTAGTCACCGTCTCCCATTGAGGTTCCAAGAGAGATTTCCCTTTTTTGAGGTTCTCCCGAATGCTCCACCATACTAATTCCTTCTTGGTTGAGAGAAACAGAGGAATTGGTAGAGATGGATTGAATGGGTCTTTCTTGAAAAATTTTAAGTAATTTTCCTGAATTAGTCTTCCGTAGATCCTGGACCAAGGAACCACCTGTTGAGTGGAGGTCAGATTGCCTAAAAGTCTTGCAAATTATTTTGCCGTCTGAACTCTGGATTTTCTGAACCGACTTACGGCATGATAGATTCTGTCTTGTCATTCTGTTGATAGACACTCTTCAAGCACTGGTGACTCTATTTTGACCCTTACAAATGTGAGTGACTGAGTGGGGGATAATAAGCTTTTTTGTAGATTGATGATCCAACCCAGATGCTTTAGAAGATCTAGACATACTCGAGTGCTGGCTGACGCTTGCTGTGGAGAATCTGCTATCAGGCGCATGTCGTCCAGATAAGGAACTATCCGGATTCCTCTTGACCTCAGAACACCCATTACCACTGCCAGGACCTTGGTGAAAGTTCGGGGAGCTGTAGCCAGGCCGAAAGGAAGCACCTTGAACTGATAATGACGTCCCAGTATGTGGAATCTCAGGAATCTTCTGTGAGACTCCCTCACCGGTATGTGATAATACGCGTCCTGGAGATCTATTCTGGTCAGGAATGCTTGAGGCTGGATTATCTTGAGAACAGAGGACATTGTTTCCATCTTTAACTTTCTGATGCGTAGACATGTATTCACTTGCTTGAGGTTCAGAATGACTCTGATTTCCCCTGATGGTTTTGAAACACAGAAAAGATTCGAATAAGTTCCTCTGAACCTCTGGATCTGAGGGATCTCTTCTATGACTCCCATCTGAAGAAGCCTCTGGATTTCTTTCGTCATATTTGGAATTAAATGTTTGTTCCTGATGCTGGATGTCTGGAAACTTGAACATTGGGGGACAGTTCGGAATTCCAGAGCATACCCTATCTCTAAAATCTGGGATACCCAGTGGTCCGGTTGAATTTCTCTACACTGCTTTTGGAAAGCTTGAAGTCTGCCCCCCACCGGACGGGATAGGGTATTGCTGGCTTCATTGAGGGTTTTGAGTAAAGTTGGTCTCTCTCTGGAACGCTCTTGTAGTTCCAGCTCGCGTGTTTTGTCCAGAGCCCCCTCTTCTTTGGTTATAGGAAGAACCAGGCCTATACCTTCTGGATTCACGAAAGGACTGACGCTTAGATCTAGCAGATCTTGGAGAGGATGTCCTCTGGCGATGCTCTTAAGGGAGGAAAGGACTTTTCCCGCCTGAAGACTTCTTAATAATTTCCTGTAACTGATCTCCAAAAAGTTTGCTTCCTAAATATGGCAGAGAAACTAGCTTGTTCTTGGATGAGGCATCAGCTTCCCAAGCCTTAATCCATAAGGCCTTGCGAGCTATGACTGATAGCGCTGAAGATCTAGCAGTTAACTTGATATTATCCAGGGATGCGTCACACGAAAAGTTGACCGCGTCTTTGATAGTGGCGACTTCCTTCAGGAGTCTAGATCTTGAGACAGAGGAGTCGATCTTTTCTTCCAAATCTGCTAGCCATAGACGCAGGGTGCGGAACATACAAGCCATTGCTGTGGCGGATTTGAGGTTATGCCCAATTGTAGTGTACTGCTTCTTTAAGGCACTATCTGCTCTTTTATCCATTGGGTCCCGAAGTGTCGTTCCATCTTCCATTAAGATTGTTGTTCTGCAGGACACTTGGGCTACTTCAGCATCTACCTTAGGAGGCTTAATCCAAGTTGTCACTTCTTCTTCTGGAAAAGGGTACATTTTATGGAATCTGCGCGATACAGCGGACTTTATCACCCTGTTTCCATTCATTCTTAATAATGTCCTGAATGGAACTGTGGACTGGAAACTGCGGTGAAGACTTCTTATACCCAATGAAGGCTGCATCCATTACGTTGAGGTCCTTTTGTGATTCAGACAGACCTAGAGTTTTACGCATAATCTTAATCAGGTTGTCAACTTTATCAATACTAAAATTGCCTGACTCTTCAGTAATTTCGCCTTCTTCTGCAGAAGAGGGTGCTGATTCCAGATCCATAACGCTATCTTCATCTTCTTCCTCTTGTATTCGCCTAGAAGGCCCCTCATCTGGATCAGATGGTCTCTGACGTTTCTTAGAAGACTCTTGTAGGGCAGAAAATGTCTCCTGCATAGATGAGCGCATCCACCCCAAAAATTCCTGGAATTGAGAAGGAATAACATCTCCTGCCGCTTTCCTTAGACATTCTGCGCACAACTTTGAAGAATCAGAAGGGTTCAATTTTGTATCACAACTTGCACAGATTTTAGCCTTAGGGGCTGCTTTTTCATCCTTAGAATCAGATGAAGGTTTAGGCTTTTCAGATTTCTGGTCTTTTTGAGCAGACATGATCAACAAATCACTTGACAATAATCAGCTTCAACATTTTAAATACATCTATATATATGTATCCAGATTAACAGGACTTACCCCATGCCTTTAGCTGGTGCTGTTATATGCAGCATGCCTCCAGATCACCTCCCCCTCTGTTTCCTTTAGCGTGCGGTTCACTGCTGGAACGCACGCTGTTGATTTCCTGTTCTGCGGCATAAGGCTAAGCACCAGCCGCCCGCGTCCTTCATAGCCCGCCGGGTAGAGCGCCCGCATCGGAGGAAGCTGCTTCAGGCCGGGGCAAAAGGATTCAGGACTCAGTCTGCTCCCCTGAGTCCGTGATCCAATATACAGAGGTGAGGGATGAGAATGTCGCTCGCGTGTGAGGCTAGCGACATAGAAAACAAACCGCATGTTTCTTCTAAAAAAAAAAAAAAAAAAAAAAAAAAAAAAAAAAAAAGTCAGCATAGGGTTCATACCAGAAGCAACAGCATTAACAAGAACATCCCAACATATTTCTGAACAAGTCATCTTCAACACAGAAAGCAAAATGAACCAGCATCTCAGTATCATTTAGCAGAAGTGGACAAAACCCAAAAAGAGAGGGAAAAACACTACACAAACTATTAACAACAGAACTGGGGATGAGGAGGAGGGATTTGAAGGGTTGCTTACCATCTACCACTCTTCACACTACTGTCTTGATCACCGATTAATTTCTGACAATCAGATAATAAAGAAAGCTTAAGCTGGATTCAAAATGATAATGCCAATGTCCAGTATTTATTCCAATATAATGATTATAAATATACATTAATCACACCACCAACACGTCTTCCACACACAGTGTAATCTTATTTTTATCCTCTTATAATAATGGTTAGCAGAGCAGTAGGCTTACAGAAAGTAAAGCCTGAAAAATGCCACCTCATGCTTGCAAGAAACAGTTTTTGTTTACCCTGATGGCCCTGTTAGCTGGTGGAAGCATATGTAATTAATAACATTCTGGCATTTGCTACCGATTTAATACCTACTGCTGAGTCAACTAAGCAGCAGGAGGAGGATTTGGCTGCTGCACGGGACTGGTATCATTAGCACGGATATGAAACAGGCAGTGGAACAATGATGTGTCCACTTGCCTCTACCCCTAGTGCTGATAAGGAAGCAGTAACAACACATTAAGCCCCCGCACTACTTCAGAGTCCTCTAGAGACAAGAAGTTGGTTAACTATGTGTCTCTTCTTGCACCTCCTCTGACATCATGAGTGTGGCGAAATATTCTCTCTCTTGAGAGCAGGAAGGAACTGTGCCTTAACAGCAACTGCAATGTGAACAGTGTAAGAAAGCATTGTGAATAGGGGAAGGACTGGAAAGTATCACATCAATTGACATATCTGCTCTCATATTAAGCAGAAGGCACAACTGCAACCAACCACATTGATGCTTAGGCCAGCAGTGTTAAAATCATTCCCCAATAAATCAAGTGATGTGACTATGGCCTTTTTTCCATTGCGCTAAGGACATGTGACGTCAGTAAAAGCCCACATGCTGCTGTCGATACAGAGGTGGTGATGAAGTCAGGAAAAAAATACTAAATCCTCCCTTCCACCAGCTGAGAATAGTCAGTGGAATGGAATGTCAGCTACAGGCACACACAGCTGACATGTGCTACTCATACTACTAGCCAGTTCAATCTTTAATTTAGTTACCCCACAGCTCAAGGGACAATGTAGGGGGACATTAGGTCAGAGGAATGCGGGTTCCCTTACCTGCTGGTGCTGCTGACTTCATTCTCCACCTCTATATAAGCAGCAGAGTCCATAAAGATTCTCTTTCTGCTCCTGCTCATAGTGCTAGCCACTCCAGCACTCCAAACAACTTTATTTTATTTTTCTGTCTGCTTCCATGCTCTGCTACTCCATCTACACCAAGCTGCATAGCAGGAAATTCTAGGTTTTAATAGCACAGATGGGAAATGGAATCATTCTCCTGGCAAAATCTATTTTGCGTGTGTGTGTGTGTGTGTGTGTGTGTGTGTGTGTGTGAGCACGCGCACGCATACAATTATCACGGTGCCGTGATTGCTGGCTTTTGTTGTCAGTCAGTTGCTAGTGCTCTCCATTGGCTGCCTGTCATTAGTCTGCCCAGTATTGCCTATATAGACTGGGCTCATGCACCCTTTGGGTGCCCTTTCGTGGTGTTTCTATGCCAGTGGTCACCTGCCTATGGGTCCAGTGACTACTGGGCTGCTTGAGCTCCTATTGCCAGTGTCAGTGTCCTTGCCCAGACGTCCAGAGACACTCCTGAGTGGTACCTGTTTCCGTTCCTGATCCGGTTTGGCTGCCGTTCCTGCCTCCATTCCTGATCCAGTTTGGCTGACATTCCTGCTTCCGTTCCTAAACCGGTTTGGCTGTCGTTACTGTTCCAGTATCCTGTCCTGGCCTGACGGTCGTTCTTGTTCCTGGATCCAGACTGACTCTCTCCTTCTGGACTTGGTCGCCTGGGCGACATTCTGACTACTGGATTCTCCTTACGTTGCCTTCCGTTACTAGGCTGGGCCTCCGTGTTGTCCAGTATGCGGTACTGGTTTGCTCCATATCACACCGGTTGCTAGCTGCTTCCATTTCAGCACCGGTAGGGCCTCAGTGTTGTCCAGTACGCAGTACTGGTTTACTCCATATCACCGGTTGCTAGCTGCCTCCATTACAGCACCGGTAGGGCCTCCGTGTTGTCCAGTACGCGGTACTGGTTTACTCCATTTCACCGGTTGCTCACATTACCAACTTTACAGCACCGGTAGGGCCTCCCTGGTTGTCCAGTATGTGATACTGGTTTGCTCCACATTACCATCTATTGCTGATGCTACCTATGTTACAGCACTCGTGGGGTTGTTTACTCAGTCATTGTGTTAGGCTGCCTTGCCCGGTATATTGGCAAGGCCGGTAGAGCCTCCTGTATTCCTGTGTTGCCAGTTCCAGGCTGCCTTGCCCGGTATATTGGTAAGGCCGGTAGAGCCTACATCTTCTCATTGTGCCAGTCTCCAGGCTGCCTTACCCGGTATTTGGCAAGGCCGGTACAGCCTACTATACTGTATCATTGTATGAGTTACTATTTTGTACCCATCGTGTGTCTCATATTTGTATGTTCAGGACCAGCGAGGGTTCTCATTAACTTTTCAATAAAGTTGTGATTTTATCTTAACTCCGTGTCTGAGAATTAAAACAAACAGTGACAACAATACAGTAGACCCAATGCATACACCTCTGTGTATTGTAACTACAGTACTGCCCTGAGAGGACCTTAAGGTCCTCAAAGTGTATTAACATTGACTTGGATGAAAAGATCCCCAGAGAGCATTACTGGAAGCGGATAGCAAATGCAAGCATGCCACCTGCTGCACAGAAATCACAGCCGATCCCAAGGGGGTGAGTGGAAGTTGGGAGTGGATTACACTCGATCAAGGGGGGGGGGGGGGGCCTCAGATATACATTTTTTTTTTACTCACATACACATAATACGCACCCCTTACTTCATAAAAGGTGAAAACGATCAAAACTGTATTATGTATGGTAATTTTGTAATCCATGTTTAAAAAAAATCAGATTACCGTTTTAGAATTAGGAAGTGCTTTTATTAATTTTACCCGCTTTTAAATTTTTAGTAAAGTATTCAACAATGTTCCACATAAAAACCTAAACCACAAGCTGCACAGCTTAGGAATGGATTCAAAAGTTAATTCACTGGACAAATAGAAGGATCACAAAGGATCATAGTTCAGAGGACTTAAAGGGATAGTAATATTTGCATTAAACTTGTGGTCTGAGTCTTATGATTTTTTTTTTTTTTTTTTTTTTACACACATAGAGCTATATTTGAATACTTACAGTTTTGTAGTTCAAGAGCTATTCAATCCGAAAGGATCCCCTTCCTGCCCCTTTTCCTGCATCGCGTTGCCTCTCAGTCTGGTCCAGATGGAGAGCAGCAAGGGACAATCTTCAGTAAGCAAGAAGAAACATCTTGCCCTCCTTCGTCAAGGGGGGCAGAGTTTTCCCCATACTTACGGTGTGAAGATTGTTCCTTGCTGCATCAGTCCGATCCCATGACCAGATTACAGATCTGATGGGAGGTAGCGGGAGGGGGATCCTTTCTGACAGAATAGCGATTGAACTACAAAACTGTAATTATTCAAATATAGCGCTATGTGTACAAAAAAAAAAAAAAAAAACACACACCTCAAGTTTAATACAAGTATTACTAGCCCTTTTAGGAATCATTACTAGGGACTGTTCTGTTTAACCCCTTAAGGACCGGAGTAATTCTGACCTGACTGTCTTTGTTCAACAGTGTTTTCCTTCTAAGGCTTTTATTCAATCCACATAAATGTTATTCTGTTTTTTTACGCACAAACAGGGCTTTCTTTTGATACCATACTTATATGGATAGCCCACAGTTTATTTTTGTAAAATTAAAAGGGAAAAAAAAAAAAAAACACACTATTTTTTTTTTCTCTTGGGATCATTTAGGTACAATGGGTTAAATATTTATGGAGACCGCATCAAAGGTATAACCGGTCAGTCATACCTACAAAATAGGCAGTTTTAAGTGGGCACTGTAACCCCTGGGTGAAAATCCCCATTTTCCCACTTTTTTTTTTATTGATGACATTTGGCGGTGTGCATTACATGGCTCCACACCAATCACACTCCCAATTTTGTTTATGGAGATTTTTGTATTAAAAATAAATAAATAAATAAAAAAGTAAAAGAAGAACACAAGTGTATCTTAGCAGGTCAGAAATGGATCTGCATCCAGCCAGCCTCCAGCAGTGAAGGGGTTAATACCCCCAGCTGCTGCATTTTTTTTTTTCTTTTACCACTTGGGCCGTATGTTCATAAGAAAAGTGGAGGAGTCCTGGGGCAAACCATCTGCACTATAGGGGAGAACTAAAATTGATTTAAATAGCGATTTTAACCCCTTTAATGCTAGAGAGGTCTCAGATGCATTGTTAAGCAATGCATCGGAGACCTCTCTAACATTCAAGGGGTTAAAATCCCTGTTTATATCAATGGGAACATTTTGCAATTTTTAGTTCTCCCCTATAGTGCAAATGGTTTGCTCCAGAACTCCTCCAGTTTTCTTTTGAACATTCAGCCCTAGGTGTCTCCTCTCTGCTTCTCTCTCCCTTACTTTGATCATGAGAGAGACAGGCAAAGGGAAGACACTGCATCATTCATTCAAAATGCCGGTACATGTGATTGCTCCTGCAGCGATCAAACCCGGCACGAGTGACAAGGCTGAAACTGAACGCTCCGGTACCAGGGTGCTCAGTCTCAGCCTGCAATGAATGATAGCAATGTGCACGGAGGTGTGCTGCTATCATTTAACCCAAGACGTGGCAGGACTGTCATGGGTCCTTAAGGGAAGTTTACCCCTGACGGTCCTGGCACATCATGGGTCGTTAAGTGGTTTACATATATTGTTCATTTTACTGGTGGGCTTCACGATAAAGTGTGCCTTCTTATAGCTGACACTAAGCTCTGTAACAGGTATTCTTGAAAACTAGATACAATCTCAATGTAAACTTCCTGATAAAATAAAAAAAGCTTTTTGCATTTAGAAGAGCTTAAAAAGTTTAGTTAAATGCAAAAAAACGGTATCTCTCAAACTGCTATGGTTTGAGAGATACAGGCATTTAAAGTTCGATGTCTGTCAGCTGTAAAGCTGTCAGCAGGAGATCCGTGTCGGTCGACACTGAGGCTCTGCAGCAGAGCCGCAATTGCGTTACTGACAATGAATCCCTTCATAGGAATGGTCTAAAATGTGTGCTTGCAAACCAGATACACATTTTAGACCATTCTAATGAAGGAATTTGTTGTCAATAACGCGATTGCGGCTCTGCTGCAGAGCCTCCGTGTCGACCAACATGGATCTCCTGCTGACAGTTTTACAGCTGTCAGCAGGAGACATCGAACTTTAAATGCTTGTTTCTCTCAAACTATAGCAGTTTGAGAGATACAGTTTTTTGCATGTAGCTCAACTTTTTAAGCTCTTCTAAATACAAAAACAAACATACAAAGATAAATAAATATGGTAAGGGTAAGGGCTGTTCGGTATTTTTCATTCTTGACCAGGTCAATACACATCTACGAAGGTTTATAGGAAAAGTATGCTTTGGAATGTCAATGCTAAAGTAGCTGTATAAAATGTTTTGCCATGGTGGAACATTATCATTCAGAATTGACAGTCAGCATCTTCTCTGAGTTTGCATATTCTGTGAATGCAGACTATGTAAAGTTAAACTGCCTGTAAGTTTTATATAAATATACGTTTGACACATTTCTCTGGCACTCAGCTACCTGAATTTCTGTTTCCAGAGAGCTGTCTGTTGAGGACTGTGAATGCAAGGATCGTGACATAACGGAACTTAAACCCTACAGCACTGACTCTTCCAGAGGCTGCATTTAAAATACTGGAGGCAGACTTTTCTGCTGCTAGGATAGTGTTACACACTCTGCTTTCCAAATACATGATATATAGCTCTCTGGGAGCAGATATACATTCAGGACTCCTTGTCAGCAGGCACATAAATTTAAAAATAAAGCTTTAAAAAAATGAAATATAAATATATTTAATATAAATAGTCTGAGAAATCTTGTTAGTGGCACTTTATGCCAATTCATTTCTGTGCTAGTCCACTATTACAACAAAGCACTATGCCAGAATATAGGTAGAGCACACGCGCACTATGGGCATTTCTACTAGCTCAGCAAATAATAGATTTGACTTCAAACACATCATACTTTAAAGTGAATCAGCACAGAGCATCACATTAAACTATCAAAAGAGAAAGCTAAATTTCACAAAAACTACTTTGCAGATTTATATCTAACCTAGCATATAGGTCGTCTTTAATTATCTGTCAAAGAATATAAAGATGTTGTTAACTAAATCTGTCCAGCTGCAGTCCCCTACATTTAGATGTTAAACAATTGACTACTCTTTAATTCCTGCTACTATCCCTAGTTAATGTAGGCAGACCCTAATTTTAGCTTCCTATCCCTGGATCCTGTTGTTCCTCATTTTAAAATGAATTTAAACCCCGTGTTCTTAGTATTTGTAATGAACAAGTTTAATTGGTTATGATGTTCCCCTCATGGTAAAATAGATTATTTTGCTTGATTTCATGTAGTATTTCATTAATGCATATTCTACTGTAGAAGAGTTTTATTCCTGTGGTATAACGTTTTTCTACACTATACTATGGACCACTAATGACACTCAGACTTAGGGAAAAAAGTCCCCAGGAATTAATTTTTATGTTGTAAATTTGATCCTAATCTAGCTTGTTTGAAAGAACTAGTAGCATATATCATTGTGCCATGCTATTCTACTATACTATGTTGCTGTAAAGTCTTATGTTTATAAGATAAGGCCCGTTGATCTATGACATTTGCACATAACATATAACATTACAAAACACACTACAGCACACAAACTATTCATATTATATTAACCCTTTAAGGGAGAGGCTGCAACGATAACCATCTAGTCCTTAAAGGGTTAACACGTTGTAGTGACGTGTATTTAATAAAGATATATGTATATACCTACATTGTTGGTATACTTCAAACAAATTCGCATATTACATGTACATAAATATGTTTCATTTCACAAGAGAACTGCATAAAAATAATAACAATATTAGTATCAGAAGAGTGACCAGTGCTTTGCACTGCGCTAGAGACCCAACTGCTAATGAAATCGTTAACCCTTTAGCCTACGGGTGTGAGCGCCTTGCAAAGCTGTGCACATCCCTATAGTCCTTAAACTGTTAATAAACAAACATATTGCCGAAATTAATATTATAATAAAAACATGCTACATTGTATATATCGCGGCCTACGACTCCGGACAATATGACAGCAGCACAGCGATTTACATCTATAACGACATCTCACCGGCTCATTGCCCCGCCGCAGTTTAGCGGGCTTAATCGCCTGTTTCGGCCTCAGCTCAGTCCCCGGCAGATCGATTTCCGGCAAATGCTCTAAACTCTCCTTCCTGACAGCAGCCTACGCCATTCAAACAGGCGTGCGGTGCATGCTGGGAAAGCATACTCTACTGTCAATCAAAAGTCCAACAGTGTGAATTCTGATTGGACTGCGGTCAAAGCAATTGGGCGTATTCTGTTCACCATTCTACGTCACATATTCTAAGCAGTAGAACCGTGTATTGTCTTCAGTGATGTAAATGGTGGGCATCCCTGGTAATGGTTGTGATTTTTATACTAACACAGGGATTTGACCTAAACCTCAGTGTAAAGGGCCAGTCTAGTCTAGTAAGTATATACATGTTTATGTATACAGCTGATAAAATCAGATTTTCCAGAGTAGTGATTTAAATCAGCTTAAACTGAGCCTTCCAGACTAGATACTTAAATCATCATTTGAATCATGATTTAAAGTATTTTAATTTAAATCAAGTTCACCCTGGTTTTAACCCCTGGAGGATCAGAGGGGTGAGCAATGCCTTGCTATGCACTTCATACCCTCACGTTTCACACTGCCATTCATTCATTTGCCTCTATCAGACCAGAAAGAGGCAAAGCTTTTAACACCACAATAATTATATTTTCTTTGTTACTATGTACAAATGTTACTGCTAGAGGCGGTCAGTCAGCAGCTGCCCATCTGTTATAGGACTACAACTCCCATCAATCTCAGTCAGCAAATGGCCGGATGTGGTTAAGGGAAATGTAATTCAACAACAGCTGGAAAGCCATAGGTTGTTAGAATGCTAGCTACTGAGACACTATGAATGCACATTGGGGGATATTCCATAAGCATGATAAAGTGGAGAAGACTACTCCAGGTTATCACTTTTCCAGTTCCTATGTTGTTCTGTAGAACCTATTCACTAAGATCTCCAAAACTGAAGAAATCTTAGTGCACAGGCTACATAGAATAACATAGGAATTGGAGAAGTGATACACAGGAGAAGTCATCTCCACTTTATCACCGCTTAGTGAATCTCCCTGTGGGGCTTTTGGGCAGTAGCTAGGAATAGCAAATAGATATATGTCCATGTCCAGAGAGCATCTAGGAACAGGTTAGTCCAGAACAGGGCTAGGAGGAATAGGTTTCCTCTTTTTATTAATGTATGATTTTACACATATAATATATGTTGTTTTCCATGTGAATCTAGATATTTATCTACGCGAATCATACACAGAATATGCACTGCAAAATGCTGAAAATTTGTATAACCTCCCAAGACTAAAAAAATTCCATCAAGCCCATGGGACTCAAACGATTACATTCTGACTTGATAGGTTCACTTAAGAAATGAATTTGATACCCAATGACAATGCCATGAAATAAAAATGAAAATATAATGAAAGGAGAAGCAGTACTGAAAGTAAACTGATCATAATGTATTATTACCAACCCATTGGTCATTCGAGTATAATAGGTCATGTAAATTGCCAAAAAGCATAATGGTTTTATTTGCATTAGTGAGAACTCTTTATTTATAGCATTATAATATTTTCATTTCCAAGACTTTTTTTATCTATGTTTTTGGTTCAATCACGTATGCTTGATTGCAACATTTTTAAAACAATTTTTTTTTTCATTACGATCACTTCACATGCTTGATTGTTTTTTTGTTAATCCATTTTCTTTGGATCAATCAAGCTCACTTTGTGCACTTGATAATTCTTTTATCTGTTTTATTGATAGATTTTTGATAGATTAAGCACACATGCACATAATTGATTATTGTGAGTTTCAGTTGATCAATCACACTTGAAGTCAGTTGAAATTCCTCAAAAATATGTGCTCCTCCTGTTTTTGAGTCAATGACTCAATATTTTCTTTTTAAATATTTTTAGATCAGTCAAGATTGCTACACATGCTTGATAGATCTAAGGTACACTGTGTCTGAATTTAAGTTGGGCAAGCCATTCTGCTCTTCACAGGCTCATTAATTATTAGTTTCTGTGTAAAAATGTACTGCACATGTGCACAACCATAAATGTAAGCCTAAATATAGCAGGAACAGGTCCACACTTTTTTACAGTACAAATTAAAGTGAATAGTCTCCCATAACATATACTTATATGAAATTTGGTGTCTATCCAGTGTCCATTTGATTGATTTGACTGTAAAACTAATAAACGTTTTGTTACAGCATGATACATTATATTGGGGAAAGTAATTTTATTCAGACCAATAGCATTGCTCTTTTTTTACCAAAATGGATTTTTATCAGATTTGCAGAGATTTAAAATACTGAAAATTACTTCAGGAGATAGACCCACAAATTTCTGCTAAAGGTGTGATCATCTCTCCGATTCCTGTTTTTTCTATGGAGCCTATGCACAAAGATCTGTCATGTTGCAGATATATTATTGCATAAACTTTATAGAATTGAATGAATTGGCCATTTTATCACGTTGCATACTTTATCTCATTTTTTTATCACGCCCTTATAACAGCTTAGTGCTGAACTCCCCAGGACTCTCAAATTTCAATTTATTTCATTCAAAAGTTATAAACCTTTGAAAATTGGCATTTAACATCAAATTGCTGTTTAGACTTTTTGATTAATTGACCTAAATTATTAACACAAAAACTGCACATTTGAACTGGAGAGAAGATGGCAGGAAATAACAGGTTATAGTTAAAAGTTTTATTACTACAGGACATAAAACAAAATGAGAAGGCAAAGTAAAATACCTAGCTCCACTTGGGAACGCTAGCTATGCAAATATGCTGACCCTAACGATCAGGTTAGACAACTAAACCGAGCAACCTGCCTCTGTTTCTTAAACATGCATGGTGACTATCGACCAATCAACTTGTTTGCAACTCATATCATTAATCCCTGAGTCCTATTAGATGTGTTAAATGTGGATTTTTTTTACTTTAGAAGTGGGATAGAAAAGGGATCAGATAAATACCCTGTTTCTAGATATTTAAATAAAACACAATTATAATGCAGCTGATAGTAAACTAGAAAGTATTGAACATATTCCTTCATGTTTATCATTGGGTGAAAGATTCTTAGACTATGTAAAAGATTGTTAGACAAAAAAACACTTGCAGTCAATGGGTTCAACATACAATTTATTAGTACTTTTTTACTCTATATGTATAAGTCTGGTAGATGTGACTATAGTAGTAGTTGTATATTTTCCTGTACTCTTATAATGCATGCTTTTTCATATCCTATATAATAATTTGCTAGAAAGTTTGTAATGACTCAGTCATGCGCAATAGAGACTTCTGCACGTGCTGCAGTCATGCGCAGTAGAGACTGCCCGTGACGAGGCTGATACGGAGCGGGACTCAGCGTGGGCAGTCTCTACTGAGCATGACTGCACCGCGACCGGCTGGCACTGTATCAGCCACGGCGTGGGCAGTCTCTACTGTGTATGACTGCCCCACGGCCAACTGGTAATGGCACTGTGGCCCATGTAACAGGCTCTTCAACTAGTGTTTATATAGTGTCTGATTGGTTCATAGTCACCATCTTTTCTCATGTAAAGGATATATAAGAAATTGAGTGGAAAGATATAAATGTGCTTTAAGAGGTCAACTCTGGCTAAAGGGTGAGTCCAGATGAGTCTAAATTAAAATGAAAGGAATATAAAGTCGACACAAGGGAATGTTATAAACTAATTACAACATTTTGCCTAGCAACAAAATGTGATTGGCCGATATTCAGCCAATCACATTTTTAACTCTCAGATAATCAAAGGCTATGAAAACTGAAAAAAAGATGATGGAAATTCCAGGTGGTAGGGAGAAGGGTATGGTTCACAAGACCCTCCCTGGTCCAGGGATCTCTTACTTCACTAAGAGGGTAGTAGATAGGTGCAATATTCTAGCAGCAGAAGTGATAGAAGTAAATAAAGTGACAGAATTTAAGCATGCATGGGATAGGTGTAAGGCTGTCCTGAAAATAAGACAACACCAAGGGCCACATAAGGTTTTAGGTTTTTACAGTAGGAAAATCGGCAGAGCAGATGGGCCAAATGGCTCTTATCTGCTGTCAAATTCTTTGTTTCTATTATGGTTTTATTTTGTTATAAAATGTATTGTATTTAACTGATGCATGGAACCTAAGACCCTTGCATATATATTTTTACATTTTTGACCAATGCATTACATGGCTAGCACCTGGATCTCCCAATGTAAGCCACCCGAAACTGTACTCTGTGGAGGAGCAACTCCACAGAGAAGAAGCAACTTGCTAATGCATATATATGGAATAACCAGAGATTGAATACTATGTGATACAACACAAATAACAACAATAGGTACATAGCAGGGGACTCCCCAGTAGGCGAGATGCGGGGAATGCAGAATAGGGTTCGGAGCTGGCTTGTGTTGGCTGCCTCCTAGGCAGTCTTACTGCAGCCAAGGCAGAATTAAAGGTGCTGACTGCAAAGTTACTTTATTTCCGACCAGAGGAGTAGGGCTGCACCTAGGATAACTGCCTAGGCTATAGCTACTACTTACTGGGACCAAGGGAGGGCATCAGATAAGTACACAGATATTACCTGCAGTACCCGTCAAAGGTTGCTGGACAAAAGACACTGATGTATAGTAATATTTGACCTCCGACGCAAAAAATTAAATTGGCAGTCAAGGTATTCAAACTTAGATTGGTTAGGCTGCAATTCGACTGGAGGTTGAATGGACTATCAGGAACACGACCATCAGAAGGTTGAAGAAGTCGAACCCCAGCTGTTCCCACTAAACAATGAAGGCAGATGGGTCAATCAAGTTGAAAAGAAGGCTGTAGCTGCTGGATGGTTGGACTATCAATGTCAGTAACAATGTGCATAAACAGTAAGAAGAAGAGTAGTGAAGAAGGAGAGCCGGGGTCAGTAACAGGCAATCAATCAAATGGAGGCACAATACAAAATTGAATAGCAAGAAAATAGTCAGGAAGCAAGGACAAGGTCTATACACATTATAAACACCGGAGGAAGGGCAAGGGAACTCAGGAACAGGACTAGGAACCACCAAACACTCACTAGAACACTTTGATAGTGCAACAGCACTGAGGAACTGGAACTTGATAAAGGCTTAGGACTATAGGGGAACTCTCACTTCCAGTTAAGTGCTTCTTATATGAATGTTCCATGCCAATACATTTTAAATCTGATTTTGTTTGAAGGTGGTAATGGGGAGCAACTGGGGAGGGAGAAGAGGCTAAGAATGACAGGCTGTGGTAAAGAGCTGTCCCGCAGCCTGTCAAGAACGGACGTCGTGCACTTACATTAAGAAATCGTTATCTCCATCAATATAGCATTTTTTTAAAAAAAGAAAACCAGATTTAAAATGTATTGGCAATGAACATTCATAAAAGAAACAAAGATACCAAGGAGGACGCAAAACCACAATATACTTGCAGTAGAGAAAAAGCTAGATGAATACTCACAGATCCCAATGGGTACCGGTTTGCAACAATAAAACCGGTAATCACAAACGGGGATTTATAATCCGCCCTGATTCGGATTGCACTCAAAGGAAGAAAATCCACAATTATAATGGCTTCCAATAATGCAATATGGGTTATGCTTTTCAAATCATACAGCTTCTTCTTCAGACCCAGATACAGAATTATAATAATGCCACATTCAAATAATAAAAAGTATATATAACAATAAAATCACTCACTTTTTTTTATTGTTATATACACTTTTTGTTATTTGAATGTGGCATTACTATAATTCTGTATCTAACATTTTTGGGTCTGAAACTGTATGCTTTGAAACGCGTAACCCATATTGAATTATTGGAAGCCATTATAATTGTTTTTAAATATTTTTTATTAAATCATTCAATTGGAACATAACAGCGGTGGATTTTCTTCCTTTGAGTGCAGTCCGAATCGGGAAGGATTATAAATCCCTGTTTGCGATTACCGGTTTTATTGTTCCAAACCGGTAGCCATTGGGAGCTGTGAATATTCATCTATCTTTTACTCTACAGCAAGTATATTGTGGTTCTGCGCCCTCCTTGGTGTCTTTGTTTGTTTCTGTTTAAGGATGTCCAGATGCTTTTAAACTGTGTGAGGAGCTCTATCCAACATCAAAACAGAGGAACGACAAAGTGGGGGCTGTCTTGAATCTCCACATGCTCAATATATTTTTGGATTTCTGTAAGTAAGGTGGTGTAGCAGTGGTGGTTCCAGTACTTTACTGTACAAGAAGCACTTTACTGGAGGTGAGAGTTCCCCTTAAGCATAAAACCAGGGCATGAAACAAGGATATGACAAACAGACACAACCGAGGCAAAAAACAGGCGAGGAATCAGAAAAAGGAGCAGAAAATTACAGCTCTGGTACTACAACAGTTAAGGTTCTCCAATACAGGCTGTGGGTAAGCATACAAATTACATAGATGGCTTTGATGCATATCACATTAAACTGAACAGCACATTTTTTTCAAAATACATCAGGGGCCACAGGAAAGAAAAAAATATAAGTATCTATCTGAAAATAGGGGTTTACAGCTATAAGTAAAAAAGTATGAATATCCCTTGGAAAAAACCAACAAAATGTGGGGAAAAAAAAACATATTATTGCTAACCAAATAGGACACACTGTGGGGTAGGTGCATAGACAGGGTTTCATTTTCTATACAAATTTTGGTGCAAAAATGAAACATCACCAATCTTAATATACTGCATAATGAAAAACAAAACTTAATAGATCAAGGAGAGACAACTATGGCGATGAAAATACTTATAACTCACTGAGCGTCTATCCTAAAACCCTTACAGCGTGACTCTCACATTAAGATAAGTTTAATTCATTTTAAAGAAACTTAAACATTAGCCATTCATTTGTAATGTAAATATTTTTTGAGAAATGTTTGTGACTTGGACAGTTAGCTTTTGAAAGTTGTAATCATACTTTAGTCATGTTAGCATGCTGTCAATTATTGCACAATCACACCTCGTTCTTGTTTACTGCCACTATTAAATCAGTTTGACTTAGTCAGTCATTGTACAACACGGTGATGACAGGTCTGGAAGACAGGTTAAACAAGCAACTGCACAAGTTGAGATCCGGTCACATGCTGCATCCTTCTCTGAAAACAGCAACATATGCTTTCACGCACCTAGCAAAAGGGGAATACCTGATCATTCTTACATTAGCTGAAATGAAGCATCTACAAGCAGTGTAGAACAGACTCTAAGTGGACAAAACCTAATGATGCTGTTGTATTTAGAACTGGGGCGATTCTTGAAAAACCAGCTAACATAGGGAACAAATAAAAATTCACAAAATTTCCAGTGATTTTAATGGGGAATTTAAAGTGGACATCACTTTGAATTCAAGATTGCATACTTGAAAACTTAGTTAACAATTGACTCTGTATCATATTAGTCAAAAGATCAGCAGAAACATAGTTTATGTGATACTGGTGATTTTATTTCTGCATGGTGAACTCTCTTTGAAGTTGCTGGTTATGATATCATCTGTTCCAGTTTCTTGCAAGCTTAGGTTTGGATTACATGACAGGCAATATGTTATCACTGTTTTAAAGCAGAACTACCACTGAACACAACTTTAGCTTTCAAACTCCCCATCTGGCGACTAGCTGCTTAGTAGCACTAGTAGCCAGAATTATTACCTTGACAAACAGATGTAGCTTTTCTTCCCAGGCTGACAGCATCACAGAATGAAGACATCTTGCCATAATGACGTTGGCGCGCCTGCGCTGTCAGTCCCTTTTGGAGCCGGACGGCTCCTAGTAAAGCCTCCTAGACCCAGCTGAGACTGACAGCGCAGGCGCGTGGACGTCATTATGGCAAGATGTCTGCGTTCCTTGATACTGTCAGCCCGGGAAGAAAGGCTAAATCTATTTGTCAAGGTAATAATTCTGGCAACTAGCGCTACTAAGCAGCTAGTCGCCAGATGGGGAGTTATTTAAGCTAAAGTTGTGTTCAGGTGGTAATTCCGCTTTAAACATCCAAATTCATAATAAAGTCTCTGGGGAAGATTTGTAGATAAAATCAGTGCTAACATTTTCTAAAGCAATGTAATCCATGTTTTAAACTATGAAATGTAAGAAAATAAAAGCCCTTAAGGAAACTCATAATACTGGAGTACTAAAGGGAAACTCTCACCTCTGTTAAAGTTGGTCTTACCCTAATGTTCCCTTTGTCTGAATCTGTAATCCCTTTTATTATTAATATTATTTTAATATTATTATATTATTACCTTGCAAAGATAGGCCGGTGACATCAGTTCAGTACAGGCTGCGGTACAGCTCTGTACCGCAGCCTGTCAATCTTCATCTCTTCCCCTCCCCATTGGATCCCCTTTGACTCCTCCTTCTCTGACAGAGGAATCCGGCATGAGAGTCAGAGCTCTGTCTTGCTCTCTTTGCAATGAAAAATGTACGTGTTACAGGTATTTTAATGCAGTGTACAACGCTGTTGTGAGATTTTTAATTCGAACGTTGATACATCTCAGGATATTCTTTCCGATAGTGGTCATCAGTTAGTGTTGTGCATATCACTTACTATAGAAAGTTGAAGTCTATGACTCAAGGAAGGTCATGCATTAAAGAGGTGATGAAGAGGAGCTAACTACTTTAGTAATATTCCCCCAGTTTCTATGTTATTCTATGGAGCCTGTGCACTAATATTTCTCCTACTTGCAAAATCTTAGTGCATAGGCTCCATTGAACAACATAGTAGGTAGAAAATGAATCTCACTGGAGATGTTATCTCCTCTTTAGAACATCTTACTGCATCTCTCCCCAGGCCTCCTACAGATTTCATTGTACAAGAAAAAAATGCATTTGAATACCATTTGACACTCTTGATAATAGTTTGTTCCGAAAACTAACATTGAAATGTAAGATAAGTAACATAATTGACGAGGCTGAGAACAGACATGAATCCTTCAGGTTCAACCCTTGCCACATTACCCTTGTAGATCCAGAGGAATAAAAAAAAAACTATTGAAGCCATTTCCAATTAAGCCCCAAGTAAGTTAAAAACAATTATTTCCCATGTCTAAAAGGCCATCAGATATTTTCCTGGATCAACATCCTATCTGCTTTGAAACCAACTGTCCTAATTATCTATATTGCTCTGATCTAGGAAGGTATCCCATACTTTTTTTAAAACATCTAGAGTATCTGCAAACACAGCTTCCCTAGGCAAAGAATTCCAAAGTATTACTTCCATTACTGATAAAGAAATCCCTGCCTTTGTTTTAGTCAAAATCACCTTTCCTCTACTCTTGATAAATTACCTCTTTGTTTTTTTGTTCAGCTCTTTTTCCTCAGATAGTTCTTTGTATTTCCCTCATGTATATTTGTGTGTGTAATCATATCACCCCTTCCCTAATATAAACAAACACAGTTTGGCTAATCTCTATAACGCAGATCCTCCAATTCATTTATCAGTTTTGTTGCAAGACTCTGTACTTTTTCCAATTCAGTAATGTATTTTTAAGAATTGGTACCCAAACCTGTACTCTGTATTCAAGATGAGGCCTTACCAAGTATTTGTAGAGAGGCAGAATTATATTCCCATCCCCTATTATTATACCCCTTTTTATACATGATAGTACTCTAATGGCTCTTGCAGAGGTTGGGTTACACTGCACACTTCTGTGAAGTACTTCTAAATCTTTCTTAAGAATGAATCCTGAAATAGTTTCCCATTTAGGGTATATGTATCATGTTTTTGTCTGCAACCCTAATACATATACAAAAACAGAGTGCAAAAAGAGAAAATCTAAAAGCAGTGCTTTATTCTTATCAAACGAGCGCACACAAATAAATAACTTACAGGATGGACAATATTGTCAAGCCTTCCTCCCTCCCAGTTCGCTCCACTTTACACACAGCCACAGCGTCCCAATATGCCAGTATTTTATCCCCCTCCTTAGGTTAATCAAATTGCAACACACATGTTCTAGATGCCCAATACGTGGTTACTCCTGATACTGTTCTCTCCTCTTTTTTGGCTGCTCTATTACTTATCTAGAGCAGCTCCATTAACAGTGTCTCTAAAGGGAGCTATTGTTCTCCTTACACTAGGATCACGGGCTTGTTTCAAAGTAAGCGTAACCAGGAGCGGCCAAGTCTGGTATCGTCCTTCCTCTCTTCTTTTTCCCACAAGTATCGTGGACTATCACTGTCCACTTCCTCAGAGTATTACTGGACCTCTGTAGAGATCCTTCATTTATTCTGCATACCCAACTACTAGGGAATCACTCATATAAAACATACATATAATCCGAATCATAAACCAACATATGTCATTCTCAATTTCATAAATATGCATATAAAAAATTAAAATCTCATAGTATAAACAACATCTATATTACCCTCCAAATATTCCCCATATCGATGTTAAATACGGGGAAGATCCATTTTACAATGCCAAGCACAATGAAAAACAGGAATGGAAATAATAACACTAAAATTAAAATTAGAGATAAAAAGCCACCATGCCAAACTGGAATCCCCCAAAATTAATCTTCATACCTCTTATTACCCTATTATATATATATTTCTTTAAAAATACTGCCCAAAATACATCTCAATTATATCCTATTCCTTTCATAACCAAAATGCTCCACTATATAATCATATAATACAATAAAATATTATCTGTCTAGTGAAAGCTGCTATATCAATATCTATGTTAAGACCTCCTGGACTCAGAGTTTTCAACTCATGAATCCAGAAGGTCTCTCTTTTCTTCAACTTAAGGACCTGTTACCTAATGGGCAATTGCTTATGAATTATCTTGATTTTTATTTATATAGCTAGACTAATGACAACATAATATAATGGGCCATAAAGATATACAGTGGGAGTGAGTGGATGTCTGTAGAGGGTTAATAAAATAGACACAGTCAGTGAGATCTCCGTGGGCCATGGGGCATGGGAGTTGCGGCCCAAAACAAGTTATCACAGCACCTGGACATCCAAATCCTGTTTGGTTAGATGGAAGCTGGCAGTATTCTGTTGTCCAGGTGGAAGATAAAGATCACCCTCTATCTGATATGATAAATAACACTCACACACCCTGTATTCCTGATGAGTATGGAGTCTGATGTATTGTTTCAACTGTCCACGAATATTGCCAAGGGGAGATTGACTGGTTTATTGTACTATTGCTCAAGTGAGATCAAGGCACAAATCCCATCAGCCTGGAGTGATATTACCACAGCCAATCAGGAGCATCAGCATGGTTGGAGATGGACAAGGGAACAATATATCAAGGGAGACCCACTGCTAAGGAATTAGGAGGAGGAGATGTAGGAGTAGAATGGAGAAGTACAGGTGAGAACCAGAGAGAGAGTGGGCCAGGAAAGGAATCTCTGCCAAGCTTGGGTAAGCCCCTCATACATTAGGTACCTGCAATGTTATGCATGTTTAGGAAAATTGCGCAAATTTTTTGTTTTGTGTTGTATTGAATGTTTTGTATTGTTATGTATATTTAATATAGAACTAGTTCTTGTAAATGTAATGTACTGATCTGATATTAAATTACATTAATTTTAATCTCAATCTGTTGAAGAATCTTGCATTATTTTTCACATATAAATGTGTGTATAAACGTTTATGCAATAGATTAGTTGTAGAATGTAATAAGCCTGGGGCTCCTTATATTTTCAATACATCTGTTTCTTTATGCTATATTTTCCATCTTTGCCCCAGGATAAGTTTATATTTATATTGGCCACCAGTCCTATGAACAATTAATAATTGTCCTAATGAGCCACGGACATATGTGAATGAGCTGTGGACATAGCCAAATTGTCATCCTAAATATTCTTGGAGTGTGTGTGACTTTATGGCAAATATTCCATGAATATTAAATAAGCATAAAACCTCTACCTGTTACAGACCCTATCTCCCCCTCGCCTATCTAATAACACTTGTTCAATAGCTATAATGGAAACTCCATTCCATTTTCCATCATGATACTTCGCAAAATGCTTCGACACACTGTCCGCAAGTAACCCCATTCAGATATTTCTTAGATGTTCCATAAACCTAATCTTTAACTTGCGCACAGCGTGTCCCACATACTGCAGACCACAAGGACAGCTGAGGAGATACACCACGTAATTGGAATTACAGTTAACCAATTGTTTAATACTATATTCTTTCCCTGTTACCCTAGAGGAGAACTTATTTTTAATTTTTCCAAATTCACACACCCTACAGCTCCTCCTCCCATATTTAATTTGTTCCTGTTGTATTTATTCCCCAAAGGTATGTACCAGCTCATATATTTATCCAAGGAAATTCTAAACAAATTCCATCTTTCTTTTTCATTTTAATATTTGAAAACTACATCCCATTGAATATTCTACAATACTGCTTTTAGCACTGTAAAAATTAACCTTTTTAAAGTTCAATGCGTTGGTTAAACCTTTGTTAATGGGTTTCTCATAACATATTTCAAAGGATACCATATTGTGGTCACTGCCTCCCAAATGTACCCTTACTTGCATATTGTATACTTTTCAGAATTTTCTGAGACCACTAGGTCCAAGAAAACATAATTTATAGCTGGCTTATTTACTAGTTGGGACATTAAATTGTTATTAATCATACTTATAAAAATGTCCATTTGTTGTTGCACTGGTAGTCATATGTCTCCACTCAATTCCAGAGTAGATAACATTTCCCATTATGATTCCAGTTCCTAACTCTGATGTCTTTTCCATTTGCATTAGTTGAGATTCTTCAAACTCCCCAATATTAGATGGCCTGTAGGAAATACTTAGCAACGTCTTTTTATTATGCATGCCTCGTGTGTGTGGTGGGTGTGTGTGTTTCAACCCACACAGATTCTACATTTTCACTGGATTTCCCTTTTAGTAGGTGTTTACACTTGTTTTACATACAAGCATACCCCACCTCTTTTATTAGCCCTATCCTAACTAAAAGTGAATATCCATCTAGATTGACTACCCAGTCACGTTTATCATCCAACCAGTATAATATCATATCACTTGCAAGCATATACCATTCATATTACTGCCATTCTGAAAATGTGCATTATGTGAAATCTTTATTTTCTTTTTCTTCAGGCTCTAATGTAGGCATCTCCATATTAGATTATCTAGTCCATCTCCCCTCTCTTTCCCTATGCCCATTTGCTAATCCATTTTTGTCTTCTGTGTTGTTTTACCCACCCCCTTGCCTAGTTTAAAATCTGCCCTCTAACCACACTAACCCTTAGTACAGTAGCCCCTCTTCCAATAAGGTGTAATCCATTATAAAGAATGCCTCCAAGGGAAAAGACAGCCCTGGGCTCTACAAATTCAAACCACTCCTGCTTACATCAAGACTTTAGCCACTCATTTAACTCCATAATCTCCTGATGCCTTTCTGATGTAGATCTTGGCACAGGTAGTATTTCAGGAAATACTGCCTTACAGGTCTTTTGTTTAACCTTATAACCTAAATCCCTGAAATCATTCTTAACTGAACTACTCCCACTAACTTTGTCATTGGTACCGGGTCATGTACCATGACAGTGGGGTTACCGTACCAAAGATCAACCCAATCTACTATACTTTGAACCGTATAAAAATGGTGTGCTTTTTATTCTAAGGAAACCAAGTGGAATAGCTTAACATGGGAGGATGCACTTGAATAACTTGAGCTAATTGTTCTTCTCATATGTTCGTAGCTCAAAAGCTAGGTGCCACCTGACTATGCTTGTGCAGTTCTATCCGATATGCACTTACCAGATAGGCAAGCATGATGGGAGCTGCAGTTACAGGTATGTAATGTTTCACTATGCGACATGAAAGTCTCGCGCTGTCGTTCAGCACAAGAGTCTAATGTCACCATTTAAACCATGGCAACATGGTCACTGTGTTAAAAGGTTGCACGCTCTTTTGCATGCGACCTATTAAAAGTGAACCCTTTGAACCCAGGCTAAACGGAGATAGCTGACTGTTTAATTGTAGCAATCCTGGTGAGGGCATTCCTGTTCCAACACCCTCAATATCATCACTCAATGTAGCAAATCTCTTGGGGTGATTAAATACAGGAGTGTCCTCCCTATTTCTCTGCCCCTTCTTGTTACATTTAACTGTAACCCATCTAGCTACCTGCTCCTCTTTTGTGCAATCTCCACCCCCAGTACTACCTATGATAGCTTTTTTTTTTGCTCAGTGAGCAACAAACCCCTCTCAAGATTAACCATCTCCTTCCATGTTGCCTCCCCAGATCTCAGACTTGAGCTTCCAAAGAGGCTGCTTGCTCACATTTGCTAAAAATATATGAATCCTGGAATAGTTGTTCTAGGTGTATAAAAACATGGCTGCTTGCACACTGCAATAAATTGACAATCATTATCCCAGTCACTGCAAGTTAAAACAGCAGGCAAAAAAAATGTTTTGGTAACCAATAAACATGTGCTTCCTTGTTTAATCCCCAGTGTTTGAATTACCTCACTGCAGCACTTATGCACACTGCTGAAATATTCACACACTCCTCTTCTCATTTCCTGTTGGTGTGGTCTAGTTTATATGCTGCTCAGACAATACTATCACTGCCCGATTATTTTAGTTTGTTAGACCAGATTTTGTTGCAGATCATCCTTGGCTTGTGTATTCTTTGGATTGTCCTCCAGGTTGTTTAATCCTTGGTTTACGTTTAGTGACTTGCGGATTCTGCTTATGTTTGATATCCCAAACGCTCCTGGTGACCTCAGTTTGTTCTGACTACTCTTCTGCTCGACTCTATTTGCACCTTCAGGTACATTCATATCTTAGGCCTTCAGGGTATATTGTACTCACTCTTTCTACCTGTATCCTCAGTGTATTCTCCAACTCAGGCTACAGGAGCTATATTTTGTATCATTCTGTTCTCATCCTATTGTTACCTTCTACTTGGGTGTCCACGTTTGTTTTAGTGGCCTCTCGCCGACTCTGCTCAACAGTGATCTTCCACTGAAGGGCAAGTCGAAGCTGGGGGTGTCGCATCTCTCAACAGTCCCATTTCTTCGGATTCCGGGGTGTCCGACTGAAGCAGATTTCCTGGCCTTCGTGTCAGAGTTAGCAGGGGTGATTCGTTGTCATCCTCCTGGTCGATTGTTTACCTTTACTTGGTTATCCCTTTACGAGAGTGGGTACCAGTGTGAGAGTGTCGTACAGTCGCTTATCTATCATTACGTATTGTACAACAGATGCTGCTGCCAGTCATAGACTATGGTGACGTAGTATATGCTCCAGCGCCAGAAATCCACCTCAGTAAACTTGACACTCTATATAATTCATTATGCCGCTTTATCCTCCAGTGTGACTACACTACCCATCATTGTGACATGCTAAAAGAACTAAATTGGCTAACACTCAAATCTAGACGTGACCTTCATCTTTCTTGCTTAGTACACAATCACTTCTCTGGAAAACTACCACAATACCTACGCAGTATGCTCACCCCAGCTCTCCATACTAACTATAACCTCCGCTCCACTACTAACAACTCACTGCGTATACCACAATACAAGAAAGAAGCAGGAAGATCTGCCTTCTCCTTCAGAGCTCCAAAAATCTGGAACAATCTGCCGGAAAAAATCACATCTGCACCCAGTCTAAAATCCTTAAAAGCAAATGTTTCTTTATATCTACAAACAGTGTGTAACTGCAAATAATCCCATTATTTAATAAGTATGTATATTTCTGTATGTTTGTATATAATGTCTCACAATTAGTGTAAATATGTAACCTTTTACTGAAAACTATCCAGGACATACTTGAAAACGAGAGAAATCTCAATGTATTCTTCCTGGTAAAACATTTTCTAAATAAATAAATAAATTAGGTGGTGGCAGTGAACCTCCTTACACAGAATTATTCTTTAAAACAAATAGTTGGGGATTCTCCAGCACTGGTGACTAAGAGAGCTCTCAATTTGAAGAACAAATTATTACATAGCTATTTTGAACCTTGTAAAAAAGATGGTAATTATTATGAATAAGAGTCAGATCTGAGGAACATTTCCATGTGGTTCATGTGATGCTTGCAAAAACATTTGTAGAACCAACATATTAGCTAATGTCAGTGCTTCTAAGAAAATTACAATAAAAACCATGATTAATATTAGAACTAAGGGGGCTGTATATCAGCTTTATTGTCGGTGTAGGAAGATACATGTGGGCAAAACGCTTAGAGAATTTCAATTCAGGATATTGGAACACAAATGTGACATTGAGAATGACTCCATTGACAGCCCAGTGGCAAGACATTTCCTTGAATACCATGGGGGTAATGATAAAGAATTAAAAGCTGTATGAATAGAGCGAGTTATCTGTAATGTTAGAGGTGGAGATTTCAACAAAAAATTGGTACAGAATGAAACGAAATGGATATATATTTTGGAATCCTTGCACCCTAAAGGGTTAAATGAAGAAAAACAGTTTAGTATGTCCTTATAGAATTTCTTGCCCCTGGTTTGGAATTTGTAGTCATTGCTTAAAGCGGAACTTTCAGATAATAGCAAGTCGCCATGCATTCACTAAATGCATGGCGACTAGCTTGAAAATAGATGTCTTACCGTAAAACAATAGATGTGTCTAAAGTCCTGACTCAGTTGCCCTTGCATTGATGAACAAAGCAATTCTGTGTCTTTGGGCTCTGTGTATGATCTGGCTTGTCTGACCAGCCAATCTGGTGCTCACCTGTGGCTCTGTCTGACTATTCTATTGATTGTTCCCCTTATTTAGCAGACACCCAATCTGGTGCGGACCTGGGGCTCTGGTGGACTAGCTATACTGACTGCAAGCGTGAGTCAAGTATCCGCATTCGCTGTACTGACTGCAGGCATGAGTCTAGTATCCACTTTCGCTATACTGACTGCAGGTGTGAGTCAGGAGTATTCCTTGCTCTTCGGATCAAGACTTCGTGTTCCGGTGCCTGATTCTGTTCCGTTCCTGTTCCAGCTCCTGGTTCCAGCTGAGACTACCAGTGGCTCCGGCCTATTTTCCAGCAGTGTGGTCAGTCTTGGCAGTCTACTATTCCTGATAGTACCACTTGCTGGTTGCGACCATCTGCTTGCTCCTGCCTTGTTACCATTGTATAGTATCTTTATGGTTATTTAATAAATTCCATTTTACTATACCGTATTGACTCCTGAACATCTCTGGGGAACCGTGACAATACCCTAAGGGATTAAATGAAGAAATAGAATTTCTTCTTGTTTGTTTCAAGTTTGGAACCATTATGTATTTATGTTATGTATATATTGCATATATATGATAATCATTGGTTTCCTTGATTTGGGGCTTTCAGGGTATTTTTAACTTTGACATTATAAATGTTATTTAAGCTGTCCAGAACTCCACTGGGTTCATTGTCTAGACACTGGGGCCCTTTCATAAATGCCGTAGCCACTTGACTCCCCCTTCCTAACCTAATAGCTGGTGTGTGTGTCTGGCAGGTTTTTGAAGGTGGATCATTTTGTCCAAGTCAGGCTATAGGGGAGGGCCTGGACTGATGGAGCAGTATGTGTAGTTCTGAGAATATAGGCATCAACAATGCTCTAGTTGAGGTAAATTGATAATATACTTTTGCTACAATCAAGACTTTATTGTTTTTTGATGTATTCAATCTGTTATACATGTTTGGTTATGTTGTTTTTTAAATTGGCTGGGAAGTTATCCTGAGCAACTTATTATATCTCTTATTTTATATTTATATTGGTTACAATGACAAATATATGACCAATTCTGGTGGAGAAAATTCAGAAGAGACAACCGGTAAATTAAAAGTTGTTAGCCTTGACAAAGCCCAGTGAATCATGGGTGAAACGCATTGGTTGGTTAGAGCTATTCTGTTCTGGTGATGTCGCAAGTTTGGAATTGGATGGAGAAATATGACACTGAAAGAGATAAGGATACATAATATTCAGTCATTACTGCAACCTGTGAGTGGCGTTCTTTAGTGGTGGTTATAGGCAGTATATGAAAAGCTCTATATTGGGTGAAGACGGGTGAGAGATAATACCCTTTCTATCCATGCCTACCACAGCGTTATTTGTCTTTTAAAGATATATAGGTTGCTAACTGACAATGCGTACTGATACTAGTCATCTCATTTAAGATTTCATATCATTATTAATTCTTCTTCTGGCTGTCATTTTCTCTGTCATTATTATACGTGACTAGCATTTATTGATGGAAGTGGTTATCACAGATGACATATGATTGGCCCTGTACTTGATGAAGATGGGTGAGAGATTTTAACCCCTTTACATCTGTTGCTTAATGAGGGTCATGCATGACTATTAATATTTTACCTTCAGTTGTTGATCTAAATATGGATGCCAAATAGAAAAAACACAATGGCTGCGCTCTAAAGAAATGGATCTATAATAGAAAAAACATATAAATGTAATTAGGGAGGGAGGAAAAATGGTAAAGTAAATGAAGAGTACACCCTAAAATACAAAAGTGCTACAATTCTCTATAATTGGAGTGTGTACCAATAAGCATAAATTATACCCTCTATGAAGGTATACAAAGAAGAGAGCTAGGTGAAATGAATAATATGTACAAAATAAGTACAATCTATAACAATTTTTATTTATCAAAATAGGAAAGTAACAAACTAAAAAATATATCTAATTATTGTATATGAATATAGGAACATTCCTAAAAATGGCCAAAAATAATATATACACACAATCCGGTAGATACCGGCCTTACCACGAATGGGTCTGATGTACTCCCTGCTACATGCAGATGGTTCTCTGGTAGAGGAGAAGGGTGTATTAGCGGGCAGACACCATAGATCCTACGTACACAGTTGTAAGGGTACTGTCCTGACCAATTACTCCTGGATAACCCTTTGAATCCTCAGAACTAGCTGCAAAGCGAGCAGAGGTTTATTATCAATCTCCCGACTGTATCCAGCTGTAGCAGTTGTAAAGGTGCTCTTCCGACCGATCACTCCTGGATAACCCTTTCGATCCTCAGAACTAGCTGTAAAGCGGGCAGAGGTTTATTATCAATCTCCCGACTGTATCCAGCTATAGCTAGTTGCTGTAGTCTGAGCTCCTGAGTATGACCCTGAACTTGATGTCAAGATAGATAGCAGGGTAGCAGGCAGTAATAGACAGAAGCTTAGTTGTGGCTCCCAATATGTCCTTTAAGCTGTCTTATGTTCCAACATAGACTCTGTTCTGAATCTCTTAAAATACAATGTAAAGAGTGTTCTTTCCAAAGCATTTTGTGTCGGCAATGGCACTTCCTCAGGGAACTAATGAATCAAATCAGATTGATAGTACACCTCTGCCCACTTTACAACTAGTTCTGAGGATTGAATGGGTTATCCAGGACTAATCGGTCGGGAAGCACCTTTACAACTATGCACGTAGTATCTACGTTGTCTGCCTGCTAATACACCCTTTTCCTCTACCAGAGAACCATCTGCATATAGCCAGAAGTACAACAGATGCATTCGTGGTACGGCTGGTGTCACCGGTGTGTGTGTGTATATATCTCCTCTAAGCCATTTAGACCATTGTCTGTTCTGTTTTAGTGATCATTATTTTACTTATTTTAGGCCATTTTTTTAGGAACGTTCCTTTATTCATATACAGTGTTTAGATATTTTTTTTATCTTGTTACTCTCCTACTTTGATAAATAAATATTCTTATAGATCGTACTTATTTTGTACATATTATTAATTTCACCTAGTGTTTTTCTTGGTGTACCTTCACGAGGGTATAATTGATGTATTATATTTATGGATGGTTGTGTTCTAACTTCATTACAACTTCATTTCTTCACGTATCCTCATGGAAGTGTCACCAATACAACAGTTTCAACTAGAACGTTTAATTAGAGTGTGATTATCTTACCTTAACGTCCTACTTCATTGTCTTTTACTTCTGACATTTACATCAGCATAGTACTATGGAATGCTTTGTTTGTGAGCTATTTACTGGCACCAGTTATAGCTCTTTCTTTTTTTTTTATTTTTTAAAACATTTTGTAGAATTATGATTTTTTTTTTATTTGTCTTGTGCCTCATATAGATCCCTTCCTTGTTTTCTTTTTTAATTTTTGAATATATTTTTGGAATTGAGAGCACCCCATATTAAATATATATTTCATGGGTTGACTATTATCTATAGAATATGAGTTGTGCTCCTATGTTCTGTTTTTTTTTTCTTGGATTTGGATTCTGTCTAAGGAAATTGTAAAATAGGTAATATACCACTACTGTATAGCAATATGCTAGTTAAAGGGGATCTCTCACCCCTATACAAGTTAGGCTTATTAGGTAGAGTATATAGCGATACTGTTTAAAATTTCGTTTTTTTAAAATGCTATTTTGGCTAAAATTATTGCTTACAGAGTGCCCTGTACCCTACTTCCGCATACACTGCTCTTTCCGCAGTTTGCTGCTCTGCTCCCTTCCCATTACCCAGCCTCCTCTGATGACGGAAGCTTTCTGTCTGTAAGCTGGAGCAATTTCATTGCCAGAGATCGATGAGACCGCTCCAGCTTACAGACAGAAAGCCTCCATCATCGGAGGAGGCTGGGTAGTGGGAAGGGAGCAGAGGCAGAGCAGCAAACTGTGGCAAGAGCAGTGTATGCGAAAGGAGGGCACAGGGCACTCTGTAAGCAATAATTTTAGCCCAAATAGATTAAAAAAAAAAAGAAAAGAAGAATGTTTTAACCCCTTAACGACCCTTGACGGTCATGGCACCAGGACCATCATGGAATTTTGAGCTCTCCGCGCGGCTGAACACTGTTAGGGGAGCCCGGAACCGGAAGAAAAAAAAAAATGGTCCGTGGTCCTTAAGTGGTGGCCGTGTCTTAAGGGGTTAAACATTATCGCTATTTACTCTACCTAATAAGCCTAACTTGTATAGGGGTGAGAGATCTCGTTTAAGTGAAACCAGCAGGGCAATACTTTATTACAGGAGACAAACAGAGCATTACATGATACCAGGAGAGAATGCATCATTACTTGATACCAGCAGGACAGTTTATCATTAACTGAGACCAGTGTTACATCATGAAGCACCATTAAGATCAACAGGACAATACACCAGCCAGTAATGTATTGGTGTATTGCCTTGCTGGTGGCATGTAATGCTGTATTGTCATACTTGTCTCATTAGTTAAAAAACTTTCTAGGTCATGGACATAGCATGTCCTGGCTAAACACCAGCCCAGGGCAAGAATAAAAGGAAGTATATGAAAACTAGCTGGGCATGAAGAACATTTGTAATGAATCTGCAAAAAAGGCATTTAAAAAATAAACATACCAGAAAAATGATGCTTTGTTGTAAAAAGATTTAAATACAGTGAATGCTGTGTTATTACAAAGCCCCTTTGCTTCTTTTTAAGTCAATGTTTCTCAACCGGCTTGTCAAGGTACATTTATCCATCTTAACACCAAGCTTACTTTGTCACAACTTTCTGAATACCTGTTGTTTTTGATGCACACACATATTACAGAAATTTGGATTTCTCAGCTACATGTGCCACAAAAATAATGTAAGCAACTATATTATTGTTAGTGAGGTAAGGGCAACCTAGGACATTTTTGTGCATTTGGTTCTTCTCATCCTGTAAAGAGGGAGTTTCAACTACACTACAAGCAATTAAAAATGTTAACTGGTCACACATCAGCTGATTAATTATATACTGTACATACTGTAAACACTATGTAACCAGTTACCTTACTACATATGAATCACAATTAATTTACTCTAAGCAATATTCAAATTTTATTTCCAAAACATATGTTCTTTTAAATGGTTAGTAATACATAATATGTAAAAAAAATATATGTTGTAAGATGTATCCCTCTGAGTAAAACAAGGTACCACTGCATACAATTGTGACGCTATATACATAAACATATTCATTCATTCATTCAGCTGCTGAAAGGTGTTTTATTCAAAAGTTATTAAAGCTCAGACCTGAATTGTTTAGGTGCAGTGTCACAGTAGCCTGAAATTGTACAGTGGCACTGCTGCTACGCCATCCTATGGAGATTTATGGTCAACTGACCAAAGCTGTTCATAGGATGGTGTAGCAATAGTGCCACTGTACAATTCCAGGCCACTGAGATACTGCACCTAAAAATTTCAAGTTTGAGCTTTAATAACCTTTGAATAAAACACCTCTCAGCAGTAGAGGTACTCTTGTTTTAGTCAGGAGAATAGACCATAGAATATATATTTTTCTACATATTAAGTATTACTGTCCCTTTAAGAAAAAAAACAGCTATTAGCCAAGTTAAACGTGTTTTGATGGGAAAAAGAGTTGGCTGCCAACACTGAAGTGAAAGACTGGACAGCTACTCATTCCAAAATCTTCCAGCACCCAAGACTGCAGATAGGGGTGGTCTACTGGAGCCATGGACATATAAAGTTTATGACTTATATACCAACACACACACACGCCCAATGACTTGGAAGATAAACTTGAAAATCTTGTTTAGCTGGTGTAGAACAGCAAATGTAATTTCTAATGTTCCCCAGAACATCATAATCAGCATGATGGAGATGTAAAAAGGAAAGATGCTCTATTATTTACATATGATGGACAAGTCCCCAATAATAATATTGTGATGGCACTCAAAATTTTAGACAACCTAACATGTCTCCCGGTGAACCATGTGTCACCTTGCTTAATAGAAGCACGTTCCAATTTCAAATCCTGTAAAACAAAATACTACAGTACAAGATGGTCAAGAACTCTGTCAGAGAACTGGATCACAATAGCAGGATGAAAACTTGGAGGCCAGAAGGCCGAAAGTCTCTGCTGTGAGACTAGAGGACAAAGTGAGTAAAGCTTGAGAATTCAGCCAGCCATGGGTGTACCCTTGATGAAGCAAAAATCTGAGTATAGGTGTCAGCTGCAAAGCCAAATATCTGATCCCAGTTGAGATGTGGCCAGACCAGGATAGATACAATGGTAAACAACCTAGAAACAACAAAAACAAATCTTAAACCAGAAGAGAACTTCAAGGGCAGGTAAAGGTCAAGACAGGCAGATTTCAGTCATTAATGACAGGCAGACAATAGAGGCAGACTGAATTCATGCAAAGTCATTAGGTGGAGAGAGACGGAGAACAAACAGAGTATGGAGAACAAACATAATTAGAGATCAAAACACAAACAACAGGACCAAGTCTTCACCACAAAGGGCTAACAAATGAGCACAGATACTTAGAGAAAATATGTTTAAAGGGATAGTAATGTTTCAAAATGAAAGCAGCTCCAATTAATCTTCATAGTATTTGGGCCATAGAGTGTTATTTCAATACTGTCAGAGTTGTAGTTCAAGAGTAATTGAATGATAAAGTATCCTCCTCCCGCCCCTTTTACCTAGTGTAAGCCACCTCCCCTGAAGTTCATCAGTGCCCTGTGCCCTGAAAGACTGAGATTGGATACTTGCTGGAATAATAGCATAAGAATATTGTGTGGTGTAGTGTGGTAAGGGAGAGGTTAAAAACAAATCTCTCTGAGTTTTGTTTTCCCTCTCTTTGCTGTGATACAAGTAAATAATTGAAGTCTGGTGTGGTGGAAGTGACTAATTGCTGTGTTTGTAATTGGTGAATTCCTGGCTTAAATAGCAGATACATAGTGAATACTTGAACGTGTGAATCTTGCATCAGTGTGTAAGTGCAGAAGTGTGGTAAGTGTGGGAATTTAAAACAGGGGAATTCAAGTGCAGAAGTGTGGGAATTTAAAACAGGGGAATTCAAATACAGGGGATTACACAGGGGAACACATTTATCAAACTTACTGTGCAGCTATTTTTGACTGTCTGCCTTTTTATCTTGTGGTAACTGGCACATATGAGTGGTAGCATGATTGTCCATTTAACTTAGTGCACAAACTGCCATATGTTTGCACACCTGGAACAGCCGTTCCAGGGTGCATACCTCTGTGGCAGATGTGAGCAGGTGGTCTCTCTGGAAGCTCGTATTAGAGATCTGGAGGGGCAGGTTGCAACATTGAGAAAGACGGACAATCTTGAGAGGGTTCTGCTGACTGAGCAGCAGGAAGCGGTGGTAGGTAGTTCTGGGGGTGGAGACTGTACAAAGAAAGAGCAGGTAGCCAGATGGGTTACAGTTAGACATAGCAAGGGGGGTGGACAGAGAAATTTTCTACATTAAGGAATGATGTTGGGGATGCTGACACAGGAATGTCTTTGCTGGAGAGGACTGTTCTCTCTAACAGCCGAGTGAACAGCCCCTCTAGCACGGATGGGATCCAGGACTCAGGCAGACCTAGACAGATGGTGGTGGTAGGGGATTCTATTATTAGGAAGACAGACAGGGTAATATGTCGCCAAGATCGCCACAATCGTTCAGTTTGCTGTCTCCCGGGAGCTCGGGTTCGACATGTGGCTGATCGGGTTGATAGATTGTTGGGAGGGGCTGGGCATGACCCGGCTGTCATGGTACATGTTGGTACTAATCACAAAGTCAGTGGAAAATGGAGGTCCGTTAAGAAGGATTTCAGGGACCTAGGATATAAGCTTAAGCAGAGGACCTCTAAGGAAGTATTTTCTGAAATTCTACCTGTGCCACGCGCTACATTAGAAAGGCAACGGGAGATTAGGGACTTAAATGCGTGGATAAAGACTTGGTATAAGCAGGAGGGGTTTGGGTTCCTAGAGCACTGGTCAGTCTTTTCCCTTGGGCGCAATCTTTATAGTAGTGATGGATTGCACCTTAGTGGAAGGGGGGCCACGGTGCTGGGCGATAGGATGGTTAGAGGGCTGGAGGAGACTTTAAACTAGAAGGGGGGGAGCTGCAACACAGGCTGGGGAAGGTAGTATAACTGAGGAAATGGGATTAGAGAAGGGTCATGGGGGTGGAGAGGGGGAATGGGCTAGTTCATCTAATAGGGAGTTGCCATTGTTACAGCCTGATAAAAGTCAAATACATCTGAAAAAGAACAAAATCTTTAAGAATGGCAAAAAGATAAAATGTATGCATGCAAATGCTCGCAGTCTGGCTGGTAAGATGGGGGAACTAGAAATGATTGCAGTACATGAGCAGTATGATCTGATTGGAGTGTATGAAACCTGGTTAGATGATACGTATGACTTGGCAGTCAATCTAGAGGGTTATTCACTTTTTAGGAGGGACAGGGTTAATAAAAGGGGAGGAGGGGTATGCCTATATGTAAAGCGGGCCTTAAAACCTAGTTTAAGGGAAGATATAAATGAAGGGTCCAATGAAAAGGTAGAGGCCTTGTGGGTTGAAATACACACTGGGGGCACACATAATAAAAAGATATTGGTGGGGGTTTGCTACAAGCCACCTAATGTTGGGGAGTTGGAGGAAGCCCAACTTTTACTGCAAATGGAAAAGGCTGCTAGGTCAGCAAAGGTAATTATAATGGGAGATTTCAACTACCCTGAAACTGACTGGAGCAATATGACTTCAGGCACAACAAAGGGAAATATTTTTCTAAGTATGATAAATGATAATTTTATGTCCCAACTAGTAGAGGAGCCAACTAGAAAAGAGGCCTTGCTTGACCTAGTGCTCTCAAACGATTCCGACATTGTAAACAATGTGCAGGTAAGGGAACATTTGGGCAGCAGTGACCACAATATTGTATCCTTTGAAGTTTGTTATGAGAAACCCAATAGCAAGAGTTTAACCAAAACATTCAATTTCAAAAAGGCTAATTTTACAAAGTTAAAAGAAGCTTTAAAAGATATCCAGTGGGATGTAATTTTCAAAGATAAAAATGCACAAGAATCATGGAATGTATTTAAAATGTTCTTGGGCAAATATACACGTCAATATATACCATTGGGGAATAAGTACAAGAGAAGTAAAGCAAAACCAGTGTGCATTAATAATGTGGTTAGCAGGGAAATGAGAAATAAAAAGCAGGCTTTTAAGGTGTTTAAGTCAAACGGGTCAGATGCATCATTTAAAAAATATAAAGAATGTAATAAAATCTGCAAACAAGCAATTAAGCTAGCTAAAATAGAAAATGAGCGAAACATTGCAAATGAGAGCAAGAAAAACCCTAAACAATTCTACAAGTATATTAACAACAAAAAAGTTAAGGTTGATATTGGTCCTCTTAGGACTGAAACAGGTGAATTGATTAGTGAGGATAAAGCTATGGCTGACACCCTAAATACGTTCTTTGCTTCAGTATATACAAAGGAAGCAGAAATGACAAGCTGTGGGCAAACAGACAAAACCATGGAATTTCCTCTAACATCTACATGGCTTACTGAGGACAAGGTCCAAAAGAGACTGGAAAGGGTTATAGTGAATAAAGCGCCTGGACCGGACGGTATACACCCAAGGGTACTTAAGGAACTTAGTTCAGTAATAGCAAAACCATTATACTTAATATTTATTGATTCGCTTTCATCAGGCATAGTGCCCTGTGATTGGAGGAAAGCTGATGTAGTTCCATTGTTTAAAAAGGGAGCAAGATCCAAACCAGGAAATTATAGACCTGTGAGCTTGACTTCCATAGTGGGTAAGATACTAGAAGGGTTATTAACTGACAGTATTCAGAACTATGTGAAGACAAACAATATCATTAGTAGGAATCAGCATGGTTTCATGAAGAACAGATCATGTCAGACTAATTTACTTGCATTTTATGAAAGAGTGAGTAGTAATTTGGACAGGGGAATTGCTGTTGATGTAGTATACTTGGATTTTGCAAAAGCCTTTGACACAGTGCCTCACAACAGGTTACTGCATAAATTAAAAGGCTTCGGTTTGGGTGGTGTTATCTGTACATGGATTGAGAACTGGTTAAATGATAGATGGCAGAGAGTTGTTGTAAATGGAACTTTTTCTAATTGGTCTAGGGTTATAAGTGGGGTGCCGCAGGGTTCAGTCCTGGGCCCAATGCTTTTTAATTTGTTTATTAATGATCTAGAAGTGGGAATTGAAAGTAACATCTCAATCTTTGCTGATGACACTAAGCTATGTAAGGAAATACATACAGAGCTCGATGTTTTTTCCCTACAGAAGGATTTAGATAAACTAAGTGAATGGGTAGAAAAGTGGCAGATGTCATTTAATGTAGATAAATGTAAGGTTATGCATTTGGGTTGTAGAAACAAACTTGCTACATATACTCTAAATGGAAAACAACTTGGAAAATCCTCATTAGAGAAAGATTTAGGTGTACTGATAGACAATAGACTTCACAGCAGTGTGCAGAGTCACTCAGCTGCTGCAACAGCAAATAGAGTAGTAGCCTGCATAAAAAGAGGTGTAGAAGCAAGGGATGCTAATATTATACTACCTCTGTATAAATCCTTGGTTAGGCCTCATCTAGAATATGGAGTACAATTTTGGGCGCCTGTTTTAAAAAAAGACATTACTGAACTGGAAAAGGTGCAGAGACGTGCAATAAAACTGATAAAGGGATTGGAGGATCTGAGTCACAAAGAGAGACTAGCCAAACTGGGTTTGTTTACATTAGAAAAGAGACGTCTAAGGGGTGATATGATTACCGTTTACAAATACATTCAAGGTCAATACATAGAACTATCCAATTAATTATTTATGCAAAGAGCTGAGCTAAGAACAAGAGGTCATCCATTAAGACTTGAGGAAAGGCGCTTTCGACTAAAACACAGGCAGGGATTCTTTACAGTAAGGGCGGTAAGGCTATGGAATTCTTTGCCTCGGGATGTTGTGCTTGCAGATAATGTAACTGCATTCAAAAAAGCAATGGATGCCTATCTAGCACAGAACAATATTGACAGTTATGACAGATGGCTTCAAAGCAAATAGGATATTGATCCGGGGAACTATTTGACACACACACACACACACACACACACACACACACACACACACACACACACACACACACACACACACACACACACACACACACACACACACACACACACACACACACACACACACACCTACACCTACACCTACACACCTACATTGGAAATTGCTCCAGAGGGCTTTTTTGTTGCCTTCCTCTGGATCAACAGGGGTGTGATTGGCATGGGCTGGACTTGATGGACGCGTGTCTTTTTTCAACCTTATCTACTATGTCACTATGTTACTATGTTACTATATGGAATCTGGACTTAAGACCAGACAGCTCACAACAAGGGACAATCTTCTTACTGTGAGAACAATGAAAACTCTGCCTCTCTTGACAGGTTTTTCAGGTTTTTCTCTTATGCTAATTGAAGATTGTCCCTCTCTGCAAGCCATCTGGACACCACCTTTCTGTTCTGAGGTGAGCAGTGTTACATCAGTAAAAGGGGCGGGAGGGGGATGCTTTATCATTCAATTACTCTTTAACTACAACTCTGACAGTACTGAAATAACACTATCCATGACCCAAATACTATAAAGATTAATTGCAGCTGCTTTTATTTTGAAACATTACTATCCCTTTAAATAGGGACTAAAGTCCACGCCTGCAAAGACGGTAATCACATCCAGAAATTCACTTATTATGGTGCCTATAAGTTAAACTGCTTGTTACTGTGCACACAGCCAATCATACAGCCTGGGGTGCCAGAGAACTGGAATGTGATCGAGAATGTGAACAATTGCATGTGACCACACAAAGCTAGGTGACATAGTAACATAGTAACATAGTAACATAGTAGATAAGGCTGAAAAAAGACATGCGTCCATCAAGTCCAGCCCATGTCAATAACACCCCTGTTGATCCAGAGGAAGGCAACAAAAAAGCCCTCTGGAGCAATTTCCAATGTAGGTGTGTGTGTGTGAGTGTGTCAAATAGTTCCCCGGCTCAATATCCTATTTGCTTTGAAGCCATCTGTCATAACTGTCAATATTGTTCTGTGCTAGATAGGCATCCATTGCTTTTTTGAATGCAGTTACATTATCTGCAAGCACAGCATCCCGAGGCAAATAATTCCATAGCCTTACCGCCCTTACTGTAAAGAATCCCTGCCTGTGTTTTAGTCGAAAGCGCCTTTCCTCAAGTCTTAATGGATGACCTCTTGTTCTTAGCTCAGCTCTTTGCATAAATAATTCATTGGATAGTTCTTTGTATTGGCCTTGAATGTATTTGTAAATGGTAATCATATCACCCCTTAGACGTCTCTTTTCTAATGTAAACAAACCCAGTTTGGCTAGTCTCTCTTCGTAACTCAGATCCTCCAATCCCTTTATCAGTTTTGTTGCACGTCTCTGCACCTTTTCCAGTTCAGTAATGTCTTTTTTTAGAACAGGCGCCCAAAATTGTACTCCATATTCTAGATGAGGCCTAACCAAGGATTTATACAGAGGTAGGATAATATTAGCATCCCTTGCTTCTACACCTCTTTTTATGCAGGCTAGTACTCTATTTGCTCTTGCAGCAGCTGAGTGACTCTGCACACTGCTGTGAAGACTATTGTCTATCAGTACACCTAAATCTTTCTCTAATGAGGATTTCCCAAGTTGTTTCCCATTTAGAGTATATGTAGCAAGTTTGTTTCTACAACCCAAATGCCAGGTAAGGAGCAGATACTCTTTGGGTAATAAGACTTGGACTCTCATGATGGTCTCTGTAACTGATCAGAAGAAGGGTAAGAAATCAGAAAAAAAGCCTGTTCCCACAAGCTGTCTTCCAGACCATAGCGCTTTCAGTGAACAAGGTAATGCAATTGACCTCTATGCAGCCAGGAATCAAGGATATTGTCCACTTCATGACAACAATCATCACCAGTGTTGGCGAAATAGGAACTCTGTCAGAAGAAAGGATAGAAGTGACCGGATTAAGTAGAAAAACATGAAAAATTGGATGTACTCAAGGAAGATCCAAATGAACTGCAACAGGATTATCACACTGCAGAATATTGTAAGGGCCAATGAAAAGAGCACCTAGCTTCTCAGAAGGTAGCAACACATTTGTAATTTACATACAACTGTGACATTTGGTGGACGTATGAATGAATTAATATAGGAGAGAGAGAGAGAGAGAGTGAGAACTCTATTGGAAGGAAAAAACAACCCAGCCATTTTGTCACTAAGAAGTGAAGCAGCATAAATACTGCTCCAGGGATTGACTGGTTCATTTAGTTTGACTGTTTGACTGTGGATGAAAAGCAGAGAAAAGTGACATTTTGAAGTTCAAGACAGAGCAAAAGGATCCCCAAAACTATCTGAATTGAGATCCCTTATCTGCAAACACTTCATCCGGAATCCCACGCAGGCGAACAATTTCAGAGAAGCCATTTCAAACAGCAACCAAAGCAAATAATATACTAACCTGCTTAAATGGGGATCAATGCAAGAGTGAACATCATTTTGAAACTATATAAGTCATTGGTAAGACCTTGAGTTAAAAATTGTAGTACATTTTTGGGCATCTGTTTTTATAATAGGATATTGTAAAACTGGAGAAGTTATAGCATTGTCATATACCATATAGTGAGATATCTGGTAGATATTTACAATATTCTTCATCAAAATGCAGCATTTAGTTTTATGTAGTAATAAGCACTGTGTGGTATGTTCTGGATGGTGCCCAGCCTTTCCTAGACATTTGAGTTGTGAGAGGTATTTTGGCTGCACAGGCCAGAATTATATTTTTCTCATAACTGTTTTTTAATTATTTGCTTTCTCTAGGATATTGATTGTGTTTAATGCTCTGAAAGCGAATGCGTATTGGGAAGCTGAAGGATATTTATCCACTTAAACTAAGTGTATTTTCTACTTAGGAATCAATTTTCTACTTTTGCAATTGCTTTTGAGTTCCAGTTTTAGGCTCATTTTTATTTTGATCAATAATAGGATGTTTATGTGTATAACACCATGTTATAATGTATAGAAGCCAATTTGATAGTTTGAAACAATCACTCATTATATCTTAGATACTAAGAGGATCATAGCTCATTGATGAAAGCAGCAAAAAAATAGCAAAGACCCCCAAAGGTCTTAAACAGCAGGGTAGTGCCTGTTCGACATATTTGCTGCCCTGGGGCAGACATGCCAATGAAGCTGAGGCTTGTGAGCACCAACAAGGGGACAGAATGGGAGTATTAAGAAACTTCCCTGAGGTTCCCTTATTGGTGCCGCAAGAAGAGACTGAACTGAAGCAGTGAAGTCTTTCACTTCAGTCCCTTGTCCTGCACAATACAATCCCCATTGACCCTCTGCTTCAGTCTTGAAAGCTTGTCACAGAAGGTCTATGGAGGCTGCACATACAAACAGGTTTGTGACTGAGTGCCTCATACTACAAGGTTGAGTTCAAGCCTGCTTCCAGCCGGGATGTCAGTTTTCTAAACATCCCCCCCCCAAACAAAAATGGCTGACAGGTGCCTTTTTGTACTTAGTGCAGCCACAAGGCTTTTTAAAGGGATAGTAATACTTCGTTTTAACTTTATTTTATTTTGTAGGCATTAAAAAAACATGAAGAATGATATAAGTCTTATCTCTCAAACCTTTATGGTTTATGAGATATTCACAAGTAAAGTTTCCCCCTCCTGCCCCTTTTACCTAGTGTAAGCAATCTCTTCTCAGATGTGGAATGCAGTCAATAGACCAGACAGATAACAGAAGGGGACACTCTTATTCCTATGAAAACAATGAAATCCCTGCCCCCCTTGACAAGCTTTTCAGGTTTTTCCCTTATCTTAATTGAAGATTGTCCCTCTATGCAGTCTACCTGGGCACCTTCCTTCTGCTCTGGCTGAATAGTGTGACATCAGTAAAAGGGGAGGGAGGGGGACACTTTGTCATTGAATTACTCTGGAACTACAACTCTGACAGAATTGAAATAACACTCTCCAAAGTCCAAATACTATGATGATTAATTACAGCTGCTTTTATTATGAAACATTACTATCCCTTTAAGTTTGCTATTAGCAAAACATGTTAAGTCACCTTTGAATTGTGTTTTGTTTTTTATGTTTATGTGGTATAACAATGTACTTTCTCCTATTTTCATATCATTAAAGTTACACTATCTTAGGTGTTTGTCCCTTAACATATAAAGTTACATAGTTAAAAACTATATCAGTCCTTTCCTGTTATACAACAGAAGATGGAATTTATTATATAAAAACATCAGGCATGTGTTTTCCATATAAATGTTGTAAAGAACAAGTTGTTATAGAAAGATATTTTGCTGGTTACATTATGGTGCACTGTACATAATGATCTGTGTAAGTCATCTGCAATTACATAATATTTTCTATTGCTCAGTTTATGAATCAGTTTTGTGAGTCATTTGTAGATCATAAAATGCACAAAAGGAGGGCATTAAAGGGCAATTTTACCTTGTGCTGAGTTTGCCCCCAAAGTATACAGACTTGATCATTTAGCAAGGGCTTTTTCCGCAGCTGTTTGGGGGGTGGTCAGGAATTCTTTTTAGCAATTCAGTACTAGAAAATGAGTCTGGATGGGCAGCCTCCAATATAAAATGAATAAAAAAATACATGTTAAGGATTTTTCTGTTGAGTAAAACAATGGGACACCCATTATGGGAAAATGTTTCAATCAAAAGTTATTATAGCTTAAACGTATTATTATTATTTTTTTCAACTGTGCCAGCTGGTTTGCAAAAGGTATCTTTTATAATGCACTCATTGAGATAGCTTGAGCGATTGGCTATGGCTCTCAATTGTAAGTCACCACCTGGTGAATAAAAACAAAAATCATAGTTTAATTAAAAAAAAAAAAAGTGTGTGCTGGCCTAAAGTTTGAATTAAAATATCTCCACAGTAGGAATACCCTTGTTTTGGTCAAAAGGAAAAGACTTATAAAACATGCGCATGCACACACGCACACACACACACAGTTATGGCAATGGTAAAACCTTTGCTTTCAATCTCTTCCACGCTGATGACATCTGTTGCTTAAATCTCACTCAACGATCTTGGCTCATGTTGTTTCTACAACTTTCCTTAAGTGGATTAGCTTTTGATCATCAATGGAAGAAGCAGAAGAGGAAACCTGCTGATTTTAGAGCTGCAAGAGAAATAAAAAAATATGAACGTTTCAAAAACTATCTTTACATTTTTATGAGTTGTGAGGTCACTTACAAGCAGGGGAGGACTGGCAACATTTGGCCTGGGGGGCAAATTTAATCAAGTGGCCCATTTCCACTATTTGTGCCTCTTTCACCCCTTTGTGCCTCTTTCACCCCTTGCACCTTTCTTTCTCGCCCTATGTACTTCTTTCACCCCCTTGTGCCTTCTCCCCCTTGCAATTCTTTCTCCCCTCTGTACCTCTCCCCCCTTGCACCTCTCTTTCTCCCTTATGTACGTCTTTCACCCCATGTACTTATTTCACCCCCTTGTGCCTTCTCCCCCTTGCACCTCTCTTTCTCCCCTTGTACCTCTTTCTCCACTCTGTACCTCTCCCCCTTGTACCTCTTTCCCCTCCTTGTACCTCTCTTTCTCCCCCCATGTACTTTTCTCCCCCATCATGTGCCTCTTTCCCCCCTCTGTACCTCTTCCCCCTCCTTGTACCTCTCTTTCTTCCCCCATGTACTTCTTTCTTCCCCCCCTTCCCCATTGTGCCTCTTTCTCTCCTCTGTACCTCTCTTTCTTCCCCTTGTATACTTCTTTCTCTCCCACCCCCAGTACCTCCTTATGCCTCGTTCTCTTCTTTTCCACACTGCCCGCACTGATGACAGTCAGGACCGAGTCACGCTGAGACGCGCTTGCACCAAGCGGCGTCTCCGCTTGTGACACTGTCCCGGCTGTCATCATTGCGGTGTGGGGAGAAGAGAACATAAAAAAAGTAACAATTCCCCCTCCGCTGCGGCCCTGCACGCTAAGACTGACAGACAGTCACATGTCTACTGATTTTTTTTTTCTTTTAACATGGCGGCCCGCTACACGCGCTGGCCCTGCGGCCCGGGGGGCAATTGCCCCCCTGCCCCCCGGGCCAGCCCGCCCCTGCTTACACGTTTTGGAGTCAAGCTCGTCAGCGGTGTATTTGATAAGGTATAATTAAAAGCTTACAACTAGATAGGATTGTTTTGTAACTTTTTTATTGCTATGTTTTCAAATGGCGGCGAGTGGCTAGTCCACTTAAAGCCGCATAAGGGGCACTGCTCTCCCTCCCCCCCCCCCGCAATGGTGTCACCCCCCGCTGGCACGTAGGCAGCCAGGCCAGGAACAATGGAGGGCTGCAGACGTGCGGCGGGAAGGTGCTGGGGGAGGAGAGAGGGGTGGCCTCTCACCTGGGCAGGTAGGGGGTGGCAATAAGGGGAGGGCTGTTTTGTATAAAAAGTTGCCAATGTTAACGCCAGTTACTAACCTTATTTTCTTTGTTTCACTGCAGGTTCGTTATGGAGCATCGCCGCCAGATCCGACGCCCACTGAGATTCTGTGACTACGAGGAGATGTTCCTGGAAGATTTGAAGAGCCGCAGAGGAAGCCGCCGGAAGCCCGGACACTGCCCGCAGCTAAGTGCCACTTCCCTGTCTCAGCCTATATCCCCTTCCCCTGTTCCTTCTCCATCCCCTCCCTCCCTTCCCCTGCCTTCCGCGGGTCCCTCTTCATCCTTGGGGGGTTTGTTTGCCCCCATCCACTCGCCTGCTCCCTCCGCTTTCATGCCCGGTGCGGCTGGGGTCTTTCAGCCCCACGCCGGAGCCGATTCTGGCAGTGCGCTAGACCTCTCTTCCGGGTCTAGCAGGCAAAGTCTTGCGTCTCGCGAGATTTCGCCATCTGTCATGGCCGCAGCAGCTAATGATGCCGGAGGCCATGGGGGACCATCGGAGAGGTTCCGGCAGCCGCAGGTCAGCTGGGGGGGGGGAATGGATGTCCCACTAGGCCACCAGGGGGTTAATTATGATGAGCCAGCAGGGGGGAGCACCTCGGCTGGGGGGCACCAGGGGGGCTGCAGCAGGGTGCATTGGGGCAGGGAAGCTGTGGAGGTGGGCGGGGGAGGGCAGGGGGGAGGAGGGGTGGTGGGTAGCCTACAGGGAGCAGAGGGCTATGGGGAACAGAGAGCAAATCTACCTCCACCGGGCTGGGCTTGGGGGGTGGGCATGGATGGGAGGCCCATTTTATACCCCCTGAGCGGTCCTGCAAATTTTTGTGTCCAAAGTCATGGGGCCAGTCAGAATGCTTATACCACAGCTAATGTTGCTTCTGTTTCAGGTGAGCGTGGGACATGGGAGGTTGCGCAGCCGCAAGAGGATGCCGCGGGAGGAAGAAATGGACAGGACAAGCATCGCGGATTGGAACAGGAGGACGGTAGTAGCGGTTTGTCATCTTCTGGTGAGTCCTCCGGCTCTGACTCTGAGACGGACACGGACGTGTCCACCTCAGACTCGGAAAAGGGAAAAATGTTTAAGCTTATGAAAAAGTATAATAGGAATGTTAATGGGGGTAGAGGTTACAGAGAGGGGGATAGGAGAAAGAAGGGCAGATCACGGTCTTACACTGCGAGATTTGAGACTGAGGAGGTTAACATAGCCCATGGGTGTGAAATATCTGCCCCATTTGATCATGTAGGTAGGAGATTGCGCAGGCGGATTGTAGCGGGTAAATTCGTTGATGTTTTTGAGTTGTCCAGGGAAGCTGTTGAGGCTAGGGAAGGGGGCAGACGTAAGGGCAGGGAGAAGGCGGCGTGGCCACGTACAGTAACTGAGTGGCAGAGGGGTTTTGGAGTGTACGCTAGCTTGTTTACTGACCGTTTTCCAGCACAGCGGGCTAATATGTTTAAGTATATTGACTTAATTTTAGACACACACGCGAGTTTTGGGGGGACTGCTTGGGCTGATTATGACCATGCGTTCAGAAAAAAGCTTGCCGGAAGCAAGACTCTGACGTTTGGTCATAGGGACATGGATATATGGGCTCGGCTGGTTACTCATACTAGAGGGCCGCAGAAAGGGGTAGAATACCTAGGGGCAAAAGGTGGAGGTGGTAGTTTAGGTGTGAGGGGGGCCTGTTTTGCCTACAATGAGAGGAAGTGTGCAAGGGGTGTGGCTTGTAAGTACAAGCATTGCTGCTCAGGCTGCGGTGGGGCCCACACTATCGCAGACTGTAGCAGGCAGAAAGGTGCGGCCCCCAAGCATAGTTCCTTTCGTGGTAGGGATGGAGCGGGCGCCAACACCCATCAACCTCAGCAGGTTAAGTGAGTGGCTGGCAGTTTACCCGGATGCGGCCGCGGCAGATTTTTTGTTAAAAGGGTTTCAGTTTGGTTTTGTTATTTCAGTTCAGGGACAGGTTTTACCGGGAGGGGCGGGGAGGAACCTGCGTTCAGCTTATGAGCATCCAGAGATTGTGGGGGAGAAGTTAAGGAAGGAGCTGTTAGCAGGGAGAATGGCTGGCCCCTTTAAGGTAGCGCCCATGGAGGACTTAGTGGTTTCACCAATGGGGGTGGTGCCTAAGAAGGAAGCAGGGAAGTTCAGGCTGATTCAGCATTTGTCTTACCCGGAGGGGGCCTCGGTTAATGACGCCATTGGGAAGGATAATTGCAGGGTGCAGTATCAGTCATTTGATCAAGCGCTCAATTTGATTAAAGCTTCTGGGCCGTGTTCCCTGATGGCTAAGATTGATGTTGAATCAGCATTCAGGTTGTTGCCCATTCATCCCAGCAGTTTTAAGTTCATGGGGCTGAAATGGGAGGGTCAATTTTATGTGGACAAATGTCTTCCAATGGGGTGCTCCATCTCTTGCGCCTACTTTGAGGCTTTTAGTTCATTTTTGCACTGGGCGGTAGCCCAGTCAGTGACGGCAGGAGAGGTTGCACACTATTTGGATGATTTTTTGTTCATTGGCTCACCAGGGGGGAGAGAGTGTCAGGAGTTACTGGATGCAGCAGCCAGGGTTTTTGAGGAGCTGGGGGTTCCGGTAGCTCAGGATAAGACGGTGGGCCCTTCCACTTGTCTGACGTTTCTGGGTATAGAAATAGACTCAGTGGCGCAGGTGGTGAGGTTGCCCAAGGACAAGGTGGAGAGGGCTAGGGCGCAGGTAGCCTGGGCACGTCAGCAGGAGAAAGTTACATTGCAGTCTTTGTTGGGTTTGTTAAATTTTGCTTGTAGGGTTATCCCTATGGGGAGAGTGTTCAGCCGCAGGTTGCAGTTGGCAACGGTAGGGGTCAAGAAAGCGCATTATAAAATACGTTTGTCCAGGCAGCTGAAGGAGGATTTGAGTGTATGGGAGCAGTTTTTAAGGGACTTTAACGGTACGCGCTTGTGGATGGGGCCTACGCAGAGTAATGGCGAATTGCAATTGTTTACGGATGCTGCGGGAGCAGTAGGGTTTGGGGCGTATCTAGCGGGGAAGTGGTGCGTGGGTGTTTGGCCACCCAAGTGGCATGAGCAAGGGTTGACAAGGAATCTGGCTTTCTTAGAGCTTTTTCCTATAGTGGTAGCTTTGGAGCTATGGCATGATGCCCTGCAGGATAGAGCAGTGGTTTTTTGGACAGACAATATGGCGGTGGTGTACGCAGTTAACCAGCTGACATCCGCCTCAAGGCCAGTGCTGAACTTGTTGCGTTATTTGGTACTACATTGTATGCGGTGTAATATATTGTTTAGAGCAAAGCATGTACCTGGGGTGCAGAATAGCATAGCAGATGCTCTGTCCAGGCAAAGGTGGGATCAGTTCTTTAGGTTGGCGCCGGAGGCCGATGCTAATGGTTCTGTTTATCCATCTAACCTTTGGCAGTTGGCAGCATCCTCCTAGAAGATCTAGTTCGGAACTCTGTGGCACCTAGAACTTTGGAAGCTTACGGCAGGTCTTGGAGGCAGTGGACTGAGTTCGCCAGGCGGCCGGAAATGGCAAAGCTGTCAGGAAGGGAGAGAATGCTGGCATATTTAGGGGATTTGAGAGAGGGGGGTGTTCTAAAGGGGTCGTAGCAGGGAGGTTGGCCGCCCTTTCTTTTCACTTTAGGCTGGCAGAGGTGGAGGATTTGACGGACAGATTTGTGGTAAGGAAGATAGTGAAGGGTTGGGGTAGGCAGGAGATGCGGAAGAAGGATAAGCGCAGGCCAGTAGACGCGCGCAGGCTGGCGGCATTGTTGGGGGCGTTAGAGCAGGTTTGTGTAAGTGAATATGAAGTGAAGTTGTTTGGCGTAGCATTTGTGTTGGCCTTCCATGGCGCTTTCCGCGTAGGCGAGCTAGTAGCGCCATCAAAGAAAGGGGGGGCTGGGCTGCAGGCTAACCAGGTGGAATGCGAAGGGGACCTGGTTAGATGTTGGTTGGCAAAGTCCAAAACTGACGAAGAAGGTAAGGGGCAGTGGGTATTATTGCAGGCGACCGGGACGGAGGTGTGCCCGGTGCGCTGGGTGAGGCAGTACACGTTAGTAAGGCCGCCAGGGGCGGGCCCCTTTTTGCAGCACAGGGATGGGTCAGCGTTATCTTTGTTTCAGTTTAAAGCGATATTCAAAAGGGCGCTAGCGGAGATAGGCGTGGACCCATCGCACTATGGGACACATTCATTCAGGATTGGGGCTGCCACGGAGGCGGCAGCGCAGGGCGGGACCGAGGAGGCAATTAAAAAGGTGGGTAGATGGCGGTCCTCGGCATATCGGTCCTATGTGCGCTTGTAGGGGGTTTTTTAGTTATGGGGCTAATGGGGTAGGCGTGGGTACACAGGTGTGCATCTATTGTGTGTGCGGTTGGTAACAGGGTTATCTTGTCTGTTTAGGTAAAGAGGATAGAGTCGTGCAGGCCTGGATTCTAGGTCATTCATTCGTGTTTTGGGCTGGAAGATAGGCGGCCGGCAGCAAGGATGGTGCACAGCTTGGACTGCCAAGGGACAGCATAGAAGTGCGATGGCTGGGTCATCGGGGTCTACGGTGGTCCGGTATGTGGCGTAAGTTGCTGGAGGCGCAGGCCAGGTGGGGGGAGCCGGACATGGTAGTCATGCACGGAGGGGGGAATGATCTTACTTCACTTAAGTCCATGCAATTGATAAGGGATATTCAGGACACGTGCAGGACGGTTTTGTCACGCTTCCCCCAGGTGGTGCTGGGTTGGTCTAGCATTGTGCCAAGGGCTCAGTGGGCGGGGGCCGGATCCCCCCGGGCCATTGATACGCACAGGAAAAAGGTGAACAGGGCCATCGCTCGATTTATGCAGTCCATTGGGGGTTTTACCATTGCGCACGGGAAGCTAGTGGCGAGCGACGCTAGTCTTTACCGGGCGGATGGCGTGCACTTATCCGCTGCAGGGATAGATATTTTTAATTCGGCAATTTCACTAGAGTTGTCCAAGGCGTTGGGGTCACGGTTGTTGGGGAAAAAATAGGTCCCGTAGCACTGGTACGCTATTTTTTGGGTGGCGAAATGTAGCTCTCCTGGGCACCGTGCCGGTGTGGCATGCCGAAGGTTAAGATAAGAATCAGGGCACTGGCTGTGCGGCTGGTGTGGCCTGTAGGGGAAAGGCGTTCCCAGGTGACAACACCAGGTACAAAGTGGTGAGGCACCGCAGGGGGTGGGGACGCTGGACTAAGAACGTCTGGTACATGGCCTTCCCACCTAGGTGCCTGCCCTGGATGGGAGGCGCAGGGGCGCTGGTCCCAGGCCAGGACGCCATGGCCCAGGAGCGCTACATTATGAGGGTGGGTCCAGGGGCTTAAATAGTTAAATAGGCCTTAAATAAACCGTGACCTCCATTTTCCCACAAATTGTTGTCTGTGTTGTTATTTTTTATAAGTTTTATCTAGGCAGGGTGTGATGTGATGTGTGTGTTTGGTTTGGGGTGAAGAATGGGTAAAGGGGAAGTGGTAGGGCATGTGCTCCTTAAAATTTTTATGTACTCTTGACAAAAACGCCATGCCAGAATGAGACAATATTATGTAAATTAGTGAAAGGTTCCAAAGAAGTAGTCGAATTTCTCCACATGAATTCTAATAATAGATGGTTTCACGCTTTCATTTATAATGGAAAGGAGTGTTTTTCAGATCTCAATGTCAATCTGTGATAGCACGAAAAAGGATTCTTCAGCCTAGTTCTTAAATTATACTGTAGTGATCTTTCTGTATACACCAGCTTCCAATACACTATTTGTTGCAAGTAGTGAGTCAGCTGTGTCCTGATGCCAAAGCTCTAAAAGGATCCGACCACTCCCTCACTACACACTACAATAATAGGGCAAATCGAGCTCGTTGCTAACCCCTCTCCACACAATGGCAACCTTAAAATACAAAGATACAAGCACTATCTAATATCATAAAAATAAAGTGAACGGGAAAACAAAAATAAAAAAACTTAAAAACATAAAAATCTTGAACACACAAACACCAATCGTGTGAATATTCTGTTATTTTATTTTTTAATACTTGCTGGCTGAGTAGCAAAAGCTAAAAAGACAGCTAACCAACAAAATATACTAAATATAAATTACAATATAATATAAGATAAAGAGGTCTGTATCAAAGAAAGCATCTTAACTCAGACGGGATTTATCTGGTGAGCTTTTCATTCCAAAGTCTGATCAAATAACTAGGGGCCACCCCTTAAGATTAGAGGAAAAGAGGTATCAACTTCAACAGAGGAAGGTTTTTTTTTACAGTAGGGTCTGTTAAATTGTGGAATTATTTGACCAAGGATGTGCTAATGGCAGATACAATGGATACATTTAAGAGAAAATTAGATGCATTTCTTTTAAGAGGGACATACAGGGTTATATGGTTTATTAGTAGGTAAAACAGGAAGTTCCAAATACTCATTTGGTGGCAGGCAGAAGTGGCGTAACAATAGAGGTCGCACCTGCGACTGGGCCCGTCACTCTCAGGGGCCCGGCCGCCCCCTGCGACCCGCTGGCCACGCGCCCGCAGCAACATATAATACAATGCAGCACAGCTGATCTCCCGGCAGCCGGCGCTCTAGTCATGCAGAGCGCTGGGAGATGATGTTATCTCCCAGCGTTCTGCATTACTAATAACCGCGTGGGAGTTCCAGACCAGTCAGAGGTCTGTCTGTGCCGAAGTCACACATCGCTAGACCACCAGGGACTCGAGGTAGGAGGGGAGGGGTCAGTAGGGGGCATTGTGGAGAATGAGGGGCATTGTTGAAGGGGCAATGTGGATAATGAGGGGCATTGTGGAGATTGAGGGGCAACGTGGAAGGGGCATTATGATGGGGGCATTGTTGAAGGGGCAATGTGGAGAATGAGGGGCAACGTGGAAGGAGCAATGTGGAGAATGAGGGACATTGTGGAAGGGGCAATGTGGAGATTGAGGGGCAATGTGGAAGAGGCATTGTGGAGAATGAGGGGCATTGTGGAGAATGAGGAGCATTGTGAGTGGGGGCATTGTGGAAGGGGCATTGTTGAAGGGGCAATGTGGAGAATGAGGGGCATTGTGGAAGGGGCAATGTGGAGAGGAAGGGGCAATGTGGAGAATGAGGGGCATTGTGGAAGGGGCAATGTGGTGGTGGCGACCAATGTGGTCGGGTGGGGCCCATGGCAATTCTTGCACCAGGGCCCGGTGGCTTCTAGTTACACCTCTGGCAGGCAGGTTTATATAATTCTCATTTTTCTGGGTTATAAGGCAAAGGTTGACCTTGATGGACTTATATTTTTTTTCAGCCTAATTTACTATGTTGCTAGGTTACTACATCTCCAACAGAGCTTATTCATGGATCTATATAGACCTATAAAAATGGAAGTATTTCAGTTTTCTCATTTAATCCTTTGGGTACAGAATCCCCTAAGTAAAGTCAGACACGCTTCACATCTATTTAGAGCTTTATCAAAATACCCTTTTTGGGGATCCAACTGAACTACATCAAATGCATACCCTTCAGAAGAACAGGATCCTCGTTATGTTTTTTCCGCAAAGTGACAGGAAATAGTGATTGGGCACCTTGTTTCTCTTGTGGTCATAGAGTCTCTTCCTGAAATTACTCTTGGTCCTTTCAACATACCTGAGCCCACACTGGCACTCATTCATGTAAATAATCCCCATTCCGCACAAGAGAGAGAGTACTTAAAAAAATAATTATTATCTTTATTAACCACCTCTGGGCATTTTTTTTTTTTTTTTTTTGGGATCCAATTCAGGGGTCCCTAAATTCCATGACATGCCAGGACCATCATTGGTCCTTAAGTGCTGGACAACCATTATGGTCCTGGCATGGTATTGGGCGTTAAGGGTTTAACCATTATGGAAGCAACTTTCTTAGGGCCAATTAATACATAAAGCACAATGTCCACATCTGTGCCAACCAGGGTCTGGATTCAAATGCAGGAGATAAATGTTACCTTCCGTTTTATCAAAAATGTTCCTATTGAAGTCTATGGGGAAACCTGGAGATAAAAGCAGAGATAAAATTAGCACCCGCATTTGAATCCAGCCCGAGTAATTGTACAATTTTTATTATTTTTTGCAGCAATCTATTCTCTTATTGTTAGAGCACCTTGGTAGTAGCAGTTTCTCCAAAGAAGGAACAACTCAGGATTAAGTAGAAGCATTTTCTTTATTACAGCAAACAATGACAGCTTAACAGCTTTTAGGATTATGTTTCTACAGTTGGTGGAAGCTGTGGTTCTTCCTTGGTTTCTCTACCTCCAGTGCTTCTAGCTCTGAGCTTGTATACAGTTTAGCTTGCTACAAACATGGTAATAACATCAAGAGAATAGAATGCAGATATGTAATCAGTTTCCACATGTTCATAAATGACTCTATACAAACTAAAGCATTAGGTCATATGTGTCATGCCAAGGCATGAGTTGGCCCTTGTAGGGCCCTGGTATGTATAATATGTTTATTTTGTGTATTTTATTGTACCTTTTAAATTGTTAGCTGAGTAGATAACATCACCAGAGCAGGAAATAGGGGTAATAAATGGTATTGGGCCCTCTGCTCTGATGGGGTTCATCCAGGGGACAGTCAAATATTATGAAATAGGGAGAACATGTATATATATTGCAAAATGGTTCAATACAAATATATTTTCAGAATGCCCAGGTTTTTCCCTTGTGGTGGGTACCAAACATGCCAGGGGGAGGTGTTCCTGCTATGAGTTACAAAAATAGCCACTTTGCAACCAGTTAGACCCAGCATGCTCGGTGTCCAGATATTCACACAGATATAAGGAATATGATTATTATAACATTATAGAGGTGTGCTGTGGGTTGCATGTTTTGAGAAGCCTCATGATTTTTCAGGTAGAACTCTGCAGTAACATCCCTGACAGGTCTGACTGAGTGGGCCGTAAACTGCCAGGCCAAACCCCTGACCCACCCAGGTAACACCCAGGGGGTCTGGCCTCTTAGAAGGAACTGTGGAAAGTATTTAATATGGAAGTTCGGATAAAAACAGGGAATTTCTTTGTAACAACTGAAGGGGGAAATACCATCTGAAGTTCCCGCAAGGACTCTTAAAATATCGGTAATTGTATTTAAGATTTCTTGTGTTCTTCACATTTTATTTTATGGACTGTTTTGCCAGTGTGTAATCTTTATTTGTTTATGTCCTTTACTTCTGTACTTTTGTAACCAGCACTGTGAATCCTTTTTTTCAGATTAAATGTTCAATTAATCAGCTCTGTTCTCTGTTCTCTAATATGAACTCACTACTCTGAAGGAAGCTCAGGTAGCACACATTACTAAAGGGTTCATTATAAATGTCTAATTATTAAGGTGATTTTATACTGTATTCTGTTGTGTTTGGGGTAACCTAAGACGCCCAGATATAAAGTCTTGGTGGTGACAATGAATTGTAGTACTGGAGTGATAGTGCAGGAAGGATTTCAGGGCTTAATTTGGTGGTTGCTAGGAATAGTAACAGGTAACCAGGGGTCTGTTATTGTTAACCCTTTCACTCCCACACTCTCTCCACTGTCTCAGCAGGGCCTATAGCCTTCGCTTGTGACAATATGAATATATTATTGCTAAATGTATCTATTACAAACAGGTGTTCAAACTATATGCATATGCTGAATTTTATAAACCCAAGTATTGAGGCCATGTTCAATGCAATAAGGTAGCTACAGCTGTCAAACAATTTTACGTTCATACATTCCAGTCATCTATTTTGGATACTACAAGCAAGTAGGTGAGGACATTCCAGAGCCTAATGTTTCAGAGTAAGAGAGAGGATGTTAATAAAAGGGACAGCCACTGATTCTTACATGCCCCCTTTTTATGGTCTAGAAGCCATAAATTTTACATTCATTTTTCATTGCTACTTTCAAAAATTGTCTGACAAGTGCATCTGAGAGTTGCTGTCACAATGGACTCTTAACTGAAAGGGTTGATTCTTGGTGTAATCTCCTTTTAAGTATTTCTTTCAGTACTACTTCTCTATATACTATTTCTTTCCGAACTTGTATATAAATGCTTTTTACTGTACACAATAAAAATAAAAAATGATACAGAGCAAAGCAACACAAAGTAAAATAATAAGAGGATGAGTTAAGAAATGACCAATAGTGGAACCCATAGAAGATTTTGACATCATAGAAAGAGATTTTTTTAAACCAAGAGGACCCTGAAAATAATGACCATTCATGTTGAATTTCTTATAGTTGGCCCTGTTAGTGTTGAAAAATAATTTCTGCTTCTTTTAATTGTTTATTTAAAATCTGAAGTAAACCTTCATCTTTCCTAATTTGCTCAGCCTATTCCTCCCAAAGAAATTTGTTTATCTAGGACATATTGAATTGTAATGAATCTGTGAAATATTGATTTGAGTCTCATGCAAGTATACACCCACTGGGTTACCTTCAATACAATACAATCCCCTTAATAAACTTTCAGAATGTGTACATTAGGAAATTATAAAGGTCTACTTTCCTTTATCAGTCATTACCACACATACTTTTCCTTTTTCTACCGGAATAAGAAGATCATGAGCAGTTCTTACTGTTTCAACACGACCAGAACAAGAAGTATGATTGTGAAAACATGAATGATAAATGGTCTTAATTTGGTGTGGAAAGCAAATAGTCTTAAAGTTAAAATGTAAACAAGCAGAAAGATCTACTTGTTTAGGTTCTCCTGTGGTGGTATCAAAAGCAAATTCAGGGTATTGTAGGTTGTAGAATAACATTTGTGTACTACTAATGGGAATTCCTGATATTGTCAAAGTGATTAAAATTTGTTCTTTATCAGCCATTGGTATATGTTCATAAAGATAAACTATTTTGAACTGTGCAGCTAGGTTTCACACATCTTTCCATGGCAGAAAGGGCCTTTAGGAGGTAGGAGGGGCGCTGCCTCTATTGTGGCCTAATGGGACATCTGTTGAGATTGTGCCCTACACGTCCGAAATGCCTGCACCTAAGGTCTTGTTGAGGACAGATCTTGGGTGGGCTTTCCGAATCCCCAGAGACCCATAGAGAAAAAACACTGGTTACCATAGTTCTGCCCTGGGCTGAATCCTTTGTTACCACTCAGGCCCTTTTGGATTCTGCTGCAGCCGGTTATTTCATTGACAGTAACTTTGCATCTGAACATTCTGTACCTGTGCAGCCACTATCCACTCCACTGGCTATCAAAGCCACTGATGGTAGACCCCTTCAGCCTGCACACGTTACCCATGACACGATTCCCGTTTCCATGGCTATTGGGGCTTTCCATAAGGAGACTCTCCAATTGCAGGTAATTACCTCCCTATATTATCCTGTAGTATTGGTGTTTCCTTGGTTGCAAAAGCACAATCCTGCTCTCGATTGGTATAGGGCCGAAATTTTGTCTTGGTCTCCTCAATGTGCCTCTGAATGTCTTATGAGACCAGTCAAACTCATGGGTATGGCCTTGGTATCCCAGCTGCCAGAGGAGTATCAGAAGTACCATGATGTTTTTGACAAAGTACGAGCTGGCACCCTGTCGCCTCACTGGTCTTACCATTGTACTATAGACCTTCAGGCGGGTGCCATAGCACCCTGCAGACGGGTTTACCCTCTGTCTGTTGCAGAGGACAAAGCCATGGAGGAATACGTTGCGGATGCACTTTCCCGGGGGTTCATCCTCAGGTCCAACTCCCCAGCTGGCCCTGGCTTTTTCTTTGTAAAGAAGAAGGGTGGCGAGTTAAGATCTTGTATCGATTAAGGGGTCTCAATCTCCTGATCATAAAGAATGTGTACCCTGTTCCACTAATCACGGAACTCTTCTATCGCCTGAAAGGTTCCACGATTTTTACTAAGCTTGATTTGAGAGGAACTTATAACCTTGTAAGAATAAAAAGAGGGTTATGAGTGGAAGATGGCTTTCAATACAAGGAGTGGGCATTATAAGTATCTAGTCATGCCCTTCGGACTCTGTAATGCTCCCGCCATTTTCCAAGAGTTCATTAATGACGTCCTTCGGGATATGTTGCAACAATGGGTGGTAGTCTATCTCGATGACATCCTGATCCATTCTTCATCACTCGAAATCCATCATTCGCATGTTATACAAGTCCTTCAAAAGTTGAGTGAAAGTGGGCTATTTTGCAAACTGGAGAAGTGCGAATTTCACCAGACTCAGGTCACATTTCTTGGTTACGTAATATCCGCAGCTCGCTTTGCAATGGACCCACTCAAAATATCTGCTGTATTAGAATGGCCTTGTGCTATTGGGTTGCACTCCATGCAAAATTTTCTGGGTTTCGCTAATTACTATCATAAATTCATTAAAAACTTTTCATCCATAGTGAAACCCAGTTCAGACCTAACCATAATAAGAAGTGACCCTCTCCATTGGTCACCCGAGACCATAGGGGCATTTGATACCCTGAAACAAGCCTTTGCTGCTGCACCAGTATTGGCTCATCCTAACCCTGCCTTGTCATTTATACTTGAGGTCGATGTGTCTGAGATAAGAGTAGGCTCCATCCTGTCTCAACGTCCTACTCCTGAAGGCCCTTTGCGCCCATGTGGGTTCTTTTCCAAAAAGTTATCCATGGCGAAGTGCAATTACAAAGTAGGTGACAGAGAATTACTGGACATTATTCTGGCTTTAAAGGGATAGTAATACTTCAAAATTACTAATCCCTATTTTGTAGTCCTTAAAAAAAGAAGAAAAATGCCTCCAGTGGCATCTCTCAAACCCTTATGGTTTGAGAGATAACAGCTTACAAAATTCCCCCCTGCCTGACGTCAGCATTCTAGCTGACAGCAGGGAAATCCGTGTCACGGTTTGTTAAGACTCTCAGACGCAAAGTTAGGTAAAAACACAACTTTATTGAAAGTTTAAGACAATCCCATAGGATCTCATACACATACATATATATACATAGAAATGACAGGAAAGCAGTAATAATAGTGATAAAAGCTATACTGGCCCTGCCAATATACCGGGCAAGGCAGCCTGGGCAAGCAAGGAAATATAGATAGCTCTACCGGCCCTGCCAATATACCGGGCAAGGCAGCCTAACGGAAAATCAGGAGTGTACAGGCTCTACCGGCCCTGCCAATACCGGGTAAGGCAACCCAAGAGGAATAGGAAAGGAAGGTTCTACTGGCCTTACCAATTACCGGGCAGGGCAGCCTAGATGGAGATGATGGCAACACTGAAGCCTCAATGACCGGCAGATGACAATGACAGTCATAACGATGATATACAGAGACTCACTGAGCATAAGTGGTAATACACGGAATCATGCGTACTGGACCAACAACTAGCTGTCTAGGACATGACAGCAGTACTAGCGTGGAGCAAACCAGTACCCGCATACTGGGAGTCAATAGTATAACTGGCAATATAGGCCGTAAGGCTGTGGAGCGAACCAGTACCCGCGTACTCTGAACAATCACATGAGTGGGACAGCTGGATGGCTTGTGGGGAGAACCAGTACCTGCGTACTGAGAACCAACGGTATCAATTCAATGTAAGTCATGAGGCAGTGGAGTGAACCAGTACCCGCGTACTGGGAACCAAAAATATCAGTGCAATGTTGCCATGAGGCAGTGGAGTGAACCAGCACCCGAGCGCTGGAAACCAACTGTATCAATGGCAGTAGAGGCCGTAAGGCCGTGGAGCGAACCAGTACCCACGCACTGGAACCAACAATATCAATGGCAATAGAGGCCAAGAGGCCGTGGAGCGAAACAGCACCCGCGTACTGGAACCAACAGTATCAATGGCAATGTAGGCCGTGAGGCCGTGGAACAAACCAGCACCTGCTCACTGGAACCAATAGTATCAATGCAATGTAGGCCGTGAGGCCGTGGAGCGAACCAGCACCCGCGCACTGGAACCAACAGTATCAATGCAATGTAGGCCGTGAGGCCATGGAGCGAACCAGTACCCGCGTACTGGGGACCAAAAATATCAGTGCAATGTTGCCATGAGGCAGTGGAGCGAACCAGCACCCGAGTGCTGGAAACCAACTGTATCAATGGCAGTATAGGCCGTAAGGCCGTGGAGCGAACCAGTACCCGCGCACTGGAACCAACAATATCAATGGCAATGGAGGCCAAGAGGCCGTGGAGCGAAACAGCACCCGCATACTGGAACCAACAGTATCAATGGCAATGTAGGCCGTGAGGCCGTGGAACGAACCAGCACCTGCTCACTGGAACCAACAGTATCAATGCAATGTAGGCCGTGAGGCCGTGGAGCGAACCAGCACCCGCACACTGGAACCAACAGTATCAATGCAATGTAGGCAGTGAGGCCGTGGAGCGAACCAGCACCCGCGCACTGGAACCAACAGTATCAATGCAATGTAGGCCGTGAGGCCGTGGAGCGAACCAGCACCCACGTACTGGGAGCAACAGTATCAATGCGATGTAGGCCGTGAGGCTGTGAAGCGAACCAGTACCCGCGTACTGGGAGCAATTACATGAGTGTGGAACAGCCAGTTGGCTTGTGGAGCGAACCAGTACCCGTGTACTGGGAGTAACTATAGTCGGAACAGCCGTAGCCGTATGTAGTGGAGCGAACCAGTACCCGCGTACTGGGAGCCAGCAAGAGTGGAAATGTCGCCTGGGCGACCGGAGATCAAGGCAGTCACTGAAGAGTAGAAACAGCACACTGCAGACGACACAAGAACCAGCTCTCCGATGGACAACCGGATCAGGAACGGCGACGAGGACTGGCACCAGGAAGCAGCAACGATGGACGACTTCAACCGGATCAGGAATGGAACTGGAACCGCCGAGCAGGAGACTCAGGAACAAGATGATCTCAGGAATACAGGAACACAGCTAAGGCCCATAGAACTTCAGGAACAGGGTGAAAGTACAAGCTGTCAGAGACAACACGAAAGGGCAACCAAAGGGTGCCCAAACTCAGTTTAAATAGACAGAGTGAGGCGGGCTGAAGGCAGACAGCCAATGGGAGCCCCCTACAGATAATAGACACACAAAGGCAGCAATCACGGGCACCGTGATAGCAGCTTCAACCGTGGCAAATCAAGGCATACAGTGAGTCTGCTGGTCGACCAATCCCCAAGCCACCTACTTTTCCCCATGTTAGGTCCATGAGAGACCTTTAAACCTCCTGCTCAGGGATTTGACCAATCCGACGTTGACTCACTGCCCTCGACTCCTCGTGTTCGACTCGATGTCGAACACCAGGCCGGGAACCTCCGACTCGTAGTCTGTGAATGTGTAAACCCTCAAAGATATCACATACATTAAACCTAGACTGTTCAACATTATACACAGTCTATGAACCCAGGTTTTTAGCCAATCTCTTTTGTACAAATGCGAGCATTTGACTCGCTTAGCACAGGGCAGTTCTGTGCACAAAGTTCTGTCCAACTTTCCTGCCTGTTCACATAAGGGCTATCCCCAGTCTCTGAGTTCATGATCAAGGCTTGAGGGGTGTACAACTGGTCCCATAAGGGTGGCCCATATGGTGAAATGTTCATAGTCTTGTGTGTCTAGGACTGATCAGTCTTATGCCCAGACAAGGGGTCCAGTAACGGACTAAGCTCCCCTACAAATAGGACCAAGAAACAGCAGGCCTGATCTGTCAAAGATACAAGATCTGACTGGTCTATAGAGACAGACCAAGGCACGAGAACACCACAGCCCTGAGGAAACAAAACTACATCAAACCCAAAGGGTCTCTGAGCTAGGCAAAAGCCCAGGACCAAGTCCCAATAGAGACAGCCTGTCCGAGGATAGAAATTGACACGAGGAACAAACCTTGATATTGCGCTACCTACCCCGCCCCGAGAAGCAGAGAGATCAGAAGCATCCGTGGAGACGCTGCCTTAGTAGAACTGCGGAAGTAACCAGCACTTAATAGTTTTAATCCCAGCAACAAGGAGGCAAGGGACGCCAAGCCTCCACCCTCGAGAGTGCTCAGGAGCGGTGAGCCCAACCGGGGAAGAGACAAGGAGTGCCGTCAGAGAACTCCTGAGTGAGGGGACAAACTAAACGGCCCAGCAGGTAAGGAACCCCAACAGACCCGGAACACAAAACAGCTGGCCAAGCTGTACATAAAACTCACTGCAAGGAATACAGGGAAGGGTGGTCGGAGTCAATTAGGCCGAAGTCACCGGAAGTATCAGAATCAGCAGGAAGGAGACAATGTCAAGGTCAGTAACGTAGCCGAAGTCAAAGAACCAGAAAAGCAGCAATCAGGGATGGAGAGAAAATCAGAGTCAGGTGCAAGCCAGGATATAGAGCCAGAGGTCAGTCAGAACAAAGCCAGCAGGATCTAGAAGCAAACAACCAGAGGTAACAAGCTCAAATATTCGGTCGGTGCTAAACAGGGCCAAGCTGATCATAAAGATGAAGAGGCCAATGAAAAAAGGAGGGAGGAGTGGCCGGGGGGGGCAAGACAGAACTCAAAAAGGAAATCATAAAATCTGTGGTGTGACACTACCCCCCTCTCAAGAGGAGACCTCAGGGCGGTCTAGGTTTAAGAGGGTGAAGTTTGTGGAAGGTCCTAACAAGGGCAGGGGCATGATCGTCCTGTGCATGATCTATCTTCTGTACCGTAGCCCTTCCAGTCAATAAGGTACTGTAAAGAACGACATATGATTCTACAGTCCAAAATTTGTTTCACTTCAAATTCAGACTTCCCATCCACAAGGAGAGGGGAGGGGAAAGGAGGTTGAGAAGAATATAAATTGGTAACTACAGGTCTGATCAAGGAAACATGAAATATGCTAGGAATTCTCCAGGTAGGGGGGAGAGCCAAGGAAACAGTAACAGGGATGATCATTTTGATGATTTTGTAAGGACAGATGAACCTAGGTCCAAACTTAAGGGAAGGCATCCGAAGTCGGAGATTTCTTGTAGATAACTAACATGCCTGGATGAAAGTTGGGTCCTGTAATTCTGTGGCAGTCGGTCGCTAGTTTCTGGCCAGCCACTGTTTTAGATAAGGTTGAATGAATCAAAGACCATAAAGACTGAAGGTCTTCAACAACAGAGTCAGATTCTGGGACTCCTGATGGTGGACCCCAAGGAAGGGTACAGGGGTTGTATCCCAAGGCAACATAAAAATGGAGAACAGAGTAAGGAATCATGTAAACGATAATTAAAAGCGAACTCAGCGAAAGGTAATAATTCCGCTCAGTCAGATTGAATTGTCATAGGAAAAGTTCTAATGATTGGTTGGTTCGTTCCGATTGGCTGTTTGATTGAGGGTGATAGGCCTTGGAAGAATGTAGCTTTATACAAAGTCCAGAACAAAAGGCCCTACAGAATCGAGAAATAAACTGCGAACCTCGATCTGAGACAACAAGAAATGGAGTGCCATGAAAGAGAAACATTTCTCTAAGAAAAATAATGGCCAAATCAGGAGCTGAAGGAATCTTGGCAAGAGGAATAAAATGGCCTTGTCTGGAAAAATGGTCAACTATCACCAAAACAGTAGTGTAACCATTGGAGAGGGTAAATCCACAATATAACACATGGCCAGGTGGGTCCAAGGAGAAGTTGGAATGGGTAATAATTGAAGGAGTCCCATGGGTCTATTATGAGAAGTTTTATGATGGGCGCAGTTTGAGCACGAAGAAACAAAAGCTTGAACATTGTTACAAAGGGTTGGCCACCAAAATTGTTGTGTCAATAGTTCCTAAGTCTTTTTAATTCCTGGATGGCCGGAGACAGGAGAATGGTGGCACTAGTGTAAAATGGTCCTTGAAAAAGTTGAATTTTCTCCATAGTAGAAGATAGAGAAGCTAGGATACACCCTGGAGGCAATATGGGAAAATAAGTGGGCACAAGACTGGGTTCAAACTGTCGAGACAGGGCATCGGCTTTCATATTCTTGGAGCCTGGGTGGTAAGAATTGATAAAGTAAAATCTGAAGAATAGGGCCCAGCGAGCTTGAAGAGGATTAAGGCATTTAGCTGATTTTAGGAACTGTAGGTTCTTGTGGTCTGTGAAGATGAGTACTGGTAGCGCCAACCCCTCCAATACGTGTCTCCATTCTTCCAATGCCATTTTAATGGCCAACAATTCTCGATTGCCAAAATCATAATTTTGTTTGGCATTGGAAAAACATTTAGAAAAAAAGGAACATGGGTACATCTTATTAGAATTGGGATTACGTTGGGAGAGGACAGCCCCAGCCTCCTGTTCTGAGGCATCCAACTCTATGATAAACTGTGCAGCAAATCCTATAAGGCGTTGAATAGCTTTGACGTCTTGAGGTAACGTCCATTGGGTGACTGACAACTTTGGATGGATCCATCTCCAATCCAGTGAGGGAGATGATATACCCCAGGAAAATCAGACGAGTTTTCTCAAATTCACGTTTGTCGATTTTGACAAAAAGTGCATTATCTCGGAGTCTTTGTAGTACCAGGCAGACTTGTTCTCAATGAGTTTGGATACTTACTGGAAAAATACAATAAGTATATTGTATGTGGTGTAGTGCGGTAAAGGAGAGGTTAAAAAACAAATCTTTGGGTTTTGTTTTCCCTCTCTTTGCTGTGAGACAAGCAAATAATTGAAGTCTGGTGTGGTGGGAGTGACTAATTGCTGTGTTTGTAATTGGTGGATTCCTGGATTAAATAGCAGATACATAGTGAATACTTGAACGTGTGAATCTTGCATCAGTGTGTAAGTGCAGAAGTGTGGTAAGTGCAGGAATTTAAAACAGGGGAATTCAAGTGCAGAAGTGTGGTAAGTGCGGGAATTTAAAACAGGGGAATTCAAATACAGGGGACTGCTATTACAAGTGACTGGTTCCAAGTGAAGAGTTAGAAGGAATCTGGTTAAGTACATAAGAGTGTGTTTGGTGTTTTATTGGTATTTTATTAAGGTTTAAAAAAAAAAAAAATTTGTGTGGGTATTGCAAGAGTTAAAAAAACTGTTTACTGGGTTTTTCTCTGGCCTGTGTGATTAGGGCTGATTGCTAAGGGAGTTCACCTGGCTGCTAGTTACTATAAATACAGTCCATTAGCTCTGTGGAGCTGGCTCTGTGAGACTGCTATTACAAGTGACTGGTTCCAGGTGAAGAGTTAGAAGGAATCTGGTGACTATCATTTCAAAGGATTTATTGCCTTCACATTTAAGGTTGGTTACTTACCATATAGTGAACATTAGAGGATAATATAAAGCTATTTGAATTGTAAAACCAAGCATGAGTGATAGCAGGTTAGCCAATCTCACGCAGTGTACATCTTGTCACATGTTTGAACACTTGGAGCAATCGTTCCAGGGGTCATACCGCTGTGCCAAGTGTGAGCATATTTTCTCTTTAGAGTCTAAGATATTGGATTTGGAGAGAAATATTGCAAGATTGCGAGACATTGGAAACCTGGAAAGGAGTTTAGAACTCACAGAGCAGGTAGTATGTGGGGTTAGTGGTGAAGAGGGTGGAGTTGTGGAGTTGATGAGGAGCGACAGGTAGGCAGCTGGGGTAACAGTAAGGAGGGGAGGTAGTGGGCAGAGGAAGAGGAAGGCCAGTTCTGAGTTGACTCAGTCCAACAGATTTGCAAGATTGTGTGAAGATGTTGATGAGAATTGCTCAGAATTGACAACACTGGAGAGGGCTGATTCCTCTAGCAGCCAGGGGAACAGTCCTCCTTCCAGGCTAGATGGGAAGCAGAGCAGGCAGAAACCAAGGCAGGTGGTGATAATAGGGGACTCTATTATTAGGAGGGTAGATAGGGTAATCTGCCATCAGGAACGTGAATGCCGAACAGTATGCTGTCTCCCGGGTGCTCGGGTACGGCATGTTGCAGACAGGGCTGACAGATTATTGGGAGGGGCTGGAAGTGATCCAGCTGTCTTGGTACATATTGGAACCAATTACAAAATAGGAGGAAGATGTAGGTCCCTAAAGAATGATTTCAGGGATTTAGGGTGCAAGCTCAAGGCAAGGACCTCTAAGGTAGTATTTTCTGAAATACTACCTGTGCCATGCGCCAGTGCAGGTAGGCAGAGGGAGCTCAGGGAGCTTAATGCATGGCTCAAGCAATGGTGTAGGAAGGAGGGTTTTGGGTTTTTAGAACACTGGGCAGACTTTGCTCTTGGGTACAATCTATATGGAAGAGATGGATTGCACCTAAATGGTAGAGGAGCCTCTGTGTTAGGGGAGAGAATGCTAGGAAGCTTGGAGCAGCTTTTAAACTAGGAAAGGGGGGGTGGGTATAGATAGCAAAAATGGGGTAGATAGAACAGATAGTAAATGAAGGTGAAGAAAAAAGGCATGTAGGGATTAATATATGTAAAGACTTCAAAATCAATTGTATGCAAGAAGTATGAAAAATTAAGTAGGAGAACTAGAATTGCTGGTGGTTAATGAGCAATTGGACATAACTGGAATAACAGAAACATGGTGGAACGATGCACATGACTGGACTGTAAATATAGAGGGCTATTCTCTGTTTAGAAGAGACAGAATTAATAGAAAAGGTGGAGGTGTGTGTCACGGTTTTTTAAGACTCTCAGACCAGTGTGTGAAAAAGAACACAATTTTATTAAAAATAAAATAAGGCAATAACACGCCCTCTAGTGGCGGTAGATATACACCAGTGGTAATTATATATATAGATACGATAGTAAATGCATAAATGACTTATAAGTACAATTACACAGCAGTAGAATAGCATATACCCCCAAGGGGTTAAGTCCTTGATAACAGTCAGTCTCAGATGTGGATGTTTGGAACGCCCAGGGTGTTATAAGGCTGTGCTGGAGACCAAGACTATCACCGGCTGGATACTGGAATGCCTCGCCACGGTGTTCAGTAAGAAGAAGCACAAGAGTCCACGTAGCCCCCTCGGGCGTACCTACTGGAACTGCTTCAACTAGTGCAAGTGCAAAAGGCCCCCACGGGCGTGATTGGAACTGGCCTTCAATACGAGAGTTGCCAAGCCTCCTCAGACTTAACCGGACAACGGGAAAACATACGCTAGAGCCGACAGCCCCCACGGGCATAATTACCGGATTACGAATGCTGATGCCTGTGCCTGCCACCACTCGGTAAAGCGGAATCGCTCAATGAACAAGAGAGAGAGTCTTAGGTGCCCAACCGGCCAAACGGATGTGAATACTCTGCAAGGATGTGTGGAGCTGCCGACGGAGAGCGGCCAACTCAGCAGTAGTATCACCGAGAAAGAGACTCTTACAGGAGTAGCTAGAGAGTGGAACCCAGGCGGCACTGCTAGGGTTAATTAGCACTTTTACTCGAGGCTTTTCAGTGGTATAGCAAGGCTGTGCAGTCTGAAGGAGGCGCGTATACGCACAACTCTTCAATGAAAATACACTGCACAGATCGGAGTACACCAGGCAAGGCAGTCACACCAAAAGCTGGAACAGCAGATAGAAATGTCGTGGCAGCGACAACTGGAACACAGGTCACTGTAGAAAGCAGGAGTCGGTCTTCGGAGCGGAAAGTCAGCCAGGCCGGGTCGGAGCACGTAGAAGGCAGTCATACAAGCCGGGTCGTACACAAGCAGGAACGTCAGCCAAACCGGGTCAGGATCCAAGGGTGGTAGTCAGACGGGCCGGGTCATACACGAGCAGGTACACAGGAGAATAGTCAAGGCAATGTACACAGGAATCCGGAACACAGGAACACAGCAACAGTATAACTGGCACAGAAACACCACGAAAGGGCGACTGACAGCTGTGCTAGCCAGGTATAAAAAGGTCACCAGGGGGCGGGCCAAACCAACACAGCAAATCAGTATCTGCCATAGATTAGACTGACAGGAATCACAGGCACTGTGATAGTACCCCCCTCTCAAAGACCCCCTCTCCCCGCTCGAGGTCTGGGTTTAGAAGGGTATTTGGAGTGAAAGCTGCGTAGTAATCTAGGTGAGTGGAGGTCCCCTTGATCAACCCAAGAACGTTCCTCAGGACCATAGCCCTTCCAATGAACCAAGTATTGCAGCTTTCCTCTAAATCTCCTAGAATCAATAATGCTCTGCACCTCATACTCTTCTTGGCCCTGGACGTCCACCGGCCCAGGAATCACTGGTGTAGTAGTATAGCGATTACACACCAAGGGTTTCAGGAGCGACACATGGAACACATTGTGAATGTGCATAGAGGGTGGAAGCTCCAAAGCATAAGAAACCGGATTAATCTTGCGGATAATCTTAAATGGACCGATAAGCCAGGGAGCCAGTTTGTTGGATGGTTCTTGTAAATTAAGGTTTCTGGATGACAGCCATACCCTGTCCCCAACTTGAAAGGAGACCGCTGGCAGACGTCTGCGATTAGCGTGCCTCTGCTGACGTCGAAATGACTGACTGAGAGACCTCTGAACCTGTGACCAAGTGGAACGAAGCTGTGCCAAATGCTCGTCCAGAGCAGGAATCTGCTGCACCTGAAAGGAGTCCGGGAGCAGACAAGGCTGGAACCCATAATTAACGAGAAACAGAGATCTCCCGGACGATGAATTAACCACACAGTTCCTGGCAAACTCAGCCCATGGCAACAGGTCAGCCCAATTGTCATGATGATCAGTGACAAAGCAACGCAGGAACTGCTCCAGTCCCTGATTGGCACGTTCAGTGGCCCCATTCGTTTGGGGATGGTAGGCGGAGGAAAATGACAATTGAATGCCCATCTGGCCACAAAATGCCCTCCAAAACCTAGAAATGAACTGGCTCCCTCGGTCGGATACAATCACTCTGGGTACTCCGTGCAGGCGGAATACCTCCCTAGAAAAGACTACAGCCAATTCCTGGGCCGATGGAAGACCAGTCAGAGGCACAAAATGTGCCATTTTAGAGAATCTATCGACCACCATAAGAATGAACTTAAATCCTCTAGACGCTGGTAATTCTCCCAAAAAGTCGATAGAAATATGAGACCAAGGACGGTCTCCGTTGGGCACAGGTTGCAATAAGCCCACAGGGAGATGCCTAGGGGTCTTGACACGGGCACAAGTGGTACAGGCTGCAGTAAAAGCGGCGCAATCGGCTCTCAAGGTAGGCCACCAAAATAATTGCATCAGAGACCAGACTAGTTGGTCCCTACCAATATGCCCAGCCGCTTTAGAAGCGTGATAAGTTTCCAACAAACGGACACGGAATGGCACATCTACAAAACACTTCCCCACAGGGGTCTCAGGAGGTGCCCTCGATTGTGATGCCAATATCTCCTCCCCCAGAGGCGAGGTAATGGTGGTACGGATAGTGGCCAGAATGCGATCTGGCTGAATGATGGGAACAGGTTCCTCCTCCCTCTCAGTGTCAGAAGCGAACTGACGAGACAACGCATCGGCTTTAATATTTTTTGAGCCAGGAAGATAAGACACTAGGAAATTAAATCGTGACAAAAAAAGTGCCCATCTAGCTTGTCGAGAAGACAGTCTTTTGGCTTCGGAGAGATAAGTTAAATTCTTATGATCCGTAAGAATTAGTACTGGAGTCAGAGTGCCCTCCAAAAGGTAACGCCACTCTTTCAGAGCTAGAATTATGGCCAACAGCTCTCTGTCCCCAATCTCATAATGGCTCTGCGCACTGGACAATTTTTTAGAGAAGAAACCGCAAGGCCTCAAGGCGCCACATCCCACAGGACGTTGGGAGAGTACTGCTCCAACCCCAACCTCAGAAGCGTCAACCTCCAACGTGAAGGGCAGGGAGGGATTAGGGTGGGACAGCACTGGAGCAGATGCAAAGGCAGATTTCAGGGTAACAAATGCGGTCTCCGCCGCCTCGGACCACTGAGAGGGAGAAGCGCCCTTATGAGTCAAATCTGACAATGGTTTGACAATGGTGGAAAAGTTCTGGATGAACTTCCTATAATAGTTCGCAAAACCTAAGAATCTTTGAATGGCCTTTAACCCTTTAGGACGAGGCCATTGCAGAACTGCTGCCAACTTCTCCTGATCCATGGCAATGCCATTATTAGAGATAACGAAACCCAGGAATGGCACTTGAGATGTATGGAATTCGCATTTCTCTATCTTACAGAATAGCCTGTGCTTGCGAAGTCGGAGCAGGACTTCTGAAACATCTTTGATATGTTGTGAGAGGTTGGCAGAGTGAATTAATATATCATCTAGATATACGACTACACAAGACTGGAGTAGGTCTCGTAGAATGTCATTAATAAACTCCTGAAAAGACAAAAAAACAGAAGGTGCTCCTAGTGCAAAAACTTCTGGGATCAACCCTCACTTTCCCTTATCAGATATACTCACAATAGAGAGAGGTCAACACAACACTTATATGTTGGTTGACACATAAGCTTGAGGGATATTTCTCACGCTGTCCCCCTTACAGCAGTACAGGAATTGTTCTACAGGGCTGCTCCTCAAAACCACTCCAAGAGTATGTAATACATGCAACAGAAAAAGACAAAGAGGGCGCCCAATAGTGCCTTTTATCCTTATTGGGAAATCAGAAGAGTATATTAAATATTTATACTCACAATAGTAGTGGCTGTGGACAGATTTCCATCCCACCACAGCAAATCCAACACGCAGAGAATATTCCCCTGTCTCTGCTCAGGGAACCGAATACTGGATAGGTTGATGTCAAAACGCTGCTTCTTAGTTGTTCAATCTTATATTTTTATTTAAAAGTTATATCCAACAATAGGACTATATAAAATTAAAATCCCATTATATATAAAACAAATATTTAATAGGCTTAAAATAACGTTTCGTGGTTCACAGACCACTTCATCAGACTTAACTGTAGCCTAAATTCAATCTTTTTCTTTTTCACAAAGAAAAATCCGGCACCTGCCGGAGAAGTAGATTTCCGAATGATACCCCTCTCAAGGGCATCAGCAATATAGTCCTCCATAGCTTTATTCTCCTCACAGGACAGTGGGTAAGTGCGCCCCCTGGGAGGCACCGAACCAGGAGGCAAATCAATGGCGCAATCATACGCCCTATGCTCAGGCAATGCGCTGGCCTCTCCTTTACTAAACACGTCACTGAATTGTTCGTATTCAGCTGGCACAGCTGGAGAGGTACACATAATCTTGACAGGTAAGGAGAGACAGTTCTTATTACAGTATTCTGACCAGGAGTTAACCTCACATCTCTGCCAGTCAAATTGGGGATTATGTACCTGTAGCCATGGGAACCCCAAAATAACTGAATGGTGCGGGGAACGAATGATTTGAAATCGTATCTGCTCTTTGTGACAAGCCCCTACTGTCATTGTCACTGGAATAGTTTCAAGCGTAATAAATGCCGGCTCCAGGGGTCTGCCATCGATGGCCTCAATTGCAACAGGAGAGTCCTTTTTACATAAAGGAATGCCTTGCAGGTTGGCAAATGACTGGTCCATGAAATAGCCTGCTGCCCCGGAGTCCACCAATGCGAGGACCTCGATAACCTTGTCCGCCCAAGCGAAGACCACCTGAATGGTGGGTTTAGTGGTGCTAGAATCTAGGGACTGTTCTACACCACCTAGGGCCTGTCCCCCAAGGTACCCTAGGTGCGTTCGTTTCCCAGCCGAACTGGACAATTGCGCAACAAATGCGCTGCTTTGCCACAATAAAGGCATAGACCTTGCCTCCTACAATATAATCTCTCCTCTTTAGAGAGCCTAGTGAACCCCAATTGCATAGGTTCAGAATTATCGATTGGTTGCTCAGGAAGAACGGGTGGTGTGGGTGGGTTAAGGAAGCTGGTCTGGCCATAGTTTTTTGCTTTAGCCCTTTTAGCCAACCGTCTCTCTCGGATGCGAGAGTCTATTAATAAGACATAATCAATATATTCATCCAGATCACTGGGTACATCACGAGCGGCTATCTCATCCTTAATTTGTTCGGAGAGACCCTGAGTAAAGGCAGCCAGTAAGGCCTCCTCGTTCCAGCCCACCTCTGCTGCCAAGGTCCTGAATTCAATAGCATAATCGCCCAGTGTGCGTTCGCCCTGCTGAATTTCCATCAGCCTTTTGGCAGCAGAGGCAGCCCTGCCAGGAACCTCAAACACTCGTCTGAACTTTCTGACGAATTCTCTAAAGTTCAGAGTGCAGGGTCTAGCATTTTCCCACAACGGATTCGCCCATGCCAATGCCTTGCCAGTCAACAGAGATATCATAAGACCGACCTTGCTACGGTCGTTAGGAAATGCCTGGGGTGCCAACTCCAAAAATATCTCTAGTTGATTAATAAATCCCCTGCAAAGGGAAGGTTCACCATCATACCTTAACGGTAGCGGTGCTGATGCTGTTAGCCCTTTCGAATTAGCTGATGGGACTATGGACTGATTATCCGGTGTCAGGACTGGGGTGACCACCGGATTAGGACTAGGCTTGTCCAACTGTACTGTACGTTCGAGTAACGTCTGTAAAGCCAGTGCCAATTGGTCCATGCGCTGCTCATGAACATCCATTCTCCAATGGATGTTCTGTGTTTGACTTTCACCCTTACCGTCTGAGGTCATGACCCTTTCGTACTGTCACGGTTTTTTAAGACTCTCAGACCAGTGTGTGAATAAGAACACAATTTTATTAAAAATAAAATAAGGCAATAACACGCCCTCTAGTGGCGGTAGATATACACCAGTGGTAATTATATATATATAGATACGATGGTAAATGCATAAATGACTTATAAGTACAATTACACAGCAGTAGAATAGCATATACCCTCAAGGGGTTAAGTCCTTGATAACAGTCAGTCTCAGATGTGGATGTTTGGAACGCCCAGGGTGTTATAAGGCTGTGCTGGAGACCAAGACTATCACCGGCTGGATACTGGACAGCCTCGCCACGGTGTTCAATAAGAAGCACAAGAGTCCACGTAGCCCCCTCGGGCGTACCTACTGGAACTGCTTCAACTAGTGCAAGTGCAAAAGGCCCCCATGGGCGTGATTGGAACCGGCCTTCAATACGAGAGTTGCCAAGCCTCCTCAGACTTAACCGGACAACGGGATAACATACGCTAGAGCCGACAGCCCCCACGGGCGTAATTACCGGAATACGAATGCTGATCCCTGTGCCTGCCACCACTCGGTAAAGCGGAATCGCTCAATGAACAAGAGAGAGAGTCTTAGGCGCCCAACCGGCCAAACGGATGTGAATACTCTGCAAGGATGTGTGGAGCTGCCAACGGAGAGCGGCCAACTCAGCAGTAGTATCACCGAGAAAGAGACTCTTACAGGAGTAGCTAGAGAGTGGAACCCAGGCGGCACTGCTAGGGTTAATTAGCACTTTTACTCGAGGCTTTTCAGCGGTATAGCAAGGCTCTGCAGTCTGAAGGAGGCGCGTATACGCACAACTCTGCAAGGAAAATACACTGCACAGATCGGAGTACAACAGGCAAGGCAGTCACACCAAAAGCTGGAACAGCAGATAGAAATGTCGCGGCGGCGACAACTGGAACACAGGTCACTGTAGAAAGCAAGAGTCGGTCTTCGGAACGGGAAGTCAGCCAGGCCGGGTCGGAGCACGTAGAAGGCAGTCATACAAGCCGGGTCGTACACAAGCAGGAACGTCAGCCAAACCGGGTCAGGATCCAAGGGTGGTAGTCAGACGGGCCGGGTCATACACGAGCAGGAACACAGGAGAATAGTCAAGGCAAGCCGAGTCGGTACACAGGAATCCGGAACACAGGAACACAGCAACAGTATAACTGGCACAGAAACACCATGAAAGGGCGACTGACAGCTGTGCTAGCCAGGTATAAAAAGGTCACCAGGGGGCGGGCCAAACCAACACAGCAAATCAGTATCTGCCATAGATGAGACTGACAGGAATCACAGGCACTGTGATAGTGTGTGCTTATATTTTAAAACACAGCTAAATCCAGTTTTGCGAGGTGATATTAGTGAGGAAACTGGCCAAACTGTGGAGTCCATGTGGGTAGAAATCGAGACTAAATGTGGTGTGAAAGGTAAAAAAAGTTGTTGGTGGGCATATGCTACAAACCACCAAATATCGATGACAATGATGAGGCCCAACTGCTTTTGCAAATGAGGAAAGCTGCCCAGTTTGGGCATACTATAATTATGGGAGATTTTAATTATCCAGATATCAACTGGAAAAATGAGACCTGTCAGAGTGCTAAGGGTAGCAGGTTTTTGAACACACTTTGTGAAAGCTACATGTCACAAATGGTGGAAGCGCCGACAAGAAATAACAATGTATTGGACCTAGTGATCACTAATAACACAGAAGTGGTATCCAATATTAAGGAACATTTGGGAAACAGTGATCACAACATGGTTACATTTGAGATCAGTCTGGCAAAGCAAAAATGTATAGGTTCAACCAAAACTCTTAATTTAAAAAAAGCTAACTTCAAATTGTTAAGGGCCTCAATGCAACACATAGACTGGGATATTTTATTTAAAGGCAAAAATACTGAGGAAAAATGGTCAGAATTCAAATTTAGGTTGCAGAAATGTACCCAACAGTATATACCAATGGGGAACAAATGCAAAAGAAGTAAGTCACAGCCAATGTGGTTAACTGCACATGTAAAGAAGGAAATGGCAAGGAAAAAAAACGCATTCAAATTATTTAAGTCAGAAGGAACTGAACAATCTTTCTTAAAATACAGGGAGTGCAACAAAGATTGCAAAAAGGCAATTAGGGTAGCAAAAATAGATAATGAAACTCGAATTGCAAGGGAAAGCAAGACTAATCCAAAAAAGTTTTTCAAATATATAAATAGCAAAAAACTTAAGAGGGAGTGCATTGGACCATTCAAAAATGAGATGGGTGAGTTGGTTAGTGAGGATAAGGAAAAGGCCGATGTTTTAAACACTTTCTTTGCATCAGTATATACAAGGGAGCAAGGAATGGTAGAAGAGCCTCCGCAAGTAACAAATAAAACAATACAATTAATAGATATTGGGTTAACTCAAGGAGATGTCATGGGAAGACTGAACAAAATTAAAACCGACAAAGCACCGGGTCCTGATGGTATACATCCAAGGATTCTTCAGGAACTCAGTGCAGTGTTAGCAAAACCCCTATATTTACTCTTTAAAGATTCTATTACCACAGGCTCAGTGCCACAGGATTGGCGAAGAGCTAACATAGTGCCTCTATTTAAGAAGGGAACTAAAAGAGAACCTGGGAATTATAGACCAGTGAGTTTGACCTCTGTAGTGGGAAAACTGTTAGAAGGGATAATAAGGGACTATATTCAGGATTACAACACAAAAAATAAGATCATTAGCACGAATCAACATGGTTTTATGAAGAATAAATCATGCCAAACTAATCTTTTCAGCTTCTATGAGGAGGTAAGCAGCAACCTAGACAATGGCAAGGCAGTAGATGTAGTATATCTAGACTTTGCAAAGGCATTTGATACAGTGCCACACAGAAGGCTGGTGTATAAAATAAGGAAATTGGGGCTAGGAGATAACCTTTGCAATTGGATACAAAACTGGCTGAAGGATAGGGAACAGTGTGTGGTTGTAAATGAAAAATTCTCCAGTACAGTTAAAGTGGAGAGTGGAGTACCTCAGGGTTCAGTATTGGGTCCGCTGCTTTTTAACATGTTTATAAATGACCTGGAAATAGATATAGAAAGCAAAGTATCAATATATGCGGATGATACAAAATTATGCAAAGTCATTAATTCAGAACAGGATATTTTCTCTCTACAGAGGGACTTACATACAATGTCAGATTGGGCAAACATGTGGAATATGAAGTTTAATGTGGGGAAGTGTAAAGTCATGCATTTGGGAGGAAACAATCCCAAGGCTACTTATAAACTTAATGGAATAATTTTAGGTGACCTGGGTATCCTTATCAACTACAAACTTGGAAACAGTGACCAGTGTCAAACAGCAGTAGCAAAGGCAAACAAAGTCCTGTCTTGCATAAAAAGAGGCATTGAAGCAAGAGTGGATAACATTATTTTGCCATTATACAAATCATTGGTAAGACCTCACCTTGAGTATGCAGTGCAATTTTGGGCACCGGTTCTGAAAAAGGATATACTAGAACTAGAGAGGGTAGAGCGGAGAGCAACAAAATTAATTAAGGGAATGGAGGACTTGACATATGAGGAACGACTAAACAAACTTGGTTTATTTACTCTAGAGAAAAGACGACTAAGAGGAGACCTTATCACATTGTACAAGTATATGAGAGGTCAATACAAGGATCTCTGCGGTGAGCTATTTATTCCAAGGCCTGATCAGGTGACCAGGGGACACCCCTTGAGATTAGAGGAAAGGAGTTTTAAACTTCAGCAGAGGAAGGGTTTTTTTACAGTAAGGTCTGTCAAATTGTGGAATTCATTGCCCAGGGAGGTAGTTATGGCAGATACAATGGATACATTTAAGAGAAGATTAGATGCATTTCTTTCAAAAAGGAACATACAGAGTTATACTGTTTATCAGTAGGCTGATCAGGAAGGTCTGATAAAGACTAATTTAATTGGTAGCAGGAAAGCTATAAAATTCTCAGTTACTGAGATATGAGGCGAAGGATGAACTTGGTGGACTTGTGTCTTTTTTCAACCTAATTTACTATGTTACTATGTTACTATGTAGAATCAGCAGGGAGGAAACAATGTCGAGGTCAGTAAAGTAGCCGAAGTCAGAGAACCAGAAAAGCAGCTATCAGAGATGGAGAGAAAATTGGAGTCAGGTACAAGCCAGGATATAGAGCCAGAGGTCAGTCAGAATAAGGCCAGCGGGATCGAGAAGCAAACAACCAGCGGTAACAAGCATGAATAATCGGGTGCTGCTAAACAGGGCCAAGCTGATCATAAAGGTGAAGGGGCCAATGAGAAAAGGAGGATGGAGCGGCTGGGGGAAGCGAGACAGGACCCAAAAAGGAAATCCTAAAATCTGTGGTGTGACAATGAGATAGCATAAAAGAAGATTTATCCTTAACATCGGATTGTATGAGACAGCATACAAAGAAACTAGTAAGTCCAAGTGAAGATGGCGGTGGTAAGTGTTCTTTGCAGAGGACTGTATACCTGGGTTAATACTAGGGTTGCCACCCAGTCAGTATTTTGGCTTCTGTCCAATGTTAAGTCTATGGAGGGAATGCCATGGCCGGTATTTTTTTGAAGAAAAGGTGGCAACCTTGGTTAATACTAGAACATACAAACCGGAGGATTTGATCAATATCAATTCCACCTGCCAGTAAGTCTTGGCATTATATACGATGAAAATAGCAACCCTTTGATTGTTTATCTTCTTGCAGATTTATATTTATCCACGATTGGAAAAGTTTCTACTCCTATGATACACAGCAACATATATTTTCAGCTGCAAAAAAATTAATATGCAACGAAGTGTACACCAACGCAAGCTTTGTGGGACTTATATTTTGTCTAATATCGCAGATATGATTTATGTTAAATAATATAATTTTAATAAATTAATATTTTTTAGCAATTTGCTTATTTGTATGTGTTTCTGAAATATATACCACTGTCTCACATTCTTTATTTGTTATATATTTTGAAGGTAGTGTGGGGATATTTTCCCTCAAGGATTTTATTTTTGAGAAGTTTTTACCTGGACTACCTTCTTGTATGTTAACCCCAATTTGTGGTTTTCTGTATTTTAGTTTGGTGTGTGTGCGTTCGTTGTGTGTTCTCTATACTACATCTTCTGTTGAACTGTGTGTTTAACTTGGAGCCTGGGTGGCTGTATAGAGTGTTCACGCGGCTGTACTCAGCCATACGAGATACATTGATTCATTCCGGGTAGAGACCTGTTGCCGACTGATTGTCTCTGATATTGGATATCATTCCTTTGTATGAATTTATGTGCAGTCAGTTCAGTCATGGCTTTGTTCTCTCCGCATGATCCGGTAATCATTTCTTTTTGTATTGTCTAGTGAGGGAAGTACTTGATTCCCCTTTTGATGTTGGTTTGGCTATGATCTTGAGGGGGTGTTAGCCAGTGGATGAGAGGACTAGCTTATTTTTTGGGATTATACAGGGGACTGAATACCTAATAATTAGCTTTGATTATTATTTTTCCTTTTACTCTGTGTTTTCACACGTGATAGATTTTATTATATTATTTTTGGGCACGGGAATATTTATTTTGGATTATATTGTATATGATTGAATGTGTTTTAACTGTGATACATTGCCACTAGGAACTATTTAGGAATTGGGTGTTATAGTATTACAGTTTTCTTGCCTTTTAGTGTACATATCTATACTATAAAAGAAGAAGTATCAGGTGACCAGAATTCTATGTCCGTGCCACACACACACCCAGGGAGGAGACCTGCATATGTCCTTTATTGCCTGAGCCAAGTTTATAATAAACACACATACCCTGGGCTGGCACATAAGATCACATATTCAGATCTCCTATAGAGTGCCATAGCCACACACATGCCCCAGGGCGCAGATAAGGAGGAGATTTACCATATTCTCAGAAAACAAAGTAATGTCTGCCTCACTCCTGTTTGGTGACAAATATTTAACTCACCACCACTAATGATTTGGGTCCTCTCATAGCCTCTTCTCACACTCACACACACTACCCACACTCACACACAACCACACACATACACACACAAAACTCACAACCGGCTCATACACATTTATCACTCACCCGGTGTCATGTCGACTGGTTGTTTTGTGATTATGTAAATTACATTTTAATTAATAAACATTCCTTATTTTTTCGTTGTGGTGTGCATCCTACGAACACCTCCTTTCTAATTTTGTTGGTTATGCTGCATAGCTAAGACTTTTTGTATGATCGCGCTTTGTATCTGGTCATAGTGCTGATCAATGGAATCCCCCAATCTGCAGCTCATTTACAATGTAGCAAGCTGTGTCCTCATGTAACCCCTACATTGTAACAAATGAGGATTCAGGTTGCTACTTTGTAAAAGAACCGCAGATTGGGGGATTCCATTCATCAGCACTATGACCAAATACAAAATGTCATCAAACGAAAAGTATTGCCTCACCCATATTTCATCCTATACTTAACCCTTTGAGTGCCAGAGGAGTACTCAATGCATTGCGTAACCATCTGGCACTCAGAGGGTTAACACTGAGGATTGCGTTGGCTGCTCTCCGTCCTGTCATAGAGGTCTGCCCGCTAGGCGTGTACAGCCACGTCCTGCTCTGCCCTGCTTGTTGGGAACTGTTCAATGTTCACGAGCAAGCAGACCTGCTCTGGGGTGCATGCACACGCTTTGTATCGAAGATGGTATCATCGAAGATGGTAACCAGGCCCAGCTTAGCTTTCTATCAAAGATGGTATCATCGAAGATGGTAACCAGGCCCAGCTCAGCTTTCTGTCAAAGATGATATCATCGAAGATGGTATCCAGCTTAGCTTCCTATAGAAGATGCTATCCTCTTGTCATTATCCATTCATACAGTGGCATTGAGTGCAGACTTTAATTTATTCCTACACTTTAACCCGTTGAATGCCAGAGCAGTATCCAATGCACTGGATACCTCTCTGGCACTCAAAGGGTTAAGTCTATCAAGTTACAACATTACTATTGAATATGGTAACCTCTTGACTTTATGCAATAAAGCAGACTTTTCTTTATTCCTATATTTTAACCTTTTGAATGCCAGAGAGATTTCCGATGCATTCCAACCCAATGCATTGGATACCTCTCTAGCACTCAAAGGGATGACACTACATTTTAACCTTTTGAGTGCCAGATGCATTGGATACCTCTCTGGCACGCAAAGGGTTAAGCCTTTCAGGTTCCCATCTTCGATACTACATTTTAACCCTCTTGGTGCCAGAGAGGTATCCAGTGCATTGCAGCACAATGCATTTCATATGTCTCTGGCAATCGAAGGGTTAAGGCTTACAGTTTACCATCTTCAACACTACAGTTTAACCCTCCGGGAGCTAGAGAGGTATCCAGTGCATTGCATCACAATGCATTGTATACCTCTCTGACACTCAGTTGGTTAGGGCTTACATGTTACCATCTTCAACACTCAATACTCAACAAACTCAGAGACTATATGTTATATTTTGTTATAATTTGTAACAATGAATGGTTTTGTCGGAGTTCTCTGTTACAAAGTAACATTTGAACTCTGAAACTAATTATGATTGGATGAAAGACCGTTTAAAGATCGCAGTCTTTTTTGAGTTTTTTTATCTTGAGAAAGGGAAGCACCATTCCCAAAACGCGTTGATACAGATATACATAGACTATTTTTTAGTGAAGTTTTAACTTTACTTTAGTTTTGTGCTCATTCGGAGACCAACACTTTCACTGAGGAAAAGATTTACAGCGACAAGAAATCTACAGAGATGGAGAACCAAGGGGACGGAGCAGGTGACGGAGACACAAGTTTAACCACCGAGGTGGTTATATTACGGGCCCGTCAGTAAAGAATCCATCCGGTGAGCGCAGAATATATACTATGTATTCGTGCGAAGTACTGATGTCTCCACTATGATTTAGCGATCATCTGTCATCTTATGTCCCATAGCAATAGGTCCCGCCCGTAGTTTCTGTCCGGTATTTCTGCCATTCAGGATTGTATCTTATTGATGTTGCATATTTATTGCAGATTTTATCAGACAGTTGAGTTTTTGGTCAGATGATCTGATATTTTATGGATCAATAAAAGTATTATGTAACTTTTCATATCTCATATCCTGTATTTTTCTATTCTTACCGCTACACTTAGAGGCTCTTTGTGCGCTGTTTTCTTTTTGTTTTCTATATCCTTATTGACCCGAGTGGACTCCGGGATCGCAGACAGCAGCCAGAACTCTCGTTTGTTGTGGTGAATGACTAACACGTTCAGTCTGGATTGTCACTATCATCCATTCATCTAACTAACTTTCATCAGATGTATCACTCATTCCATCCATCCCATCCTGTATGAAAATTAAAGAACGAACTCTTATGTATACATATTAGGGCTTCATTTCTGAACCCAAAACGCAAGCATTGTTTACTATTTTATAGAATTTATTTTACACAGTAATTTTAAAAGTATATGGTTATCAAGCACAGAAGAATAACAAGATACTATCGAAACCATTGTGTATTAAGTTGGTGTACGGTATTATTAATCTAATACTCTTTCCCAGTGAGCGCCATTTTAAAAGATATAATTTGAGTTTTTCATCTTCAACACTAGACAGTAACCTTTTGAGAGCCAGAGAGGTATCCAGTTGGGTTCCTCTTTGGCACTCAGTGGTTAAAGGCTTACAGGTTACTGTCTTCGACACTACACAGTAACCCTTTGAGTGCCAGAGGTATTCAATGCATTGCAACGGAATGCATTGGATACCTCTCTGGCACTCAAAGGGTTAAGGCTTACAGGTTACCAACCTCAATACTACATTTTTTTAATAGTGGTGCAAAACAATTTAGAGGAAAAAACAATGATATTTAACAGTATGTTTTTAGAGAGTGCCACAAATGTGTACCTCAGCGATTAACCTACAAATGTGTACCTAAGTGATTAACTCCTTGTATGCTACAAGGGCATAATTCATCAGTGATTAACCCATTTTATGCCCAACGGGTGCACACAGCAATGCACAGATCTCTGGCATACAAGGAGATAATTACAGATGCATTTTGTTAGAGAGGCATAATTCATCAGTCAGTATCTCCTGACTAGATGCTTATCCACTCCCTCTTTGTCCAACCAGGTACCGCATTGGGTCTACAATCATTATGCATGCCATTTCACTGCTAGCAAACCCACTCAAAACACACATCAACCACCTCTTTCCTAGCCCATGCACATTCCCTGACAGATTCAGTATCCCAGGACTAGGTGCAAATCCACTCGCTTCTGGTCCAACACTCATTATGAACACCATTTTCCTGCTAGCAAACCCAGTGAAAAACCCACCTGATCCATATACAGGGACATTTTTAGGTTGGTGCCAAGGGTGCAGTGCACCTGGCTCTGTGTCATCACTGGCCCCACCAACAGAGTTCCTACTGAAGGATAAGACTTATCTCTACAACAGTGCCGTAAAGGTCTGTGTCACCTACGGAACAGTTTCAGCATATTAAAATAATGCAGAACACTAGGATATGATGACAGCATATCTCTACGTTCTGTATTGTTAGGCAGATTGAACGGTTGGGAAACTTGAGGGGATGAAAGAGTCAGGGAAAGAGGAAAGAAAATATGGGAAAAGACTGGAGAAGGGAGAGAAAAGGGGTTGAAAAACAGAGCTTGAATGGGTGACAGAGGGGAAGAATGGGAAAATTGCTGGAAGGGGGGAGAAAGGGGGTTTAAAAATGAGTAGGGCTCGAGGGTGATTGAGTAATGGAAAGGAGAAAAAATAGGAGAAAAGACTGGAGGAGGAAGAAAAAGGGGGTTAAAAGAGGGAGCTTGTGTGGGGGAGAGAGGAGAAAAAAATGGCAAAAGACCAGAGAAGCGAAGTAGAGAGGTTGTTGAAAAAATAGGGGAGTTTGAAGGGGTGGAAGAGTGGCAGAGGAAAATCAGGAAAAGACTGGAGGAGTTTTAAAAGACTGCGGGAAAAGGAGATGGGTTAAAAGACTGGGGGTAGAGAGAGGGGAGAAAAGGCAAGAAAAAAGAGACAAAAAGACTGGAGGAGACTGGTGATTACCAGTATAACAAGACCGGGGTATCAGACAGTGTATGTGAGGGTCTGTGACTATCAGTGGACAGTGGAAAAAGACTGAGATCTCAATGTACATGTGGGTCTGTGACTACCAGTATACAGTGGAACAAGGAGGTCATACAGCATCCTCCATTGGGATACTGGCAGAAGGAGCAGTAGGGGGACCGAGGGAAAAACAGGAGATCAAGGACTAGAGAAGAATCAGGGAAGAGAAGGGGGAACTGGTGGGCCAAGGAGGAAAATAGTGGGTGAAAGGTAGGGGAAAGTTTGGAGGAGAGAGAGAGAGAGAGAAATGGGGCGTAGAAAGACCGGGGGATAGAAAGAGAGGATAAATACTGGGGAGGGAAAGAAAGGATAAAAGACTGGGGAAGAGAGAAAGGGGGACAAAAGGCCAAGAAAGGAACGAGAGGATAAAAGACAAGGGATGGAAATAGGGGATAAAAGACAAGGGAGAAGGTAAAAAGGCTGGGGATTGAGGTGGTAATGGTGTCATGTAATGGAGTATCGCCCTGCTGGATTCCTATAATGATATAAAGCCCTACTCTGTCTTCTAGAATGGTGTAATGCTCTGTCCCCTTTAATGGTTTGTGTGTGGTGAATGCAAGTGTGAGTGTATGGGTGATTGTGTGCTTGTTTGTGTGTGTATGAGTCAGTGAATGTGTGTGGGTAAGTGTGTTGGTGTGTGTGTATGGGAATGTGTGAGCGCGTGTATTTCTAATTATGTAAACTGCAAGAGAGGGAAGAAAAATCTATAACCTTCCCTGTCCAAATACACACACCACACATCTTCACTGGCCCACGCACATCCCGTGACAGAATCGTAACCCCCAACTAGATGTGTATCCAAACCCCCTCCATATAAACAAAGTGGCTGGATGGGCTGGCCTGGGGGTCATATTATGGCTTTGCCCCCCCCCCCGGAAAAATTTCTATGAATGCCATATCTGCCCGGTAGCCATGTACTGCCGCGTCCTGCTCTGCTCCTCTTACTGTGAACCTCTCCCAGTGTACGAGCAGGCAGACCTGCTCTTAGGTGCGTGCACAAGCTTTCTATTGAAGATAGTATCTATGCCATCAAAGATGGCATCTAGGCTATCAAAGATGGTATCCATGCTATCGAAGATGGTATCTAGGCTATCAAAGATGGTATCCATGCTATCTAAGATGGTATCCAGGCTATCAAAGATGGTATCCATGCTATCAAAGATGGTATCTATATGTAATTTACACAACAAAAGCTTTCTATCGAAAATGGTATACAGGTTATCGAAGATCATATCCATGCTATCGAAGTTGGTATCTATATGTAATTTACACAACAAAAGCTTTCTATCGAAGATGTGTCACGGTATTTGAAGCGTCTCAGACTTAAGGTTTGATAAAAACGTAACTTTATTGAAAAGTTAAGGCAATCCCCATAGGGTATCAACATATATGACAATACAACAATAAATGACAAAGAGAATAGGTTTTACCGGCCTTGCCAGTAATACCGGGCAAGGCAACCCAAGTGACAGATGCAATAACAATAGGCTCTACCGGCCTTGCCTATACCGTGAGATAAACGTACCGGTTCTACCGGACTATCACGGTGCCCGTGATTGGTGCTGTTCAGTGTCAGTCACTTGCTGAGTATCATGATTGGCTGTCTGTGATTAGCCCTCCTCACACAGCCTTTTTAAACCCAGGCTGAGCACTTCCAGGTTGCCCTTTCGTGGTGTTTCTGACTCCACTCTGCCTGACCTGCTTGTCAGGCTTCTGGGCCTGTTCCTGCTGTTCCTGCTGTACTTGCTGATCCTGTGTTCCAGTGTTCCTGTGTTCCAGCACCTTGCGGGTTAATCTTACTGAGTTCCAGTGTTCCTGTGTTCCAGCACCTCACGGGGTAATCTTACTGAGTTCCTGAATCTCCTGCTCCAGCCGTCGCTCTGGCGACATTGTTCTTCTTGCTGCTGATCATACTTTGTTGGTTTACTCCACTAAGCCTGGTTGCGATATACATTGTTGGTCCCAGCGTGCGGATGCTGATTTACTCCACTAAACCTGGTTGCAATATACATTGTTGGTCTCAGAGTGCGGACGCTGGTTTGCTCCACTAAACCTGGTTGCGATATACATTGTTGGTCTCAGCGTGCGGACGCTGGTTTACTCCACTAAACCTGGTTGCGATATACATTGTTGGTCTCAGCGTGCGGACGCTGGGTTACTCCACTAAACCTGGTGGCAATATACATTGTTGGTCCCAGCATGCGGACGCTGGTTTACTCCACTAAGCCTGGTTGCGATATACATTGTTGGTCCCAGCGTGCGGACGCTGGTTTACTCCACTAAACCTGGTTGCTATATACATTGTTGGTCCCAGCGTGCGGACGCTGGTTTACTCCACTAACTGGTTGCGAGATACATTACTGGCTCCAGCGTGCGGACGCTGGTTTGCTCCACTAAACCTGGTTGCGATATACGTTGTTGGTCCCAGCGTGCGGACGCTGGTTTACTCCACTAAACCTGGTTGCGATATACATTGTTGGTTCCAGCGTGCGGTCGCTGGTTTGCTCCACTAACTGGTTGCGAGATACATTACTGGCTCCAGCGTGCGGACGCTGGTTTGCTCCACTAAACCTGGTTGCGATATACGTTGTTGGTCCCAGCGTGCGGACGCTGGTTTACTCCACTAAACCTGGTTGCGATATACATTGTTGGTTCCAGCGTGCGGTCGCTGGTTTGCTCCATTAAACCTGGTGGCGCTATTACCATTAGTCCCAACGTGCGGACGTTGGTTTGCTCCTGAACATCCAGTACTGTGGTCAGTCGCTGTCCACTTCCTTGCAGTTGTCTGAGTATCCCTGGCAATAGACTCCTGCTGAGTAAGACCTCTATACTTATGCTCTATGCTGTCTTAGTCACCTGACAGCTGGTCTATTTGCTCAGGCTGCCCTGCCCGGTATTGGTGTGGCCGGTAGAACCTTGACGATACCATCCTGTAGGTTGCCTCACCCGGTATTGGCAGGGCCGGTAGAGCCTACTCCAGTACTCCTTTGGGCTGCCCTGCCCGCTATTGGTAAGGCCGGTAGAACCTTGTAATTCACCATCTTTAAGGTTGCCTTACCCGGTATTGGCAGGGCCGGTAGAGCCTACATTCAGCATTCCGTAGGAGCTGCCTTGCCCGGTATTGGTAAGGCCGGTAGAACCGGTATATGTCATCTCACGGTTGCCTTACCCGGTATAGGCAAGGCCGGTAGAGCCTGTCATTAAAACTGTCACTTGGGTTGCCTTGCCCGGTATTTAAGCAAGGCCGGTAGAACCTATTATATGTTATATTACTGTTGTATTGTTATGTATGTTTACCCTACGGAGACTGCCTTTAACTTTTAATAAAGTTAAGTTACTTTACCAAACCTTAAGTCTGAGAGTCTTCAAATCCGTGACAGTACGAAAGGGCCATGACCTCAGACACTAAGAGTGACGGTAACGCACAGAATATCCATTGGAGGATGGATATGCACGAGCAACGTTTGGATCAGCTAGCAGTTGCTATCCAAACTATTCTTGAACGCACTGTACTTGCGGATAAGTCCGGTGCTAACCCGGTGGTCCCGCCAATTCCAACACCGGAGAATGAGTCTAAGCCCTCAGGGGCCGCAGTCAAAGGGTTGACGGCTTCTGCACCCTTGCCACTGAGATATGACGGGGACCCTCAATTATGCAGAGGGTTTATTAATCAACTTGAAATATTTATGGAATTGACGGCACACGCATTTCCTAGTGATCGCAGCAAGGTTGGGTTCATGATATCCCTGCTGACTGGCAGAGCATTGGCCTGGGCCAACCCACTTTGGGAAAACGCTAAACCTTGCACAAAGAATTTCTGTGATTTTGTGCAATCCTTTCGGAGAGTATTTGAGCCTCCTGGTAGAACTACCTCTGCTGCTAAACGTCTCATGGAGATACAACAGGGCAGGCGCACGGTTGGCGATTATGCCATCGAATTCCGCACCTTGGCAGCAGAGGTAGGGTGGAATAATGAGGCCCTGTTGGCAGCCTTTGCTCAAGGATTGAGTGACCAAATTAAAGATGAGATTGCAGCAAAAGAGTTACCTACTGACCTAGACGATTATATTGAATACGTGATTCTAATTGATTCCAGAATACGTGAAAGATTAACTGCCAGAGAGCGACGAGTACAGTTAAAGAATAATGGGTCCAGTACCATATTTTGCCCACCCAACCCTCCCTCTGCATCCAAACCTAGTGAACCTATTTCGGAACCAAGTGAACCTATGCAGGTGGGTTTCACTAGGTTAACTAAGGAGCAGAGAAGGTATCGCAAGACACAAGGATTATGTCTGTACTGCGGTAAAGATGGTCACCTGTTAAGATCTTGTCCGGTACGTCCGGGAAATGAACACACCTAGGGTACCTTGGGGGACAGGCCCTAGGTGGTGTCCAATCGTCCCCATTGTTGGACACACTTAAACCCACCATACAGGTGGTATTGTCATGGGCACAACGCTCGGTTGAGGTTTTGGCCTTGGTTGATTCTGGTGCAGCTGGGTATTTTATGGACAATACCTTTGCTGAATTGCATGGGGTACCACGGATTCAGAGAGAAACCCCTCTTGCTATTGAAGCAATTGATGGCAGACCTTTGGAACCCGCCCAAGTTACTTTTGAAACAATGCCCTTGTCCATGACTATTGGGGCTCTTCACAAGGAAGAGCAGCAGTTCCAATTGATTAATTCTCCTCACCATGCCGTGATTTTGGGCTTTCCTTGGTTACAGTTGCACAACCCACAATTTGGCAGAAATGTGAGATTGCTGCTTGGTCTCAGTTCTGTATGGATAAGTGCGTTACCCATCCTGTTAAGGTCTTGTGCACCTCCCCTTCACTACCTGATGCCTACCAGCAGTTTAGTGACGTTTTCAGTAAGGGAGAGGCTGGCACCCTACCTCAGCACAGACCATACGATTGTCGCATAGAACTGAGTCCTGGAGCAGTACCACCGAGGGGACGCATGTATCCATTGTCTTGTAAGGAGAACCAAGCTATGGAGGAATACATAGCAGATGCCCTCAGTAGAGGGATCATAAGGAAATCTACTTCTCCGGCCGGTGCCGGGTTCTTTTTTGTTAAGAAAAAAAGTGGCGAACTGCGACCTTGCATAGATTATCGTGGGCTGAATAAGCTGATGGCAAAAAATGCCTACCCAATACCACTCATCACCGAGCTGTTTGATAGACTTTTTTCACCAAATTGGACCTAAGAGCAGCCTACAATTTGATACGTATCAGAGCCGGTGATGAGTGGAAAACTGCCTTCAATACGAGATCTGGGCATTATGAATACCTAGTCATGCCATTTGGTCTATGTAATGCTCCTGCAGTATTTCAAGAACTGATCAATGACGTTCTTAGAGATATGTTACAATCTTGTGTTGTAGTCTATCCATACTTATCCACTCCAGAGACCTGTCACAACACATCAAGGATGTGTCCGAAGTCTTGCTTCGCTTACGAAAAAATAAATTATTCTGTAAACTGGAGAAATGCGAGTTCCACAAAACCAGTGTACCGTTTCTGGGGTTTATAATTGGCAAAGACGGCATTGCCATGGATAAAGAGAAATTGACGGCAGTCTTACAATGGCCTAAACCCAAGAGCCTCAAAGCCATCCAACGATTTCTGGGCTTCGCCAATTATTACAGGAAGTTTATTAAAAACTTCTCCTCTATCGTGAAACCTCTGTCTGACCTCACGCACAAGGGCGTTACCCATACCTCTGGCCGGTGGCTGCTGAAGAGGCCTTTGAGAAGTTGAAGGTAGCCTTTGCTGAAGCGCCTGTGTTGTCCCACCCTAATCCAATACTCCCCTTTACTTTGGAAGTTGATGCCTCAGATATTGGGGTCCGGGCGGTGCTCTCTCAGCGACAGGTTAAAGGCGGTACACTCAGACCCTGTGGATTCTTCTCAAAAAAACTGACTAGTGCTAAAAGTCATTACGAGATTGGTGATCGAGAATTACTGGCCATTATCCTCGCTCTCAAAGAATGGCGTCATTTACTTGAAGGCACAAAAAACCCCGTTTTGATTCTAACTGATCACAAGAATCTGACGTATCTTTCTGAGGCCAAGAGATTGTCTTCTCGCCAAGCCAGATGGGCACTGTTTCTATCCCGATTCAATTTTGTTGTATCATACCTGCCGGGATCAAAGAATGTTAGGGCTGATGCTCTGTCTAGACAATTTGAAGCAGAGGTTGACAGAGAAGAGGTACCAGCCCCTATCATTCAACCCGATCGAATATTGGCTACCATACGTACTAGTATTACTTCACCACTAGGGGAGGAGATTTTGGCATCCCAAGCCTCTGCTCCTCATGAGACTCCAGTGGGCAAATGTTTTGTCGCTGAGCCATTCCGTACTCGATTACTTGAGACCTACCATTCCACTAAGGCTGCGGGACATATTGGTAGGGATCAATTGTTCTGGTCTCTCTCTCAGCTATTTTGGTGGCCTTCTATGAGAGCAGATTGTGCCAATTTTACGAATGCCTGTGCCACCTGTGCCCGTGCCAAAACCCCTAGACATCTCCCTGTGGGCTTGCTTCAGCCGGTGCCTAATGGTGAACGCCCTTGGTCTCACGTCTCTATCGACTTTATGGGAGAATTGCCCAGGTGTAGAGGGTACTCCTTCATATTGATGGTGGTATACAGGTTCTCTAAAATGGCACACTTCGTACCCCTCCGTGGCCTTCCTTTGGCCAAGGAACTGGCAATGGTGTTCGCTCGAGAAGTATTTCGGTTACATGGAGTACCCAGGGTGCTGGTGTCTGACAGGGGGAGCCAGTTTGTGTCCAGATTCTGGAGGGCATTTTGCGAACAGATGGGCATACAGCTATCATTTTCCTCGGCATATCATCCCCAGACTAACGGGGCCGCTGAGAGGGCCAATCAAGGATTGGAACAGTTTCTGCAATGTTTTGTGACTGACCATCATGATAATTGGGCCGACTTGTTGCCTTGGGCAGAGTTCGCCAGGAACTGCGCAGTTAATTCTTCCTCCGGGAGCTCTCCGTTTTTGATCAATTATGGGTTCCAACCCTGTCTGCTCCCGGATTCCTTTCAATCACAGCAGATTCCAGCTCTGGATGAGCATATAGAGCAACTCCGTTCCACATGGGCACAAGTTCAGAGGGCATTGGGCCAGTCTTTTCAGCGACATCAGCATCATGCCAATTGCAGAAGGCTTCCAGCAGTTTCCTTCCGAGTTGGGGATACAGTATGGCTGTCCTCCAAGAATCTAAAGCTCAAGGTCCCATCTAATAATGTGGCACCTCGGTTCATTGGTCCGTACAAGATCATTCGCAAAATTAACCCTGTTTCTTATGCCTTGGAATTACCTGCTTCTATGCGCATTCATAATGTATTCCATGTGTCTCTCCTTAAACCTCTGGTTTGTAACCGTTATACTACCACACCTGTGAGGCCAGGTCCTGTTGATGTCGAGGGGCAGGAGGAGTATGAAGTACAAAACATTATTGATTCCCGCAGAGGTAGAGGAGGGGTACAGTATCTGGTGCATTGGAAAGGTTATGGTCCTGAGGATCGTTCCTGGGTAGACAGTAAGGACCTTCATGCACCCAAGTTACTACGAATATTTCATGCCAAATACCCTCAGAAGCCTAGACCCTACTCTGGGAGAGGGGGTCTTTGAAAGGGGGGTACTATCACGGTGCCCGTGATTGGTGCTGTTCAGTGTCAGTCACTTGCTGAGTACCATGATTGGCTGTCTGTGATTAGCCCTCCTCACACAGCCTTTTTAAACCCAGGCTGAGCACTTCCAGGTTGCCCTTTCGTGGTGTTTCTGACTCCACTCTGCCTGACCTGCTTGTCAGGCTTCTGGGCCTGTTCCTGCTGTTCCTGCTGTACTTGCTGACCCTGTGTTCCAGTGTTCCTGTATGCTAGTGTTCCTGTGTTCCAGAGTTCCAGTGTTCCTGTGTTCCAGCACCTCGCGGGTTAATCTTACTGAGTTCCAGTGTTCCTGTGTTCCAGCACCTTGCGGGTTAATCTTACTGAGTTCCTGAATCTCCTGCTCCAGCCGTCGCTCTGGCGACATTGTTCTTCTCGCTGCTGATCATACTTTGTTGGTTTACTCCACTAAACCTGGTTGCGATATACATTGTTGGTCCCAGCGTGTGGACGCTGGTTTACTCCACTAAACTTGGTTGCGATATACATTGTTGGTCTCAGCGTGCGGACTCTGGTTTACTCCACTAAACCTGGTTGCGATATACATTGTTGGTCTCAGCGTTCGGACGCTGGTTTACTCCACTAAACCTGGTTGCGATATACATTGTTGGTCTCAGCGTGCGGACGCTGGTTTACTCCACTAAACCTGGTTGCGATATACATTGTTGGTCTCAGCGTGCGGACGCTGGGTTACTCCACTAAACCTGGTGGCGATATACATTGTTGGTCCCAGCGTGCGGACGCTGGTTTACTCCACTAAGCCTAGTTGCGATATACATTGTTGGTCCCAGCGTGCGGACGCTGGTTTACTCCACTAAACCTGGTTGCTATATACATTGTTGGTCCCAGCGTGCGGACGCTGGTTTACTCCACTAACTGGTTGCGAGATACATTACTGGCTCCAGCGTGCGGACGCTGGTTTGCTCCACTAAGCCTGGTTGCAATATATGTTGTTGGTCCCAGCGTGCGGACGCTGGTTTACTCCACTAATCCTTGTTGCGATATACATTGTTGGTTCCAGCGTGCGGTCGCTGGTTTGCTCCATTAAACCTGGTGGCGCTATTACCATTAGTCCCAACGTGCGGACGTTGGTTTGCTACTGAACATCCAGTACTGTGGTCAGTCGCTGTCCACTTCCTTGCAGTTGTCTGAGTATCCCTGGCAATAGACTCCTGCTGAGTAAGACCTCTATACTTATGCTCTATGCTGTCTTAGTCACCTGACAGCTGGTCTACTCGCTCAGGCTGCCCTGCCCGGTATTTGTGTGGCCGGTAGAACCTTGACGATACCATCCTGTAGGTTGCCTCACCCGGTATTGGCAGGGCCGGTAGAGCCTACTCCAGTACTCCTTTGGGCTGTCCTGCCCGCTATTGGTAAGGCCGGTAGAACCTTGTAATTCACCATCTTTAAGGTTGCCTTACCCGGTATTGGCAGGGCCGGTAGAGCCTACATTCAGCATTCCGTAGGGGCTGCCTTGCCCGGTATTGGTAAGGCCGGTAGAACCGGTATATGTCATCTCACGGTTGCCTTACCCGGTATAGGCAAGGCCGGTAGAGCCTGTCATTAAAACTGTCACTTGGGTTGCCTTGCCCGGTATTTAGGCAAGGCCGGTAGAACCTATTATATGTTATATTACTGTTGTATTGTTATGTATGTTTACCCTACGGGGACTGCCTTTAACTTTTAATAAAGTTAAGTTATTTTACCAGACCTTAAGTCTGAGAGTCTTCAAATCCGTGACACGGCCTTACCAATACCAGGCAAGGCAGCCCAAAGGAGTACTGAGTGTAGGCTCTACCGGCCCTGCCAATACCGGGTAAGGCAACCTTAGGATGAACGTACCGGTTCTACCGGCCTTACCAATACCGGGCAAGGCAGCCCAAAGGAGTACTGAGTGTAGGCTCTACCGACCCTGCCAATACCGGGTAAGGCAACCTTAGGATGGCAGCAAGAAACAGGTTTACCGGCCTTACCAATACCGGGCAGAGCAGCCTGAGGGCACACGGATAGTAGGCTCTACCGGCCCTGCCTATACCGGGTAAGGCAACCTTAAAGATGGTAACATAAAAGGTTCTACCGGCCTTACCAATACCGGGCAGGGCAGCCCAAGAGAGGAGACCTGGCTGTCAGATGACTATGACAGTAGAGTGGAATAGGAACAATGGTCTCGTTAGCAGAAGTCTCTTGCCAGAGAATACAAGACAACTGCATAAGGAATTGGACAGCAACCTGACCTCAGTATCTGAATAGTCAAGGAGCAAACCAGCGTCCGCATGCTGGGACCAACAGTAGTATGAGCCACCAGGCTTAATGGAGCAAACCAGCGTCCGCACGCTGGGACTGACAGTAATATGAGTCACCAGGTTAAAGGGAGTAAACCAGCGTCCACACGCTGGGACTAACAGTAACAAGCGCCACCAGGTTTAATGGAGAAAACCAGCGTCCGCATGCTGGGACCAACAGTAACAAGCGCCACCATGTTTAATGGAGTAAACCAGCGTCCGCATGCTGGGACTAACAGTAACAAGCGCCACCAGGTTTAATGGAGAAAACCAGCGTCCGCACGCTGGGACCAACAGTAACAAGCGCCACCAGGTTTAATGGAGTAAACCAGCGTCCGCACGCTGGGACTAACAATAACAAGCGCCACCAGGTTTAATGGAGAAAACCAGCGTCCGCACGCTTGACCAACAGTAACATACGCCACCAGGTTAATGGAGCTAACCAGCGTCCGCACGCTGGGACCAAAAGTAATATACGCCACCAGGTTAATGGAGCTAACCAGCGTCCGCACGCTGGGACCAACAGTAATAAGCGCCACCAGGTTTAATGGAGTAAACCAGCGTCCGCACGCTGGGACCAACAGTAGTAATTCGCCGGAGCGAAACAAGAACAATGTCGCCTAGCTACAGTGGATAGAGCGAGAGCCATGAGATCAAGCGGAGGATCCACGGGAGCGAGCACCGCTGCACTGACAGATGACCGGAACTGCTGGAGCTACGGAAAGTAACCGGAACCGGCTGGAGAGGCAAACAGGCAGGAGACTCAGGAACGATCAACAGTGGAAGTACTGGAACACAGGAACACCAGAACACTGGATCACTGGAACACTGGAACACAGGTACCTCAGGCCCAAGAGCCTGACAAGCAGGTTAGGACAAGTAATGTCAGAAACACCACGAAAGGGCAACCTGGGAGTGCCCAGACTGGATTTAAAAAGGATGTGTGAGGTGGGCTATTAGCAGACAGCCAATGAGGAACTCCCAGCAAGTGATAGACAAAGGATAGCACGAATCACGGGCACCGTGATAAGATGGTATCCAGGCTATCGAAGATGGTATCCATGCTATCAAAGATAGTATCTATATGTAATTTACAGAACAAAAGCTTGCTATCGAAGATGGTATCTATATGTAATTTACACAACAAAAGCTTTCTATTGAAGATGGTATTGTAACGGTTTTGTAGGATACTCAGACCAGCAGGTTAGAATAAAACAAGAAAGACCACCCTCTATAGGCAATACAGAATAATAGAAAGAACAGTGGCTTACAGATGCCTTCTCAGGCCCAGTATACAGATGCAATAAATATACATATACTGTCACAGGACAGGCATAGAAACATAAGGGTACGCAATGGTTAAAGTACATGTAAATCAATCAGTCTCTGTTGTGGTGTTTGACATGCCCAAGGTGGTAATGGAGCATCAAGTGGTGCTAGATGAAACAACACCGTCAGTCTATTGAACAGAGATTGCTGCTTAGGCAGAACAGGAACTGAGGCCAAATACACTGCAGAGATGAGCTAGAGCCACAAGCCCTCACGGGCGTTGCAACGGAGATAACTTCACTGGAAGAGCTAGAGCCAATAGCCCCCATGGGCATAGCAATGGAGACAAACTACACTGCAAGAGCTACAGCCAATAGCCCCCATGGGCATTTAACGGAGACTAATATCACTGCAAGAGCGAAGCTACTAGAGCCAATGGCCCCCACGGGCGTAGCAACAGAGACTAATCACTGCAAGAGCTTGAGCCAACAGCCCCCACGGGCGTTGTAACGGAGAGTAAACAGTGTAAGTGCTAGAGCCAATAGCGCCTCTCGCGGGCGCGATAACGGAGACTGACTACACTGCAAGATAGACAGAATGAGCCACCGCCTTATACAAGGCTCTGCACATAACCGGCTCAGCAAGTGTAGTGGAAGATCAGAGCAACGGATCTGCAAGTGTTAATGGAGGCTCAGTGAATGGAGAGTCTCTGGGTACCCCATGCAAGAGGAACACTTCTCTGGCAAAAACTATCTCCAATTCCTGGGCCGACGGAAGGCCAGAGAGGGGCACGAAATGAGCCATCTTAGAGAACCTGTCGACCACCATAAGGATAAATGTGTACCCCCTAGATAGTGGCAGTTCTCCCAGGAAGTCAATCGATATATGGGACCATGGATGTTCGCCATTAGGCACAGGTTGGAGTAGGTCCACTGGGAGATGCCTGGGGGTCTTGACACGAGCACAGGCTGCAGTAAAAGTGGAGCAATCGGCTCTAAGGGAGGGCCACCAAAATAACTGTGATAGAGACCATATTAACTGATCCCTCCCAATATGCCCAGCAACCTTAGAAGAATGGTATATCTCCAACAGACGGGTACGGAATGGCTCATCCACAAAACACTTGCCAACTGGGGTTTCTGGGGAGCCCTTGCCTGAGATGCCAAAATCTCTTCCCCCAGTGGCGAAGTGATGCTAGTACGCACCGTTGCCAGGATATGATCTGGCTGATTAATAGGTACTGGTTCTTCATCCCTCTAAAAAGTCCAATGCAAACTGTCTGGACAGAGCATCTGCCCTAACGTTCTTTGAGCCTGGTAGATAGGACACTACAAAATTGAACCGAGACAGAAAAAGTGCCCACCTAGCTTGTCGGGAGGGCAGCCTTTCTGCTTCAGAGAGATGTCAAATTTTTATGTTCAGTAAGGATTAACACCGGGGTTCTGGTACCTTCCAGTAGGTGACGCCATTCTTTTAGTGCAAGAATAATAGCCAGAAGCTCTCTGTTGCCAATTTCATAGTGGCTTTGGGCACTGGAGAGTTTTTAGAAAAGAACCCACAAGGTCTCAAGGCGCCACCTCCCACAGGGCGTTGGGAAAGCACTGCCCCAACCCCAACTTCAGAGGCATCAACTTCCAAGGTGAATGGCAGGGCGGGATTGGGGTGGGACAGCACCGGAGCAGAAGCAAAGGCGGATTTCAGAGTCTCAAAAGCATTTTCAGCTGCCTCGGACCATTGAGAGGGATTAACGCCCTTATGTGTTAAGTCAGACAGAGGTTTCACAATAGTAGAAAAGTTCTGGATAAATTTCCTATAATAGTTGGCGAAGCCCAGAAAGTGCTGGATAGCTTTTAACCCCTTGGGGTGAGGCCATTGTAGGACTGCTGCCAGTTTCTCCTGGTCCATAGAAATGCCATCTTTAGAAATTACGAACCCCAGGAAGGGTACTTGGGACCTATGAAACTCGCATTTTTCTAATTTACAGAACAGTTTATTTTTACGTAATCAAAGCAAAACCTCAGAGACATCCTTAATATGCTGGGTCAGGTTGGCAGAGTGAATCAATATATCATCGAGGTATACCACCACACAAGACTGAAGCATGTCATGAAGGATGTCATTAATGAATTCTTGAAACACCACAGGTGCATTGCATAGACCAAATGGCATCACCAGATATTCATAATGCCCTGATCTGGTATTAAATGCCGTCTATCACTCACCCCCAGCCTTAATTCTGATCAGGTTATAAGCGGCCCGCAGATCAAGTTTCGTAAAAATGGAAGAGGCCTTCATCCTGTCAAATAACTTCGTAATAAGTGGTATGGGGTAGGCATTCTTAGACATGAGCTTATTCAGTCCACTGTAATCAATACATGGTCTTAGTTCGCCACTTTACTTTTTTACAAAGAAGAAACCGGCACCAGCTGGGGAAGTAGACTTGCGTATGATTCCCCTTTTGAGGGCGTCCTCAATGTAGTCCTCCATAGCCTTGTTCTCATCACAGGACAATGGGTACGTGTGACCCCTAGGAGGCACCACGCCCGGAGGCAGATCAATAGCGCAATCATAGGATCTGTGCTGAGGCAATGCGCTAGCCTTCCCCTTGCTGAATACATCACTGAATTCTTGATATTCAGCTGGCAAGGAGGGAGAGGTACACAAAATCTTGACAGGATGTGACAAACAGTTTTTGGCACAGTATTCGGACCATGATCTAACCTCACATCTCTGCCAGTCAAACTGGGGATTGTGTAATAGCAGCCATGGGAACCCCAGAATGACTGCATGATGAGGAGATCGAATTATTTGGAAACGTAATTCCTCCTTGTGGAGAGTCCCAACAGACATAGTAATAGGAATCGTTTCCATAGTGATAAATGCAGGTTCCAAAGGTCTGCCGTCAATAGCTTCAATTGCTAAGGCAGACTCCCTTTTGACCAACGGAATTTTGTGCAACTCTGCAAAAGATTGATCCATGAAGTACCCGGCTGCACCGGAGTCTACCAGTGCCATAACCACCACAGACAGATCAGCCCAGGAGAATACCACCTGGATGATGGGTTTCTGTGTACTTGAGTCTAGGGACTGCTGCATGCCACCTAGGGCCTGTCCCCCAAGGTACCCTAGGTGCGTCCGTTTCCCGGCCGTACCGGACATGTGTGTAAAAAGTGACCAGCTTTGCCACAGTATAAAAATAGGCCCTGCCTTTTACAGTGCGCCCGCTCTTCCTTAGTAAGTCTGGTGAACCCAAGCTGCATTGGTTCGCGAGGTTCGGGGGAACTTTCAGGTGGAATGGGAGGCGAGGGTGGGTTTAAAAGAATACCATGCCCATAATTTCTGGATCTCGCCCTCTTAGTGAGCTGTCTTTCACGAATGCGGGAGTCAATAAGCATGACATAGTCAATGTATTCATCCAGATCACTGGGTACATCTATGGCAGCTATTTCATCTTTGATGGAGTCAGACAGACCCTGAGCAAAAGCTGACACTAATGCTTCGTTGGCATAGTTGCCCAAGGTACGATCGCCCTGTTGTATCTCCATTAACCTTTTTGTCAGCAGAGGCAGCTCTACCAGGAAACTCAAACACTCTGCGGAACTTTCTTACGAACTCACTAAAGTTCTGATTGTAGGGTTTGGCATTCTCCCACAGAGGATTGGCCCAGGCCAACCCTTTGCCCATTAGTAAGGATATCATAAATCCGACCTTACTCCAGTCGTTAGGAAATGCCTGAGGCGTTAGTTCCAGAAATATCTCCAATTGATTAATAAAGCCCCTGCATAGGGTAGGTTCGCCATCATATCTCAACGGTAACGGCGCCACCGCCGTTAGGCCTCTGGTATGTGTAGTAGGAACTACAGACTGGTTATCCGGTGTCGAAACTGGGGAGACCACCGGGTTCTGGTTAGGTTTGTCAAGGTGTACCGTACGCTCAAGTAAAGTTTGTAAGGCGAGTGCCAACTGGTCCAAGCGCTGCTCATGAACATCCATTCTCCAGTGGATGTTTTGTATATTACTTTCACCTTTGCTGTCTGAGGTCATGGCCCTTTCGTACTGTAACGGTTTTGTAGGACACTCAGACCAGCAGGTTAGAATAAAACACAGTTTTATTAATAAAACAAGAAAGACCGCCCTCTATAGGCAATACAGAATAATAGAAAGAACAGTGGCTTACAGATGCCTTCTCAGGCCCAGTATACAGATGCAATAAATATACATATACTGTCACAGGACAGGCATAGAAACATAAGGGTACGCAATGGTTAAAGTACAAATAAATCAATCAGTCTCTGTTGTGGTGTTTGACACTCCCAAGGTGGTAATGGAGCAGCAAGTGGTGCTAGATGAAACAACACCGTCAGTCTATTGAACAGAGATTGCTGCTTAGGCAGAACAGGAACTGAGGCCAAATACACTGCAGAGATGAGCTAGAGCCACAAGCCCCCACTGCCATTGCAATGGAGATACCCTCACTGCAAGAGCTAGAGCCAATAGCCCCCACGGGCGTAGCAACGGAGAGAAACTACACTGCAAGAGCTAGAGCCAATAGCCCCCACGGGCGTTTAACGGAGACTAATATCACTGAAAGAGCGAAGCTACTAGAGCCAATAGCCCCCACGGGCGTAGCAACAGAGACTAATCACTGCAAGAGCTTGAGCCAATAGCCCTCACGGGCATTGTAACGGAGAGTAAACACTGTAAGAGCTAGAGCCAATAGCGCCTCCCGCGGGCGCGGTAACGGAAACCGACTACACTGCAAGATAGACAGAATGAGCCACCACCTTATACAAGGCTCTGCACGTAACCGGCTCAACAAGTGTAGCGGAAGATCAGGGCAACGGCTCTGCAAGTGTTAATGGAGGCTCAGTGAATGGAGACAGCAGCTCTGCAAGTGTACTGGAGGCTCAGTGAACGGAGACAACGGCTCTGCAAGTGTTAACGGAGGCTCAGGGAATGGAGACACAGCTCTGCAAGTGTAAACGGAGGCTCAGGGAATGGAGATAACAGCTCTTCAAGTGTTAACGGAGGCTCAGCGAACAGAGGCACGGCTCTGCAAGTGTTAACTGAGGCTATGACACGATCAGCCCTGCCACAAGCACAGTGGAAGTCAGAATGTCGCCTAGGCAACACCAAGCAGCAGCAGCAGGAACTTAGGAAGGGTCAGCAGCAAGCCGGTTCAGGTCACAGAGCAGGAAGTCAGCCAGGCCGGGTCAGATCACGGAGCAGGATTTTCAGACAAGCCAGATCAGGTCACAAGCAGGAACGCCAGCCAGGCCGGGTCAGATCACGGAGCAGGAAACAAGGAGCGTCGTCAAACAGGCCAAATCGGTACACAGGAAGCAGGAACACTGGAACACAGCAACAGCAACACTGGCTCACTGCCACGAAAGGGCACCTGACAGGTGCCAAAGGCCAGGCACAAAAAGACCACAATGGGTGGGCCAAACAAGCTCAGCCAATGGGAGCGCCCACAACCAAGAGTGACAGACAAGGATCACGGGCACCGTGATAGGTATCCATGCTATCGAAGATGGTATCCAGGCTATCGAAGACGGTTTCCAGGCTATCGAAGATGGTATCTATATGAAATTTACACAACAAAAGCTTTCTGTCGAAGATGGTATCTACTGTAAATGTATTTTATCGAAGATGGTAACCTCTTATCTTTATTCCTACATTTTACCCTTTGAATCCCAGAGAGGTATCCATACCTCTCTGGCACTCAAAAGGTTAAGGCTTTCAGGTTACCATCTTTGACATTACATTTTAACTCTCTGAGTACTTTACATCACATTTTAACCCTCTGGCACTCAGAGGGTTAAAATGTAATGTCAAAGATGGTAACCTGAAAGACTGAGTAATCTAACCCCAGCCACTGCAAGAATGAAATCACTTGCCTCACTTGACCTCTGGCTTCAAGAGACCACACCTTGGGATTTGCAGCTGAATATCCATATGTCGGACATTTGTTGCTGACTTCTGCCTGATCCTGAATATCTAGGTAAAGAACCCAAGGCATACTCCTATTCAGTCTGAAGGACATTTCGTCTAAGTTATTAACTTACATTAATTTGAAACTAATTAACACCTTTGTTATTTCATACTATTTTAAAAAAAATCTTATTTTCAAATGTTTATGATACATGGGTAAAATGGATTAAGATTGGATAAAGGTATAGATCCTATATACTATAGGGCAACTATACTAATCGGCTCTTAATTTAAGAGGTTAATTTGCATAGGTAGGTGCCCTTCTTATGGCAGTCAGATATATCTGTGTATTTTGACATCATATCTTCAGTTTCACGCATATAATGATTGCCAATTTAAGACTTGTTTAACCCCTTAACGACCAGCGGTCTCGGGACATTTCCGTCCCATAATGACCGCATAGGGGCACTTTGACGCGGCAGTACACGTGACCTGTCACGTGTATCGGCGCGTCACTATGGGGCTTGAAAGAGATCGCTCCGATCTTGGAGCGGTCTATTTCATGCCCTATTTTTACTTACAGCGCTCCCGGTAGAAATTGCATAATCAAAGAATGTGTTATAGAATAAAATCAGTAGATAAAAATAATCCACTTCGGTATGAAGGACAATTAACTTTGTAAATTCTTCTGAAAACAAAAGATTTTATTAAGTCTGCTTAACCGAACAGATGGAAAAAAAAAAAAAAAAAGCCTGGGACACTACCATGGTTGGACCAAAAGGGAGTGGATACACACACACAGGGGCATTCGTAGAAATTTTTCCAGTGGGGGGCAAAGCCATAATATGACCCCCAGGCCAGCCCATCCAGCCACTTTGTTTATATGGAGAAGGAGCCACAATATGACCACCAGGCCAGCTCATCCAGCCCCTTTGTTTATATGGAGGGGGTAATTGTAGGGGGGGGGGGCAAGTGCCCCCCCTTCTCCCCCACTCTGGACGCCCACGGATACACATCTAGTTGGGGGTTACAATTCTGAAACAGGATGTGTGTGGGCCAGTGAAGGTGTATGGTGTGTGTATATGGACAGGGAAGGTTATAGATTTTTCTTCCCTCTCTTGCAATTTACATAATTAGAAATACATGCACTTACACATTCCCATACACATACCAACACACTCACCCACACACATTCACTGACCCAAACACACACAAACATGCACACAATCACCCATACACACACACTTACATTCACCCCTACACACACAAACCATTAAAGGGGGACAGAGCAGAGTAATACACCATTCTAGAAGACAGAGTAGGGCTCTTTATCATTATAGGAATCCAGCAGGGCGATACTCCATTACATGACACCATTACCACCTCAATTCCCAGCCTTTTTACCTTCTCCCTTGTCTTTTATCCCCTCTTTCCCTCCCTTGTCTTTTATCCTCTCATTCCTTTCTTGGCCTTTTGTCCCCTTTTCTCTCTTCCCCAATCTTTTATCCTTTCTTTCCCTCCCCAGTCTTTTTTCCTCTCTTTCTATACCCCGGTCTTTCCACTCCCCCTTTCTCTCTCTCCTCCAAACTTTCCCCTACCTTTCACCCACTATTTTCCTCCTTGGCCCACCAGTTCCACCATCTCTTCCCCGACTCTTCTCTAGTCCTTGATCTCCTGTCTCTTCCTCGGTCCCCCTACTGCTCCTTCTGCCAGTATCCCACCGGAGAATGCAGTATGACCTCCTTGTTCCACTGTACACTGGTAGTCAAAGACCCTCATATACACCGTCTGATACCCCGGTCTTGTTCTACTGGTAATCACCAGTCTCCTGCAGTATTTTTGTCTCTTTTTTTCTTACCTTTTCCCCCTCTCTCTACCCCCAGTCTTTTAACCCACCTCCTTTTCCCACAGTCTTTTAAAACTCTCTCTCTCCCTCCTCCAGTCTTTTCCTGGTTTTTCTCTGCCACTCCTTCACCCCTTCAAACTCCCCTATTTTTTCAACAACCTCTCTCATTCACATCTCCAGTCTTTTGCCAATTTTTTCTCCTCTCTCCCACACTCAGGGCTCGATCCAAATGTTGGCGTTAAAACCAACGTGAAGAAAAAAACTGCCTTCGCTCCTTAAGCAAGACCAGGTAACGTGAGATTCAAATCTTCCTTACCCAGAAAGCCTAAGGAGCGATAACCAACAAAATACACGTTAACCTTAAACCTGCGTCGCATAGAAAATCTTACCTAAAAACACACGATAAAAATGTTACCTAGCACCACAGCCAATCACAGCACTGCAAACTATCAAGTTCAGTCAGAAAATCCAAAACCCACGTCTCCAGTTCTGAATAGCTTTCTCTGTGCTTCCCTACCCAGCCACTAGGGGAACACAGAGAAGGCTTTCAGCACCATGGACAGCTTTGAATGCCATAGGGATGTGCACTGCTCACCCCTGTGGCATTCAAAGGGTTAAAATCAATAAAACTAGTACACCAAGCACTACACAATGCCCCCTTCCACATCCCCCCCCTTAGTATGTCACATATATTGCATATATGGGACATACTAACCCCATCCACATCCACCTCATGGACTTCCATGTAGTGGACAAATCTGCCTTTTATTCCACAATTAACCCTTTGAGTACCAGAGAGGTAGGAAAGCATTGCTTAGCATGTTTCCTACCCCTCTGGTACCCAAAGGGTTAATAGGCAACGTATGGACTACATACCTTGCCTATATATATATGTGTGTGTTTGTGTGTGTTTTAAACTTTTTTTTAATTAAAATAGTATTATTAGACAGTTTAACTTAGATCTCATTTATTGTTAACCCCCTACCTCCTGTGTCCCATTGCTATTAGTACTTTTGCTCCACTCTTCTTCAAACTGAGAGTGGAGCAAAAGTACTAAAAGCAAAGGGACACAGTAAGTATGGCATCATTAATGGTTGAGATCTAAGTTAACCCTTTGGGTGCCAGAGTGGTTCGCAACGCATTGCAAAGCAATGCGTTGAGTACCACTCTGGCACTCAAAGGGTTAACATACAACTGAGGGAGCAGCCTGCACTGTGAATGCAGGGCTTCCCTCAGTTTTAATTATACATCGTTAAGTTTTAATACTGTATTTATTGTTCATATTTCTTAAAGATGAATTATTTATTTATTTCCTTGCTGCGGGCGGCTGTGAAGCCCGCAGCATAATACACCGTTGTGCAGAGAGGCATTGGCGACAGCGGGAGGAGGGGACAGAGACATTGGAGGAAGCGGGTGGTAGGCTTGTACCCGCTTCCTCCAATGTCTCTGTCCCCTCCTCCCGCTGTCGCCAATGCCTCTCTGCACAACGGTGTATTATGCTGCGGGCTTCACAGCCGCCCGCAGCAAGGAAATAAATAAATAATTCATCTTTAAGAAATATGAACAATAAATACAGTATTAAAACTTAACGATGTATAATTAAAACTGAGGGAAGCCCTGCATTCACAGTGCAGGCTGCTCCCTCAGTTGTATGTTAACCCTTTGAGTGCCAGAGTGGTACTCAACGCATTGCTTTGCAATGCGTTGCGAACCACTCTGGCACCCAAAGGGTTAACTTAGATCTCAACCATTAATGATGCCATACTTACTGTGTCCCTTTGCTTTTAGTACTTTTGCTCCACTCTCAGTTTGAAGAAGAGTGGAGCAAAAGTACTAATAGCAATGGGACACAGGAGGTAGGGGGTTAACAATAAATGAGATCTAAGTTAAACTGTCTAATAATACTATTTTAATTAAAAAAAAGTTTAAAACACACACAAACACACACATATATATATAGGCAAGGTATGTAGTCCATACGTTGCCTATTAACCCTTTGGGTACCAGAGGGGTAGGAAACATGCTAAGCAATGCTTTCCTACCTCTCTGGTACTCAAAGGGTTAATTGTGGAATAAAAGGCAGATTTGTCCACTACATGGAAGTCCATGAGGTGGATGTGGATGGGGTTAGTATGTCCCATATATGCAATATATGTGACATACTAAGGGGGGGGAGGTGGAAGGGGGCATTGTGTAGTGCTTGGTGTACTAGTTTTATTGATTTTAACCCTTTGAATGCCACAGGGGTGAGCAGTGCACATCCCTATGGCATTCAAAGCTGTCCATGGTGCTGAAAGCCTTCTCTGTGTTCCCCTAGTGGCTGGGTAGGGAAAAGCACAGAGAATGCTGTTCAGAACTGGAGACGTTGGTTTTCTACTCTTACTTGTGGACTGTACTCCAAAAAAAATAGGCGTTAGATTTCTGGAGAGAAATGTTGCAATTTAACGCGAGTTAGCCCTAACTCCAACATTTGAATAGCTTTTGGCGTCCTTTGTACATTATCCTCTATGGGTGAGATCTTGCTGTTCTGGCGACAGGCGATGTCTGTTTCAGAACTGGTGTCGCTTGTTTCTAGTAGAACATTTGCATTGCTCAATTGACGTTAAAACCAGCGTCTCCAGTTTTTTCTGGCGACGCCAACATTTGGATCGAGCCCTCAAGCTCCCTTTTTTAACCCCCTTTTTCTCCCTCCTCCAGTCTTTTGTCTTATTTTTTCTCCTTTCCATTACTCATTCACCCTCTTGAGCCCCACTAATTTTTGTACCCCCTTTATCTCGCCCCCCAGCAGTTTTCCGATTCTTCCCTTCCTCTGTCACCCATTCAAGTTCTGTCTTTCAAACCCTTTTCTCTCCCTTCTCCAGTTTTTCCCCTATTTTCTTTCCCCGACTCTTTCATCCCCTCAAGTTTCCCAACCTTTCAATCTGCCTAACAATACACAATGCAGAGACATGCTGTCATCATATCCCAGTGTTCTGCATTATTTTAATATGCTGAAACTGTTCCGTAGGTGACACAGACCTTTACGGCACTGTTGTAGAGATAAGTCTTATCCTTCAGTAGGATCTCTGTTGGTGGGGCCAGTGATGACACAGAGCCAGGTGCACTGCACCCTTGGCACCAACCTAAAAATGTCCCTGTATATGGATCAGGTGGGTTTTTCACTGGGTTTGCTAGCAGGAAAATGTTGTCCATAATGAGTGTAGACCCGACACAGTAACATGGTTGAACCAGAAGTGAGTGGATATGCACCTAGTCCTGGGATACCGATTCTGTCAGGGAATGTGCATGGGCTAGGAGAGAGATGGTTGATGTGTGTTTTGAGTGGGTTTGCTAGCAGGGAAATGGGATGCATAATGATTGTAGACCCAACGCGGTACTTTGTTGGACAAGGAAGGAGTGGATACGCATCTAGTCAGGAGATACCGACTGATGAATTATGCCTCTCTAACAAAATGCAACTGTAATTATCTCCTTGTATGCCAGAGAGCTGTGCATTGCTGTGTGCACCCGTCTGGTATAAAATGGGTTAATCACTGATGAATTATGCCCTTGTAGCATACAAGGACTTAATCACTGAGGTACACATTTGTGGGTTAATCACTGAGGTACACATTTGTGCCACTCTCTAAAAACATACTGTTAAATAACATTGTTTTTTCCTCTAAATTGTTTTGTACCACTATTAAAAAAAAACCCAAAATGTAGTATTGAGGATGGTAACCTGTAAGCCTTAACCCTTTGAGTGCCAGAGAGGTATCTAATGCATTCCGTTGCAATGCATTGAATACCTCTGGCACTCAAAGGGTTACTGTGTAGTGTCGAAGACAGTAACCTGTAAGCCTTTAACCACTGAGTGCCAAAGAGGAACCTAACTGGATACCTCTCTGGCTCTCAAAGGGTTACTGTCTAGTGTTGAAGATGGTAACATGTAAGCCCTAACCAACTGAGTGTCAGAGAGGTATACAATGCATTGTGATGCAATGCACTGGATACCTCTCTAGCACCCGGAGGGTTAAACTGTAGTGTTGAAGATGGTAAACTGTAAGCCTTAACCCGTCGATTGCCAGAGACATATGAAATGCATTGTGCTGCAATGCACTGGATACCTCTCTGGCACCAAGAGGGTTAAAATGTAGTATTGAAGATGGGAACCTGAAAGGCTTAACCCTTTGCATGACAGAGAGGCATCCAATGCAGGGCTGCCTGCTCGTGCACCTTGAACAGTTCCCAAAAATCGGGGTAGAGCAGGACACAGCTGTACACGCCTAGCAGGCAGACCTCTATGACGGGTCTCGCCTCCTGGGCGTAATGGATATACAAGCCGAGGGGATACCAACTTCTACACGACACCGGCACTGAAAAGAGAGCAAGGGTCGGCCTTCCAGGAGTTGTTATTATATAATGGTTGTAACACATACACGTAATGTAGAGACGTGTAAGCTATACAATAAACTTTATTTTATTTTCAAACGTGTTTTGCGGGTCACCTGGCCGCTTCAAGGTGTTATACATACTTTTATTCCTTGAAGATGCGGCCAGGTGACCCGCAAAACAAGTCTGAAAATAAAATAAAGTTTATTATATAGCTTACATGTCTCTACATTACGTGTATGTGTTACAACCATTATATAATAACAACTCCTGGAAGGCCGACCCTTGCTCTCTTTCCAGTGCCTCCATTTCAATTGCTTGAGTTTAGCGGAGGGCTGTAATGTGTCTGCTTAATGAGTGAGCTGCAGGTCTGCTCCAGTCCCCAGTCCACCTGGGTTTACTTTTAAATGGTCAATTTAACATATCGCTGGCATGGTAATGTCATGCTGCATGACAGAGCAAGATTGTCATGCCGCATATTGAAAGGAAGCACTCACCCGCTGCTGCTCTTCTGTAGTTCATCTTGCCTAAACACTGTGCGCTGGGCTGCTACTGATCGCTCTCTCTCTCTCTGATGAATGAATAGGCTAACCATACCTCACCTTTAAAAAGGGACACATAGGAAATAGGCATATTTCAGGAGTGCACCAAAATCCAAGCAACCCTGTGGTATGCAGGCATATTTCAGGAGTGCACCAAAATCCAAGCAACCCTGTGGGTACATTTTTCATGCGTGTCCCTTTTTAAAGGTGAGATATGGTCAGCCTTTGAATAAAAGGACGCTTCACCATTTAACCATAGCACTCAAAGGGTTACATGGTGAAGTGTCCTTTCATTCATCAGAGCGAGAGAGCGATCAGAAGCAGCCCAACTCACAGTGTTCCGGCAAGAGGAGCAGCAGCCAGCCAGCCCATGGGTGAGTGCTTAGTGGCGCCCCCACCTCCCTGTTTTCTGACCCCAGTGACAGCCCCCTTACCTGCTCTCTCACCCCAGTGACTGTCATCTCCCTGCTCTCTGACCAAATTGGTATCACCCCAGTGGCAGCCCTCATTGGTGTCTGACTCCGGTGATATCCTCTCTCCACTATTAACACTCCAGTGGCAGTCTGTCTCACTGACCTATGTGACAGACAATTCTCACTGCTCTCTAACCCACGTGGCAGCTTTTCTTCTTTCTCTCTGACCCAGTGTCAGAACATCGTTTTGATTTCTGACCCCCGTGGCATCTCCTATCACTATTCACTGACCCCAGTGGCTGCCCCTCTGTCTGCTCCCAGACCCCAGTGGCAGTCCCTCTCACCGACCCTCTCCTCCTAGCAGCACCTCCCGACCCTCAGCCCCTATGGACCAGCTCCCAGCACAGCACTGAAGGCAGCTTGAGGACATATCCAACCTGAAGCAAGTAATCAAACCCGATTAGCGAGGGGAAGACAGATCAGATGGAAAGAAAACACAAAGCCTGTAGTTTAGAGGTGCCTTGTCACAGCGTGTACCGGGCCAGACAGAGGGCTCAGCTCCCCCAAATCGCTCAGCTCTCCCAAATCAAGGCAATCCTATTGCTCAACCATGGCTTGTTAAAAAAATCTATTTAATTAGACAGAGATATTACACATTTACATATTATTTGTGGTGCAACAATATTTTGACATGCTTCCTTTCAAGGCACAACGTGAGAATCTTGTGCTGTGAAACAGCGCAATATTCTCATACTGACATTTCTATTCATGTGCCTTTTTAACTGGCTCATTAGGTCGCACACTGTTTTGCGTACCACATTTTAAATGGATACCGTCCACCTGCCCATCACACCTTCACATAGAGCAGGAGCTCATTGGCTCTGTGCAGGAATCAGTCACTGCATACCCAGCTGCACTCACAGCTCTTAAATATTTCATTGTGTTGCTTATTGCTGGAGGCACATTCTACACACCAGGGGAAGAAAATCTGACTATCGCTGTCTTGGACTACAACTCCCATAATTCTTTGCTCTCCAGTGCACAGCTGAGAAGGCCATTTATAGTTCATTACAACTGGAGGCCCACATATTGACCACTAGTAGTCAATAAACCAGATCAGTAGTCCACCCATCAGACAGAAAGAAAGTACAGAAGTGGTTTGCATTCAGGGCTTCTGAAGGGTTTACTTTTCATTTGTCCCGTTGCGATTACTACTTTTGCTCCACTACATATGCAACGGGACAAAGGATTATTTACTGCCCTATCGCGCTGTTTAAAGGCAGGACAACATACACTTCCCACTACTCTAAATTTGACTACCGGTCTAGGGTAATAAAAGGTCACACAGTCCCAGTAAGAGACAGGCATTGTTGCAACATAGATTAGACACCATAGGCAATTGGCCACTAGGGGAAGTAATTCATCTGTTGTAAACCATTCATCAAGAAAAGGAGGTCAGACAAAGATGCAATGGATTAAAGTTACCACTAGATGTCCCACATACACAAGAACACAGATAAAATATACAGCCATCAAAAAATGCAGACAGGCAACGCCGTCCAAAACTGCTACTCTGACTACATTAGAGGAACACAAGTCCACACATTTATGCAAATATATACTCTGTGACTCTTTTGTATATCTTTTTGTTCTTCAGAGTCTGACTCTGAATTAATGGGTTGGTAGGGAATAATTCACTGGTGAGCGCCAGACAAATTGTAGTCAAACTTCCATACCTGCATTTATATAAAAACAAAAGTGGATTAATTTGGGGGCAAAACAACTAAACAATATGTAAGAAATACAAATTCTGGTAAAATCAACCAGTACTATTAAAGTGACCCTGTTAACTAATTGCACATTCAGTTTATTTTACAAATAATACAGATCTGCCATCCCTGTAAAAAGCCTCATACTGCACAATGACCAATATGTGTAAAAGTAAAATAGATCAATTCTGTGGCAAAAATGTAGTGTTTTAATCCCCTACGCATTGTTTTCAATGCGTTGGAGACCTCTCCAGCATTTAAGGGGTTAAAAAGCACATTTAAATCAATGAGCATTTTGGAATTTACATATGTCTGCTACAGTGCAGTTTGTGTGCTGCAGAACTGAAGCTCTCTTCTTATAAACATATGGCCCACTGGTTCTCTAGTCGCTCTGGTAAGAATAAAAAAAAGGGTAATGAAGGGAGGCACATAAGACTAACCCTGGTATACTAAAAATTGTGCAATTCTGGGGCAAACCAACTGCAATACAGGAAACAAATCAAAATTCCCAGAATCCTCGTTGATTTAAATGGTGATTGTTTACACTTTGATTGTTAGAGAGGTTGCAAACACTTTGCTTCACAGTGCATTGCACTACAGTAGCAAAGGGTTAAATGCCTTCTTTTAATCAATAAGAATTTGTTATTTGTTCCCTGCAGGGGCAGTTGGTTTACCCCAGAATTGCTACACTTTTCTATCTTATGGCCCTCACTATATTGCCTCCCGGTCTAATATCCTTCCCTAGGAACTTTTGAATCAATCTGATCCTGGGGTCTTTAGAATATTACCTCTTAAAGTTCCAGGTAACATAGATTTCCTGCTGCCTCTAACCCAGAGTTGTTCCAGGCAAGAAGGGGAGTGCCCCTTTACTGGGTGCCAGTCAGCAGGGCGCACCTTGCCCTGAAAGAGTATTTGATAGGTGCAGGGGGCTCATGTTATAGAGCAGATATCTTAGCTCTTCCAGCAGATATCTGCTCGATACTAGTTTTGAATCAGTGACCCAGGTGACTGATTCAATGATGATAGGGCAGCTCTGCTTTCTAAGAATGAACCCGGTGACAGGGTTAATTCATTCAAGACAGCACTTGATGTACAGCGACTTATACAGCCACCGGCAGTATCAAGAAGGCAGAAAATGCCTTTAGGGTTGCCCCATGGATCATCTATCCTTAGTTAGACAGATGATCCATGATAGGGAGGCTATCAGGAGGGGTCCTGGTGCTCCCATGGAGGTGTGAACGTTTTATTTAATTATATAAGGTGCATATAACCTATGTGAAACATAGGTTATGTGCTCTATTTAAAAAACAGGCAATTGTTGCCCCCATGCTAGTGGGGGTGTCATGAGGGGTCATGATACCCCCCTAGAGGTCTGATGTTTTGTTTAACCACATATTATATCACACATATAATTAAATGTTTGCCACAGTAAATGTTTTACACATATACGGGAAAGGTATGCAGCCGCATACCTTGCCTATTAATCCTTTGAGTACCAGAGGGGTAGCAAACACATTGCTAAGCAATGCCTTCCTACCTCTCTGGTACTCAAAGGGTTAAGTGTCAAATAAAGGACAGGTTTGTAGACTAAAAGGCAGTTCCTGAGGTGAAAGTCAAATGGAGTTAGTATGTCGAATATATGCAATATATGTCAACATACTAAGGGGGGGGAGGGAATGTCAAGGGGGGCATTGTGTAGTGCTTCTTGTACTAGTTCTGTTTATTTTAACCCTTTGAATGCCACAGGGGTAAGCAATGCACATCCCTATGACATTCAGTGCTGTCCCTGGTGCTGAAAGCCTTCTCTTTAGTCCCCTACTGGCTAGGTATGGAAGCACAGTGAATGCTGTTCAGAATTGTCGTAGTGTTGGTGATGTGTGAGGGAAGGAGATCCCTTCCACACTTGACAACACTTAGAAAATCCTGTATGCTAATAGAGACCTTCTTCAACCCTCCCATTCCGTCCAACAATTTTGGTGAATGTTGATGTGTATGCAGATCGAATTGTCGGAGTGATTCGAATACATTGACAATATCATATCGACACCACATTGTCTTTTAGAGCATCTAGGCATTTGTTTTCATATTTGTGGAATCCAACACAATATATGCCAAGTACCAAAGTGCAAACTGAGTGCTTGTCCTGCAGGGTTCTGCAGTGCATGTCCCCAATACAGAAAACACACTGGGAGCTGGGAATACTACCCTGGAGGTCTGTTTTTCCTTAAGCTTGCACCCTAGATCCTTGAAATCATTTGTAGGGACCTCTGTCTTCCTCTAACTTTGTCATTGGTACCAATATGTACCAAGACAGCTGGATCATTTCCAGACCCTCCCAATAATCTGTTTGCCCTGTGCTCAACATGTTGAAACCAAGCACCCTGGAGACAACATATTATTAAGCAATCACCTTCCTAATAATTGAGCCCCCTATTACCACCACCTCTTTGGTTTCTGCCTACTCTGCATCTCATCTAATCTGGAAGAAGCACTGTTCCCTTGGTTGCTAGAGGAATCATCCCTCCTCAGCAGGGTCAAATCTAAGCTATCCCCATCAACATATTCACCCAGTCTTGCAAATCTGTTGGTTTGAATCAGCTCAGAGCTGGTCTTCTTCTTCTCGCTTCCTCCTCGCCATACCGTTATGTAGCTGCCTACCTTCTATTCCTCATCTAGAACTCCACACTCTTCACCACTAACCCCACATACTACCTGCTGTGTGAGCTCCAAGCTCTTTCTCAGGTTTCCAATATCACACAGTATTGCAATATTTCTTTCCAGATCCATTATCTTTGATTCCAAAAAAATTATATGTTCCTGCATGCTACAGCAGTATGCCCCTTGGAACAATTGTTCCAAGTGTTCAAATGTTTGACAAGATGTGCACTGCATGAGATTGTCAAACCTGCTACCATTCATGCTTATAGTTCTGAAATTCAGCTGGCATTACAGTATCCACTAACTCACACTCTTAGCTCAGATATACCATAATATGATATGCATTTACATTTGTAATCAGAAACTCATTAATAGAGTTCAAATTGCCTAGAACATTAATCTCTAAAAAGGTTATTTCACTAATTTCAAATGTTTACATTGCAGTGTTGCATTTCTTCAAGAAACCCACTTGTCAATACTCAAACATAACAAACTAGCCAGAGACTGGGTAGGAGAGGTGACTGCAGCACCTTACGTGGGTCAGGAGAAAGAAAAGAGGGGTTGCTATTTTAGTTCATAGAAATTTGGATTATCATTACTGTTGACAGATTGTTAGCTTAAAGGTACTAGGTCTGGGTAGGAGCAGCTGCCCATAGATTAGCAGGAAGCTGTTTTGTTCTCAATGCAGTAAGAAAACCAGAAATGCAGGGTAACAAAACCCCCAATCCCTGAAGAAGCTGAAGAGAGTCCAGGGTACAATGCTGGGTTCAGGGCATGCTGAGAAGGTTCACAGGTCCAGGGTACAAAGCTGAGGTCTGGGCAGGATGAGAAGGTTCATAAGTCCAGGGTACTATGCCAAGGTCAGGATACAGTTGAGTCAAGCTAAAAAGAGAATTGAAATAGAATAATGCACTCAAACACTAGCAACAACTGAGCACCAAGTCTAGGTAAGCCGGTGTTTACATAGAGTAGAGACGCAGCCTAATCATGATGATGCAATGCCCAACGCTACTCCGACACACACACACACAGAGCATGTGCATACTCCATTAGGAGGCACCTGGCCCTGTTGGCAACTCTGGAACAAGCAAAGGATTGTGACAGGACTCCCTCCCTACAGATGACCTCTGGGCAGAACCAGAACCTGGACAGTCAGGATGTGCCTGTTGGAAGGATTTGAGACAAGAGGAGACATGGATGTGTCAACGGGCTCCTACGACCAATCTTCAGGACCATAGCCTTTCAATGCACCAGATATTCCAGGTGCTGATGGTATAGATGAGAATCGAGGATCTCCTGCACTTCATATTTATCAGGATCATCAGTTGAGACAGGAGGAGGCTGGGTTGGATCCTGATTAGGAAATAGCCTAGTAACCCACTGTTTTAGTTGAAACATGCAGAACATCGGATGAATCTTATAAGCTGCTGACATTGCCAGATGGTAGATGACTGGATTGATGACATGGGTTACAGGGAAGGGCCCTGTAATGAAATGAGGAGCCAGTTTCGTGGTCGGGCAGGAGAGAAGTATGTGTGAAGAGGATAGCCACACCTTGTCACCCACCTGTAGAGAAGTGCTTTTCTGTTGGTGTTTATCGACTTGTCAACTTGAGAAGACCACAGGATATGGTGTAGTTCTGAAGTAATTGACTGCAGAAATCCATGTAGGTGGAATACTCTCACAAATAGAGAGACTCAGTCTAAGCAGCGTTAAGAGGTTCATTGGTTAGGATGAAGTGAGCCATATTGGAGAACCGATCTCCAAACAACAAAATAGTATTATGGTGACCAGAAACACAGAACCTTTTGTGGTAAAACATCTGGGGGGAGATTCACTAAGCGGTGATAAAGAGGTGATAAGGCGGAGATGACTTCTCCAGTAATATCACTTCTCCAGTTCCAATGTTATTCTATGGAGCCATTTACTAACATCTCCAAAGCTGAAAAGATCTTCGTGCATAGGCTCCATAGAATAGCATAGGAACTGGAGAAGTGATATCAGTGGAGAAGTCATCTCCACTTTATCACCTCTGTATCACCTCTTAGTGAATCTCCCCCAGGAGTAATAAGCTACAGGGTATAGTTTTTCTTTATCTCCTATGTGTTGGGAGAGAACCTCACCAGTGGTGATGTAGAATGCGTTAACTTCCATAAAAAAAGGTTTATTTACATCTGGCTGATGCAAGACGGGAGCTTGTGTAAAAAGGGTCTTCAGACAAAGTCTCGTTGGGCCCCAGAGATCCACTGAAAACAAGTATTTGTTTTTGTTAGACAGGTAAGGTGAGTAATTAGTTTGGAGAAATCCTGTATAAACCATCTGTTGATGTTTTCAAAGCCAATAAACCTCTGAATGGAGGCCCTACCGGTGCTATAATGGAGGCAGCACTAGCAACCGGGGTCAGAGTGGAGCAAACCAATTACTGTATACCAGCGCAATCATGGAGGCAACACTTGCGACTGAAAGGACAGAGTGGAGCGAACCAGTACCACATACTGGACAAATACGGAGGCCCTACCGGTGCTATAATGGAGGCAGCACTAGCAACCGGTGTCTGAGTGGAGCAAACCAACTATGGTATACCAGCGAAATCACGGAGGCAACACTTACGACTGGAAGGACAGAGTGGAGTGAACCAGTACCGCGTACTGGACAAACACGAAGGCCCTACCGGTGCTCTAACGGAGGCAGCACTAGCAACCGGTGACTGAGTGGAGCAAACCAACTACTGAATACCAGTGCAATCACGGAGGCAACTCTTGTGACTGGAAGGTCAGAGTGGAGCTAACCAATATCATGTACTGGACAAACATGAAGGCCCTACCGGTGCTATAACGGAGGCAGCACTAGCAACCGGTAACTGAGTGGAGCAAACCAACTACTGGATACCAGTGCAATCACGGAGGCAACTCTTGTGACTGGAAGGTCAGAGTGGATCTAACCAGTACCACGTACTGGACAAACACGAAGGACCTACTGGTGCTATAATGGAGGCAGCACTAGCAACCAATGACCGAGTGGAGACAACCAACTACTGAATACCAGTGCAATCACGGAGGCAAAACAAGCCTGTGGGCAGCGGTGCCAAACCAGGAAGGTACCGGAAGTCAGAATGTCGCCGAGGAGACCAGAGTCAAAGCGGAACACAGCCAAGTCGGGATCCAGGAACGTCAGCCAGGCCAGGTCAGGATACCGGAGCAGGAACATCAGCCAAACCGGGTCGGATACGGGAGCAGGAACGTCAGCCAGGCCGGAACGGTACACAGGAACAATACAGGAGAGTAGTCAGGCTATCCGGGTCGGTACACAGGCGCAGGAACAGGAGAGAAGTCAGGCAGGCCAAGGAAGTACACTGGAATCCACAGACAGGCGTTGCACTGGCATAGAAACACCACGAAAGGGCAGTGAAAGAGTGCAGGAGCCCAGTCTATATAGGCAATACTGGGCGGGCTAACCACAGGCAACAAATGTGAAACACCCATTGCTAACTGACAGGAAAAACAAGCAATCACGGACACCATGATACAGGGGCATTGCAAAACCAAAGGGCACGACTGTATATTACATAGTAGTTTAGGTTGAAAAAAGACTTACGTCCATCAACTTCAACTCTTTTCCTATTCCTGTTTACCGCTGTTGATCCAAAAGATGACAAAAGAAAACCCTCAATAGAGCAATTTCAAATTCTGCTTTGAATGGGGATGAATTGCTTCTTGATTCTAAGTGGCAATCATATTTCTCCTTGGATCAACAAGCACTAAATAAATATTAATCCCAATACTAACATACATAGCTCTCTATGTTCTGCTCTTTTAAAAAAGTATCCAGGCCCTTTTTAAAGGAGAGTAATGTCCCATAAAAATATTTTTTTGTTTTACAGATTAAAGAAAAAAGTTATGTGCAGCAAATCCTATCTCTCAAACCTTTACGGTTTGAGAGATATTCACCGCTCAAGTTGTCTCTCTCCTGATGTCAGCTGTAAAGCTGACAGCAGGAGATCCATGTCAGCCGACACGAGGAGGCTCTTCATCAGAGCAGCAATAGCATGATTTAAAAATAAATACTTCTTTGGAATGATCTAAAAATTGTGCTTTCAAACCAAGCACACTTTGTACACCGTTACAATTAAGTATTTCTTTTAAAATCGAGCTATTGCAGCTCTGCTGAAGAGCTGCCTATAGGTTCCCAGACCGGGAACTCTTGCTGTCAGCTTACAGCTGACGTCAATAGAAGGGGGGGACTTTAGGACCAAATTTCTCTCAAGTCATAAAGATTTGAGAGGTGGGATTTGCAGTACAGAATTTTATTTTTTTTTTTTAATCTACAAAACAAAAAAACATTATTATGGGACATTAGTGTCCCTTTAAAGGCATCTACTATATTCAATAGCACCACCTCCTTAAGCAGTGAATTCCATACCTTTATTGTCCTTACCATAAATAATCCCTTCCACTGTTGTAAATGAAATCTCCTTTCCTCAAGTCTAAGCAGGTGACCCCTTGCCCTTTGTACTGTTCTGTTAATGAACAGGTCTTTGGAGAGCCCTTTTTTGTATGGGCCCTGAACATATTTATATAATGTTATCATAGCCTCTCTAAGACGTTGTTTCTCTAGTGTGTACAAGTTTAACTTTTCTAGCCTTTCTTCATAACTAAAACTTTCCATTCCCCTTATTAGCTTTGTAGCCCTCCTCTGTACTTTCTTTAGTTCCATAATGTCCATTTTCAGAAAAGGCACCCAGAATTGAACAGCATATTCAAGGTGGGGTCTTACCATGGACCTGTAAAAAGGCAGAATAATATCTTCCACCCATGAGTCAATACCCCTTGTAATACATGCCAATATCTTATTGGGCTTTGCAGCTGCCAGATGGCACTGCGTGCTACTTCTAAGCCTATTGTTTATCATAACTCCCAAATCCTTTTCATTAGTAGATTTCCCCAAAGAAACACCATTTAAACTATATGTTGCATATTTATTATTATACCCAAAATGCATAGCGTTATACTTGTCTATATTGAATCTCATTTACCATTTGCCTGCCCATTTACCCGATTTGCCCAAATCCACATGTAATGAAGACGCATCCAGTTCAGACTTTATTACCCTAGTTAATTTTGTGTCATTGGCAAACACTGATACATGGCTCCCTATGCCCGCTGGGAGATCATTAATAAATAAACTAAAAACAAGAAGACCCAGGACAGATCCCTGAGGTACTCCATTTATCACGTTTATCCAATTGGAGAACTTTCCATTTACCACCACTCTTTGCATTCTATCTTTCAGCCAATTTCCAATCCACGCACTAACGTTTTCCCCTAAGCCTATTTCATTCAGTTTATACAGTAACCTTTTGTGTGGAACCGTATCAAATGCCTTGGCAACGTCTAAATAGATCACATCAACTGCTGCACCCAAATCTATATTTTTACTCACTTTTTCATAAAATGCAGTCAAGTTAGTTTGACAAAACTTGTCTTTTACAAAGCCATGTTGGCTGCTGCTAATGATATTCCTGTTCAAGATGAATTCCTGAATATATTCCCTTTGCAACCCTTCAAACAGTTTCCCCACCATAAATGTCAAGCTTACAGGTCTGTAATTTTCCGGCTGGGATTTTGATCCCTTTTTAAATATGGACACCACATCTGCTTTATGCCAATCTGTGGGCACCATACCTAAAATAAAAGAATCCCTGAAAATCAAAAATAATGGTCTGGCCAGGGCCTGGCTTAGCTCTTTGTCTACCTTAACACCATTTAATTGTTTTAACACTTTTTCTTGTGTCAGCCAATCCCATGCTTGTTGTGGCTGCTCTGTAAAAGTAGTTTGCAGGTTCTTGTCCATCGGGTCTTCCTTGGTAAACACAGAAGAAAAGAAATTATTTAAAATTAATTAAACAAAATATATTCAAAATACCCTTATCTCATAGGGAAAGCCATCTTCCATTCGTCTCCTTCTCTGATTCATACCAGATTGTAGGCACCCGAAGATCAATCTTGGTGAATATTTTAGTTGAAGACATCCTTTCCAGTAATTCTGGCATCAAAGGCAAAGGATAGAGATTTTTGATAGTTACATTCTTCCCTATAGTCAATAGAAGGGCAAAAAACATCCTTTTTGGGGACAGAGAAGATATCAACCCCAGCAGGAGAGGTTGAGGGACAGATAAACCCCTTTTCCATGTTTTTAATAAGATTCTGTTGGAGATACTGAAGCTCTGGTTCATACAAGGGGTAGATACACCCATAAATTATAGTAGATCCAGAGAGCAGGTCAATTGGGCAATCACAAGGTCTGCGTGGGGGTAGAGTATCATCCTTTCATTTGTCAAATATGTCTGAAAATGTCTGATAAGTGGTAGGTATGAATAAAGACGTAGGACGAGCTAGGACTGCAAGACTGGATCTAGTAAGACATCTCTCTTTGCAGTGGGAAGAAGAAAAGGACAGGGTGTTGGAAGACCAAGCAACATGGGGATCATGTAACCATAGCCATGGAAGACTGAAAACAAGAGGAAATAGAAGAAAAGGGATGACATCAAATTTAATTTTTTCCTAGCGAAAAGATTTGGACAAGAGATACTGGAACAGTCTCAGAACCGATGGGTCCAGTCTGGAGATTGCTTTTATCAGCTATTTGCAGGGGAAGAGGACGGGTCTTCTGTCTGATGGGTATTCCCAGAGAATTGGCTAGTTCTTGGCTGAGTAAACAGCCACTAGACACCAGAATTGATGATAGCGAACACTTCACTGCACTGATTGTTCCAATGAAGGACAACAGGGAAAGAACAGAAAGGAGGTGTAGTCAGAAGAGCAGAATGGAAATATAAGAGCTAAGATGCACCTACTTTGCAAAAGAAGTGGTCCGGAATCACAGGTCCTGAGGCGATGTCAACTCTTACCCTGATACCTGCAGAGATTGAGAAGCCTGTGACGATTCCTTTCAGCTTTGTTGAGTGGTCCACATATCACTCACAACTGAAGAGGTTCCTCCAGAGACAAGGTAGAAGTATTGGGGAGAGATTCCTCAGTGGATGTTAGAGAGCGACAAGAAGGAGGAGGAGAGAATATAGCCAGTTGTTCACAACATCTCTCCATGAGCCTACTGACAATTTGAATGGACAGGTAGATGAGTTCATCTAGAGAGGTAGGCAAAGGTGTTTGGGCTAGTTTGTCCTTAAGGCCTTGGTGAGATGCCCAGACAAAACTGGTCAAGGAGTGCAGCCTTGTTCCATTTGGAATCTATAAAGAGGTGTCTAAAGTCAATGACATAGTCTTCAACAGGACATCTACCCTGAAAGACTGCTCTCAAGGCTGTCTGGGCAGAGGCTACCCTGAAAAGATCATTATACAATGAATCCATGACCTGATGAAAAGTATGCCAGGACTACTGTACTGTAACAGATGATGGGCCCAAAACTGAGGTTTCCTTGAAAGCAAAGTAATAGTAGTGCAGACCCTAGCAAAGTCATTAAACATCTTTCTATTGCCAACATTCCCACAGCTCGGGATCGCTACATCAACGTCACAACATGCCTCAAATGCACACCTTCTCATCTTTATCAGTTAATTGTATCTGAGCTCCAAACGATTACACAGGATAAGAATCCAACTGGAATTACACACTGGTTGGAGCTGTTTCCAGTTACCACTTTGGATTCCCTCCTCAGGGGATTTCACCCTCAAAGTGAACACTTCCTCTTATTTTCATTATACCTTATAACTGTTCCATTTTTCATATATTTTGCCCTTGAAGGCTTAACGGATGGGGCTCACGGCCCATGCTAATTGACACAAATGTAATACTTGAGAAGCAGACATACCAGACGTTTTGGACATGCCCTTCGATAAATTCTGGACTGCAATAACCAAATGTGTCAGACATTTTCACCATCAAAGTGGTCAAATCATTAATCTTTTCACTAGGCATTTGCCAAAACCACTGTCTTTTTTCTAATCAACATACATATTTGTTTCATATTCTAATGACCACAGTCATTCTACAGTTCTGGGTGTCAGATAGTAACATAGTTGATGAGGCTGAAAAAAGACCTGCATACATCCCATGTCAAATAGCCTTTGTTAATCCGGAGGAAGGCAAAAACAACGTTAAAGCCATTTCCAGTTAAGCCCCAAGTGGGTTAAAAAAATTCCTTCCTGACTCCAAATGGCAGTCAGATATTTCCCTGGATCAACATCCTCCAGCATTTGCAGAACGCATAGCAACTTTACCAGAAAAATAAACAAAAAGGCTTAACTTTTGGACGATTTGGACAATTTGGAAAGCTTTCATTAATTACTTGCCAAAAAAGCAGAAGACATTGACATTATGTTTTATCGCTTTGAGCAATGCGTTGTGTACCCCCTCTGGCACTCAAAAGGTTAAAGATACTTCTTCTACAAACTAGACATGGTGAGTGATTATTTATTTATTTCATAGCTATTCTTAGTCATGGTGTCTTCCTCATACAGGTACACTTTAAAAATGTCACACAAAAACAGAGTGCCACTACATAGAGCAATAAACATGTTACTGTGATTAAAATGGCGACTTGAGAATCTCGCACTGCATGAAACGCCACCCCGAGTTCACCTGGCATCTGACTGCCTTTATTGAACTCAAAATGCTCATGAGGCCTCTAATTTATTTGGGCATTGTTGTCCTAGCTTCCCAAGCATTAATGCCAAGTCGGCATTTTAATCATAGCAACTTGTTTATTGCGCTATGTAGTCACACACTCTTTTACTTGCAACATTTTTAAAGGATACCCTCATAGATAGGGAATCCCCACTGTGATTCATTAACTTACTATCTACAGCAATATTTTTTTAAACAAAAAAAGGTTGTCTGCGCATCAAAACCTGAGTTTGATAAACAAGCAACCTATGACTTGCTACAAATAAAACAGAAAACTGTTTTATTTGTAGCAAGTCATAGGGTGCTTGTTTGTAAAACTCAGGGTTTGATGCGCAGGCAACCTCTTTTTGTTTACTTACTTTAGTTATCCAAAATATTGTTCTTGCAGCTCTCTGGAATATACACATATGTAACTAGGGCTCAGTGGTTAGCACTGTTCTCTTGCAGCGCTGGGGTCCTGGGTTCAAATCCCACCAAGGACAACATCTGCAATGAGTTTGTATGTTCTCACTGTGTTTGCGTGGGTTTCCTCCGGGTACTCCGGTTTCCTCCCACACTCCAAAAACATACTGATAGGTGAATTTAGATTGTGAGCCCCAATGGGGACAGGAACCAAAATGAGTGTAAAGCGCTGCGGAATCTGTGCGCGCTATATAAATAAAGGATTATTATTATTATTATTATTATTATTTGAACACTACTAATAAAAGCTATTGTTAGCACACCAGGAACCTGTGTGTTTTATACTTTTTGTATCAATATAACCTTATCTCCTCTTCCCTCTTCTGTGTATGTCGACTTATTTTAATTTTATGGTGCTTGCCACAGCTGATGCATATTGTCAAGCCTTACAATATTTGCCTGACTCAACAAATTTTACCTTCTCATTCTACCCATCTCCATGGCATTGTTTTCTTTTACTTGTTATAAAGGTTGCTTGATAAGATAAAAATTAATAAAAAGTTTATGTAAAAAAAAGTTATTTTAATAGTGCTAAAAGCAGTGATATTTGTCATTCAACAAGATGTAATCATAATGATAAATATACAGGAGAAAGATGGAATTTATTCAAAATATGTTTGGATAAATGCATTCAATATATAATAAAAAGGATACATTAATATTAACGGAGCTAAACATTGAGGTATGCAGGGAACTGAGAAGGAAGAAGCAGACTTTTAAATGACTTAAGCCAGACGGGTCAGATTCATAACTTAAAATATAAAAAGAATGCAATGGACTCTGCAAACAAGTAACTAGGCTAGCTAAAATTGAAAACAAGAAAGGAAATGGATATTTTAGACTTTGAGAGCGCGCAGAGAATCGCAACAAAATTAATTAAGATTATGGAGGAATTTAAGAATGAAGAATGTCTAGCCAAACTTGGTTTATTTACTCTAGAGGCAAGAATCCTAAAATAAGATCGTATTACATTGTACAAGTAGATGCAAAGTCAATACAGGGATCTCTCAAAAGATCTTTTTATTACATGGCCTGATCATATAACTAGGGGCCAACCTTTGGAATAAAAGAAACAAGGTTCCAATTTCAACAGAGGAAGGGGCTCATTACAGTAAAATCTGAACACTAACAGCTAAAAATGGAGTGAGGTTATTTAGACTTACATGCCATGTACTAGCCTCTGTAAATTGTTTCTATTTTTGTTTTCAGAGGCCTAAACACTAGTCTCCATGGGATATTTAATCGCTCACTTTTGCAGAGCTCTCTGACTCCAATATCATAGTAATCCTTATAGATGTCTGTGAAGTTATAGTGCTTTATTGACTGCTAGCAAAATAATCATGGTGTTGCCTATGAGAGTAGAGGGTGGAGGAAGGGACAAAGATTATACTGGTAATCACAGAGTCTTATGTCCATAGCAGAAGTGGAGGACCTAAGTGGAAGGTAAATAAGTTTGGTCCCTTCACAAAACAGCTCTAAGGAAAGACTATTGATTTTAAAGAGTAGAAGAGGGAATAATAGACAGTAGGAGGGGGTAGTGATTGAGAGTGAAGGGGGGAGTGATAACCATACCTGGGAACTCTCCGGATTTGCCCCGGAGACTCCGGTTCTGACAGAGTTTTACCGGGTCTCCGGGGCAGAGGCAGATTCCTCCCATTTTCTCCCGTTGTGCCTCCGTCCCCAGCCTTCTGTGTGACACATTTTAACCATCTGAGTGCCAGAGTGGTACGGAATGCATTGCTTTGCAATGCATTCCGTACCACTCTGGCACACAAAGGGTTAAATCCCCCCAACACTCGAGTTAAGCCCCGCCCCTTTTTGACGCGATTAGCGTCATTTTTGTTACCCCCTGCTGAACAGAGGACTACCCTCCGGGTAGCCCTCAAATGAAAGTTCCCAGGTATGGTGATAACTCATGGGGATGAAGGGTAGAGGAGCATGTTGTGGCATTTTAAGCCTTTCAATGGTAATTGTGTGCACTGTATTGCTCTGCAATACTTTGCACACCCCTGTGTCACTGAAGGGGTTGCACACTGTATGGGGCAGTGTGATGAAGAGCAGGGGAGTGGGAAAGAACAATTTGTGAATAGATTAGAGAGGAGGGGAAGGGAATACACTGCAACAGAGTAATAGGTGAGGAGTGGCCATTCAATTGCTGGTAGAGTACAAGTTCCATGATCCCTAATCACCCTAAATTTGGAAGAGGATGACAGAAGTTGCAGTGTCAACATGTGGTGGAAATGTGTTGGTTATAAGTAGTATAATCTGTAAAAGATGGGCATCTTGAAGAGTTAATATGATGTCTTCATGTTTTTTTTTGTTTGTTCTTTTAGTGTTGTAAGTTGTAGACTTTTTCTAAGTCTAATTATTAGATCCACTGTGTCAGGTGTTGACTCATTGCTTACCTCTCTCCCTGCATTCCTTCAATGTGGTACTTCCCTCTACTTCCTGGTTCCCAATTCCCATGACATGCTCAGCAAATCCTTTTTCTCAGATTTAGAGGGAGGTGGTCAAGAGGGAGGCTAGGATGTGATGAACTGAGACCAGTGCAGAGGTAGGTGCTAAAGTGCATGTAAATCTGTACATATTCTTATTTCTTAGCGTTGAATATTGGTACTGAGTGGTTGGGTCTTGGGTCTTCTATAGTTGTAGAGAGGCTGTTTGTAGGTGGCATAGAAAAGTGAGGATTCATGTTATCCAGAAGAGGAAGTAGATTAGTAACACTTCCTCCTCTGGAGAGATTTTAACAGGATTGGCCATGGGGGCTTTATGACCCACCAACAGGCCAGGTTTTAGTGATATCCCTAATTAAGCACAATTAAAATAGTAACAGTGACTGAAACACTAATTCATGATCCTATCAGCTTGCATTTCGATTATTGCAACCATCTCTTAACTGGCCTTCCTCCTTCTCCAATCCATTTTGAATGCTTTAGCAATGTTAATCTTCCTCACTCATGACTTTGCTTACACAAAAGACCTCTGTCAATCCCTGTACTGGCTACTTAGTCTACAGTCCAAGATCCTGGTTTTAACCTACAAGGCACTAAACCACACTACCCCACTCTATATTTCTACCCTCATCTCACAACACACTTTCAACCATTCTGCCTCTTCAAACTATGATCTTTGACTTTTCTTATTACCACCTCTTCTGCCTAGAAGACTTTTCTAGGGTTGACTCACTCCCACCCTATACAAAATGGAATATTATAGTATACTTACCAAAATTCTCCTTTCCTGGACATAAATATGGCAGCATTCACTAGATGGGTAGCTCCTCCCCTTTCAGCTGATAGGACAGAGAAAAAGTCAAAGAAAATCAAACAGTATAAGAGACCCCCTCCCCCTTCACCAGATGTCTTAGTCTCAAAGCTAAAAACCAAACAAGGGATGGGAACTTAGTGAATGCTGCCATGTTTATGTCCAGGAAAGGAGAATTTCAGTAAGTATGATATCATTCTCCATTTTCCTGGACATCCATGGCAGCATTCACTAGATGGGTGAGTACCCAAGCAGACAGAAAGGAAGGGTCCAAAAAATATATAAAGAAAATTATTCCCAAAAGGATAGGAACAGAGGACCCAACAATTATCTACCAACCAAAGAAAATTCTTAGCCTTAGAACTGAGAAAACCAGTTACTCCTAGAAAGTGATCTCTAGAAGAGTGGATTTTATTCTAGTTATAAGAAGAGCTTCCTCCGCCTTTACTTCTCTGTAGATACATAGTATGGCTACCAGCCTGACTGCTCCAGATAAAAGACTGAACCGAATATGGTGCAGGCAGAAGGAGGAACTATGATCATATATCAGCACATCTATCCAGTGAAGACAGTATTCTTCTGGCTGGCAAAGTTAGTCACTCTAGGAATGCATCTCTCAACAGCTGACCAAATCAGATTAGAAAGCTTACATATATCTGGAGGACTGGAGTTCTGGAAGACATTAGGCAGATAATCCCAATAAGGGAGAAGCATCTTATGGTTTGGCTCTAGACTGTGTCCGTACTCAGTAGGTAATCCTCTCATAGGGCTTCTTTGTTTCGAGACTCATCTGAGAAGCATGGGTACTGACTAATGTCATCTTCTGTACCTCATCACTCTTTTAAAATAAAAAATCAACGTACATGGAGGCTTACCTACTCCTATCTGTTAGGCTCTTTATTTGGAGAAGAGGGAAAAGACTCCATACTAAAATCCCTGGCTCGCTTAAAAGGAAAGTGGACACCAAAAACACTAGGCCTAAAAGGGTTGCCAAAAGAACATCCCCTACAAGGGAGCATAAATCCAAAAAATGGATAAAAAGGAAACATCACTAAAAGAAACTAAATGTGTAACAAAGGTGCCCACATGATGACCAATGCTCCCATGAGCATAGAAGCAACAGTACACCTAACAGCTAATGCATCCAAGGCCAAGAGCAGCCCTCCAACCAAGAGCAGACATAGAATGTACACGTACTAAAAGAAACTCAAGGCACCTGCCCTCAATGCATCCGCTGTGAATAAGCATCAGGAATCAAAGCAGCAGACGTAGAAGAACAGTCCTAGTATATGAAGATGAGAATAAAAATATACTCATCCAACTGCTCTGATGCATGCGGAAAATCTAAATAAAAGATGAAAGCACAAAATGCTGAAGGTACAAGCCCAAAAGCCAGCCATAAAGCACATAAGCCCCATTGAAACACTAAATTAGGATGAAATGGCTTCAGCAGAGCTCCCTCACAGGTGAGCCTGATTAAGCAATTAAAACACCTGGGACTACACCAAGCATCACCATACAGAGGAAACAAGTACAAGTGGAACAGAGGATCTAAAATAGAAGCGCAAAACCAAGAGTATCTAAAAGCAGAGTTTTATTCCTATTGGCAAATATAACACATAATCTCTAATGCGCTTACAGACACGAAACAGAAAATGAAGCTTATCTGAATATCTCAAGCACCGTTCTGGTATTAGGCACACTCTCTTTAAGAGGCTCACGCTCCGTATCAGTATGTTTTCCTCCACGCCCTCAAGGCGTTCCGGATCCACCGCCTCTGATGTGCGAGAGGTTCTCGCTCTGTTCCAGTACGGTTAACCTCGAGAGGATACTCAATGTTCACAGATTGCCAACGCGTATCGCAGACGTCACTGTCTGCTTCCTCAGGGCTTACAGAGGCGCCCGATCTTCCAGACTAAATACACCTCACAGGTCACATGACCTGTGGTCTGAAGGGACCGTGCGCCTCGAGTTCTCTTACTAATACCTAACTAAATACTATCCTAATTGGTAACAAAATATACATTATAAAAACTTGTACACCAAATATCCACACTTAAAGATATACATATATCCTAAAAACAATAAAAATATATTTAAAAACGTTGATGTATTTAAAAATACTATAATTAAGCATTCATAAATAAATCCTTCAATTATGTAAAAAAATCTTTTGAACATACATGCACATATCCATCAATTATATAAAAGCAGCAATATCCATATCAATATTGAGGCCATATGGACTTAATGTTTTTAATTGATGAATCCAATAGGTCTCTCTTTGTCTTAGACGTAATAATCTATCTCCCCCCCTCCTATCTACCCTCACCTGTTCAATAACCATAACTGTAATATTTTCAGATTTGCATTCTGGATGTTCTAAAAAGTGCTTGGGGACACTATGGGATTCCATACTATTTTTAATATTTCTTAAGTGCTCCCCAAACCTAACTCTAAGTGTTCACACTGTTCTCCCCACATACTGTTTGCCACATTGGCAGGTGAGGAGATACACCACTCCTCTAGAGTTACAATTATAAAATTGGCGTACCTCATATAATTTTCCCGTGGATGTGGATTTAAATTCCACTTTGGAATCTTTATTCTTATATGGGTAATGTTCACATGTGGAGCAATTTTTTGCCCCACACTTGTACATCCCCTGCCCCCTTCCCAAGAAGCTATTCTGGCTCTTACTAAAATTTTCATTACTCTTAACTTTTCCATATATATCACTAGGCGCTATAAGTTCTTTTATATTTCTGTTTCTTCGAAAGGAAATTTTTGGACCTTCTTCTAAAACTGGACCCAAAACTGGGTCTTCTTTAAGTATAGGCCAGTGTCTTCTCAAAATACTCTCCATTTTATGAGCCTTCTGGGTATAAGTAGTAGTAAAATAGGGTACCCAATTTTTATGTCTCTTAGTTTTCTCCTTATTTGTTATTAGGTCTTCTCTTGATAACTTATTAACCTTTTCCTCTGCGACATCCAAAAGCTTACTATCATATCCCTTTTCTAAAAATTTATCCCTTACTACTTTTACTTCTTCCTGATAATCTCCCTGTCTACTACAATTTCTCCGTATGCGTTGCAGCTGACCAAATGGAATATTCTGTTTCCACTTCTTATGGTGGCCACTTTGATAATGGAGATATCCATTACTGTCCACCTCTTTTCTATGATTCTTGGTATATATACCATGATTATCGTGGAACAGAATCAGATCCAAAAACTCAATGCTGCCCGCATTTGTATTGGCAGTGAATGTGAGATTAAACGTATTATTATTTATATATTTCAAAAACTCACTTAGTCTTTCACTTGGACCTTCCCATATTATTAAAATATCGTCAATATACCTCTTGTAATAGGCCAAGTGATTTTTAAAAGGATTGTTTGTCCAAATCTGTTCCAGCTCCCATTTTCCCATATACAGACTGGCCAGCGATGGGGCAAAAGAACAACCCATGGCCGTCCCCACTTTTTGGCTGTACAACTCATCCTGGAACAAAAAATAGCTATGACCCAGGACGAACGACACAGCCTCCAGCAGGAAATTGACCTGGGTCAATGGCATCACCCCGTCACTCTCCAAAAAGTATCTAATAGCCTCTACCCCTCCTGACTGGGGGATCGTGGCATAGAGGGCTGCAACATCACATGATACCCATGTGTAACTTTCTCTCCACTCCATTCCTTCCAAGCTTCTAATTACCTGTATTGTGTCTTTAAGATATGAGGGTAAAAGTGTAACTAAGGGCTGCAGATATAAATCTATGTACTGTGATAGATTATCTGTCAATGACCCTATTCCAGATACAATAGGTCTCCCAGGGGGTCTCCTCTGATCCTTATGTAATTTAGGGAGGTGATAGAAAATAGGAATTATACTAGATTCTTTATATATAAATCCATATTCTTCTTTCGTTAAAATTCCTTCCATTTTCGCCTTATCTAGTATCACTTTTAATTCTCTACAATACTTTTTTGTCGGGTCAGATTTTAATTTTTCATAGGTAACCGTATCTGACAATAATCTATGAGCCTCTTCTATATAATCTTCCACATTCATAATGCAGATCCCTCCCCCCTTGTCTGCCTGTCGTATCACTATTGAGTCATCCTTTTGTAAAATCCGCAAAGCTTCATTCTCTTTTTTGTTTAAATTATATTGAAATCTCTTGTCCTTCTTACATAATGCCTCCATATCCTTTACCACTAATTTTTCAAAAACCTTAACCCCTTCGCGACAAAGGACATACATGTACGTCCTCTGTGGCTGTCACTTAGTGACAGAGGACGTACATGTACGTCCAGGAAATCCGGATCCCCGCGCGGCTGCACGCCGTTCGGGGACTCCGGATTTCATTGAAAGAAAAAAAAAAATGTTAGACGGGCGTTAAGTGACGGCCGCGTCTGCACGCGGCCGTCACTAAGAGGTTAATATATTCCCCCTGTTGATGTACTGGAAAAAACTGTGATCGAATTCGTTTTCCACTATGAATAGGAGAAAGTGGATTCTCTGAACTTTGATCTTCCCTTTGTAACTCTTCCAATCTTCGGACCCCATACATATCAACTATAGTGAGTTCTTCCATACTTTCAGGTGTATTCTTTTGTTTGGTCAAAAAGAACCGTTTCACCATCATAGATCTTATATACTTCTGTATATCTATGAATGTTTCAAATTCATCAGGCTGTTTAGATGGTGCAAACGACAATCCTTTGGCCAACACTCTACATTCATATTCATTAATATCTCAGGTAGAAAGATTGTATATTCCCCCCTCTCCTACTTCTCCACCCTTTATTCCTTTTGCAATACTTTTGCATAACTTCCTATTACTTCCTCTTCCTCCCCTACATCCTCTTCTGGTCTTATAGATCTTTTCCTCCCCTGTCCTTTCTCCCCAATTTTCAACCGTGGCGGACTTTGGATACCTTTCTCTAAAAAAGATTGGTCCTCTCCTTCCTGACTTTTCACTAATATATCTTTATCCTCCTTTGGTTTATCTTCCTTTCTATTATTTACATTCTTTTGAGATCTTATTTGATTTTCTTCTTCCTTTTCTACTTTCCCATTTAAGTATACACTACCAGGAGGGTAGTATACTACATTGTGGTAAAGTCCTGTCCGCTTATCTCTGGGGAATTTAATCCTAGTTCTTTTCTCTATCTCTCTTGGGGGATGTCCCTCTTCTTCCAGTTGTACTCCAACAGATCTATTTGAACCTTCATGCCGCTTTCTCAAACTCTTCCTTCTCTCTTTCTCTCGCCTACCACCATTCACAAAAATACTCATTTGGCTTCCCTGTCTGGTATGATGTTCTAACTTATCCCTCGCAAACTTTTTCTTTTTGGTGTAAATGATATTCTGTTCCAAGTTATTTTTTTTTGAAATATTATCTTGCAATAACTTAGTATCCTCCAAGTGTTTTACTTCCTGTAACTTTTTCTCTATTAATTCAATCTCTTTTCTTGTTGTTTCTAAATTAGCTTCTCGATATTTTATTAATAACTTAATCAGTTTTTTAGAGCACTCCTCGAGTATCTGTTCCCAATCCGTCAAGAATTCCACATCTTGTGTTTCAAATGTGGGATTTTTGAAGATACACAACCCTCTAGGGATTATATTATGTTTTAAATAGTTCTCTAGGGAAACCAGATCATACCAGTCTTTTATTTCTTTTTCTAAGTTCTTCTCTAATTTCTTATATAGACTGGCTGGATCTTCTCTGGGGATGTGTTCTACATCATTAGTCATCAAATCCATATGTCTAGATCTTTTAGACCTCAAAGTTTGGTAATCTAGATGTGTGTCATCTTCCACACTCATGTACCGAGCTGCCATACTGAATAAAAAGAATACTATAGAGACCAAGAAACAAAGAAAAGTAATGGCGCTCAAGTACCTAGTATGCAAGACCACCCTCCACTAGACCAAACTGGTAACCCAAAATAACAGAAAAAAGAAAGAAAGAGAAAAAAAAAAAAAAAAAAAAGGGGGAGAAGAAGAGAGAGAGAAGATTCCCTCCTTTCCTGGGGCCTCCTGATAGAATTTATGTTAGTATCAATCACACTAATGGAATACAAAACAAATTATCTTAAACACAAATGGTGAGTACAAATGGTTAATCACAATGAAACATACAAACACTAATGTAAGAGATGCACAGATGAATAACAAATATGAATAATGAAATGGGTCACCAAAGGTTAGTCACAATGAAATATGACAACACAAATGTCATAAGTCCATTCACCCATTCTTGGTTTTGCGCTTCTATTTTAGATTCTATGGTTGTGTATAGTGTGGGGAAAAGGCCACGAAAGGAGCAGCAGACAAGGAATCGAAGAGCAGTGAAAATCTTTGGACGTTTCATTCCCTTTCTTTGTAACCAGGTGAATGGACTTATGACATTTGTGTTGTCATATTTCATTGTGACTAACCTTTGGTGTCCCATTTCATTATTCATATTTGTTATTCATCTGTGTTTTTTTTTTTTTTTTTTTTCTTTTTTCTGTTATTTTGGGTTACCAGTTTGGTCTAGTGGAGGGTGGTCTTGCATACTAGGTACTTGAGCGCCATTACTTTTCTTTGTTTCTTGGTCTCACAAGTGGAACAGAGGCCTAGAACGGAAGACTACAAACATACCTGATGGCAGGAAAAGTGCAGAAAGTCCAATTGTCCTGAGTACTGGTAGTTATGGCAACCCCTGAGCAGGTGGCATAGACAACCCATCCCTGCATATAGCTCCAGGAACTCCAAATCAGAAAGGGCAAAATATTCTTCAGATAGGCACACATCAGCATGTACTCAATGGCAGGATCTGCAATAATGTTACTGGAAGAAACAGCATTCCCAGCACTCCCTCTTTTACCACTGCTACTGCAGGGAAACCCTGGCCTCTACAGGGTCTCCAACTCACCAACCCTTGAAGGGTGGATTAAAAGTTGGAGCTTCAGAAGGAGAGAGGAGGAAATCTCCAACTGGCAAGGGACTAAAGGTGACTCCGTCCCTGTAAGCCTCAAAAGAAAAATACAGCTCTCAAAAAAAGAGCGTCAGCCTCACCAGTCCTACCAACTTCAGAGGACAGAGAAAAAAGGCATCTGGTGAAGGCGGAGGGGGTCTCTTATACTGTTTGATTTTCTTTGACTTTTTCTCTGTCCTATCAGCTGAAAGCGGAGGAGCTACCCATCTAGTGAATGCTGCCATGGATGTCCAGGAAAGATCTTTTTGCCTTTTCTGCCAGACTCTACCCTAGCTTCCGGACTTTTAAAAGGTTCTTCAAAACCCACCTCTCCAGGGAATCCTATCACATAATATAAAATATCTTTGCCCTCATGATCCCCTCTGCAGCAAACAGACCTATAATTCCATGTAATATTACCCCCTTTCACTCCACACTACTTTGTGGCTTGACTTCATTACACCCTTATTTATTCCTACACAGGGGCAATCTATATTATATGCCCCCATTCCAACCCAATCACACCCTTCTGATTTCACACCTCAGATCTCCTCCCTGATACTATCAGCTGAATGTTCTACCCTATAAGTACTTATAGCACTTGCCATTTTCCTCTTTCTGTTGTGTTACTGTCTGTGGCTGGCCCGCTGAACAATTCTAGACAGTTAGACCTTTTGTATCAGTCCCCTCACTTACTATAAATTGTAAACTTTAGCAAGCAAGGCCCTCTTATTTTTCTGTTTCCCATGACTTTTAATGTTGATTGAAAAGATCCTTATACCTTTGACCCCATTGTACATTATTGTCTTGTTTAACTGTAGTACAGAGCTGTGGAATCTTCTGGCCCTATATAAATTATTACAATAATACACTAATTAACCAGCATTGATTGTGCAGGGATATATAGAAAATCTGACCTGTGTGTCCCAAGGACTAAAGTTGAGAATCACTGCCCTAGATCAACAAAGGATAACTAGCAAAAGTTTAACCTGAAAGATGTATTGTTCAACCTCATGAAGAGAGTTATATATGCTAACTGTCCCAGATTTACATGGACATTACTTGGGAGATGAACTAAGGTATGCTAAAAGTGGTACAGAGGAGATAACTTTTCTAGTGAGGTCAGTTTTCTAGCTCCCATGTTATTCTATAGAGATCTTTGTGCATAAGGTCTGTTGAGTATCATACCTGGGAACTCTCCGGATTTGCCCCGGAGACTCCGGTTCTGACAGAGCTTTACCGGGTCTCCGGGGCAGAGGCAGATTCCTCCGGATGTGGAGAGTTTCTATTGAAACTCTGCCACATCTGCTTTTTCTCACATTGTGCCTCCGTCCCCAGCCTTCTGTGTGATACATTTAACCCTCTGAGTGCCAGAGTGGTACGGAATGCATTGCTTTGCAATGCATTCCGTACCACTCTGGCACTCAAAGGGTTAACACTCGAGCTAAGACCCGCCCCTTTTTGACGCGATTAGCGTCATTTTTGTTACCCCCTGCTGAACAGAGGACTACCCTCAGGGTAGCCCTCAACTGAAAGTTCCCAGGTATGAGTATCACAATTTAATGTACTTTGTAGGTGTTGGTAATGTTTATTCTACTGTAGAAAGGCGGTGTTGTACTAGGCTTTCTGTTGGCACAGATTTACTCCATGTTGTGAAATAGTGATGCCCTGTATTGTTAAGGTCCCGGCTAAAATTATCCATGGAAACTTTTTTTTTTATGTTGCTGTGTGTGTAAAACTGAACTTGGGGGCACTGGATGTAAAACTGAGACAGCAATTAAGTTGTTGTCACCATAGGCTAAATGTTCTTTAACCCTTTGAGTGCCAGAGGAGTAGGCAACGCATTGCAAAGCAATGGGTTCTGCACCCCTCTGGCACTCAAAGGGTTAAAGCAGGTTTGAAATGCATTAACCCCTTAATGACAGGGTTTTTTTTTCCCATTCTAGCGAACGACTTCCTGGACTTACCAGGTAAGTCGTCTGTCACTAAGGGGTTAACTGTTAAGCACGAAAAGGAATGTATTTTAACGCATTATGGAATGGTCTGTTTAAGCAGTTTATCTTTCCATACAGAGACAGTAAAATCATATTTACTGTTCTCTAAAGAGCAGTCTCAATCGCAACCTAATACTACTTACATGTAAAATTTAAGTAACTATTACAATTTATAAATCGAGCAAAGTATAGGCGACTTTCGAGGCCTGACTACACTCCTGTTAGAAGTCTTGGGGCTTTAAAATGTCTGCGATGGCAAAATCATAAGACAAATTAAATCAGAGTTGTTAAAGTGCATACAGAATATAAACCATTTTAAAAGAAAAATAAACCACAGGGCAGCTAGTGGGGCTACCCTTTGTTTATTGAGGTAAAACTGCAGTGGGTTATGGGAATAGTAGTCTTAAAGTCCACATAGCCTGTGAGTTCATCACTCTGCATGACTACCACTCCCCTAATACCTTTTCCTCACGATACCTCACGTGACTGCGTGCTGCCAATGATGGAATTAATGTATTAGCTACTACCATGAAGGAATAGCGTAGTTACCCGTGCGAAATCTGTTTCTTATCCTGTGCACAGAGAGGTGAGTGTGTATGTAGACTGAGATGGTTAGATTTCACTTTGTGCAATTTTACGTGGACTCTCCGGGTGGGAGGTTGGGTGGGTCTTGGTGTGTATAAAGTGAGTTCATGCGGGTTCTGCGATTGTGTTAGTGTCTGTGTCTTTGCACATAAAGAGGGGGTTTGGAATTTCACATAGTCTCCTCAAAGGCAGTTTATAGAGGTGATATTAAAATTTTGTTTTTGTGTCACCATTAGTAACACGTTCTGACTTCTTCCTCGACTAAAGCGGACACAAAGACCTGTTTGTCAGTGCCACCATATTAGTTTCTTGGTACACAGAGGAAGGAGACCGGGTATCTCAGGATGTAGTCTTTCTTATGGATACCTCTCGGGATCTGTCCCCCTCCACATATTTCTCCCCTTTGTCTGTTACTGTACCTATTTGCATCATGTGGCACTTTGCTACACCATGTGTTAGTGTGTTACTTCTGCTTTATTTTTTCAGATTGGAAACTTTAATAGTCTTAACGAAAGAGTAAACTTTTTTTTGGGGGGGGAGGGGTTGCTAATAGGTTTTAGGGCTTTTAATTCTGAATAAAATAAGGATATCACTGCCGGAAGAGGTGCTGTGCCACGGTTATTACACTTTAAACCGGAATGGCCAACCTTATGGCCTGTAGCTGTTGGAAACTACATTTCCCACGAACCCCATCTCTAGTTTAACAATGTGAGTGCCAGAAAGTTATCCAACACATTGCAATTCAATGGATTGGATAACTCTTTGTCACTCAAATTATTAAACTGTGGTTTTGTGTGTTTTAAAATACACATAGTATTATCTGATATCCAGATAACTTTCTTTGTTTTACATGACGTCTAGACACTTCACATTGGGGTTATGTACTAAGGGACAGGTGTTAAAACGATGTGCTAACTGAAATTGTTAGCGATGACAGTTAAAGTAATATGTTATAGGGGTGGGGAGTATTAGTATGGCATTGACTGCTCTTAAAGGATGCTTTTAGCTTCATAACTAAACTGTACTCATTATTTTCATAAGTGTCAGATTGACTGTACTGTCCACCTTTTACTGCCAACCCAAGATCTAACATTTTATTTTGCAGAATAAAGTAAATCCAAATAGAAGATATCATGTTTAAAAGGACAGATTTAAAATGTTTGATTTAAAAAATATATATAATATAAATAAATAATTTATAAAGTCACATGTTGTGATTATGCATCACTGCCAAACACACCTGGGGCCACAGTAGGGTGATATGTGCAGATTCTTCCCACTGCTGCCTGTAAAAAGTGTATTTATATAAATAAAGAATAATAATAATAATAAAAACCAGCTAAAGTGAAGTTGGGCACAACCCCCTCCAAACATTAATATGCACTTTGCAGCACACTTCTTTGTCTATGTCAAAAGTTGTAGTACAACAACAGCTGGGGAGCTACTGGTTGGACTCTCTCTCTCTCTCTCTCTCTCTCAAAATAAACATGCACTTTGCCTTGCCTTGCCCCACTCCTCACCTTCTCTTCACAGGAGTCAAGAAGGGGGAGGCATATCTGTATGCGTATATGTAGAAAATATAGTTACATAGTAAAGTAGGTTGAAAAAATAAAGACTCAAATCAATCAGTTTCGACCTTTGCTACAGTATGGTCAGGAAAATAAAAATTACATAATCTTTTCCTACTCCAAGATTGGTGTTTTAGTCTATATACAAAAAATCATGTTTAACCTACTAATATATAGTATAGTCATGTATGTTTCCTTTTACTGTAAATGTATCTAATCCTCTCCTAAATGTACCCATTGTATCTCCCAATACCATGTGTCTGGGTAAAGCATTCCAACATTTAACCTTCCATGATCTTAAACAACCACTTATTCTGTTTAAGTTGAAAACTCATTTCCTCTGATTGCAAGGGATGTGGTCCCTAATTATTTGATCAGGCTTGGAATGAAAAGCTCACTAGAGAGATCCTTGTATTGACCTTGCATATACTTATACAGTGTAACAAGATCCTCTCTTAGGTGTCTTTTCTCTAGCATAAATAAACCAAGTCTGGCTTGACGTTCTTCTTACTTCAATTCCTCTTTTCCCTTAATTACTGCTCTTCTCTGTACTCTCTCTCTCCAGTTCTAGAATATCCTTTTTCAGAATTGGTGCCCAAACTTCACTGCATATTCAAGACAAAGTCTTACCAATAATTTGTACAGTGGGAAAATTGTTATCCACTCTTTCTTCAATACCCCTTTTTATGCAGGAAGCTATTTTGTTTGCTTTTGCTACTGTGGTTACACTGATCGCAATTTCCAAGTTGCAGTTTACAAGTATCTCTCTAGCAATGAGTCTCCTACAATTCACCCTCCATTAACCCCTTGAATGTTAGGCCCCCAAACAAATTACTCTGCAATGTTTTAAAGACCTCTCTTGCATTTAAGGGGTTAAAATCATAAAGCATGCTGATTTATTAATTTGAAATACATAATATTACACTTAACTATACTAAATTTAATATTCCATTTGTTTGCACAATCTGCCACCTTATGTAAAGTCCTCTGTAGCCCTTTAACGACCGGCCGCGCAGGCACACGGCGGTCACTAAAGGACCACAGAGCTTTTTTTTAATTTGGATTCCGGACTCCCTGAATGGTGTGCAGCTGCAGGGGGAGCCCGGAATTCCATGACGGTCATAGTACGTCATGGGTCGATCCGAGTTAACGACCCATGACGTACTATGACCGTCATGGAATTCCGGGCTCTGTTAAGGGGGTAGAGAACAAACATCCTGCTCTGAATATATTACCCTGCATATTTTAGTGTCATGTGCAAATATTGAAATTTTGCTGTCTATACCTGTTTCTAGTTCAGTTATAAACCGTTTAAAAAGCAGTGGACTAAGTACTGAACCCTGAGGTACCCCACTCTCAACTTTCACTGTATTGGAGAATTCTCCATTTACAAAAACACACTGTTCCCTATTCTTCAACCATATTTCTATCCAGTTACAAAGGTTATCCCCTAAACCCAATTTCTTTATTTTATACACCAGCATTATTTGCTGCACTCTGTCAAATACCTTTGCCAATTATATTCTTTGTCTGTTGCTTCAGCAATATCTAGTTTGCCGCTTCTTCGAACAACCTAAATAAATTTGTTTGGCAGGATCTATTCCCCATAAAACCATGTTGATTCCTTGTAATTTTATTTTCACAGTGTAATCTTGAATATAATTGTGTACGTACATGCAAGCTTGCACAGGTGACGGATTTGCCCCCACTCCAAATTCTAACTGTAAATGTGTCCCTCTGGCTTTAAGATTTGTCCAACCCTGTGTAAAGGGAACTGAAAGCCATACCAGAGTGGGAGAAGAGAAATGCCCTTTTGTTTTTCTCCTACTTAACTCATTAAGGTCCAGAGGTGGGTGCCATGCATTGCACACTCCATTTATCCTTTTAAGGGGTAAGAGTTCCCTTTTAAAGAAAATCTCACCCTATAAAGTTGGGCTTAAAAGTAAGTTTTATAGAGCGACTAGCTGGAATACCATTGTTTTTTTTTATTTATTTTAATCGTCATTTGGCTGAAATTAAACATTTTAACGATCCTGTGCCTTCCTTCTTGACAAACTGCGGATACAGCTCTGCACCACAGTCTTTCACTCTTTCTCTGCTCCCCTCCCTCTATCCAGCCTCCTCCAGTGATGACAGAGGTTTTTTAAGGGTGATTCAGGTTCTGGTCTTGGCAGCTCTAGCAGTAGCATTCCTCCACGAATCCCACTGTGGTGGTATTGGCTCAGCTCTGGTCTGTTGGTGCGTTCCATTTTACTACCTTTGAGAGTGATTCAGTGCAGACACTATATTCTGCTTCTCACCTTCAAGAGACTGTTATCATATCCTGGGTGTTGGCTGATCAAGGACTGAGTTGCTTCAGTTTCTCCTCTTTAACCCTGTATGGCAGTGTACCACTCTATATGTTGCCTAACCTTTACTTGGTCTGTATTTTGCAAATACTGATTATACCTGTACTGGCCCCTAGGGGCACTGTTCATTTATCATTTTCTCAATAAAACTGTTTCTTCTGTGTCCCTCCCCGGCATGCAGAAATGGGTTATGTCTCCGCCCTCCAGCTGGGTAGGACTTCCTCTACTCCTCAAAAGCGAAGATCCGGTAGAGGTGTCAGTTTCTTTTCTCCTACCCAGCTGGTCGGACGGTGTTACAGCACTTTGGGATTTTCTTCCTACCTTCTCTTCTTCTGGGCCACTGAGTCCGCCCATTGAGCAAGTGGCGATGCGGCTCTGTGTACCCGCGTCTGCGCTATCTGATCTTGCTCTGCTAACCGCTCCTCCCTTGCCCTCTGTGCACGGCAAGCAGGATGCGCCTCCAGTCTTATCTCCTCCGTCAATCCCCAGCGTTGTGTTGCGAGGCAGACGCAGAAACGGAAGTAGCAGCTTTATTTCCTTGCGTTCCAGAGATGGAACGCACGCGGCAGGAACACATTCGGTGCCCGTGGGGCGGCTTTGAGTCCATGGTCCTCCCCCTCCTCATTGGGGTATTTAAGGTAAGCTCTCCTTCTTACTGTAAGCTTGTTAAATGTCTTCTAAGGGCCAAAAAGAGAAGCTAGACAAAGAAAAAGAGAGAGATAAAGATAAGGATAGGGAGAAGGAAAAGGACAGAGAAAGAGAGAAAGATAAGGAAAAAGAGAAGCTTGAGACAACTGGCAAGGAGGACACAAGTGTTCCTAAGCTTAAGTATTGCCTTAACTGTAATGCAAAATGAAGCTTGACAGAATCAGGAAAGTTATGCCAAGAATGTATTAAGGTTGCTGCTGGTGCGGATATGACGTCACAGTTCTCCAATTTTTTAAGCTGGATGAAGTCATCCATGCAAGATACCTTCAGAGCAATGCAAGAGGGTGAGCCTTCAAGGAAACGTCAGTGTCTTGATCCTGGGGAAGGCCCTTCAGCCATGAGGGAAGAAGATCTCCGTGAATCCAGTGTATTCGATCCAGAGTCAGAATTCTCCTCTGAGGAAGAGGGAGAAATTAGTGAGGAACCTGGCTCATTCAGTTTAGACAGAGTTGATGGATTGATTCGTGTAGTCCGAAAGTCCTTAGGCCTATCTGATACGCCTCAGGACCTGAACATAATGGATGCAGCTTTTTTTGTGAAAAGAAAAAAAGTTCCTGTTTTCCCCTTACATCAGTCCATTCTGGAATTGGTAAAAGAAGAATGGAGATTGAGCGACAGAAGATCCACAGTCCCCAAAAGATTTTCGAGAATGTACCCTTTTAAGGAAGAAGATACCAAGCCTTGGATCTTGCCCCCCAAGATTGACGCATCTGTAGCGGAGGTTGCCAAGCGCACAACGCTGCCTTTGGAGGACGGAACATCTCTCAAGGATCCCATGGAAAGACAGCTGGATGGGACACTCAAGCGTCAGTTTACTGTTTTAGGTCATTGCCTCAAGGCAGCTACAGCGGTAGATTGTTTAGCCCGCACTATGAGAATATGGTTATGTAGTCTTGAAGAGAAGATTGAATCTAACATCTCCAGGTCTAAACTCCTGAAGGAAATTGCTGTTATGAAAGAAGCGGCTAACTTCTGTGATGCATCCTCAGATATTATTCATCTTACTGCCAGATCTTCTGCTCTCTCCGTTGCGGCCAGAAGAACCCTGTGGTTAAGATCATGGAATGCAGACACATCATCCAAGAGCAAATTGATTTCCCTGCCTTTTTCTGGAACTTCCTTATTTGGTGAGCACCTGGATGAGATTATTAAAAAGGCCTTTGGGGGTAAGAGCTCCTTCTTACCACAAGATAAACATCAGAGGTTCTCCTCTCCCAGACCTTCCGGATCAAGAGGAAGAAATACCTCCTTTCGTGAGTCATCCAGATTCCAGGGAAGATCTTATTACCACAAGAAACATGGATCTAACAAGAGTTTCCGGGGCGGCTATAGGAGGGACTTCACCAGGAAGCCCCAAACTAAGAGAGCTCCCATGAAGAGAAGCGGGCCCTGGCTGTGGACACAGTCGGGGGCAGACCGAGTTTTTTCCTGACGGCCTGGGATCAATTGGCAAACCCAGATCGTTGGGTTCAACAGATACTGCAACTAGGGTACCCGCTAGAATTTGTCAAGACCCCACTTCTACACAGGTTTATTCAATCAAAGGTTCCTTCCAGTCCGTCGAAAGCCGCAGCCTTTTTGAATGCTATCAAGAACCTCCTATCAAACAATGTTATAGAGCCAGTGCCTTTGCATCAGCAGGGTTCTGGCATCTATTCGGTTCTGTTTTTAGTTCCCAAGAATTCGGGCGGTTTCCAGACTATCCTAGATCTCAAGGACTTGAATCAGTCAATCAGAGTATCTCTCTTCAAGGTGGAATCAACCATCTCCATCATAATGTCCACAATCGACCTCAGAGACGCATACCACCACATTCCTATCAGAGCATCTCACAGGAAGTTCCTAAGGTTTGCGGTAAAAGGAAACCACTACCAATTTGCTGTTCTTCCCTTCGGCCTATCCTCAGCCTCCAGAGTATTCTCCAAGATCCTGGCAGCAGCCCTTCAGCCCTTAAGGAAACAGGGAATTCATGTCATCTCGTACCTAGACAACATTCTGATTCTGGCGGAATCCCAGTGTCAAGCAATCCTGCACACTCAGAGGTCTCTGCATCTTCGCCAATTAGGTTGGTTAATAAAGGAAGAGAAAAGCCAATTAACTCCAACCAGAACAGTCACCTTCCTGACACTGAATTTGGATTCAGAGAACAGCATAGTCACGCTGACGGAGGACAAGATAACCAGAATCTCCAGAAGGATACGTCATTTCAAGAAAGAATGGGTTCACACAGCCCAGGATTTTATGGAACTTCTGGGCAATCTCACATCGACTACTCGGGTAGTTCCATGGTCCAAATTACACATTCGCCCCATCCAATGGAATTTCTTGAGATTCTGGGACAAAGATTCTGGGAATCCCTCCCAGAGGATATCCCTGCTTCCATCTACAAGGAAGGAGTTGAATTGGTGGTTGAGAAGAAGGAACCTCAGGGAAGGAGTTTCTCTGAAGGAACAAGTCACGGAAACAATATTCACAGATGCCAGTCTAATAGGCTGGGGAGGCAAGTGGAGATCAACTCTAGTTCAGGGGAAATGGAAGCCCTCAGAAACATCTCCACATAAACGTTCTGGAAATGAGAGCTGTCTGGAATTGCCTTCAGAGTCTAAAATCCAGTCTAAAGGGAAAGAAGGTCTTAATCTATTAAGACAACTTGCCCACAGTCATGTATCTAAAGAATCAGGGAGGCACAAGAAGTCTCAGTCTGTACAGAGAAGCATGAAGACTTCTTCTCTGGGCAGAGAGGCATCTGCAGAGCATCTCAGCATCCCACATAACAGGAAAACACAATCTTATAGTGGATTACTTAAGCAGATCCACCATAAACCCAGGGGAATGGTCTCTGAGTCCAGCAATCTTCAGACAGATTTGTCTCAGATGGGGTCAGCCGGAGATAGACCTCATGGCCTCCAGGGCCAATGCCAAGTGTCTGAGGTATATCTCAAGATGGAAGGAACAGACAGCAGAAGGACAAGACGCATTACAGATTCCATGGACTTACAACCTGGCATATGTCTTCCCTCCAATTCCTATCCTGATGGATGTAGTCAGCAAGATAAAGAGAGATCAAGCAAATGTTATATTGATTGCTCCAGACTGGGCCCGAAGGTCTTGGTATTCCTTCCTGGTAACCATGTCTATCCAGCCACCTTGGCAACTTCCTCTGGTTCCCGACCTCCTGACCCAGGGACCAGTACTTCATCCGAACCTCAGTTTGTTACGTCTGACGGCCTGGAGGCTGAAAGGCTCATGTTGAAAAGCAAAGGATTATCAGACTCCGTTGCTAGTACCATTATTTCTGGTCGAAAGAAATCTACTTCAATGATTTATTCCAAAATATGGGCTACCTTTCTATCTTGGCTGAAATCCAAGTTTCCTCAAGACCCTCTCATTTCTGTCCCAAGAATTCTGGATTTTCTACAGGATGGTTTTCAAGCAGGTTTAAGACCTGCCTCCATGAGAGTTCAAGTTTCTGCTCTATCTGCCATTTTAGCTACTCTGTTGTCTGATCATGACCTTATTAAAAGATACCTGAGGGCAATATCCAAAATTAGACCTACTATTCGTAGTAGTATTCCCCCATGGGATCTGAACCTAGTCTTGGATCAATTATCCAAGTCCCATATCTTTGAGCCTCTGGAAGACATCCCATTAAAATTCTTGACTTTTAAAGTACTTTTTTTAACAGCCATCACTTCTGCCCGCAGAGTGAACGAGTTAGTCTTTATCATGCAGTAGCCCTTACATAGTTTTTCATCAGGACAAAATAGTTTTAAAACCAAAACCATCTTTTAGGGGAAAAGTCATTTCTGATTTTCACCTAAATTGGGAAATTGTTTTACCATCTTTTTGTGCCAACCCTCAGAACCCTAAGGAACAGCAATTTCATAATTTGGACTTGGTTAGAGCACTTTCAATCTATTTAAAGAGGACAGAAGATTTCAGAACCTCTGATTCACTCTTCATTTATTTTCAAGGGAAGCTCAAGGGGAAATCAGTTTCCAAGGCTTCCATATCTAGATGGATTACCTCTTGTATTCAGTTGGCTTATAAGGAAGCAGGCCAACAAGTCCCATAAAACGTGAAAGCCCACTCTACCAGGGCGCTATCCACCTCCTGGGCCAAGAAGGCTGAAGCTTCTCCTCCTGAGATCTGTAAAGCAGCAACTTGGTCTTCATTATCCACATTCATCAAACATTATCACTTGGATGTCCAATCTTTGTCCGATGCCAAGTATGGAAGAAAGGTGTTGGAGGCAGTCATCCCTTCTTAATCGGGTAGGATCTGTCCTTCTTTTATTTATATATATATATTATATATAAAATTTCATTTTTTTTTTTTTTTTGTTTTGGTTGCCTGATTGATATGTCCTGTTTCCCTCCCTTTGCTATGGGTACTGCTTTTTAAGACCCATTTCTGCATGCCGGGGAGGGACACAGAAGAAATGATAAATATTTGTCATTCTTACCGTTATTTTGTATTTCTTCTGTGTCCCTACACGGCATACCCTACCCCATCTTGTTTTATCTCTATTTCTTTATTTTCTGCAGCTTGGCCAAAAGTGAAACTGACACCTCTACCGGATCTTTGCTTTTGAGGAGTAGAGGAAGTCCTACCCAGCTGCAGGGCGGAGACATAACCCATTTCTGCATGCCGTGTAGGGACACAGAAGAAATACAAATAACGGTAAGAATGACAAATATTTATCATTTTTACTTGGTACCGTGGTCTGAGTGTCAGAAAACCGTAACAGTACGAAAGGGCCATGACCTCAGACGGGAAAGGTGATGGTAATACACAGAACCTCCACTGGAGGATGGATGTTCACGAGCAATGTCTAGACCAGTTGGCACTGGCCATGCAAACCTTATTAGAACGTACGGTACACCTTGATAAACCTAACCAAAATCCGGTGGTCCCCCCAGTTATGGCACCGGATAACACTACTGGGCAAATGATGGCACCCTCCAGAAGCTTAACGGCGGCGGCGCAGTTACCGCTAAGATATGATGGCGAACCCACACTGTGCAGAGGTTTCATTAACCAACTAGAGATATTCTTAGAACTAACACCGTATGCCTTTCCGAATGACCGTAGCAAGGTGGGGTTCATGATATCTCTATTAACTGATAAAGCCCTGGCATGGGCCAATCCTTTATGGGAGCAGGCAAAACCATGTACACTGAACTTCCAAGAATTTGTCAGACGGTTTCGAAGAGTATTCGAGACGCCTGGGAGAGCCACCTCTGCTGCCAAAAGATTGATGGAAATACAGATGGGCAATCGTACTGTAGGTGATTACGCTATAGAACTTTGGATACTGGCAGCAGAGGTAGCTTGGAATAATGAGGCACTGCTGGCAGCCTTTGCCAAGGGTTATCGGACCCCATTAAAGGTGAGATTGCGGCCAGGGAAGTACCTACCAATTTGGATGAGTATATAGATTGTGATTCTCATCGATACCCGCATGCGCGAAAGGCGCCTGGCAAAAAGGGCAAGTTCCAGAACCTATGGGCACGATAGGTCTTTTAACCCACCCTCTCCTCCCATTCCTCCTGACCGGGTACCTGAAACGAGTGAGCCTATGCAAATCGGGTTCACTAGGCTGTCTAAGGAGGAGCGGGCATACAGCAAAAGACAGGGGCTATGCCTATATTGTGGTAAAACTGGGCACCTACTACGTACATGTCCGGTACGGCTGGGAAATGCACGCACCTAGGGTACCTTGGGGGACAGGCCCTAGGTGGTGTCCAATTGTCCCCAGATCCCTGTTCCAAGAAACCCATCATACCGGTGAGTTTTTTCCTTGGTGACCAAGCTGTGGAGGTACTAGCTCTGGTAGATTCTGGCACAGCAGGCTATTTCATGGACCGGGTGTTCGCTGAGAGACACAATATTCCTCTGTCTAAAAGAGATACTCCGCTAGCCATTGAGGCTATTGATGGCAGACCTCTAGAGCCAGCTCTCATCACTATGTCTATTGGGGTCCTCCACAAAGAGGAGGTATGTTTCCAAATTATACACTCACCCCATCATGCGGTCATTCTGGGGTTCCCTTGGTTGTTGCTGCACAATCCCCAGTTTGACTGGCAAAGATGTGAGATTAAGTCTTAGACAGTGACCAGTGCAGTACTCAGACCATCTCATCCAGTCAAGATTATGTGTACCTCTCCTTCTGTGCCAGCTGAATACAGCAAGTTCAGCGACGTATTCAATAAAGGTGAGGCCAGCACAACATAGGCCATATGATTGCGCTATTGATTTGCCCCCGGGGGTGGTGCCACTGAGGGGTAGGACGTATCCATTGTCATGTGATGAAAATACGGCCATGGAGGAGTACATTGAGGATGCCCTCAAACGGGGAATCATTCGTAAATCATCCTCCCCGGCAGGTGCAGGGTTCTTTTTTGTGAAAAAGAAAAGTGGCGAATTACGACCATGTATTGACTACCGTGGACTTAATAAGCTCATGTCCAAGAATGCGTACCCCATTCCAGTCATCACAGAGTTATTTGACAGGTTGAAAGGCTCGTCTATTTTTACGAAACTCGATTTACGTGCTGCCTACAACCTAATAAGGATCAGGGCCGGAGATGAGTGGAAAAACAGCGTTCAATACTAGGTCGGGCCACTACGAATATCTAGTAATGCCATTTGGATTATGTAATGCACCGTATTTCAAGAGTTCATCAATGATATCCTCCGCGATATGTTACAGTCTTGTGTAGTCGTGTACCTTGACGATATATTGATTCACACTGCTAATTTAACCCAGCACATCCAGGATGTTTCTGAGGGGTTGCTTCGGTTACGTAAGAACAAATTGTTCTGTAAATTGGAAAAATGTGAATTTCATTGTTCCAAAGTACCCTTCTTGGGTTTTGTTATATCTAAGGATGGCATCGCCATGGACCAAGAGAAGTTGGCTGCAGTCCTACAATGGCCACGACCCAAGGGGTTAAAAGCTATCCAACGGTTCTTGGGCTTTGCCAATTATTACAGAAAATTTATTCAGAACTTTTCCACCATTGTAAAACCTCTCTCTGACCTTACGCACAAGGGCGCAAATCCCTCTCAATGGTCTGAGGCAGCTGAGAAGGCCTTTGAATCCCTCAAAAGGGCATTTGCATCTGCTCCTATACTATCCCACCCTGCCATTTACGTTAGAGGTTGATGCCTCTGAAGTTGGGGTAGGGGCAGTTCTCTCCCAACGCCCCAAGGAGGGTGGTAACCTGAGACCATGTGGGTTCTTTACCAAAAAACGTTCTAGTGCCCAAAGCCATTACGAAATCGGTGATAGCCAACAATTCCCTATCATCTTGGCATTAAAGGAATGGCGACATCTTTTGGAGGGCCCAAGAACCCCGGTATTCTTACGGATCATAAGAACTTGATTTACCTGTCAGAGGCTAAAAGGCTGTCATCTCGCCAGGCTAGGTGGGCCCTGTTCTTGTCAAGATTTAACTTCATAGTATCATACTTGCCCGGGTCCAAGAACATTAGGGCAGATGCTCTATCCAAACAGTTTTGCACAGACATTGAGAGGGATGAGGCCCCGGTTCCTATAATTCAGCCAGATAGAATCCTGGCTACAATTTGCACCAGTATCACTTTGCCATTGGGGGAGCAAATCTTGGCATCACAAGCTCGGGCACCTCCTGAAACCCCAGTTGGCAAGTGTTTTGTGGATGAGCCTTTCCGTACCCGGTTACTCGAGACCTATCACTCATCTAAGGCAGCCGGGTACATTGGCAGGGATCAGTTGGCATGGTCATTATCACGAACGTTCTGGTGGCCCTCTCTGAAAGCTGACTGTTCTGCATTTACTGCCACCTGTGCCCGTGCTAAAACTCCCAGACATCTCCCAGTGGGGCTGCTCCAACCGGTGCCTAATGGCGAACGCTCTTGGTCCCACATATCTATTGGCTTTTTGGGAGAATTGCCGGCATCCAAGGGCTATACATTTTATCCTGATGGTGGTAGATAGGTTCTCTAAAATGGCTAATTTCGTGCCCCTCTCTAGCCTTCCTTCAGCCCAGGAATTGGCAATAGTTTTTGCCAGAGAAGTATTCCGCTTGCACGGGGTTCCCAGAGTGATAGTGTCGGACCGAGGGAGTTAATTCGTGTCAAGATTCTGGAGGGCATTCTTTGGCCAGATGGGCATACAACTATCATTCTCCTCTGCCTACCATCCCCAGACCAACGGGGCTGCTGAACGTGCCAATCAAGGACTGGAGTAGTTCTTGCGTTTTGTGACAGATCATCATGATAATTGGGCCGACCTGTTGCCGTGGGTAGGGTTTGCCAGGAACTGTGCGGTTAATTAATTGTCTGGAAGCTCTCCATTTCTCGTTAATTATGGGTTCCAGCCCTGCCTGCTTCCAGACTCATTCCAGTCACAACAGATTCCGGCTCTGGATGAGCATATGGAGCAACTCCGTTCCACTTGGGCACAGGTACAAAGGTCCCTCAGCCAGTCCTTTCAGAGACATCAGTGGCATGCCAATCGCAGACGGCTGCCAGCGGTTTCCTTCCAGGTTGGGGACAGGGTGTGGCTTTCCTCCAGGAATCTCAACCTGCAGGTGCACTCAAACAAATTGGCTCCCCAGTTCATTGGGCCGTTCAAAATTATTCGCAAGATTAACCCCTTGGCATACGCATTGGAGCTTCCAAATACTATGCGCATTCACAATGTGTTCCATGTGTCATTATTGAAGCCCTTGGTTTGCAACCTCTATACTACCACTCCGGTGGTTCCTGGGCCGGTGGATGTGCAAGGCCAAGAGGAATACGAAGTTCAGAGTATTATTGACTCCAGGAGATTTAGAGGCAAGTTACAATATTTGGTCCACTGGAAAGGTTACGGGCCTGAGGAGCACTCTTGGGTAGACCAGAAGGACTTCCATGCTCCACAGTTGCTGCGCAACTTTCACTCTAAATATCCTCATAAACCGGGCGGAGGGGGTCTTTGAGAGGGGTGTACTATCACGGTGCCCGTGATTCCCTGTCAATCTTGCTGTGTTACCTGTGCATTGGAGGAGGCTGATTGGCCCGCCCAGGATGTTCCTTTTTATAGTGGCTCTTGGGCACTTGTCAGTTGCCCTTTCATGGTGTTCCTGATCCTGCCCCTCGTTGCTGAGTCTCTGAGTATCCTGTGTACCGATCTGGCTTGTCTGACTACTCTACTGATCCTGCTCCGTGATTGACCCGGTTCTGGCTGACGACCCTGCTCCGTGATTGACCCGGTTCTGGCTGACGACCCTGCCTTTTGTATTGTTCCTGAGTTGCTCCGGTCGCTCCCGGCGACATTCTGAACTGTCTTGTGTCACTCTGATCACCTCTCTCTACCGAGCTGTTGTCTGAGGTTGCTGAGTCTTTTCCGCTTTTACTGCTGAACTGTTCGCTCCTATACCAAGCCATATTAACCCGTGCAGTGCCTGTAGTCTCCGTTTATGGGCCTATCGTTTACACTTGCCAAGCCTCTGGTTATCCTTAGAGCCGTTTACCGTCCTGAGCCTGTGCAGTAAGACCTAGCCTACCTAACACTTGCAGAGCACTGTCCGTTCCGGTGTTCGGTGTGCACCGTGGCCGCGCTGGTTGGCGCTGGTAGCCTGTCCGCTCTTGCAGTGTGGGTTTTCCGTGCGGCACCGGAAGGGTGTCCTGGCTCAGGTTTCCTAACGCTCAAGGTATTACGTTATCCTCCGCACTACCCGGTGCTCCGGCTCTCATATTGCTTGTGCAGTGTCAGTCTATTTTGGCACCCCAGGGGTGTTTGGGCGCTATCCCGTTGGCACACGCAGAGTTACTACCGAGGGTACGTTAAGGGCGATTCAGGTTCTGGTCTTGGCAGCTCTAGCAGTAGCGTTCCTCCACGAATCCCACTGTGGTGGTATTTGCTCAGCTCTGGTCTGTTGGTGCGCTCCATTTTACTACCTTTGAGAGTGATTCAGGGCAGACACTATATTCTGCTTCTCACCTTCAAGAGACTGTTATCATATCCTGGGTGTTGGCTAATCAAGGACTGAGTTGCTTCAGTTTCTCCTCTTTAACCCTGTATGGCAGTGTACCACTCTATATGTTGCCTAACCGTTACTTGGTCTGTATTTTGCCAATACTGATTATACCTGTACTGGTCCCTAGGGGCACTGTTCATTTATCATTTTCTCAATAAAACTGTGTTTTTACTTTCTACCGTGGTCTGAGTGTCAGAAAACCGTAACACACCCTTTGTCTAAGTAATAAAAAGTGGCACCTGAAACTGGTGCCAGGGCATACTAAAGTGCCACAGCACCCTGTTTTAGAACCACTCTGTCACTATAATTGCCCGTTGATTTATCAGATTCAATAGCAAATCTTTTATCAGTGTAGAACCGTGGTTTTCAAATCAAACATTTTGCAGTGAATGACCACTTTGGTTGCAAATACATTTGCTGTGGAACCCTATCGATTTTTCACATAGTAAATTTGGTTGGAAAAAGACATGTCCATCAAATTTAACCTTTGACGTAGTATGTTCCGTTAAATGATCATTCTCCATTCCAAGTTGGTTTATTGTCTGTCTGTTCAATTTCCTATTTAATCTGCTAACATTTAGAGTGTTATTATGACGACAGTTGTTTTCAAATCATGTAGGATGTCAATACAGGAAAATATCAAAATGCCTTTTGGATTCAAAGTACAAAATTATTTCAACTTGCCATTCTTTTCTTTTCCTGGCCATTTCCCATGGCGGCATTCACCAACGTGTTAAGTCTCCACTCAATTTCCAGGACAGGAAACCAAAATATATAAAGCCCCCCTTCTCTCTCCCAGATGTTTAAATTTCAAAACAGGAAAGAGGGTGGGAAGTGTTTGGTGAATGCTGCCATGGGAAATGGCCAGGAAAAGAAAATAATGGTAAGTTGAAATAATTTTCTACTTTCCTGGCCATCCATGGTAGTGTTTCACCAGTGGGTAGTACCAACGCAGTGAATAATAAAGTAGGGAAGGCCAAGAATAAGAAATACAATAAAGCCAAAGTTGCTGCAAAATAATTGTTTAATAATATGAATTATAAGGACCAAGAATTAGCAAAAGGTGAAGAGGCTCTGGATTTGTATGTCTAATTTGTAATGCTTGATGAAGTTATTGACCAATGCCCAGGTTGCTGACCTACATATGGGGGACAAAAAGAGTTGTGAGGAGCACACATCAAGCACGAACAAGATTAAGTGTCTTGTTCTAAGGCATGGTAGCCTCTCAATGGTACTACAACTCACGTTTTTCACTCCCATGTGCCATTGCAGAGAGGAAATCTCCATGTCCCTATCAGACTGGTCCCGCCCACAGACAGTCCAACTCCGAAATGTCAGACAAATCCTCTCCGCACGAGAGAAACAGCAAAACCACAGACGTACGTTTCGGCTTATGTGAGCCTCGTCAGTGTGGTGCAGCCGAATCTCTCTAGGCACATGGAGGCAAGGGCCCATGCCTGGGATGCCCTTAAACTTAGGGATAAGTATAAAGGTATCCCAGGCATGGGCCCTTGCTTCTGTGTGCCTAGAGGGATTCAGCACCACCGCACTGATGAGGCCCATGTAGGCCGAAACGTACGTCTGTGGTTATGCTGTTTCTCTCGTGCAGAGAGGATTTGCCTGACATTTTGGAGCTGGACTGTCTGTGGGCAGGACCAGTCTGATATGGACATGGAGATTTCCTCTCTGCAATGGCACATGGGAGTGAAAAACGTGAGTTGTAGCACCATTGAGAGGCTACCATGCCTAGAACAAGACACTTAATCTTGTTCGTGCTTGATGGGTGCTCCTCACAATTCTTTTTGCTGACCTACATATGTCTAATGGCAGGTTGGCTTCAGCAGCCCAGGATGTATAGATCGTCCTAGTTGAATGCTTTCTGATTTTTTTTTTTTGTGGTTCGGGAAGATTCTTGGCTTAGTAGGCCTTCACAATGATGATGCAATCCACCTACTAATGGAGGACTTGGGGCTAAATTCTATTACAGGTGCTAATTTTATCTCTACTTTTATCTCCAGTTTTCCCAATAGACTTCAACAGGAAAATGTTTGATTAAAACTGGTGTTAACATTTAGCATCTGCAATAGAATCTGGCCCTTGGAGTCCGCATGTCCTTTCCTGAATCCAGAGGAGACAATGAAGAGTCTGAGGAAGCTTGTCTATTCTAGATAGATCTTAACACAACAGATCAGATCAAAATTTTTGCCCCTTGAGAGGACCATATGATCTCCTGAATGATCAAAAGCAGGCAGTACAATATTTTGGGAGATAGGTAAGTCAGTAACCACTTTTGGAAGGAATGCATTCACATATCTTAAGATCTGTCGTCCCTGAAGGAATCTGAGGAATGGCTCTTCCATAGAAAGAGCCTAGAGCTCTGATTCTCGCCTGGTGGAGACAACTGCTACTAAGAGAGCCAGCTTCATAGTTAAAAACACCAGTAATGAATTCATTAGGTTCAAATGGAGAACAAGTTAGTGCATCTAAGATAATTGGCAAGTTCCAGGCTGGAAAAGGATTCCGAGTAGGAGGTCTGACTGGATTGCTGCCATAAAGAATCTGGATACCAAGTCATAGGATGCCCATCTAACTCCTGTTTAGAGCAGAAATTTCAGAGATCTGAATTTCGAGGGAGCTACAGCTAAAGACTCGTATTGAAGCCATCCGTCAGGAAACGTAACAGTCCGTAAGAGTTTCAATATTAGAATTTTCTTCTGGTCTGACCAGAGCAAGAAAAGGGACCAAATCCTATAGTAAGTGTTCAATGTAGAGGCCTTCTAGCTATGAGCAGAAAAGAAACGGTCTCTTGTCTGAGACCTATGCTTTCTAACTTCCTCCTCTTGACCACTAGACACAGTGCTGGAAGATCTGGATGAAGAAATGGACGCTGGGATAGTAAGTCCGAATTGTCAGAAGCATCCAGGGACCCTCCACAGTCAATGATTGTAACAGGGAAAACCAGGGTCTTCTGGGCCAGAAGGGAAGGATTGCTATTTCATGGACTTTCTCAAGATGTATTTTCTTGAGTACCTTGTGAATCTTTGGAAATGGAGGGAACACACATATATATGTGACCTAGCTGTGGGAGAAGGTATCTTTTCCCAGGGCCTCCAGATGGAAAGTCCTTGAATAATATCTCGACTTCCTGTTTGTTGTGGAGGCCATAAGATCCACTGTCCCCCCACATCTGAAAGATCCTACCAAAGACTGTCTAGGACCCAGACTGCTGTGAAAGTCCACCTGAGAATTCTGGGGACCCAGAATATAAATTGCATTGATATGCTCTAAATTCCTGATAGCCCATGTCAAAATGGCTTTGACTTCTAGTAGAAGTTTATTGCTTCTCATGCCTCCCTGCTTATTATTATTATTATTATTTTATTTATATATATATATATATATAATATATAATTTTTTTTTTTTTTTTTTTTTTTTTTTTTTTTTATATGCATGTCGCTGCCGATGTGTTGTCCTCTCAGACTTTTAGAAATGTGCCTCTGGATTCCTTTGAAAACTAACGCGTGCCTTTGACCACTGCCCTTAGTTCTAATACTTTTGAAGGAATTCCTGAGCAAAGAGAGGGCTACTGACCTTGCACTGCTCTTCCTTGGCTTCTGGTGTCTGTGGTCAGAATAGCCCGCCTGGGTTCTTTTAATGGTCTTCCTTGTAGCAGATTTGACCTGGATTGCCACCAGCAAAGGGGGTCTAGACAGTCTCTCTCTCTCTCTCTCTCTCTCTCTCTCTCTCTCTCTCTCTCTCTCTCTCTCTCTCTCTCTCTCTCTCTCTCTCTCTCTCTCTCTCTCTCTCTCTCTCTCTCTCTCTCTCTCTCTCTCTCCTTTATTCAGAAGGTCGCGAGGTAATAAAAATATGTATTTTCCTGTGTTCCGCAATGACAGAGAGAATTACTTGTGAAAAAATTGTTGGGGCTGTTGCTAGTCCAAAAAGAAGACATGAAGTGGTAATGATGACCATTCAGGGACCACCTTGGGAAGTTTATGGGTTAGAAGAACTGGAACATGTAGGTAGGCATCCCACAGATCCAAGGAGATCATCCAATCCCCTGGCTGAATCACCCTGATAATGGTTTGAATGGACTCCATTTTGAACATCTTGACTGTGAGATGTTTGACTTCTTTCAAATCCAGGACTGGACAAAGGTCGCCAGATGGGTTTTCACAAAAAGAAAAGAATATATCCCTCTAAATCTCTCCCAAGGCAGAATTTGTACAATATCCCCTTCCTTGCAGAGCTTCAAAATGAAATCTTCTAGCGATCTTCGCTTCAGAGGATTCACAGGAACTGATGATTCACTGAAACACTGTCTTTCCGGTTTTATGTGGATTTCTTGTGTATAGCCTTCCGAAATTATTTTTGTTGCTCGGCAGTCTGGGATAAGAGCCTTCTAAGTTTCCACAAAGAACTTGAAATGTCCTCCAAGAAGAGAATCCTGGACTGGGAGACCATCAGAATTTTCCTGCAGGCTTTGAAGGACCTGAGAACTTTGAGTTTGGGCCACGAAAAAAATCCTGATTGAACCCCTTTCCATACTGGTCCTTTGACTATCAAAAGTTACGGAAGTCTCTCAGCCTCTCCATCTACCGTCTTCTAAATGAAAAAATATACTCTTCTTCCACGTCTGTCCTGTGGCAGAAAAATGCTCTTCCCTCCTGAAGCTTTAGTATTAATCTTGTCTAATTTCTCTACAAACACCATCTACGCTGTGAAAAGATTATTCTTGGAAATACTATCCTCACTCCAGGGCTTAAGCCAATGAGCTCTTCGAGCCGCAAAAGCCAAAGATATGGCTCTTTATTGCAATCTTACTAGAGCTACGGAAATGGCATGCTCCACATTCTCAATCCATAATTTCATTGCCCTTGACACAAACGTAAGAGAAACTGCAGGTTTAGAAGCAGAACCTAAAGTCACGAACAGCCTATTAAAGGGATAGTAATGTTTCACAAAAATTGCAGCTCCAGTTAATCTTCAGAGTATTTGGGCCATGGAGAGTTTTATATCAACACTGTCAGAGTTGTGGTTCAAGAGTAATTGAAGGATAAAGTTTCCCCCTCCCGCCCCTTTTACCTAGTGTAAGCCATCTCTTCTCAGATGTGGAATCTGGTTGTCCCCTGCTGTTATCTGTCTGGTCTTACAGTCTTCTTACTATGAGAACAATGAAAGCCCTGCCCCCCCTTGACAAGTTTTTCAGGTTTTTCCCTTATCTTAATTGAAGATTGTCCCTGTCTGCAATCTACCTAGGCACCTCCCTTCAGCTCTGGCTGAGCAGTGTTACATCAGTGAAAGCGGTGGGAGAGGGATGCTTTGTCATTGAATATCTCTTGAAATAATACTCTCCAAGGTCCAAATACTATGATGATTAATTAGAGCTGCTTTTATTATGAAACATTACTATCCCTTTAAGATCTGACTCCAGTTTCTTATCCAGTGGATCCTTAAAGGATGTTGTGTCCTCTAACAGCAGTGTGGTTTTCTTAGCCAGCCTGACAACTGCTGCATTCGCCTTTGGAACATTATAAAAGGACACAGTCTTTCTCAGGTTATTCGTGCATATCTCGAAGAGGGCTTATATCTTTTATCTCCTTTCATCCATTCCTTTAGGTTAATGTCCCTGATGACGTCATGAAGGGGAAAAGTTGGGTGTTTTTTTATATGAAGAGAAGAGCCTATCCCTGGATTTTTCCTTTTAAGGGTTCTTGTAAATCCAGGACCTGATGAACAGCTTTAATCAAAGGTTCTACAAGTGACACTTCAAAATCTACCAAGTACTTGACTTCCTCCTCCTCCTTGCCTGAAGGTAGGATATTCCTTCTGGGCTGACCTGAACCCTGAACATAATGTTCTGAAAATAACAATGCATCCTCCTGAACTGGACCTCTAGGTCTTTTCCTTGAATGAATGGCAATTCGAAGACCTTGAGCCACAGCATGCTTAATTCATTTGGAGAATATTTAGATGGGACTGAACTCATCATTTTTTGCAAACACTCTTGACAAACTTTCTTGCCCTCCATAGTGTGGTAGTCACAGGTACTGCACTGCCTCTTGGCACCTGGCGAACTGACGTCCAACTGTGAAACTATAGAAGGGCTGGTAAAGCAAGAGAGGAGTAACTGTCCACTTGCTATTACTCCTTTTAACATAAAAAGGGGAGAAACTTGAGAGCAAACTTGCCCACCATCTTTGTCGCAGACTAAAGAGCGTGGTCCAGGTCCATGTCTGCTCCATAAAAATATGTGGCTAAAACAACAGAAGCAATCCATCAATAAGAATAGAGAGAGTAAGAAAATCAGAGAAAACAAAAAATTGAATGAAAAACACCTAGCAAAATAATTCTTCAAGCAGCCCTGGGGCAGCAAAACTGAGCACAAATACCAGTAACAAACAGGCAGAAAATATACAGCATGAAATCAACCCTATCTGGACCCGCAGCCGGGGTTAAATCCAGTAGCTATCAGCATCTTCAGCCTTTCCAGCATCATTCTGACCTCAAAGTATGTCATCACACCAACTGCGCCCTGATAGTGACTCCATGCCACTTGTAATGCGGCCAGCTAAAGCTTTCCACTTGAGGAAGTAGATGAACAGGGAGAAAACTGCCCTTCAGGCCCGTCCGTTAAAGATTCTCCTTCCAAGCTAGGGGCTGACAAAGATGGCTCCAGCACCAGGGAGTGCTGCCATGGATGGCCAGGAAAGGAGACTTATTTATATTTTTTTACCCACTTGGGGATTCATTGTAAATGGCTTTTATCTTTATTTTTTATTTATTTATTTTTAATTTATTTTTGATTTATGGGGCGAGGGGATTGCTTTGCTTTCGCTTGGATCGACAAGGAGATATGGTATGGGCTGAACATGACGGACATGTCTATTTTCAGACTAACAAAGGAACTGGAGAAGTCATCTCAACTTTACCACCTCTTTATCATAGCTTAGTGCATAATTACTGGTGGTAATTTATCAGTTGTAAAACTTTACAAGACTCTCCATCACTGCATATCTGAGGAGTACTGCTGACTACTCATCTCCTGTCAGACACAGAACCTAGTGTGAAAGAGGAGCTAAGAGGTCAGAGCAATCTTCCACAGAAGTAGGGATGCTGAAGGGAGTCTTAAAAAGCTGGACAAATGATCACTATCATGTACTAGCCTTAGCTATGTGTTTTGTAAAGAAAAAAATAAAACTAGTACGATTTTTTTTTTTTTTTTTTCCTTCCAGTTGGGCTTGCCTCTCCTTGATGCCCAGCCACCCCTTCTCTGTTGTTGCCACTTAGACTAGAAATTATCTGAGCGGCACTGTTTTCTGTGACAGGATGTGCCCCACACATCATGTAAATTTTCAGCGCCATAGGAATGTTCCAATGCATTGATGCAAAATATGATGGATGCACTGAAGGGGTTAAATGTGCAGCTGAAGTCATTTTACTGATTGATTTTTCTTTTTGCTTGAAAAAGCCATGCATCTGGTTAATCTATGTCTCAGTATGCCCTTACACCCAGGAATTGTGGAGCCCTGCTTTAAAGGGATAATAACACATAATATGTAACATCTGTATTGTTGGGTTTATCTTCCTTATTAAAACAAATGTACTACTATTGCTGGGAGGTGTCACAATCAAGTTATTGCAGCTCAAACTAAATTTATTCAGTTTCAGTATATCAGTGTTCTGAACTATTAGTGGAGCTGTTGATACATTGTCTTATGGACAGTTCCACAGTGCCACTGTAATGTTTCAGGCCATTAAGATGCTGCACCTAAAACATTCAAGATTGAGCTGCAATAACTTGTGAATAAACACACCTCTTAGCAGTGGGAGTATCACTGTTTTATTCATGAGGTTATACCCTATAATATAAATAGAGAGGTAGGCTATTCTGTATTAATAACTTTTTAACATCTTTCTTTTACATTGTTGTATTATCTTTGCTTTCACAGTCCATGAGCTCTTTCTCAGGGACAAAACACGTTTTATACAATAAATTAATAAAAAGTATAGGCAGTTTGACATTACATATGTGCGTTTGCCAAATATGTAGTCAAAAGGAGGTTGACTATCCCTTTTAATTTTGTTGCATTCTTTGCAATCTCTCCAATTCTAAATTAAGTATTTTTTTAAAAGGGTAGCAAAGGGTCAATATAAATGCATTCTAAACTAGGCAGTGTCTTTGCAGCTATGGGAACAGTCCCCATACCTTTTAAAATTCACTAATTGTCTCTCAATTACTCCAGTAGCTCTCCATGATTGGCAGGACTGGGTGATGAGAGAACCTCATTCTATGTATATGGCAGAAGACATTGCTAACAACTCCATAGAAGCCCTGTGTCATCATTTTTGCAGTCATTTGGGTTTGAATGGGGAGGATAGAAACATCCCACAAGCGCAGAGCTGAATGAAGTGCTGACATCACCAAGCCTTGCCAGATTAAGTCAATCTGCAATAGGAAAGGGTGCGTTTTGTAATATAATGGGAAAAGGTGAGCTTTAAGCTAAGGGAACTTGGTTCCTTTGAGGATACAGCCTATAGTTGTATATGACTTTCATATTCACCCTTTACTGCTCCTTTAAGAAGAGGTGCCAAAACATAACTATTTACTGGCAACCCCCCCCCCCCCAACGAGCCTGGGGTTCCATTGAAAACCACAGAACCACACTTTACTCTTACAGTCCAGCCTTGTTTGATTGGTAGCCAAAGAGAGACACTCAAACTCTCCCTCTCTCACTCTTGTCAGAAATTGTATTACAATGCCACATAGAAAGCCACAGTTTGAACTAAATATACCTTACCTGCTTCTTCCCTTCTCTTCCCAGGACCCCAACGAAGGGGAGGGTTGTGTGTTTTACTCGTTTGCAACTAGAGGTCTGCAGGTTGCAAACACACTCTTAAGGAGAGACACATGCAAAAAAAATTGCACATCCTATATAATAATTCACTAATGTATGTATGTTACAAGCCATCATGTGCAGTAAAGACAGCTGCGCATGCTGCAGTCATGCACAGTCCAGACTGCCCCCGCCGTGGCTGATGCAGAGCGGGGTGCTCCGAATTCTGACCAGAGTCCTCTCTGCGCACCTTCCTGGGACCAAACGGTGCCGCGGCGCGAGCACTCTCTACTGCGCATGACTGCAGCGCCTCTACTGACGAGAGGATCCTGCCACCAGCTGAGGTTGTTGGGTGGCACTGTAGCCCGTGTACACAGGGTTTTCAACTAGTTTCTCTATAAACGCACATGCATACGGCTGTGTCTGCTAGTGTATATGTATATAACATTGTGTAACATTTTCTGTCTGTCTCCCTATTAGTGTATATGGATACTTCAATTTAACAATGTCTCAGTGTGATGTGGATCCTGTCTGGATGCGAAATGTGAATGTAGCCCAGATAACAAGTCAGGTAAGTTTGTATTATCGTTGTGCCACAATTTTTAGGAGCCATCTAGAAGTTTTTGGAGCAAGTTTACTTTGTTGTATAGAGAATACCCCCAAATGTAGGAGGCAGAGGTAAAATTGTAAGTCTGAACTACCAGGCTCCTGTGATACTTTTGATGTTTTATGAAGAGGAAAAAAAAATAATTTTAAATTTCTCCATGCAATCACTGTGCATGTCAGTTTGTAAAATTGAAGTACTAAGATATGGATAGACATGCTCAAATCTCTATGTACTAATGCTCCTTCAGATATATATATTTTCACCACTTCTATCCTAGGGTCTAGGCTCAATTGTTACGAAGAATGTCCTTTTATGTATATCATTATGATAACTGCTAAAACTTAAGATTTGGGGGGGAATTCAGGCTGAAATATAAATGTCTGTGGTGTGGTAAGCTTAAATTTGCTGTGATTTGTTATGAAGAAAAATAAAAATATTATGTATGACAGCCAGAAGTATTGTGTGTCTCAGCATGGTTTATGAAGAGTAGATCATGTCAGACTAATTTACCTGAATTTTACGAAAAGGTAAATAGTAATTTGCACAAGGGTATTGCTATTGATGTAGTATACTTGAATTTTACAAAAGCCTTTGATACCGTGCCTCACAACAGGTTACTGCATAAATTAAAAGGCTTTGGTCTGGGTGGTGTTTAACCCTTTCAGTGCCGGAGGCTCGGGCCATTTCCTGTACCCTGCAGGCCAGACACATTTTCAGCATTTTTGCTATCCTTCTGTTTACGCTTGATTTCCTCTTGGGATTTTTAGTTAAATATGGAAAACTATATATTGTTTTTTTCAGAACGAATTGAGCTTTCTCATGGTACCTTACATGAACAGAATTTTGCATCGTGCAAAAATCTATGATGATATAATGACAAAAAAAAATGAAAATTTACTAATTTTGCTAAAATCACATACTATGTATCAAAAACATTTACCTTGATTGAAAAAGTTTCAATTATTTGAAAAAGCCCCGAGTCCCCAGAGTAAAAAAAAATACCAAATTTGTATAGTTTTACCTACGTCCATGGCTAGCGTAGAGCCCTAATCACCAGCAGCGCAAAATGACATTTTCAACTTTATAAACTAAAATGCGCATTCTAGGGTTTTTGTGGTAAAACTACCCTTAAACCGTGGAATAACTATATAAAACTATATATTTCTGAAAAGTAGACAACCTGCCGCATCTAATGAGGGGTAACTTACCTTCTTGCCCCAAGCCTGTTGTGCACAAATGCTTCCAGAAGGTGGCACTATAGGAAAAAAATGGCATTTTCTTACGTTTCTGCCCCTTCATCTGTATGGAAATCTGTGAAAACCATGGAATTTCCAACTGTATTCATTAGCTAGTGCTCTTAGGAGAAAAATGACACCTCATTGGTATGAGTTCCCCTACCTTAGTGGGCGCTACAAGTACCAAACTACACCTATTGCAACCACTAATTTTTCTAACCTTTTCTCAAACATTACTTGTCTGTACAAAAATGGTTATAACAACTAGAGAAGTGAAGAAAGGTTACACAAACCATACCATTTTGGAAAGAAGACAACCTGCCGCATCTAACGAGGGGTGAATTGCCTTCTTACCCCAAGCCTGTTGTGCCCAAATGCTTCCAGAAGGTGGCACTATAGGAAAAAATGGCATTTTCTTACATTTCTGCCCCTTCAAATGTACTGAAATCTGTAAAAACCATGGAATTTCCAGCAGTATCAATTAGCTAGTGCTCTTAGGAAAAAAATGACACCCCATTGGCATGAGTTGACCTACCTCAGGGGGTGCTAGAAGTGCAAAACGACATCTACTACAACTTCTAATTTTTCTAACATTTTCTCAAACATTACTTGTCTATACAAAAATGGTTATAACAACTACAGAAGTGAAGAAAGGGTACACAAACCATACCATTTTGGAAAGAAGACAACCTACCGCATCTAATGAGGGGTGACTTGCCTTCTTACCCCAAGTCTGGTGTGCACAAATGCCTCCAGAATGTGGCGCTAATGAAAAAAAAAGGCATTTTCTTACATTTCTGCCCCTTCAAATGTACTGAAATCTGTAAAAACCATTGATTTTTCAAATGTATTCTTTAGCTATGGCTCTTAGGAGAAAAGTGACACCTCATTCGTATGAGTTCACATACCTTAGGGGGCGCTACAAGTACAAAACTACACCAACCTCTAATTTTTCTAACATTTTTTCAAACATTACTTCTCTATACAAAAATGGTTATAAGAACTAGAGAAGTGAAGAAAGGGTACACAAACGATACCATTTTGGAAAGAAGACAACCTGCCGCATCTAGTGAGGGGTGACTTGCCTTCTTACCCCAAGCCTGGAGTGCACAAATGCCTCCAGAAAGTGGTTCTAATGAAAAAAAAGGCATTTTCTTACATTTCTGCCCCTTCAAATGTATTGAAATCTGTAAAAACCATGGAATTTCCAACTGTATCCATTAGCTATTGCTCTTAGGAGAAAAATGACACCCCATTGGTATGAACTGACCTACCTTAGGGGGCGCTACAAGTACAAAACTACTACTGCTACAACCTCCTGATTTCTCTAACATTTTCTCAAACATTCTTGCGTGTATGAAAATGGTTATAACAGCTGTAGAAGTGAAGAAAATGTAGCGAAACCATACCATTTTGGAAAGAAGATAACCTGCCGCATCTAATGAGGGGTCACTTGCCTTTCTACCCCTAAGTTAGTGTGCACAACTATTTCCAGAATGTGGTGCTACAGAAAAAAAAAACTTTGATTTGCAAAAAAAAAAAAAAAAAAAAAAAGTCACTTCAAAGATACGAAAATGGTTCAACACCATGGGATTTCCTAGGAGGACCTCCTGCCAGCCTACGATAAATGGTACCCCACTGCTGTGGGATGACATACCATATTGGGTGCCAGGAGTGTAGCTACCAGTTGAACAAGGATGGGGAAGCAAACAGCGTATGTATGATTCTATGGCTATCAGTGGTCAGTCAGTGTACGTGAGGACCTGTGACTGCCAGTGAAACCAGGTGGGGGGAGGGACGAGGGGTCAGGCAGTGTATGTGGGTATATCTACCACTGGGCAGAGCGCAAGTATGGCAGTGGTGGTGGGGGAGGTAAGGTAGTACATATGGGAGATCTGTGACTACCACTGTGCACTGTAAGTCCCCCACATACACTGTTTGATTTCCAGCCTGAATCCAGTGCGTATTGGCACTTGGGTCTACCAGTAGGCAGTGGAACCAGGCTGGGGGGGTCAAACTGTGGGAATGGGATTGCCAGTAGGCTGTGTAACTGGGCTGGTGGGTAGGGTACGGGGGGAATTGAGTCATTTTGTGTGCATGCCACAGGGATGTCCGATGCATTGCAAAGCAATGCAATTGACCCCCTGTCGCACACAGAGGGTTCTTTAAAAAAAAAAAAAAAAAAAAAAAATTCTTCTTTATTCATAGCTTGTTGGGTGGCCTTAGGGCCCCCCAACAAGCTTTGAAAGTAAAGCAATAGTAAAAAAAAAAAGGTCTAAAATGAACCCCCTCCCCTGTGGCACACAGAGGGTTAATTTTTTTTTTTGTCTGTTTTTTATAGACCTCATTGGGGGGCTTCAGGACCCTTCCTTATGTCCCCCAATGAGGTCTTAGTAAAAAAAAATATGGGCTAAAAGAATTGACCCTGTGAGTGTCACAGGGTTCTCCAGCACATTGCAAAGCAATGTGCTGGGGACCACTGCGGCACTCACAGAGTTAATTTTTTTTTTTTTTTTTTTTTTTTTTTTTTTTTTAAATTATTATCAGACCTTGTGGGGGGACATCAGGAATTCTCCTGATGTCCCCCCAACAATCTCTGATTATAAAATACTAAAAAATATTCCTATGTCTGGAACAGGAGGGGGGCTCTGCAATGAACCCCCTCCCCTGTGGCACACACAGGGTTAATTTTTTTTTTTTTTTTTTCTATTTTTTTATAGACCTCATTGGGGGGCTTCAGGACCCTTCCTGAAGCCCCCAAATGAGGTCTTTGTAAAAAAATATGGGCTGCAACAATTGACCCTGTGAGTTCCACAGGGATCCCCAGTGCATTGCAAAGCAATGCACTGGGGAACCCTGCAGCACTCACAGGGTTCATTTTTTTATTTGTTTTTTTTTTTTATTATTTTTATACTCAGACCTCGCTGGGGCACATCAGGACCCCTCCTGATGTGCACCCAGTTATTGATCTCCCAGCCGATTGGGCTGGGAGCTCAATATGGCGACAGAAGGAGAGCAAAAGCTCTCCTTCTCTTCACTCCTACCTCCAGTAGGAGTGATCTCGATCGGGCAAAGCCTTGTAACGTCATCGGTGACTATGTCACCGATGACTTTAGGAGGCTTCCCCCGGTCCCGCCCACTCCTACCCGGAAGTTCGGGTAGGAGAGGAGGGATAGGAGAAGCTGCGCTTCTCCTTAGTAAATATTGATCTCCCAGCGCGATTGGCTGGGAGATCAATACCTGGGGGGACATGAGGAGTAATCCTCATGTCCCCCCACGAGTGCCAGGCAATTTTTTTTTTTAAATGCTGCCACTGCATGCCGGTTATACCGGCCTATGCAGTGACCGCATTTAAGCTGTACAACGTACGAGCTTGGCACAGCAGGTACAGCTGTCCTCAGTTGTACGTTGTACCCACTTGGCACTCTAGGGGTTAAATGCTAGATGGCAGAGAGTTGTTGTAAATGGAACCTTTTCAACTTGGTTTAAATTTATAAGTGGGGTGCCACAGGTTTCAGTCCTGGGCCCAATGCTTTTTAATTTGTTTATTAATGATCTAGAAGTGGGAATTGAAAGTAGTATCTCAATGTGTGCTAATGACACTAAGCTGTGTAAGGAAATGAATACAGAGCTGGATGTTTTTCTTTGCAGAAGGAGTTTGATAAACTGATTGAATGGGCAGAAAAGGAGCAGATGAAATTTAACTTAGATAAATGTAAGGTTATGCATTTGGGCTGTAGAAACAAACATCCTACAAATAAACTATATGGTAAACTACTTGGGGAATGGTCATTAGAGAGAGATTTAGGAGTACTTCTAGAAGATGGACTTCACAGCAGTATGCAGTCACAAATAGGGTACTATCCTGCTTAAAAAGTATAGATGCACCGGGATGCAAATATCATTTTCCTCTATATAAATCCTTGCTAAGCCTAATTTAGAATATGGATTACAGTTTTGGCCGCCAATTCTTAAAAAATACATTATTGAACTGGAAAAAGTGCAGAGATGTATAGCAAAACTAATTAAGGGATTGAATAATCTGAATTATAAAGAGAGACTAGCCAAACTGGGATTGTTTACTTTACGAAAGAGACGTTTAAGGGGAGTTATGATTACCATTTACAAATATATATGAGATCAATACAAAGAACTCTTCAATTAATTATTTACTTAAAGAGCTGAGCTAAAAATGAGAGGTCATCCTTTAAGACCAGAGGAAAGGCGATTTTTGCCTAAAACAGAGGCAGGGATTTTTTACAGTAACTGCCGGTAAAGTTGTGGAATTATTTGCCTCGGGAATCAACTTGCAGATACTGTAACTGCTTTCAGAATGGTAATGGATACCTATCTAACGCAGAACAATATTGAGCATTATAACCATTGGCTTCAAAGCAGATAGTTCTCTGGATCAATAATCTGATTGTCATTTGGAGTCGGGAAGGAATTTTTGTACCCACTTGGGGCATAATTGGAAATGGCCTCTGGATCAACAGGGTTGATTTGGCATGGGCTGAACTATATGGGCACATGTCTCTTTTCAGCCTCTTTAACTATTTTACTGCTATGTTAATATATCTTTTTTGCAGCTTCCTCAACTATGTTACTGTGGATATAAGGATAGTATAAATGGTCTAGTATTGCAATAATGCTGGCAAATGGAGCCCTGCAGAACTAATTTCATGTGTTTCTAAGCCCTGTTTTCCTTGAATTTGTTAGCCAACCCAGATTTCCTCATTGAGATGGCTTAATTGCCATGTTTATTAATCAAAGTACACATTCTCTCGCTAGAGTTTTATTGATCCAGGCTGTTTTTTTTTTTTTTTTTTAAGCACACATGTTAGGGGTAATGGCAGTCTGTGTAATAATAATTAAAGATATGATGAAAAGGTGGACCAGGTATACTTTACTGGACAGTAGACAAGCAGATCCATGAATATATATGCACTTTTGCTGGGTTATTCATCACTCATCTTAAGTACTTTTTCTCTTTTGTCCAGTGGGAGAATACAGGAACCATGGAATAAAGCCCCACTCCTCCAGTGGGCAAGGGACTTCAAAAAAGGCATAACCTTTGTAGTGGAGTCTCCCCTCTTCCCTCCAGCTTTAGCCCACCTACTCAGAGACCTGGCCTCAGGATAACTTGTTTAGCACTGGTCTTTTAGTTAGACTTCTATTTATTTTTATTTCTAGAGGGTCTGATTAATATCCCATTAGGTGGGCTCACATTTACTGGCTTCCTTGGATATGGATTGCCCGGTTCAGAGGTATGTTTCTGGACCTTTTGCTTTGGTGGTAATACTTGCTATGCAAGTCTGTGCCTCATTTTGGAAGTTCTTCATTTAATGCAATGGAAGTCTGAAGACTGGGGCTTGGAAAGTTAACCTGTGCTAGGGTCCTATTTTATATGGTTTCTTGTCAGGCATCCACTTTTATATAGGGTTATTTGCCTACAGTGCATTCTACTCCATTCTCTTTATGGACTCTGTGCTTCAAAGGTGACTGCATTTACTTTACAGATTGCTTAACCCTTTGAGTGCCAGAGGGGTACACAATGTATTGCATTGCGTATCCCCTCTGGCACTCAAAGGGTTAACCCTTCCTGTACCTGAACTGTTTCCACAGCTAAATTCTCAAACTTTCTTCTCTCTGCTTCTGTTTACTTCCCACAAATTCAAATTGAATCAAATGACCTCCACTATCGCATGGTCATCCTGGAAACTGTTCAGAGTACTGGAGAGTGCTGCTTTTTTTTTTTTTTTTTTTTTAAATTACGGAGCCACTGTTTGCTGAGAGAAGGTGCATTAAAAAGAAACTCAATCACCCTGAATAATCAGTTTCCCAGGCTTTCTGGTTTGGACATTTTAAAGCAGTTTTCTGCTCTCATTGCAAATGCAGAGGCTGGTTTCTCCTCTTTTCTTGCTAGCTTAACTCCTTGTGGTCCGATATTTGTCTTTTGGTATTTCTACATGCTTTCCCACACTTTTTCTGCTATTTGGACTACTTGTGTCCTACTTCTGCTGTAGTCCTCAGGCACCCTATGACCCTCTTGCACTGTGGCTCCTGTTCCACCATTGGAGCCCTCCACTGCAGAACAAGAGCCGGTTTGGGTTAGTTGTCTGTCCAATGGGTCCTCCATTCCTGGAGCCCCATACTCCTGTCATGTATGTTGGAGTTCTGTTTTTGGGTTCATTCCCAATTGGTTGGAGATGCCTCTGTTGAAGAGGAAGAAACGTATGGGGATGATATGAATTTCACCTTCTCCTTTGAGGATGCCTATGAGGGGAACTCTTACCCCTCCACTAAGTTACTCATCATAGCGGTCCTAGAGACTTTTCAGGTCCTTTAGGCCTCTGACTTGTGGCTCTCTTCTCCAGACATATTCCTACCATTCACCCTTTGGACCAGTTTCACCTGGAAGAGTGGAAGTTGCCTGATGGTTGTTTCTTAACAAGTGCATGTCCAATCTCCATCTTTTTTTTTCCGGCTGTGGCTTTGTTGCAGTGGGCTTTCCCATCTGTGGTCAATCCCCCATTATTGAGCATTGCTAAGAATGTTGCCTTGCCTTTGGCAGATTCCAAGGCCCTTGAGGATCAAACAAATACACATTTAGATGCCTTATTGAAGGTGAATTTTATGGTCACAAGAGCCACCTTGCCATCCATTTTGGCTACAGCTTGGATTACTAGGATAAACCTCTTTTGTGATGCTATCCAGGAGATGTTCCTGAAGAGGAACTACTGGTAATGCTTGGCAAAATCCTGGAGGCAGAAGCATTCTTTTACATGCTGCTAGACTTTCTGAAGAATCCTTGGCCGCCTTGGTACTGTTGCATTGCGCATTGTTGCTTAAGATTTCATTGGCTGAGCAATCTATCAAAAAATCCTTAGTGTCCCTTCAATTTATGGGGACACAACTTTTTTTGGCCCTGACTTAGAAAAGGTCATCAGTACAACTACTGTAGTTAAGAGCACCCTGATGCCTCCGATTCCTCCTAAACATGCATTTTTCCTAAAGAAAACTCATGGATTCTAATTTCCCCACCAGTATAGGGCACCTATTGTTCAGCACCCTCAGGATTTGCAAATCCTCCCTGCCTCAAAGTCCAACCAGGCTTGGAAAAATTAGAAGCCTGCTCTGAAGCCTATGGCTCACAAGCCCACCTCCGCATGACTCTCTGGTTCCTGGTCTGTGTCTGCCTATTTGGGGGTCACCTCTGTCTCTTTTGTGATGCATGGGAGACTTCATTGATGGCCCTGTGGTGTTTCTGGGTCATTTCATAAGGGTACCTACCCTGCTTCCTCACAGTTTTTCTATGTAGAGTTCCTCGGGACCCTGTTCAAGGGGTGTTTATTCATAGACGTTGTTTCCTCCCTGCCAGAAAAGCAGGAGTTTGTTCAAGCCCAGGTATGCTTCACCAGATTACACTCCAGTAGCTTTTGTTGTTCCCAAAAAAGGAAGGCTGTTACCACCCCATTCTGTACTTGCAGTGCCTAAACCATTAGCTCTGTGCTGCAAAATGGAGTCTGTGGGCTCTCTCATCATGGTTGTGTTTCCAGAGGAGTTCCTTGTCTCCTAAGACCTTCAAGGCACATTCTGATTTACCTGGATCATAAGTGTTTCCTATGCTTTGCTTTTCAGGGTAGTCCATTTCTAGTTTACTTCTCTTCCCTTTCAGGTTTGCGTCCTTTCTAAGGATCTTTTATGAAGATCATTTCCACCTTGGCAGCTCACACCCGTGCTTAAGGAATCTCCTTGACCTTTAGTCTAGATGACCTTTTACTCGAGCTCCATTAGACGTGATTCTATGCTCCTACATCCAGGAGTACTTTCCCATCCTAGAAAAACACTGTTGGGTGCTCAGCCTAAAGAAATCCTCATTGGAACCTTCCCAAGTTCTGCATTTCCTAGTCATGAGATTCAGTACCTTCCAAGGGAAGGTGTTTCTGCCAGACTAGAAGATCCTGCCTTTGTTTCAGGTGACTCAGGCGCTATCTTGGCCCTCAGCAAAGTTATAAGAAAGTATGAGACTACTAGGCCACTTGGTCTCTGCCTTGGAAGTGGTCCCCTTTTACTCAGTTCTACAAGAAGTTGCAATTGGACATACTCAGGAGTTGGTCAAGACAACACTCGCCTGTCTCATGCCATGTCTCTCTCTACATAGGCGAAGGATGATCTTTGCTGGTGGCTTCACCTTTCCCATTTCACACTGGGATATCCTTTTGTCATTCTGAAGTGGGTGGTGATCACCGTAAATGCCATCCATATTGCCTGGGCCGGCCGCAACCCTGGGTCTTCTGACAGCTCAGGGGCTCCGGCCCAGAAAAGTCTTCCAATCAATGTTATAGTGATAATGGGCTTAGGATTTCGCCACTGGTTCCATGTTCTGACAATTGCATTTGTGAGGGTTCAGTCAACAGTGGTTGCATACATCAGTTGCCAGGGAGGAACCAGAAGCACGTCAACATGTACTGAGGACATCTCTGCAGTTCACATTCCAAGTGTGGAAACAGTGGTCTCAGACTTTCTAAGCCGACAACACCAGGATCAAAGAAACTGGGAACTCAACCAGTGTGTTTTCGACTGGATTGTCTGCCACTGAGAATTACCATCAATTCCTCTGATGTGTCCCACCAGAACTGTAAAGCCCCTTGTTCTGTGCTGGTGTAAAGGACTCTCTAGCATTTGCAATAGATGCAATGTCTATTCCATGTCCTGACAGTCCATTGAAGGAAGCGGGCGACAAATGCAAGCCTGCCGTCCGCTGGGAAGATGGGGCCTTTAGTGGAAATAACTATTATTTTGAGAGCAGATTGCGCTGGGGGATGGGAGGGAGGGTATCTGGCAGCTCTCGTTTTTTTTTTAGTAAGAGGGAAAACAAGGGTGTGTATTACACATAGGAACTTTTGTTTTTCCCTGAAATCTTGGGTATAATATACACCAAAGTGTTATGCAGAGGTGCGTATTCTACCTGAGATTTTACTGTAATAGTGCCCTGGACTCTCCAAATATAGTTAGACCTAGCACCGAGAGGTCTCTTCTCATCCCCAGGTAGAAGTAAACGTACAACACAGATTGACTGTTGCACACAGCCACTGTGTATAAGAAAAAAAACAATGTACTTTATTGCAGTTTAATGAAGCACGTGTGCTGCAAGGCATTTCATTAGATTCTTTTTTAGTAGATACAATCTTGTATATTTCGAAATATACCTAATTTAATATTTTAAATATTTGTGTCTTATCCCATTTAATATTTTAGGTATTTTGCTTTTAGGATCTCAGTGATATAATTATTGTCTCCCCCCTATCCCAGGGGGTAGGGTTTACGAAGTAATTTACCTTCATTGATCTATGACCCCTTACTCTAAGGAAGAGGGTTTAACTGACCTGTTAACCCTTTCAGTGCCAGAGAGGTACGCAGTTGCATGCCCCTTTAGCACCGAAAGGGTTAATATAAAAAGATTAATTCATCCTGAAGCTAAAGGTGTAAGGGAAAGCGAAGTGGTCAGTAGACAGCTCCTGGTTAAAGGGATAGTAATGTCAGAAAAAAAGTATTAACTATATGGTAGATACAAATAAGTGCAAGTACTCTCTTTTAATTGTATCTCTCAAACCATAATGGTTTGAGAGATCTAGGAAAATAAAGTTCTCCGCTCCCTCCCCTTTCTGCTTAACAAGCTGTAAAGCTGTTAGAAGTAGATTCTGGTTGCTTGACCAGATGCGGCTCTTCAGCAGCGCTGATGTAACAATATCAAAAGATAAATACTTAATCAGAATGGTCTACAACGTGTGCTTGCAAAACTGGCACACTTTGTAGAGCGTTCCGATGAAGTATATATTTTTAGGTATCGCTATGTCAACACTGCTGAAGAGCCGCCATCTGATCCAGGAACCAGAATCTGCTTCTGACAGCTTTACAGCTTGTCAAGCAGAAAGGGGAGGGAGCAGAGAACTTTATCCTAGATCTCTCAAACAATAATGGTTTGAGAGATACAAACAATTAAAAGAGAGTACTTGCACTTATATCTACCATATCGTTTTTCTCTGACATTACTATCCCTTTAAGTATAGCAACTTTGCATTAGAGTAAACATCTTTCTCCAACAAAACAATGTAGATTGGAGGAATGGGAAGAGATAACTGTTGTCAATAACTATATGGTTCACAGAAAAGTGAACTGGCCTACAGGAGAAGCACATTTCTTAAGTGACAGACAATTCATTGTACTAAAATAGGAAATACAATACAATACAGCAGGAGTGTATTGCAAGTCCACAAATCGAAAAATTATTGGAAGAGAAAACAAAAATAAGAAGATTTTAAGGTAACAGGACAGCCCTGAACAATAATAATTTTACTGACAGGATTCAGGATTTTAAAACCATGTTAACTAATTTTTTTTCATTTTCTCAAGATATAAAGTAAGAAAAATTCAGTTGTCTTTTATAATTTAATTCCAGGCAGAAATTCCTGGTTTTCTCACACTGAGGTGATCATTACCGTCTATCCATTTGTCTTCTAGAGCCCAGTAAGGTTCCATGACGTTTCAGTGTATTTCTCTGAGGATGAGTGGGGATACTTAGAAGAGAAGCAGAGAAATCTCTACAAGGAGGTGATGATGGACAACTTCAAAACACTCAACTCACTTGGTAAATATTTTGTTTACTTTGTTATAATGAATGTGAATTGAAACAAAGTGTGTGTGATAATATATAAACACACATTAAGGTCCAAAATTCTGAGTCTACCATTACCAGCTTGTTTTATTTGATCATTTATTAAAAAAAGTAGTAAAATGTTAGTCAATTGATACTTATTGTTCTGGAATATACCCTTTAATGCTGAGACAAATGCATTATTTCATCTTCGCTCGCCGTTTGCTTATACATTTTCAAAACTGCTGTGACGCTATATATTTGTCACGGTCTCGGCAAGGAAACACAGGACAAGTACTAAAAGGTAACACCAACTTTATTAGGCAGCCACAAAACACACAAGATATACATATAACTACCAGAAATAGAAGACTGCTTCCGTGTGATTCTCTTGATGAATGTCCCAGCAATAGGATAAGAAGTAGTCTGCAATGCCACAGGTCCGCACCTGGGAGAAGCCAGACAAATGGGAAGGCAACCAGGAGTAAGTCTGCCAGATCCACAAGCCTGCACCAGATTGGGTATCTTACAGAAAGGAAGGCCACACTAGAGGATAGATGGATAGAGCCACAGGTCAGCGCCAGATTGGGTGGTCAGACAAGCCAAGAGTCATGCACGGAGCGGGTAGTCAGCCAGGGCCACAGGTTTGCACCAGATAGGATGTCCACTGAAGCACTGGTATGCTGGATACGCAGTGGACAGAGCCCCAGGTCAACACCAGAACGGGTAGTCGGACCAGCCAGAGGTCACACATGGGACGGGTAGTCAGCCAGAGCCGCAGGTCTGCACCATCATGGTTGTCCGACAAAACCAAGGGTCATACACGGAGCGGATAGTCACAGAGCCACAGGTCAGCATCAGGTCAGTTAGTCAGACGAGCCAGATCATACACAGAGCCAAAACTATAGAACTGCACTGGACACTAGTGAAAGGGCAACTGAGCCCTGTGTCCATGCAGTATAAGTAGTAGGAAACAGGAAGAGGAGGAGAATTCATCAAGTGGCTGTTGCTTTAAATGGAACGTACGTCCATGCCCTTGGACATGCACCCACGTGATGACATCACCGGCCATGCCGGAAGCGATGACAGCAGAAGCGGCAGGAGCTGCGTATGGAATCAGTAGGCAGCTGAGCCGCCGAGACACAGGACGCGGACAAGCCCCGATGCAGAGCAAATGGCAGTGATCCAGAATAGGATGCGGCTGGAGCAGCTGCTGCACCGGTACCATGAGAATATTTCATTCAAAGGGTAAAATCCTAACACACGTGTGAGCTGTTGTAGTTGTCTTTTAACAGTTAACACCTGATGTTAATTCTATAAGTGGTCCTGCTAGTGATTCTGTTACTGCTTCTGAAAGTATATTTGTTAGGGCCTATGAAGGAGGACATCAGTTGTAATCATGTCAGAGGAGTTTAGTAAAGCAGTTCGAGGACAAGTTGTTCTCCTGAGTGCTAAAAACTTTCCCAGTGCCAAACTGCAGCTAAGTTGAATGTTTCTAAGTGGGCAGGTCAACACACTCTGAAGAGGTTTTCTGAAACCAAATTAATTTTCATCCTGAGCAAGATAAAGCAGACTTAAATTGATCATACTATCAGTAGACCTGAATATAAAGCTAACCTCATTACAGAATAAAACAGCATCTGCATCCAGCCCAGCTGCACCAGGCAGAGTTAAAGCAGTCATTAATGCAAATATTGCTAATCAGAAAGTTTTATTATTGAATATGATGTATTTGTTTGAGAAATACTGTATATTTTGTCAAATACATTTAGTTTTTCAGAAATGCTGGTAGTGGACTCAGACTTTTGGACCCTACTGTGTGTGTGGAGGGAGAGTTTTGTGTTTTTGAGCACTGGGCTGGCTTTGCACTTAGGTGCAATATTTTGTTACTGACGAATTGCAGAAATGCACATAAATGGAAATGGAGCCAGGAGACAGTGCTGAGAAGGCTCGAGGGAAGCTTTTAAATGAGGTAATAGGGGGTTATATCTAGTAAAAATGGTGTAAATAGGAACTGGGTGCAAGTAAAAGGTTAGAGAAGGGGGGTAAATGTAGTTAATAGGGAAGAACCCTTTTTAAAATCAGATATAGAAAAGAAGCATGTAGTTGGTAAAATCTATAATGCCAACAAATTTAATTGTCTGTTTACAAATGTAAGACACGTGGCACTCAACATATGACAGATTCTAGCACTTAATGAGCGTTTGGACGTAGTAAAATAGTTGATGTGGTGGGAAAAATACGTGTCCATTAAATTCAGCCCACACCATATCACCCCTGTTTCTCCAGTGGAAAGATCAGAAAATAAAAATAATTGAAGCCATTTCCAATGAAGCTCCAAGTGGATTTAAAAAAATTCTTCCTGACTCCTAATGGCAGTCAACTATTTCTCTGAATCAGCTTCTTATCTGCTTTGAAACCAGCTATCCTAATTCTCAATACTGTTTTGAGATATAAAAGTATCCATTACTGTACTGCAAGTACAGTATCCAGAGGCAATGAATTCCATAAGCTTACTGCTGTTACTATAAAATATCCCTGCCTGGTATTACTGATTCAAGGTGGAATGATGCATGTGTTTAGGCTGTACATTCTGAGTCTATGCCCTGTTTAGGAGAGACAGGATTTATGCTTAAACAAGATGCCTTTCACTCAAAGGGTAACATCCTAACACACGTGTGAGTTGTATTTGTCTTTTAACGATTTAACATCTGATGTTAATTCTATAAGTGGTTCTGCTAGTGCTTCCATGACTGCAACAAATCATATGTGCCATGGCAATGTTTGCAAACATTTCCTTTGTCACTCTTCTCTGTCTCCCTACTCCATGCTCCGTATTGAGATGGACAAGACTCTGTTACAGTGTTACAAATGCATTTTATTGAATACAAATTACTAAACCCCCCCATCAATGTAATTCAGAGTGATCAAGTGTAGCAGATCAGCATTTGCTGATCTGTATTAATTTTTTGTCACTTTTTTCTAATTACATTATTTTATCTATTTTAATTCTATATTTTGTGTAGGTAGTTAGGATTAGGGTTAGGTTAAAGTTAACTTACAGGCCAAGTGTGCAGAGGTATGCCCCCCATAAAAATATCTGCATTAATGAATCCCTGATAAAGTGCAAGGAAAGACTGGGATTCAGATGGTATATTCTCTCTAAAAGCCCCAGATTTGGAGTAAAATTCTATAAGCTTTGTGAGAGTATCACAGGTTATACCCATGCTCTCCGGGCATATGAGGGTAAGGACTGCCACCTTGATCCACCTGGTTGCCCTGACTTTCTAGGAACCAGTGCAAAAGATAGTTTGGGACCTCATTAACCCTTTAATTACTAAAGGGTACAATTTATATGTGAATAATTTTTATACCTGCCTCTGTTATTTAAATTATATTTTTGGACATGGGGACCTGTGGTATAGTTAGAAAAAACTGTAAAGGGTTCCCCACAAAACAAATATCTGGCTGAAATGGGGGCATCTTAAGCTTTGTGCCTTGAGTAGCTGTTGGGAATTGAGTTTAAAGTGTTAGTAATGTCCAAAAAAGTTTTTTGCATTTAGAAGAGCTTAAAAAGCTGAGCTAAATGCAAAAAAACGTATCCCTCCAACCGCTATGGTTTAAGAGATACGGGCATTTAAGGTTCGCTGTTTCCTACTGACAGCTGTAAAGCTGTCGGCAGAAGATTCGTGTCGGTCGACACGGAGGAGCTTGAGAAGTGCCGAGATCTCGTTACTTACAAGGAATCCCTTCATTAGAATGGTCTAAAATGTGTACCTGGTGTTCAGTAGCAGCTCCAGGCAAAATGGATAACCCCAGATGTACTTTTCAGCCTTTTTGTGCCTCTTCATTGAGGTGCAGCTGATCCCTCTAGGCACCTGTGAGCAAGGGGTCCACATTTGGATTCCCCCATTACCCATAAGAGCTTCCCCTGTTCAGAAAAGAATTGTCTGGCATTTCGTGGCTGGACTGTCATTTTAGCAGGACCTGTATGATATGTTTCAGAATATTGCTTCTCTGTGTATGGCATTTGTGAGCTAAAAGAGATTGCACCCTGGGCACGAGGAGACCATCCCAGTGAGATTTTGCAAGCTCATGAGCCTAGTTGAGCATCTCTGACTACTTCTGTCTTCATGTGAAATGAAGGTCAACAGCAGTTGAGAATGATTTGTTGCATCATTGCAATACACATGAACACCAACGGACTGAGGAGTGCCAAGGAGGTGTCCAATATATTGCTTTGCAGTGCGTTGGCTACCCCACTGGCATTGACGTTGTAACACATGAGTAAGAAACACAAACACTATGGCTTGACGAATGGCATGTTTATTGACAAAACACGTGTCAACGTTTCCTCCTCTTGGTGGGGGGGGGGGAGCAGAGGTGGCAAAGGGGTCAGAGGGACCAGGCCTTCCAGACTGCCTGGTGACCCTTGAGTAGACTGGTGTTTGTGCTGGTGTAACTGTGAAGGATGATGGTGTGGAGTTGTTGGAGGATCAGCATTTGCGCCTGGATCCGGTTGTGGTCACGTAGCTCTGTTACCACCTGTCCAAAAAAGTCAGCCATCTCGCACCTTAACTGTTGTATCTCATTTGTTAGGGTTACTAGCTGATTCTCCATGGTATATTGACAGAATGCACTCCTCCTATTGTGGCTCCTCAACTCCCTCAGCCTCCTCCTCTGTATTAGGATGTAGTCCCTATATAGGGATTGTTTTCCCTCATCTGGTGCAAGACGGTGAGGCAGATTATGCATCTGCAGAAGAGTGGTGCATCCCCACTAGTCTATTGGTAGCTCAGAGGGCTAAATTGGTGCAACAGGCTCCATTGGTGGCTCAGAGGGTAGAATTGGTGCAGCAGGCTCCACTGGTGGTTCAGCAGGCTTGGGTAGTGAAGTTCTGCACCCACAACATCTATGATCTCCTCCGGAGAGGCTGCTTCCTGGCTTTCCAGGGTGTATCTGGCTTGTAGCTTCTGTGGCACAAACACAGTATGCAGATAATCCAGGGGCCACGGCTCACCCCAACTGTGCTGTGGTTGAATCATACAATATAGCTGTATTGGCAGCCAGCTGATACCCGGTGTTGCCATCTGTGGTCCATAGGACCTGTATGGCTGGGGCATTGTCATCCAGCCTTGTGGTAGGGTAGGGGAGGTGGGAGCCAGTGGTGAGCGCGTGGCATAATCCACTGCTCTGCTGGGTGTGGTGGGAGCCACTGCTGTGAACTCCATGTTAGTGGAGGTGGCATCTGAGATCCCTTGCTTTGGCTGGGGAGCTGGCTGATAGCTGGTTCCTTCCTGAAAGTCTTCTGTGCTTGGATGTCTTTGCGGCTCGTCCACAGGATCATGATTCTCGGGAACAGTGGAAACAGTAATTGAAGGATAATGGGTGAGAATTAGTTGCATGGGCAATGACAACGTGCTCTAATGTGACATTCATCGTAAACAAATATACCCTATCCTGGACAACGAGATCGTTGTCATGCACCTGATGTTGGGTTTCATTTATCACGTTAAGTGTCAAGGGTTATTGAACATCATTTCTCTGTCATCTATTATAGCTTACAGGTGCCACTGGGAGCCGACAGCTCCTCCTTGTAGGTTGGAACAATTCTTCAAAGAAGTTGCAGGGGTGGAGCCTCCCTCCTCCATAGCAGGCTACCCAGCCACTCCCCACTTTTAAGATTTGATCCTCGCTCTGGTAGGAAGGTTGTGAACAGTTCTGATTAATTTTAGTTAATTTATTATTTTTACTTGGATATAGGGTGTTCAAATTCCTCCATTAGGCGGATTACAATTACTGGCTTTCCCTGGTGGATTGCCTAGTTTACAGGAGCTGCTTGTGGACCCTTTCAGCCTTGGGAGAGAACCATGTAGCCCATGTCATTCTCTCAAGAGGGAGTCTCTCTGAGGCTTACAATGGTAATCTGAAGAAAGAGGACAAGCAGAAAAGGTGAGCAAATCTTTGAGTGCCATGGTCTACTGTCCCACTTTCCCTTCTTCACAAGGGTATTGTGACGGAATGGTTGTCACCCAGAGAAAGAAATGTCTGTTTTCAGTGATTGCCATTGTCTTAACATGTGTTCCCATTCTTGAAACATTAATGTCCCCTGTGTGTGCATGCATTAGAGAGGGTTGTCCAGTTACCAGCAGTGAATGGGTTGGTTAGTGTGTATGATGTACAGAGAGGTGGTGCCATCCAGTCTAGCTAAACCCAGAGATTGTTATGAGATAGCCAGTGTTGGTCAGATAGAGGGGGGTAGGGCAAATCTGTGTGTGGAATGTGTGTATCTTACACCCTCACATTAGGCTAAGCAGAAAGACCTGGTAGATGGGAACTGTGACATCATCTCCTGTAGGGGGTGGGTAGAAAAAAGCCTAAGAAGGTAAGATAGAGACAGTTAGCAGAATGTAGGAGCAGGTGAGAGCCCCTCTCCAGAATTGGGGGGAGGCCTGGGGCCAGCCTGGAGTTGGACTGGTCCAGGTGCTTTCTAAGGGACTGGTGAGTGCCCTCACCGGAAGAGTTAGAGTGAGCGGGCACTGTAGGGCCAGGTCCCCTTTTCAGTTGTGGGCTGAGAGTACCCTGATGTTCCTACCACGAGGATCTTAGGATGTCTTCCCCAACTCCACTGCCAGGACTAAAAGATACAAGGAACCTTCATGTAATCCAGCAGGATGTGTAGTGGGCGGGGTGTCCAATCTTGCCTCTAGTGGGACTATGTGTAACCTCCAGCATAAAGCTAAAATGGACTGTAATTGTTGTCCTATGTTTGTGTGCCGTGACCTCTCTAATAAATGCAATTTATTATCTTTTTGTCTGGCTGGATAAATCGCTTAACCCTCCGTCTACCAATCAGAAACCCCTGTACCCCCCGTCACAGGTATCTTTGGAGTTCTCTGTAACTCATGCACTCATGTTGGGTGTTGTTCTTATTATGGCTGCTGCTCTGGGGATCTTTCTTTCGTGCATTTGCCTGATATGTGGTACTTAACCCCTTCCCTGCCAATCTTGGTCAGTTGGGAGTCTTAATATTTCCATTTTATTTATTTCCTTCATGGTATCTGGTGTTTTTATTGTGTATTTTACACTTTGTAGTTTGTGTGTTTAAATTGAATTCAAGGGCGCGCTTTACCACATAGCTGATATGTGCCATTGATCTCTATGGGACAGCCATTTCTGGGACATATCTCCGCAACCACTCTGTGTAACGAGTTGGGAGAAGGCTCATTCTTCTTGTCTCTACTGCCCTAACTATCAGGTAGACATTATCAGTGTCTTGGGGAATTCGGTTTTGTCTTTGTTACTCCATAAAGGGAAAACTAAATTTCCCATGAACGACCGTTTCTCGAACTGTTTTCTGATTGGTTCTCTGTACGGTCGCCTATTGGTTTCCTCTCCATACGAGTATCTCCTCAGCTCTCCTCCTCAGGTGAACCCTTCGCTCACGAGATAAGTTCATTTTAGGCTTTCTGGGGTGAAATATTTAATCTGGATAACAGTATTTGGGTCTTCCTTTACTGTTTTGACACTTCTCCTGTTAGAATGACAGATCCACTTGGACTTGTGACTAGGCTCTAAGTATAAGGGCTAGGGGGCATCTCAGACCCCCCTCACGTATTGTTCCTCATGCCACTCAGGGCTTCCTATGGGGTATTCTGGACATTTTTGCACCTTGTGCTGCGGCCCCTGCGTCTCCGCCAGGGCCTTCCAGCCATGACCATGAGCCATCATGGGTCAAGGACTTAAAGTCCTTTATGGCACAGTTTCCTCTTTCTATTCAAGGGGTTCTTCAATCTTGGAGACCCCCACCACCACTTCGTTTAGGTTTGTGGCCCCTAAGGACCCCTGGCATTCCTGATTCATCTAATTCTTCCTTTGGTGATTCTGAGTATGGAGTGTGTTCCGAAGGGGCTTCCTCCCACTTTCATGGGGATCTCTTTGAGGCTGACCCTGAGCCCTCTGCTGAGAGTCTCAATAAGGTGGTATTGACCACTTTAAATATTCCCTCTGCTCCTGTAGAGCCACAGGCTGCTTCTGACCTCTTTCAAAAGCCTAAGAAGTCATGCACTGTTTTTCCGCCTAATCCCACTCTGGATCAGATTATTCTGTATGGGTGGAAGACTCCTGACAAGCAACTTTCTCTGTCAATAAGGTTCTATAAACTCTATCCCTTTTCTGAATCTGACTTGACTCAATGGACTCCTCCTCCTCAGGTTGATTCCCCCATTTATAGGCTTTCCAAGTCCACGGTCTTGGCTGTGGCAGATGCTTAATCTCTAAAAGATGTGACTGACAGAAAACTTGGCGTTGTTTTGAAGGCTAACTTCACGGACATAGGTGCATCCATGAGGCCCACCTTGGCTTCTGCATTGGTCAATAGGGCTATTGCCATCTAGACTGAACAGCTGACTGGCCAACATTTCTGAGGCTTAGCATTATATTACTGATGCTTTCTTGGATGCAGTTTGGCTTGAAGCCAAGGCATCAGCTTTTTCTGTGACTGCTAGGTGCATGTTGTGGCTGAAGATCTGGTCTGCTGACCTGATCTATAAGAAATCACTGATTTCCCTTTCAGGGTACCTCTCTTTGGCCCTGAACTGAAGACTCTTATCAATGAGGCCACTGGGGTAAGGGTACGTTGTTGCCTCCAACTCAAAAACCCACTCCTCAGGCAAAAAAGCATCCTCTCTTTCGTCCTAAACAAAGCAAATCATTTAGGGCCAACCAGGTGGTGACTCAGGCCTCTCTTTCCACCCCCAAGCACAAGCAGCAGTGGAGGTCTAAACACACCTCCACCAAACCTAAGCCCCCAAACCTTCTTCGGCATGACTAGCAGAACCCTGGTCCCTGACCAGTAGGGGGGGGGGGTCTGCATCACGTTTTTGAGTGTTTGGACAGGCTCTGTTGGGGATCAGTGGGTATTACAGATGGTTTCAGAAGGTTACAGGATTCCCTTAAAAATCCCTGCCCCCTTCAGGTTCTTCCCTTCCCTCTCCCCTCAGGGACAAGAAAAGCTCAGACTTTTCAACGGGTTAGTCCAGTTACTTTTGGACAAGGGGGTTCTGGCACCAGTTCCCATACAGGAGAGAGGTGTGGGTTTTTATTCCAACCTCTTTGTCGTTCCCAAGAAGGATGTTGGCTGCCGCCCTATCCTGGACCTCAAGGATCTCAACAAGTTTGTGGTCAAGACACGGTACAGGATGGAGTCCTTGCGCTCAGTCATCACTGCAGTGTGTCCGGGGGAATTTCTGGTGTCTTTTGATCTTCAAGATGGCTATCTGCACATCCCTGTGCATCCAGACAGTCAACAGTACCTCAGGTTTGCCTGCGAACTTGGTCACTTCTAGTTCATTGCTCTCCCCTTAGGCTTCCAACAGCTCTTCAGGTGTTAAATCGAGTTCTGGGTGCACTGATTGCCTTCCAGCACACCAAGGGGATTCAGGTAACACCTTATATGGACAACCTTCTCCTCAAGGCACCCTCCAGGGATCTCCTGGACTGCCAAGTCCAGGACTGTGCCCAGATCCTCCTCCAACACGGTTGGATTCTGAATATTGACAGGTCTACTCTGATGCCCTCACAGAACCTGGTGTTCCTAGGTATCTGTTTCAATACTCTGTGGAGTATGATCTATCTGACAGAGGAGTTAATTCAGTAGCTCACATCCAAGATGTCTTCTGCCCTGTCTTGGATGTCCGCACCAGCGAGGAAGTTCTCCTCCCTGGTGGGGAAGATGATCTCCATTATGGAAGTGGTACCATTTGCCATGGCTCATGCCAGGGAACTTCACAGGTTTGTAATCAGAGTTTGCAGAGGGAACCTGGACCTTCTGGATCAACCTGTCTCCCTTCCTGCGTAAGTAACACAAGTCTTCACTGGTGGTTGAACCTAGCCAACCTGGAGAAAGGGAGGCCATTTGTGACCCCATACTGGACCATTGTGACGATTGATGCCAGCCTGCTTGGTTGGGACGCAGTCTTGGGTCTCCTAAGTGTTCAGGGCCATTGGTCAGAAGAGGAGACTCTTCTTCCCATCAACATCTTGGAGCTTAGGGCGATTTCCCATGCTATGAAGTATTGGTCCGCTCATCTGATGTGGTGCCCAATCTAAATTCAGTCCAACAACGCCATGGCCATGGCTTACATCAACAAGCAAGTAGGCACCAGAAGTCCCTCTGCTTGATTCAGGGTCAAGGATAATTTAGCCTTGGCAGAAGATCATGTACCTGCTATCTTGGCTGTGCACATCCCAGGCATAGAAAATGTCCTAGCAGACTTCCTCAGTCGACACTGTGGACCCGGGCGAGTGGGAGCTTCACCCGAAGGTGTTCAGTCACCTGGTACAGATGTGGGGTCTTCCTATAATAGACCTGATGGCTATCAGGGACAGCCGGTAGGTTCAGATGTTTTGCTCACGCTGGAGTGATCTCCTAGTGTTTGCGGTGGATGCTCTGTCAATCCCATGTTTATTTCATCTGGCCTACATCTTCCCTCCTCTTCCTCTCCTGCCCAGGGTGCTGTGGAAGATTTGGATGAACGGGACTTCAGTTTCCCTGATTGCTCCCTATTGGACCAGACAGCCTTGGTTTCCAGAACTACTGGCCTTATCTGCTCAGGAACCGTTTCCGCTGCCACATAGACTAGATCTTCTTCACCAGGGGCACCTGTGGAAGGAGGATGTGGACCATCTGGCTTTAACTGAATGGCTGTTGAAACCTCCATCTTGAGGAAGAAGAGCTATTCTCCAGAAGTAGTCTCCACTATGATTCAGGCTAGAAAACCTGTTTCTTCTAAAGCCTGTCATAGGGTTTGGTCTGTCTTCCATGCTTGGTGGTGTGTGGACAGGGATCTGTCCTCACAGGAATTTGATCTGCCAGCTATCCTGTCTATTTTTGCAGGATGGTGTGAATAAAAGGGTCTTAGCTTTGGTTCCTTGAAGGATCAGACCTCGGTGCTCTCTTTTTTCAGAGGAGTATTGCCCCTTTGCCATGTCATGGTCTTCTTTCAGGGTGTTGCTCATGCCTTCCCTGCTTATGTAAGAATGTTAGCTTACTGGATCCTATCTCTGGGTGGGAGGAGCCACCCAGAGATTTAGCAGGAAGCTATATGATCTGAAGAAGGCAAGTAAGGAACCCAGAATGCAGGGTAACTATAAAAGGCCAAGGAGAGATCTCTTGAGGTTATGCAAGTCCAGAGAAACAAGCCAGAGGTCAGGGCAGGCTGAGAGAATGCAAGTCCAGAGTAACAAGCCAGAGGTCAGGGCAGGCTGAGAGAATGCAAGTCCAGTGTAACGAGCCAGATGTCAGAGCAGGCTGAGAGAATGCAAGTCCAGTGTAACAAGCCAGATGTCAGGACAGGCTGAGAGAATGCAAGTCCAGTGTAACAAGCCAGAGGTCAGGGCAGGCTGAGAGAATGCAAGTCCAGTGTAACAAGCCAGAGGTCAGGGAAGGCTGAGAGAATGCAAGTCCAGTGTAACAAGCCAGAGGTCAGGGCAGGCTGAGAGAATGCAAGTCCAGTGTAACAAGCCAGAGGTCAGGGCAGGCTGAGATAGAGCAAGTCCAATGTAACATGCCAGAGGTCAGGGCAGGCAGAGACAGAGCAAGTCCAGTATAACAAGCCAGAGGTCAGTACCTGAGTGACAGTCCAAGGTCAAGGAAGATGGCATGCAAGGCACAAGCTTGACTGAGGGTGCAGGCTGGGCTGGAGGCTGGCCTGAGGGACACAAGCCAGGCTGAAGGTGCAGGCTGGACTGGAGGATGTTGAGGTGCAGGCTGGACTGGAGGATGTTGAGGTGCAGGCTGGACTGGAGGATGTTGAGGTGCAGGCTGGACTGGAGGATGTTTGAGGGCGCGGGCTGGACTGGAGGGTGTTTGAGGGCGCGGGCTGGACTGGAGGGTGTTTGAGGGCGCGGGCTGGACTGAAGGGTGTTTGAGGGCGCGGGCTGGACTGAAGGGTGTTTGAGGGCGCGGGCTGGACTGAAGGGTGTTTGAGGGCTGGCTGAAGGGTGTTTGAGGATACAGGCTGGGCTGGCCTGGGAGACACAGGCCAGGCTGGGGATCACCAGAAGAGGAGATACTGCAGAGCCTCAACGCAGGCTGGAAGCGTGGACATCTTTGGACGAACTACGGTAAGCAAACCGCCCGGGACTCAAGTGACAACTGAGCGCTGAGTCCCGGTTCCCGCTGGCTTAAATGGAAGCCGGGCGCCCAGTGAATGACGTCGGTGCGACGACCTATGTCAATGCGCACAACTGCGCATGCATGGAAACGCGCGCATGTGCCCAGCCGTCCTGAAGCTAGTTAAGCTACTGGCAAGGACGGCGCCATTCGTGACAGCTTATAAGGCTTGGGAGCATTGCAGCGGCCTCCTTTTGAGTCCTTGGCTACCATCCCCTTATGTATTTTGACACGGAAGATGGCCTTTCTGTTGGCGATGGTCTCTGTCCGCAGGGTTACTGAGTTGCAGTCTTTGTCCTGTAAGCTGTCTTTCCTGGTGTTTCACAAGGATAAAGCTGTTCTCCATACCTCCCAGGAGTTTCTTCCTAAGGTGGTCTCTGAGTTCCACATCAATCAGGAGATTGTTGTGCCTTCCTTTTGTCCTGAACCTAAATCTGACAAAGAGAGGGATGTCCACTTTTATGATGTAGTTTTATGTGCATGGCACTGAGTCTGTCGGACCACGTCTACCATTCGCAAGGCTTATAAACTCAGGAAGAAACCTGTTCTCTTTCACATCACAGTGCATTCCACTAGGTCTGTTGGGGCCTCCTGGGCCTACAACAATCGGGTCTCTGCTGATCAGCTGTGCAAGGTGGCCACTTGGTCCTCTGTTCACACTTTTGCCAAACACTACCGTGTTGATTTCCTGGCTTCAACTGAAGCCAGCTTTTGCAGGAAAGTCCTGGAGGCAGTTTTGCCTGTCTGGAACTTTACTTTCCTGTGCATTATATTTCTTTATCCTTTGGGTCCAGTTGGCTCTTGTTCTGTGTGCTGTGTTAGTTATTCAGTGTCGATTGACACTTTGTTAGTTTGGGCTGTTCCATGTCTGGATAGTCCATGGGAGCTCTGGTATCATGGGGATCGGTGCTTGATCCTTTCCTTCATTTTCCCACCCTGGGAACTCAATGTTGGTACATCCCCATGGTACTTGTAAGCTATATTGGACAACAGAGAAAAGAGGATTTTAGTCTTACCTGTTAAATCCTTCTCTTAGTCCATATAGCTTACAGGTCTCCCACAAGGGAAAGGGACCTTACTTGGTTTCCTGTGGCTTGAGGGGGTGTCCTATTAGGTCCATGCTCACAGGAGTTTTCCTCCTCTTCTTGCTATCTAGTTCAGTAGGTTTTATGTCACAAATCTAGCTGGAGAGGAGGGGCTGGGTAGCCTGCTATGGAGGAGAGGGAAGCTCCGCCCCTGCAACTTCTTTGAAGAATTGTTCCAACCTACTAGGAGGAGCTGTCGCCTCCCCATGGTACCTGTAAGCTATATGGACTAAGAGAAAAGGATTTAACATGGAACCTGGGAGATGGGCTCATAACTTGACTGCATGCATTACTCTTGAGAGATGCCATGGCAGGGACTTTCCAAATAATTGCCCATACACTGGAGTAGGGAATCTTTCCTTGCCAGCTCTTGTGAACTACATATAACATTATGAAGAATTAATTTTTTGTTTACAGATGATGGTGTCCACAACAACTGAAATGTAAAAGTTTACCTATACCTGTCATGATAGGATGTTACCTCTGCACATGATGCATCTCTGTATATGTTTGAGGGTTTCATGTGCATTCTGTGGGTGCATCACCTTCGTCATTTGGCATCCTGATCCTTATCTACATATTTGGTGCACAATTGGGTGCCCTTTTACTAAACTATCTCTGGCACTACACATGTCATTGGAACATATCAATCATTACACATGTCTGTCACTACATGATGGGTGTCAGTGTTACATCTGGTATGAGCAGCACAGCAATGAAATGGTTAACATGTTACCTCAATCCTTCGAGGGCCAGAGGGGTATGCAGCGCATGTCAGAGTAATGCTTTGTATACCCTCTAGCACGTAGAGGGATGAACTGAGCAAGACTGTATGGTCTATTACTTTTACAAGGATAGGTCAACATTTACAGTCAGGTTTCACTATGAATCTAGGGTTTCACAACTTCAGGGACCTAGAACACACGCATATGTGGAACTACTTCTATAACAACATAACACATCTAATAGGGTATTTGTAAGGGGAATGGGGATGGGGATGAAGTTTCTTACCAAGAACCTGGAGAGTGCTGTCATCTCCTGTGTCACAGCCAACTGCCCTCGTGGACAGGTTATGCCCGATTAGCTTCTCTATCTTTCTCTCCTCTAGCTCTGAGAACTGGAGTATATACAGGCAATGCATATTTTGAAGTAACGTAGATCTGTGTGGCCTACTCTTGTTTCGTTTACTGGTGCAGTTATGGAATAGCTGCGGAACAGAAGTTTGTTTATTGTTCTGTGTGTATTTTTGCCTTACCGGCTGTTTTACCGGTAAGGTTGGTATCAGTCCCCTAGTTGTCTTGATCTTGCATCCAAAGCCATTTAGTTAGTCAATAAAGGTATAATTTTTACTCTACTAGTCTCCAGCAGGCCATGTCTCTGTACATTACAAATTACCTCATCATTGCCATCACTAACCTACCTAGATAGTTCATCAGCAACCACAATAAACTACAACTCTGCAATTCAACAGTGTTGACGTACCACTGCAAAGCCAGCACCAGCACTGCCCCAAACACTGCTTTATACCAAAGCTCATCAAGTAACACTGAAGTTGAGCCAAAAAACATCTTCAACAGCACCCGTCAACCAGTGATAAGTTATCCAACCGCTTAGCACTGAAAGACTGCCGCTAAAAATTAAATCTACAGTTTAAGCAGTGACATTGCAGAAATAGAAACATTAACACTACAGCAAAGTACTATTCTACGGAGTTTACATCCAACTCGCAGATAAACCACTTCGTTTGGCTCACGCTGCACCAAAACACAACCCAATTCAAAATATTTCTCAGTCAACTCTGCATCTTATCAACAGATGTCAAACTTGCCCTAAAAGAAGCGTCTTTCGTCCAATATGAAATACTGTTACCACTGGAGGAGACTTCCTTCCTTAGTAGGACTGGAACATTTCAAAAGACAAGGTCTTTGAGGTGGAGCCTTCCTGTCTCCTTATCAGGCTACCCTAGCCCCACCTTCCCATTTTTATTCCAGTGCATTGAAGAGGCTAGGAATATTTCTGCTTAGTTTAGCTTATTTTTATATTTTATGCTTAGGATGTCACAATTCCCCCATTAGGTGGGTTACAATTACCAATTATCTGTTTTTTAACTTTGATATTGTCAGATCTGATTTACTACCTTTAAAAATCATGCTTTAGGACTCTCCTCCCTGCCAATTTTGATGAGTATTCATAAGTTAGTTTGGGATGTAGGTGTGACTAAAGTTTATCATAGAGCTCTTTATCCCCTTAACGACCCTTGACAGTCATAGTACGTCATGGGTAAAAAGTGCCTGAACGACCCATGACGTACTATGACCATCATGGATTTCAGGGCTCCCTGCAAGGCTGCACGCCGTTCGGGGAGCCCTGAATGCGATCGTAAAAAAAAAATAAAAATGTTCCGTGGTCCTTTAGTGACCGCCGCGTGCCTGCGCGGCCGGTCGTTAAGGGGTTAAAACTATCCAACCAGTTTTTACTAAACTTGCAGGGTATGAAGGGACTACTAAGCCAACCCAGAATCCCAAACTTCATTGCTGGAATTGAACGTTATGGGCAAAGTAAGTGTCAAATAACAGATCTTTCACTGTAGAAGTCATATCAGACTGAGTGTAAGTGTGTTTATATTTATTATTAATGTGTATGATAGTCTCACTTTATGTCTATCTCTCCCCAGGTTTTGTCAGAAGGAAGCCTGATATTGTATTAAAGATTGAGCAAGGAGAGGAACCATGCATGAACAGTGTGCAGGACTCCCAGAGAATGAAGCTGTTGATGAGTTTTGTACAACAGACACAGGAAGAGGATTTGTGTGTGAATAATATACAAGAAACACAGGAAGATAATGATAATTGTGTGAGCATTGCACAAAAACCTCTGCAAGAGAGTCTGTTTGTGAGACATGTGCAAGAAACACTGGGTGAGGATTCATGCGTGACCCATCTACACGAAACATGGAGTGAGGAAACAAATACTTTATCTACAGGTGAGAAGCATGTTTTAGTAAGTAATGTGATTTCAACATACACACACACACACACACACTTTGGCCATAAAATCCTAATGCCCCTTGTGTCTTTGTTCAAGTCCCCCTTATCATATCTGAGATGAACATGACAATTGCTAACAGGATCACAGGGCACAAACTCCACCCACCTCATATGATAATGTTAACCTTTTAAGAACCAGTGGGATGTGCAGTGCTTTGATTGCCAGGGATAGGCAGTGTGTTGTGTACCCCTCTTGTACTCAAAGGGTTAAAGTGTTAAATAATCTCATGTACCCTGCCTACTTCAATTAAAACAAAAAAAATCCTGTATCAGCTATCATGTCCGCTTCCATGGACATTACATCCAGGACTCATTGAAGGTGCTATATTTTCAACAAAGGCAAAAAAGTCAAAATTCATTAAGATTTTTCTGTCCCTAGTAAGGTAAATGTAGGTTTATTAAGTGGTGTTACTTATACGTTAATTAACAACTGACAACTTGAACTGTGTCCTATTGCCAAATTGTTTCTATGCAGATATGTAAAAGAACATTTTGACGTACAGGGAGATGTAGATTACTTAACCCCTTAAGGACCAAAGAAGTGTGCAATGTGTTTAATACCTCTCTGGACCTTAATGGTATAACAGCATATACAAATACAGTGTATGTATGTTTATGAATTTGTCTCTATATAATTTATCATAACACTCAACTTGTCAGAGTCCCCAGACTGGCTATAATTAGTTTGGCTCTGATTTCATAATCTTGATAATGAGAGAAACAGACTGAGATAGGCACAAATACTAATTCAACCATGCACTGAGAGACTTAAGTAGAGTTAGAGAGCGTGCATAAGGGCATGCAAAAAAGTGGGTGCAAGTGAGACACAGTAAGAATATGGGTGAGAGAGAACGCACGAGAGCTTTTAAGATAATCTGACAGTCTAAGGGCAAAAGTGAGTAGTAGTAATGTGAGAGAGTCTGTGAGTGTAAATTTGACTCTGTAGGTTATACAGTGAGTGCACACTGAGTGTCTGTATACACACCCTTGGCATCGTCAGGATGTTTCTGATCCTTTTTCCCAAATGTTCGGAAATGTCAAAACATGCTGTATTAGTCATTTAAGGACAAGAGCAGTGTGCAACTCAATGCAAATAAATACACTGCACACCAGCCGGGTCCTTGAAGAGTAAACCCATTAAATGGTGGGGTTTTAGAGCATTTTTTTTCCTTCTGGGGGGCCCAGACACCTTTTCAACATTTTGCTATGCATCTGTTTAGGTGTGTATCCATTGGATATAGTTATGCATGCAAACTGTTTGTTTTTTCCAGGCTAGGAAAGGTTGAAATAATGTTTGCATTTTATTATAAGATGTGATGTCATAATTACCATTTTTAAAATATTCTTCTAATATCATACACATATCAAACAAATATTAATCTGTAGCTAAGTTAACAATTTGTTTTAATGCTCTGAATCTCCTGAGTACACAGGTACCAAAACATGCAGGACCTTTACAAATCCCAAATTAAAGGAACTCAACTGAGTATTTTCAAATACATCAACACAAATTCCATTGTTTACATGGTAGACCTACCATAAAATGGCTCAATAGTCATATTGTTGGATATGTATTCTGAAAACGGACAGCCTAAACAGCTCCAGGCTGGCTACAACAATGGTAGTCTCAGAATGACCGTAACATAAAGTGTATATACTTGCAAAATCTCAAGGTCTGGCTGGTAAGATGGGGGCTCTGGAACTGATTGCAATTAATGAGCAGTATAAGCTTACAGGTGATACTAAAAACTGGTTGAATTATCCATATGACTGGCCAGTTATTCTTGGACAATGTTCACTTTTTAGGAGGCAAATAAAATGAATTAAACATATGTGGGATATGCTTTTGTGTACAGCAAAGCTTTAACCTAGTATGATGATGATGATGGAGGGTCCATTGGAAATGTAGAAGTCTTGTGGGTTGACACTGGGCTGTACATAATAAAAAGCAGTTGTTGGACATTTGCTTCAAGCCCCCTAATATTGGGAATTTTGAAGCCTAGCTGCTACTTGAGATAGAAATGGCTTCTTAGTTAAGAAATCTGAACATACTGGTAGATTTTAACTACCCTGAAATGTGACATCCAGTCCAACACATGAGAATAATATTCTCAGAATGCTTAATGAAAATGTCATACCTCAATGAGGAGCCAGCTAGACCTAGTGTTTTCAAACCATTCTGAAATGGTAAACAGATGCAGGTAAGGGAGCATTTAGTCAGCAGTCACCACAATATGGTAGCCTTTGAAATGTATGAGAAAGCCATTAACAATTGTTTGACCAAAGCATTCAAATTTAAAAGTGCAAATTTTACAATGCGAAAAGTATGATTGGAGTACACTCAGTGGAGTGTAATCTTTAGAAATGTGCAATATACATGGAAAATGTTCAAAATAGTCTTAGATAAATATACAAGTTTATGGAATTTATATTGCCTGACTCCAGGGACATGTAGTTCCAGGGCACTGGGGAGGTACATTTTTCTCAAATTTAGCCCTGCTTCTGGCAAACAGACCTGGACCGACAGCCCCCCTGTTTGTAGGGATCTGACATAAAAATAATAATAATTTTACAGATAATAACGCTAAAGACGTGATACCTGAAATTATATCATTTAATTTTGGTGTCAGTGTCCCTTTAACCAGCCCCCTCACATCTCCTCCTATGACCCATTACTGCTGCCCTCACCTAACATGGAGGATGGCTCTGCCTAAGTCACTCCCTCCTCTCCAATGGCGTCACATCTGCTGTGCACGGGAAGTGACGTATTCTTACCCACCTCCGCTGTTGTTTGCGGTGCGGGTTCGGGGCAGGTGATTAAGGTGAGATGGTAGGGGCCTGGGAGACTCCGTGGGACTGGGGTAAGGGGAGCTGGGAGACCAGGTTAGGGGTCCCGGTGAATCCAATGTAAGGAAAGCCAGGATGGGGGTTCGGAGGTCCATATTAACCCATTGAAGACCAGAGTAGTGTGAAACTCATTGTGATGTACACCCCCTGCAGCTCCTCAAGGTGTTAATGTTGTATAATGATATATAATTGGGGGAGGCAGTATGGGAGTTAGTGTCACAGAATTACACTGTGTAGCGATAGTCCATGTTGTCCTCAAGGAGTCAAATGAATAGTGAAATACAATTGCCCTGTATAAGGGACATGCCCTCGGGTCATCAAGGGGTTAATTGTGTATTGAAAGACACCCTGTATAAAGGACATGTCCTCTGGTCATCAAGGGGTTAATTGTCCTCTGTCAAGGGGTTAATGTTGTATAATGAGAGATAATTGGGGGAGGCTGTATGGGGGATAGTGTCACAGAATGACCTTGTATAGTGGTAGTCCTTGTTGTCCTTAAGGGGTCAATTGTATAATAGACAATTGCCCTATCTAAGGGACATGTCCTTGGGTCATCAAGGGGTTAATTGTCCTCTGGTTGTTGAGTGGTTAATTGCATATATTGAAGGAAGTTCTGCTCTGTATATGGGATATGTCCTCTGGTCATCAAGGGGTTAATTGTGTATTGAAAGCAAATTGCTCTGTATAATGGATGTTACCTGGAAGCCAATGGGTTAATGTTATGTACTGGAAAAAAAATGGGGAAGGGGTAATTGATATCTATGTGGTGTAGCAGTAGTGGCATGGAATAACTCTGTATAATAGCTTTTCTGGTCTGCAAAGCGTTAATATTGTACATTGAAATAAAAAGCCCTGTATAATGGACCTTTTCTGTGGACATCAATGGATCAATGTTTTGAAGTAAATGAAAATTGGGGGGGGTGGGGGTAGAGCCAGTGTGATGGATCAGAAGGTTAATGGGGATAGTGGCATGGAATACCCCCTGTATATTATCTATTGAAGAAATTGTGGATGGCGGTGCCATTCGTGGGTTTGAATTATAATGGTGGAGCAGTGACACAGAATGACCCTGTGTGGTGATTGGGTAACGACCAGCGTAACACTGAGAGTCACTAAGTGCACAGACACACGGAGCCATTGTTGTGACATAACAGCTGCATCCTTTATAGTTAATTACTACTTAAATTGAGATCTAGCCAGGATCCTGTAGGTTAATTTTATTTAACTAATAATATGCAGAAGTTGGGCAGTTCTGGGGCAAACAAGTTTCACCATTGAAAACACACAAAATCCCATTGCAATGGATGCTTTAATCCTTTGAGTTCCAGATAGGTACGGAATGCATTGCTCTGCAATGCGTTCCGTAACCCTCTGGTACTCAGAGGGTTAACTCAAATGGTAGAGCATGCTGTAGCAATGATTTTGTGAATGCTAGCATTATGTGGGGTTAACCATTTGAGTGCCAAAGGAGTATCCAACGCATGCTTCAGACTCAGGGTTAAAAACCCATTTCAGTCAGCGAAGATGCATTTGTACGTTTATGCCTTAATAACCTGGGTGCCAGATCATCCCTTTAACCCCTTAAGGACCCATGACGGTCCTGCACCGTCATGGGTTGTTATACCCTTAACAACCCACGACGGTCCAGGACCGTCATGGCTTAAATGATAGCAGCGTGCCTCCGTGCACACTGCTATCTTTAATTCCAGGCTGAGACTGAGCGCTCCCAGACCAGGGCATTCAGTCTCAGCCCTTCTTTCTTCTATCGGTTCATGCGATCTCTGTATCAGCGATCACATGTACCGGCATTCTGAGACAGAGGTAAGCACACAACGCATGCTTACCTCTGTGTGTCTCCTCTTTTTCTGTTTCCCTTGCTAACAAAGTAAGGGAGACAGAAATAGACGGGAGACACCTAGTGGGAAAAAAAAACAGCAGCTGGGGGTATTAACCTCTTCACTGCTGGTGCAGGAGGCTGGCTAAATGCAGGTCAATTTTTGACCTGCAATTATACACTTGTGTTTTTTTTTTTTTTTTGGTTTTTTTTGGTTTTTTTTTAATAAAAAAAACACAACTTTTTACAAAAAAAAAAAAAAAATTATTTAAAAAAAAAAATATATAACTAAACAATATTGCAAGTGTGATTGTTGTGGAGCCATGTAATACACTTATATACACCACCAAATGCCAGGTGTCAAAATAGGGTGGGAAAAAGGGACATGGGGATTTTCACCCAGGGGGGGACAGTGGCCACTTTAAACTGCGCATTTTGTAGGTATGACTGACCGGTCATACTTTTCATGCAGTCTCCATAAAAATTTAACCCTTTGTGGCCAATTGATCCCAAGAGAATAATCAAAAATGGTGTGGTTTTTTTTTACTTTTTTTTTTTTTTTTTTTTAATTTTCATAAAGTAAATGGTGGGTTATCTATATAATTGGGGTATCAAAAGAAAGCCCTATTTGTGCATAGAAAAACAGTATATAATTTATGGGGGGGGGGATAAAAGAGATCCCCTTTAAACTTCTATCATACATTGGAATATCTTGGACTTTCACTGAAGTCCCTGTGTGCCATCTCTCATTACTCTTTGAAGTCATTTTTGTATGGTTTAACGGTGATTCAGGATCCCAGAGCACCCACAGTAACACCTAATGACTGTATGGTGATGACAAGAGTTCTCCACCTTATGCCATACAAGCAATAGCAGGCATTGATTGGCTGAGAAAGTCAGCTGTGGCTCTCAGCTTATCACTGCCCGCTACCCCTGGTGTAGAATAAGGTGGAGTGTAACTCTTGAAGACCTTATATAAATACTATTTTGGTTGAAATTATTTTGTGTATCAGGACATGTAGATTGTCATGAGGGACAAGTAGACTGGGCTCCCATTTTAGTCCCTTGGACAAGTAGTTTATGAAAAGTGGGTTTGAGGATGGAAAGGGGGCACACATGGAGGAGGAAGCTGGAGGTGAAAGCAAGAATGCCTCCTGCAGCCCCATTGTCATGGCTGCCTCCATATGGAGGGTTATGGTTATGCAAATGAGCACAGGAAGGGAAAGTGGGTAAGTGTCACAGATTCAAGAACGAGAACTGGACCAGTACTGAAGGTAACACAATCTTTTTTAAGGAGCACAACATACAGGACAATGGTAACAGCAAGAACTACAGGCAAAGTAGAGGACGTCAGGAAGGATCCCGCTGCTGTAGTGGTACTGACTAGTTCCAGAAGGCAGAGGAGGGAACCTGTCTCAGGTCCGCACCTGAACAGACAATATCCTGAGAAGGCAATTGCGCTACAGGTCCGCATCTGTATAGACAATGCTCCCAAGGAGACCAACTGCGCTACAGGTCCGCACCTGAATGCCACAGAGGTACAAAGACGAGAGGAAGTCCACCAGAGCCACCAAGGGCACCCACTAAGTTTTCCACTGGAGTGTTAGTGTGCTGGGTGTGCAGTGGACAACCCCGGGCAATGCCAAGGTGGGTAGTCATACAAGCCGGAATAGGATAGAGCGAAACTTAACCCAGGCCCGCAGGTTTGCACCAGATTGGATGTCAGACAAGCCAGGGATCATATACAGAGCGGGTAGTCAGACAGAGCCACAGGTCAACACCAGATCAGGTACTCAGGCAAGCCGAAGGTCATACACAGAATGGTTAGTCCAGAGCTGCAGGTTTGCACCAGATTGAATGTCAGGTACGCCAAGGGTCATACACAGAGCGGGTAGTCAGACAGAGCCACAGGTCAACACCAGATCGGGTACTCAGACAAGCCTAAGGATGAAAGCCCAATAGTTGCCACAGAGGACTGGAGAGCAGTGAGATTAAGTGATTTGAGGTTACTTGTGAAACATCGTGAGGAAGCGGGTATTGCGGAAGATGTGCAAGCAGTGCTGAATGTTAGAAGATGGTGATCGGATAGTGGAAGAAGGAAGATATTAAAATCTGAAAGTGTATAGCCTGTAGTGAACACAAGGTCTATGAAATTACCATCCTTGTGAGTACTAGCATCTGTCCACTGGTGTAGTCCGAATGCAAATGTTAGAGAAAGAAAGCGGGATACACATGTCAGTTGATGCCTCCCAAAAGAAGGAAAGGCATGTCTGATGACAGGAAAAAGGAAAGGCGTGATTCGAATTCGGAAGGGAAATTTGAAGATGTACGTGTGGAGGTAAGTGGGGGATAGATAACCGCAACCTGTAGAGAGACTGGAGCAAAAATACAGACAGTATGTGACTCAAAGAGGAGAAGCAGAGTGAGGAGGGTGCAGAAAGTGATTTGTGACTGCAGTATAGCAATCCCATACCTCACCCACGTCCATTTGGTTGTGGAGTGTGAGAGGAGGGACTACCATAGGAGATTGCTGCCTCTATTGCAGAGTCAGATTGAGATATACAAGTTTCCTTTGCAGCAAATGAGTTTAGGCACTGGGAGAAAGATCATGCACAGTGTTATATTTGTTAATAATGAAGTGAGAATTCCAGAGAGCTCAGGGAAAGGGAGGAAACTGAGGCTGAAGATAGGGAATGATTAGGTTTCAGTTGTTCCTATATTGACTGGAGGTAGAGGATTTGTGAGAGGTATTCACAAGCAAAATTTCCCCCTCCCACCCCTTTTACCTAGTGTAAGCCATCTCTTCTCAGATGTGGAATCTGGTTGTAAGACCAGACAGATAACAGCAGGGGACAATCTTCTTTCTGCCCCCCCTTGACAAGTTTTTCAGGTTTTTCCCTTATCTTAATTGAAGATTATCCCTCTCTGCAGTCTACATGGGCACCTCCCTTCTGCTCTGGCTGAACAGTAAAAGGGGCGGGAGGGGGATACTTTGTCATTAAATTACTCTTGAACTACAACTCTGACAGAATTGAAATAACACTCTCAAAGGTCCAAATACTATGATGATTAATTAGAGCTGCTTTTATTATGAAACATTACTGTCCCTTTAAGTTATTAGTATAGTGTGAGATGATAAAATAAAAAGCTCTCAAGATGCCAGTTGACACAAAATTGTATTACCTCACTGAAAGACTATTTTTAAGACCTAGTTATAGCCTGCTGTAGAAACTAGGCTACCAGAAATACCTGGGGAAGGTGCACTAAAGGGTGACAAGAGACCAGGTTAGCAAAGTTTTGTCGAAGGCACATCACCAGTATTCAGTACAATGTCTATGCCGTCATATTCCTGTCAGTCCACCATAATATGCTGTCATTGCCGTGAATCCACCATGCCTTTTAACAGTTTTACAATTTTGCACTTAAAACATCTACAATGGCTCATTTCCATATGGAAATGCAGGTTAATGAGATATTCTTATTCATGTAGGTGAGTTTATATATTAATGTGGCACGTCACCAAATGCACTGAGCTCCAATAGCAACCTTTCCTATTAGAGTTTACAGTCCCAGCATGTTGAGATCTCCCTGTAGCTTTCTATGCAGCTACAGCCATGGTCAGAACCCTCCCTTAACCTCTTAGTGACCGGACTGTTTTACAAATTTTGTACCCTTAGTGACAATGGCTGTTTTTGCATTTCTGCAGTGTTTGTGTTTAGCTGTAATTTTCCTCTCTCTCATTTATTGTACCCACACATATTATATATTGTTTTTCTCGCTGTAAGGAGGGCTTTCTTAAGATGTCATTATTTTCAGCATATCATGTAATGTATTTAAAATAATAATAAAAATATATTAATCACTATTCCTGACTTTTTTACTTGAAAAATCTTTTACTTATCTACAAAAGGTAATTAAAAAAGCTCCTAAATATATCCTAATATTTGTTCTGAGTTTAGAAATACCCAATGTTTACATGTTGTTTTGCAAGTTATAGGGCAATAAGTACAAGTAGCACTTTGCTATTTCAAAACCATTTTCTTCAAAATTAGCAATAGTGACATTGTAACATTGATATCTGTCATGAATCACTGAATAACCCCCCACATGTTTATATTTTTTTAAAGTAGACAACCCAAGGTACTAAACATGGGGTATTTTGCCTTTTCATGTGACCTTTTTAACACCAATCTATGTCAAATTTTGAAGAGAAACTTTTTTTGGTGCTTTTTTTGATACAGATTGCAATTTAGGAATGCATTTACTGAGAATTTAAAGTGTTACTGCCATACAACACCCAATATGTGTTCAGCACCATCTCCCGAGTACAGTGATACCACTCATGTATATGTTTATCTGGGTCTTTGGGGGCTAAAAGGCCTTATTTGGTAGGTGCGCATTTCAGTTTTCCAACTTGGAATTTTGATGTCTGGTCAACATGCACCCATGTCCTATTTGGGACATTTTTGAAGCTGGCCAATGTAATTTACTCCCATCAAACCATATATTTTTGAAAGGTAGACACCCTAGGGTATTTCATATGGTAGTATTTTTACACTTTCCATGCACTAATTCTGCAACCAGCATTTGCCAAATTTTTGGGTAGCAATTATTTTATTTTTCACATACATTGTACTTCAGGCATGAATTCACAGAAACTGTTATGTATTACTGCTAAACAACACCCCAATATGTGTTCAGCAACATTTCCCGAGTACAGTGATACCACCCATGTATAGGTTTGTTTGGTTGTTGGGGGAGGTGCAATGCCAAACCTCTGACATGTGCTTGTCATTTTTCCAATTTGACATATCTTATTTGCCTGTTTTCTTTTTTGGGACCTTTTACATATCCCAATTTATTTTATTTCCATGAATTTGCATATATTTGAAAAGTTGACACCCCAAGGTATTGTATATGGAGTGTTTTGATGCCTTTGATGCAACTGTCTTAGCCAAAAAAACTGGAGAAAGTATATGCTGGTAATTTTTTATTTTTACACACACATTTCTTTTTGACTGTGATTTTGGAGAGACTGTTGTAGGTTACTGCAAGAAAATACCCCAGGTTGTTTTCTGCAAGGCCTTCTGAGTACACCCATGCCCCCCCCCCTATTCATAGGTTTGCCAGGAGTTTGGTAAGGTTCAGTTACAATTCTAGGACTTGTCATTAGAGTATTTCTTCTGATAGGCCTATCATTAGTTTGGGGCCTATTGCCTACTCTAGTTTTATTTAGTGCCATGAATTTGTATATATTTGAAAAGTTGAAACCCCAAGGTATTGAACATGAAGTGTTTTGATGCCTTTGATGTAACTGTCTTAGCCCAAAAAATTGGAGAAAGTATGTGCTGGTAATTTCTCAATGTTCATTTTTGCACACACATTGCTTTTTGACTGTGACTTCAGAGAGACTGTTGTAGGTTACTGCAAATAAATACCCCAGGTTGTTTTCTGCAAGGCCTTCTGAGTACACCCATGCCCCCAATGCATAGGTTTGACAGGGGTTTTGGTAAACTACAGCACCAATTTTAGAACTTGCTTATAAAACTGGAGCAGTTACATGTAAAAGTCTCAGGAACAGTAAAAAAAAAAAAAAATAACAACTCAGGAACAGTAAAACAAAATTAACTCAGGAACAGTAAAGAAAATGTAAAAATGGTAGCATTTGAAGCAGTCACCAATGCAGAGTCCAGGTTCTCCAGGGCAATCGGGACAGTAGAATGTGGTTTCCTTTCTTTACCCCCTCTTATAACACTCTGCATCTTTTTTGGGGTTTCTGCTGTGTCATAGTAGGGGGAATTTTAAAAATAAAGTGGGTAGCCCCAACTCTGCTTTCCTCCATCACCGCCCGCAGAGCAGGTGCATCTTGGTACAAAATCCCTGAAATGACCTGGAGCTGAAACTGTAAAAAAGTCAGTTTCACTCCAGGGTTTGCTTTTTTGTACAGTATAAAAGCGTTGTAGGTTGCAATTTGCATAAGATAAATTACAACCTTTTTGTACCAGGCCCTTGTCTTCCTCATAATTAGGTAGGGCTGTAGCAGCTGATCTGCCAGATCAACCCCACCCATATGCCGGTTATAGGCCTTGATGCACACTGGCTTGTTTGTGACCTCCGCTCTGCCATGTACAGAGACCTCTACAGTCCTCTCAGTGTGGATGGTGGTGAGAAGACATACATCCTTCTTGTCTCTGTACTTGACTGCCAAGAGCTCCTCTTGGCGCAGAGCTGAGGTCTCCCTCCTTCGCAGCTGGGTGCGTGCCAGTTGTTCCGGGAATCCTACGTGGTTTTTGCGAATAGTACCGCAAGCTGCTGTTTCAAAACAATACAGTAGCCTGAACAAAGGGACACTTGTATAAAAATTGTCAAGATACATGTAGTACCCTTTGTTCAACAGGGGGAGAATTAGGTCCCAGACACTCTTACCACTGGTTCCCAGATGTTCTGGGCAACTTGGAGGGTCAAGGTGGCTATCCTTTCCCTCGTACACCCGGAAGGCCTGAGTATACCCGCTCTCGCTCTCACAGAGCTTATACACTCTCACTCCATACCTGGAGCGCTTGGAAGGAATATACTGCTTGAATCCCAACCTTCCCTTATATTTCATCAGGGATTCATCCATGCAGATATCCCTTCTAGGTGTATAAGCCTCTGCAAACCTGGCAGCGAAGTGGGTAATCAGGGGGTGGATCTTATACAGCCTGTCAAACTGGTGGTGATCCCTAGGGGGGGCACAGGCTGTTGTCAGCGAAGTGCATGAAATTAAGTATAATTTCATACCTCTGCCTATACATACACTGGGAGTAAAAGGGGGTACAGCGGATGGGGCTAGTGGTCCAGTATGAGCGGATGGAGGGCTTCTTGATGAAGATGCCTATCAGCATCGTAAGTGCCCAGAATTTGCAAAATTCTGGCACATCAATGGGGGCCCATGGCTGCTTTGCCAAAAAAGTTTGTGGCTTAGCAGTACGGTACTGCTGGGCATATAAATTTGTTTGGGAGACAATTTCCCCCAAGACATCATCCCCTAGAAAGAGCTCTATAAACTGCAGGGTGGTAAATCCTGTGACATCAAGATTGATGCCAGGATCTGCAGTGAAAGGAGGGATATCTGGCCTTTGAAGATTAGGCGCTACCCACTCCTCTTCAGCTGGAGCAACACGTCTCCTTCTGGCGGGGGACCTAGCAACCACAGATACATCACTAGATTATGTATTTGAGCACTGACCAGGGTCAAAGTCCATTGTCATTAAGGGGTTAAATAGCATAGAAGTACTGTAGTAAACATGTATTTCACAAGTGCCAATGAGAACTGATATGTTTGTAAGGAAGATGGATTGCAAAAAAAAAAAAAAAAAAAAAAAGAGACAAGGAAATTGCCAAAGTATAAATGTAATACTCCCAAGATAATATGAATTCTTATCTTGGATATGCAAGCTGATATCAGGGCTCTGCTTTTGTAAACAGGTTGAACTACACACAGGATCTTTCACCTTCTTTGTGAAACGCCGTGCTTCATAGTCTTGAAATTTCTAAATTTAAAAACACATTAGTATAACCATTAATTATTAATAGACATAATATGCAGCTATATAAGGGCCTGTTTTGCTCTAAAAAGAAGTGTATTATTTATTTCATAATTGGAACTTTCTTAAAATACTTGATTTTCTCATGCAGAGTTCAAGAAAATAAGTTTGGGGGGACATAAAGTAGCAGAAGCAAATGAAGCTTTAAATATCTGTAGTAGTACAGACATTAATGTGGGGTAGAAGTACTGGATGAGGTGAGAGGAAAGCAGGTCGAGTGTGCATGTAGTGGAGTGTTAGGAGGATAGCAGGTTAGTCAATTTTTCACTTCTGTGACTGATGAGAGAGACCAGCATAGCAGGAGGGGAACAGAGTTGAGTAGAAGGATATCAACAAGGGGATATATTTTCCCAGATAGAATCTACATTTGTTTTGAAGAAGGTAGCAGTGTATTGAGGTTGTATAGAGTTTGGGAGGGGGTAGATGGAGGATAGAGATGGGAGTCAGAGGTAGAGAAGAGACTGATTGGGTTGGATTTCTGCATGTGACTTAGTTGTGAAACATATTGTTTTTTTTAGACAGGCACAGAGTGGAATTAAAGCAGGAAAGGAGGAATTTGTAGTGGAGAAAATCTGCCAGTGAGCCCGGCTTCCTCCAGAGCCTTTCAGCTGAACGAGTAAAGGAGCCATTGTTTTTATTAAGCCAAGGCCATGGATTACATATATTAGGAGCGGAGGAGAGAGAGGTGCATGCAGGTTCAAAGTGGAAGACGAAACTTAGTTGTATGTTTTGACAAGGCTGTTAGTGTCTGCTTTGGGGGGGACTGATGAACGTCCTGGAATGGAGAGCAGTAAGATTGAGTGACTTGAGGTTGATTTTGAAGCGGGGAGAGGAGGTTGGGACTGCAAAGGAAGTTTGAACAGTGCTGAATGTTACAAGGTGGTGTTTGGATACTGGAAAAGGGAAGATATTAAAATCAGAAAGCACACAGCCTTTAGTGAATACAAAGTCTAAGAAATTGCCATGCTTGTGAGTACTATTAGCCGTCCACTGGTGTAGTCCAAAAGCAGATATTACAGAGCAAAAGCAGCTGCCCTGGAATCAGAGGGATCACCAACATGGCAGTTGAAGTGCCCCAGAAGGAGGGGACAGTGTGCCTGATGACAGGAAAAAGGAAAGCCATGATTCAAAGTCAGAAAGGAAATTTGAAGGTGTTCATGTGGAGGTAGGTTGGCACAATTCAAAAGAGAAGAAGCAGAGTGAGATGGAGGCAGAAATTGGTTTGTAACGGCAGTGTTTAGAGAGTAGCAGTCCAGTTGGGCGTGGACTGAGAGAGGCGGGACTATATCACGGTTCCTGTGATCTAGCTGTCACTCCTTGTTGTGGTGCTCTCCCATTGGCTGAGTGTTGTTTGGCCCGCCCAGTATGGCCTTCATATACTGGGCCTCTGGCACCTGTCAGGTGCCCTTTCGTGGTGTTCCTGTACCAGTATTCCTGCGTTCCTGTGTACCGACTTGGCCCGTCTGACTACTCTCATTGGTTCCTGCTCCGTGATTTGACCCGGCCTGGCTGACGTTCCTGCTCCGTGATCTGACCCGGCTTGTCTGATGTTCCTGCTCCGTGATTTGACCCGGCCTGGCTGACGTTCCTGCTCCGTGACCTGACCCGGCTATCCTGACAACCCTGCTGTGTTCCAGCTGTTATCCTGATCCAGTGCCGCTTGGGTGACATTCTGACCTCCGCTGTGCTGATATAGAGCAGTCCATGTTGTTGCCTCCGATTCACTGGGCCTTCCCGTTAACACTTGCAGATCACTGTTGTCTCAGTAAACATTGAGCCTTCCATTAACACTTGCAGAGCACTGTTGCCTCCGTTACCCTGAGCCTTCCACTTACACTTGCAGATCATTGTAGTCTCTGTTGCAGAGAGCCTTCCGTTAACACTTGCAAAGCATTGTGGCCTCCGTTACCCTTGCGGTTCGCAGTGAACTCGTTACCGCACCGTCTGGTGCTATTGGGCGATTCCATCGGCTCTTGCAGTGTACTTGGTCTCCGTTACCACACCGGTTGGGTGCTATTGGCTGTAACATCTCAGCTCTTGCAGTGTACTTGGTCTCTGTTACCGCACCGGTTGGGTGCTATTGGCTCTAAAACACATCAGCTCTTGCAGTGTACTTGGTCTTCGTTACCGCACTAGTTGGGTGCTATTGGCTTTATACACCTTAGCTCTTGCAATGTACATAGTCTCCGTTTACTGCACCGGTCGGGTGCTCACGGCTCAACGTGTGCTAGCTGTTGCAGAGTATTGTGGCCTCCGTTCCCTACTCAGCACAAGTAGTAGTCTCAGTCCAGCATTATTGACTGGTGCTCTTACATCTTGCACCACAGTCTCTCTTCTTTACCATCTTATGGGCGTTGTCAAACACACCACAACAGAGACTGATTGCTTTCCATGAACTTTAACCCATGCTGTACCTGTAATGCTTGTTTATGCCTGTCCTGTGGCAGTATATATTAATTTCCCTGTATACTGGGCCTGAGAGGGCATCTGTACATTATTGTCTATTTCCAGTCAAACTATATTGCCTGTAGGAGGCATTCTTTCATGTCTTTTAATAAAACTGTGTTTTATTCTACCTACTGGTCAGAGTGTCTTACAAAACCGTTACAGACTACCATAATAGATTGATGACTTTAAATCTGTTTAAGATTGAGACAGCCAAGTTTCAGTTAGGGCCAGTAACTGGGAGAAAAACAGATCATGCACACTGTTAATTTATTAAAAGGATGGTAATGTTTCACAATAAAAGCAGCTCCAATTAATCATCATAGTATTTGAGCCATAGAGTGCTATTTCAATACTATCAGAGTTGTAGTTCAAGAGTAATTGAATGATAAAGTATCCCCATCCTGCCCCTTTTACTGATGTAACACTGCTCACCTCAGTGCAGCAAAAGTGTCCAGGTGGATCTCAGAGAGGCACAATCTTTAATTTGCATAAGGGAAAAACCTGTAAAGGGGGGCAAGGTTTTCCTTATGTTCACAGTAAGAAGATTGTCCCTTGTTGTGAGCGGTCTGGTCTCAAGACCAGATTCCACATCTGACAGGAGGTGGCTTACACTAGGTAAACGAGGCGGGAGGGGGAAACTTTCAATTACTCTTGAACTACAACTCTGACAGTATGGCTCAAATACTATGACTATTAATTGGAGATGCTGTTTAGTAAGGGAGCAAACTCTTCAGAGACCACAGGAAAAGGAAGAAACTGTTGTTGAAGACAGGGAATGTTGATCAGTTTTGAATTCTTCCTACAGTGAGTGGAGGTAGAGTGTTTGAGAAAGGAAAGGGGGCCAGGGTTTGGTGAGATCTCTAGCTGCAAGTAGCAGATGAAGAGAGAGGGGAGGTGAATGTTTTGTGTGCACAGGGTTTCCTGTTTGTGTAGGGTAGGGGGAATCAGGAGCAAAGAAAAGTGAAGAGTTAGGGAGTAGAGGTGAGTGTGGAAGAGAAGTGAAGGAAACATGTGAACAGAGAAGTAAGGAGAACATGGAAGGGAGAAGGAGCCAGACATTTTAGCGATGAGTACAGGCATAAAAATAAACACAGTTTGGTATTTCAGCATTGTTAGTGTAGAGGGAGGGGTTATAGCACATAGGAATGGGCCAGTGGCACCTTCTCAGTATGATAATGTTTACAGACCAGAGTCTGCTTTAATTTTTTTTCCACCCTCCAGATGTTGAATTGTGAAGCTGACATTTTAAGAGGACTACAGAGTTCTCACATTCAAGTCTGTGCTATTGATCATTCCTTGCTGAACTGGTTTGTGGGGTATTGTTTCTCCAGTGGATCCTGCTTTGCATCTCTTGACCACCTTTACTGGCTGTGTATTCTAATAGACCCAGTTAACCAACATTCACTCAAAATATGAAGTGACCTAGGCACATCCTGTAGGTGAATATATTTATACAGAGCCAGAAGGATGGAGGACCCACTGTGTGTGTTTGTGTGTGTGTGTGTGTGTGTGTGTGTGTGTGTGTGTGTGTGTGTTGCAATAATATATATATTTTTTCTCTCTGTGATTTATAAGACTGTGGACAGACGCAAGGAAGATAGTTTACTTTTCAGAAGACATATTTATTCAGTGTTTAGAATATAATTTTTTTTTTATTATTTAATTGGTTGTTTATTGACATGTCATTTTAAAAACTGAGTAACTTTCCTATGTCCATCCTAGTAAACTGTAAACAAGAAGACTCAAGTACTCCAGAGCACTTCCCAGACTGGACGGTAAGAAAACTCATTATAAAAGAAGAATATGAGTGGGACTCGGACAAGCAGAGTAACTCTCCTGAAAACTCGCTACTAGAATCTGCCTTGAAAAATTCAGACTATTCCTCCTCTACCCAGTTTAATATAGAAGAGCGTACAAAAGAGAGAATGTGGAATACACAAGAACAGACCGAGGAGCATACATTTCAGCAAACAAGCGCTAATGGACATAAAGATTTCGAATGCACTGAATGTGGAGAGAATTTTGACAAATCAGAATTTGTCATACACCGCTGTAGAGAGAGAATATATATGTCTTCTCAATGTGAAGACAGCTTCACATGGGATTCCCGTTATGTTACACAACAGATAGGGCCAAATGGAAAAATGTACTATGTTTGCACTGTTTGTGGGAAAACCTATGCCTACAGGTCCCATTTTGTCATACACCAGAGATCTCACACAGGAGAAAAACCTTTTCCCTGTACAGAGTGTGACAAGAGCTTTACTTGTACCTCTCATCTTGTAGCGCATCAGAGAACTCACACTGGTGAGCGTCCGTATGTATGTCCTGAGTGTGGTGAGGGCTTTACTCAAAGTTCAACTCTGATTATACATCAGAAAACACACACTGGAGAGAAACCATATGAATGTGCAGAGTGTAAAAAAAGCTTCTCTCGCCATTCACATCTTGTCCTACATCAGAGAACACACACAGGAGAAAAGCCATATTCATGTACAGAATGTGGAAAAAAGTTCAGCAGCCTTTCCAATCTCACTTCTCACCATAGGACTCACACTGGAGAGAAGCCATATCTGTGCAAAGAGTGTGGGAAAGGATTTACTCAGAGCTCAGCCTTGGTTTTGCACAAGAAAATCCATACAGGTGAGAAACCCTATCCATGTAATGAATGTGGGAAAAGCTTTAGTCGCACATCTCATCTTGCACTACACCAAAGAACCCACTCTGGGGAGAGGCCGTATGTGTGTCCTGAATGTGGAAAAACTTTTCTTCGGAGTTCTCATCTTGTACTGCATCAGAGAACTCACACTGGCGAGAGACCATATTTATGCAATGAATGTGGGAGAACATTCACTCAAACATCACACCTTGTAAAACACCAAAAATGTCATGTAATAGAAAAATCACAACACATCCTTAAAGGAGAGAATTCTGTACTGCCATCCTGTTAAAATTCTAGAAGTGCTTCTCTGTCTGTAGCTCACAAAATAGATTACCGTTGACCTAGTGTTCTAGCCAAGGGAATGGGAAGGGACGTGTACTAAAAGGCATTATTTCCATTTGGCAGTTATTAGCTGTGAGGAAGCTTCAGAATTAATTTCAAACAAAAGAAAATGCCATGTAGCTCTGCTACTTAAAGTTCATATTTTTTTTTTTTTGCTTGTCTTGCTTTATTTCAGCAAGAGAGTATACTATCAACCTGCTTTCAGATGCTAACTGCACTTCATCAAGAAGACAATCATCAGGTTTTTGGGCGCATAAATGAAAATTTCTTGTTATTAAGGAGGAAAACATGAAAAGTACAAATGTTAAGTATATGTTACAGTTGACTGTATAGTTTAATTATATCATGGAATCCCTAATTATTCCTTTAAATAACTGAGTTAAAGTGTAAAATGCAAAAAAGGAAATTACACATTAGTTATTTTGTAGAATAACTATGTTCTCCAATATAGCATCTATTATAAAGCTGTTCATTTGTGAAACACCCAGAAAATTATGACAATCTTTTAACGTGTAAAATGGCTAAAAGAATCAAACTATATTGAAGATTTAAAAATAATGCAGTTTAAAACCTAAAGTTTTAATTTGCAACAAATCAAACTCATTGCAAGGAATAAAAAGTGTTATTTTGCATATTGTCACTTGTTAATGATCAATAAAGTTTTATTCTGAAAATAAATTATAGGGCTTTTCCAAGCGAAGTAAAATGGGGGTACGCTCTTACTGCTTGTAGTTTGCTGTATTCAAAAGTTGTACCATTCAGACTGTTAAGACGTGATGAACCTGTTACTATCGTGTTCTCTGGAGAACTGTAGTCAGCGACTCTGCTGTTACCAGGGTAGACAAAAATGTAAAGAACTTTGGAGCCAGACAAAATGTTTAGGAGCTAGCTGGGATTTTCAGGAGCTAAATAAGGTGTGCATGTATCTAGGTTTACATAAAATAAATATTTTACACCCACAAATGAAGTTTTAGGAGCCCTGTCTACCACGCACCTGGGGTTTTTCCACCCCTGGCTCTTCACGTATAATTGTATGTTAAGGGGATACTAATGGATCTTTTAAACATAATTTGGTATTGTAGCGATTCAAAAAATAAAGTAATTGAGCCCAGTTTTATCCCTTAAACCTTTATGGTTTGAGAGAGATTACGATTCCAAAGTCCCCCCTCCTTTTCCTTTCAAGGACGTCCGCTTTCTATCCTACAGCAGGCAATCCTGGTCTGCAGACCAGCCAGCGGCTCTTCAACAGAGCCGAAATAGCGAGATCTAACAGCAACATACTTCATTGGAACGGTCTACAAAGTGTGCTTGCAAACCAAGCATGTGTTTGTAGACTGTTCCAATGAAGTATTTGTTATTAGGTCTCGCTATTTTGGCTCTACTGAAGAGCCGCCGGCCGGTCTGTGGACCAGGATCGCCTGCTGTAAGATAGAAAGCTGACGTCCTTGAAAGGAAAGGGATGGGGGAACTTTGTAATTGTATAAACCATAAAGGTTTGAGAGATAAAACTGGCCTCAATTACTTTATTTTTTTGAAATGGCTACAATATTAAGTTTAAAAGTTCCATTACTATCCCTTTAAAACATTGCTAATAACTCACCTATTCCTCATGATGCAATAGAATGACTTTTCTCCCAGGATTGGAAGTACCCTTGTTTTACTCAGCAGGAAAAGCTCTGAATTATATTTTTTCTCCAATTACTTGAGTTTCTTAGTTATTCTATAAATGTGTGGAATTGTTCCTCATTGTAACTGCTCATTTCTGTTATTTCATGAAATACGTTGGTATTTCATGAAATGGCAGATTTCATATAAACATGAGTAACTTTATTCAACAGGTGTTCTTGAAGCAATAGTAATGCTCCAACCTTGTTTTATATACACACTTTATAAAATATTAGTGTCACATCAGTCATAGTTTTCAGTACACAGTTGTTTTAGAGATCTTTATTACATATCCCTGATGTAAGCCCCCTTTCAGTCAATGCCCAGAACATATTGAAACACCACACTCAGATAAATGTTTGAGTGAGTTCTGACTCAGGTTTTAATGGCAACCAAGCTCTATCAGTGGGTCTGTACTGTCACTGGCAAAATGGCAATCATCAGGGAAAGAGGAAACAAGAGTACATTTAATCAATTATATATTTTTAACTAGTGTGTATTCATGAATATAATTAATATTTGCCACACTCCTTATACTTTTCAATGCCTTTAAAGAACACAAATTTGAAGCATTATTATCTCATTAATACTACTTTTCATAGTAGAATCTAAATAAGGTTCCAAACAACAATGTTCACAACTCCTATCTAACACACACGCACACACAAAAAAGAATTTAAATAAGGTTTGTGAATGTAAAATTTTGTGAAGTCATGTTTTACTTAAAATGATGCTGTACTATAACATTTTTTTGTACTGTTTTAAACATCTGAGATATCCCTTCTATGTGAAAAATTTAAAATTCCTTTTTCATGTCCTATATGGAACACAGAAATCTCCTCCTCCAAGAGGCCAGGGGACTTGATCCACAGAGCTCTCTGGGTTGGAGGCTTTCCCTGCATTGGCATGCTGTTTAAAAAAAAAAAAAAAAAAAATGACCTTTCAGACTGGATGCAGGTCAAAGTTTCCGTATTGGCTTTCCTTTTTGGTTTTGATCCCCCATTATGCGGGCTCCTATCTCTGTCCTCCACTGTAAGTTCTAACCAGAGCACAGATTTCAGTGACTTGGGTCTGGTGGAGGATGGCTGACATTTGCAGCCTTATCCGCATATCTTTCTCTGAGCAGCTTTATTCCTTACTATATAGTAGACTGAAGAGAAGGGATTATTTCCTATCAGAGTGCACATTGCCTGGATGTCCCTGTTTCTGTATCTGGCAACCATATTTCTCTCTGTGAATCCTAACTAGCACTCTCTTCTTTGATGTTGATTGGGCATCACATATGCAAATCGGGATGTTTCTACTTGTGTATCATTTACTACCCTACTGCTACTATAGTGGGATTTTATTTTAACCCTTGTGCCACCTTACATGAGGCATTCCTTTACTCTCTTCTTGGGAACCTAGTTTTCTTAGACTTTTTTCTTTATTTTGAACCCTGTTTTCTCAAGTATGTGACTTTTTACTAGTTTTTTTTTTTTTTTTTTTTAGGTACTTCACTATTACTTTACATATTACTTTTTAGGGTTGTTGTACCTTTAAGAATGGGCACATGTGGTGAACATATTTGGAGATAGAATTCCCTCCTCGCTTGCAGTCATGTAACTACTTTTAAAGATATAAATAATTGTATTCTGCTTTTAGTCTACTTGTCCTGTTTTATTTTGTATTTACTTGAAGGGGTCTCTTGGCTATACTGGAGCCCAAGGGAGATTTGGGCAAGACCAGGGTTACGAAGGTTTTGGTGTCTCCCTAACCTCTTTATTACCTTTAAATACCCTTAACCCAGTATTGTCATGCCAGATTGGTTTCTGTAGATATTTCCTGGTGCTCTTTGGCCCCCTTGTTTGGTCCCTGCACCACCCCTGGGGCCCTCATCTGTTGAACAGGAGCTCACATGGGTTAAGTCCTAAAATTCTTCAGTTAGTTCTACCCCTTCATCTATTCAATGGGTTTTAGACTATTGGTGCCAGCCCCATCATGTGCCCCCAAAAGATTCTTGAGCCATCTAACAGTGGTGTTGCCCTCATTTGTGGGGATTTCTCTGCAGAGGAAGTGGAAACTGAAATGGATGACATGGATTTGTTCTTCTCTGGTGGGGGTTCTTATAAGGGAGCCCCTGTTTATTCCCCTGAGGGTCTGATTCAGCCTCTCCTGAAGATGCTTTAAGGTCTCAGAGGCATCAGACTCTGGTTCCTTTTTTCCTGATATATATAGGAGGTTGCCATTTTTCATCTAAACTATTCCCTAGACTTGTGGTTCAATAGAGGACACTTGATGGGCTATTCCATCCTCAGTGTGTATCTCCCCTTTTTTCTGATTTGGCTTTTTTTACATGGCTAGACTGAGCACTGCAACAATACACAAGGTAGTTATACTGCATTAGCAAGGTCTTTCCCAGGCAGACAGGGGTTTCCGGATGTGCTGTCCAAGCTCTTTTGAAGTAGCACAAAGAAACTGGCAATGTTGGGGACCGTAGAAGCTGTGGTCAGCCAAAGAAATTTAGTGCAGCAGATGAAAGACGCATCATACTTACATTCCTTTTGCAACCTGAAGAAGTCCAAAAGTGCCATCTGCTCAGTGGAATCCTGTACACCAATCTACTGTCTGGAGAAATCTGGTCAGAAGTGGTCTTCATGGAAGACTTGCGGCCAAAAATCCATACCTCTGACGTGAAAACAAGGCCAAGTAGAAAAAATGGCAGCAGGTACTCTGGACTGATGAGTCAAAATTTGAAATCTTTGGCTGTAGCAGAAGGCAGTTTGTTCACCGAAGAGCTGGAGAGCTGTATAAGAATTGGGGTCTGCAGGCAAAAGTGAAGAATGGTGGAGGTTTCTTGCAAATTTGGGGTGGCATTTGTGCAAATGAAGTTGGGGATTTGGTCACAATGGTATCCTCAATGCTGAAAAGTACAGGCATCAGGGAGGCATCTGATTGGCCCCAAATTTATTCTGCAGCATGACAACAACCACAAACATACAGCCAAAGTCATTACATCTTCAGTGTAAAGAAGAACCAGGAGTCCTTTAATTGATGGTATCACCCCCACAGATGCCTGATCTCAACATCATCAAGTCTGTTTGGGTTTACATGAAGAGAGAGACACAACTGAAGATGTCTAAATCCACAGAGGACCTGTGGGTTTTTTTTTTTCTCCAAGATGTTTGGAACAGCTTGTCAAGTTACTTAAACTGTGTGCAAGTGTACGTAGAAGAACTTGTGTTGTTTTGAAGGTGGTCACACCAAATATTGATTTGATTTAGATTTTTTTTCTGTACACTAACCATGGATCTATTAACATGTCTATTTTTGAAAGCAGTCTTGCTTTACAGCATTTTTTCCATACCTGCCTAAGACTTTTGCACAGTACTGTAGTTTTCATTACATCCGCCAGTATGGGTACATGCCTTGGACTCTGATTCCTTCTGCAATCCAATCGTGTTTCACCCAAAATCTCAAGCTTGCCTGCCCAGACAAGAAGCCTGTGCAGAAGCCTAAAGCTGACATGACAAGCCCTCCTCTGCCTACTTAGCAGGGGTCTGGTCCTCCTCAGTGAATAGGAGGTAGTTTGATTTTTCCACAACACATGGACTAATTCTATAGTGGACAAGTGGGCTTTGCAGGTAAAAAAGCCCCTTCCCCATGTTAATATTTCATGTCCAGAGTTCCTTGTAATCCTCAGCAAACGTATCTATTTCTAGGCCGTTTCTTACCTGCTAGATATGGAAATATTGGTACCTGTTCTTTACAGGAAAGATTCATGAGATTTAACTTCAACCTTTTTACAGTTCAGAAAAAACACTGCAGATGCCATCCTACTCTGGAGTTGCAGCTTTTCAAACTGATTTATGGTAGCCGTGCAGTTTAAGATTGAGTCCTTGAGCTCAGTCATAGCTGCCTTATGTCTAGTGGAATGTTACACTCCCCTAGACTTAAAGACACTTATCTGCATATCCCTATCCATGCAGATCTTCAGTGCGTCTTGAGGTTTGCATTCCAGGACTGTCAGTTTCAGTTTACCTTGCTTCCTTTTGGGCTGGCTTCCACTCTGTGGGTTTTTACAAAGGTTGTGACAACCTTGCTGTATCACGTCCTGACGATCTCTCTAACTCTCTACTCAGATGACTTTTTATTGACAGCCCCTTCAGAGTAGACTCTTCTACTAAAGATTCAGACTTGTGTGTCTATTCTGGAGCAACATGGCTGGGAGCTCATTTTCAAAGTATATTCTCTGGTTCTGTCCCAATTCCATGGTATGTGATTTGACACTCTTCTGCAGAAGGTTTTTCTACCAGAAGACAAGTTCTGTTGTTGTCTCATTCAGTGTCTCAGGCGGTAAATCCACATTCTGTGATGATGCAGGAGTACATGAAGGTGCAGAGCTACCTGGTTTGCTCTCTCTGGAGGCAGTCCCATTTGCTCAATTTAATAAGCTGGAGCAGAAATTTGAAATTCTAAGAAATTGGTCCAAGCAGTAGTCCTCTCTCCTGTGTCAGGTCCCTGACAAACTGGACGGCTTTCATTGGTGGCTTCAGAGGCCCTATCTGTCACTGGGAAAGCCATTGGTTATCCCAAATGGGGTCATAGTTCTAAAGATGCCAGCCTGACTGGCTGGAGTGCCATGCTTTGTCCTAAGACAGCTCAGGATGTTTGGGCCAGGGAACAATCTTCTGCCCACCAGTGTTCTGGAATTTTGGGTGATTTGTCTACCTCTGTGGTATTGTCTTCTTGCCTTCAGGGAACCCTAGTGTGGATCCAGTCCATCATTGCAACAGTGGTATCCTACATTGACCACCAGGGAGGGATCAGCAGGGCAGATTCTTGGGCTGACATCCGGCTGATCCTTATGTGGAAGTAGGTCCTTGTGCTGTCTTTCTTCTGTTCAAATTCCAGTGGAAGAAAATGTTGTGACAGGCTCTGTCACCAACTCCTAGATTCCAGCAAGCGGAGATTGACCAGAGCGTGTTTGACTATAGTTTGCCTATATGTTCCTCCAACAGTGGACCTAATGGCCTCATGGCTGAACCTCAGGGTTCCTCTGTTCTGTGCCAGATCCTGGGACCCTCTACATCTTGAGGTGTGCGTGATGGTTTTTCCATGGTATTTTTCCCTAATGCATGTCTTTCCTCTGTTTCCTAGGATTTCCAGAGTGCTGACAAAAATCAGGATGGAGTGGGCTCATGTCATTCTGGTTGTCTATTTTTGGATTCATCAGGCTTGGTTTTCAGATCTTAGGTCTGAGGCAGAGCATTTTCTGCTTCCCTTGCCTCTGAACTTCCTAACCCTGGGTCCATTGTGTCATCCACAGGTGGAGAAGATGGCAGTATCCTAAGGAAGGAGAAGGGTGTTCTGACTCGTTGCTACCCTGTTGCAGCCTCAAAAGCCTATTTCTTCTAAGTCGTGTAACAGGGTATGGTTCTAGTTCTATAAGTGATATGATGTCAGGATTGCTGCTGCAGCCTTCTGTTTGATCTAGTCTTTCTTCAGGATGGTCTTCAAAAGGGCATCGTCTTCTATTTATTTTTCTCTGTCGTCCAATACAGGTTACTGGTAACTTTGGGTAGGTGATCTGCCCCTTTAATTGTAGGCAGGAATAATTCTAAAATTGTATGCAGGGGGTGGAGCCTACCTTCCCTCCTAGGCTGCAGCTAGCCAACCAGCTCCAGAAAGATTGGTTCCTTGGTGAAGATAACACAATCAAGAGAGCAATTCTGCTATAGCTTTAGAAGTTTTTTTTTTTTTTATTTTTCTGTTAGAAATGGAATACCACCGTTAGGCGGATTACCATAACTGACAATGCCCTTAGATGTGGCTAGCTCAGTGACCAGGTGCTTTTTGTGGACCTTAAGCCCTGGGGGGAAAATCTTGGCTACAAGTTCTTTCCTCAGGATTTGCCCACCGAGGCTACTTCTCAAAACATGGTAATCTGAAGACTGAAGATCTGCAGGAAAGGTGAGCAACCCTTTGAGTGCTGCAGGTCCACATGTCCCACAGTGCCCCTCAGCACAGGGGTTTTTCCTTGGAGTTCCTATTGCACACTCCTGCACTCACTGGTCTATCTATATGTCTGTTGGGTGTTTTGGAGCAGGTTTATGTGGTACTTAACCCTTTAGCTGCTGGTTTGGCATTCATTTGGGGGGTTTTCTGACACTTTTCCTACTGGTTCGGTGTTTTTTGGGTATCCTAACATGTTCTAGTGATGTTTCATGTCTTTTAATATTACACCTTCAATTTTGTAAAATTTGAGTTCCGTGCCTTTAAGGTGCACTTTACCACATAGACGCCATTGCTCCATTCACTCCTATGGGGCTGTACAGTTTGGAACACATCTCTGCAACTGTTTAACCTAACCACTTCAGAGATGGCTCATTCTTCTTGTCTGCCTTTGCGCTATCATCCGGTTCATGTTTCCAGTGTGTTGGGGGGGCTTCGGGCACTGTTGGGGTACTTTTTCTGAGAAAACTACATTTCCCATGAGCGCTTGCTTAGCGCTAGTTTCTGATTAGCTCCCGCCATAGCAGCCACTTTGTGCTATTTCCAGAACGAGTATCCTACGTAGGGCTTGGACTCTCCTTCTCTCCTCTGCTGATTAACCCTTTGCCTGCCAGATGAGTCTAAATTAGCGATTTCTGGGGTGAAACTTCAATCCTACACACTGTAATTGGGTGATTTATTATACTGTAAGGTTATTGACACTGTGAGAATGTCTATACCGTTGGAGCTTGGGGCCAGACCTAAGACTAAGGATGCTGGGGTCTCTGTATCCCCTACTGCGCATAGCTCTTCCTGTCATTCAGGGTAACCTAGGGGATTCTCAGGTCATTTATGCCCAGCATGTTCTGATGTTCCTAAGAGTCTTCCAGGGACCTCCAGCCATGCATTAGAGCCAGTTTCGGTGCAAGAGTTCAAGGCTGCTACTAGGGACCTTAGGTCCACATTGCAACTCTTTCCATCCCAGTTACAGGGGGTCTTCCATTCTTGGCAGACCCCCTCCTCCGTCAAGTGTTCCCTGCCCAAACCTCAGGGTGTACCTGACATGTCAGTTTCCTCTGAGGAGGAACTGCTGGTGGATTCAGATGTTAAGGAATGTTCTACAGTGGGTTCTTCCCAGTTTTCTGGGGATCCTTTTGAGGCTGATCCTGTGCCCTTGGCTGAGGGCCTGACCAGGGCTGTTTTAAATAACCTAAACATTCCCTTAGTGCAGGAGGTTCCTTCTGACCCTTCTGATGTATTTCAGGAGCCTAAAAAGCCCCTTACTTGCTTTCTACCTAACCCCACTCTTGACCGCCTTGTGTCTGAAGAGTGCAAGTCTCTGGATATAAAACAGTCTGTCTCCAAGAAATTTGCCAAGCTTTATCCCTTCTCTGAGGCTGCGCTTGCTCAGTGGGTTCATCCCCCCCCAAAGTGGATGCTCCTATCTCCAGGCTATCTAAGTCTACTGCCTTGCCAGTGTCTGATGCGTCTGCTCTAAAGGTTCTGGACTGACAAGAAACTTGAGGTCTCCCTCAAGTCCATCTTTGCCACTGCTGGTACTGCCATGCGTCCAGCATTCGCTGCAGCATGGGAGAACTGGGCCACTGTGGTCTGGACTGAACAGCTCACCCTTGCTGTTCGTCAGGGTGCTTCTACTTCGGATACGTTGCGCCTTCTTGCCAATATTTCTGAGGCTCAGCTCTATGTTTCTGCTGCCTTATTTGATGCCATCCGTTTGGTGGCTAGGGTTTCCACCATGTCTGTGGTTGCCAGACAGGCTCTTTGACTCAAGATCTGGTCTGCTGACACTGCTTCCAAGAAAGCATTGCTCTCCTTACCTTTTCAGATTGAGACACGTCTGGCGAACCAGAAGGTTCCTTCAGCTCCGCGTACCTCCTCCAAGCCCAAACAGCAATGGACGTCTGAGGTCTTCTCCAAGCCCAAGGCTTCCAAGCCTTCTTCGGCATGACTCTCCGAACCCGGGTCCGCACTCTGCTGTGGGTGGTCGTCTGCACCACTATCACAGAATTTGGGAGGATTTAGTGGCGAAACCATGGGTTTTACAGGTGGTGACGGAAGGGTACTGGATTCCTTTCGTCTCTCTTCCTCCCTTTTGCTTCTTCCTTTCTCATACGCCTCTGGGCGCAAAGAAACGCCGTCTGTTTGATGGTGCTATTCATGCTCTTCTGGACAAGGATGTTATACAGCCGATTCCAGTTCAGGACAGAGGTATGGGTTTTTACTCAAACCTCTTTGTGGTCTCCAAGAAGGACGGCGGTTATCCCATTTTGGACTTGAAAGATCTCACTTCCTTTTATGATCCGGACTCATCACCAGGATTGTTTACGTATGGTGATTGCTGCCATGTCCTTGGGGGAATTCCTTGCTTCTCTAGATTTTCAGGATGCGTATTTAGACATCACCATTCATCCAGAGAGCTGGCAGTATCTCTGATTTGCCTGTGACCGGGGGCATTTTCAGTTTTCAGCTTTTCCGTTTGGTCTGATGACTGCTTCTCAAGTCTTCATCCATGTCCCGGGAGCCTTAGAGTCTGTCCTCCACCGGGACCGCATCAGCCTTATTCCATACATGGACGACCTGCTTCTGAAGGCCCCCTCTGCGGAACCTCTTCATCAGCAGGTTCAGCAATGCATTCATGCTCTCACCCATCACGGGTGGATCATCAACTTGGATAAATCAAATCTTGTTCCATCCCAGCATCTGGTCTTCTTGGGCCTCCTCTTCGACACCCAGAAAAGTATGGTGATTCTCACAGACGAGGTGGCTCACCAGATCGCCCACAGGGTTTCTGCTGTACTGGCTCAGGATCCAGTTCCAGCCAAGAAGCTGTCCTGTCTATTGGGGAAATTCATTTCCACCATAGAAGCGGTACCATTTGCCATGACGCACACCAGAGAACTCCAGCGGTTTGTGATCCAGGTGTGCAGGGGTCAGCCGGACCTTCTGACGTTGTCTGTGTCCCTTCCTCTTCATGTGGAACTGAGTTTGTCATGGTGGCTAGACCTCTCCAATCTGCTGAAGGACAAGTCCTTCCTGGTATCCTCCTGGGCCACGGTGACGACAGATGCCAGCCTCTCCAGCAGGGGAGCAGTCCTGGGTTGCTTGAGCACTTCGCTTGGTTAGAAGTCAAGGCTATTTTGTCCTGGGCAGAGGAACACGTTCCTGCCATATCCGCAGTGCACATTCCCAGAGTAGACAACGTCATGGCGGACTTCCTCAGTCGGCACACAGTGAACAGCGGAGAGTGGGAACTGCACCCAGAGGTGTTCACCCTCATTGTTCAGAAATGGGGTCTTCCTTACATCGACCTGATGGCGACAAGACACAACAGGAAGGTTCCGAGTTTCTGCTCTTGATGGAGGGACCCTCTAGCTCTGGCGGTGGATGCCATGTCCATTCCTTGGTTATTTCCTCTGGCCTACATCTTTCCTCCCCTCCCAATGTTGCACAGGATGTTACGGAAATTACGACTGGAGCGCTGTCCAGTCATTCTGATTGCTCCGTACTGGTCTCACCAAGCTTGGTTTCTGGAGCTTCTGGATCTGTCAGTCGTGGAGCCATTCCGGCTCCCTTGCCATCTGGATCTTCTTCTACAGGGTTACCTGTGGAAGGAGGATGTTCATTGGCTAGATCTGACTGCTTGGAAATTGAATCCTCAATATTGAAGAAGAAAGGGTTTTCTTCTGGCGTGGTGGCTACTATGCTCAGTGCCCGCAAGCCGGTTTCTTCCAAGATCTACCATAGTGTCTGGTCGACCTTCCTATCTTGGTGTGCCGATAAGGAACTTTCTCAGGAGTTTGATCTGCCTACAGTCCTGGCCTTTTTGCAGGACTGTGTGGATAAGGGCCTCAGTTTGAGTTCCCTTAAGGTTCAGATGTCTGCTCTCTCTGTTTTCTTTCAGAGGCATGTTGCCATCCTTCCTGATGTCAAAGATTTCTTCCAGGGAGTTGCTCATTCTCGTCCTGCCTTCAAGAATCTTGCTCCTCTCTGGGATTTTAATTTGGTTATGGGTGTTCTTCAGCGCCCTCCATTTGAGTCTTTGGCTACTATTCCTCTACGCCTGTTGAAGTGGAAAATGGCCTTTCTCCTGGCGATTTTGTCTGTCCATTGTGTTGCGGAGTAACATGCTGTGTCCTGTAAACCGCCCTATTTGGTGTTTCACAAGGACAAGGTGGTGCTTCGCACCTCTCAGGAGCTCCTCCCAAGGTAATTTTGGAGTTTCACATCAATCAGGAGATTGTGGTGCCCTCTTTCTGTCCGAACCCTACCTCTGACATGGAGAGGGATCTCCACTTGTTAGACGTGGTGCGTTGTCTCAAGTTTTATGTACATCGCAATGAGTCTATCAGGCATTCTGATGCGTTGTTCGTTATTCCTGAGGCCACTATTCGTAAGGCTTATGAGTTGAGGAAGAAGCCTGTCCCTTTTAGGGTCACGGCTCATTCTACACGATCTATTGGGGCCTCTTGGGCTTACAAGAATCAGTCCTCCGCTGATTGTTGTGCAAGGCTGCCACCTGGTCGTCTGTGCACACCTTTTTGAAGCACTACCGTGTTGATGTGTTGGCATGCCAACTTTGGGAGGAAAATCCTGGAGGTAGTTTTGCATGTCTAGGATTTTCTTCGGTTCTTGGTGCTTCCTTCACTTTTGAGCCCCGTTGGCTCTAGTTCAGTGTGCTGTATAACAGTTGGGATGTTACCCCTGTTCAGTGTCCATTGACACTTCTTTGTTTGTTGGACTGTCTCTGATCTGATGGTTCATATCTGCTCTGGTGACTTTGGGGGCCTTGCGCCTGGTCCTTGCCCTACTTCCAGCTTCTGGGAAACTCAATGGTTGGACATCCCAAAGTTACCAGTACCTGTATTGAACGACAGAGAAAAGAGGATTTTAGTCTTACCTGTTAAATTATTTTCTCTTAGTGTATACAGGTTACTGGTCTCCCACCCTGTCAAGGGACTATACTTGGCTCTCCTGTGGCAGACCGTGGGGGTCCTTCAGGGTCATGCTCACAGGAGTCTTCTTTCCCTTCCACTATCTAGTCAATAGTGTCTCAAATCTTTCTGGTGCTGGTTGGCTAGCTGCAGCCAAAGAGGGAAGGTAGGCTCCACCCCTGCATACAATTCTAGAATTCTTCCTGCCTACAATTAAAGGGGCAGATCGCCTACCCAAACTTACCAGTAACCTGTATGGACTAAGAGAAAAGAATTTAACTAAACTAAAATCCTCTCATCGTTTTTTTTTTTTTTTTTTTTAAACTTACATTTAACAAAGGGATTTTGGGATACAGAAAGGAAAGGAAGGGCAGGGAGGGAAAAAAGGTGGTGGGGTGAAAGATATTATTTAGTCAATCTTATACTCAAAAATATAATCCATAACATTTCAACATAGCAAGCCTTATGAGTGCATCAATAAGAGATATATTGGTGACATCCAATGGAAATGGTATAGAGTGACATCTATAGGGTCAGGGGTGAGAGTAAAGAGAATGGTGGGATGGATGGAGGAATTAGAAAAAAAAACAGGGGAGAGGGAGTGGGGGGGAGTGCAAAGCACTCGATTCAGGGAAATGTTATCTGGAGTTTACTGTGGGCAAGCAAGCAATATTTGGTTAACTCAAATTAAGAGAAATAGCTGCATCAGAATGGGGACTGGAAAAGTGGTCTTAACTCTTAGAGTTCAGATTTCTATCCTTTTCCAGAGGTGTAGTTACTTTTTATGTAGACTTAAGTCCATGGGGTAAGTTATGCCTTCTTTTGGGATCCCACTCTGTGGGATTTAACCCCTTAAGGACCAGCGGTCCAGGGAAGATACCTTCTGTTATTGATCACTTTAATCCTTTCCGACTCACTGGTACACGTGACCTCTTATGTGTTCCGTCGCTCCGAGCAGGGGGTCTGAGAGAGACCACTCCAGTCTTGGAGAGGTCAACTTCAGACCCTGTTTCTACTCACAATGCTCCAGCAGGAGCGTTATAAGTATAAAAAAAAAAAAAAAGTGCGTGCCATGCCAGGACTCTCACCAGTACTTAAGTGTATAAATACCAGTAACGGCATTAAGGGGCTTTGAGGGTACTTCAGAAGGCTCCTTTTGAAACTTTGGTTTTGATTCCACTGTAATCTTGAAGCTCAAGACAGCCTTTCTGCTGGTTATTGCATCTATACAGCAGGTGGCCAAACTTTATGCTTTATCTTTTAAGCCCCCTTTCTGGTTTTTCATTCTGTTAGGGTGGCTTATTGACACCTAAGGTTGTTTCTGAGTTTCACATAAACCAGGAAATGATTATTCCTTCTCTCTATCCAACTCCTTTTAACAGGCAGGAGCTTCATCTTTTGTGGATGTGGTCAGGTGCTTGAAATACGATGTTCATCACACACAGGCTTTTTAGATATCTGCTTTGCTTTTGGTTATTTCTGAGAGAGCCCACGTGCAGGTTAGGCTATGTCCAAGGTGTAAGACTGAGACCTGGTCACCCCTTCATACCTTTGTCAAACACTAAAGTGTTCCGGCTTTGGCTGAAGCCAACGGCTGCCCATGCCTATGTAGGCATTCTTCTTGATTTACTTCTGGCAAGTAACCTGCGCGTTCCTGTTCTTCGGTTTGAAGTTTTTTGTTTGTGGGTTTTTTTAAAGTTAGAACTGGTCTGTGTTTTTAGGGCTTTTCTCTTTCTCTCCCTGGAGTCTTGGTGGATTATTTGGTCCCCATGGTTCCTGTGTTCCACATAGGACTTAACAGAAAAGGGGATTTTTTTGTACTTAAAGATAAATACTTTTCTCTTAGTCTATGTTGAACACAGTACTTCCATGCTTTAGAAAAACCTATGGTTCAAATCCCATGTATGGGTGGTTCTCTTGTTGAAGGAATTGCACTTTTTCATTTCATGCATCTTTGCTTTATGTTAAAACGGAGCATGTTAAGGAGGGCTAAAGTGAATGATGGCATCTCTACCAGATACAAATTAGCAGGAAAATCCTGCTTTTAAATATGTGTTGACTAGACCAGCTGTCTTAAGTTCTCAGCCTACTTAGGTAAAGAATTAGAGACAATAACACCACTTGCCATAAAATGTTAATTCGCTTTAACCCCTTAGGGACCGTTGACGTACCAGGACCGTCAAGAGTAAATTTGCTCGAAAGACCCTTGACGGTCCTGGTACGTCACATACTTTTTACTTACAGCGCTCTACCGGGAGCGCTGTAAGTAAAAATAGGGCATGAAATAGACCGCTCCAAGATCGGAGCGATCTGTTTCAAGCCCCATAGTGACGCGCCGATACACGTGACAGGTCACGTGTACCGGCTCGTCAAAGTGCCCCTATGCGGACGTTATGGGACGGAAATGTCCCATAACCTCCGGTCCTTAAGGGGTTAAGGTAAATTAGGATAATTTTTAAAATTGCCTATGATATATCGGCCATTTTTTTTTTAAATAATACTGAGATATTTATCTTTGTCAGTTTATGCACACTGCTTAGTACTGGCTTGCGTAGGCATGTGCCATATACTAACATTCTACACTGTTCTTCCTCCTAACTGCTACTCTCTTTTTCATGGGCACTCAAAAGGTTACAAATAGTATATTGTTTTTACTGTAGAGACATGTCTTTTGAACCCTCTTTCTTAATTTACTAAACTATGTAGAAGGGACAAAAGAAGAGCAAGAAACTGCAGATGGTAGGGAAAGCAGTGAGGGTTGAGACTATTTTATACAAGTCAGTACCAGCCTGTACTGTTTAACTTGCATAAACTGACACACAGAAAGCTGTATAATTCAAAGTACTTCTTAAAATAAATACAGCTAACATGTTAATTGAGTCAGATATGGTTACTTATACAGGACTTAAAAACCACAAACTCCCACTGAATCCTTAGAAAGTTTCTGACAGAAGGAGTTTTAAGTCCCTGCAAAGGTAATAGTCTGCCTCCTTGGACATGATATCCAGTAGTAATCAAAAATTAATTTTGGGAAATGAATCCAGAGAGAACTAATTCAGGGTGGCCATTAGGATTTTCTTCCCACCTCATAGTGGTACAGTTTGACTTCACAATATACTAATAATGCAGGAGGCTGGCCCAAGCTTCCGGTTTCTTGGGACCCTTGCAACGCCTATGCATATAGCATATATTAACTGTTGTGCAGACACTTAAAAATTATCAGATGAATATGTTGCCTAACAATCATTTGCTAACTATATGCTAAACGGGGATAATTTCGAAGGAAAGCACAGTAGAGCAAATAACTTTAAATAGTATGAAATCTATTCTTTGACCATTGTTTTTATTGTGATAAATATTAGAGTTCTGTTTTCCCCTCTGAAAAGCTGGTAAACTGTTCCTGTTGGTGGCTTCAGGTTCCTTTTATACTAATGCATCACTGAGGTAATTGGGAATGTAAACAAAGTGATAAATGATGTAATGTTGGCAAAAAGTCATTTTATTTAGCATACTAACCTCTTCTAACTTTTAAATACAGAGGCAATAATGCAAACAGATTTTAAAAAGATTAAACATCTGTCCTATCCAGAAGTATTTAAAATGTGTGAATGCATCCTCAAAAATGCTGTATTGCTCTTTTAGGTCATCTATATTTAAACATATCTGGAAGAGCAACTATTTACTGGATAGTGCCTTCTATCTTCTCTTGTTGGAGCAAACCTGCAAAGCAAACTGGGGCTGCACTGTCATGGCGTAGCAGTCAGTGACTCTTGAGTGCCTCTGGATGGTACAGAGATTAGACTATACTGTGAAACTTTTGTTTTGCTCTTCAATGTGTGGTAGCTGTGAGCACATCTCCCATAGATTCTCAAGTGTGGGGTTTGTAAATCAAACCCTTGGGGCTGTGTTTACTAATGGGTGAGAAGCCCTGTTAGCTGACTAGATTGTCACTCACCTCATCAGTCAAGCTATTTGTTATCTTTGTGTTTGACTGAGACCTTTTAAACCACAGCTCTCGCACAGCACCCATTGACCAGGATTTTAACCACTGATAGAGGCTTTATACTTGGCCCTCCAAATATTTGTTCCTCCATTGAGCAAAAGGAGTTCAGAATTACTTAGAGTAATAAGAGAATGTATCTTCTCCTAATAGCTGAAAATAACACTATTAGTTTTGTCCTTTAGTAAACAGAGCCTTTAGAGTCATTAAATGACCATGGAGCAAGTGAATATATTGGCACATGTGCAGTCCTGAGGTATTTGCTAAGTCTGCTCCTATATAAGCAGACTGAGTAGAACATGAGAGTTGAAGTGAAGAGGTTCACACATTATATAGCATTCTCCCTTTAGTAAGAATTGCGATAACATTTGATGTACTGTTATAGTGTATACATTATGCTCAAACTTGTGGTTGCCTAATGAGAATGCAATCTTTTAAATGTAGTTTGTGTTGAGTGGTGAAAGGCTTTTTAATTGGGTTTCCTTTTCAACATATATAGGGAATAAACACTTGCAGTAAACAGTTTTGTTTGGGCCTTAAATGGACAGTATCATGTAATGTTTTTATAAAAACACAGTGCAATTAGAGGTTTTACACAGTAAAGAACTCTTAATATCACAATATCATGCTGAACTGGTACTCACAGGCTTAAGTTAACTGGTGTTCGTCCCACACCGGCCTCAGACAAAGCATGCAGGGAGTAATGAGTAACCATGCCCCTGCTCAAGCAACATTGAATCAATGCAGCAGATATTTAGAAGGTCATCCGAATGATTTATATCAAAAAGAAAGTATGCAAGATGTATTGTAAATGTATTTATTTAAAAATCTAAGATATGTATATTAATAAAAAATCATTCATGAATAATGCTCGCAAATTAAAACTTGTTTTGTTGGCATTCTAACACACCACTTTATCAATTAACAATGAACGAGAATCAAACACCAATTGTTCATGCCATTATAATTTATTCCAAGCCAGCATTTGTAACAACTGTGCATAAATCCCTTAGATGAACATGTTTTTCATGTGCATATGGAGGAAGGTATGCTGCTTGTTTATACAATCTTCTAATATGTGGTAGGATCTATGTATATCGTAATTTAGGTAAACACATGATGAGAGCCTGTGAACTGAAAAGGGAATACTTCTGATCTTAAAATGATAAAGCCGTAAACAAATAATTCCCTCAAAAATCTGGCTAAAAATATACCCACTCTGACTTTACTGCACTTTGCAGTTTTTTTAAATTCTCATACCAAATGAAGAATTTGTATAAATTATTTATAGTAGTACATGGTATTTTAAATGGAAACGTGTTTTTTAGGTGATAGTCTTCTGCATTTTACCTGTTGTTGCAGAAAGACATGATATGTTTGGCCATTATTCAAATTTCCCCCACAACGAGAATATCAGTCTCTGTTCCTCTGATTAAGGTAAACATTTTTGATGACTTTAGGAGCTATCTAAGCTTTAAAAATGTGATGCCAAAATATGTAATGCTCAGATGGTAGCCAGTAGAAGACTCTGGGAACGCTATTTTTACTTTACAGAAAGTATAGTGGATACAGGAAAGAATCCTCTGATAGAAGTGGTAGGCTAATAGAACAAGATGAGAAATGTCTGGGTAACTTGTAAGGTGGTCTTCACCATGAAACACCACCACCAAACAAAAAGTATTACAAGCTTTTTAAAGTAGATGGGGAATATAGAAAAGGTGAATGAATATTTCTGCTCTATTTCAAAAATCTGTTTGTATGTAAAATTTTTTTTTGTTGTGTTTTTTTTAGATGCAGTATATGTAACACTATGAATATATTAGATTATGAAATTGTTTTAATTATATTTGTTAAATGTGACTTTAAGCCTTTAATTATCAGATGTCTCTCCAGGGTATTTGGAAGAATGGAATACATTCAGTGTCTGTAATAAAGTAAATAAAGGATGGATGAGCTAGGAAAGTATTTCCATGTTTGAACCCAAAGGCTGTATATGAAAGTATTCATATAATATACATAGATAAATATTAAGAATAATTTTCTTGTTTTGTTTTCTTTTTTTTCAGAATTGTACTGTTTTTGTAATCATTCATCCTCAATATATTTAATGTGGGTAAAATGAAATGCTTCAAAAAATAAACACTTACATGCAAAATTGATTTTGAAAAATAATTATTGTAGAATAAGTTAATTGACCACATTCCAAGATGGCTTTAAGTAGAAGTTATATACTCACAAAAAATCCATTTAGAACAATACTAAACGTCCACATTCATAGAATTTTGTTACACTATGGGGATTACGTAACCAAGTTCCCAGGTGATATCCTAAGCCATACATGAGCTATTGAAAACACAAATTCCACTAATCACACTGAGAATGCTTTGAGTGAAAGACTTGAGAGAGAGAGATTGCTCAGTGCTAAACGCTTACTTTTAAATAGAGGTTTCTTAAAAGGAGGTACGTTTTGTTCCATGTTATTGACACATTTCAGAGCATATAGGTTGTTGATCCAGGGAAATATCTGACTGCCATTTAGAGTCAGGAAGGATTTTTTTATTTTTTTTTAAACCCAGTTGGGGCGTAATTGGAAATGGCTTAAATTTTTATTTTAGTTTTTTGCATTGGTCTGGATCAACAGGGGCAATGTATCATGGGCTGAACTTAATGGATGCATGTTGTGTTTTTTTGTTTTTGTTTTTGTTTTTTTTTATATTCAGCCTTATCAGGTGTTACTTTCTCATTTGTCCATTATGCAATACAGGTACCATGGCAGGAGATCTTCCTTCCTTAGAAAGGCTAGAACATTTCAAAAGACAAGGTCTAGAAGGTGGAGCCTTCCCTTTCCTTCATCAGGCTGGCCCTGCCCCTGCCATCCGAGTTTTGATTTGTTCCTGGTAGAGTGAAGATGCTTGGAACATTGCTGCTTAGTTTTTAGCTTATATTTTATTATTAGATATGAGGCTTTCACTGTCGTCCAATACAGGTTACTGGTAACTCTGGGAGGTGTCAGTCCCCTTTAAGTAGGCAGGAACATTCTCCAAATGTATGCAGGGGGTGGAGCCTCCCTTCCCTCTCAGGCTGCAGTCTACCCAGCCTGCCTCAGAATTGTTTGTTCCTGTGTGTGAACACACCAGGTGGAGAACATCTCGTCAGTTTTTAGTTTCTTTTTTATTTTTCTGTCAAATATGGAATACCACCTTTAGGCGGGTTACCTTTACTGACAAATGCCTCTCCAAAGTGGCTATCTCAGTGTCCAGGGCCTTTTGGTGGACCTTAAGCCCTGAAGGGGGAATATCTTGGTTACAAGTGCTTTCCCAATGGATTACCTTCTGAGGTAATCCTTACTACAGGGTAACCTGAAGACAGAAGATCTGCAGAAAGGTGAGCCGCCCTTTGAGTGCTGAAGGTCCACTTGTCCCACAGTGTCCCTTAATTGGGCTTGTATTTGGGAGTTCTCATTGCGCACTCCGGCACTCATTGGGTGTATATGTGTATGTCTGTGGGTGTTTGGAGCAGGTTTCTGTGGTAACTTAACCCTTCCTCTGCTGGTTTGACAGGTTTAATGGGGTTTTCTGGCACTTTTCTTACTGGATCAGTGTTTTCTCTATATGCGTACATGTTCACCCCATGTGTTTCATGATTTTAACTTGTAGTTTAACTTTTATTAAAATTGTGTACTGTGCCTTTAAAGCACGCTTTACCGCATAGACGCCATTGCTCCATTTACTTTCTATGGGTTAACACTGTTTGGGACGTATCTCTGTAACCGCTTCACACAGCGAATTCAGAGAGGGCTCATTTTAATTGTCTACCCTCTATCATCCGGTTTATAGTTCGTGTGTTGGGGGCCTTCGGGCACTGTTTTGGGGTACTTTTTGGGAAAAACTACATTTCCCATGAGCGCTTGATTCGCACCTAATTTCTGATTGGCTCCAGTCGCGGCAGCCATTTTGGGCACTTTTCTCATTAAGTATCCTACACAGCGCTTGGACAATCCTTTTCTCCTCTGGAGATTGACCCTTCACCTGCCAGAACAGTCTATATTTAGCGTTTCTGGGGTGAAATATCAATCTTCTACACTTCAATTGGGTGATTTATTGTACAGTTGGTTATTTTGACAATGTGAGCGTGAGATACGATATACCACTACTGGGGGTGATCCAGTAAAGGCGTTCATACCTAGAGGCGGGATAGTGCCTCTATACAAGGTGAGTGGAAAATCAACACGCTTATCGAGGTGTGGTGAGCACGGTGAAGGGGACGACTGTCCAACGAACACGGTGGAGGTTAAATTCCAACGGAACATTACAGTCTGCACTTAGATTGTTTGCGCTCTCTCTATTTTTGTCTTTTTAGTGCCATAAGCCTGTTTCTTCCACGATCTATCACCGATATTTGTGTCTTGGTGTGCTGACAGAGATCTATCTCATGACTTTGATCTTACCACTGTCCTGTCCTTTTGGTTGGACAGTGTTGGCAAGGGACTCAGTCTGAGTTCTCTTACGGTTCTTACTTCAGCGCTTTCTGTCGTTTTCCAGAAACACATTGCTATCTTAATGATGTCAGAGGTTTCTTCCAGGGTGTTGCTACTGTGTGCCCTACCTTTCGGAGTCCGGCTCCTCAGTGGGACCTTAATCTGGTTTGGGGGTTCTCCAGCGTTCCCCCTTTGAGTCCTTGGCTACTATTCCTTTGCGCCTTTTGTCGTGGAAGATGGCCTTTTCTTCCGGCTATTGTGTCAGTTCGCCGGGTGGTGGACTTGCAAGCTCTGTCCTGTATCCACCTTATCTGGTGTTTCACAAGGATAAGGCTGTGCTTCTCACCTCTAAGGAGTCCTTGCCTGAAGTGGTCTCAGAGTTTCACATCCATCAGGAGATTGTGGTGTCCTCTTTCTGCCCTAACCCTTCCTCTGTCAAGGAGAGGGATCTCCACTTGTTGGATGTTGTGCATTGTCTCAAGTTTTATGTTCATCGCACTGAGTCTATCAGGAAGTCTGACGCCCTGTTCGTCATTCCTGAGGGTCCTAGGGCAGGGAGACCGGCATCCGGGGTACCTTTTGCATCTTGGATTAAGTCTTCTAATCGTGAAGCTTACAATTTGCGGGATAAGCATGTTCCCTTTCGGGTTACAGCCCATTCTACCAGGTCAATTGGGGCCTCTTGGGCTTCCAAGAATCAAGCGTCTGCCGCTCAATTGTGCCGGGCGGTCACTTGGTCTTCTGTGCAGCCCTTATTGAAGCGCTGCCGTGTGAATGTGCTGGCCTCGGCTGATGCCAGCTTTGGGAGGAAGGTCCTGGAGGCAGTTTTGCCTGTCTAGGATCTTTCTTTTCTGAGGTTCTCAGTGCTTCCTTACTGTTGAGCCCTATTGGCTCTGGTTCAGTGTGCTGTGTAACAGTTCTTGGGGTCTGTTTTTACCTCTAGTTGGTGTCCGTTGACACCTCTGGTTAGTTGGGATCTCTGACCGGTTGGTTCATGGAGGTCCTGGTGACTTTAGGGGCCTTGCGCCTGGTCCTTGCCTTCTTCCCACCTCAGGGTAACTCAATGGTTGGACATCCCAGAGTTACCAGTAACCTGTATTGGACAACAGTGAAAATAGGATTTTAGTCTTACCTGTTAAATCCTTTTCACTTAGTCCATACAGGTTACTGGTCTGCCACCCTGTCAAGAGACCATGCTTGGCTCTCCTGTGGCATTATGTGGGAGTCATTCAGGGCATGCTCACAGGAGTCTTCTTTCCTTCTACTATCTAGTCTGGTTAGTTCTCAAACAATTCTGAGGCAGGCTAGGTAGACTGCAGCCTGAGAGGGAAGGGAGGCTTCACCCCCTGCAAACATTTGGAGAATGTTCCTGCCTACTTAAAGGGGACTGACGCCTCCCAGAGTTACCAGTAACCTGTATGGACTAAGTGAAAAGGATTTAACAGGTAAGACTAAAATCCTATTTTTACAATTACCTCATTAGGAGGGTTACCCTTGCTGGCTTCACATGGAGGATTGACCAGAGTACAGGTGCTGTTAAGGAGCCTTGCAGGCCTGTGGAGCGAATCTTACAACCCAAGTCTTTCTGAGACTCTGTTTCTTCATAATGGTAACCTGAAGACAGAAGTTGAAGACTGGTGAGTAACCCGACTGCCATGGTCCACTTGGTCCCCTTCCTACAGGGGTTGTATAGGAGTCCTGAACTCCTGCACTCATTCTGGGTATTTTATTACTGGTTTGTCCCTGAGTTCTGGGGCATGGATGGTTGCTTTTATGGTAGTTAACCCCTTCCCTGCTGGCTTCACTGGGGCTTTTTTCTGGGTTTTCCCTTTAGTGTTCTGCATTTTTATTATGACCCACATGTCCCCTTGGGTCTTTGGTTGTTTTCGTAACTTTTCAGAAGTTTTTGGAATTTTAAGTCGTGCTTCCTGCCGTGGCAGCACTTGCTCCATTGACTTCTATGGGACATACCTCTGCAACCTTTTGTCATACAGAGTTGAGAGAGTGCTCATTCTTCTTGTCTCATCATGCCCTAGCATTCGGTTCGGTGTCTTGGGGGCTCCAGGGGACCCATGAGTGCAGTAGTAGGCATTGCTAGGTTACAGCAATATAAAGACTATATTTCCCAGAATGCCATTTCACAGGCTTTCTTCCGATTAGCTCCTGGTTTTACAGAAGCTGTTTTACTTCTCTATGGCTTATCCTATGCAGAGGTTGTCGCTCCTTGCTCTCCTGTCTTATGAGTACCTTTCAGGACTTATCTAGTTTGAATTATTAATCTGGGAAATCAGTTATTGGTATTTGATACTGTTTTAGACACTGCTCATGTTAGGACGTCCTATCCAAAGGGACATGGGGCTAGACTTGAGGCAAAGGACTCTGAGGCATCTGACGACCCCCCTTATTGTTCCTCATGTCAAGCAGGGCTAACTAGAGAGTATTCAGGATCTCTCTGCCCCTTATGTGCTTTGGTCCTTACTATACCACTGGGGCCTTCCAGCCTTGAACAAGAGCCAAGTTCACTATAGCACAACTACCCCTCTCTCTCGCTCCAGGGGGTTATCCATTCATGGAAGCACTGTACCACCTTCAGGTTTGTAACCCCTAGGCCCCAAGTATACCTGCACTCATGGATTCCTCTGAGGAGGACTGCTTTGAGGTGGATGACAAAGAGGAGGGCAATGGAAGCCTAAGTTCTTACACTGACTTAGACTGTTGTTCTGGGTCTCTCCTCCTAGATGTGGCTACAAATGGGTAGCCTGTCCGGTGAAACAAGATAACTGGCTGGAACACTGGAACATAGAGCTCCTGAATGGGAGTCAAATTGGACTCTTTAAACCATTCAGGAATGAAGACTCTGTACTCCTTAGTTCCAAATGACTATCTTTATTCAACAACACAGGAGTCTTTCTATAGCATTTTGGGAATTCCACAACATGGCAACAAATGGCAATGTAATACAATTCAATAGATACAATAGGAAACCGCAGATGGTGGAAATATGACACAATGGGGCCAGACATGATTAAATTAGGTGGACAATGATTCAATAGATACAATAGGAAACAGCAAATGGTAGACATGACACAAAGGCCTGCGATACCATGGACCCCCTGGGGCTACTGTAGACAAATGAACAAAGGGACAATACAAAGGCCGTGACAGGCAGTATGACTGACACAATCAACAGGACAGCACAATGGAACCAGGTGTTACATACATTCAGAACCCCAGACTAATCCCATCACACAGACAACAGTGAACACACCACAGGGAGGTGATTAGTAGGTGGAATACTAATCGACCTCTGGACCAGACAGTAATACAATACACATTTGAGTAGCCTTGCCCAAACACAAATAATTACCCCCTAACTGCCCAGTCCCTTTAACGCAAGCCAGGCGGCTATGATTTTAGTCTTTTTGGCATAGCTGTCCACCAGTATAACGTCTCAAAGTTCTCCATAGCCTGCAACAATGGGCTGATAATCCGTACGCCCAGAGAGAGCTTCCAGTAATGGACTATGATCCATTACATTTCAGCCCCCTTTTTTAGTAGCAAGTCAGCGGCAGCTTGGTCGAACGCTGGCTTGGGACTCCTGGAGGTCCATGTGGTCCCTTGTCCTGGGCCAGGAGTAAGACATTAGCCCTTTGTCCTGGGCTATGAAGCAGATGGTCAGCCCTTGGTCCTGGGCTGAGCAAGGAATGGGTAGCCCTTTGTCCTGGGCTAAGGAACACTGCAGCAGCCACTTGTCCTGGCCGGGAAACAACTTGGGAGCCCCTTGTCCTGGGCCGGGAAACAAATGGTTAGCCCCTTGTTCTGGGCCAGGAAAAAGTGGTAGCTTCTGGTCCTGGGCTAGCAGCGTGTTGGCGGTCCGTGATCCAGGCAGAGTTTGGATCAGATTCCCCAGGGTCTGGGGCCATTGGTTCTGGGTCCAGGGCCAGTCTATGATGTGGAGTTCCATTGGGCAAAGGAGTTTCCACCAACGTAACTGGACTGGGAACAGGCGGGTTCTGACAGCCCTTCTTTGTACTCCAGGGGTCCAGTTCGGGATCATACTGTGGGTAGATGGAGGCATCTCTCCCTTTTTCTATGGCAGGTACCACACAGTTGAAGGAGAGGACGTTGCTCCCACTGTCCTGTGCTGGGGTGACAGAGCCCCTAGGGAAGACGGTGGTCCCACGCCCTGGGGCATGGACAGGGATCACTAGAGAGGACAGAGGTCATGCTCTCTAAGGATGGGGCAAGGTTCAGGGGCCCACTGGGAAGGATGGCGGTCCTACTTCCCGGAGTAGGGGCATTAAGATGACTGGTGAGGAGCGTACTCCCACTCACCAGTCCAGGGGAAACAGGAGCACAGGGGAGGACACTGATCCCACTCCCCAAGGGTGAAACAACCGAATACACAGGGAGGATGTTGGTCCCACACTCTATTGCAATTTCATCACTCGCCCTGGTGAGGAACGGATTCCCACTCACCAGGCTGGAGTCAATGTATTCAGGGGTAACAAAAGGACCGCTGGTGAGGACCTGAGTCCCACTCACCACGGTGGGTTTAGCAGGAAAAGGGGCAAAATCAGAGGGGCTGTTGGTGAAGACATAGCGGGGTAACAGGGCAAGGGGCCACATGAACATCAGGGAGAACATTTGTCCCACTCCCTAATGCAGGGGCATCTTTGGGGCTGATGAGCGGATTCCTGCTCATCAGTTTAAGGCAAATGTCATCACTGGTGTGGACCTCGGTCCCACTCACTAGGGCAGGGGGTCTCACAGGGGCTGATGAGGAGTGCATTCTCACTCACCAGTTCAGGGGCAACAGGATCAGCAGCACTGTATGGCTTCAATCCGCTGAGATCCTCATATTCAGGGGCAACATAGCCAGCAGCACTGCATTGCTTCAGTCCGTTGAGGTCATAATATTCAGGGGCAACAAAGGGGTTGCTGGTGAGGACCTGGGTCCCACTCACCGTGGCAGAGTTAGCAGGGAAAGAGGCAACAGCACAGGAGCCACTGGTTAGGACCAGAGTCCCACTCACTGCAGCAGGGTTAGCAGAGGAAGGGGCCACCTGCAAATCAGAGAGGATTTCTGTCCCACTTCCTGATGCAGGGGCATCACTTGCTCTGGTGAGGAGCGGATTCCCACTCACCAGGCTGGGGTCAACAGATTCACTGGGTAGGACACGAGTCCCACTCCACAAGTTTGCGGCAACAGCAACACTAGTGAGCATGGCAGTCCCACTCCTTAATGCAGGGGCATCATTTGCCCTGGTGAGAAGTGAATTCCCACTCACCAGGCTAGGGTCAACATATTCAGGGGCATCACTTGTCATGGTGAGAAGCGAATTCACACTTACCAGGCTGGGGCCAACATAGCTGCTGGGAAGGACCTCATTCCTCCTCTTCCAAGCAGGAAGTGGTAACGCTGCCTCACCGCGGTCATCCATCGATCTGTCATCTCTATCAATGGATCTGGTCCCAGAAATGGCATTAGGCTTGCAATATCCTTGGAAACTGGGTCAAAGCCTTCACCCCTTACTAGGAGTGTCCAGTGATTTTCCAGCTCAAACTGTATAACCCTCCAGTCGGGTGGCATGTTTCACCATCTGGATCCCAGGTTGCTGAAGGAGATAATCCCACCGCTTGCCACCAGTGTAATGGAAGCCTAAGTCCTTGGGCTGACTTAGACCATTGTTCTGGGTCTCTCCCTCCTAGATGCGGCTACAAATGGGTAGGCTGTCCCGTGAAACAGGATAACTGGCTGGAACACTGGAACATAGGGCTCCTGAATGGGAGTCAAAGTGGACTCTTTAAACCATTCAGGAATGAAGACTCTGTACTCCTTAGTTCCAAATGACTATCTTTAATCAACAATACAGGGGTTTTTCTATAGCATTTTGGGACATGATTAAATTAGGTGGACAATGATTCAATAGATACAATAGGAAACAGCAAATGGACTGGGAAGGGCTTGCAATGCCATGAGAATCCCTGGGGCTACTGTACACACATGAACAAAAGGACAGTATGACTGACACAATCAACAGCACAGCACAGTGGAATCAGGTGTTACATACAGTCAAAACCATACACTAATCCCATCACACAGACAATAGTGGATACACAACAGAGAGGAGATTAGTAGGTGGAATCCTAATCGACCTCTGCACCAGACAGTAATACAATACACAAATGAAGTAGCCTTGCCCAAACACAAATAGTTACCCCCTAACTACCCAGTCCCTTTAACGCAAGCCAGTAGGCTATGGTTTTAGTCTTTTTGGCATAGCTGTCCACCAGTCTCAAAGTTCTCCATAGCCTGCGACAATCTGCTGACAATCCGTACGCCCAGAGAGAGCTTCCAGTAACCGACTATGATCCATTACAAGGGCAAATAGGAAGAAAGGGATTTTTCCTATCCTTTTGGTGATCCTTTGAAGCACCCCTGCTCCCTTTGCAGAGGGGCCCATTAAGACTGTCTTGCAGACCCTTCAGGTCACTGACGCCCATGATGAGGGTCAGTCTTCTACGGTCTTTCCACTCAACACCACTCTGGATCAAAATATTGTGCAAGATACCCAATAGGTGGCTGTCTCGCTATGAGATTCTCTAAGCTGTACCCCTTCTCTGAGGCAGCTTTGGGCATTGGGCTTCTCCTCTGCTGTTGATCCCCTTATCTCCAGGCTCTCTAAGTCCACAGTTCTGCCCTTGTCAGATGCTACAGATCTTAAGGATATCACTGATTAGAAGCTATCCATTGGTCTAACTTTGCAGCCATTGGTGCTGCGTTGAGGCCAATTTTTGCCTCTGCCTGGGTTACCAGAACTATTGCTATCTGGGTTGAACAACTTACTGATGCCATCAGAGAGACCACCCCTATGAAGGACCTTTTAGCTGTTATTGTGCAACGCACCTTGTGGCTCAAGATCTAGTCTGCGTTCCTCTCTTCTAACAAGTTGCTTGCTTCCCTCCCCTTTCAGGGCAAGTCACTTTTTGGTCCTGAGCAAAAGCAGATCATCAGTGACACTACTGGGGGTAAGAGCACTCTGTTACCTCAGGTCTCCAAATGCCCTAACATTGCGAGAAAACTGCATCTTTTTCATCCCCTGCCAAACAGATTTGCAAAGGCCACAAGCCTCTCAGGCCTTCTCCCAGTGCCCCACCTCCAAGCAGCAGTGGCACTCTAAGTGCAAATCTGCCTAGCCCAAATCTGGCAAGCCTGCCTCCGAATGACTTATGGAATTCTGGTCCTCAGGCATCCATTGGTTGACGTCTGCACCATTTTCCCAACACATGGGCAGGCTCTACTGCAGACCAGTGGGTTTTGCAGGTGGTTTTGGAAGGGTACAGAATTGGCTTCAAGTGCCTTCCTCCCTTCAGGTTCTTCCAGTCCAGGGTTCTCCAGTGCCAGGAAAAGCTACGTCTCTTCAAAGAAGCTGTTCAATCTCTTCTGTACAAAAGAGTTCTTGTTCCAGTTCCACTTCAAGAGAGAGGTTCAGGTTTGGATTTCTAGGACCCAAGATCTTATGTGGTGAATGTTCACTTCAAGATGGTGTCTTTGCACTCTGTCATCACAGATTTGTGCCCAGTAGAATTCCTGGCGTCTCTGGACCTGCAGGACGCATATCCCAAGCTCTGGAATGGTCCTCGGCCCCAATTGGGAAGTTCATGAAACTTGCGGGCCACATGCTGTCCACCACTTAGGCAGTGCCTTATTCTATAGTCCATACCAGGGAACTCCAGAAACTCATCATCCGATCTTGGTGCGGCAGTCCAGATGATCTGGATCAGTAGATTTCCTTTACTTTGGAAGTCAGACAGGATCTGCACAGACGCAACCTGGAGCAAGAGAAGCTATTTGTGTTTTCGGAGTGGACCTATTCATGATGGATGCTAGTCTGAGGGGCTGGGGTGCGGTTCTGGGGATCGAGGGCAGATGGACTTTGGAGGACTCCAGCACGCGTCCAATCTGACAACGCCACAGCTATGGCTTACTTCACCAAGCAAGGAGGCACTCGAAGCGCGCCCACTTGGTCAGAGGTCACGTATATCTTGGGTTGGGCAGAAGTTTACATTCTGGCCATCTCCACCGTTCACATTCCAGGGGTAGACAACATCCTGTCTGACTTCTTAAGTCGCCAGACGGTAGACCCAGGAGAATGGGAGCTCCATCCAAACATTTTTGACCTGATTGTGCAAAGGTGAGAGTCTTCCTCAGATATACCTGATGCCAACAAGGAACAAAAGGAAGGTGTCAGTGTTCCCGCTGCAGGGACCCACTGGCCTTTGCCACAGATGCAATGACAATTCCATGGGTCTTTCATCTGGCTCACATTTTCCCTCTAATCCCTCACATTTCCAGGTTGCTCATGAAGACGTGGATAGACTGTCCAGTGGTCATTATGATTGCTCCATATTGATCTTGGAGGGTGTGGTTCCTGGAGCTTGTATGTCTCTCCAATCTGGATACATTTCCACTGCCACTCAGACCAGACCTCCTCCTTCAGGGGTACCTCTGGAATGAGGATGTGGAGAGGTTGGCTTTGACAGCCTAGCTGTTAAAGCCTCCATCCTGAGTAGAAAATGTTTCTCCCATAAGGGTGTTTCCATTATGATCCCTGCTAGGAAGCATGTCTCCTCTAAGGCTTAACACAGGGCTTGGTCCATTTTTCATTCTTGGCGTGTAGAAAAGGATCCGTCTTCACAGGAGTTTGACCTTCCAGTGGTCCTGTCCTTTCTGCAGGGTAGTGTTAACAAAGGACTTAGTCTGAGTTCCTTGAAGCTTCAAACTTCTGCGCTCTCTGTGTTTTTTCCAGAGACTCATTGCTATCTTGCCAGAAGTAAAGGTGTTCTTTGAGGGATTGCTCAGGTTTCCCTGTCTACAAGGCTCCCACACCCCTGTGCGACCTTAACTTGGTTTTGGGTGTTTTGCAACGGCCTCCCTTTGCGTCTCTTGCTACATTCCTTTATGTCTGTTGACCTGGAAGATGGTGTTTCTTTTGGCTGTAGTCTCTGCACACAGTGTTGCTAAGTTGCCAGCCTTGTCCTGCAGGCCACCTTTCCTGATGTTTCACAATGATAAGGCTGTTCTTACATCCTCTCAGAAATTCCTTCCTAAGGTACTCTGAGTTCCACAGCAATCAGGAGATTGTTGTGCCTTCATTTTCTCCTGACCCCAAGTCTGACCAGGAGAGGGATCTCCACTTGTTGGATGTGGGGCACCATCTAAAGTTATATGTGCACCACTCTGAATCTTTGCATAAGTCTGATGCTTTGTTTTTCATCACTGAGGGTCCTAGGGCAGGTCAGGCTGCTTCCAAGGTCACCATTGCATCCTGGATTAAGTCTACCATTCACAAAAGATACAAACTCAGGAAGAAACATGTTCCCTTTCGTGTTATAGCACGTTCTACTAGGTCTGTTGGGGCCTCCTGGGCCTACAAGAATCAAGCCTCTGCTGACCAGTTGTACAAGGCTGTGACTTGGTCCTCTGTACAAACCTTTGCCAAACACTACCATGCTGATGTTCTGGAGAAGGCTGAAGCCAGTTTTGGCAGGAAGGTCCTTCATGCAGTTCTGCCTGTTTAAGGGCCAACTCTCTCCTGTGCCTTACTGTTCTTTAACTGTTTGAGCCCAGCTGGTTCTTGTTTGTGGGTACTGCGCTCAGTGTTCATTGACACATAGTTATTTTTGGGCTGTTCCTAGTTCTGGATAGTCCTAGGGAATCCTGATATCGTGGACTAACATTCTTATCTGATTTCCATTATAAACAATGTAACGTGTACTTGTATTTAAGGGAGAAGTTTTCATATTTATCTGTATAACATGCCTGAGGAAGAGACTTAAGAAGTCTTGAAAGCTTGCATTTTAAATCTGTTTAGTTAGCCAATAAAGGTATCAACTTTACAAAAAATTTAGCATCCTGCAATTCTAAGCACACTGTCTAATTTTCACCTCATCAGTTCATGTTTTGTACTATTAGTGAAAGGAAAAATCTAAAACTTAACATTTACTGTTGAAATATTAAAAATAATCCTAATCAGGATGGGTTGGAACAAAAGTAATAAATTAAATATTATAACACTAAAAGGATGAAAATAAATCCTGTTATGGATCATAAAAATATATCTGAGACTCCTTATTATATCACTATTATTCTGTTCTTACAAATAGGACTGTAGTCCACATACCTTTACAAACAAAGTGATATAGATTTCCAATAATCGATTATGAATATTAAAAGGGGAATTACAGTTCTCCCAAATTCTGATGTAAGTAATAACACTGATAGTTCGTTTGACTAATAGACAATTCAAAAGTTGTTAAAGTTCTAGAAACTGGAACTGTAAGAATGAATGTATGTCTACTTGTCTGTACCCTGGTTATCGTGTTACTGGGGCATAATCCGGATTGCCATATTGTCTATCTAAAGACTATATGTTGCGAATGTTAAAGTTCTAATACTGGCGTGTAACCTATCGACTCTAAAAAAAAAAAAAAAAAAAAAAAAAATGAAACCGCATAAATCCAATCTTACTAATAATCAGGGGATATCTACTGAGTCTCAGATGCTAAAAAAATAACGGATATAGATATCTAAAATATTGTACATATTAATCATAGCGAGGCCTCGCATTGTATTAAATCTATACTATATCCTCAAACAAATGTGACTTTAAGTGAGAATATTTCTTAATACATTTTCCAAAGTTGAAACATAACTTGTGCTAGTATTGGCAATCAAATGCCATGATCCTAATAAAACTAACGCGCGTTTCGCTAACCGCTTGATCACAGTTTCATTGTGTCTATCCAAAGAATGCAGATGAAAGCGCTAATTTTAACAACTAATTGATTAGCTCTGATTTGGTAAATTCAAACCGGTCATAACCAACTGTAAATCTTCCTAAGCTTTAACTCTTACCTAAGTAACCTATGGCTCGGCTACATTAATTTACATTGAGATAGCTAAAGTTAACTCTCCCAGTGCCAAAAGGGGACAATATGTTATTATATAGATCCCTTGAGAATATGATTCCAAAGGACATCAGTGAGCGCATCGTTTACAATAACCAACTATCTAGGGATAGTAGAATATATTCAAGCTAATCATGAGCAGTCAATAGGAAAAATGTTAAGTCTTACACTACTGACTTGTTCTTCAGCAAATTGTTTTAGATTTGGATTAATAAAATTAACCCTATCGTTACCGATTAAACAATATACCACAGATAAACAAGTTTTATTAAGGAATGAGAAACTAAAAATATTTTTGTTTAATGTTTCAAAGATGTACACTTAATTGCATCTCTTCATTCATTCCTAAGGGTGACATGGTACCAAGTAAAAAGATTTATTTTCCTTTTTGATCGGTTCCCTGTCTAAATTGCCTCCACGTATGCCCAATGATATTTTCTGAATACCCCACGCTTTCAATTTTGTAGGATCTGAGTTATGTTTCTCATACAAATTCTTTGCCACTGAGGTGATTATTTTTACACCCTCATTAATATCTTGTGTCATTGGCAATGCTTCTCGCATGTTCTCTAATCCTTGTTTTCAATTGTCGAAATATCTCATTGGGCATGGCCATTCTAGACAGTAAACCACACCTGTACTCTGACAATTGATAAAATCAGTGATATGATGTTTATACCCAAATCTGTCAATATATTCTTTTTTTGTAACCATATGTTGACAGTGGTTGCTTTCCCTGTAGGAACTGGATCAACTAACTGGAGGTTTGAATTTCTTTTTCTTGCAAAAATGACTAGGTACCAAAATGTCTCTTAGATTTGGAGAACGTCTATATGTAATATCTGTTTTTCTCCTAAATATGTCTTTAAGGTCTTATCAGTCTGTAGAATATAAAGATGTTTATTTAAAATGTGTTAAATTTTCTGCCAATAGCAATTATACGTCGTAATAAATCTGAGTTTAGTATCTTATTATAAGATTTTTTTATCATGGCCATATAGCAAAAAAGGTCTAGATGGATATAAAGCTCTCTTATAAGCTTTCTTTACACTAGTTTTGCTATAGCCACGATCATAAAATCTATGAGAGAGTTCTTTGGATCTTAATTTGAATGTCTCAATGTTGGAACAATTACGTCTGATGCGTAAAAACTCACCTATTGGAACGCTATTCTTCATATGTATCGGGTGGCTACTGTCGTAATGGGGTAAGCTATTAGTAGCAATATCTTTACGAAACAAATCACGATCTAATTTGTTGTCTTTGTTATGATAGATTTTGATGTCTAAGAAGTTGGCAATTGTAAGACTGGCTTCATAAGTCAATCTTAGATTAAGCTCATTAGTGTTAAGGACACCAATGAACTTATCAAGTAAAGTAAGGTCCCCTTGCCACAGAATAAACACATCATAAATGTATCTCTGCCATAGTAGTATATGGTCAGTATCTGATGACACACGCTCTTCCTCCCACCATCCGAGGTACAGGTTAGCATAGGTAGGCGCACAGGCACTACACATTGTTGTACCTCGGAGCTGGAGGAAGAAGCGGTCATCAAAAAGAAAATATTTTCCAGAACAAAGGACATTAGAGATATAATAAATTATTTAATTTTATCTCCAAATCTATTGTCTCTATGAAGTAATTGCTTTTAGACCATATTCATGTTTTATGGAGGTGTAGAGAGACTCTACATCACAAGTTACCAGATATACTACTTCCTCAACTGGCAGTCCATCTATTTTGGTGATAATGTCCAAGGTATCTCTAGTATATGAATTTAATACATACGCATACTGTAACGGTTTGTTTGACACACAGACACAGGTTTAGAATAAAACACAGTTTTATTAAAATGAATAACCTTCACAGGTCCTGTAGTATTATATAGCAGACTAATACAGACACACGACAGGTTAAATAGACATAAGTCTACACAGGTCCAGCATAAACAATAAGTCCACAATCGTCTATACTGACACAGGTCAGGCAGGGTGATGGCTTCCCAGAAGCAAGGTCTTGAATGGGTTAATGAACTTCACCGTGTAAACAGTACCATGTGCAGAGAGGTCAGTGATGGGCTCTCTGCATATAAACCACTGAGGAATTGGTAACGCCAATAGCCAGATAGCAGAACTGGCATAAGCTGTTAGGCACTACTGGAAACAGTGATATGTGAGGTACTGCTGGAGCAGTAACGAAGGCAACACTTGCAAACTGCACAGTTAACCGGTGGCTCAACAGCCGGAGTGGTAATGGAGGCAGACACTTGTTCTGAGCAGAGGCAATAACGGAGACTAGGCCCAAGGTAAACTGGCGTAGCAGTAACAGAGATAACACTTGCACTCTGCACAAGTTTAAAGGAATAGTAATACTTTGTTTTAACTTTATTTTATTTTGTAGGCATTAAAAAAAAAAATATGAAGAATGATATAAGTCTTATCTCTAAAACCTTTATGGTTTAAGAGATATTCACAAGCAAAGTTCCCCCTCCCGCCCCTTTTACCTAATGTAAGCCATCTCTTCTCAGATGGGGATCTGGTTGTAAGTCCAGACCGATAACAGCAGGGGACATTCTTCTTCCTATCAGAACAATGAAAGCCCCCCCCCCCCCCGACAAGTTTTTCAGCTTTTTCCCCTTATCTTAATTGAAGATTGTCCCTCTCTGCAGTCTACCTGGGCACCTCCCTTCTGAACTGGCTGAAGGGGGGGGGGGGTACTTTGTTTGTGAATATCTCTTAAACCATAAAGGTTTGAGAGATAAGACTTATATCATTCTTCATGTTTTTTTTTAATGCCTACAAAATAAAATAAAGATAAAACAAAGTATTACTATCCCTTTAACCGGAGGCAACCGGTTGCTCAACAGCCGGAGTGATAACAGAGGCAGACACTTGCTCTGAGCAGAGGCAATAACGGAGACTAGGCCCAAGGTAAACTGCCGTAGCAGTAACGGAGACAACACTTGCACTCTGCACAAGTTTAAACGGAGGCAACCGGTGGCTCAACAGCCGGAGTGGTAACGGAGGCAGATACTTGTTCTGAGCAGAGGCAATAACGGAGACTAGGCCCAAGGTAAACTGCCGTAGCAGTAACTGAGACAACACTTGCACTCTGCACAAGTTTAACCGGAGGCAATCAGTGGCTCAACAGCCGGAGTGGTAACGGAGGCAGATACTTGTTCTGAGCAGAGGCAATAACGGAGACTAGGCCCAAGGTAAACTGCCGTAGCAGTAACTGAGACAACACTTGCACTCTGCACAAGTTTAACCGGAGGCAATCAGTGGCTCAACAGCCGGAGTGGTAACTGAGAAACACTGAGCAGAAATACGCACTGGCACAGGAACACCACGAAAGGGCACCGGAGGGGTGCCCCTAGCCCAGTATATAAAGGTCACACTGAGCGGGAATAACACACAGTAGCCAATGGGAGCAAGGCACAGACTAAACTGACAGAAAAACAAAAAAGAGCATGGGCACCGTGATAGTACCCCCAACTCAAAGACCCCCTGTCCTGGAAGAGGGGCCTGGTTTCTGGGGATATTTAGAGTGAAAACTGCGCAGAAGTCTTGGGATGTGAAGGTCGCTCTGATCAACCCAAGAACGTTCCTCAGGGCCATAGCCCTTCCAATGTACCAAATATTGCAATTTTCCTCTAAATCTGTGAGAGTCAATTATGCTCTGGACCTCGTACTCTTCCTGGCCCTGAACCTCCACAGGGCCGGGCACCACAGGAGTGGTAGTGTAACGATTGCATACTAGAGGTTTCAGCAAGGATACATCGAACGCATTGTGAATGCGCATAGATGCTGGAAGCTCCAATGCATACGACACAGGGTTAATTTTATGAATCACCCTGAAAGGACCAGTGAACCGGGGAGCCAACTTGTTAGACGGAACTTGCAAATTAAGATTTCTGGAGGAGAGCCTTACCCTGTCCCCAACCTGAAAGGAGACCGCTGGCAGCCTTTTACGGTTAGCGTGGCGCTGGTGATGCTGGAATGACTGACTCGGGGCCCTCTGAACCCAGGCCCATGTGGAGTGGAGCTGCTCGATGTGCTTGTCCAGAGCTGGAATCTGTTGCGACTGGAATGAGTCTGGGAGCAAGCATGGCTGGAAACCGTAATTGATAACAAACAGGGAGCTCCTGGACGATGAGTTAACCGCATAGTTCCTGGTGAACTCTGCTCACGGCAACAGGTCTGCCCAATTATCGTGATGGTCGGTGACAAAACAGCGTAGGAACTGTTCCAAACCCTGATTGGCACGTTCAGCGGCTCCATTGGTCTGGGGATGGTAGGCAGAAGAAAAAGACAGCTGAATGCCCATCTGGTTACAAAATGCTCTCCAAAATCTGGACACAAATTGGCTCCCACGGTCAGACACCAGGACTCTGGGTACCCCATGCAACTGGAACACTTCCTTGGCGAAGACAACAGCCAGCTCCTGGGCAGAGGGAAGGCCAGGAAGAGGCACGAAATGAGCCATCTTAGAGAATCTATCGACCACCATAACAATGAATGAGTAACCCCTAGACACTGGCAGCTCTCCCAGGAAATCAATGGACACGTGGGACCAAGGACGTTCACCATTAGGCACTGGTTGAAGTAGGCCCACCGGGAGGTGTCTAGAGGTCTTGGCATGGGCACAGGTGGTACAGGCTGCGGTAAAAGCGGAGCAATCGGCCCGTAGGGAAGGCCACCAGAAAACTTATTAGTTGATCCCTCCCAATATGCCCAGCAGCCTTAGAAGAGTGGTATGTCTCGAGCAACTGTATACTAAATGGCTCAGCCGCAAAACTCACTGGGGTTTCTGGAGGTGCGTAGCCTGGGTAGCCAGAATCTCTTCCCCCAGTGGTGAAGTGATACTAGTGCGTAGGGTGGCCAGGATGCGATCAGGCTGAATGATAGGTATCGGAACATCATCCTTCTCCATCTCTGGCCCAAATTGTCTAGACAGGGCATCGGCCCTAACATTCATGGAACCCGGCAAATAGGATACTACAAAATTAAACCGGGATAGGAACAGGGCCCACCTGGCCTGACGAGAAGACAATCTTTTAGCCTCCGAGAGATAAGTTAGGTTTTTGTGGTCAGTAAGAATTAGTACAGGAGCTCTGGTACCCTCCAGCAGATGGCACCATTCTTTCAGAGCCAGAATGATAGCCAGGAGTTCTCTGTCGCCAATTTCATAATGACTCTGGGCACTGGACAGCTTTTTAGAGAACAACCCACATGGTCTCAGAGCACCCCCAGCCACTGGGCGTTGTGATAGTACTGCCCCATCCCCTATCTCAGAAGCATCAACCTCCAATGTGAATGGAAGGGAGAGGTTAGGGTGGGACAGTACCAGGGCAGATGCAAAAGCGGATTTTAGTGTCTGGAAAGCAAGCTCAGCAGCATCAGACCATTGGGAGGGATTAGCTCCCTTATGCGTGAGGTCAGACAGAGGTTTAACAATGGTAGAGAAGTTATGGATAAACTTCCTGTAATAATTAGCGAACCCAAGAAAGAGCTGAATTGCTTTTAACCCTTTGGGTCTTGGCCACTGCAGGACTGCTGCGCGTTTCTCCTGGTTCATGGCAATACCATCCTTAGATATCACAAAACCCAGAAAAGGCACTTGGGACCTGTGAAACTCGCATTTCTCCATTTTACAATATAACTTATTTTTTCGTAAACGAAGCAAGACCTTGGACACATCCTTCATGTGTTGGGACAGAGTGGCAGAGTGTATGAATATGTCATCAAGGTATACCACTACACAGGACTGTAGTAAATCACGGAGGATGTCGTTAATGAATTCTTGAAATACCGCTGGTGTGTTACAAAGACCAAATGGCATAACTAGTTATTCATAATGCCCAGATCTAGTATTAAATGCCGTTTTCCACTCATCCCCTGCTCTTATTCTGATCAGGTTATAGGCAGCACGTAGGTCTAATTTCATAAAAATGGAAGAACCTTTTAACCTGTCAAATAGCTCAGTAATGAGTGGTATGGGGTATGGACATAAGTTTGTTTAACCCCCTGTAATCAATGCAAGGTCTCAACTCGCCACTCTTCTTTTTTTACGAAAAAGAACCCAGCACCAGCAGGTGAGGTAGACTTCCAAATAATCCCTCTATTAAGTGCATCCTCAATGTACTCCTCCATAGCCCGGTTCTTCTCGCACGACAACGCATACGTGCGACCCCTAGGGGGCACAACCCCAGGGAGCAAATCAATGGCACAGTCGTATGCCCTATGCTGAGGCAATGTGCTAGCCTCTCCCTTACTGAAAACGTCACTGAATTGATGGTATTCAGCTGGCACAGAGAGAGAGGCACACAAAATCTTAAACGGCTGAGTCACACAATGCTTCATACAATACTCGGACCAAGATGTGATTTCGCAACTCTGCCAGTCAAACTGGGGATTGTGCAAGTGTAACCAGGGAAACCCCAGAATGACCGCATGATGAGGAGAACGGATAATCTGAAATCGTTGTTCCTCTGTGTGGAGGGCCCCAATAGACATAGAAATCAGAATGGTCTCCATAGTTATCTGAGCTGGCTCTAGTGGTCTGCCATCAATGGCCTCAATGGCTAATGGAGATGCCCTTCTAACCAACGGGATCTTATGTAACGCAGCAAAAGAATCATCCATGAAATAACCGGCCGCGCCAGAATCAACCAGGGCCAGATCCTCCACAGAGTGCTCTTCCCAGGAAAACACCACCTGGATTGTGGGTTTCTGTAAGATAGGGTCTAGGGACTGCTGAACACCACCTAGGGCCTGTCCACCAAGGTGCCCTAGGTGCGTTCGTTTCCCGGATGCACAGGACAAGTACGTGGTAAATGGCCAGCCTTGCCACAGTATAGACATAACCCCTGCCTCCTGCAGTGTGCCCGTTCCTCCTTTGTTAATTTGGTGAATTCTAGTTGCATCGGTTCACAGGGTTTTAGTTTACGCTCAGGAGGAATGGGAGGCGAGGGTGGGTTCAAAGAACGGCCATGCCCACAATTTTTTTGCCGTAACCTACGGTCTTTGGCCATAAATCTCTCATGAATACGAGAATCCATTAGAATGGCATAGTCAATATACTCGTCCAGATCACTGGGTAGTTTTCTAGCTGCCGTTTCATCCTTAATATGGTCAGCCAATCCATGGGCAAAGGCTGCCACCAGTGCCTCATTATTCCAACCCACCTCTGCTGCCAGTGTACGGAATTCTATGGCATACTCGCCCACAGTACGATTGCCCTGTTGTATTTCCATCAATCGGTTGGCAGCTGAGGCAACTCTCCCAGGAACTTCAAATACTCTCCGGAAGGTTCGTACAAACTCACTGAAGTTCCTGGTACAAGGTTTAGCATTCTCCCACAAGGGATTAGCACACGCCAAGGCTCTGCCCGTTAATAGTGAAATCATGAACCCGAACTTACTATGGTCATTCGGAAAAGTTTGAGGGGTTAATTCCAGAAATATCTCCAATTGATTAATAAACCCTCTGCACAGGGTGGGTTCACCATCGTATCTAAGTGGTAACGGGGCAGAAGCCGTTAACCCCTTAACTGAGGCCACCGTGGCCACTGATTGACTCTCCGGTGTCAAAACTGGGGGGACCACCGGATTCTGAACTGGTTTATCGAGATGCACGGTGCGCTCAAGAATAGTTTGTATAGCCAGTGCCAACTGGTCCAAACACTGCTCATGTACATCCATCCTCCAGTGGATGTTCTGTGAATTTCCCTCACCTTTATTGTCTGAGGTCATGGCCCTTTCGTACTGTAACGGTTTGTTTGACACACAGACACAGGTTTAAAATATAACACAGTTTTATTAAAATGAATAACCTTCACAGGTCCTGTAGTATATAGCAGACTAATACAGACACACGACAGGTTAAATAGACATAAGCCTACACAGGTCCAGCATAAACAATAAGTCCACAATAGTCTATACTGACACAGGTCAGGCAGAGTGATGGCTTCCCAGAAGCAAGGTCTTGAATGGGTTAATGAACTTCAGAGTGTAAACAGTCCCATGTGCAGAGAGGTCAGTGATGGGCTCTCTGCATATAAACAGCTGAGGAACTGATAACGCCAATAGACAGATAGCAGAACTGGCATGAGCTGTTAGGCAGTACTGGAAACAGTGATATGTGATGTACTGCTGGAACAGTAACGGAGGCAACACTTGCACAGTTAACCGGAGGCAACCAGTGGCTCAACAGCCGGAGTGGTAACGAAGGCAGACACTTGTTCTGAGCAGAGGCAATAACGGAGACTAGGCCCAAGGTAAACTGCCGTAGCAGTAACGGAGATGACACTTGCACTCTGCACAAGTTTAACCGGAGGCAACCGGTGGCTCAACAGCCGGAGTGGTAACGAAGGCAGATACTTGTTCTGAGCAGAGGCAATAACGGAGACTAGGCCCAAGGTAAACTGCCGTAGCAGTAACGGAGATGACACTTGCACTCTGCACAAGTTTAACCGTAGGCAACAGGTGGCTCAACAGCCGGAGTGGTAACGGAGACTGGCCGCTGATACTCTGCACAAGGAAATAACCCACTTGCTAGACAGTCAGAATGTCACCTAGGCGACACAGCACAGGAACGCCAAACAAGCCGGAAAGATACACGGAGCAGGAACGTCAGCCAAGATGGGACGGATCACGGAGCAGGAACATCAGCCAAGCCGGGTTGGATCACGGAGCAGGAACGTCAGCCAAGATGGGACGGATCACGGAGCAGGAACATCAGCCAAGCCGGGTTGGATCACGGAGCAGGAACGTCAGCCAAACCGGGTCAGAGTCACGGAGCAGGAACATCAGAGAATAGTCAGGCAATCCAGGTCAGTACACAAGGGCAGCAGACAATATGCAGAGTAGTCAGGCAGGCCGAGTCGGTACACTGGGAAACACTGAGCAGAAATACACACTGGCACAGGAACACCACGAAAGGGCACCTGAGGGGTGCCCCTAGCCCAGTATATAAAGGTCACACTGGGCGGGACTAACACACGGTAGCCAATGGGAGCAAGGCACAGACTAAACTGACAGAAAAAAAAAAAGAGCACAAGCACCGTGATACATATGGATGTAAGAGATAATCCAGAAATTTACCAGCATTTTCAGTTAAACTACCATTGCCTGATGATATTGATCTGCCGGGAGGAATTAATGCATTTTTGTGGATGTTGGGAAGTAGATATAAAGTTGCTGTGCGTGGATGTTTTATATGTAAGTATTCCTCTTCCTTCTTGTCTAATAAACCCAATCCACAAGCTTTACTTTTGATGTTATCATATATTTGCTTAAATTCCTGTGTTGGGTCACCTAATAACATATGATAGCATTCTTTATCATTTATTTGTCTCTTGGCCTCATTCACATACATAGTCAGTGGCCAGATTACTAAATTGCCACCCTTGTCTGATGGTTTTAGAACTATATCATCCCATATCTGAATGTCACGTAGTGCATGCATTTCATTTTTGGTAAGATTCTTATTAATAACAGTATCAGGGATAATCATGATTTCACCCATTACTGCATCTCTATAGGTTTGTATTACAGAACATATACTAGTAGGAGGGGTGAACATTGATTTATTTTTGGGTGCCGATGGTAATTTATATTTTTGTATGCTAGGTTCATCCAAATTTGTCAGGTTCATATCATCTTGTAATTTCAAAATAGCCTGCATATTATCATCACATTCCCTACCAGAGAAAAATATTTTAAGTAATAACTTTCTAGTAAAAGAGAAAATATCAGTAAAAAGAAATTCAAACCTCCAGTTAGTGGCTCCTTTCCTGTAGGAATTGTATCAACTGTCAACATATGGTTACAAAAAAGAATATATTGACAGATTTGGGTATAAACATCATATCACTGATTTTATCAATTGTCAGAGTACAGGTGTGGTTTACTGTCTAGAAGGCCCATGCCCAATGAGATATGTCGGAAAAACTTTTAGACAATTGAAAACAAGGATTAGAGAACACGCGAGAAGCATTGCCAATGCCACAAGGGTTATTAATGAAGGTGTAAAAATAATCACATCAGTAGCAAAGCATTTTTATGCGAAACATAACTCAGATCCTACAACACTGAAAGTGTGGGGTATTCAGAAAACATCATTGGGCATACGTGGAGGAGAATTAGACAGGGAACTGATCAAAAAGGAAAATGATTTAATCTTTTTACTTGGTACCATGTTGCCCTTAGGAATGAATGAAGAGATGCAATTAAGTGTACATCTTTGAAATATTAAACAAAAATATTTTTAGTTTCTCATTCCTTAATAAAACTTGTTTATCTGTGGTATATTGTTTAATCGGCAGTGATAGGGTTAATTTTATTGATCCAAATCTAAAACAATTTACTGAAGCACAAGTCAGTAGTGTAAGACATTTTTCCTTTTTACTGCTCATGATTAGCTTGAATATATTCTACTATCACTAAATAGTTGGTTATTGTAAACGATGCGCTCACTGATGTCTTTTGGAATCATTCTCAAGGGATCTATATAATAACATATTGTCCCCTTTTGGCATTGGGAGAGTTAACTTTAGCGATCTCAATGTAAATTAATGTATTACTAATGTAAGAGTTAAAGCTTAGGAAGATTTCCAATTGGTTATGACCGGTTTGAATTTACCAAATCAGAGCTAATCAATTAGCTGTTAAAAGTAGCTCTTTCATCGGCATCCTTTGGACAGACACAATGAAACTGTGATCAAGCGGTTAGCGAAACGCGTGTTAGTTTCATTAGGATCGTGGCATTTGATTCCCAGTACTAGCACTAGTTATGTTTCAACTTTGGAAAATGTATTAAGAAATATTCTCGCTTAAAGTCACATTTGTTTGAGGATATAGTATAGATTTAATACAATGCGAGGCCTCGCTATGATTAATATGTACAATATTTTAGATATCTATATCCCTTATTTTTCTAGTATCTGAGACTCAGTAGATATCCCCTGATTATTAGTAAGATTGTATTTATGCTGTTTCATTTTTTTAGAGTTGATAGGTTATCAATAACACTTTAGATAGACTTCATGGCAATCTGGATGATGCCCTGGTAACATGATAACCAGGGTACAGACATGCTTACACACCAGTATTAGAACTTTAACATTCGCAACATATAGTCTTTAGATAGACAATATGGCAATCCGGATTATGCCCCGGTAACACGATAACCAGGTATCACGGTGCCCGTGCTTCCCTTGTTATGTTTCCTGTCAGTCTGCACTGTGATTGCTCCCATTGGCTGTCCTGTGTTTGTCCCGCCCAGTATGGCCTTTATATACTGGGCTCTGGCACCCATCCGGTGCCCTTTCGTGGTGTTCCTGTACCAGTGCTTGTTTCTGCTCAGTGATTCCCAGTGTACCGACTTGGCCTGCCTGACTACTCTGCATCTTGTCTCCTGCTCCTGTGTACCGACCCGGCTTGGCTGATGTTCCTGCTCCTGTGTACTGACCCGGCTTGGCTGACGTTCCTGCTCCTGTGTACCGACCCGGCTTGGCTGACGTTCCTGCTCCTGTGTACCGACCCGGCTTGGCTGACGTTCCTTCTCCGTGATTCGACCCAGCTTGGTTGGCGTTCCTCCTCTGTGTCGCCTTGGCGACATTCTGATCCGTCAGGCACTGTGTCTCCGTGTCCACTTCTGCAGAGTGCAAGTGTCTGCCTCCGTTACTGCTACGGCAGGGTTCCATTGGCCTAGTCTCTGTTACTGCTTCTGCAGAGTGCAAGTGTCCGCCTCTGTTACTGCTACGGCAGTGTGCCATTGGCCTAGTCTCCGTTACTGCTCCTGCAGAGTGCAAGTGTCTGCCTCCGTTACTGCTATGGCAGTGTGCCATTGGCCTAGTCTCCGTTACTGCACCTGCAGAGTGCAAGTGGCCTGTCTCCGTTACTGCTACGGCAGTGTGCCATTGGTCTTGTCTCCGTTACTGCTCCGGCAGAGTGCTAGTGGTCTGGTCTCCGTTACTGCTACGACAGTGTCCTGTGTTGCTCAATTCCTATTATTACTCTGGCAGTTAACGTCTGTTCTGCTAACCTGTTCCTGGGTGTTACGAATCCTTAAGCTGTCTATATTCAGAGAGCCCTATCACAGACCTCTCTGCACATGGATCTGTTTACACTCTTTGAAGACCATTAACCCTTGCAGTACCTGACTCCTGGTAATCCAACATATTCTGCATGACCTGTGTCAGTGTGGACTTTATGGTTATACTGGACCTGTGCAGGCATATGTATATGTAACCTGCCGTGTGTCTATATTATTCTGCTTATATACTACAGGACCTGTGAGGGTTATTTTATTACTGTGATTTCAATAAAACTGTGTTTTATCCTAAACCACTGTGTCTGTGTGTCAATCAAACCGTTACGCCAGGGTACAGACAAGTAGACATACATTCATTCTTATAGTTCCAGTTTCTAGATCACTAACAACTTTTGAATTGTCTACTAGTCAAACGAACTATCAGTGTTATTACTTACATCAGAATTTGGGAGAATTGTAATTCAATTGTAATATTCATAATCGATTATTGGAAATCTATACCACTTTGTTTGTAAAGGTATGTGGACTACAGTCCTATTAGTAAGAACAGAATAATAGCTATATAATAATGAGTCACAGATATATTTTTATGATCCATAACACAGGATTTATTTCCATCCTTTTAGTGTTATAATATTTAATTTATTATTTTTGTTCCAACCCATCCTGATTAGGATTATTTTTAATATTTCAACAATAAATGTTAAGTTTTAGATTTTTCCTTTCAACAATAGTACAAAACATGAACTGATGAGGTGAAAATTAGACAGTGTGCTTAGAATTGCAGGGCTCTTTGTTCTCTCTTTTTCTACTAATTAGTTAACCCTGTGAGCATCATCTTCTCACCATTAGGTTCAAGAAAAATGTTTTTTTTAGTGTGCATAGGGTTATATCTATTTTGTGTGCTGTATATGTTTATATACCCCCTAAAACACATGAAAAATATCCAGAAAACAACTCTCTTCTCAGTAGACTCAAAGTACTTACTGCCACAACTTCCTAAAGATGAGTGATGACCTAGAACTGCTCAAGGTGTATACAGACATCCACCCATCCCCCCACATCTGGAATATACTCATAAGTAGCAGAGTAGCCTGTTTCCATTACAAAGTCTTTCAATGAAAAAAAAAAATGTGCAACATGTCATGCATTCACTGCAGATACCATCACCCCCAGAGGCAACTGCAGGTTTGTGCACTATTGCAAAATAAACCTATTCATGCTATTTTTAATTATCTGGATATGTATTCTAATGCAACCTGATCTGCCACAGAACATTAGAAGAAATGTTTAAGGCAGTTGGTTAGTTATTGGCTGTTGGGGGGAAATGGGAATTATAGCCCCAAACAGCTGGAGGTCTAGCAATTGACTACCCACCCTGTAAGGTTTCAAAAATCACTTTACTTTATCAATAACTGATAAGTTGCACTCCCAAATGTAGCAGCAGTGCTCTATGTCCTCAGATGGTATAAATATGTAGGCAATACAAATTATTACATTCAAATGACTACTTACAGCTATAAGGGGGTTATTGCACTCTTTAACCTCAACATTATGTTCCTTTCACAATATCTTTTAGATGATAAAGGGTGGGTGAGGGGAAGACATGATGTGAAATAAGTACTCCAAAAAAAGTAAACTATTGTTTAAACAAAAAGAGGTATATTCCCCACAAGCTAGGTGTTTTGAAAGGTATGCTACTGGGTGTGTCCTCCTTTCAGGTATCCATCGTGTGCCATCCATGTTATTAGATAGTAGGTGGTTAAAATATACTTGTGTTCAAAATGAATGCTTAATGAAAGTGCAATATGTCAAGAAGAGAATAGCATTTACTATTATTATATAACTAAAAAGAGTCTGATTAAAATATTTCTCTATCGTCCAATATGCAAAACAGGTACCATGGGGGTTGAACTTTGGAGGGTAGAACACACAAAAAAAAACAAGGTCTTGAGGGTGAAGACTCCCAGCTCCTTCTGCAGGCCAACCCTGCCCTGCCTCCAGTTATGTCAGTGGTTCTCAACCAGGGTGCTGTGGCACTTTGGTGTGCCACAGACATCAACTTAGGGTGCCCCATGTTTTCTGGGATGACTTTCACAAAAATATTAATTTTGAGTTTAAAATGTTTATTTGTGGAAATTGTTCTGCACAAAATGTTTTTTGTTAGAATGATTGTGAGACCTAATAATCACTGTATATTTATGTATTGTACCCTTCATTATTCCCTTGATAAATTACATTACACGTGCTAGGGGTGCCCAGAAAGTTCCAGATTGTGTGTTAGGGTTGCCATGAGCAAAAAAAAAGATTGAGAACCACGGAGTTATGTGTTCTTCAAAGTGTGAGAATGGCTTAGAACACTTTCCTTACTTTTATTTTTATTTTTTTTTTACTTTAGATTTGGGACTGTTATAATTCTGCATTAGGAGGGTTACCATTACCAAGCTTCAAAAGAAAAATTCAAGGGAAAAACCCTAAAATGAATATGGTATAACTAACGTGTGCTTGTATGTGTACACACACACACACATATATACAAATTATGTGTATGCCCACACTGACACACAAGTATCCACCAGGTAGGGTGCCCCCCCACAAACAATGAATGTGGGTCCACTACCTGCGTAGGTTAAATTAACCAACCAATATGAGGCAAACAACCCAAACACATGCGCTATGATAAAGTATATCCAACATGTAACTCTTAACTAACCACCATATAGGTAGTAAGTATTTGGCAGATGGGGGATATTTCACAACTATCATCATTGTCAACCACATACATACACCTACAATAGCATACAACCCTGTTCCCAACCATATGGACCAGGGTTCGATGTCAATCATAAAGTCTATACACCACCAAGACGGAATAAATGGTCATAAAGCCTTTAAAAGACACCTTTTTCTGACTATATACCCCCAAAAAATTGCATACAAACAATATAACACATCATGTAATATAAGTGTAAAACTTATTATTTCCAATCACTTCATTATTTTGCTACCTACTAATCCTTTTACATCCTCTATACCATAAATCCAATTATACGGAGTTAAGTACTAAAAATTAATTTATTATTCAGTGTGCTACTTGATAAAAGAAAAAAAAGGAAAAGAAGGGAAATAGGAGAGGAGGGGGGATTTGGTATAGAAATGAGTTAAAAGCAAGGGGTCCCTCGGTCCTTTGTCCCTACTTGTACCTCTTCCTACAGGGTTTTTTGCTGAGACCTTGGGCTCTTGCACTCATGTTGGGTATTTTATTACAGTTTATTTCCTGAGTTATGGGGCATGGATGGCTGCATTGGGACTAGTTAACACCTTCCCTGCTGTTTTATCTGGGTTGGGGACTTTCCCTGGGCTTTTCTCTTTAGGGGTCTGTCTATTAGGTGTCCCACGCATATTCCCTAGGGTTTCTGGGTCCTTTGGGGTACCTTTACAATTGTCCAATTCTTGGGTTCATGGCTCTTTTAAGAATGCTTCCCGCGCCGCCGCCACTATCTTGACTTCATTTACTTCAACGGTCGAACTGCTTTGGGACATATTTCTGCAATTGTTTGTCATAAAGGGTCAGAATGGGCTCTTTCATCTTGTCTCCTCATGCCCTTTCATCTGGTTCATGTGCTGAGTGCCGTGGTGGTCCACGGATAGAGTTGTAGGAATTGCAAGGCAACAGCAACAGAGAAGATACCCACAATGCCAGTTTCGCTGGCCTTCTTCCAATTGGCTGCCTGTTTAAAGACACTACTCCTGTCAGGATGTCCTATCCTAAGGGACATGGAGCTATGCCTAAGGCTAAGAATTCAAGAGTATCTATGACCCCACCTTGCTTATGGTTCCTCGTGGCAAATGGGGCTCCATAGAGATTATTCTGGATCTCTCTGTCCCTCCTGTGCTGTGGCCCCCACTACTCCATAGGGGCACTCTAGCATTGAACAGAAGCCAGCTTGGGTTAAATCATTGTTGTCCACAATGGCCCAATTACCTCTCTCCCTCCAAGGGGTTCTTTAGTCTTGGAAACTACCTACCACTTTTAAGTATGTGGCCCCCAAAAGCTCAGAGTATGCCTGCACTCATAGGGGCCTCCTCTGAAGAGGTGTTTTTGAAGGGAGAACGTGAGGAAGAGGAATATGAAGATATAGATTCTTCCCACTCCTGTGAGGACTCTTATGAGGAAATCCCCTTCCCTCAGCTGAGGGGCTAATCAGGGCTGTTCTGGAGACCCTTCAGGTCCCTGACACCCCTGATGAGGGATCATCCTCATCAGATGTCTTCGAGAAGCGTAGGATATCTTCTTCTGTTTTACCCACTATGCCATTCTAGATCAGATAATTCTGTATGAGTGGAGGACACCTGATAAGAGGTTGTCTATTACTAAAAGGTTTTCTAAGTTGTATGCCTTTTCAGAGGCAGCTTAGCCGCAGTGGGCATCTCCCCCTTCTCTGGATCCCTATCATGGTGCCTGTGATTCTGGCACTTTTGCTAGCTTGTTCGCTTCCTTGTGATTGCTTGGTGGCAGAATGGTGGGTGTCTACTTTCTGGTTACTCGCTCGTCATTCTGAGTACTCTCTATTTTTCTAGTTCCACCTTGATTGACCTATTTGGACTCCGCCTCCTAGAGAGGCCTTATATGCTGCGTCCTATAATTGCCTCAGTGCCCTTTCATGGTGTACCTGAGTGCTTTCTGAGTCTCCCATTGTGATCCATTCCTGGCTGCTGAATCTGTTTTGTGTCTGACCCTGGCTCCACCTGACTACCAATTTGTGCCTGAACCTTTTGCCTACTGACTGACCGTTCCGTGCACGCTTTGGCTTGATCTGACTACCCACTCCATGTATGACCTTTGGCCTGGCTGACTAACCACTCTGTGCTAAGTACTGTGGCTTGTCTGACTTCCTGCTCAGTGCTAAGTACTTTGGCTTGACTGACTACCCGAATAGTTTGACCACTGGCTGGTTTGTCTATCCCTCGCTCCCTGAGACCTGACTCCCTGCTTACAGGCTATCAGTCTATCCTTTGTCGGGTAAGTCCTGTCCGTAGTGCAGCAGCGCCTAGTCCTACCGGGGATTGTTGTGCCCCTAGAGTTCTAGGGTGCATGTAGTTCTGTGATCCTAGGGTATTGCAGTTGTCCTTAGAATTCTAGCTTGTGGGCCTCCAGTTTCGCTCAGCTTACTGCACGCTTACCACTATTGCTACCTTTGTGGTTCTGCTCTCTCTGCTGGTTTGCTCCAAGCTTATTCATCAAGTCTGGCAAGGTTCAGTGTCAGCTCCTGGTAGTGGACTCCACACTGTCCCCACGACTGACCCCCACGGGAAGGTTGTGAAAGTGTCTACATTCAACTATTCTTGTCATATATTCTAAATCAAGTGGAATTGATTTTATGTACCTGTCTGAGTCATTATTTGCAAGTCTCCCGTGACAGTACGAAAGGGCCATGACTTCAGAAGGTACAGGCAAATCCACAGGTGCCTAGCATCCTTGCCAGGATAGACATACACGATCAAAGGATCGATCAGCTTTCCTTGGCGATGCAAACACTCCTTAATTGCACAGTGCACCTTGAGGGGCCTCTCCTAACCCAGCACTGGTGATAAGGGACAATGCTGAGTGCAATACGTTCCAAGGGCTGTCTGGAAACGCTCCACTCCCTCAACGATATGATGGGGAACCTACTTTGTGTTGTGGGTTCATTAACCAGTTGGGTGTATTTTTGGAACTGGTACTGAAAGCATTTCCTAGCGACCGAAGCAAGGTGGGCTTCATGATTTCTCTCCTGTCTGGTAGTGCATTGGCTTGGGTCAGTCCGCTATGGGAAACAGGGAAACCCATAATCTCAAATTTCTCTGAATTTGTGCCAGCTATCCGAAGGGTCTTTGACGTTCCAGCCCTGGCAATGCCGGCAGCCAAACAACTTATGACTATCCACCAGGGTGCATTCACGATAGCCGAGTACGCTATTGAATTTCGTACATTGGTGGCTGAAGTGGGCTGGAACAACGAGGCTCTAGTGGCCGCATTTTCACAAGGGCTAAGCGATTTGATTAAAGATGAGACGGCAGCCCGTGAGCTGCCTGAGGAGCTTGATGAACTCATTTCCTTTACTATTCTAATAGATACCAGGATCAAAGAAAGATCCCCTTTCAAGGAACGGTTGCGGAGGGCCCCTTCTCGATTGGCGCCTAACTTTACACTCCCAACCAATCCTCCCTTGCCTTCCACTCCTCCTAGTGCCAAGACGGGCAGGGCCAAACCTATCTAACTAGGGTTCACGTGCCTTTCAGCGGAGTAGAGGGCCTTCCGTTGCAGAGAGGGCCTATGCCTGTACTGTGGTAAGGCAGGGCACCTATTACGCACTTGCCCGGACGGGAAATGCTCGCACCTAGGATTGATTCAGGGACAGACCCTGGGTGGAGTTTCACAGTCCCTAGACCAGATGCAGACAAGTCCTATCCTACAGGTGATATTGTCATGGGATACATCGTCTATCACGGCTCCGGCATTGATTGACTCAGAAGTGGCAGGATACTTTATGGATGCAGATTTTGCTACCCAGAACGCGATTCCATTGGTGCCTCGTTCCTCTCCTCTTGCTATAGAGGCCATTGATGGGAGAACATTGCAACCGTCACAGGTGACTCATGAGTCATGTCCACTGTCTCTAAGGGTGGGGGCCCTCCACGTGGAGACCCAACAATTTCAAATCATAAAGTTGCCTCACTACGCAATCATTCTGGGGTTCCCTTTGCTTCAGACACACAATCCAAGAATAAATTGGGAGACTTGCGACATTAAGTCTTGGTCCTCTTACTGTTCTAAGTCTTGCCTACAGCAGCCTACAAAGATCCTTTGTACCTCTTCCTCATTACAATCAGAGTATCAAGATTTCAGTGAGTTGCTCAATAAGGTAGAGGCTAGTAGTTTGCCGATGCATAGGGCATACGAGTGTGCCATTAATTTGATATCGGGTGCTATACCTCATAAGGGGCGTACTTATCCCCTGTCTATGGAGGAGATCCAAGCTATGGAGGAGTATGTGGCAGATGCTTTGTCCAGAGGGATCATTCGGAAGTCTTCCTTACCTGCTGTCGCAGGATTCTTTTTTGTAAAGAAAAAGGATGGGGAATTGAGACCCTGCATTGACTATAGAGGTATAAATGGTGGTCAAGAATGCTTACACCATACCTTTGATTACCAAATTGTTCGACCAAATTAAGGGCTCTTCGGTCTTCACCAAACTTGATCTAAGGGCGGCCTATAACTTTGTGAGAGTCAGAGAGGGAGTCAAGTGGAAAACTGCATTCAACACACGCAGTGTCCACTATGAATACTTGGTTATGCCATTTGGCTTGTGTAATGCTCCGGCAGTATTCCAAGAATTTATTAACAATGTTTTGAGAGATTTACTACTGACCTGCGTAGTAGTCTATTTGGACAACATCTTCATTAATTCCCGGAATCTAGTAGCACATCAGAAGGATGTTGCAACTGTATTATGGCTTCTGGGCGAGAACAAGCTATTCTGTAAGTTGGAGAAACGTGAGTTCCACAAGACTCAAGTGACATTTCTAGGTTATATAATCTCCTCTGACGGTATAGCTATGGACCCCAAAAAACTATCGACCATCCTGCAATGGCCCAGGCCAATGGGCTTGAAGGCCATACAGAGATTCTTGGGGTTCGCTAATTATTACAGAAGATTCATACGGAATTTCTCCACAGTGGTTAAGTTCTAACTGACATGATGGATAAAGGGGCTAACCCATCTGTATGGTCTCCCTGTGCGATCCAGGCTTTTGAGGATTTGAAGTCTGCCTTTGCCAAGGCTCCGATTTTGTCGTATCCCAGTCCCACCCTCACCTTTACACTGGAGGTGGATGCATCTGAAACAGGAGTGGGAGCCCTCCTCTCCCAGCATTCTGGTCCTGGTAAAACCCTTCTTCCATGTGGGGTTTTCTCTAAAAAATTGTCCAGAGCTCAGAGTGTGTATGACATAGGTGACCGCGAGCTCCTGGCTATTATCCTCTCTCTCCGTGAATGGCGTCACCTACTGGAGGGGACAAGCTCCACAATCCTGATCTTAACGGATCATAAGAATCTGACATATCTGTCCAAGGCCAAGACACTGTCTCCATGGCAAGCCAGGTGGGCATTATTCCTGTCCAAATTCAATTTCATTGTCTCGTATCTTCCTGGCTCCAAGAATATCAGAGCAGATGCCCTGTCCAGGCAGTTTGGGTCTGACCCTGAGGCTACACCTGTGCCCATCATTCCTACTGATCGTATTCAAGCTACTGTACGCACCAGCATCACATCTCTGGGCAAGGAGATTTTGGCCTCCCAATCCACTGCTCCAGCTGACAGACCCAGTGGTAAATGTTTTGTACCCGAGCCCCTTCAGACCAGATTGTTGGAAACGTATCACTCATCGAAGGCTGTTGGTCATATTGGCCGTGACCAATTGATTTGGTCGGTGGCCCAGTCTTAGGGCAGATTGCTCAGTCTTTGTGATGGCATGCTCTATTTGTGCTCATGCCGAGACCCCGAGACATCTTCCTGTGGGTCTACTTCAAACTGTTCCCAATGGCGAAACATCTCTGGTCTCACGTTTCCTTAGACTTAATGGTAGAGCTGACAGTATCCAAGGGGTACACGGTCATTCTTAAGATAGTGGACCGATTCTCAAAAATGGCTCACTTTGTCCCACTCTGGGGACTCCCTTCATCTAAGGAATTGGCCGAAGTGTTTGCTAGAGAGGTGTTTCGACTCCACAGAGTGCCCAAGGTGCTGGTTTTGGATCAAGGGAGTCAATTTGTGTCTAGGTTTTGGAAGTCTTTCTGTAACCAGAAGGGTATCCAACTCTTGTTCTCCTCTGCATACCATCCCCAGTCCAACGGGGCTGCCAAGAGATCCAACTAAGGGTTGGAACAGTTTTTGCACTGCTTCATCTCAGACCACCAAGACAATTGGGCATCCTTGTTACCGTGGGCAGAGTTTTCCAGGAATTGTGCAGTGAACTCTCCTCACAGAGTTCTCCGTTCTTGATCAACTATGGGTTCCAGCCTTCAGTGCTTCCTGACTCCTTTTGTGCACAAGACATTCTGGCTCTGGAAGAGCATGTTTGGCAGCTCCGCTCCACTTGGGTACAAGTCCAGAGAGCCCTGCAAAGGTCCACGCAGCGCTATCAAAGACATGCAGACTGGAGGAGACTGCCTGCTCCTGTTTTTCAAGCTGGGGACAGGGTTTGGTTATCCTCCCGCAATCTGAACCTCCAAGTGCCTTGTAAAAAGTTTGCTCCTTGCTTTGTAGGTCCATACCGGGTTTATCGCAGAGTGAACCTTGTCCACAATGTGTTTCACGTATCATTACTCAAGCCCCTGGTATGTAACCGCTATAAGGTCTGTTGGAGCTTCCTGGGTTTTGACTGATCAGTTGTGCAAGGCTGTGACTTGGTGCTCCTTGCATACCTTTGCTAACAACTATTATGTGGATATTCTGGCTTTGGCAGAAGCCAGCTTTGGCAGGAAGGTCCTTCAGGCAGTTCTGCCTGTCTAAGGACCTATATTTTCTGGTGCCATACTGTTGTTCAACTGTTTAAGTCCGGTCGGCTCTTGTTCTTGCTGTGCAACTTTTTCAGTGTCCGTTGACAGTTTTGGTTTTGGCTGTTCCGGTCCTGGATAGTCCTAAGGAACTCCGGTATCATGGGGACAGGCGTAAGGTCTTTCCTTAGTCTTCCCACATCTGGGAGCCTACTATTGTTATTGGACGATAAAGAAATTGGTTCCTATCATTGTAAAGGTAAGTAGTGGATAAAATGCATAATGATGGCAAAATTAACTGTATGGTAGGCAAAATCGGTAAGCTGTAATTACTGGCAAATGAGCAGTTGGACAAAAAAAAGTATAACAAAATCATGGTGGGATAATATACATGATTGAGCTATAAATATTGAGGGTTTTTCTTTGTTTAGGAAGGACAGGATTAACAGAAGAGGAGGGTGCATGTGTGCCTAGAATTGAAACCAGATATAAATCCACTCTAAGGGAAGAGAGAAGAAATTGGAGATAAAGTGGAGTGCTTGGCTGGAAATTGAAGCTAACTGTTGTAAAAGGTGTGGAAGATATATGCTACAAACCACCAAATAGCTGCATATTTTGGGCATACTATCATTAACCCTTTAACATCCAATGCTGTGCCAGGACTATCACGGCTGTCCAGCACTTAAGGACCAATGAGGGTCCTGGCACATCATTGAATTCAGGGCTCCCCGCACGGCTGCACGCCACTCAGGGAGCCCTGAATCAGATCTATTAAAAAAAAATGCCCTGTGGTCCTCAAGTGCCGGCTGCGCATGCGTGTGCTGGTCATTAAGGGAGATTTCAACTATACAGCTATAAATGTTGGAGAAATGCAACATGTCAGAGTGCTAAGGGATGCAGGTTTCTAAGCATGCTGAGGGAAAGCTACATGACCGAAATGGTGGCAGTGCAAAGAAGAATTAATGTATTGGACCTATTTATAACAAACTAGCAGTGTGGCACACGCACATATAGTATTAAACACACACACACCATATTTGCTAAAATGTAAAAAAAAAAAAAAAAAATCAGAGGGAACCTTTTCTCTTGGAAAGTTGCCATACAGAGAATAAGCAGTGGTCCTTAGTATCTTGTAGCAGGACAGCAGCAGAAAACCTTGTAGAACAGAGCTTGAGTTTCAGTTGTACAGTAGAGCAGATATTTGGCATGCTATGTATGCTTGTATATGATCTACAAAGCAATAGTAATGTGTACAAGCTCATTATAAGCCATTCCACTTTTACTGCAAACATTAGTATTGTTGTTTGTTTTTCTAAGTATACTGTATTCTGAGAAGGAACAGCATGCAAGAACATAGAAATCACAGTACTAAACAGCCTTAAATTATATATGTGACCTAATAATTAAGTCCTCTTTTTCAGCTGACCTTCACAAACATGATTGGTGACTTCAATATATAACAGCCTGTTAAGCCCTGCCTCTGCTCAAGATTAAGCCCCTCCCCTTTCAGACAAGAATCTCTCGTCTACGGGGCAGGGACCTCTTATGCTAATGTATACTCACCTGTTGTTCCCCTTATGACTGCATATATAAGCAGTGGTGAAAGGAAGGAAGTGGTGAAGCAATGGAGTAGGACTCCAATGGGAGCAGGTGTGGTTGACGGAGGTGTGGAGGAGGCTACTGGGGGTCCTCCAGCAGATGCCAGTAGAGTGTTAATTGAATGTGGCTAGAGAGAGGATGAGATGGTCAGCAATGAAGCAGAGTAGGTGGAGATACATTGAAAGCTTTGTATGTTTATTTTTACAATGTGGGCTACGTCAGAAAGGAATGCATTTACAACTGGAGCTTTCAAGTGGCACAGTCGTAGCATGCGTTGGCTACCCCTGTGACACAGGAAGGATGAAAGAAAATGTAAGGGGTTACATGAACAAAAAAATAGTAAGCAGTAGGGTACTTCTTAACACTATGGGTTAGGAGACATATTTGGAGGAATGGGTGTGTGGGCATGTGATGTTGGGGAAAGATGATTTTGGTCACCTTTTATAACAGAGTAGGGTTAAACCATGATCACATAGCATCCAAGTTAGCTGATATGTTATTTTGAGAAGTGGGTTGTTAAGACTTGAGTTTGTATTCATCAATGAGGCTCCAAAAATGAAAATATGAATATGAATGTAAGACAAGCATTTAAAACACTAGACCATAGTATTCTGATAAGTAAACTCCGAGTTCTGGACTGGGTAATCTTTCTCTAAACTGGCTCTGATCCTATTTATCAGACAGAGCGCAAAATGTGTCTACAGTGTAAAAGCCATGTACACAGGCCAAGGTCCGGGTAATGTTAAGCCTTTGAGTGCCAATGGCAGTGCCCCTCTAGCACTCAAAGGGTTAAGCGGCTTCTACCTCACTGTGGGAGGTCTGTACTGCACATAACGGCTTCTGACAAAAATCCTAGCAAATTATTATATAGGATTGCTGACAATATATCCCTTCCACTCAAAGTAACAAGTGGGATTCCCCAAGGCTCCATTCATGGCCCTCTTCTATTTCTCTATTTATAAATGATCTACCCATGATTTGAAAAAGCATCTTCTGAGCACATGTATGCAGATGACACCACAATCTATGCTAAAAACCTCAAATGTACCTCAGTTAGAAGTCTTATTACAACATGATTTCTCTAAAGTTGAAAGATGGACAACAAATGTGTAAAGATCGTTAGTACCAGGGCTTAAAATTTGAAGTCCTTTGCTACTAGCCAGAACGGAAAAGTTACTCGCCTCTGCAAGACATAGCATACCCACCAGGGCTGAATTTCTACTAGCCAGGGCTAAATTTTCACTCTCCATTGGCTAGTGGCGAGTGGAAATTTTGAGCCCTGGTTAGTACAGTTAATAGTACTGATGTCTAATGCTGGCACTGTTCAGAAATGGCTATTTATGCTGAAGTCTGGTCGGACAGATCACAATGAGGGGCAATCTTTTCTCTGTCAGTATAAGGAAAACCCTGTCCTCCTTGATGAATACTGACTGAATATTGTCCCTCATCTTGGACTGGTGTCAGATCTGAGCCGGAGAATGCTGACATTGGGAAAAGGGGCAGGATAGGAAAACATCTTCATATTATTACAGCGTAACTTGCCAGTTCTAAGCAGTGCCAGCATCGACCATCGGTACTGTTAACTGTATCGAACTGTCTTAGCTGCTTGAGTGATAAAACGTCAATAACTCTTTAATGCCAGTCATAGACTATAACGATATAGTATATGCTCCCACTCCACAAATCCACCTTGCTAAAGTTGACTCTCTGTATAACTCATTATACCACTTTATCCTCCAATGTAATTACACAACCCATCATTGTGATATGTATGAAGAACTAAATTAGCTAACACACAAATCTAGATTTACCCTTCACCTCTTTTGCCTAGCTTATAACCACTTCTCTGGAAAGGTTCCAGAGTACCTGAGCAGTAGGCTCCCTCCAGGTCTCCATATTAACTATAACCTCTGCTCCACTGCTAACAACTCAGAGTATACCACACTACAAGAAAGAAGCCAGTCGATCGGCATCCTCCATCTGAGCTCCAAAGTCTGGAATAACCTGCCCGAAAAGATCAGCTCTTCTCCCATTCTAAAATCCTTAAAAATAACTGTTTCTTTATATCTAAAAACAATATGTAAAGCTGTATAAATGTTATGTGTTTGTGTGTATAAACAAATATACATACATATATATTCTGCCCATCATCAAGATTCCCTCACCCACCAACCTACACATTTCTCAACTACCATCCTTCCAAGGAGTAACAAAACGTTCTCATTTCATCCTCCGACCATCAACTCCAATACACTGGTCATGCAACCTCCCATTCTTGCCGCTCCACCAACATATACACATAGCTTCACAGCTGCTGAGGTGTGTGTGTACACAACTCAGTTCAGGTATTGCCTTTTAACCTTTTCAGTGTGACAGGAGTACGCAATGCATTGAAATATCTTGCCAACCTTTCTCAGACTGAGGGCCAGATTCTATTGCAGGTGCTAAATATTAACTCCAGTTTTATCAAACGTTTTCCTATTGAAGTCTATGGGGAAAACTGGAGATTAAAGCAGTGATAAAATTAGCAGCTGTAATAGAATCTAGCCCTAAAACAGTTATTCTGTTCCTCTCATCATTTTCTGTTTCCCTCCCATTCCCCTCACTTGCATTATCTCTTCCTGAAATTCAGAGCTGTGTGTGAGTCTCTTAATTCCCAATTTGCCGCAGTGTCTCTCTTCTCCCCTCCCAATTGTCTGATTTCCCAACTTTGCCACTCTATAATCCCCTGCCTTCCTTTTGCCACTTCGCCACTCTATATTCACAAGCCTTCCAAAGCTCAAGTACTGCGTAGCTTTTTAGGATGTGTAACACTCTTATTGTATTTATACAACGTGTACATGCTCAAGCCTTAAATTCATTCACTTCTACACCTCATGGCCCCCCACCAGTAATAGAAGTTCATTAGTTGCAAATGTTGGTCTTATAATAAACACTACAAAGGAAGATTAAACCTTTCAGTGCTAGATGGGTATGCAATGCATTGCACAGCAATGTACCCCTCTGCCACTCAAAGGGTTGACGTTTGAGCCAATGCAGCCGTAACACAGCATATGCACTTCTCACTTAATCACACTAGAAGGAAGCACTGTTCCTCCCTGAGCAATCCCTGCCTTCTTCGTGACTCATCCCTTGTTCGGTTATTTTCTACTATATAGATATTAATAAAGCTAGCAAATAGGAAACTGCCTTGCCAATATTGGTTGTTGTTTTAGTGCGTGGATGGTGTTCTGCTTTATGTATTGGTAGCAGTTATGTATGTGTAAGGGTCTTTTCTAGTGGGTGGTAAATGCTTGATGTAGTAATGTAATTCATACAGTATGTGTGGAGATGGGATCTGAATTAAGTAGCAATGGTTTATGGATTTTGCAAACACATGGAGAAAGGATCGTAAGGTCAAAGGTGGCCATGTGGCATGAGGTGTTTTTATATAATTATTTATTTTTTAATTGCTGTTGAGATCATTTTTCATCTGTATGTGCTGTGTGAAATCATACTATATTAAATCCATTAACGTTGTGAGTGACATTGTGATGTTCAAGCGTGAGCCATGCTTTTCAATGTAAATTTTAAAGTGATAGTAATGTTTCACAAAAACAGCAGCTCCAATTAATCTTCATAGTATTTCAGCCATAGAGAGAGTTATTTCAATAGTGAGAGTTGTAGTTCAAGAGTAATTGAATGATAAAGCTTCCCCCTCCTGCCCCTTTTACCTAGTGTAAGCCCCCACTCCTCAGATGTGGAATCCAGTCCATAGACCAGACAGCTCACATCAAGGGTCAATCTTACTACTGTGAGAACAATGAAAACCCTGCCCCCCCTTGACAGGTTTTTCAGCTTTTTCCTTTATCTTAATTGAAGATTGTCCCTCTCTACAATCTACCTGGACACTCCCTGCTGCTCTTAGCTGAGCAGTGCTACATCACTAAAAGGGGTGGAAGGGGGGTACTTTATCATTCAATTACTCTTGAACTACAACTCTGACAGAAATGAAATAACACTCTCCAAGGCCCAAATACTATGATGATTAATTAGAGCTGCCTTTATTATGAAACATTACTATCCCTTTAAGAGTATCGTACTATATTGAATCTGTTCACTTGTGAGGTAAATTGTGTCAATGTTGTGATGCTCAAGCATAAGACATGAGATTGAGGGGAAATGTTAAGTAGTGGCTATGTGAAGGCTGAGTGGTTATTATGTTAACCCTTTGAGGTAAGGGGGTGAGAAGCAGGCTTCTGTTTCGAGTGACAGAACCCGTTTACTTTTAAAAAAAAACCTTGCCTGCCACCCAGCTTTGGATCAGGAGAGGCCAACACCAACAAATATGTAACATGGAGATAGTGTCACAGTCACAACAGCAGCATAGGGGTGGCTGGAATCCGTCTCCTCATTCGGAGTGGTAACTATTCTGCCCATTTAACCCTTTGACTGCCACAGGGGTACGCAACTCATTGTCCTGTGTTGAGTACCACTATCGCACTCAAAGGGTTAACATCCTTAACGTGGGAGCGCATTGCAGCTCACACAGACAGACGTCTTCTGTACCCTTCCTGTGTCACACACATATCCTCTTTGTCTCCTCCCAAATTCCCCCTGCATATCATCCCCCGGTGACAGTGGTAAGTACCTAGATATGTCTGTATGTGTCCATCTGCATGTATGTAAATAATAATATGTATGTATATATGTCTGTATGTATGTATATCTCTCTATGAGTGTATGTTTGTGTGTATGTATGTAAATATCTTAACCCTTTACAGAACTAGAGAGATAGTGGCAGAACCCACACACCCCGGCCATCGATATCACCAGACGATGTAGGCAACTACCCTATTGGCCAGTTCTCTGCATCGGAAAGACTAGAGCCCCTATGACTACAATCAAAGTCTAAAAATATTCTTTTACTAGTGTAAAAGCCTGTGTACATGGGCCAATGTCCGGGTAATGTTAACCCTTTGAGTGCCAGAGGGGTACGCAATGTACTGCTTTGCAATGCGTTGCGTACCCCTCTGGCACTCAAAGGGTTAAGCGGCCGCTACCTCACTGCTCCACGCAATGCAGTCTTGCGCAGTAGAGACTGGCAGAACGTGCTAAGTCTCTACTGCGCATGACGGCTTCTGACAAACATTGCTAGTGTTTTATTAATATAGGATTAATTACATTAAAATAACAATTCACTTAGACATTTAAAAACACTAATTTTACATAGTGTATCCAAGCATTTTGTGACAGTACATGATGGGAATCCTGAATCACTTACAGTTATACCCATTGAATGGATCAACCCAAATTCAAAGCTGAGTAGACTGAAAAGACTAATAATGCGAGAATCCTTTTGGATATATAGATTAGATACAATGCATCTTAAAGGTTTAAATGAAGCCATAGAAATGTCATGGTAAAACAGCTCTATAAAATCTATTAAGTTTTATAATGAATGTAGCTTGAGGGACTACTTTATGCAATTTATTAATTGTGGAACGTTCATGGCTAAACAGTCCTATAATATCAATAAAGTTGTATAATGAATAAGTTTGAGGGATTTCACTTTACACAATTCATTAAGACGCACATTTGATACATACACACTCAACATTAGTTAAAAATATATATACATTTTTTTTTGTCTCACACATTTACATTAAATTATGAATTATTAAATTTAATACATTTAATAGTGTTTCACTAATAATGGGCATTGTCACTTTTGATTATAGTTAGTTTAGTTATAGATTCAATCATATATATATTGAGGTTGAATATTATATCGAAATCACAGTAAGTGAGATTTGTCACAACAGATAAGATTGATAGGTAAATAGTGACGTCATTACTCAATGACTATAGCACGTATGGTGTAATTCAGTTAAAACTTTATGATAGTTTTTTCAGGCTGTTTTTTTTGCAGGCGATCGAGAGTAGGGTTTATCTGAATAGTTTTTTGAAATCAATGTTTATTAATTTGTATCTATGGGCGTTAAGAGAACAAAACATAGGTTGGACCGCACATCCATCTTTTATGCGTTCCACTTGACACGTCAAAGGCACGTTCAGTGACTTCCAGTTGTCTAAGGCAAGCCGATGTGAAGTGTGTGATCGAATAGGTATAGCTGGTAAGTGAGGAATAAGGGGGTTGTTGAGTCTGATGGGCATACCTGGGAACTCTCCGGATTTGCCCCGGAGACTCCGGTTCTGACAGAGATTTACCGGGTCTCCGGGGCAGAGGCTGATTACTCCGGATGTGGGGAGTTTCTATTGAAACTCTACCCACTTACACTCTTTCTTCTGCTGTTCCTCCGTCCCCATCCTTCTGTGTGACATTTTTAACCCTTTGAGTGCCAGAGTGGTACGGAATGCATTGCTTTGCAATGCATTCCGTACCACTCTGAAACTCAAAGGGTTGCGCACACCCCCCCCGCTCGTGTCAAGCCCCGCCCCTTTTTGACGCGATTAGCGTCATTTTTGTCACCCCTGCTGAACAGAGGACTCCCCTCCGGGTAGCCCTCAGCTGGAAGTTCCCAGGTATGCTGATGGGGATCTATTGTGTTGATGGTGGGTATCTTGTGGTGAGTCATTATGAGACCATGACTTTTGTGAATTTAGGTTGGTTTTCTGTTGCGGTTTTGGGAGATTTGGTGAGTGTGGTTGGATGGAAGTCATGCGAGGGTATTTGTAGAGGAAATGGGTATGATTTTGTGGTGGAGAGGAGCGGTTGGTGTATGGATGAATCGAGTCAGGTGTTGTGACACTTATATTGAGTTGAGTGACTGGGTCATTTTTACGCTATTCTGTGGAGATTAATTCCGTGTCATAACGATCGCTCGTGACAAATTTCCAGTTTCCAAACAGAGACAAGTAAAATTCAAACTCTTAAATATATTACAATCATTATGTTTATGAATAAAGTTTTGGTATATATGTTTGATAGAATTTCCTAATATTATTATTGTATAGGCTTTTTAATTATTTTAAATACAATAAATAAAAATTAAAAAAGCGATTGAACTGTCTGGACCAATTAGAGACCAGAAGGTCAATTAACCTATCAGATACAGTGGAGGGATATTTGAATGATTCATTTCCTGATGCTGCTTTGTATGTTTTTTTGGCTTTCGCTGAATCTGAAGAAGTAGTTAGGTAACTATGAAACGTTGTGTAGCTAGCCATTATTTTTATGTTTATGTAAAAGTTTTTTAAGATAGCATTTTATTTGTTTAAAAATGTTTTAAATATTAAAATAACAAACAATTTTGAAGAGAAGCAGCATTTTGTGGATTATGTTACTCTATCTGAGATCACCTGAACAGAGACAGGTCAAACTCTCTGTAGGCTCGTTTGTTGTGTTTGGGCATAAGGCTTTCCACAACCATCACACTTGTGAGTATACTTTGAAGATTTCAGCACTGATTGTGTCTCAAGAGATAATAGGCACTATTGGGCACCCTCTTTGTGTGTTTTTTTTACAAATTATAATTTAGGGGTAATGGATCCACCATCCCTTCTAATAATAGGTATATTCACCCCCTGCCAGTTAGAATGTTCCAATAGTCAGATTATTCTGTAAATGTTAATTTCCTTTAGATTCCGTAATATCAAATCTGAAATAACATTATTAAGAACACAACATCCCCTTTTGTTATGGATGTATCCTAGTATTCACCCATTCTCAATTTCTTCACTACCGGAGATGGTTAATATTGAGTTTCCTCCAGGTAAGATTTTAAAGTATCCAGGATAGATTCAGCCCACCAAAAAACAGAGGGCTAATGGCTGTTTACCACTCCATATGCTGCTTCACACCAATGTTCCTATTCTCAAATATCTTAAACCTTCTTTGTGATAGTTAATTATTATTGCCTCTCGATCGGCTCCCTACACATTCTGTCAAGTGTATTATCACTGCTGCAGTCAAATCTCAATAATGGGCTTAACTAATTACATCCCAGTTTGGTTTCATTTCTTACCTCCCCGGTACATACCATCAACAATTAGTGAACCAAATTACCTCCCAGTTTGGCTTTCACCTCACCGGTACATACCTTGTCAAGCTTCTGCAAACAATCCTTTGAGTACTTAATCTATAATAATCCTACACATGAATAGCTGCAATATATAGTATTTCGTTAACACTGCAATAATTATAGGCTTCTCTAATTACCTTCCGGTTTGGTTTTGATTTTTACCTCCCCAGTAAATACCATCCACAGGTAATAAACCTAATTACCTCCTGGTTTGGTTTTCCCCTTCCCGGTACGTGCCACATTGGGTCTATACAATTAACCCTTTAAGTACTTGATCTATAGTTTCCTCTATGCTTGAGTAGCAACAATATATATTGGGTATATGGACCTAATTACCTCCCGGTTGAGCTAATCACCTCCCCAGTACATACCAACTCTAACTAGTGTTATTAACCCTATAATCTTCCTTGTTATTAAACTTCAAATGGTTGGTGGACCAATTTACTGCCCAGTTTGGTTTTCACCTCCCTGGTACATACCAACTCCAGTTAATACTATTAACCCTTAAAGTGCCAGGTTCACAGTGTGTGAGTGGTGCGGGTGAGTATGTTGATGAATCTGCTGTGAGTGGTGGGTACACGTAGAGCTCATATGTTATTTTTGTGTTAGTGGTGTGTGTAATGGAAGCTAGGAAGGGACCGCGTCTCCTTCCGCCGTCGTTCCCGGGTCTCTCCTTCTCGATGCCGGTCTGGCGCCGTCGGATGCACCGGTCGAGCAGATAACCGGTGCAGTGTTCGACTCAAAGTGGTGTTGACCCCGGTATAGTCGACTCTAAATTGAAGGATGCGGATTGAGGAGGGGTCGACAGGGCTCCCGAGCAGTCGAGCGTTGCAGAACTGGAACACCAGGCAGTAGAGAGTGAGGCCACTACTCCTGGGCTACGACAAACAGGGAAAGTGTAGCAGGAACGAAGGTAGCGGTCGCCAAGCAGATTCGAGCACTCCGTAGCTCGAATCAAAGGATTGCAGGAACTTGAAGAAGCAGGGAAGAGTCCACGTTGCCGCCTGACAGAATCCGAAATTGGGTCGCAGGATGCTGGCAGCAGACGGTCAAATGATGCAGGATACTCATCTCAGATGGGCATCAGAGTGGCCGCTTTACTACCATAAGAACATAAGACTCCAGAACTCTTGTTAACTCCAAAAGTAACTCTCTCTTTATTGACACAAACCACACATATTTATACACAAATCTTACATTGAAACTTATGGGGAAACCAGATACAATGGGCAACATGATTCAATCACAACACATCAGACAAAGGCCAGCAACAGATGGTCTTAACAGATACAATAACTTAGACATGATTACATTTCAGATTCAAAAGGGTTTGATGAACAAAGACTTGAGGGCTTGAACTAATTGCCACACGGCAGGGGGTCTGACTGCAGTTCACAATGGCTTAATTAACACAAAGCAGGGGGTCTAGCTACAGTTCACATAGTCAAATGGCTGGAGTGGCTGCAATACACATCTTAGGGACAGTGGCCCAAGGTTGGAGCCTTTGTTTGACTACTTTGAATGCCCTGCTCCAACCTTGACCAATCCCTGAGCTGCCTACGCTTCCCCGGCTTAGGCTATGGAAGATATTTGCATGCCTACTCCAGGGTTTCGAGTGACCCAGCTTTCACCTCTTGCCCCCACCGCTGAACATTCTGTCCGGTGGCGCTGATCTCACACCGCGCTGGTACCCGCTGACTGGTAGTCGGTGAGTGTGTAAACCCTCTACCACAACAATACATTAAACATAGACCATTCGACAGTGCATGAACCAAAGTCTATGAACATAAGTCTTTTAGCTAGGGTAATGGGTGACCAGTTCGTACGACCGGGCCCAAAGCAGATTTGAAACAGTGCAAAATGTCCACAGTCTTTGGCTAAACAGTCTGATGGCCAGACAAGGGCTCAAGTAACGGGTAGGATCCGTTACAGTGTGTGTGAGTGGGTGTTGCGAGTGTGTGTCGGCCATGTTTAATTTTCTTTACAGCCGGATACTGAGGGCGGGCAAGTCCCCCTGCCTACTCCTGTGAAAATCACACCCCCATTGTATCTGCAAGAGTGCCACCAGCAAGGAGAAGACATGAATAACCCCCCGGGTGATTGTGTGTGTGTGTGTGTATGTATATGTGTATATATATATATATATATATATATATATATATATATATATATATATATATGTATGTATGTATTTTAGAGTGGAGATTGTAGCCGTATTAGTCCAGTGATGCAGATGTAAAATAACAAATAAAATAAGTATCTTGTAATACCTTTTTTATTGGACTAACAGAATTTTGGATTGACAAGCTTTCGGGAGAACCTCCCTTTCTCAAGTCTAAAGCATTTCTGACTAAAAGGACACAGAATTCACAGTGATACATAAAATTCAAAGTTTGGCTGTGTGAAGGTTTAAGAAAACATAACAGCAGATAAGGTCAGAGCATCTACACTCTACTTGTAGAAGGTCGTAAATACCTTTTGTAAGGATTGGACTGGGGGGAGAGGGAAAAAAATGCAGGAGATGATAATGGAGTGGCGAGAATTAAAAAAGTTTGCACATGTTAGGAGTGCTAGAATTGCCATCCAACAATCCAGCATGTGCATGCAGGCCTATATACAATATGTGCCCATATGTGTACATACATAAACACACACACATACATACACCCATATACACCCATATACATACATACATATATACACATATATATATATATATATATACATATATACATACACACACATACATATACAAACACATACACATGCATACATACACACACACATATAAATATATATACATATAGATACATATATATACACATACATATACATACACATATACACACATACACATACATACTTACACACACATACATACACATGCATACACATACACACATACATACACATGTACACATACATACATACATACATACATATGCATATATACACACATACATACATATATAAATATATATATATATATATATATATATATATATGTATATATACACATGCATATATATACATACGTATATACATACATACACATATACACACATACACTTACATACATACACACATGTGCATACACATATACACATACACACACATATACACATATACACATGTACACATACATACATACATACACATACATATGCATATATACACACATACATATATACACACACATATACAAATACATATACACACACACATATACACATACATACCCATATACACATGATACACACACACATATATACACACATATATACATACACATATATATATATATACACACACACATATACACATATATATACACATGTACACACATACATACATACATACATACATATACACACACACACACACATATGCACACACATATATACATACATACATACATATACATACATATACACACTCACACATATACATAAACATAAATACAAATACACATACATAAATATATACATACATATACACACACATGTACACACACATACACACATATACATAATGTACACATATATATATATATATATATATATATACATACACATACATTTACACACATACATACATATACACACACATACATACATACATCTATACATACATATACAATGTGTCTATATACCCACCCACAAATATATATGCATAAAATACATATACATATGTACATAAACACATACACATGAGCACACACATATACACAAATGCATACACCCAAATATGTAGGAATGCATACTAAAACGTACGTCCAAACACAAGAGCCTATATATACTAGTACATATACACATACACAAACACATACATACATGCATACCTACATGTACATATATGCACGTAAACCCATATACACATATAGAATAGCACACCCACATATATACCTACATGTATTGAAGTATGGGGAAGCGTCTGTCTGTACGCCATGCTGATATACTAGTAATAATACAGAACCAATATTAGAATTCATTATGACATGTGGATATATATATGAGGAGTACGATACTGATAGAGGGGTCATGTGAAACTTTGATAGTGGGACAGGAAACCCAAATCAACATTTAGTCCTCTGTTCTTGCTGTTAAAAATATGATCATTCTGGCTTCAAAAGTTTTTCTTTCTTGGATGTTTCTAAAGTTTCCTTTGAGTACTTTGATTTTTAGGTCCTTAACTGAGTAGTCAGGCTGGGTAAAATGGTGTCCCACAGGAGTGCAGTAGGATCCTTCTTTGTGATGTTTGATGGAGTGTCTGTGCATGTTCATTCTGCCATTTAATTGCTGTGTGGTTTCCCCAATGTAGCACCCTAGGTGGCATTTAGTGCAGTGTATCATATATACCACATTGCTAGATGTGCAGGAGTATGATCCTTTAATGCTGTAGGTTTTGTTGTTGTGGGTGGCTTTGTTGTCTGGACATATGTGCTGGCACAGTTTGCAGCGAGGTTTCTGGCATTGTCTGGTACCTTTTTCTGTATTCTTCTCATCAGTGTGTAGTTTCCTGTTGATTAATTTTTGCTGAAGGTTTGGTGGTTGTCTAAAAGCCAAAATAGGGGTTTCAGAGAATATAATTTTCAGAGTCTCATCTTCGGTCAGAATTGGTTGTAGATCTTTAATAATTTTCCATATTTGTTCCAGAGTTGGGTTGTAGGTGACAACGAGTGGTACCCGTGTAGAGATTTTTTTCTCCCTGTACTGTAGCAGGTGTGTGCATGGTGTTCTTAAAGCAGAGTGGATTTGTTTGGTAATAATCCTTGATTTGTAGCCTTTCTGTCTCATGGACTGGGAGAGTACATTTAGATGTGCATTATGGTCATTAGGGTCAGAGCAAATTCGATGGTACCTAGTGGCTTGGCTGTAGATGATGCCCTGTTTAGTATGGGAGGGGTGGAAGCTGGTGTTGTGGAGGTAACTGCATCTGTCTGTGGGCTTTTTGTAGAGCGAAGTGTGGATTGTGACAAGAGGTTTTAGGATATTTTCTACGAGTCCTGAGATTTGTTCTGTAAGTGTTCCCATTCCTGTAATTATGGGTCTGCCAGGATTATCCTTCTTGTGGATTTTGGGAAGCATATAGAAGGTGCCCATGTCCGCACTGGTGGGTATGAGTGATTCCAATTCTGGTTGTAGCTTCTTAGGGAAGGATTTGATGAGCTCCCTAAGTTGCAATGTATATTCCTTGGTGGGATCTTCATTTAGTTTTCTGTAGTATTTGCCATCTGACAATTGCCTGTCCCCCTCTTTTATGTAGTCTGGGGTGTTCATTATCACCACTGCCCCTCCCTTGTCTGCTGGTTTGATGGTGATAGCATGATAGTCTCTAAAGGACTATCATTTTGTCCTAGCACAAAACTTGATCACATCCAGCTGTACTCTGACTTGGAAGAATTTTTCAGAAGGATGCGACTTAAGGAATACTTCCATGATAAAGAGAACACTGAAACAACAATAGATTACACCAACAGCAAAAAGAACACCCACTTCACTCCAGCACCAGGACGAAATGCCAAATTGGACATCTACATTGAAAGTTTCCGTCTAAGAACTGCATCCTTGGCGACCAAACAAAACAAAAAGGATATTTTTCATAATCTCACAGTATGGGAACAAATTGCAATAAGTGACTTGAGGAAGAATCATGCTATCACCATCAAACCAGCAGACAAGGGAGGAGCAGTGGTGATAATGAACACCCCAGACTACATAAAAGAGGGGGACAGGCAATTGTCAGATGGCAAATACTACAGAAAACTAAATGAAGATCCCACCAAGGAATATACATTGCAACTTAGGGAGCTCATCAAATCCTTCCCTAAGAAGCTACAACCAGAATTGCAATCACTCATACCCACCAGTGCGGACATGGGCACCTTCTATATGCTTCCCAAAATCCACAAGAAGGATAATCCTGGCAGACCCATAATCACAGGAATGGGAACACTTACAGAACAAATCTCAGGACTCATAGAAAATATCCTAAAACCTCTTGTCACCAATACCAACAGCTTCATAAAAGACACCACCGACTTCCTCAACAAACTCAGCCCAATCACGAATCTCCCTGCCAACACCATCCTAGGAACTATGGACGTGGAATCTCTGTACAGCAACATTCCACATAAAGATGGCATCAACGCTTGCCTCAATTTTCTCTCCTACACTGACAACCAAAAATACAGCCCCCAAATTATCGCAGAACTGACACTATTCATCCTCACACATAATTATTTCTGTTTCAACAATGAGGTCTACCTACAAACCATGGGCACTACCATGGGCACTAAGATGGCACCCCAATATGCTAACCTGTTTATGGCAGACCTAGAACAGAAATTCCTAGACACACAACATACGAAACCATACAAGTATTACAGATACATCGATGATATTTTCATCATTTGGACCGAAAGCGAGGAAAAACTCATACAATTCCATGATTCTTTTAATTCATACCACCCCTCAATCAAACTAAAAATGGAATACTCTACAATATCTGTAAACTTTCTGGACACAACGGTGGCATGTACCAATGACACAATCCACACTTCGCTCTACAAAAAGCCCACAGACAGATGCAGTTACCTCCACAGCACCAGCTTCCACCCCTCCCATACTAAACAGGGCATCATCTACAGCCAAGCCACTAGGTACCATCGAATTTGCTCTGACCCTAATGACCGTAATGCACATCTAAATGTACTCTCCCAGTCTATGAGACAGGCTACAAATCAAGGATTATTACCAAACAAATCCACTCTGCTTTAAGAACACAACGCACACACCTGCTACAGTACAGGGAGAAAAAAATCTCTACACGGGTACCACTCGTTGTCACCTACAACCCAACTCTGGAACAAATACGGAAAATTATTAAAGATCTACAACCAATTCTGACCGAAGATGAGACTCTGAAAAATATATTCTCTGAAACCCCTATTTTGGCTTTTAGACAACCACCAAACCTTCAGCAAAAATTAATCAACAGGAAACTACACACTGATGAGAAGAATACAGAAAAAGGTACCAGACAATGCCAGAAACCTCGCTGCAAACTGTGCCAGCACATATGTCCAGACAACAAAGCCACCCACAACAACAAAACCTACAGCATTAAAGGATCATACTCCTGCACATCTAGCAATGTGGTATATATGATACACTGCACCAAATGCCACCTAGGGTGCTACATTGGGGAAACCACACAGCAATTAAATGGCAGAATGAACATGCACAGACACTCCATCAAACATCACAAAGAAGGATCCTACTGCACTCCTGTGGGACACCATTTTACCCAGCCTGACCACTCAGTTAAGGACCTAAAAATCAAAGTACTCAAAGGAAACTTTAGAAACATCCAAGAAAGAAAAACTTTTGAAGCCAGAATGATCATATTTTTTAACAGCAAGAACAGAGGACTAAATGTTGATTTGGGTTTCCTGTCCCACTATCAAAGTTTCACATGACCCCTCTATCAGTATCTTACTCCTCATATATATATCCACATGTCATAATGAATTCTAATATTGGTTCTGTATTATTACTAGTATATCAGCATGGCGTACAGACAGATGCTTCCTCATACTTCAATACATGTAGGTATATATGTGGGTGTGCTATTCTATATGTGTATATGGGTTTATGTGCATATATGTACATGTAGGTATGCATGTATGTATGTGTTTGTGTATGTGTATATGTACTAGTATATATAGGCTCTTGTGTTTGGACGTACGTTTTAGTATGTATTCCTACATATTTGGGTGTATGCATTTGTGTATATGTGTGTGCTCATGTGTATGTGTTTATGTACATATGTATATGTATTTTATGCATATATATTTGTGGGTGGGTATATAGACACATTGTATATGTATGTATAGATGTATGTATGTATGTGTGTGTATATGTGTGTATATGTATGTATGTGTATGTATGTGTGTAGATGTATGTGTATGTATATATATATATATATATATATATATATATATATATATATATGTGTATATTATGTATATGTGTGTGTACATGTGTGTGTGTATATGTATGTATATATTTATGTATGTGTATTTGTATTTATGTTTATGTATATGTGTGAGTGTGTATATGTATGTATATGTGTATGTATGTATATATGTATGTGTGTATGTGTGTACATGTGTATGTATGTGTATGTATATGTATGTGTATATATATGTGTGTGTGTGTATATATGTGTGTGTGTATCATGTGTATATGGGTATGTATGTGTATATGGGTATGTATGTGTATATGTGTGTGTGTGTATATGTATTTGTATATGTGTGTGTATATATGTATGTGTGTATATATGCATATGTATATGTATGTATGTGTACATGTGTATATGTGTGTGTATATGTGTGTATGTGTATGCATGTTTATGTATGTGTGTGTATGTATGTAAGTGTATGTGTGTATATGTATGTATATATGTATGTGTATATATATATATATGCATGTATATATATATATATATATATATATATATATGTATGTATGTGTGTATATATATGTATGTATGTATGTATGTGTATATATATGTATGTATGTATGTATGTGTGTATATATATGTATGTATGTATGTGTGTATATATATGTATGTATGTGTGTGTATGTGTATATATATATATGTATGTATGTGTGTGTATGTGTATGCATGTGTGTGTATGTGTATGCATGTGTGTGTATGTGTATATATATATATATATATATGTATCTGTATATATATATGTGTGTATGTGTGTATATATATATGTATGTGTATGTATGTGTGTATGTGTGTATATATATGTATGTGTATGTATGTGTGTATGTGTGTATATATATATATGTAGATGTGTACATGTATGTGTGTGTATATGTATATATATTTATATGTGTGTGTATGTATATGTATGTGTGTGTGTGTGTGTGTGTGTGTATATATGTATGCATGTGTATGTGTTTGTATATGTGTGTGTATATGTATGTGTGTGTATGTATATATGTGTTTGTATATGTGTGTGTATATGTATGTGTGTGTGTGTATGTATATATATATATATATATATATGTGTATATATGTATGTATGTATATGTATGTATATGGGTTTATGTTTGTATGTGTGTATGTTTGTACACATATGGGCGCATATTGTATATAGGCCTGCATGCACATGCTGGATTGTTGGATGGCAATTCTAGCACTCCTAACATGTGCAAACTTTTTTAATTCTCGCCACTCCATTATCATCTCCTGCATTTTTTTCCCTCTCCCCCCAGTCCAATCCTTACAAAAGGTATTTACGACCTTCTACAAGTAGAGTGTAGATGCTCTGACCTTATCTGCTGTTATGTTTTCTTAAACCTACACACAGCCAAACTTTGAATTTTATGTATCACTGTGAATTCTGTGTCCTTTTAGTCAGAAATGCTATAGACTTGAGAAAGGGAGGTTCTCCCGAAAGCTTGTCAATCCAAAATTCTGTTAGTCCAATAAAAAAGGTATTACAAGATACTTATTTTGTTTGTTATTTTACATATATATATATATATATATATATATATATATATATATATATATATATATGTATATAAATAAATATATACATACATACACACACACAGTGTTAATTTAAAATAAATAATACTATGGGGTCCAAAGTCCCCAAAAACAAGCAAACTTACAATAAAACTAAGGAGACCCCTAATACAGCATCATGGTCTGTGTATAGCAAAATATATTTTCACCTTGATGTTTGGGGTCCAGAGATGTCCATAATTTCCTTGTCCTCCACATCAATCACCTAAAGAGATTAAAAAAAAAAGCATAAAAACTTCTCAAAATTAACAGAGGTTACATACACGTAAATAGCCAGGACCAGCATTTGTAATAATTACCTTTTTTGTTTTCTGAGAATCTGAGGTCTTACCGTAGTCTTACATATGCTATGTGAGAGCAGACATTTCTGCTTTTTCCAGGTCTCCCATTGTTTAGGATTATCTGTGAATAGGCCAAGATAACAGCCTTTCTGTTAAATATTAATGCATTTCATTCATTCACATGAGTGACCCCTTCTCATTCCTGATTGACTGAAAATTGAGGTTCTTTCTAGGGCATGTTTTTGTTCCCTGCATAACCCACTTCCCAGCTAGTCAGAGCATGGGAAAAAAATAAACAGTGATTTGTGTTTAAAAGTTGAGGAGGCCTAGGAGGGGGGAGGTACTGCTGTTTAATGTTCAGGAACAGGGCATTGCCAACACCAATGTCCTTTTGACATCAAGGTAGTATATATTTTAAACACACATCATGGTGAATAATTTTAATTTTTTAGTTTAATTGCCACCTCAAAATGAACTGTCACTATTTGTTTTCTGTGAGTTTGGTCACGATACCTGTCTTTCTTTAAATTTTAATGTATTTAATTGTATTTTAATTTAAAAATGTGGTGAATATACCCCATTTTTTCATTTACTTTATTGAAGAATGAAACAAAAGTGTTCCCCTTTTAACTTTAATGGTGTTTTGAGGACACAGGAGCCCCTTTATTTCAGAACACTCACAATTATGAGCAGATCTGGATGGGGGTATAATGTTATCTTCCCCTCCCAAAAAAAAAAAATGTATTTAAACTTCAGGAAAGTAAGGTTTCTTAAGGTCTGTTAAATTGTGGAATACCTTGCCCAATGATGTAGTAACGGCAGATACAATGGATACATTTAAGAGATTAGATGTATTTCAAGAAGAAGGGAACATACAGGTTTATTGGGATGATTGCTGTTTGATTATTTTGGCCCAGTAAGGACACTGGCTGCAGGGAACTGGTTATGAAGGGAACAAAAACATGCCCTAGAGATAACCTTGTTTCCTTCCCTTCGTCTGAATGGAGTTTTAGGGTTTATCTTCTCTGTGTCTGCAGCCCCGCCTTGCCCGATTATACGAGCTTGCTAGTTTCTGTTTTATTGCTTAGCCCTATTGCTGATTTTTGGTATCGATTTTGGCTTGTCCCTGACTACTCTTTTGCTATTGATTCCAGTTGCCCCTGGTTACCTTTGGCTTGTTTCTTTGATAATCCGATTGTCTTACTTCCGTTGAATGACCCACTGGTTACTTGGCTTTATCTGACTACAATTTACTTTTCCCTTTTGGACCTCTCTTGGTCTCTAGCTGGCTGTTTCCTTTGTTGTTAGTCAACCGGGCACTCTCCGTGTTCCCGGCCATTTCGGTCTATTGCGGCCACCTTCCGGGACTCAGTGTTTGCACTCCCGGACCCCTAGTCTGGTCTGCCTCTTCTACCATGCAGGTCCGCAACCCAACAACCTAGGCTGGTGGCCTTTCGTGGACAGCGCAATGTGCTGGGACTCTAGCAGTAACTGTAGGTGTGGCACACAGCTGTAGTTTATGGCAGGGAGAGGGTAGACTCCTTCTGTGGTAACTGTTCAGAGGTCCTGTTCTGTAGGCCACAAAGAACTGGGTTCTGCGGGGAGCACCACATCCTGGTCTCTCCTTTAGCCAGACTGCTAGTTCTGGACTTTATACAGTTTCGGCCATTCCAAGGGGCAAGGGTGACTGCCTCCACTACCTAGCATTGCTCTCTAGCATCACACCCAGCTTTTGGACCTGGATCCCTAGAATATCCGTGACAGTTATATTGTGTATTAGTAGGTAAATCAAGAAGTTATAGTACAGACCAATACCCTTTTTTGGAGTCAGAGAAGGTTGTGGGTTATACTAAACTTGATGGACTTGTGTCTTTTTTCAACCTAATTTACTATGTACCTATGTAATTTTAAGGTGATTTTGATCTCCTCCATTGCCAGGCTGACTGGAAATCATTGACTGCAATGTGTTCCCAACCAGTCCAATAATGGAGGGGTTAATTGTGGGCTAGGTTAGGCAAGCTGTGTGTGTGTGTGTGTGGGGGGGGGGGTGTTGGGTAGTGTACATTTATGTTTTAGCAATTTAATTGCTCCAAAGCCAGAAAGCTTACAATGCATTTCATAGCAATGCTTTGCAAGCTGTCTGGCATTGGAGGGGTTAAGGGGAAATTATATGAGTGTGTGGATGGGTGCAGAGGGGCACACTGGGTGGTGTTTATCCCAGTTTTGGCAGCTCTGAGCTGCCATCCTGGCAAGGTCTATCTGGCCAGACAAAAAGAGCCTTCAAAGGCTATTGTGCCAGTATGTAATAGAAATGCTATTTGGGGTCTAGATTACATTGTTTTGCTTTGCAATCTATTTTGTGTATAGATTACATTGCAGTTGATAAGTGTTAGAACTCTGTTTTTCTAACTGGTTCCCTATTGAGAAATTTGTAGATAAACTATTGATCAAGTTATGAACTGTAATGAAATGCAGACCTTGGTTCATTTTGGTCATCACTGCAAAGAGGTAAAAAATGAAAGCAATAAAGGGGACAGAGAAGGGGTGGCAGAGTGGCAAAGGAGGTGAAAAGGACAGAGGAGGGGAAAACATTTTTATTCACTACAATACCATGCAACAAAGACCCATTTATGGACAATGTGATAGAGATTTATATTGCTGTATTACCCCCTCACTTTCTATGCATTTTAATGGTAGGGGTGGACCTATAACTTCCTACCACATCAAGTGCAGTGGGGTACAGGGTAATTCAACACCATCTTACCTGAGGAGCATTATAATGCAAGATGTGATACCATATCCCCCTTTCTCTGAAAATTAGCGCATTAACGTTTTATGTTCAATGTATAAAACACATTGCAATACAGTGCAGTACAGGTAAAAGTTTGAAAGTGTAGGAGAATTGAGTGGTTAGGCTGACTGGGATGTTTGTGTAGTGGGAGACTTTACTTATATTGTAACACTTTGAGTGTCACATGGCACATCCCTATGGCAATCAAGCGGTTAAGAGAGTGATGCTGTCTGTGGTGCTGAAGCTTGAGATGATCCTCTCTGTTCCCCCTTTGAGCAAGTGGGGAAGCAGAGAGGATGATGTCTACTGCTAGCAATGTGTAAGGGACGGTATCCCTTTCAAATAGCCAGCAGTTCCATAACCCTGCATGCTAATGGAGAACTTCTCCTCCCCCTCCCCTTGCATTCTTAATGCTTAGTGCATATGGCAACGTGCTTCCCACACATCACCAGACACACATTGTCGCAGCATCGAACCTTAGTGCATCTCCCCCATGTTTCTGTATGTGGTCCAGACCCCCATAGTAATTAACCCCACCCACATTGTGTGTATGCAAAATATATAGAGTCTGTGACTCTATGGTCCTCCACACCAGTGACCTAAAGACATTTATAAAAAGCATGATCCCTTTGAATGCCAGAGGGGTACGCAACACATTGCAAAGTACCCCTCTGGCACTCAAACGTTAAAAGTCCTTAAAAAAACACAGAAACACACAGGGATTCACTGATATATAGCCAATCCCTGTTTACAGTGTGTCCAACACTTTGAATGGCTGGAAGAAGGTGTTACACAAGACACATATTGTGCCCTTGAGTAACCTCACCACCTGACCAATCAGAAATGAGCAAAAGGGGTGACGCCTGAAAAATATGTGACTTCTTGCTCTTTTCTGATTTGAACTGAGGTAGATGTAAAAAAAAACAAAACAAAAAAACCCAAAAAAAACCCATCCAGTTAGTAGGAAAATACTCATTCAGCAAATGTCAGCCTAGTTCTGTTGAATGGCTGTTTTTTGATTCGGCAGATATTTACATCTGTTAAATTCTGCAATCACATTCTGATCAAAAGCCAGATCGGGAGTGAATAATTGCATTACCACCCACAAAAAATGCCTCCTTGGAGTCCTTTTGAATCACTGAAAGATGCTCCAAAACAATCCCAAAACAAGGCTAAAAGAAGCTCAAGAAAAACAGCTGAAGATGAGCTGCTTTCCTTGGACTTGTTCAGGTAGGGGAAACTGGAGGTAAAATAGGCTCCCCCAGTCCCCTGCCTGATATGCCTTCTGCCAGAGGACTCTCCCCACTTTCTTGCCATCCTCTAACTCCGCCATTGTTGAATCTCAGTGCTCTAGCTGATACAGCAATGCAGAGTTTAACTGCCATGTTTTAAAATAAATACATTTAAAAAAAGAAAGAAAGAAAAAAAACTGCTATATTATTATTATTATTATTCTTTATTTATATAGCGCCAACTAATTCCGCAGCGCTGTACAATTGGGGAATAGACATACAGAGGTATTAAATAGTACAATCAGATGTGTAGAACAGGAGGATCAGAGGGCCCTGCTCGTGAGAGCTTACAGTCTAGAATCACCCAGAGCCATCTCATCTAGACAAGTGGTGATCTCCATTGCTGGAGTGCAGCAGTTTTGCTGAAGCAAAGTAAGGGTTAACCATGATATTTTTTTAAAATAAAAAAAAAACACAACTAAATACCCTTCATCCACAAACATGACTATCCCCTCCATTGCTGCTACAATTTATCGTATTCATGAGTGAAAAAAACTAATTTCGGTCCAATCACCACATATTGTTTTTCATTGTACATCAAAGAAAGAAATCCCAGCACAATATAACTGTTCCAAACCGCAGACATGTTTATTAAAAATATATAACCCCCTATTGACATAACAAATTTGTACCATAAAATCATAAAATATACACTATGATAAATTAATTGGCAACAGTGGTGATATACAGCCATGTGACCTCCCAGCTAAGAATCTGTATATATTGCACTCCGGTGTATGGTAAATCCAATAAACTCATCCAAAAGAATGGAACAGCTATATGCAGTCTCACCACAAAGACACCACTAACATGTCCAATATAAAAATCATAAAAAAGAAACAATATACCAATAACCTAACCGATATATTTATACCAATAACCTAACAGATATATTTATAAAACGTAAGCATATAAAGTGATGTGCAACATCTTCAATATACTCCGTCTACAATATAAAAAGGTTTCTTTCCCAGGCATGTTATAAAGATAATTAAGAAAACATCTATCTTAAATACAAGTACAAATTACATTGTTTATAATAGAAATCAGATAAGATAGCTCAATCCAGACCCAGATTGTTTGATCGGTCAATGGTAAAGGAGTGTGATGTGAATTGCAGTTATCCTCTGGAAGTTTCAAAGGTATTTCTCTGTCCAATACAGGTTACTGTTAACTTTGGGTAGGCTATCCACCCTTTAAGCAGGCAGGAACAATTCTAGAATTGATTGCAGGGGGTGGAGCCTACCTTCCCTCCTTGGCTGCAGCTAGCCAACCAGCTCCAGAAAGATGTGTTCCTTGGTGAAGACACATGGGTGTTTTGGAGCAGGTTTATGTGGTAACCTAACCCTTTAGCTGCTGGTTTGCATCATTTGTGGGGTTATTGTCACTTTCCCTACTGGGTTTAGCATTTTTTGGGTCTCCTAACTTGTTCTAGTGATGTTTCATGTACATTTATTTCACAATTTTAACTTTGACAAAATTTAAGAAAGGCGCTCTTTACCGCATAGACGCCATTGCTCCATTCACTCCTATAGGACTGTACAGTTTGGGACATATCTCTGCAACCGCTCAACGTAGCAACTTCAGAGAGGGCTCATTTTAATTGTCTGACCTTGCTCTATCATCCGGTTACCATTGCAAGTGTGTAGGGGGGGCTCAGTGGGCTTCGGGCACTGTTGGGGTACTTATTCTGGGAAAACTACACTTCCCATAAGCTCTTGCTTTGCATGCTCATTTCTGATTGGCTCGCGCCACGGCAGCATTTTGTACCTTTTCTAGAACGAGTATCCTACGCACAGCTTAGACTCTCCTTCTCTCCACTGCAGATTAACCCTTCGTCTGCCAGATAAGTGTATTTTAGCGATTTCTGGGGTGAAATTTTAATCTTTCACACTGTAATTGGGTGATTCTTTATATTAAATGTTTTTTGTCACTGTGAGAATTTCTAATCCGTTGGAGCTTGGGGCCAGGCCTAAGACTAAGGACGCTGGGGTCTCTGTGTCCCCTATTGCTCACTGTTCCTCATGTCATTCAGTGTTACTTAGAGAATTCTCAGTTCATTTATGCCCAGCATGTTCTGATGTCCCTGAGTCTCTCCCAGGGACCTCCAGCCATGCAATAGAGCCAGTTTGGGTGCAAGAGTTCAAGGCTGCTACCAGAGACCTTCGGTCTACATTACAACTCTTCCCATCCCAATTACAGGGGGTCTTTCACTCATAGCAGACCCCTTATTCAGTCAAATCTTCCCTGCCAAAACCGCAGGGAGTACCTGACATGTCAGATTCCTCTGAGGAGGAACTGTTGGTGGATTCAGATGTTGAGGAATGTTCTAATGTGGGCTTCTCTAAGTTTTTTGGGGACCCCTTTAAGGCTGATCCTGAGCCTTCAGCTGAGGGCCTGATCAGGACTGTCTTGACCACCCTAAACATTCCCCTAGTTCAGGAGGTTCCGTCAGATCCCTTTGATGTTTTCCAGGAGCCTAAAAAGCCCCTTACTTGTTTTCCACCTAAACCCACTCTTGACCTCCTTGTTTCTGATGAGTGGAAATCTCCGGACAGAAAGCCTTCTGTTTCCAAGAAGTTTGCTAAGCTTTACCCCTGTTCTGAGGCAGCGCTTGCTCAGTGAGTTCATCTCCCTAAAGTAGATGCACCTATATCCAGGCTATCTAAGTCTACTGCATTGCCAGTTTCTGATGCGGTCGCTCTGAAAGACTGGACTGACAAGAAGCTTGAGGTTTCCCTCAAGTCCATTTTTGCCACTGCTGGCACTACCATGCATCCAGCATTTGCTGCGGCATGGGTTAACTGGGCTATTGCGGTCTGGACTGAACAGCTTACCCTGGCTGTACGTCATGGTGCTCTTTCTTCGGTATCACGGTGCCCGTGCTATGCTGGCGACATTGTCAGTCTTGGTTTACTGCTGACGCTCATTGGCTGAAGTGACTTTGTCCCGCCCAGTATTTTTCCTTAAATACTGGGCCTTGTCACTTCTCCGGTGCCCTTTCGTGGTGTTTCCGTTACCAGTGCTTGTTTCAGTTCTCGTGTGATTCCTGTGTACCGACCCGGAATGCCTGACTACTCTGCTGTATCCGTCCCTGCCTGTGTACCGACCCGGACTGCCTGACTACTCTGCTGTATCCATTCCTGCTCTGTGTACCGACCCAGCCCGGCTGACGTTCCTGCTCTGTGTACCGACTCGGATTGGCTGACGTTCCTGCACTGTATACCGACCCGGCCTGGTTGACGTTCCTGCTCTGTGTACCGACTGTGATTGGCTGACGTTCCTGCCTGTGTACCGGCCCGGTAGGGCTACATCTCCTGTGTACATCTACTGCCTGTGGTCCCATTCCGGTCCTCGGTTTGGGGTTCTCCTCCGGGCTTCTGTTTCTGGACAGTCCATTGTGCCTCAGTGCCACTCCTGCAGTTTAGTCTCGGTTCAGTCTGTGTCACATGGGCGACATTCCAGTGTCTATTCCCATCTGTGCACCACGGTACGCTTGACCCCCTTACTGCCAATACGCTGAGGTAGGTCTTACATTGGGCGCCTCAGGCTGTGCTTATGATCAGGCAGTCGACGTTGGTCTTAGCATTCGTTAACCCCTTTGGGGAAGGTACCATTATTCACCGGCTATTCTACCATGCAGTTTCCGTTGGGTGCCCTCCCGGGCATATTGTCTCAGTCCTCCATTACTGCTACGCCAGTCCACAAGCTTATCCAGGGCCTCCGTTGTCTTCTGGGCGTTTCTCGCTATTTAAGCACTCTCTGCAGAGTTAGAGTCTTAAGGGCCTCGCACTATTAGGGCCTGTCAGCATTCCTGGCCTAATAGTAACCCGTTCATTGCTGCCTCGGTTGAGTTTCACACAAACTTTGCCTGACCTGTGTCAGTATATTGTAATTTCTGTATTGTACATATACTGGACCCGTGTGGGTACATATATTGCTGTAACCTGTCCTGTGTCAGTACTATATTGTGTATATATATACTAATGGACCTGTGAGGGTTATCATTGCTGAGTCTGTTCTGAGTGTCAAATAAAATCGTAACATTTGGATATGTTGTGGCTTCCTGCCAACATCTCTAAGGCCCAGCACTATGTTTCTGCTACCTTATTTGATGCCATCCGTTTGGTGGCACGGGTTTCTACCATGTCCGTGGTTGCCAGACGAGCTCTTTGGCTCAAGATCTAGTCTGCTGATATTGCTTCCAAGAAAGCCTTGCTTTCCTTACCCTTTCAGGGTACATCCTTATTTGGGCCAGATCTTAAGGATTAGTGAGGCCACAAGGGGTAAGAGTACTCTTCTGCCCTTGGTCCCCAGGAAGAAAACTCCTCTCAAGCATAACAGGTTTTTTTGTCCCTTCCAGACTGAGACACGTCCGGTGAACCAGGCGGTTCCATCAGCTCCACGTGCCTCCTCCAAGCCCAAACAGCAATGGAAGCCCAAGGTCTCCTCCAAGCCTAAGGCTTCCAAGACGTCTTCAGCATGATTCAACAAATCCGGGTCTCCACTCTGCTGTGGGTGGCCGTCTGTGTCACTACCACAGCATCTGGGAGGGTTCAGTGGCAGACCCGTGGGCTTTACAGCTGGTGACGGAAGGGTACATGATCCCTTTCTTCTCTCTTCCTCCCTATCACGGTGCCCGTGCTCCCCTTGTTTTGTTTTCCTGTTAGTCTACACTGTGATTGCTCCCACTGGCTGTCCTGTGTTTGTCCCGCCCAGTATGACCTTTATATACTGGGCTCTGGCACCCATCCGGTGCCCTTTCGTGGTGTTCCTGTTCCAGTGCTTGTGTATGCTCAGTGATTCCCAGTGTACCGACTTGGCCTGCCTGACTACTCTGTATCTTGTCTCCTGCTCCTGTGTACCGACCCGGATTGTCTGACTATTCTTCTGTGTCTGCTCCTGTGTACTGACCCGCCTTGGTTGATGTTCCTGCTCCTGTGTACCGGCCCAGTTAATTCTGGAACTAACCCCTCATGCGTTTCCTAATGACCGCAGTAAGGTCGGGTTCATGATATCACTATTGACGGGCAGAGCCTTGGCGTGGGCCAATCCCTTGTGGGAGAATGCTAAACTGTGCAACAGGGACTTCAGGGAGTTTGTACGGACGTTCCGGGGAGTATTTGAAGTTCCTGGTAGAGCCGCCTCTGCTGCCAAATGATTGATGGAGATACAACAGGGCAATTGAACTGTGGGCGATTATGCCATAGAATTCCGTACATTGGCAGCAGAGGTAGATTGGAACAACGAGGCGCTGGTGGCAGCCTTTGCTCAAGGACTTGCTGACCATATTAAGGATGAAACGCCAGCTAGAGAAGTACCTAGTGATCTGGACGAATACATTGATTATGCCATTCTAATTGATTCTCGTATTCGTGAGAGACTTATGGCTAAAGACCGTAGGCTATGACCTAGAAACAGTGGTCAAAACAGTTTTTTGATCCCACCCATGCCTCCCTCGCCCCCCATGCCTCCTGATCGTAAACAGGAATCCTGTGAACCAATGCAACTTGGGTTCACCAAGCTAACTAAGGAAGAACGGGCACACCGCAGGAGGCAGGGGTTGTGTCTATACTGTGGCAAAGCTGGGCACCTATTACGTACCTGTCCCGTACGTCCGGGAAACGAACGCACCTAGGGTATCTCGGGGGACAGGCCCTAGGTGGTGGTCAGCAGTCCCTAGACCCGAGTATGCAGAAACCCACAATCCAGGTGGTGTTTTCATGGGCAGAACACTCAGTGGAGGTTCTGGCCCTGGTTGATTCCGGCGCGGCCGGTTACTTCATGGATAGTTCATTTGCTGCGTTACATAAGATTCCGTTGGTCAGGAGGGAATCTCCCTTAGCCATTGAGGCCATTGATGGCAGACTGTTAGAACCAGCTCAGATAACTATGGAAACTATTCTGATTTCTATGACTATTGGGGCCCTCCACACGGAGGAAAAGCGATTTCAGATAATCCATTCTCCTCATCATGTGGTCATTCTGGGGTTCCCATGGTTACATTTGCACAATCCCCAGTTTGACTGGCAGAGTTGTGAGATCATGTCTTGGTCCGAGTACTGTATGGAGCATTGTGTGACTCATCCAGTTAAGATTTTGTGTACCTCTCCCTCCGTGCCAGCCGAATACCACCAATTCCGTGACGTTTTTAGTAAGGGAGAGGCTAGCACATTGCCCCAACATAGGGCATACGATTGTGCCATTGATTTGCCCCCTGGGGTTGTGCCCCTAGGGGCTGCACGTACCCACTTTCGTGCGATGAAAATCGGGCTATGGTGGAATACATTGACAATGCCCTTAAAAGAGGGATCATTAGAAAGTCTACCTCACCTGCTGGTGCTGGTTTCTTTTTTGTAAAAAAGAAGAATGGCGAGTTAAGGCCGTGTATCGATTACCGAGGATTAAATAAACTTATGTCCAAGAACCTACCCCATACCACTCATCACTGAACTATTTGACAGGTTAAAAGGTTCTTCCATTTTCACAAAATTAGATCTACGAGCTGCCTATAACCTGATCAGGATAAGAGCTGGGGATGAGTGGAAAAAGGCATTTAATACCAGATCCGGTCATTATGAATACCTAGTTATGCCACTTGGCCTCTGTAACCCACCTGCTGTGTTTCAAGAATTCATTAACGATATCCTACATAATATGCTAGAATCCTGTGTAGTCGTCTACCTTGATGACATACTCTTACACTCAGCTAATCTGTCTCAACACATCAAGGATGTGTCCAAGGTCTTGCTTCGTTTACGCAAGAATTATCTATTCTGTCAAATGGAGAGGTGCGAGTTTCACAGGTCCAAAGTGCCTTTTTTGGGTTTCGTGATCTCTAAGGATGGTATTGCTATGGACCAGGAGAAACTCGCAGCACTCTTGCAATGGCCACGACCCAAAGGGTTAAAAGTGATTCAGCGCAGGGGTGTGTGGCTGGCCGCGAGTCAAGATGGCTGCTTGAGCGTCTGGCTCCCGACCGGTGGCCCTTATGTTTTGATTTTTCTGACGCACGCTGAATATGGTACGCCACAAACGGCAGCAAAGGGGGCCACAGACTCCAGGGGCCAACACCCCGCCGAGACACTCTTCACTATGCGGAAAATTTACCCCATCAGTGGGAGCTGTGCCGAGCACGCAGGGATCTAACATGGAGGACTCACCTGCACCATCGCACGTATCCAGTGGTTCCTCCCCCTCTGCATCCCGGCCGCCTGTGCTGGACAGATCGGCGGGTCTGACGCCTGACTTTATGGAGGTTCTGAGAACCCTTCCCTCCAAAGACGACTTCCGAACTCTGGCGACAATATTAGGTCTGGACTGCAGGCGGTCCGGGAAGGCATTGCAGGCCTGAGGACCGGCCTGGAGGCGCTGGACTCCCAGGTAACAGCTGTGGAATCTCGCACTTTGCGAGTGGAGAGGAGTCTTCAGGACTTGCCTTCCTCCGTCTCTCAGGTGGGTCCGCAGCTTGTTGAGCTGCGTCGAATGGTGGAGGATATTGAGAACAGGAGCAGACGGAATTACATCAGGGTGAGAGGCCTCTCGGAAGATGTACCATTGGATGACTTGATGGACACACTTCGGTCCTTATTCAATCATATTCTGGGCCGGGCAGACCAGGAGCCAGTGGGTTTTGAACGCGCACATCGTGCGCTGCGACAGAGGGGACTGCCGGATGGCCCGCCACAGGACGTAATATGCTGCCATACCAGCTTTCGGCTCAAGGAGGACATTATGAGGCGTGCCAGGAACAGACGGAGCTGGTCCTTTCGGGGCTCGGAGGTAGAGCTTTTCCAGGATCTAGCCTGGATTACACTGCAGAAATGGAGGGCCCTTCAACCATTGACGCAGGCACTTTCAGCGCGGGAGGTCTCTTACAAGTGGGGCTTCCCATTCAGTTTAGTGGTTCGTGTTGGTGGCAGCACGCATGTTGTTCGGCACTTATCTGATGTCCCTACTCTACTTCGAGCAGCGGGCTTACCTGATGTCTCGGTTCCTGACTGGGATGCCCTGGAGTTCCCGACTGGGGCACGTCCAAAGAGGCGTACTGGGCACCTCGAGTCTCGCAGAGAGGGCCTTGAGCGGGATCCTGATGCTCCACAATGCAGTTGGACCCCCGAGGAGTGAGTGCTTATTGGATATGGACTCCCCTTGCCCCACCTGTGCTGGACATCCCTGAGGTCCTGTGGATAGTCCTATCCCTTTGATGCTGATTACCTGGGATCTGAGATAGACTTGCCCCCTGAGGCCTGTGAGATTGGGGATGTAATACTACTAGCTTCAACATTGCTACAATGGACCGTGTCTACACTTGCAGACTGTACCCCTCACGCGGTGCTGCTCGAGCTCCGACGGGGCTTTCTGGGGCTTTATTTGCACCTGTGTCGCAGGACTCCTAATGGTTTGGAGGTTTACTATGTTCTGGGGTCAGACTTGTTTGGGGGCTCTGTACAATGTTGCCGTGGGAGATGGTATGGGAAGATTGCGGGGCTTGGGTGCCTGCTATTGTTGCTGTGCTATGCCGTTCAGTTCTCGGCCTGGGCGTACTTCATCCGGGCCGACTGTGCGGCCTTGAATGGGTGAGGGGGCTGGGCCGGGGGGGTTGGCGCTGCTCCCGGGATGGTCTCGGGCCTGGGTGGTGCCTGGGGTGGTGGCTTTTGGGCCTCTGGCTCTCGCGGCTGGGGCACGGGGCGTGGGAGTGGGGGCCGGGGTGGCTGTATCACAGTGCCTGTGATTCCTGTTGCTCTCATCTATGGCAGACACTGATTTGCTGAGTTGGTTTGGCCCGCCCCCTGGTGACCTTTTTATACCTGGCTATCACTTCTGTCAGATGCCCTTTCGTGGTGTTTCTGAGCCAGTTATACTGTTGCTGTGTTCCGGATTCCTGTGTACCGATTCGGCTTGTCCTGACTATTCTCCAGTGTTCCTGCTTGTGTATGATTCGGTCCGTCTGACTACCACCCTTGGATCCTGACCCGGTTTGGCTGACGTTCCTGCTTGTGTATGACCCGGCTTGTATGACTACCTCCTACGTGCTCCGACCCGGCCTGGCTGACTTCCTGCTCCGAAGATCGACTTCCAGCTTGTTCCAGTGACTTGCATTCCAGTTGTCGCCGCCGCGACATTATTATCCGCTGTTCCAGTCTTTGTATGGCTGTCTTGCCTGGTGTTACCCCGATCAGTGCAGTGATTCTACCTGTGCAGAGCTGTGTGCTTGTACGCCTCACTCATACGGCAGAGCCTTGCTGTACCGCTGAAAAGCCTCGAGTAAACGTGCCTTTTAACCCTAGCAGTGCTGCCTTGGTACCACTCTCGCTACTCAGTGTGAGCCTCGTTCACTGTGATACTCCTGCTGAGTTGGCCGCTCTCCATCGGCAACTGTGTACATCCCTGAAGAGTATTCACATCCGTTGGGCCGGTTGGGCGCTTTTGGCTCTCTCTCTCATTGCAAATACTGGGCGATTCCGTTATACCGAGTAGTGGCAGGCAAAGGCTTCAGCTTCAGCAAATCCGTTAACTACGCCCGTGGGGCTATTGGCTCTTGTACGTCATATCCCAGTGTCCGGTTGAGTCCGAGGAGGCTTGGGAGCTCTTGCATTGCAGGCCGGTTCCAGCTACGCCCGTGGGGCTATTTTCACTCGCACCAGCAGTAACAGTTCCAGTAGGTACGCCCGAGGGGGCTAAGTGGATTCCTGTTCTGCTTGTTACTGAACACCGTGGCGAGGCAGTCCTGTATCCAGTCTATGGTGAATGTTGTCTCCAGCACAGCTTAATAACACCCAGGGCGTGCCAAACCTCCACATCTGAGACTGACTGTTATCAAGGACTTAACCCTCTGTGGTTATATGCCATCCTACTGCCTTATATTTGTACATTTAATACGTTTGTGCAATTACATTTGTATCTATCAGTCATCATTGCTGGTGTATATCAATCGCCACTAGAGGGCGGACCTTTGCCTTACCTTACTCTAAATAAATTGTGTTTTATTTCACACACTGGTCTGAGAGTCTTTAAAAACCGTTAAAGGCTGCTGCGCTGGGTGCAGCTTGGTTTGGGGGCTGTTGCGGGGGGATCGCGGGCCCTTCCCTTCGGCTCCGCTGACCGGGCCCGGGCTTTACTGGTATGAGATGTCTCTGGCTCTCTGCCGGGGGGGGGGCGGGCCTGGGGCTTGTCGCGGCTGTTGGCCTGGCGCGGGGGGGGCTTCCCTGACTAGATCTGGGGGCTGCCTCTCTGGGTCGGGGCCGGGGTCTGCGGGGGTCCCGGGTTCGGCCTTCCTGGCTGGGGGGCCCGCTGGGAATACGAGCAGGAGCACTGGGCGATGTGGGTGGTGGGGGTGCGGTGTGGTCTGGCGGTGGTGGGAGGTTGGGTTGAGTGGGGGCTCCTCTGGCGGGGCGGGGCGGGCTCACGGTTTGTGGGTCGTGGTCTGCGGCGCGGGGGGAGCTTCCATGGGGTTTGAAGGGGAGTCCAGTATGCTCAGGCTAATATTTGTTGAGTTTCACCGTGTGCCTTGTTGATTGGGTCTGAACCGGGCCACCGGTTGGGACTAAATTGTAACATTGTACTTCACTGTTTATAACCTGTTACTGTGTTTCATGGTTTATGTGTAGTTTATTGACCTGTTGGTCGCGTCTCCTTGCGGAGTTTTCGCGTTTTCCTTACCGTGCAGCTCCCCTTGCCTGTCCTGCTTGGTTCTCCGTGCCTGACGCAGCACTCCACAACGAAGTTTCCGTGACACCTCACTGGGTGTTTACCAGTGATTTGTGTGTTTCTCCACCCTTTCCTCTCTCTCTTCTCCCTTCTGATCTGTTCTTGGTCCTAGTTGTCCCTCCCTATCTTGCCTGTCCTCTTCTTCATTGGTCCCCTTCCCTCTGCCTGGCACAGGTATGTCTTGCCCCTCGGTCCCTTTCACAGTCTATTCAATTAATGCCCGGGGTCTCAACATTCCTGAGAAAATGACTAACTTACTTCGGGATTTACGATCCAGACGGGTGTCTATTGCCTTTATTCAGGAGACTCACTTTTTGGCTCATAAATACCCATCTCTGTCTAGTAGATATTATCCACTAGCTTATTATAGCAGCAATACTCTCTCTAAATCTAGGGGAGTGGCTATCTTGATATCCAGTAAAGTCCCCCTGGTGGAAGTTGAGACCCTGGTGGGGGAGGAAGGGCGCTTCATATTTGTAAAGGGGAAGATCTTGGGGTGAGCCTATACCTTTGCTAACGTATACTTCCCTAACGTGCAGCAGTCGACCTTTCTTACCTCTGTCCTTTCCCGGCTCCGGAGATTTCAAGAGGGGATAGTAGTCCTCGGGGGCGATTTCAGTGTGGCTTTTGACCCCTTTCTGGATACATCTGCGGCTGCCTCCTCATTCCCGAGTAGTCTGTTGCAGAAGATGAGAGCCTGTCTGGCTGGACATCAGCTGATTGATTGCTGGAGGACCCTACATCCGACTGACCGTGATTATACATATTTTTCTGCACCCCATGGGTCCTACTCTAGACTGGACTACTTTTTCATCTCTCACCGCGACTTGGACTCTTTGACTCTGGCTTCTATCTACACTATGACTAGGACGGACCACTCCCCGGTGCGCATTCAGTTGACTTCCCCTAAGGAGCTCTCCTCTAGCCTGTCGTGACGTCTTAACGAGTCGCTGTTGCTCGACCCACTGCTTGCATCGGAGACCACGACGGTCCTCTCAAATTTTTTTGCTGACAACCTACCCTCGGAGGTCTCTCTTCCGGTTGTGTGGGAGGCACATAAGAGTGTAATGCGGGGTCATTTTATTGCTCAAGGTGCGCGGCGGAAGAGGGAGCAGACTAGGCAATTATTGGAGCTCACTGAGGACATCCTTTGCCTGGAACGGATGCACAAGCAATCCCTTTCTGGGACGGTCTATCAATCTCTGCTGCTAAAGTGTAAACAGCTGTCAGACATACTTAGTGCTCGGAATCGCTTTTTACACTTGCGCTCTAAGAGGTTTTTCTTCGAGAATGGGAACAAGTGCGGTAGGTCACTGGCCTGGGTACTGCAAAAGAGATCCCAGATGGCACACGTTCTTAAGGTCCGAGGGCCAGGTCGTTCTGTAGTTCACTCACCTTCTGCTATAGCCAATGTCTTTCGGGACTACTACGAGTCACTGTATAATCTGGCGCCTTCCTCCACTGGGTTGGGGGGGCTGGACCGTGAGAGTCACCTACATAGGTACTTGCAGAAACATGTTAGTAAGAAGTTGTCTCCGCTCGCTGCCTCTGCCTTGGAGACCCCCTTCACTTTGGAGGAATTGTCACTAGCTATCAGGGAATCTCCGTCAGGCAAAGCTCCGGGCCCGGATGGGCTCACGCTGAGGTATTACAAGTCCTTTCCTTCGGTTCTCTGGGAGCACATGACCCATATGTTTAACTCTCTTATACAGGGCGCTAGCTTGCATCCCCAGACGCTTAGGGCAACCATTGTGGTGCTTCCCACCACAATGCTAGAAGTCTGGCGCCACACATGCCAGGTCTGATCCATCCCGATCAGGCGGGGTTCGTCACGGGGAGAGAGGCAAGAGACAACACCACCAAGGTACTGAGCCTGGTGAGCTTGGCGAAATCTTCGGGCTCTAAATTCCTTCTTCTGTCGACGGATGCAGAGAAGGCCTTTGACAGGGTGGCCTGGACTTTTCTGTTTGCTACACTGGATCATGTGGGGTTGGGGCCTCATATACGGGCGTGGATTGCTGCCCTGTATTCGGCTCCTTCGGCCTGTGTCCGGGTTAACGGCGTTCTCTCTTCACCTTTTACCATTGGTAACAGTACTCGGCAGGGGTGCCCTCTGTCGCCACTCCTTTTTGTTCTATCCCTAGAGCCTTTTTTAAATGCGGTCCGGAGCAACGTCGGGATAGAGGGGGTATCTCTGGGTGGGGTACAATATAAAGTGGCCGCGTTTGCGGATGAAATGCTCTTCCTGTTATCCAGCCCCGCTGTCTCGCTACCCTCATTACAACTCGAGCTCGCGGTTTATAGCTCTATTGCTAACTTGAAAGTAAACACGAGCAAGTCCGAGATTCTGAATGTTTCGGTGCCGGAGGACATTGGGGCTGGTCTTGTGAGTTCCTTCCCGTACAGGTGGTGTATGGGTCGGCTCAAGTACTTGGGGATCTGGCTCATGCCCGACCTAGCAGGCCTGTATGCGGCCAATTTCCAGCCTTTGCTTAATAATGTTCGTACTGATTTGAGGAGATGGGCCTTGCCGCATATCATGTGGTCGGGAAGAGTGAACATGGTGAAGATGAATCTGTTGCCACGTCTCTTGTACCTTTTTCAGACTGTACCTATTGCTCTCCCGCGCTTGTTTTTCACCTCTCTGTAGACGGCGGTAATGAATTATGTTTGGCATGGACGTAGGCCGAGGATACGGCTGACGCAGTTACACCTACCTAAACGGCATGATGGCATGGCTCTGCCTAATTTTAAACTATATTATCAGGCATGCCACTTGCTCCGTATTGTGGAGTGGATGGTGGCACAGGGACGCAAGCAGTGGGTTGACACTGACTTACATCGGACTGCCGGGGTGCTTCAGGCAGCGCTCTGGCTGCGACCGGATAGACGTGACCCTGGGATACGTCAGTGCCCCCTTATTCAGGCTACGCTACAGGTTTGGACTTCGACAGCTCTCAAGCATTCCTTGACTTCCTTTCCCTCGCCTATGACCCCCTTACATCATAATCCTGAGTTCTCTTCTGGAATTGGGGGCAGCCGCGTGTTTCCCCCGGGGATGATGCCACATTCTCATTTGTTTCAGGTCATGTCGGGTGGTCGATTGCTGCCGTTAACTGAGGTTTTAGGTGTGGATCAGCCCACATTTCTGGATGAATTTCGCTACTACCGGCTACGGCGGTATGTGGCTTCCATCGCTCAGCAGCACCAGATATGCAGACCCTTGTCATTTTTCGAGAAAGAATGCTTGCAGACTGCACCCTCTAGACACGGGGTTTCACGTCTATACCTGGGACTGCTGAACAATGGCCCAGTAGACCTCCCCACTTTTGTGGGAAAGTGGGAGACGGAACTGGGAATCTCTCTTTCTCCTAAGCAGTGGGAGCAAATTATGTACCTTACTCACCACATCCTCCAAGCTACAGGAATCTGCTTACAAATTGCTCTCTCTGTGGTACTTGACTCCGTTAACTCAGCAGAGATACGATCCCTCTAGTGACGGTCAGTGCTGGCGCTGTCGACAGGCCCCGGGGAGCTTGTTACATATCTGGTGGGATTGTCCGTTGATTGCTCCTTTCTGGGCATCGGTTTACGGCGTCCTCCGCCATGTGCTTCATGACCCTCCAGACTTCGAACCTGTATGCTTGCTTTTACACCACACCAAACTCAGCCCTTCCAAATATAAACACTCACTGCTGTCCCAGCTGTTGGTCGCGGCTAATGGCCTGATCCCTCTCCACTGGAGGGAACGGACTCCACCTGGCCTCACTGCATGGGTGGAGAAGGTGGAGGAGCTGAGGGTGATGATGGAGCTGAGTTCGTCCTCTGGGAGGGAGGTGGATTGGTATACGGAGATGTGGCTCCCCTGGTTGATGTTCTTGGAGAGCCCTGAGTTCTTGCGCATGGTTCACTGAGGGACGTGGTCCATTTATGTGGTTGTAGTTGTTATGTGTCTGTGGGGCTGGGGGTTTCTTCCTCTCCCCCCCCGCGGCCTGTGTCGGGCATGGTGGCGTGGGGGGACAGGTGGTTTCCTGGGGTGGCTTGGGTGGCTCGATGCTGATTACAGCGGGTCGACTGGGCCCCCCACTGGGATTGCAGATGTGCTTACCCATGTTTGTGCTATTATACCTGTGCCTCATGCTACCCCATTCCCTCCTTCCTCCTCCCCCCCTCCTTCTTCTTTTTTCTGTATCCTCCCCCCCCCGTGGTTCTTGTCTATTTTCTAAATCTGTATCTGTATTTACATTTAAAAATTTAATAAAATCTTACTGACAAAAAAAAAAAGCGATTCAGTGCTTTTTGGGGTTTGTCAGTTATTACAGGAAGTTTATCCAAAATGTTTCCACTATTGTTAAACCTCTGTCTGACCTTACGCACAAGGGTGCTAATCCTTCCCAATGGTCTGGTGCAGCTGATCATGCTTTTGAGACACTAAAATCCGCTTTCGCATCTGCTCCTGTACTGTCCCACCCCAACCCTTCCCTTCCATTCACGTTGGAGGTTGATGCCTCTGAAATTGGGGTAGGGGCAGTACTGTCACAGCGCCCGGTGGCAGGGGGCACTCTGAGACCATGTGGGTTGGCAGTTGTCTTTGCTAAAGAGGTGTTCCGGTTGCATGGGGTACCTAGAGTTCTGGTGTCCAACCGTGGGAGCCAATTTGTATCCAGATTTTGGAGAGCATTCTGTAACCAGATGGGCATTCAACTGTCCTTTTCTTCTGCCTACCATCCCCAGACCAATGGAGCCGCTGAGAGTGCCAATCAGGGATTGGAACAGTTCCTGCGCTGTTTTGTCACTGATCATCATGATAATTGGGCAGACCTGTTGCCGTGGGCAGAGTTCGCCTGGAACTGTGTGGTTAATTCATCGTCCGGGAGCTCCCCGTTTCTCATCAACTACGGGTTCCAGACATGATTCCAGTTGCAACAGATTCCAGCTCTGGAAGAGCACATCGAGCAACGCCGCTCCATTTGGGCACAGGTTCAGAGGGCCCTCAGTCAGTCGTTCCAGCGTCATCAGTGCCGTGCTATCCATAGACGGCTGCCAGCGGTCTCCTTTCAGGTTGGGAACAGGGTATGGCTCTCCTCCAGAAACCTTAATTTGCAAGTTCCGTCTAATAAGTTGGCTCCCCGGTTCATTAGTCACTTCAGGGTGATCCGTAAAGTTAACCCTGTTTCGTATGCCTTGGATCTCCCTGCGTCTATGCGCATTCATAATGTGTTCCATGTATCTCTGCTGAAACCTCTGGTATGCAACCACTACACTACCACTCCTGTGATTCCTGGACCGGTGGAGGTTCAGGGTCAGGAGGAGTACGAGGTCCAAAGCATAATCGATTCACGCAGATTTAGAGGAAAATTGCAATATTTGGTCCATTGGAAGGGCTATGGCCCTGAGGAACGTTCTTGGGTCTTTGAGAGGGGGGTACTATCACGGTGCCCGTGCTCCCCTTGTTTTGTTTTCCTGTCAGTCTACACTGTGATTGTTCCCATTGGCTGTCCTGTGTTTGTCCCGCCCAGTATGGCCTTTATATACTAGGCTCTGGCACCCATCCGGTGCCCTTTTGTGGTGTTCCTGTTCCAGTACTTGTTTCTGCTCAGTGATTCCCAGTGTACCGACTTGGCCTGCCTGACTACTCTGCATCTTGTCTCCTGCTCCTGTGTACTGACCCGGATTGCCTGACTATTCTTCTGCGCCTGCTCCTGTGTACCGACCCGGCTTGGCTGATGTTCCTGCTACTGTGTACCGGCCCAGCTTGGCTGACGCGCCTGCTCCGTGATTCGACCCAGCTTGGCTGACGTTCCTGCTCCGTGTTTCGACCTGGCTTGGCTGACGTTCCTGCTCCGTGATTCGACCCGGCTTGGCTGACGTTCCTGCTCCGTGTTTCGACCTGGCTTGGCTGACGTTCCTGCTCCGTGATTCGACCCGGCTTGGTTGGAGATCCTGCTCTGTGTTGCCTTGGCGACATTCTGATCCATCAGGCATTGTGTCTCCATGTCCGCTCCTGTAGAGTACAAGTGGCCTAGTCTCCGTTACTGCTTCTGCAGAGTGCAAGTGTCTGCCTCTGCTACTGCTACGGCAGTGTGCCTTTGGCCCTAGTCTCCATTACTGCTTCTGCAGAGTGCAAGAGTCTGTCTCTGTTACTGCTACGGCAGTGTGCCATTGGCCTAGTCTCCGTTACTGCTTCTGCAGAGTGCAAGTGGCCTGTCTCCGTTACTGCTACGGCAGTGTGCCATTGGTCTTGTCTCCGTTACTGCTCCGGCAGAGTGTGAGTGGTCTGGTCTCCATTACTGCTACGGCAGTGTCCTGTGTTGCTCAATTCCTATTATTACTCTGGCAGTTCACGTCTGTTCTGCTAACCTGTTCCTGGGCGTTACGAATCCTTACGCTGTCTATATTCAGAGGGCCCTATCACAGACCTATCTGCACATGGGACTGTTTACACTCTTTGAAGACCATTAACCCATGCAGTACCTTACTCCTGGGAATCCAACATATTCTGCCTGACCTGTGTCAGTATAGACTGTTGTGGACTTTATGGTTATACTGGACCTGTGTAGGCATATGTATATGTAACCTGTCATGTGTCTGTTTTACTCTGCTTATATACTACAGGACCTGTGAGGGTTATTTTATTACTGTGATTTCAATAAAACTGTGTTTTATCCTAAACCACTGTGTCTGTGTGTCAAACAAACCGTTACAGTCCCTTTCGCTTTTTTCCCTCTCATATGCCCCAGGACGCAAAGAAATGCCGTCTGTTCAGTGGCACTATCCAGGCCCTTCTGGACAAGGATGCTCTGGAGCCTGTTCCAGTTCAGGACCGAGTTATGAGTTTTTACTCAAACCTCTTTGTGGTCTCCAAGAAGGACAGTGGTTGTTGTCCCATTCTGTATTTGAAAGATCTCAATTACTTTGTGATCAGGACTCATTATCACCAGTAGTCCCTAAGGACGGTGATTGCTGCTATGTCCCCGGGGGATCTTCCGGGCGCGTATCTACACATCGCCATTCATCCAGAGAGTCGGCAGTATCTCAGATTTGCCTGCGACTGAGGGCACTTTCAGTTTTCAGCTCTTCCCTTTGGTCTGACTACAGCTCCTCAAGCCTTCAACCGTGTCCTGGGAACTTTAGTATCTGTCCTCCACTGGGACGGCATCAGAGTTACTCCATACATGGACGACCTACTTCTGAAAGCCCCCTCTGTGGAACTTCTCCATCAGCAGGTTCAGGACTGCATTCATGCTCTCACCCATCATGGGTGGATCATCAACATGGACAAGTCGGATCTTGTCCCATCCCAGGGTCTGGTCTTTCTGGACCTTCTCTTTGACACTCAGCAGAGCATGGTGTTTCTCACGGAGGAAGTTGCTCAACAGATCGCCCACAGGGTTTCTGCTGTTCTGGCTCTCAATCCAGTTCCAGCCAAGAAGCTGCCCTCTCTAGTAGGGAAATTCATCTCCACCATAGAAGCGGTCCCATTTGCCATGGCTCACACCAGGGAACTCCAGAGGTTCATGATCCAGGTGTACAGGGGTCAGCCGGACCTTTCTGAAGATGTCAGTGTCATTTCCTCTTCATGTGGAACTGAGTTTGTCCTGGTGGCTCGACCTCTCCAATCTGCTGAAGGGCAAGTCCTTCCTAGTATCCTTCTGGACCACGGTGATGATGGATGCCAGCCTCTCCAGATGGGGAGCGGTCCTGGGTCACCTGAGTGCACAAGGTCGGTGGTCTCCGGAGGAATCTCTCCTTCCCATCAACGTGTTGGAGCTTCGGGTGAAATTCCATGCCTTTCATGATTGGACTCCCCAGCTGAAAGAATACCCAGTCCAGGTACAGTCCTACAAAGCCACGGCCGTGGCCTACATCAACAAGTAGGGCAGAGCACGAAGTCTCGCCGGTTGGTTAGAGGTTAAGGCTATTTTGTCCTGGGCAGAAGAACACGTTCCTGCCAAATCCGCAGTGCACATTCCTGGCGTAGACAATGTCATGTCAGACTTCCTGAGTCAACACACAGCGGAGAGTGGGAACTGCACCCCGATGTGTTCTCCCTCATTTTTCAGAAGTGGGGTCTTCCTTGCATCGACCTGATGGCGACAAGACACAACCGGAAGGTGCCGAGGTTCTGCTCTCGCAGGAGGGATCCTCTAGCTATAGCGGTGGATGCCATGTCCATTCCTTGGTTATTTCCTATGCCTTACATCTTTCCTTCCCTTCCCATGTTGCACAGGGTGTTACGGAAATTGAGACTGGAGCACTGTCCAGTCATTCTGATTGCTCCGTACTGGCCTCGGCAGGCTTGGTTTTCGGAGCTTCTGGATCTGTCAGTGGCAGAGCCATTCCGGCTCCCTTGCCGTCCGGATCTTCTTCTACAGGATTACCTGTGGAAGGAGGATGTCCATTGTCTAGCTTTGACAGCTTGGAAATTGAATCTTCAATGCTGAAGAAGAAGGGTTTTTCTTCTAGTGTGGTGGCTACTATGCTTAGTGCCCACAAGCTGGGTTCTTCTAAGGCCTACCATCCTATTTGGTCGACTTTCCTATCTTGGTGTGCTGATGGGGATCTCTCTCAGGATTTTGATCTGCCTACGGTCCTGGCCTTCTTGCTTGAGTTCCCTTAAGGTTCAGACTTCTGCTCTCTCTGTTTTCTTTCAGAGGTGCATTGCTATTGTTCCTGATGTCAAGGTTTTCTTCCAGGGAGTTGCTCATACTCATCCTGTTTTCAAGACTCCCGCTTCTCAATGGGATCTTAATTTGGTCTTGGGCGTCCTTCAGCACCCTCCCTTTAAGTCCTTGGCTACTAATCCTCTACTCCTGCTGACATGGAAAATAGCTTTTCTCCTGGTGATCGTGTCTGTTCTCTGTGTCGCAGAGTTACATGCTCTGTCTTGTAAACCACCCTTTTTGGTGTTTCACAAAGGCAAGGCGGTGCTTCTCACTTCTCAAGAGTTTCTCCCGAAGGTGGTCTCTGAGTTACACATTAATCAGGAGATTGTGGTGCCTTCTTTCTGCCCTGACCCTACCTCTGACAAGGAGAGGGATCTGCACTTGTTAGATGTGGTGCATTGTTGTAAGTTTTATGTATATCGCACAGAGTCCATTAAACAATCTGATGCGCTGTTCGTCATTCCTGAGGGCCCCAGGTCAGGAAGACCTGCATCCAAAGTGACTGTTGCATCTTGGATCAAGTCCACTATTTGTAAGGCTTACAAGCTGAGGAAGAAGCCTGTTCCCTTTCAGGTTATGGCTCATTCTACCAGATCTGCTGGGGCTCCTTGGGCTTACAAGAATCAGGCCTCCGCTGATCAGTTGTGCAAGGCTGCCACTTGGTCATCTGTGCACACCTTTTTGAAGCACTGCCGTGTGGATGTGCTGGCATTGGCTGACGCCAGCTTTGGGAGGAAGATCCTGGAGGCAGTCTTGCCTGTCTAGGATTTTCTCTGTTTCTTGGTGCTTCCTTCAATTTTGAGCCCTGTTGGCTCTAGTTCCATGTGCTGTGTAACAGTTCTTGGGGTGTTGTTATCCCTGTTCAGTGTCTGTTGACACATCAGTTGTTTTGTTGGGCTATCTCTGATCTGATGGTTCATATCTGTTCTGGTGACTTTGGGGGCCTTGCACCTGGTCCTTGCCTTACTTCCCGCCTCTGGGAAACTCAATGGTTGGACATCCCAAAGTTACCAGTAACCTGTATTGGATGACAAAGAAAAGAGGATTTTAGTCTTATCTGTTAAATCATTTTCTCTTAGTCCATACAGGTTACTGGTCTCCCATCCTGTCAAGGTACCATGCTTGGCTCTCCGGTGGCAGATTATGGGGGGTCCTTTGGGGTCATGCTCACAGGAGTCTGCTTTTCCTTCCACTATCTAGTCAATAGTGTCTCAAATCTTTCTGGAGCTGGTTGGCTAGCTGCAGCCAAAGAGGGAAGGTAGGCTCCACTCCCTGCAATCAATTCTAGAATTGTTCCTGCTTACTTATGGGGCAGATAGCCTACCCAAAGTTACCAGTAACCTGTATGGACTAAGAGAAAAGAATTTAACAGGTAAGACTAAAATCCTCTTTTACACTCCCAGTGGGACTTTTGTAAAGGCTAATCCACAAAGAGATAATGTGCCAGAAGATAACATAAGATCAATGGTACCTTCACCTGCAAATCATCCAATGTAATTTACCTCATCATGTGTGCAAAATGTCCAACAGCTCTCTATGTGGGTGAAATAGGCTAGGCATTGAATAAAAGGTTTAATTCCCACAGATTCAGTGCTAACAACACAAAGGCAGAGAAACCAATGGGAGAACATTTTTTGCCAAAATGGACACAGTGTCAGGAATATTAAACTGATTGTACTGATGGGACTGATTCACACTCAGAGGACAGAAAAATATGGGAGGTTAAATTAATGTTCCAGTTTAATACTTTAAATAATGGCCTGAACAGGGACAGATAATTTCTGGCACATATCACATTGTGGATTAACCTTTACAACAGTCCCACTGGGAGTATAAATACCTTTGACATTTCCAGAGGATGGCTGCAATTTACATCAAACTCCTTTACAATTGACTGATCAAAGAATCTGGGACTGGACTGAGTTATCTTATCTGATTTCTATTCTAAACAATGCACTGTGTATTTGTATTTAATAGAGATGTTTTCATATTTATCTGTATAACATGCCTGAGAAGAAACATAAGAGTTCCTGAAAGCTTGCATCATAAATCTGTTTAGTTAGCCAATAAAGGTATCAACTTGACTATGTTTGCCTCATGTAAGCAACATAGATATACATACATCTCATGAAATAGAAAATCCACTTGTGTACTCAGAGTAAACCAATAAATGTGTATCCACTACTAAACAGTAGTTTGATGAGCTTATTGGATTTGCTATACACCTGAGGGCAATCTATATGGGAGATATTCAATTTTCTAACCCAAAGGTGCTATGTGTGTGAGCTTTAGCATATCTATTAGTGATTTTCGTTCTTTGCTGGGCGGCCATATAGCTGTATATCACTGATGTTACCAATTAATTTATCATAGTGTATATTTTATTTTATGACTTTGCACTGGGCTTTTCTCTTTCTGATTTATTATATTTTGTTGAATTCCCTGTGAGTGGGGATATTTTTATCCGGGCTGCTGTTTCACCCTAGTTTGTCGTGACCACTTCATTATTGCAGTTACATATATTTTTCATTGTAGGAGTGGAAAAATAAAATGATTGAGATCCCAAATCCTCATATTAATTATAAAAAAGAAAACCTGGAAGAGGTCTCCTGGACCCCCCACCCCCACCCCGAATGGTATGTATGTTTAAAACATATACTCACCATGATGATTGTGTTGGCAGTATCGTTGATGACATGTTCCTTAACATCCAATTAGAGAAATAAAATAAACAGAAAAAACCTAAAATTATGCTGCCCCTGAGGGAAAAAAGTAAGAATAAAAATCCTTATTTATTTAGAAAATGTTTTACCAGGAAGAATACATTGAGATTTCTCTCATGTTTCAAGTATGTAAATCCTTCCTTAGTCTGCCTGCAGGCTACTCTGAGAGAGCAAAAAACACATACAAAAACAGGGGCTAGTTTTTATTTAATCAATCTCATGTTTCTTTTTCTCCATGTTCTGGTCAGATGATGGAGTGGTCGCACAGGGTACATAATATTTGCAATATGTGACTGCTTCTTCAATTCAATTAGAAAAAAGTTGCCCAGTATTAAACCTGCTTGACCCATTCTCCTTATTCTTCATTGGCTGCGAGTTGTTACATCCTGGACATGTTTTGTTTCTTGCATAACCTACCTCCCAGTCAATCAGAGCATGGGAAAAATAAAAGGAACAGTATTACCAGACACACTTTGCCGACTGTTCTAATGAAGAATTTCTTTGTAGACAAAGAAAGGAGGGGGGAACATTAGAAGCTTGTATCTCTTAAACTAGCAAAGTTTGAGAGATGGGACTTACATCTTTTCATTTCTTTTTTAATATGCACAATTTTAAATTTCCTTAAAATTAAGTATTACTATCCCAGCCAACATGGAGGCTCTTCGGCAGAGCCGCAATTGTGTTTTTTTTTTTTTTAAAGAATTACTTAATTGGAATGACCTACAAAGTGTGCCTGGTTTGCAAGCACACTTTGTTGACCATTCCAATTAAATAATAATTTTTAAAAAACTCAATTGCGGCTCTGCTGAAGAGCCTTCGTGTCGGCTGACATGGATCTCCTGCTGTCAGCTTTACACCTGACAGCAGGAATCATCAAACTTTGAATGCAGATATCGCTCAAACCAAAGCGGCTTGAAAGATACGTTTTTTGCATTCAATTCAAGTTTTTAAGCACTACTAAATGAGAAAAAAAATTCTGGGACATTACCATCTCGTTAATAACTAGCTCTAACAAATACATTGAAATTTACTTGCTTCATTCTTCAGTCAATAGATGGCAACGTATTATGGAATGCCTTTATGTTAACCCTCTAAATGCAAAGAAGTGGCGGTTACATTCAATGTGTTATTCAATTCTTTTTTGTATAAGTCGCCAACCAATAGAAAGCACTATGCTATTCAACATTCACAGTAAATGCAAATCTCTAACCAATAGATGGCACTGTGCTATGAAAAAAATGTAATAGTAAATACTAATCTCTAACCAATAGATGGCACTGCGCTATTCAGATCCTCCATGTTTTATACCTATTGGCAAACAATAGATGGCACTGCACTATACCATTCCATCATGTGAAATGTCAATCTCCAACCAATAGATGGCACTGTTCAATTCAAAGGATTCATAGTAAATGCTAATCTCCAACCAATAGATGGCACTGCGTAGTTAAATTCCTCCATGTTATATAGCAATCTGCAACCAATAGATGGCACTGCACTATTCCATATTAGATGTCAATTTACAACTATTAGATGGCATTGCACTGTTCCATGTTAGACGTCAATTTACAACCAATAGATGCCTCTGGGACCATGACATTGTGCTGTCAAATTCCTTAATTTTATCTACAAATCACCGCTCAATAGATGGTGCTATGTACTTTTGTGTTAACCGTTTGAGTGCTAGAGGTTATCCAGCGCTTTTTAAAAGCAATGTGCTGGGTACCCTTCTGGCACATAGAGGGTTAAATGCTAGGCTCCAGCCAATAAATGGCAATGTGCTGTGTGTTCTTTCCATATTAAATTCGTATCTGCAATGAATAGATGAATATGTGCTGTGCTATATAAATATTTCGAATTAACCATTTGAGTAGTAGAAGTGTCCCTTGCATTGCAACCCAATGGATGGGATACCTTTCTGGCACTCAAAGGGTTGAATAGAAGTTTACAAAAAATCGACAGCCGTACTGAATGCAGTAAATTCATATTAAATACCAATCTCCACCCAACAGTTGGCAATGTGCCCTGCTTCCTTCATATTTTAACCATTTAAGTGCCAGAGGGGTACGTAACGCATTGCGTTGCGTACCCCTCTGGCGCTCAAATGGATATACCAATAAGTAGTTGGCAACATATTATGAGCTTTCTTCTGTAAGGCTGGGTGCTAGAGGGCTGTACAACACCTTGCTTTGCAGTGCATTGGCCCCTCTCTACCACCTAAATGGTTAAGGGGGGGCACAAACCTTTGCAATGTATTGTGCACAATTCCTGACTTTGATTTTCGTATTTAATCACTCATTTTCATAAATGGCACTGTGTCGTGCTTTTGACACGTTAAATACCAACATCCAACCAAAAAAATGGCAATGGAAGGCCGAAGGGGCAGCATTGCCCCTGAAAGCCTTTAAGCTGGCATGCAACCCCGCCGGCTTTCCTTTGTCTTGGGGCTGTGGGCTGCCCCCCCCCCCTTGCCTACGTGACCTGCAGGTGAAGGGTGTTAGGGGGAGGGTGGCCAATGGCTCCCTCAAAACCACTTAACACTTTCAGTGCCCAACCTGTATGCAATGCATTGCATTCCCCTCTGGCACACAAACGGTTACGAATTGGAGGGGTTACACAAAGCTCGTAAAGGTTAAATAACGATATCGATCCAATAAATAGATGGCAACGTGCTTTACTTCCGTCATTTTGAATATCAATATTTCACCAACAGATGTTAATGTGCTCTTCCTAGTTCATGTTTTATACTATTCTCAACCAATAGATGGCACTTTGCTATTATTTTTTTTATATCTAACCAATAGATGGCACTGCGCTATTCAAAATTGTAATAGTAAATACTAATCTCCACTCAACAGATGGCACTGTGCTATTCACGGTTTAAGAGTAAATACTAATCTCCAACCAATAGATGGCGCTGCGCATTAAATTGCTTAACGTTAAATATCAATCTCTAACTCACCATCCCTGGCACCTATACCCTCTGCTCCGTGGATTGACCCTTGACTGCCAAGTCATCTGTACTCTCCTGGATTACTGACTGTTGCACATCTCTACTGCCCCATTCATTAACCCAACTATGGGCAAATTAACTCCTTGTTTTGTCATCGCCATTCTCACATGCATAAGAGTCTCCTCCTCCTGTGTCCACATTAAGTGTCACGCCATTCACATTGCACCCTCAATTCTTCACTCACCACTTCTCTGCTCCCATGAACTTTTTTCATTCCTCTGCTCCCTATCACCACCATCTCCTTCTACCCCTGCAAAAAAGACCCATTGCTTCAAATCTCACTCTCACCTTATGTCCCTGTCCCTTCTCCTCCTACTTGCTGCAGGTGACATCTCACCTAACCCAGGCCCCCCTTCCATTCTCTCTTGGACCACAGAACCCACTCACACACGCAACACTCACAATCTAATAACCGTACCCCGTCACCTAACCTCCTCCCCCCCCTTTTGTTTTGGTCTCTGGAATGCCCGCTCTGTGTGTAACAAACTAACAGCTGTTCATGATCTGTTCATTTCTCATTCCCTAAACCTCCTTGCCATCACTGAAACTTGGCTCACATCATCAGACACTGCCTCCACTGCCGCACTCTCATATGGAGGCCTTCAATTCACACACACACCGAGGCCTGGCAACAGGCAGGGAGGGGGAGTAGGCATCCTGCTGCCCCCTAACCATATATTTCAGGTACTCCCCACTGTTCCCTCTCTTTCCTTCCCTACATTTGAAACTCACACACTTCGCCTCTTCTCTCCCCTCCCCCTGCGTGTCGCTGTCATATACAGGCCACCTGGTCCCACTGCACAATTCCTTGATCACTTCACCTCCTGGCTCCCTCACTTCATGTCCTCTGATGTCCCTACTCTCATCATGGGTGACTTCAACATCCCTATAGATAATCACAACACCCCCCCTGCCCTCAAACTCCTCTCCTTAACAACCTCCTTAGGCTTATCGCAGTGGACCAGCTCTCCCACACACAGTGATGGTCACTCCCTCGACTTGATCTTCACTAACCTCTGCTCGGTCTCCAACTTCTCTAACGTCCCTTTTCCCCTCTCTGACCACCACCTCCTCACCGGTAACCTCATCATACCACGCAAACCCATCACCCCCGCCACAATCAAGCGCATGCGGAGAAATCTACATTCTCTTGATAAGCAACAATTTTCCACCTCCCTGCAGCCTATCCTCAACCCCATCCTCACACTTACTTGCCCAGACAAAACTACTGCTCTCTATAACAGCACTCTCACTTCAGCCCTTGACATCGCTGCACCTGCAACTCCACGCCACCCACGCACAACCCCACTACAACCCTGGCACACAAGACTAACGCGATACCTCCAAAGGTGCTCACGCACTGCTGAAAGGCACTGGAGGAAATCGCGCTCCACAGCCGACTTCACACACTACAAATTCATTCTCCGTTCGTATAGCTCTGCCCTCTCCCTGGCTAAACAGTCATTCTTCTCCTCTCTAATTTCTAATCTTTCCTCCAACCCCAAACGCCTTTTCTCAACCTTCACATCTCTTCTAAACCCACCAACACAAACACCTTCCACTAACTTCTCGGCCCAAGATCTCGCCAACCACTTCAAGAACAAGATTGAATCTATCAGACATGATATTTCATCACTACCACCCCCACCCAGCCAGCCCAGCCCTGTCGCCTCTCCCACATACACACTAAGCTCCTTCCCACCTGTCACTGAGGATGAAGTCTCCCTTCTCCTCACTCGCTCAAACCTAACCACATGCCCTCTCGACCCAATCCCATCTCAGCTCACCCAAGAACTCTCCCCTCTACTAACTCCAATCCTTACTCACTTATTCAACCTCTCTTTGTCAACCGGCACCTTCCCATCCTCTTTCAAACATGCACTAATCACTCCCATCCTAAAAAAACCCTCCCTGGACCCAAACTCATTGTCAAATTACCGGCCAATTTCCCTACTCCCGTTTGCCTCCAAGCTTCTCGAGCGCCTTGCATATAACCGGCTCACTAAATTCCTCTGCTCCCATTCCCTGCTAGATCCCTTGCAATCCGGATTCCGCCCTCATCACTCCACTGAGACTGCCCTCACTAAAGTGGCCAATGACTTGCTCTCAGCCAAGTCTAAAGGCCACTACTCCCTACTCATTCTTTTGGACCTGTCAGCCGCATTTGACACAGTCGATCACCCACTCCTCCTCCAAGCCCTCCACTCCCTAGGCCTCTGCGACACTGCACTCTCCTGGTTTTCATCTTATCTCTGCAACCGCTCCTTCAGTGTTTCATACTCCGGCTCCACTTCCCCACCCCTCCCACTGTCTGTTGGTGTGCCCCAAGGATCAGTACTGGGACCCTTGCTCTTCTCAATCTACACTGCTTCCCTTGGAAAACTAATAAACTCCTTTGGGTTTCACCATCATCTCTATGCTGATGACACCCAAATATATCTTTCCTCCCCAGACCTCTCTCCTTCCCTCCTGTCCCGAGTGTCTGACTGTCTGTCTGCTGTGTCTTCCTGGATGTCCTCCCATCAACTCAAACTTAACCTTAGCAAAACTGAACTAATTCTCTTCCCTCCATCTACAACCAGCCTTATCCCAAACATTACCCTCACCGTTAACAACACTTCCATCACACCAACCCCTACAGCACGCTGCCTGGGGGTCACATTTGACTCTGCCCTATCCTTCATTCCTCACATCCAGTCAATCTCCAACTCATGCCGCCTCCACCTCCGCAACATCTCTAGAATCCGACCCTTTCTCACAGAAGACACTACCAAAATTCTAATCCAAACACTCATCATGTCCCGTCTTGACTACTGTAACTCTTTACTAATTGGCCTGCCTCTCACCCGACTAACCCCGCTACAGTCCATAATGAACTCTGCTGCAAGACTAATCTACCTCACTCATCGCTTCTCTAACACCACACCCCTCTGTCAGTCCCTACACTGGCTCCCGTTAGCATACAGAGTAAAATTCAAAACTCTGGTGCTAACTTATAGAGCCCTCACTAACACTGCACCCCCCTATATTTCATCTCTCATTTCCAAATATACTCCCGCCCGCCATCTTCGCTCTGCACATGACCTTCTGCTCTCCACAGCTCTTATCACATCCTCCCACTCCCGCCTACAGGACTTCTCCCGTGCTGCACCTGAGCTGTGGAATTCCCTCCTCCGCCCCATCAGACTCTCCCCCAGCCTTCAAATCTTCAGACGCTCCCTGAAGACTCACCTCTTCAGGGAGGCCTATCAACTGCCTCCATAAACATCATCACCAAGATTCACCCCTTGCACGGACTACTGCACTCAACAGCACTTCTCACTCCCACCCACTGACTGGCAGTTCATGTGGCAGGAGGCACTTAAACACAATAGCACTTACTCCTTCTGTATCAAACCTACCTTCCTCTAGACTGTAAGCTCTCACGAGCAGGGCCCTCTGATCCTCCTGTTCTACACATCTGATTGTACTATTTAATACCTCTGTATGTCTATTCCCCAATTGTACAGCGCTGCGGAATTAGTTGGCGCTATATAAATAAAGAATAATAATAATAATAATAATAACCAATAGATGGCACTGTGCTATTCAAAATTGTAATAATAAATTCTAATCTCTAACCAATACATGGCACTCTGCTATTCAAAATTGTAACAGTAAATACTAATCTCCAACCAATAGATGGCACTGTGCTATTCAAAATTGTAATAAATTCTAATCTCTAACCAATAGATGGCACTGTGCTATACAAAATTGTAATAGTAAATACTAATCTCCAACCAATAGATGGCACTGTGCTATTCAACGGTTTAAGAGTAAATACTTATCTCCAACCAATAGATGGCACTGTGCTATTCAACGGTTTAACAGTAAATACTAATTTCAAACCAATAGATGGCACTGTGCTATTCAACGGTTTAAGAGTACATACTTATCTCCAACCAATAGATGGCACTGTGCTATTCAGAGCGTCCATGTTATATATCATTCTGCAACCAATAGATAGCCACGTTAAATGTCAATTTACAACCAATAGATGCCACTGGGATATTCAGCGGCAGTGCTGTTCAGTTCCTTCATGTTATCTACTAATCAACAGTCAATAGATGGTACTATGTGCTTTTGTATTAACCGTTTTGAGTGATATAGGTTATCCAGTGCATTTTAAAATCATTATGCTGAATACCCTTCAGGTACATAGAGGGTTAGAGAGGTACGACACGCATTCCGTAGCCCTTTGACACTCAAATGGTTAAATGTCAGGCTCCAGGCAATGTCCTGTGTGTTCTTTAACTTTTAAATTCGTATCCCTAATAATTAGATGACTATGTGCTATATAAAGGTTTCGCATTAACCATTTGAGTAGCAGAAAGGTGTTCATCGCATTGCAACGCAATGGGCGGGATATCTTTCTGGCACTCAAAGGGTTGAATAGACGTTTCCAACAAATCTATAGCCGCATTGAATGCAATTCATTCATGTTAAATACCAGTCTCCACCGAACAGGTGACAGTGTGCCCTACTTCCGTCATATTTATCCCTTTGAGTGCCACAGAGGTAAACAACGCGTGTCGTACCCCTCTTGCACTTAAAGACATCTAACAATCCCCAGTAACTAGATGGCAATATATTATGAGCTTTCTTGTGTGAGGCAGAGCGCTACAGGTGTGTCTGACACATTGCTTTGCAGTGCATTGCGCCCCCTCTAGCACACAAAGGGTTAAGGACGAGGGTGTCAACATGTAGCTTCAATGTATTGCGCACGTCTGACTTTAATTTTCATCCCTTATTTTCATAGCTGACACCGTGTAGCGCTTTCGGCATGTTAAATACCAACCTCCAACCAAAAAATGGAAATGTGCGATTTTCTCCCTGTTAATCACTAAACTCCAACCAATAGATAACGATGTGCCATAATTTAACTACAATTTCCAACAAAGCCATACCTCCCACGTGTCTCTCTTAGGGATTGGGGTGGAGGAGACTCGACTTCATTGAGACTTAAATCCCTCAAGTATCCTGGTGTCCCTCTTTAATGAGATTATACTGCATGGTTTATACATTTGTATCACACAGCTACACGGAAATAAAAATTCACATTAATATTTGTGTCAACTAAAGTGTATTTTTTTTTATAAATTAGTCTGTGTGTGTGTTATCTTCAACCACCGGATAGCAACGAGCTATGTGCTTCACTCATATAACCAGTTAAGAACTGGAGGGGTTGTACAACGCAATTTAATGTTTAAATAACGATATCCAATAAACAGATGGCAACGTGCCTTGCTTCCCTCATTTTGAATACCAATATTTCACCAATAGATGTTAATATGCTGTTCCTAGTTCATGTTTTATACTAATCTCAACCAATAGATGGCAATGTGCTTTGTGCTTACTTCATGTTGAATACTAGTACTCCCCAACCAGCTGATATAGCAAGTACTTCATTCTTTGAAAAACATTTTAACATGTTGCTGCAGAGTGTATGAAACATGTCTTTATCTGCCTCTGTCCAAGAAGAAACCACATAAGCACTGTGTGTGTATATTATATATCTAGCAGGATTTTCATAATTATTAACCCTTTACTCTGTGACATATTGGCTTCATGTCACCACTGCATTAAAGATGAGGTTTCAGTCATATAATATGGCCATAGTATGCTAAACTTGCCACAAGGCCAAAGTACACCATTATGAACAACTTCTAACCTTAACCCCTTAAGGACCGGGAAAATCAGAGGTGGGTTTGACTTAAGGACCGGAGCAATTCTGACCTTTTTGACTATGTCTTTGTTCAACAGTGTTTTCCCTCTTAGGCTTTTATTCCACCCCCATAAATGATATACTGTTTTTTTACAAACAAATAGGGCTTTCCTTTGATACCCTATTTATATGGATAACCCACCATTTACTTTATTAAAATTAAAGAAAAATGTAAAAAAAAATGGGTAAAACCCACCATTTTTGTTTTTTCTCTTGGGGTCAATTGGGCGCAAAGGGTTACATTTTTATGGAGACTGCATGAAAGGTATGACCACTCAGTCATACCTACAAAATGCGCAGTTTAAAGTGGCCACTGTCCCCCCTGGGTGAAAATCCCCATGTCCCTTTTTCCCACCCTATTTTCCCACTTTTTTGATCATTACATTTGGCGGTGTGTGTAAGTGTATTACATAGCACAACAACAATCACACTTCTAATAAAAAAATGTGTGTTTTTATTTAAAAAAAAAAAAAAAGTGTATTTAGCAGGTCAGAAATTGACCTGCATCTAGCCATCCTCCTGCACCAGCAGTGAAGGGGTTAACACCTCCAGCTGCTGTATTTTTTATTTCCACTAGGTGTCTCCTCTCTGCTTCTCTGTCCCTTACTTTGATGTAAGGGACGCATTGGCAGAGAGGAAACACTAGAGGCAGTAAGTAGCACTGCCTCTTTCACTGATTTAGAATGCCGGTACATGTGATCGCTGACGCAGCGATCACATGACCTGGCACAACCGATAGAGGCTGAGACTGAACGGTCTGGTACTGGACCGCTCAGTCTCATCCTGGAATGAATGGTAGCAGCGTGCATGGCGGCACGCTGCTACCATTTAACACTTGACGTACCAGGACCGTCACTGGTCCTTAAAGCAAATTTACCCTTGACGGTCCTGGTACGTCAAGGGTCGCTAAGGGGTTAATATGCTTTGTTTTAGGAGCTTAATCACTCTTGGTTTAGTTATTTACTAACCTTAATTTACTTGATCCTGAGAACTGGTTCTTTGCAAGCTTTACTCACTGAGGACAGTGAACATTACACCAGGGGGTGGGAGGAATGCTTTACCTTTTGAGTGCCAGAGTGGTACGCAATGCATTGCAAAGCACTCAAAAGGTGAAACCAATAGAAGCTGGTCAAAACTTCCAAAAATACAATTCCAGTCCAGGTTTTGGTAATGCATTTAAACCAATTCTGACCTAAATAGCTAAAAACAAATACACAAAGTATTTGTGCACATCCGTATTGTCATCATTATTAACCCTTTACTCTGTAGCATATTGCCTGCATACGAGGGGGTGCTGATAAGTATTGAGCCTTACCCAGAAAAAATCGAGCTAGGAAGCTGTAACTGTCACACTATTCTACATATTCCCCCAGGAAGTCAATGCACTTGCGACTTCTGTCCTGCAGCTTCTTAAGTTCCTGCAAATACAAGTTGTCCGACTGCTGGTGTAACCACTCATTTGCAGCATTAGTTGCCTCCGGAACACTCCCAAATCGTTGTCCCTTTAGGTGTTTTTTGAGATTGGGGAACAGATGATAGTCAGAAGGAGCCAGGTTGGGCGAATAGGGTGGATGGGGCATCTCATGAAAGCCTAAGGAGGTCAGTTTTGCCATTGTGTCACCTGTAGTGTGTGATGAGGCTTTGTCATGCAACAGGATGAGAGAGCTTTCCTCTGTTTTTCCTTGATATTTTGCCTCAACTTCATCAATAAAGCACAGTAATATGTTGCAGTGATGGCTGAACCCTTTTGGAGGTAGTCCACCAGCAGAACTCCCTTCTTATCCCAAAAAACTGTTGCCATTTGCTTCTGTACTGACCTTTGCACACGGAACTTCTTTGGCCTGGGGGAACCACTATGCCACCATTCCTTAGACTGTTCCTTTGTCTCAGGATCATAACAGTAGATCCATGTCTCATCACCAGTTACCAGTTTGTCCAGGAAGTGTGACTCATTTCTTGCAAAATGTTCCACTGGGTTTCTAATTTTCAACACAGAAAAGGCCAGTTTTGAAATTGACAACCCAACGTTTAACTGTTGCATATGAAGGGCCACTGTCACCCAAAGTTTGTGACATTTCTTCATGGATCTGCTTCGCACCTTTCCCTTGGAGAAACAGGAACTTGATTATGGTCCTATGCTCTTCCACATTGAACTTTTCTGGAGGTGCTGCTGTTCACTTTGGACCTTAAAAAAAAAAGATAAGTTATAATCATAGGTAGTTGAATATAGACAAACTGGCCCGTATACCTTGCAATTTACAGCTTCCTAGCTCAATTTGTTCTGGGTAATGCTCAATATTTATCAGCACCCCCTCACATCACCTCTGTATTAAAGATGAAGTTTTAGTCACATAATATGGCCATAGTATCCTTAGATTCCTGCCACTCGAAAGTTGGTCGCACTCCAGCAATTTTAAAAGTGTTTTTTTTCCGGGGGAGTGGCCTTGAAGCCATGGAGAGCAGACATGTTCCAGGGAGACTACCGTTCTCGGTGGAAAATCCGACCTTTAAACATTACATAGCTTTGGAAATCACCCATCTAATACATCTTCAACTGGGGAAATACTCCCAAAGCTGGATCCTGTTCTCCTCTGACCTACACTAAGACCATGGATATCAGAGGTTCTTGCTGCCTAGTGCATGGCGCACCACTTGGTGGCTGAGCCCGTCAGTGCTCTACAGCTTAACACCCTCGATTGTGGCACCAAGTAAACCTTTGTTGCGGTAGACATGAACCCGATAAATGGCATCCCGGGAGTCTGGTAAGCCTGCTACTTTTCCATCCTCATGGTGACCATCCTGCAACTGCTGGGAACCCCACTGGGGAATGAAGTTACTTGTACCCTGGCTTGATCCTTGTAGATGTCTCCATTTTTATCTGTCAGTAATTCTGGGGACACCTCTGCTTATTGGGGGAAACCTACGCTGTCCGTGGGAATCACTTATTCACCCCAGTCTGCCCCTCTGTCTCTGCTGCCAGACGCACCTTGTGTGCAGTTTTTGCCCTATATAGCCCATCTGCCCTACTGTATTTCTCTTGGCTTAGTCTCTCATTTTTCCTTTCCTTTTTTGTTTTTATTCTTCTTTTCTTCCCCATACTTCTACGCACCTCCTTTACATCTCAAGGATTTTAGGGCTGTCTCCGTAACAGAGCCCACAATCTGACCCTTAATGGGTTATGCTTAGAATGGCTTCTTTGACACTTCATCTGCAGCCCCTCGGTGCCAAATGACCTACATTCGGTAGTTTATCCTTACCTGACACAGAGTTGCCGTGATGATAGGGCACTGAAGCTATTAGTCTGTGACCCTCCTGGAGGTGACCACCTTGCCAGTCATTCTATCCAGCTGAAAACCCTTCTACCCAAAGCTTCTGCGAGACCCCTGTTGCTCTGCTTCTTCCTCAGCATGTTGCCTTCATATACAAGTCTCTCTCTGTCTCACTTTGAGCTTTTTAGATCCTGTGCTTCCTTAGGATCGACAGATTTGTAAAGAAACCCAACAAAAATCAGTCTACAGTGGCACAGAAAGATAAGATGGAAAAGGCCTTACAAATGGCCCAAGTGGTCGCTGATTTGTTGACCCCTCTGATTGAATCCAAACTGACCACTCTGTCCTCTTCAACTGATAATGTTCTGGTGGAGCTGAACACTCTAGTTGCGAGAGTGATGTTTTTGAAGCTGCACTACAGAGTGGACAAGTTGGAAACAGTCGCTCATTAATACTCGGATAAGATTGATGACTTGGAAAACAGAAGCAGGCAAAACAATGTATGGCTTTTTGGTGTCACTGAATCAGGCAAGTCCAAGGAATTGTGGAACTTTTTGCAACACGACCTGCCCAAACAATTGCAGGTTGCCACATCCATGCAGCGCCTTCTCTGCTCGCATGTCCCAGAAGTACAATGCTTTCGCTCCCTACTGTGATAAAATTCTCTCCTCTATCCAGCCAAGCTGAAAGTCATACAAGAGGATGGGACCCGATTGTTGCAAACTCCGGTGGAGGCTGAAACTTCATCACCTTGATGATTTCCATTCTATCCTTTACAGAGAGATTGCCCTTTCAATTGGGGTGGTTCACCTAGCTAGTGGTGCTCCACAGTTTTTACTTTCTCCCCTTTTCTATGCCTCTTGCAAGTTATATAATCAGTATTTTGACTGTTTAGAAGGTCATCTCTTAAATAACTGCCTATTTGTATTGCTTGCTGTATTAGAGAAATAAAATAAACAGAAAACCTCTAAAATTATGCTTCCCCTGAGGGAATAAAAATTCTTATTTATTTAGAAAATGTTTTACCAGGAAGAATACATTGAGATTTCTCTCATGTTTCAAGTATGTAAATCCTTCTTTAGTCTGCCTGCAGGCTACTCTGAGAGAGCAAAAAACACATACAAAAACAGGGGCTAGTTTTTATATAATCAATCTCATGTTTCTTTTTCTCCATGTTCTGATCAGATGATGGAGTGGTCGCACAGGGTACATAATATTTGCAATATGTGACTGCTTCCTCAATTCAATTAGAAAAAATTTGCCCGGTATTAAACCTGCTTGACCCATTCTCCTTATTCTTCATTGGCTGCGAGTTGTTACATCCTGGACATGTTTTGTTTCTTGCATAACCTACCTCCCAGTCAATCAGAGCATGGGAAAAATTAAAGGAACAGTATTACCAGACATACTTTGTCAATTGTTCTAATGAAGAATTTCTTTGTAGACAAAGACAGTAGGGGGAACATTAGAAGCTTGTATCTCTTAAACTAGCAAAGTTTGAGAGATGGGACTTACATCTTTTCATTTCTTTTTTAATATGCACAATTTTAAATTTCCTTAAAATTAAGTATTACTATGCCTTTAAACTGTGACGTGCTATATATGAGCCAATCCCTGCTTTTTAAAATGGGGGTTGTACTTTTTTGTTTTGTTTTTATTTCTTCAGGGGCATAAAGTTCAGTACCTGGATGTCGCAGACACTGCTGGTCCTACAACATCAAAGTGAGTTTGTGTTTTAAACATATACAACTAGGGACGGATTGTGGTCATATACTGGCCCATTAGTTGGTATTCCATGATACATGCATATGATATATGTATGTATGTGTGTGTATATGTAAATGTATAATAAATAAATAAAGTTGTGGGCTGTTTTGGTGGGCATATGATGGCCACTACGTTGCTATATATGGACACAGGCACATGGGGACTAGTAGGTGGCACCGGGTGATGTTTTTTAGGGGGCATATGGTGGCCAGTGTGGTTATACATGGGCACAGGGAGGTGGTTGGGGGCAAAAGCTGGCATATGGAGGTAGTCATTGAGTAGATGGGAACACATTTGGGAAGCTGCTAGTCTACATAGGGTGTTGTTTAGGAGGATATGGGGATTACGGAGTTGTATGGACATGTGGAGGCATTTAGGGGTAGAAGGGGGCTACAACAGCTGTGTGTGGGTGTCTGATTAAGTCATGATCTCATAATTGTGGAACATTAAGAACCCTTTGAATGCCAGAGGGATACCCAGTGTGCAAAGTGCTGGATTTTCCTCTGGCACTCAAAGGGTTAAAATCACAGATGTTCAAAGTAAGAGAAAATGTGTCCTTAAGCCTTGCTCAACTATTCAAATGGGGAAATTAAAATTCAGCATATTCCCATTGATTTAAATGGGGCTTTTGACCTCCTTGAATAGAAGGGGTTAAAAGCCCCATTTAAATCAATGGGAATATGCTGAATTTTAATTTCCCCATTTGAGTGGTTGGTTTCCTCAAAACTAATCCTCATTAACTTGATGAGCAAGGCTCAATGACACATTTTCTCTTACTTTTAACATCTGTGATTTAACCCTTTGAGTGCCAGAGGAATATCCAGCACTTTGCACACTGGGTATCCCTCTGGCATTCAAAGGGTTCTTAATGTTCCACAATTATGAGATCATGACTCAGGATTAAAAAAAAAATCCAAAACAAGAAGAAAAAAAACAAGACGACTGAACGGAATGAGAATTATTTACTTACTGATAAAGGTCCGGGGGAGGACTGGAGCGGGAGGCTGAGTCCGACAGAGAGGAGCAGGGCAGCAACAGCACAGCAGCTACAGGAGGCAAGTTAACACGCTAAGACTGTTTTTAACCCTTTCAGAGCCAGAGGATGCAATGCTTTGCGTATCCCTCTGGTACTGAAAGGGTTAACACGCACACTGTCTTTTCAGTTTGAAAGCATTAACAATAACAAGGCAGGCTCACCCGCGGCACCTATCAAATGCAGAGCAGCAACCTCTTTTACACTGTGTCACTACCTGTGACACTTCCATGGGGCTGGAGCCTAGCCTGTAATGTTGTGGAGCAGCTCTCCCCTTCAAGCAGCCACCGGCCCACCGGGGCATGCCCGAATGCCCCTGTATACAACCATAGGGGAAGGTTTCCCAGGGACCCTCCAAGTATTTTTAATTATATGGGGTCTCCAGACCCCATATTAATTTTTTAAGCAACACTAACAGCTCAAAATGAACTGTCATTTGTTTTCTGTGAAGAGGGCTGAGATAACCACCTTTCTGTTAAATGTTCATGTTTTTCATTGTATTTTAACTTGAAAAATTGTGGTGGATGTACTCCACTTTTTTATTTAAACCTTTACAGGATGGACTGAGAGTCCTGTCCATCTGTCATGGCTCCCTATTCAGCAACATATCACTTACAAAGTCCTTCTTCTCACTTTTAATGCTCTCCACACTGCTACCCCTCCTTATGTATCTTCCCTCATCTCTTCCTATGTCCATGGCCGCCTCCTTTCCTCAGAACACAACGCCCTTCATGTTGCACCATCCACACCCTCTGCCCTCTCCCGTCTCAAGCCTTTCTCACTTTCTGCTCCCTACCCCTCTCCCTACATCTTGAACAATCCCCCTCTGTCTTTAAGTCTACCCTGAAATCTTATCTTCTGGAGCACTAGGACCATGCACTACTTTTGGCCAAACTCATCACTTATAATCTCAGCACTTGACATCCTCATATCCTGTTGTCTGTCTCCTATTACACATTTAGACTGTAAGCTCCTTGGGGCAGGGATCTCTCTCCTATTGTTTCTATGAATAAGTGACACTTATTTTATCCCCTCTTATTTATTTTAATATACGTCTATTGTAAGGCGCTGCATACACTATGTGGCACCATATAAATAAAGCTATACATACATTTTACAAAAAAATAACCTTTTATATTTTGAGCACTCTTCATTCTAATCTGCTCAGGATGGAGGGATTACATTATTCCCCCCAAATAATTTAAAGCTATTTTGGCCTAAAATTAAACAAAGGTATTTCTTTTATCCAAGTTAGCCCCTCTGATTGTAATGTGTTCCAAACTAGTCTGGAAATGGAGGAGTTAATGGTGGGCCTGGTTAGACTGGTGGCAAGGTGACGTATGTGGAATTTTTGGCTAGTTAACTCCTCCCGTACCAGGTAGGTTGCAACACGTAACACTGCCTGGAGTCAAAAAGGTTAAGGGGGACTTGAGTGAGTGTTGGGAGGATGCTTGGGTGCACATAGACCACATGGGGCGGGGGGCTGTGGTAGTTGTGGATTTTGTGCGCCAAATAAGATAGAGATCTGTCCGGATGGATAAAGGAGCCTTGCAAAGGCAATTCATCTTATATATAATAGAAGAATGGACATTTACAGACCTAGTTTGTGTCTGTAAGGGAACCCAAAACTCTGGGTTGTCTTGGGCCGTCATTATGGGGTTTCTCCCTCCTGAAGGCAGCTACAAGCAGGCAGCCAGGCCTGTGATCTTGGATTGCTGCATGGAAGACTGGAACATAGAGCTCCTGAATGGGGATCAGAAGGGACCCTTTAGACCATTCAGGAATAAAAACACAGGACACTTCTTGTTGCTCCAAATGACTCCAAATACAGAGGCTGTGACAGGCAGTATGATTGATACAATCAACAACACAGTACAGTAGAAATAGGTGTAACAGACAATCATGACACCAGACTAATCTTATCAGACAGAAGACAATAGCGAACACACAACAGAGGTGAAGGGATTAGTAAAGGTAAAATCTACTCAAAATCTGGACCAGACAGTGATACAGATACAATTTTGGAATAGCATTGCCCTAACACAGTCATTTAACTCCTGCCTGCCCATGTAAGATGGTAGGCCAACAATTAACACAGCAGTCCAGCATGTATTACAGTACATTATAACAGATGAGAGATGGTACCGTGTTCACCATAGAAATACAAGAGGCAACATTTTTTATAAAGTTGATACCTTTACTGGATAACTGTGTTTAGTTAGCCAATAAAGGTATCAACTTTACAAAAATGTTTGCCTCCAGTACATGGAGGCATGCCACCCCACTGGGATTTCAACCCGTGCCATCCAGTCTTTTGGATCGGATCCCTGGCACTTGAAAGTGCTACAGTAATGGCCTATGGTCCATTACATTTCTCCCGCTTTTGAGTTCTCAAACCACTGAGAAAACGTTGGTGGCTTGGCAAGTCTGGTGGGGTCAGAGTTGGTGAAGGGCCCGGACAAACCTATCCAGGGTAGGCAATGCAGGGGACAGAGGCCTGGAGCAACTGAAGGGCTTGATCCGACATTTGCACCCCAGCTCTGTGTTGGTCCATGCAGCCTCCCGGGACCATCTTCCCTGGCATAGCCCACACCAATTCCTAGGGGATCTGGGGTCAGAGGATCTGGATCCAGGGCAAGTCTGTGAGGAAGAATCCTGTGAGGCATAGGGGCCCCAGAGATAGCAGGATAGTCAGGGGGATCCTGGTTCCACTGGCCCCTCTCCCGGTGACAACAATACGGGGCCCAGCCCTCCAACAGGTCCCTGGTCCACCTTTCTGGATCAGGGCCAAAAAACAGGTTGCCTTGGGCCTCCACCCTATCCCCCAGGGCAGGGGTAACAGCCGCTGGGGAGGATCTTGGTCGCACTTCCCAGGGCAGTGGCAACAGAGTCGCTGGTTAGAATCACACTCTCCCTCACCAGGCCAGGGGTATCAGAGCTGCTGGGGAGGTTCTCAATCCCAATCCCCAGGGCAGGGGCAACAGAGCTGCTGGTGAAGATCGCACTCCCCTCCCCCTTACCAGGCCAGTAGTATCAGGGCAGCTCCCCAGGGCAGAGGCAACAGAGCCGCTGGTGAGGACCGTGGTCCTACTCCCCACGGCAGGGGCAACAGAGGGGCTGGGAAGGATTGCACCTCCCCCTCTCACCATGCCAGTTGTATCAGCAGCTGGGGAAAATCTCGGTCCCACTCCCCAGGTCAGGGGCAACAGAGTCACTGGTGAGGACCTCAGTCCCACTCACCACAAAAGGGGCAACTGAGGGGCTGGTGAGGATCGCATTCCCCTTAGCCAGGCCAGGGGTATCCGAGCCTCTGGGGAGGATCTCGATTCTACTCACCAGGGCAGGGGCAACAGAGCCACTGGTGAGGATCACGCTCTCCCTCACCAGGCTAGGGGTATCAGAGCCTCTGGGGTCAACTTGATATGTATGCCAAGCTGGAAAGTTCAGCATAGTATCACCCAGCATGTAATAGCAGAAATAGGACAAAAAGTCTTAATAAAGCTTTTTTCCATCTCGTTTGCCAGCAGAGTTCCCATTCTCGTGTAATGGAATTTTGAACATTTGTTGGAATGGAATCTCGGCGGCTATTATCTTCCAACTTGTTAAAGACAAGCTACGCACTTTCTTTGTCTTCAACCCTTTGAGTGCCAGAGGGGTACCAAACTCTTTGATAAGCATCTCTCAAACAGCTTTGGTTTGAGAGATATCTGCATTCAAAGTTTGACGTTTCCTGATGTTAGCTGTAAAGCTGACAGCAGGAGATCCGTGTCAGCCGACACAGAGGCTCTTCAGCAGAGCCGCAATTGTGTTTTTTTTTTTTTTTTTTTAAAGAACTACTTAATTGGAATGACCTACAAAGTGAGCCTGGTTTGCAAGCACACTTTGTTGACCGTTCCAATTAAATAATAATTTTTTAAAAAATGCAATTGCGGCTCTGCTGAAGTGCCTCCGTGTCGGCTGACATGGATCTCCTGCTGTCAGCTTTACACCTGACAGCAGGAATCATCAAACTTTGAATGCAGATATCGCTCAAACCAAAGCGGCTTGAAAGATACGGTTTTTTTTTGCATTCAATTCAAGTTTTTAAGCACTACTAAATGCGAAAAAAAATTCTGGGACATTACCATCCCTTTAATAACTAGCTCCAACAAATACATTGAAATTTACTTGCTTCCTTCTTCAGCCAATAGATGGCAATGTATTATGGAATGCCTTTATGTTATCCTCTGAATGCAAAGAAGTGGTGGTCACATTCATTTGCAATATATTGGACACTTCTTGGCACTTAAAGGGTTAAATATCAGTTGCCAACCAATATATTTAATATGTTTTTTTTTTCTAAAATTACAACTTCCAGCTAATAGATGACAATGTTGTGTTAACTTTTTCAAGTGTTATCCAACACATTGCAACATTGGACATCTTTCTGGCACTTAAAGGATTAAATACTAGTCTCAAATAGAGATGAGCGAGCACCCCGATGCTCGGGTGCTCGGGTGCTCTGACCGAGCACCGCCGGAGGCTCGAGTGCTCGGCCGAGCACCCGAGCCCCATTCAATTGAATGGGGCGACACGAGCATTACACCAGGCACCCCCTGCTCTGATGAGGGGAGGGTGCCTGGTCAATGCCCCCCTTCATCTCCGCAATGTCCCCCTTCATCTCCTCTATGCCCCTCTTCCACAATGTCCCCCTTCATCTCCGCTATGCCCCTCTTCCACAATGTCCCCCTTCATCTCCTCTATGGCATAGAGGAGATGAAGGGGGACATTGTGGAAGAGGGGCATAGCGGAGATGAAGGGGGACATTGTGGAAGAGGGGCATAGAGGAGATGAAGGGGGACATTGTGGAAGAGGGGCATAGCGGAGATGAAGGGGGACATTGTGGAAGAGGGGCATAGACTCTATGCCCCTCTTCCACAATGTCCCCCTTCATCTCCGCTATGCCCCTCTTCCACAATGTCCCCCTTCATCTCCACACTGTCCCCCTTCATCTCCGCAATGCCCCCTTCATCTCCTCAATGCCCCCGTACCTCCAGTCCCTGGTGGTCCAGCGGAGCGTCTTCAGATCTGTGCCTCCTCCGGCACAGATCCCCGCCACCCGAACACGGCGGGCGAGCACATGGCGGTACTCGACGAGTACCGCCATGTGCCGAGCAGAGCGATGCTCGAGCCGATCCGAGCAGAGCGATGCTCGAGCCGATCCGAGCATCGGCCGAGCACGCTCGCTCAACACTAGTCTCAAACCAATCTATGTCAAAGTTTTGAGTGCTTTCTTCATATTAAATACTAATTTCCAGCCAATAAACTGCAATGTGAGATGTTAAATAAAAATTTTCAACATTCTAGTGTGTTTTAATGTTATAATATCAACATCAGACCAACGGATACAATGTTATATTACAGTCTCTAACTTCATGGTATTTTCATCAACATATGTTCTTCGTGTTAAATACGTATCTCCAACCAATAGATGGTAATGTGTTATTCAATTATTTTTTGTATAAGACGCCAACCAATAGACAGCACTATGCTATTCAACATTCACAGTAAATGCAAATCTCTAACCAATAGATGGCACTGTGCTATGAAAAAAATGTAATAGTAAATACTAATCTCTAACCAATAGATGCCACTGCGCTATTCAGATCCTCCATGTTTTATACCTATTGGCAAACAATAGATGGCACTGCACTATACCATTCCATCATGTGAAATGTCAATCTCCAACCAATAGATGGCACTGTTCAATTCAAAGGATTCATAGTAAATGCTAATCTCCAACCAATAGATGGCACTGCGTAGTTAAATTCCTCCATGTTATATAGCAATCTGCAACCAATAGATGGCACTGCACTATTCCATGTTAGATGTCAATTTACAACTATTAGATGGCATTGCACTGTTCCATGTTAGACGTCAATTTACAACCAATAGATGCCTCTGGGACCATGACATTGTGCTGTCCAATTCCTTAATTTTATCTACAAATCACCGCTCAATAGATGGTGCTATGTACTTTTGTGTTAACCGTTTGAGTGCTAGAGGTTATCCAGCGCTTTTTAAAAGCAATGTGCTGGGTACCCTTCTGACACATAGAGGGTTAAATGCTAGGCTCCAGCCAATAAATGGCAATGTGCTGTGTGTTCTTTCCATATTAAATTCGTATCTGCAATGAATAGATGAATATGTGCTGTGCTATATAAATATTTCGAATTAACCATTTGAGTAGTAGAAGTGTCCCTTGCATTGCAACCCAATGGGTGGGATACCTTTCTGGCACTCAAAGGGTTGAATAGAAGTTTACAAAAAATCGATAGCCGTACTGAATGCAGTTCATTCATATTAAATACCAGTCTCCACCCAACAGTTGGCAATGTGCCCTGCTTCCTTCATATTTTAACAATTTGAGTGCCTGAGGGGTACGTAACGCATTGCGTTGCTAACCCTCTGGCGCTCAAATGGATATACCAATCACCAATAAGTAGTTGGTAACACATTATGAGCTTTCTTCTGTAAGGCTGGGTGCTAGAGGGCTGTCCAACACCTTGCTTTGCAGTGCATTTGCCCGTCTAGCACCTAAATGTTTAAGGGCGGGGGGCAAACCTTTGCAATGTATTGCGCACAATTCCTGACTATGCTTTTCGTATTTAATCACTCGTTTTCATAAATGGCACTATGTCGTGCTTTCGACACGTTAAATACCAACATCCAACCAAAAAATGGCAATGTGCGATTTTCTCCTTGTAAACTACTAATAGATGACGATGTGCCAGATTAATAATTTATTTTAACTGCCATACCTCCCACGTGTCCCTCTTCCGGAGGTGATGAGACGGGACCTATTTGAGACCCAAATCCCTCTTTCCAATACTGGTGTCCCTATTTTAATGATATTAAATTGCATTGTGTATATAGAAGTGTATCGAATTGCTACACGGAAGTAAAAACTCGCATTATTGTTTATTTAAACTTAAGTGTATTTGTTTATAAATTAGTCTGTGTAAATAAAATATCAAATAAGTTTAATTAGATAATAAAATAGCCTAAACGTTTTCAGTAATGCGCCCGCCAGCAACACTACCTACAACATAATTGCCCCTCTTTGGCCATTTGAAACATTGTGAAGTATTATATGAATGGAAATGTGATACACAGTTCCTTCATGTTTTCTTCAACCAACGGATGCAACGAGCTAAGCGCTTCCCTCAAAACCACTTAACACTTTCAGTGCCCAACCTGTATGCAATGCATTGCATTCCCCTCTGGCACACAAACGGTTACGAATTGGAGGGGTTGCACAAAGCTCGTAAAGGTTAAATAACGATATCGATCCAATAAATAGATGGCAACGTGTTTTACTTCCGTCATTTTGAATATCAATATTTCACCAACAGATGTTAATGTGCTGTTCCTAGTTCATATTTTATACTAATCTCAACCAATAGATGGCACTTTGCGATTAATGTTTTATATCTAACCAGTAGATGGCACTGTGCTATTCAAAATTGTAATAGTAAATACTAATCTCCACTCAACAGATGGCACTGTGCTATTCCCGGTTTAAGAGTAAATACTAATCTCCAACCAATAGATGGCGCTGCGCATTAAATTGCTTAACGTTAAATATCAATCTCTAACCAATAGATGGCACTGTGCTATTCAAAATTGTAATAATAAATTCTAATCTCTAACCAATACATGATGAGAGTTGGTACCGTGTTAGCCGTATAAATACAGGAGGCAAATATAGTTTTTGATACCTTTTATTGGCTAACTAAGCAGATTTAAATGCAAGCTTTCAAGACCTTAGGTCTCTTCCTCAGGCATGTTATATGTCAGGTATAACATGCCTGAGGAAGAGACCTAAGGTCTTGAAAGCTTGCATTTAAATCTGCTTAGTTAGCCAATAAAAGGTATCAAAAACTATATTTGCCTCCTAACCAATACATGGCACTCTGCTATTCAAAATTGTAACAGTAAATACTAATCTCCAACCAATAGATGGCACTGTGCTATTCAACGGTTTAAGAGTAAATACTAATCTCCAACCAATAGATGGCACTGTGCTATTCAACGGTTTAACAGTAAATACTAATTTCAAACCAATAGATGGCACTGTGCTATTCAACGGTTTAAGAGTAAATACTTATCTCCAACCAATAGATGGCACTGTGCTATTCAGATCGTCCATGTTATATACCATTCTGCAACCAATAGATAGCCATGTTAAATGTCAATTTACAACCAATAGATGCCACTGGGATATTCAGCGGCTTAGTGCTGTTCAGTTCCTTCATGTTATCTACTAATCAACAGTCAATAGATGGTACTGTGTACTTTTGTATTAACCGTTTTGAGTGCTATAGGTTATCCAGTGCATTTTAAAATCATTGTGCTGAATACCCTTCAGGTACATAGAGGGTTAGAGAGGTGCGACACGCATTCCGTAGCCCTTTGACACTCAAAGGGTTAAATGTCAGGCTCCAGGCAATGTGCTGTGTGTTCTTTAACTTTTAAATTCGTATCCCTAATAATTAGATGACTATGTGCTATATAAAGGTTTCGCATGAACCATTTGAGTAGCAGAAAGGTGTCCAACGCATTGCAACGCAATGGGCGGGATGTCTCTCTGGCACTCAAAGGGTTGAATAGATGTTTCCAACAAATCTATAGCCGCATTGAACAAATGGCGGCGAGTGGCTAGTCCACTTAGAGCCGCATAAGGGGCACTGCTCTCCCTTCCCCCCCTCCCGCAATGGTGTCACCCCCGGCTTGCACATAGGCAGCCAGGGCGAGAACAATGGAGGGCTGCAGACGTGCGGCGGTAAGAAGGTGCTGGGGGAGGGGAGAAGGGTGGCCTCTCACCTGGCCAGGTAAGGAGGGTGGCAATAAGGGGAGGGCTTTCTAGTATAAGAAGTTGCCAAAACTAACGCCAAGTATTAATCTTACTTTTCTTTGTTCCCTCCCTCCCTCCCTAGATAAAGGTCATGAAAAATTCTTGGATCACAAGAGGAGGCCACAGATAGGTCAAAAGGAATATTTCTGGCAGCTGTAGCATTACGTAAGGACGATAATGTAGCTCTCCTGGGCACCTTGCCGGTGTGGCATGCCGAAGGTTAAGATAAGAATCAGGGCACTGGTTGTGCGGCTGGTGTGGCCTGAAGGGGAAAGGCATTGCCAGGTGACAACACCAGGTACAAAGTGGTGAGGCACCGCAGGGGGTGGGGACGCTGGATTAAGAACGTCTGGTACATGGCCTTCCCACCTAGGTGCCTGCCCTGGATGGGAGGCGCAGGGGCGCTGGTCCCAGGCCAGGATGCCATGGTCCAGGAGCTCTACATTATGAGGGTGGGTCCAGGGGCTTAAATAGTTAAATAGAATTTAAATAAACCGTGACCTCCACTTTCCCACAAATTGTTGTCTGTGTCGTTATTTTTATAAGTTTTATCTAGGCAGGGGTGTGTGTGATGTGTGTGGTTGGGTTGGGGTGAAAAATGGGGAAAGGGGGGAAGCGGTAGGGCATGTGCTCCTTATGCAGTTCATTCATGTTAAATACCAATCTCCACCCAACAGGTGACAGTGTGCCCTACTTCCGTCATATTTATCCCTTTGAGTGCCACAGGGGTAAAAAAACGCGTGTCGTACCCCTCTTGCACTTAAAGACATCTAACAATCCCCAATAACTAGATGACAATATATTATGAGCTTTCTTGTGTGAGGCAGAGCGCTAGAGGGGTGTCTGACACATTGCTTTGCAGTGCATTGCGCCCCCTCTAGCACACAAAGGGTTAAGGACGAGGGTGTCAACATGTAGCTTCAATGTATTGCGCACGTCTGACTTTAATTTTCATCCCTTATTTTCATAGCTGACACCGTGTAGCGCTTTCGGCATGTTAAATACCAACCTCCAACCAAAAAATGGAAATGTGCGATTTTTTTTCCCTGTTAATCACTAAACTCCATCCAATAGATAACGATGTGCCATAATTTATTTTAACTTCAATTTCCAACAAAGCCATACCTCCCACATGTCTCTCTTAGGGATTGGGGTGGAGGAGACTCGACTTCATTGAGACCCAAATCCCTCTTAAGTATCCTGGTGTCCCTGTTTAATGAGATTATACTGCATGGTGTATATATTTGTATCACACAGCTACGCGGAAATAAAAATTTGCATTCATATTTGTTTAAACTAAAGTGTGTTTTTTTTATAAATTAGTCTATGCGTGTGTTATCTTCAACCACCGGATGGCGACAAGCTATGTGCTTCCCTCATATAACCACTTAAGAACTGGAGGGGTTGTACAATGCAATTTAATGTTTAAATAACGATATCCAATAAACAGATGGCAACGTGCCTTGCTTCCCTCATTTTGAATACCAATATTTCACCAATGGATGTTAATGTGCTGTTCCTAGTTCATGTTTTATACTAATCTCAACCAATAGATGGCAATGTGCTTTGTGCTTCCTTCATGTTGAATACTAGTACTCCCCAACCAGCTGATGTAGCAAGTACTTCATTCTTTGAAAAACATTTTAACATGTTGCTGCAGAGTGTATGAAACATGTCTTTATCTGCCTCTGTCCAAGAAGAAACCACATAAGCACTGTGTGTGTATATTATATATCTAGCAGTATTTTCATAATTATTAACCCTTTACTCTGTGACATATTGGCTGCATGTCACCACTGTATTAAAGATGAGGTTTCAGTCATATAATATGGCCATAGTATGCTAAACTTGCCACAAGGCCAAAGTACACCATTATAAACAACTTCTAACCTTAATATGCTTTGTTTTATGAGCTTAATCACTTAATCACTCCTGGTTTAGTTATTTACCAACCTTAATGTACTTTATCCTGAGAACTGGTGCTTTGCAAGCTTTACTCACTGAGGAAGGAGAGACTCTGACATGCATTATATATAGTGTCCTAAAGACAATGAACATTACCCCAGGGGGTGGGAGGAATGCTTTACCTTTTGAGTGCCAGAGTGGTACGCAATGCATTGCAAAGCACTCAAAAGGTGAAACCAATAGAAGCTGGTCAAAACTTCCAAAAATACAATTCCAGTCCAGGTTTTGGTAATGCATTTAAACCAATTCTGACCTAAATAGCTAAAAACAAATACACAAAGTATTTGTGCACATCCGTATTGTCATCATTATTAACCCTTTACTCTGTAGCATATTGCCTGCATACGAGGGGATGCTGATAAGTATTGAGCCTTACCCAGAAAAAATCGAGCTAGGAAGCTGTAACTGCCACACTATTCTACATATTCCCCCAGGAAGTCAATGCACTTGCGACTTCTGTCCTGCAGCTTCTTAAGTTCCTGCAAATACAAGTCGTCCGACTGCTGGTGTAACCACTCATTTGCAGCATTAGTTGCCTCCGGAACACTCCCAAATCGTTGTCCCTTTAGGTGTTTTTTGAGATTGGGGAACAGTTGATAGACAGAAGGAGCCAGGTTGGGTGAATAGGGTGGATGGGGAATCTCTTGAAAGCCTAAGGAGGTCAGTTTTGCCATTGTGTCACCTGTAGTGTGTGATGAGGCATTGTCATACAACAGGATGACACATTTGGAGAGCTTTCCTCTGTTTTTCCTTGATATTTTGCCTCAACTTCATCAATAAAGCACAGTAATATGTTGCAGTGATGGCTGAACCCTTTTGGAGGTAGTCCACCAGCAGAACTCCCTTCTTATCCCAAAAAACTGTTGCCATTTGCTTCTGTACTGACCTTTGCACACGGAACTTCTTTGGCCTGGGGGAACCACTATGCCACCATTCCTTAGACTGTTCCTTTGTCTCAGGATCATAACAGTAGATCCATGTCTCATCACCAGTTACCAGTTTGTCCAGGAAGTCTGACTCATTTCTTGCAAAATGTTCCACTGGGTTTCTCACTTTCAACACAGAAAAGGCCAGTTTTGAAATTGGTAACCCAACATTTAACTATTGCATATTAAGGGCCACTGTCACCCAAAGTTTGTGACATTTCTTCATGGATCTGCTTTGCACCTATCCCTTGGAGAAACAGGAACTTGATTATAGTCCTATGCTCTTCCACATTGAACTTTTCTGGAGGTGCTGCCATGTTCATTTTGGACTTTAAAAATAAAGATAAGTTCAAATCATAGGTAGTTGATTTTTGCACCATTGAATATAGACAAACTGGCCCGTACACCCTGCAATTTACAGCTTCCTAGCTCAATTTTTTCTGGGTAATGCTCAATACTTATCAGCACCCCCTCATATCACCTCCGTATTAAAGATGACGTTTTAGTCACATAATATGGCCATAGTATCCTTAGCTTCCCTCCACTCGAAAGTTGGTTGCACTCCAGCAATTTTAAAAGTGTTTTTTTTTTCAAGGGGAGTGGCCTTGAAGCCATGGAGAGCAGACATGTTCCAGGGAGACTACCGTTCTCGGTGGAAAATCCGACCTTTAAACATTACATAGCTTTGGAAATCACCCGTCTAATACATCTTCAACTGGGGCAGTACTCCTAAAGCTGGATCCTGTTCTCCTCTGACCCACACTAAGACCATGGATATCAGAGGTTCTTGCTGCCTAGTGTGTGGCGCACCACTTGGTGGCTGAGCCCGTCAGTGCTCTACAGCTTAACACCCTCGATTGTGGCACCAAGTAAACCTTTTTTGCGGTAGACATGGACCCGATAAATGGCATCCCGGGAGTCTGGTAAGCCTGCTACTTTTCCATCCTCATGGTGACCATCCTGCAACTGCTGGGAACCCCACTGGGGAATGAAGTTACTTGTACCCTGGCTTGATCCTTGTAGTCTCCATTTTTATCTGTCGATAATTCTGGGGACACCTCTGCTTATTGGGGGAAACCTACGCTGTCCGTGGGAATCACTTATTCACCCCAGTCTGCCCCTCTGTCTCTGATGCCAGGTGCACCTTGTGTGCAGTTTTTGCCCTATATAGCCCATCTGCCCTACTGTATTTCTCTTGGCTTAGTCTCTCATTTTTCCTTTCCTTTTTTGTTTTTATTTTTCTTTTCTTCCACATACTTCTACGCACCTCCTTTACATCTCAAGGCTTTTAGGGCTGTTTCCGTAACATACCTTTGTAATGGCTCCAAATGGAGGCCATACCTTCATAAGGGCCTGCATACTTGCTCATTAGCCCAACACTGCAGAGACATTGAAAGCTGATCTGGTGGTGGGGATGGATACACAGGAGCCTCTCCATTAATATTTGGATCTGGGTCATCCCTGCACAACAAAACTAGCTGTGTGGTCCTGACCTTTGGTGGAGGATCCAGACCCATAACTCCCGGCTTTCCAGTCGGGGGTCCTCTGCTACTCCCTACCACAATCCGTAGCAGGGCCCACAATCTGACCCTTAATGGGCTATGCTTAGAATTGCTTCTTTGACACTTCATCTGCAGCCCCTCGGTGCCAAATGACCTACATTCTGTAATTTATGGTCAGGGCTTCCGGAGTATGAGTACCTGTGGGATTTCTTTTCCCCTGAGTTATCGTAATCCCCCAGGGGATGAGCGACGACGGCTACCTGAAGAAAGGCAACCTAGATATCCCTGTAAGAAGGGTGATGGTGGGGGGGCACAAGTGATGATGCGTCCCATGGGAGAGGCTGCTGCCCGTCTTATAGGCCTGCAGCCTCTCCCACAAATACGGGCCCTGCCCTTCACTTGTGGTCAGGGCTTCCGGAGTATGATTACCTGTGGAATTGCTTTTCCCCTGGGTTATCGTAATCCCCCAGGGGATGAGCGACGACGGCTACCTGAAGAAAGGCAAAGAGACTAGCCAAGATAATTCCTTTATTGAACTTGCAAAAGAAGACATTATTTTGTTAGGTTAATGAGAGCCCTGCGGATTTCCGTGTCTGGATTGGGTATGTATCTTTTGAAACATGCGGATTGCCATCTCCCTAACCTTTGAATGATGTGTGCTGGAACTTGGTTCTTGGAAGCTGAAGATGCGGCACCTATCTGAAATGAATGTCCTGAATAATGATTTGGGTTGTGACCTAGCCGTGAGAGGATTGTGCGAGTATAGTAGGTGAAGGTGGAAGTCGTAAGTGGGCCTGAAGGAAGAGGAAGGAGTGGACTATCGTTAGGTTGATGTTGAATGAAGGTGGAGAGGCGAACTAAGGCTTTGTAAGGGCACCATGGGTCGTGAGTGGCGTAATAAGGGATGAAGTGACCAGAGTGAGATTGGTCTGTTTTGGAGTGAGTGATAAAGAGGTTGAAATGGTCTAAGTGGTGAGTGAGTTGGTCCTTCCGCACAAAGCCGTCTGACTTAGTGCGACAGGAAAACTCGCCTGGCCGGAGAAAGCCAAAGAAAGCCAGACATGCTGCCTGCAAAATGATATTGGTTTGCTGTTGGAAGGGATGTGTATCGAGAAATTCATAGATGCGTCTAAACATGGGCCCGGTGATGGGAAGGCGCGTGCGCTGTAAATGGTTATGTGAGTTGGAGATGCCACGAAGGAATAACTTGATGGCATACATGGATAGAATGGATGGATTGAAAGGGTACAGTAAAGCATAGTGATGTTGGACTCCTGCTAAATAGACTTTAATGGTGGCTGCTGATAAATTCAGGCTTGAGTGGCAATGTGCTGCGAATGCTAAGATGACTGATTGTGAGTATGGGTTAATAGGTTTGGTAATGGAAGTAAAGTGTCTGAATGTGTCCCATGCTCATTTGTAAGTCTTCCTGGTGTTGGGTGCCAGTGCTTTGCTGATAATAGTTGATGCCTCTGTAACAAGGGAGACTACAGCATCATTAGGTCCGTGAAGGCAGGAGGGGTCGAAGATAGATCTGCTGCTGCTGGGTTCAGGCTGTGGAAGAGCTGTAATTCAAATTGTGAGAGAGCGTTAGCTGATAAGTTATCGTGATTTGATATTAAGGTGGCGTGGACTATGAATTTGTGGAGTAGAGAAAGCCATGTAAGTTTCCTGAGGAGTTGATCTAAATGGGGTACTGATGTTCTGCCTTTTTTAATAAGTGTGTATGTACGTTGCCTAGTGGGATGAAAAGTGATGACTTGACTTGACCATTGGTTTCCCCAAAGGTTAGCAGCAGCCACTATTGGGTATAAGTCTAATAGGGTTTGATTTACATCAGGAATAGCTGCTATTTCTTGAGGCCATGAATTGGAGAACCATTGATTGCCGTATACGGCAGAAAAGCCTGAATGTTTGGCGGCATTAGTGAATACTTTAGGGCTAGATGGGCTGGGGATGGGTGGAAACATGGACCTACCATTCCAATGATTTAGAAATTTAAGCCACATGTGCAGATCTGAGCGAGCTGCTTGGTTTAGTGAAATGGTGGAGCTAGGTTTGAGGTGCAGAAGGAAGCTGGGAGATGAGGTGAGAGATGAATGGATGCCCTTGGGGTATGACTTTTTCATGACAAACTAAGGTAACCTATTAGGGATTGGAAGTCTACTTTTGACAAGGAGGGTTTGGCGAGAGTGTCTTGAATAATTGTTTTGATTCTTAGCAGTTTGTCTGAAGGAATGCGAGTTTCAAATAGAGATGTGTCTAGAATGAGGCCCTAAGAATTCGATGACTTTGGTAGGGCCGCAAGTTTTTTCAATGGATAGTGGAATGTTTAGAGATTTAAACAAATCTATGAGTTTTTGGAGGCTGGAAGGGGTAGATGTTGTATGGTCTATAAGCAAGAAATCATCTAGATAATGAATCACTGCTGGACATCTGCAGTGATTAAACAGAATCCAGCAGAGAATGTCTGCAAAGTCATCGAATATCTTGGGACTGCTGCGGCATCCGAATGTAAGTGTGGTAGCAAAATAGTATAGCCCTTGCCATTTCATGCCTTGAAGGTGCCAGAGTGAGGGGTGTACAGGTAAGATCTTAAAGGCATTCTTAATGTCTGCCTTGGCTAGCCAGCAGTCTGGGAGAGCCTGTTGAATAAGAGTGATGGCATGATCTATGGTGGCGTATTGGAGTGAAAATGAGTCAGAAGGAATGAAAGAATTTATGCTGGGAACTAGCGTAGAGTGTGGAGCAGAAAGATCTAGAATGAGTCGTTTTTTGAGTGAGAATTTCCTTGTGGCAAGGCCTAGAGGGTTAATGCGCCATATGGGAAGGGGGGGGGGAAGTGCCTAATAGGAAATTATGCTCTACTTCCTTGGCTAGCAGAGCTGTCACCTCTTCTGGGTCTGAAAGGGCGGACACTAGATCGGGGCATTCTACGGAGGTTGATGGGCAGGCTGTAATACCTATATGAAAACCTTCATGAAGTCCTGTTAAAATGTATTCTGTAGCTGAGGGATTTGGGCGAGAAATAAGTAGAGGCTGCAACAGAGAGAGGTAGATTCCACCTAGGCTTTTATTGATATGATTGAAACGTGGGCAGATTGCCCGGGAGTGGGCCTTTTTACAGTTAGAACATGTGTGCGACAGCCGGCATCCACTAAAGAAGCACCCCCGGGAGTTGAAGTTATTACATATTGGTATGTTACCATTGTAGATGATTGGCCGGCCTAGTTTATCGAAAGCTGGGGGGGGGTGAAGAGGTGCTGGGTTGTGGTTGAGGTAGCTGAGTGGAGTTGGATGGCTGGTTTGTCTGACTATAGGTTGAGGGGGGGGCTGATGGGCAGAGGGCGGAGGAATGATAGGATGATTGACAGTGTAGACACAATGGGGTTTTGAGGCCAGCAAAGTGCCTACAAAACAGTTCTGTATCCAGGCTACTCCAATCGGTCACAAAGTTGAACTGAGCCAGAGCAGCCGCCGACTTGGCTGCAACGGACCGGTGATAGTCGTAGAAGGCGCTACCACTGTACTTGTGAGCCAAGTCGACTATTAGGTGTAGATAATGATCCATCTCCTGACGTCTGTGGGGGAACGCTGAATGCTGTCTCTGTAGACGCCAAACGCCAGAACAAACTCAGTGACCGATAATTTTTTGGAGAGCCTGGGGTCCTTGGATTTGAGGGTGATGGAAACGTCGCCACAATTTATGACTTTACTATCAGATAGATCTTGGGAAGAAATTAAGATGGAGACCAAATTAACTTCCTTTCCTTCTATTATATCTTTCCTTAACTGGGGTGGGATCATGTGGGCTGGAGATGTTTTTGGGCAAGCTGAGGGAGATGTACCTGGGTGGATGAATTCTGTTGGTCGGGGCTCATTACACGATGGGCGGTAGTTTTGTTCTAGGGCGGAAACTGTTTTGTGGATGTCGGATATAGCTGACCCCATTTCTGTAAGGAGATGAGTAATATGAGCGAACTGTTCGTTGGCTAATGGAGATTGAAGGGGGGAGTTAGTTGGAGAGGGGGGCTGTAATTGAGCTGGGGTGGGCCATCAGAAGCCTGTATAATTCTGCTTTTCTTGCGGATGCTGGAAATGGGATATGAAGTCTGGTCAATTCTGCCATGAGCTTTCCCACGGTCCATCCTCGTAGAGAAGGGCTACTTGGGGGGGGGATTAACTGGGTTTTCCATATGGGGGGCATCAATATCAGATACGGTTTGATTGTCGGAGTGTTCCATGTTGATCTGTGCAATAAAGAGAGATGGGTAGAATTGTTTGGGACGGTAGCTTCTGTTAGGGTGGCTGCCTCCTAGAGTTCTACTTTAGGGGCAATAAATCTGACTTAGGGCTTCCTATTCTTGTAATAGTGAGGCATCTGTCTAAGGAGACCTCTGTTCACTGTAAGGAGGTGGGGTATCTATCTATGGGACCTCCGGCCTCTGCAAGGAGGTGAGGTATCTGTCTATGGTACCTCCGGCCTCTGCGAGGAGGTGAGGTATCTGTCTATGGGACCTCCGGCCTCTGCTAGGAGGTGAGGTATCTGTCTATGGGACCTCCGGCCTCTGCGAGGAGGTGAGGTATCTGCCTATGGGACCTCCGGCCTCTGCAAGGAGGTGAGGTATCTGCCTATGGGACCTCCGGCCTCTGCGAGGAGGTGAGGTATTTGTCTATGGGACCTCCGGCCTCTGCGAGGAGGTGAGGTATATGTGCGGTTAAGTGAGTAAGTGCTTATCGGGTTCAGTCCCCCATCAAGGAGGTTGGAGACTGAACTGAGAGTGACTAAGAGGAGGTGCAGACTAGGGGAATTGGGGGAGGGTGAGGTGCGGAGTGCCAGTGATGGACTTGAACAAATGGTGCATGATCTTGTCATGACTGAATCCTGTACCACTTTGACTGATACCTGCCCAAACACGATATGCATTGGCTGGATCGTCTAATAGTGCTGGACCAGACACTGCGTTTATGATCGGAATAGTGTGGCAGTGGCTAGCAAGAGACGTGCCTCATGGCTGCACTGAACCCATTATTGGTGGCCTGCGGCATGGGTGTGTTCTTCGTGCCCTCACTACCTAAAATGGTGACTAGTGATCCAGGGAGATGAAAATCTCTGCTGGACATGAAGTGCTTTAGTGAATAACCGTATGAATAACAGACCCCTTACCTGCCGTAGGATGATTAAAAAATGCCTGTGGGTAGAAAATAAGTTAGCCGCTTGTAGGGATGCTGTTTTTAGAAAGAAAAAGGGGGGGGGACTATACCTTAGATGAGCGAGCAGACTGCGATATGAATGATTACTGAATGAATGACCGGTGGTATGGACCTGGATTCTGCTGCTGCGCAACTTGAATATGATTGGCTGTCCAAGGATCTGTGGGTGATATTGATGATGATATGAGAATGTGGTTTACGGGGAATGGCTAGACCTGGAGGATGAGTTTAGCATAGCTAAAGGAGATTGAGCACTACGGTCGCTAAGAGATGACTGGAAGGAGGGACTGATACCATAGGTCCTGGTTCTTAAGTGGCGGGAGCTGGAACAAGCTGAAATAGGAACGCATGACAAGACAAAGCAGCGTGGTCCACATGTTTAACAATATACATCTTGAGTATTAAAACAAGCTAATATATGTATCAGATACTTAAAGCAATGCAATAAAATGTAGATGAGACATGCCTGAAAATTCATGAGTGTATCCTATTGGGATATATTAGAGCGTTGTATTAACTTTAGTATGATAAATGCTGTATTTAACCAGTGCTGCAGTGACTTAACTGTTGAACTATTGATGCTGAAGGCACAACTTGTTCCAGAATAGTCAGTGGAGCACTGTAGGATTAAGGCTAGTAAATCCTAGATATAAGGGACTATAGCACCCAGAAATGCAGCCTATTGCATTGATTGAAAAGACATTACTGTGCAAATGTTAATTTACCACTTGCTTGAGGGGGGATGAGAAGAAGCATGATTTTGAAATATACTGTGCCGCCTATGGACTCATGGCATGGTTACTTAGAACTGACAAAACCTTGGATTAAGATCGCCATAACAATATAATACTTTATGAAGTAATGAACACTTGTTACTAGGATGGTGGCACTGACATATAACTAAGAGTATGCATTACTAAATAGAGCAGACATTGACCTGGATTACATTGAAAATGACAATCTCATCAAAGGTTTTATCCATGAGTGCCTCCCTATATTTCAGTGGGAAACTGTAAGCAAAGGCTTTCAATAACATTTGGGAGTAAGAGAACGAACGTGGGACTAGCCTACACCCAGCACCCAGAACGGGTGCTGTAATGCAGGGAAGTCCTGGTACGTTGTGAGCTCGGTTACTCGTATGCGGCTGAGCAGGGTTCCAGCGAGGGTAGAATGGCGTTGCTACCTCTCGCGACGAACGAAACCGGAAGTGAATGTTACTTCCATGTCCTGCTGACATAGGGACACACAAGTGATGATGCGTCCCGTGGGAGAGGCTGCTGCCCATCTTATAGGCCTGCAGCCCCTCCCACAAATACGGGCCCTGCCCTTCACTTATCCTTACCTGACACCGAGTTGCCATGATGATAGGGCACTGAAGCTATTAGTCAGTGTGTGACCCTCCTGGAGGTGACCACCTTGCCAGTCATTCTATCCAGCTGAAAACCCTTCTACCCAAAGCTTGTGCGAGACCCCTGTTGCTCTGCTTCTTCCTCAGCATGTTGCCTTCATATACAAGTCTCTCTCTCTGTCTCACTTTGAGCTTTTTAGATCCTGTGCTTCCTTAGGATCAACAGATTTGTAAAGACACCCAACAAAAATCAGTCTACAATGGCACAGAAAGATAAGATGGAAAAGGCCTTGCAAATGGCCCAAGTGGTCGCTGATTTGTTGATCCCTCTGATTGAATCCAAACTGACCACTCTGTCCTCTTCAACTGATAATGTTCTGGTGGAGCTGAACACTCTAGTTGCGAGAGTGATGTTTTTGAAGCTGCACTACAGAGTGGACAAGTTGGCAACAGTCGCTCATTAATACTCGGATAAGATTGACGACTTGGAAAACAGAAGCAGGCAAAAGAATATATGGCTTTTTGGTGTCCCTGAATCAGGCAAGTCCAAGGAATTGTGGAACTTTTTGCAACACGACCTGCCCAAACAATTGCAGGTTGCCACATCCATGCAGCGCCTTCTCTACTCGCATGTCCCAGAAGTACAAAGCTTTCGCTCCCTACTGTGATAAAATTCTCTCCTCTATCCAGCCAAGCTGAAAGTCATACAAGAGGATGGGACCCGATTGTTGCATACTCCGGTGGAGGCTGAAACTTCATCACCTTGATGATTTCCATTCTATCCTGTACAGAGTGATTGCCCTTTCAATTGGGGTGGTTCACCTAGCTAGTGCTGCTCCACAGTTTTTACTTTCTCCCCTTTTCTATGCCTCTTGCAAGTTATGTAATCAGTATTTTGACTGTTTAGAAGGTCATCTCTTAAATAACTGCCTATTTGTATTGCTTGCTGTATTAGAGAAATAAAATAAACAGAAAAACCCTAAAATTATGCTGCCCCTGAGGGAATAAAGTAAGAATAAAAATTCTTATTTATTTAGAAAATGTTTTACCAGGAAGAATACACTGAGATTTCTCTCATGTTTCAAGTATGTAAATCCTTCCTTAGTCTGCATGCAGGCTACTCTGAGAGAGCAAAAAACACATACAAAAACAGGGGCTAGTTTTTATATAATCAATCTCATGTTTCTTTTTCTCCATGTTCTGATCAGATGATGGAGTGGTCGCACAGGGTACATAATATTTGCAATATGTGACTGCTTCCTCAATTCAATTAGAAAAAAGCTGCCCGGTATTAAACCTGCTTGACCCATTCTCCTTATTCTTCATTGGCTGCAAGTTGTTACATCCTGGACATGTTTTGTTTCTTGCATAACCTACCTCCCAGTCAATCAGAGCATGGGAAAAATTAAAGGAACAGTATTACCAGACATACTTTGTCAATTGTTCTAATGAAGAATTTCTTTGTAGACAAAGACAGGAGGGGGAACATTAGAAGCTTGTATCTCTTAAACTAGCAAAGTTTGAGAGATGGGACTTACATCTTTTCATTTCTTTTTTAATATGCACAATTTTAAATTTCCTTAAAATTAAGTATTACTATGCCTTTAAACTGTGATGTGCTATATATGAGCCAATCCCTGCTTTTTAAAATGGGGTTGTACTTTTTTGTTTTGTTTTTATTTCTTCAGGGGCATAAAGTTCAGTACCTGGATGTCGCAGACACTGCTGGTCCTACAACATCAAAGTGAGTTTGTGTTTTAAACATATACAACCATAGGGGAAGGTTTCCCAGGGACCCTCCAAGTATTTTTAATTATATGGGGTCTCCAGATCCCATATTAGTTTTTTAAGCAACACTAACAGTTCAAAATGAACTGTCATTATTTGTTTTCTGTGAAGAGGGCTGAGATAACCACCTTTCTGTTAAATGTTCATGTTTTTCATTGTATTTTAACTTGAAAAATTGTGGTGGATGTATTCCACTTTTTTATTTAAACCTTTACATGATGGACTGAGAGTCCTGTCCATCTGTCATGGCTCCCTATTCAGCAACGTATCACTTACAAAGTCCTTCTTCTCACTTTTAATGCTCTCCACACTGCTACCCCTCCTTATGTATCTTCCCTCATCTCTTCCTATGTCCATGGCCGCCTCCTTTCCTCAGAACACAACGCCCTTCATGTTGCACCATCCACACCCTCTGCCCTCTCCCGTCTCAAGCCTTTCTCACTTTCTGCTCCCTACCCCTCTCCCTACATCTTGAACAATCCCCCTCTGTCTTTAAGTCTAACCTGAAATCTTATCTTCTGGAGCACTAAGACCATGCACTACTTTTGGCCAAACTCATCACTTGTAATCTCAGCACTTGACATCCTCATACCCTGTTGTCTGTCTCCTATTACACATTTAGACTGTAAGATCCTTGGGGCAGAGACCTCTCTCCTATTGTTTCTATGAATAAGTGACACTTATTTTATCCCCTCTTATTTATTTTAATATACGTCTATTGTAAGGCGCTGCATACACTATGTGGCACCATATAAATAAAGCTATACATACATTTTACAAAAAAATAACCTTTTATATTTTGAGCACTCTTCATTATAATCTACTCAGGATGGAGGGATTACATTATTCCCCCCAAATAATTTAAAGCTATTTTGGCCAAAAATTAAACAAAGGTATTTCTTTTATCCAAGTTAGCCCCTCTGATTGTAATGTGTTCCAAGCCAGTCTGGAAATGGAGGAGTTAATGGTGGGCCTGGTTAGACTGGTGGCGAGGTGACGTATGTGGAATTTTTGGCTAGTTAATTCCTCCCGTACCAGGTAGGTTGCAACACGTAACACTGCCTGGAGTCAAAAAGGTTAAGGGGGACTTGAGTGAGTGTTGGGAGGATTCTTGGGTGCACATAGGCCACATGGGGTGGGGAGGCTGTGGTAGTTGTGGATTTTGTGCGCCAAATAAGATAGAGCTCTGTCCGGATGGATAAAGGAGCCTTGCAAAGGCCATTCATCTTATATATAATAGAAGACTGGACATTTACAGAGCTAGTTTGTGCCTGTAAGGGAACCCAAAACTCTGGGTTGTCTTGGGCCGTCATTATGGGGTTTCTCCCTCCTGAAGGCGACTACAAGCAGGTAGCCAGGCCTGTGATCTTGGATTGCTGCATGGAAGACTGGAACATAGAGCTCCTGAATGGGGATCAGAAGGGACCCTTTAGACCATTCAGGAATAAAAACACAGGGCACTTCTTGTTGCTCCAAATGACTCCAAACACAGAGGCTGTGACAGGCAGTATGATTGATACAATCAACAACACAGTACAGTAGAAATAGGTGTAACAGACAATCATGACACCAGACTAATCTTATCAGACAGAAGACAATAGCGAACACACAACAGAGGTGAAGGGATTAGTAAAGGTAAAATCTACTCAAAATCTGGACCAGACAGTGATACAGATACAATTTTGGAATAGCATTGCACTAACAGTCATTTAACCCCTGCCTGCCCATGTAAGATGGTAGGTCAACAATTAACACAGCAGTCCAGCATGTATTACAGTACATTACAACAAATGAGATATGGTACCGTGTTCGCCATAGAAATACAAGAGGCAACATTTTTTATAAAGTTGATACCTTTATTGGATAACTGTGTTTAGTTAGCCAATAAAGGTATCAACTTTACAAAAATGTTTGCCTCCAGTACATGGAGGCATGCCACCCCACTGGGATTTCAACCCGTGCCATCCAGTCTTTTGGATCGGATCCCTGGCACTTGAAAGTGCCACAGTAACGGCCTATGGTCCATTACATTTCTCCCCCTTTTGAGTTCTCAAACCACTGGGAAAACGTTGGTGCCTTGGCAAGTCTGGTGGGGTCAGAGTTGGTGACGGGCCCAGACAAACCTATCCAGGGTAGGCAATGCAGGGGACAGAGGCCTGGAGCAACTGAAGGGCTTGATCTGACATTTGCACCCCAGCTCTGTGTTGGTCCGTGCAGCCTCCCGGGACCATCTTCCCTGGCATAGCCCACACCAATTCCTAGGGGATCTGGGGACAGAGGAAGTGGATCCAGGGCAAGTCTGTGGGGAAGAATCCTGTGAGGCAAAGGGGCCCCAGAGATAGCAGGATAGTCAGGGGGATCCTGGTTTCACTGGCCCCTCTCCCGGTGACAACGATACGGGGCCCAGCCCTCCAACAGGTCCCTGGTCCACCTTTCTGGATCAGGGACAAAAAACAGGTTGGCTTGGGCCTTCACCCTATCCCCCAGGGCAGGGGTAACAGCCGCTGGGGAGGATCTTGGTCGCACTTCCCAGGACAGTGGCAACAGAGTCGCTGGTTAGAATCACACTCTCCCTCACCAGGCCAGGGGTATCAGAACTGCTGGGGAGGTTCTCAATCCCAATCCCCAGGGCAGGGGCAACAGAGCTGCTGGTGAAGATCGCACTCCCCTCCCCCTTACCAGGCCAGTAGTATCAGGGCAGCTGCCCAGGGCAGGGGCAACAGAGCCGCTGGTGAGGACCGTAGTCCTACTCCCCATGGCAGGGGCAACAGGGGGCTGGGAAGGATTGTACCTCCCCCCCTCACCATGCCAGTTGTATCAGCAGCTGGAGAAAATCTCGGTCCCACTCCCCAGGTCAGGGGCAACTGAGGGGCTGGTGAGGATCGCATTCCCCTTAGCCAGGCCAGGGGTATCCGAGCCTCTGGGGAGGATATCGATTCTACTCACCAGGGCAGGGGCAACAGAGCCACTGGTGAGGATCACGCTCTCCCTCACCAGGCTAGGGGTATCAGAGCCTCTGGGGTCAACTTGATATGTATGCCAAGCTGGAAAGTTCAGCATAGTATCACCCAGCATGTAATAGCAGAAATAGGACAAAAAGTCTTAATAAAGCTTTTTTCCATCTCGTTTGCCAGCAGAGTTCCCATTCTTGTGTAATGGAATTTTGAACATTTGTTGGAATGGAATCTCGGCGGCTATTATCTTCCAACTTGTTAAAGACAAGCTACGCACTTTCTTTGTCTTCAACCCTTTGAGTGCCAGAGGGGTACCAAACTCTTTGATAAGCATCTCTCAAACCGCTTTGGTTTGAGAGATATCTGCATTCAAAGTTTGACATTTCCTGATGTTAGCTGTAAAGCTGACAGCAGGAGATCCGTGTCGGCCGACACGGAGGCTCTTCAGCAGAGCCGCAATTGTGTTTTGTTGTTTTTTTTTAAAAAGAACTACTTAATTGGAATGATCTACAAAGAGCCTGGTTTGCAGGCACACTTTGTTGACCATTCCAATTAAATAATAATTTTTTAAAAACGCAATTGCGGCTCTGCTGAAGAGCATCCGTGTCGGCTGACATGGATCTCCTGCTGTCAGCTTTACACCTGACAGCCGGAATCATCAAACTTTGAATGCAGATATCGCTCAAACCAAAGCGGCTTGAAAGATACTTTTTTTTGCATTCAATTCAAGTTTTTAAGCACTACTAAATGCGAAAAAAAATTATGGGACATTACCATCCCTTTAATAACTAGCTCCAACAAATACATTGAAATTTACTTGCTTCCTTCTTCAGCCAATAGATGGCAATGTATTATGGAATGCCTTTATGTTAACCGTCTGAATGCAAAGAAGTGGTGGTCACATTCGTTTGCAATATATTGGACACTTCTTGGCACTTAAAGGGTTAAATATCAGTTGCCAACCAATAGATTCAATATTTTTTTTTTCTAAAATTACAACTTCCAGCTAATAGATGACAATGTTGTGTTAACTTTTTCAAGTGTTATCCAACACATTGCAACATTGGACATCTTTCTGGCACTTAAAGGATTAAATACTAGTCTCAAACCAATCTATGTCAAAGTTTTGAGTGCTTTCTTCATGTTAAATACTAATTTCCAGCCAATAAACCGCAATGTGAGATGTTAAATAAAAATTTTCAACCAATCAGTGGCAAAGTTCTATGCAGTTCCTTTGAGTTTTCTAAACAATAGGTTACAACATTCTAGTGTGTTTTAATGTTATAATAGCAACATCAGACCAACAGATACAATGTTGTATTACAGTCTCTAACTTCATGGTATTTTCATCAACATATGTTCTTCATGTTAAATACGTATCTCCAACCAATAGATGGCAATGTGTTATTCAATTATTTTTTGTATAAGTCACCAACCAATAGACAGCACTACGCTATTCGACATTCACAGTAAATGCAAATCTCTAACCAATAGATGGCACTGTGCTATGAAAAAAATGTAATAGTAAATACTAATCTCTAACCAATAGATGTCACTGCGCTATTCAGATCCTCCATGTTTTATACCTATTTGCAACCAATAGATGGCACTGCACTATACCATTCCATCATGTGAAATGTCAATCTCCAACCAATAGATGGCACTGTTCAATTCAAAGGCTTCATAGTAAATGCTAATCTCCAACAAATAGATGGCACTGCGTAAATTCCTCCATGTTATATACCAATCTGCAACCAATAGATGGCACTGCACTATTCCATGTTAGATGTCAATTTACAACTATTAGATGGCATTGCGCTGTTCCATGTTAGACGTCAATTTACAACCAATAGATGCCACTGGGACCATGACATTGTGCTGTCCAATTCCTTAATTTTATCTACAAATCACCGCTCAATAGATGGTGCTATGTACTTTTGTGTTAACCGTTTGAGTGCTAGAGGTTATCCAGTGCTTTTTAAAAGCAATGTGCTGGGTACCCTTCTGGCACATAGAGGGTTAAATGCTAGGCTCCAGCCAATAAATGGCAATGTGCTGTGTGTTCTTTCCATATTAAATTCGTATTTGCAATGAATACATGAATATGTGCTGTGCTATATAAAGATTTCGAATTAACCATTTGAGTAGTATAAGGTGCTAAGCCCCACATGCACTCAAAAATACCTTAAATAAAATAACACACATGACACAAACTGATTGTGGCAAATAGAAGTCATTTATTATTATTCCTACCATTTACAGGCTAAATGGTGCTATGCACCAACCCCAAATGCGGCATTCCCCAAGCCCAAAAGGCCGGTAGCCAAGCCACGCCTGCACTTGGCCACCGTCGCAGCCGGACCTCGCAACACTGTAACCCAACCGCGTCCGGCTGCCAGTACTGTTGGAGCCCTTTGCTCCGCACCCCCTTTTCCTTGCGCATACCTGGCACTAGCCACCCTTTCTCTTGCCCTTCAGCACGCCTGACCACAAAGTCAGTGCCTGCCGCTGTACCGTAACCCAACCTGGTGGCTAGGCCTGCGCCCTTCCTGCTATCGCCGAGCCTGACCACAAAGTCATTTCCCAGCTAGGCCCTCACAAAAACCGTAACCTTCTGGGTGCTTTCTCCTCCCCTCTGGCTCAGGGAATGCCACATTGCCGCGCCACCTCCCCCCTTTTTGACCACTGCTTCCTCTCTTTCTGACTTCATTGGCGTTTGGACTGGTCGCCCTCCAGATCTGTACCTTCTTTGGGCTGGGTGGGTGGGAGACACAAGTGAAACAGGTTAGTAGTAAATGTGAGGCCAGCCTAGCTGGCCTCACCTATATACACCTCCACCTGGCAGGTGTGAAAAACCCCACCCCCCTCCTTTCCCGCCGGCCGCGGAGGAGCCAGCATGACTCATCTATTGTTCCCCTCTCCCTCTGCATGCTGGCCCCCCCGCGGCCGCCATTTTGCCGTGCCTGGGGGCGAGCACCTTAATGGCGCTCGCTCCCAGTCAGTCGCTCACTTATACTAAGGTGCTAAGCCCCACATGCACTCAAAAATACCTTAAACAAAATAACACACATGACACAAACTGATCGTGGCAAATAGAAGTAATTTATTATTATTCCTACCATTTATAGGCTAAATGGTGCTATGTACCAACCCCAAATGCGGCATTCCCCAAGCCCAAAAGGCCGGTAGCCAAGCCACGCCTGCACTTGGCCACCGTCGCAGCCGGACCTCGCAACACCGTAACCCAACCGCGTTCGGCTGCCCGTACTGTTGGAGCCCTTTGCTCCGCACCCCCTTTTCCTTTCGCATACCTGGCACTAGCCACCATTTCTCTTGCCCTTCAGCACGCCTGACCACAAAGTCAGTGCCTGCCGCTGTACCGTAACCCAACCTGGTGGCTAGGCCTGCGCCCTTCCTGCCATCGCCGAGCCTGACCACAAAGTCAGTTCCCAGCTAGGCCCTCACAAAAACCGTAACCTTCTGAGTGCTTTCTCCTCCCCTCTGGCTCAGGAAATGCCGCATTGCCGCCACCCAAAAAGCCGGCAGACAACTACCTTCCCTGCCGCCTTTTACCGCCATCCCATTTGCCACTTCTCAATTGCATCCTGCAAGCCTGAATTAAATATATCTAACCCTATGTCCGAGAGGTGCACCCCATCCTCTCTGTACAAACCCTTGCAACTATAATCCAACTCTCTATGTGATAATGCAAACCCCCCCAGAGAACACACGAACTTCTTCATGGCTCTGTTCACCCTATGCCTAATGCGCTCAATGGCCTTTATGGGGTGAGAACCTCGCCAAACCAACCTGGGGACAATGCTGGATCATACCACCGTAGCTTCCGGCCATTGCGCCTGCACACCTCCTATCGCCTTCTGCAGTGCAAAGGCCAAGTCTAATGATTTTAATGTGGTCAAGTCATTACCACCAGTGTGTATTATGATGAGGTCCTGCTTACCCCACCGGCTATGCGCAGTCTTGATCAATAACGGCCAATCTCTCAGCCTCATCCCTCTTCTCCCGAGCCAGTGAATGTTCGCGCGCTCTCTAGGCAGGGTCAGCTGCCTGCCGTAACTTCTAACTTCCGCCCTCCTTTCTGCCCAGTGTACAAACGAGTGCCCCATAATCAGAACCGACGCTCTCCGACGTCGTTCTGCAAATACAAAATCTCCTATTACTCCTTAATCCATAACTGGCCTAATGTATTTCCTATAAACCCCTGATTTCCACCTTCCTATCCTCTTAATATCCTCCCCACTCAAACCCTCTCTAGCCCCCTCAGTAGCTGCGCCAATCCTAAATGAATGGGATCCAAACAAACTAGGATCCCATCCCATCTTGTTTAATGCCCTTCTTAATACCGCCCTGAACTGGAACATAGTGAGCGGCCGCCCATCCCTATGTACCAAGAACAAATTTCCCCCTGCCGGCCACACTGCCATATACTCCTTGACTGCCGACCGGGCATGTCAAGTCCCCCACCTCCCTCAGTGACAGCCACTTGCCCTTTGCCCCCGGGTCCGTTTTAGATCTATGAATGCAACATAACACTGCCTTATCTGCACACTGCACTAGCCTATTTAGAAGGCCTCGTCCCTCCACTTTACCCGAGGGCGCCACCAATTCCCCTAATCTAAATGCCCCCGCAAATGCCAGCGTAAACGCCGCCCTAAACAACACTGCTTCGAACTGATCCTGACAAACTACTCCGAGCACCAACCCAGCCAGCCTGCTCTTAGTTATAGGCTGCCGCTTGTCCCTCTTAACCAATTCCTCCCTCCCCCAACCTCTCAATATCCTGGACACAACAAAATCCTTAGTGGGGTCACCCCGCCCCTTTATCTTGGAAAAAAACGCTATCGCTGCCAATGCCCTCTGCATGCTAGCCTTAGAACGCCCCTCCACATACCATGCCTCCATATATTCCAACAATTTTCCCTTGTCCCCTGCCATATTCCCTTGCGCACCTCCCCCAAAACTTACCCACGCTTGCCACTCTCGCCTGTACGCCTGCCAGGATTTTGGCACCAAAGATCTCTCAACCAACTTGTCTAAAACTCCTCTCCCCACTGCCAAAATTCAGAGGGGAAATTAGAACCACTCTTTTCTGCCCCCGGAGCCAACATAAAAAACCGCCCCATCTGCCCCCTAGATAACGCATCCGCAATTTCATTATCCACCCCTGGCACATGCAGAGCCCTAAACTGTATATTATGCCTCATGCAAATCAACACCAGTCTCCTCAACAATCGTATTACAGGCAATGATCCTGACGATAGATTATTAACTACGTGTACCACACTCATATTATCCGACCAGAACCTAACCGCCCTATTCCTTAGCTTCCGCCACCACAATTCCAAAGCTACCACAATGGGAAATAGTTCCAAAAATGCCATATTCCTAGTTAGCCCATTTTGAGCCCAATGCTGTGGCCACTGCTGCGCACACCAGCTTCCCTCAAAGTATGCCCCAAAGCCTACTGCCCCTGCCGCATCCGTGAACAACTGCAACTCCTCGTTCGTTTGCTCAGGCTTCCTCCAAAGACATACCCCATTAAAGTCCCGCAAGAACCTGTCCCATACTTCCAGATCTGCCCTCAAGTGCCTCGTCAACCTCACCTTAAAATGACGTTTTGACACCCCCGCCGTTGCCCTCTCCAATCTCCTATTAAACACCCTGCCCATAGGAATTACCCTACACGCGAAATTCAAAACACCTAGCAACTCCTGCACCTTACCTAGTTCCATTTTCTTTGCCTCCCTAGCCTGCTGCACCAACTGCCTGGCTTTGCACACCTTATCCCTTGGAAGCCTACACTTCTCTTCCTCTGTATCAATCTCAATACCTAGAAATGATAACCTCGTACAAGGCCAAACCGTTTTATCTTCTGCTACCGGCACCCCTAATTCCCCAAGTAGTGCTAGCAATTCTCTCAGCAGTCCCAGGCAGCTTCCTGACCCGTGCTCCCCTATCAGCAAAAAATCATCCAAATAATGCGCTACTGTTCCTGACCGGCTTCTCCTGACCAGGGCCCAGTGTATGAACGAACTAAAAGCTTCAAAATATGCACATGATACTGCACAACCCATAGGCAGGCACTTATCCACGTAAAACTTCCCCTTCACACAACACCCTGTATACTTGAAACTACTAGGATGCAGTGGTAACAACCTAAATGCCGATTCTACATCCACTTTTGCCAACATGGCACCCGGCCCTACGCCTTTCACAATCTCCAAAGCCTCATCAAAAGACTGATATTGCACACTACACAACTCCTTTTCCAACGCATCATTTACTGATCCTCCCTCCGGATATGATAAATGTTGAATAAGCCTAAACTTTCCTACCTCTTTCTTAGGTACCACTCCCACTGGGGAAACCACTAACCCCTCAATTGGACAGCTGTCGAATGGACCTGCCATCCTACCCAGACCTATCTCTTTGTCAATCTTCTCCTGCAGCACATCTGCGTGCTTATATGCAGACTTTAAATTCCTCCCTTTGCTGCCCTTCAACAATTCCTCCTTTACCGGAATAACAAAACCTTCTACAAAACCTCTCAACAGCCATTCTGCCCTAGCCCTGTCAGGATACTCCTGCAACATGCTAGCCAAATTACCTACCTGCACTGGCGACTTCGCCAGTGCCAAGCTTACAAAAAGGCTGCTTACTCTCCACCTTCCCCCCTTGTCTACAATCCATCACTGCGTGTGTACCCCCACATGCCTTACACGGATGCCTAAATTTGCAAGCAAACCCCCTAGTACACTTTTTCTCATTATAAGCCCAGCATAGCGCTTTCACCCCAGCCCCCTGCGGCGCCTCTTGCTTAGCATACACCACCGTCTGCCCTGACACCTTCCTATTAACTGCCCCCATTACCACATTCGTCCATATATCCATATCTTTTTGTCCAAAACTTAACGTCTTACATTCGGCCATCTTAGTCCTGAATTCCCTGTCATAATCTAACCATACCGAACCACCATGCTTAGTGCATAACTCCACAATTAAATCATCATATTTCCACAGATTCTGAGCCTCCTCAGCCTTGAACTCTAAATAAATACTGGCATACACTGAGAAACCCCTCACCCACTGCAGAATCCCTCTATATCCCTTGCTCCCTCCCTTTTCATCCTTACCCCCCTTCTCCTGCTTCTCCCTCACCGCCTCCCTAGTTAGTTCAAATACACAGACATACTTCCCAGCCCCTATCTTCCTTTCAACCTTTTCTTTCACATGCGCATGCAAAGATGTAATTGCGTATGTATCCCCTGCTGTAGCTAGCTTAACACGCTTCCTAATCCCCTTTGTTCCCTTCTTTTCCTTTGACGCCTTAACACCCTTCACACATTTTCTCATAAATTTCAAAACAACACCTTCTTTAGAGTCATCGTCTGATGAATCAGATGAATCTGACTCCTCAGAGGATGAATCCTCCCCCCCCTTTGACATTGTATCAACAATTACAGTGGACTCACCATTGCCGCCATTGATCACCTCCTGCTGACCTTCAGTCAATGCAGGCTCCTTCGTCTGCTCCAGCTTGTCCTCTTGAGACTCCTCCCTCCTGTCTGCCGCCTCCTGCCCCTCCAGCGCCTGTACTGAACCAGAAGACACCACATTACTGACATGCACATCCTCTGGCTTACTCCTAACCCCCACACCCTGACTATACATGCCCCCCGTGTCCATCCCCCCCCTAGGCTGAACTTGACCTCCTGGATAAGCCAGGTGGTTCCCCTCCCCCTTCATTCCCCAAGACCCCGGCCCCCCAAAACCCCAACCCCCATTCCCTCCTGGACCAAAGTTCCCCCAGGGAGCTCCATAAGGGCCAAAACCCCATGGGCCCATCTGAGGGTGCTGTGGCCAACCCTGCCAGGGGACACTACCCCCCCTCCATGATCCCCCCTCACCCTGCTGCCAAGGACCAAACCCCCCCTCCCCAAATCCACCACCCATCTGTGAATCTCCCTCCCCCCACCTAGGGAACCCCCCATGACCCCTAGCACCCCATGGTCCCCCATAGTCATACCCCTGCCTGCTACCTCCCATTGCCTGTCCCCCACTAACGTTCCCTCCACACACACTTACCCCCCGGCGCCGCTTGGCTGGCGCCGCTTTAGCCCCGGCGCCCCTCTTGCCCAAGGAGCGGGCGCCCGGCATACTGACTCCCCCCCCTCCGAGGATGCTGTCCTGCGCACTGCGCATGCGCGGCAGCATCCATGTGAGAACCGGAAGTCGCGGCCGACACGACTTCCAGTTCCCTTACTTCCACGGCTGCGTCGTGAGGAGAGGACAGGGGCATCCTCTCCTCCTCCTAGACAGCCGCATACTCATCACCAGACCCCAAATCCAGGGCGGTGATGCGGCCATCCTCCTCCCTTACCTGCCGCCAAGGGTATCGTTTTGGCAGGGAGATCCGGCGTTGTGGCAACATCTTCTTCCTCTGCTCCATTTCCAGCTCCAGTACAGCACCTGAAAGACACAAGTGAAACAGGTTAGTAGTAAATGTGAGGCCAGCCTAGCTGGCCTCACCTATATACACCTCCACCTGGCAGGTGTGAAAACCCCCACCCCCCTCCTTTCCCGCCAGCCGCGGAGGAGCCAGCATGACTCATCTATTGTTCCCCTCTCCCTCTGCATGCTGGCCCCCCCGCGGCCGCCATTTTGCCGTGCCTGGGGGCGAGCACCTTAATGGCGCTCGCTCCCAGTCAGTCGCTCACTTATACAAAGTGTCCCTTGCATTGCAACCCAATGGGTGGGATACCTTTCTGGCACTCAAAGGGTTGAATAGAAGTTTACAAAAAATCGATAGCCGTACTGAATGCAGTTCATTCATATTAAATACCAATCTCCACCCAACAGTTGGCAATGTGCCCTGCTTCCTTCATATTTTAACCATTTGAGTGCCAGAGGGGTACGTAACGCATTGCGTTGCGTACCCCTCTGGCGCTCAGATGGATATACCAATCACCAATAAGTATTTGGCAACATATTATGAGCTTTCTTCTGTAAGGCTGGGTGCTAGAGGGCTGTCCAACACCTTGCTTTGCAGTGCATTTGCCCCTCTCTAGCACCTAAATGGTTAAGGGGGTCGCAAACCTTTGCAATGTATTGCGCACAATTCCTGACTTTGCTTTTCGTATTTAATCACTCGTTTTCATAAATGGCACTATGTCGTGCTTTCGACACGTTAAATACCAACATCCAACCAAAAAATGGCAATGTGAGATTTTCTCCTTGTAAACTACTAATAGATAAAGATGTGCCAGATTAATAATTTATTTTAACTGCCATACTTCCCAGGTGTCCCTCTTCCGGAGGTGATGAGACGGGACCTATTTGAGACCCAAATCCCTCTTTCCAATACTGGTGTCCCTATTTTAATGATATTAAATTGCATTGTGTATATAGAAGTGTATCGCATTGCTACATGGAAGTAAAAACTCGCATTATTGTTTATTTAAACTTAAGTGTATTTGTTTATAAATTAGTCTGTGTAAATAAAATATCAAATAAGTTTAATTAGATAATAAAATAGCCTAAACGTTCTCAGTAATGCGCCCCCCAGCAACACTACCTACAACATAATTGCCCCTCTTTGGCCATTTGAAACGTTGTGAAGTATTATATGAATGGAAATGTGATACACAGTTCCTTCATGTTTTCTTCAACCAACGGATGCAACGAGCTAAGCGCTTCCCTCAAAACCACTTAACACTTTCAGTGCCCAACCTGTATGCAATGCATTGCATTCCCCTCTGGCACACAAACGGTTACGAATTGGTGGGGTTGCACAAAGCTCGTAAAGGTTAAATAACGATATCGATCCAATAAATAGATGGCAACATGCTTTACTTCCGTCATTTTGAATATCAATATTTCACCAACAGATGTTAATGTGCTGTTCCTAGTTCATGTTTTATACTAATCTCAACCAATAGATGGCACTTTGCTATTAATTTTTTATATCTAATCAATAGATGGCACTGTGCTATTCAAAATTGTAATAGTAAATACTAATCTCCACTCAACAGATGGCACTGTGCTATTCACGGTTTAAGAGTAAATACTAATCTCCAACCAATAGATGGCGCTGCGCATTAAATTCCTTAACGTTAAATATCAATCTCTAACCAATAGATGGCACTGTGCTATTCAAAATTGTAATAATAAATTCTAATCTCTAACCAATAGATGGCACTCTGCTATTCAAAATTGTAACAGTAAATACTAATCTCCAACCAATAGATGGCACTGTGCTATACAACGGTTTAAGAGTAAATACTTATCTCCAACCAATAGATGGCACTGTGCTATTCAACGGTTTAACAGTAAATACTAATTTCAAACCAATAGATGGCACTGTGCTATTCAACGGTTTAACAGTAAATACTAATCTCCAACCAATAGATGGCACTGTGCTATTCAGATCGTCCATGTTATATACCATTCTGCAACCAATAAATAGCCACGTTAAATGTCAATTTACAACCAATAGATGCCACTGGGATATTCAGCGGCATAGTGCTGTTCAGTTCCTTCATGTTATCTACTAATCACCAATCAATAGATGGTACTATGTGCTTTTGTATTAACCGTTTTGAGTGCTATAGGTTATCCAGAGCATTTTAAAATAATTGTGCTGAATACCCTTCAGGTACATAGAGGGTTAGAGAGGTACGACACGCATTCCGTAGCCCTTTGACACTCAAAGGGTTAAATGTCAGGCTCCAGGCAATGTGCTGTGTGTTCTTTAACTTTTAAATTCGAATCCGTAATAATGAGATGACTATGTGCTATATAAAGGTTTCGCATGAACCATTTGAGTAGCAGAAAGGTGTCCAACGCATTGCAACGCAATGGGCGGGATATCTCTCTGGCACTCAAAGGGTTGAATAGACGTTTCCAACAAATCTATAGCCGAATTGAATGCAGTTCATTCATGTTAAATACCAATCTCCACCCAACATGTGACAGTGTGCCCTACTTCCGTCATATTTATCCCTTTGAGTGCCACAGGGGTAAAAAAAAACGTGTGTCGTACCCCTCTTGCACTTAGACATCTAACAATCCCCAATAACTAGATGGTAATATATTATGAGCTTTCTTGTGTGAGGCAGAGCGCTAGAGGGGTGTCTGACACATTGCTTTGCAGTGCATTGCGCCCCCTCTAGCACACAAAAGATTAAGGACGAGGGTGTCAACATGTAGCTTCAATGTATTGCGCACGTCTGACTTTAATGTTCATCCCTTATTTTCATAACTGACACCGTGTAGCGCTTTCGGCATGTTAAATACCAACCTCCAACCAAAAAATGGAAATGTGCGATTTTCTCCCTGTTAATCACTAAACTCCAACCAATAGATAACGATGTGCCATAATTTATTTTAACTACAATTTCCAACAAAGCCACACCTCCCACGTGTCTCTCTTAGGGATTGGTGTGGAGGATACTCGACTTCATTGAGACCCAAATCCTTCTTAAGTATCCTGCTGTCCCTCTTTAATGAGATTATGCATGGTGTGTATATTTGTATCACACAGCTACACGGAAATAAAAATTCGCATTAATATTTGTTTAAACTAAAGTGTGTTTTTTTTTTTTATAAATTAGTCTATGCGTGTGTTATCTTCAACCACCGGATGGCGACGAGCTATGTGCTTCCCTCATATAACCACTTAAGAACTGGAGGGGTTGTACAACGCAATTTAATGTTTAAATAGCGATATCCAATAAACAGATGGCAACGTGACTTGCTTCCCTCATTTTGAATACCAATATTTCACCAACGGATGTTAATGTGCTGTTCCTAGTTCATGTTTTATACTAATCTCAACCAATAGATGGCAGTGTGCTTTGTGCTTCCTTCATGTTGAATACTAGTACGCCCCAACCAGCTGATGTAGCAAGTACTTCATTCTTTGAAATACATTTTAACATGTTGCTGCAGAGTGTACGAAACATGTCTTTATCTGCCTCTGTGCAAGAAGAAACCACATAAGCACTGTGTGTGTATATTATATATCTAGCAATATTTTCATAATTATTAACCCTTTACTCTGTGACATATTGGCTGCATGTCACCACTGTATTCAAGATGAGGTTTCAGTCATATAATATGGCCATAGTATGCTAAACTTGCCACAAGGCCAAAGTACACCATTATAAACAACTTATAACCTTAATGTTTTGTTTTATGAGCTTAATCACTCCTGGTTTAGTTATTTACTAAACTGGTGCTTTGCAAGCTTTATTCACTGAGGAAGGAGAGACTCTGACATGCATTATATATAGTGTCCTAAAGAAAATAAAAATTACCCCAGGGTGTGGGAGGAATGCTTTACCTTCTGAGTGCCAGAGTGGTACGCAATGCATTGCAAAGCACTCAAAAGGTGAAACCAATAGAAGCTGGTCAAAACCAATTCTGACCTAAATAGCTAAAAACAAATACACAAAGTATTTGTGCACATCCATATTGTCATCATTATTAACCATTTACTCTGTAGCATATTGCCTGCATACGAGGGGGTGCTGATAAGTATTGAGCCTTACCCAGAAAAAAATCGAGCTAGGAAGCTGTAACTGCCACACTATTCTACATATTCCCCCAGGAAGTCAATGCACTTGCGACTTCTGTCCTGCAGCTTCTTAAGTCCCTGCAAATACAAATCGTCCAACTGCTGGTGTAACCACTCATTTGCAGCATTAGTTGCCTCCAGAACACTCCCAAATCGTTGTCCCTTTAGGTGTTTTTTGAGATTCGGGAACAGATGATAGTCAGAAGGAGCCAGGTTGGGTGAATAGGGTGGATGGGGAATCTCTTGAAAGCCTAAGGAGGTTAGTTTTGCCATTGTGTCACCTGTAGTGTGTGACGAGGTGTTGTCATGCAACAGGATGACACATTTGGAGAGCTTTCCTCTGTTTTTCCTTGATATTTTGCCTCAACTTCATCAATAAAGCACAGTAATATGTTGCAGTCATGGTTGAACCCTTTTGGAGATAGTCCACCAGCAGAACTCCCTTCTTATCCCAAAAACTGTTGCCATTTGCTTCTGTACTGACCTTTACACACGGAACTTCTTTGGCCTGGGGGAACCGCTATGCCACCATTCCTTAGACTGTTCCTTTGTCTCAGGATCATAACAATAGATCCATGTCTCATCACCAGTTACCAGTTTGTCCAGGAAGTGTGACTCATTTCTTGCAAAATGTTCCACTGGGTTTCTCACTTTCAACACAGAAAAGGCCAGTTTTGAAATTGACAACCCAACGTTTAACTGTTGCATATGAAGGGCCACTGTCACCCAAAGTTTGTGACATTTCTTCATGGATCTGCTTCGCACTTTTCCCTTGGAGAAACAGGATCTTGATTATGGTCCTATGCTCTTCCACACTGAACTTTTCTGGAGGTGCTGCCATGTTCAATTTGGACTTTAAAAATAAAGATAAGTTAAAATCGTAGGTAGTTGATTTTTGCACCATTGAATATAGACAAATTGACCCGTACACCCTGCAATTTACAGCTTCCTAGCTCAATTTTTTCTGGGTAAGGCTCAATACTTACCAGCACCCCCTCATATCACCTCTGTATTAAAGATGAGGTTTTAGTCACATAATATGGCCATAGTATCCTTAGCTTCCCTCCACTCGAAAGTTGGTTACACTCCAGCAATTTTAAAAGTGTCTTTTTTTCCGGGGGAGTGGCCTTGAAGCCATGGAGAGCAGACATGTTCCAGGGAGGCTACCGTTCTCGGTGGAAAATCCAACCTTTAAACATTACATAGCTTTGGAAATCACCCATCTAATACATTTTCAACTGGGGCAGTACTCCTAAAGCTGGATGTTGTTCTCCTCTGACCCACACTAAGACCATGGATATCAGAGGTCCTTGCTGCCTAGTGCGTGGCGCACCACTTGGTGGCTGAGCCCGTCAGTGCTCTACAGCTTAACACCCTTGATTGTGGCACCAAGAAAACCTTTGTTGCGGTAGATATGGACCTGATCAATGGCATCCTGGGAGTCTGGTAAGCCTGCTACTTTTCCATCCTTATGCTGACCATCCTGCAACTGCTGGGAACCCCACTGGTGAATGAAGTTAATTGTACCCTTGCTTAATCCTTGTAGATGTCTCCATTTTTATCTGTCAATAATTCTGGGGACACCTCTGCTTATTGGGGGAAACCTACGTTGTCCGTGGGAATCACTTATTCACCCCAGTCTGCCCCTCTGTCTCTGCTGCCAGGCGCACGTTGTGTGCAGTTTTTGCCCTATATAGCCCATCTGCCCTACTGTATTTCTCTTGGCTTAGTCTCTTATTTTTCCTTTCCTTTTTCATTTTTCTTTTTCTTTTCTTCCCCATACTTCTACGCACCTCCTTTACATCTCAGGGCTTTTAGGGCTGTCTCCGTAACGCACCTTTGTAATGGCTCCAAATGGAGGCCATACCCTCATAACGGCCTGCATACTTGCTCCATTAGCCCAACAATGCAGAGACATTGAAAGCTGATCTGGTGGTGGGGATGGATACACAGGAGCCTCTCCATTGATATTTGGATCTGGGTCCTCCCTGACCAACAAAATTAGCTGTGTGGTCCTGACCTTTGCTGGAGGATCCAGACCCATAGCTCCCGGCTTCCCAGTCGGGGGTCCTCTGCTACTCCCTACCACAATCTGTAGCAGGGCCCACAATCTGACGCTTAATGGGTTATACTTAGAATGGCTTCTTTGACACTTTATCTGCAGCCCCTCTGTGCCAAATGACCTACATTCTGTAAGTTATCCTTACCTGACACCGAGTTGCCGTGATGATAGGGCACTGAAGCTATTAGTGTGTGACCCTCCTGGAGGTGACCACCTTGCCAGTCATTCTATCCAGCTGAAAACCCTTCTACTCAAAGCTTCTGCGAGACCCCTGTTGCTCTGCTTCTTCTTCAGCATGTTGCCTTCATATACAAGTCTCTCTCTCTGTCTCACTTTGAGCTTTTTAGATCCTGTGCTTCCTTAGGATCGATAGATTTGTAAAGAAACCCAACAAAAATCAGTCTACAATGGCACAGAAAGATAAGATGGAAAAGGCCTTGCAAATGGCCCAAGTGGTCGCTGATTTGTTGATCCCTCTGATTGAATCAAAACTGATCACTCTGTCCTCTTCAACTGATAATGTTCTGGTGGAGCTGAACACTCTAGTTGCGAGAGTGATGTTTTTGAAGCTGCACTACAGAGTGGACAAGTTGGAAACAGTCGCTCATTAATACTTGGAAAAGATTGACGACTTGGAAAACAGAAGCAGTCGAAACAATGTATGGCTTTTTGGTGTCCCTGAATCAGGCAAGTCCAAGGAATTGTGGAACTTTTTGCAACACGACCTGCCCAAACAATTGCAGGTTGCCACATCCATGCAGCGCCTTCTCTGCTCGCATGTCCCAGAAGTACAAAGCTTTCGCTCCCTACTGTGATAAAATTCTCTCCTCTATGCCCTTTCAATTGGGGTGGTTCACCTAGCTAGTGGTGCTCCACAGTTTTTACTTTCTCCCCTTTTCTATGCCTCTTGCAGGTTATGTGATCAGTATTTTGACTGTTTAGGTCATCTCTTAAATAACTGCCTATTTGTATTGCTTGCTGTATTTGGCCTCCTGTGCACCACTGATATCTATCTATTTTTGCTGCCCAGCGTGTGCGGGGGGATCCACCATGAGCCTCTCCTGCCCCAGCGATAGCACGCTGATAGCGAGGGTTTATACCTAATGCCTCAGGTCAATTCGGTATTAAACATTGACATTACAGTATGTCGTAAATGTTATTACCTTACAGTTATTGCTTATATTGATTAATCATTTATTCCTACATTCTTCTTTATCTACAGTGATCTACAAAGTGTGCCTGGTTTGAGGCAGTAGAACATTGTCATGAACATTTGCTTTGTATCCACTGCTATTTCGGCTCTCCAGATGAGCCGTCTGGTCTGCAGACCAGAATCCAAGTTTGTCAGCTAGAGCGCTGATGTAGCTAAAAGGGGTGAGAGGGGCAAACTTTACATCGAGATTACACTAAAATTATCAAAGTTATAGCAAAAATACTTATATGCTTTGCTTCATTTATTTAATAACTACAATATTAAACCTTTCATAAAACAAGTGTTAATATCTCTTTAAGGTCTTCTAAATTGTTGCATTCCTTGCCCAAGTATATAGTGATGGCCGATACAATGGATACATTTAAGAGAATAGATGCATTTCAAGAAGAAGGGAACATACCGGTTTATTGGTACGATTGCCATTTGATTCTTTTGGACCAGTAAGGACACTGTGTGTACCTTGTTTCCTTCCCTTAGTCTGACTGGGGCTTTAGGGTTTATCTTCTCTGAGTCTGCAGCCCCTCCTTACCCAATTATACAAGCTTGCTAGTTTCTGTTTGTTGCTTATTCCTATTGATGATTTCTGGTATCAGTTTTGACCTGTCCCTGACTACTCTTTTGCCTTTGCTATTGATTCCAGTTGCCCCGGTTACCTTTGGCTTGTTTCTCTGACAATCCGAGTGTCTTACCTCCATTGATCCTGAAGCCCCCGGTACTTGGCTTTGTCTGACTATGATTTACTTTTCCTTTTTGAACTTTTGCTACCAGTTAGTCCCCTCCCTTGGTCTCTCACCAGCTGTTTCCTTCATTGTTAGTCAGCCGGGTCCCTCTCTGTGTTCCCAGCCTTTTCGGCCTATTGTGATGGTCTTCTGCTGCTCAGTGTTTGCACCCCTGGGCCTCTGGTCTGGCCTGCCTCTTCTGTCCATGCAGGTCCTCCACCCGACAGCCTAGGCTGGCAGCCTTCTGTGGGCAGTGCAGTGTGCGGTGATTGTAGGAGTAGCTGTATTTTCTGGCAAGGAGATGGTAGACTCTTTCTGTGGTACCTGTTCAGAAGTCCCGTTCTGTAGGTCACAAGGGGCTGGGTCCTGTGGGGAGCAGCACCTCCTGGTCTCTCCTTTTCCCAGACTGCTAGTTCTGGAGCTTTGGAGCTCTCAGCCCACTCGTCCTCTGGGGTTGCAGCAGTCCTAGCCCACAATCAGGGGTGAGGGTTATCAGCAATATATTTCAATGGTATCAGCTCACTTGGATTGGTCTCTCCTTATTGCCTAGGTGTGTGGTCTAGTATCCTATGGCTTCAGAATTTACCCTGCTTCCCTTGGAGGGTCTTTTTCAGGAGGGGCATTGGTACCCTGCTTCCCTTGAAGGGTCTAGTTATTTGGGACCCTGTGTCCCTGCTATTACAGGAACCTTTTACTGTGACCACCTTTTTCATTTTTATTTTTATTTTCTTCCCTACTCCTCCTTTTGTCAACTCCTCCAGGAGTATACCCTCTGTTGGCTCTCCTTGTTCCATCCTGTCTCTGGATTGTGGTTAGTCTGCATTGGAGTTCTTTAGTTTTCAGGTTTCTGAGTCTTGTACAGTCCACCCATAATCCTATCCTGGTTAGGGTCCCTGCTCAACTGGAATCTGACATATGGCTTCACGGCCAGCAACTTTATCTGGCTTCGGCCGTTTCAAGAGACAAGAGTGACTGTCTCCACAACCGAGCATCACTCTCTCTAGAATCGCACCCCAGGTTCAGGACTCGGATCCCTAGAATATCCATGACAGTTATATTGTGTATTAGTAGGTAAAACAAGAAGTTCTAATATAGACCAATACCTTTTTTGGAGTCAGGAAGGCTTATTTTGTGGGTTATGATAAACTTGATGGACTTGTATATTTTTTTCAACCTAAGTTATTATGTAACTATGTAATTTAAGGCGATTTATATCTCCTCCATTGCCAGGCTGGCTGGAAAGCATTGATTTCAATGTGTTCCCAACCAGCCCAATAATGGAGGGGTTAATAGTGGGCCAGGTTAGGCAAGTTGTGTGTGTGTGTGGGGGGGGGTTGTTGGGTAGTGTACATTTATTTTTTAGCCATTGAACTTCTGCAGTGCCAGGAAGCTTACAATGCATTGCATAGCAATGCTTTGCAAGCTGCCTGGCATCAGAGGGGTTAATAGGAAATTATATGAGTGTGTGGAGGGTGGATGGGTGCAAATGGGGACACGGGGTGGAGGTCTATGGTGGTTGCAGCCTTTTGATGCGAAATAGGCCCTTATCCCAGGTTTGGCAGGTCTGAGCTCCCAGCCAGGCAAGGTCTGTCCAGCCAGAATGTAATAGAAATGCTATTTTGGGTCTAGATTATATTGCAGTTGATAAATTAACAACTCTGTTTTTCTAACCGATTCCTTGTTGAAAAATTAGTAGATAAACCATTGATAAAGTTATCAACTATAATGAAATAGAGGCCTTGGTTAATTTTAGGCATCATAACATAGAGAGAAGGGTGGGGAAGGCAACGAAGGGGACAGAGTAGGGGGACAGAGTGGTGAAGGAGGTGAATAGGATGGAGGAGGGGTGGCAGAGAGGAAAGCATTTTTACTCACTACAGTACCATGCAACAAAAACCAATTTATGGGCATTGTGATAGAGATTTTATTGCTGTATAACCCCTCACTTTCCATGCATTTTAATGGTAGGGGTGGACCTGTAACTTCCTACCACATCCAGTGCAATGGGGTACAGGGCAATTCCACACCATCTTACCTGATGTGCATTATAATGCTGCAGATGTGATACTATAGCCCCCTTTTACTGAACATTACAGCATTAACCTTTTATGTTCAAGGTATACAACACATTGCAATACAGTGATTTGGATATCCCTTTGACATTCAAGTGGTTAAGGGAAACAACACAGCAACAAATCTCTGTTAGAGTGTAATTTATTTGAAAGTGTAAGAAAAATTGTGTAGGAAGTGTGGGGATGTTTGTGTAGTTGTGTAGTCTAGGACTGCGTTGCCCTTTGATTTTTATGATTGTATGTCGTTATGTAAAGTGTCATTGTACCAATGAGGGGACAGAAATTGCCATCTTTTTGTTTAGTTTTTAAACAATTCTTAACCCTTTGAGTGGCAGAGGGTTACGCAACACATTGCGTACTCCTCTTGCACTCAAAGGGATAATATGAGATTGACTTACACAGGACTGTATATGTATATATATATATAGTATCTTAATGTATACATTGTAGACACAGGAGGATATATAATGAATATTAAACTACACACACGAGTGGATATATAATGTCTATTAATGTACACACACACACACACAAGTGGATATTAATGTATATTAATCTACACACTGTCTAAATTAATATACATTGTATGTACACTCCTGTGTGTACAATGTCTACACTAACCCTTTGAGTGCCAGACAGGTACGCAAGCAATGTGTTGCACTCAAAAGGTTAATATATATTATATAAACACTCCTTTGTTGTACAGGGTGTACATTAACACCTTAAGGATGGCCAATCGCGCATGCGGCCGTCACTTAAGGACCACGGACCATTTTTTTTTTGTGGCATCCACTTCCAGGCTCCCCTAACGTAGTGCAGCCTCGTGGGGAGCCCGGAATTCCTTGACGGTCCAGGACCATCATTGGTCCTTAACGGAAAACAACCCATGATGGTCCTGGACCATCATGGGTCATTAATGGGTTAATATACATTATATCTATTCTTATGTGTACACTGTGTAGATTAATTTATATTATATATATATAGAGTCCTGTGTGTGCAGTTGCTAAATTAATATATATTATATATACAGGTGTGTGTGTGTGTGTGTGTGTGTGTGTGTGTGTGTGTGTGTGTGGTGTGTGTGTGTGTGTGTGTGTGTGTGTGTGTCATGGGCTGATCAGGATGTTCTTCCTGGGGGGATACTTTATATAATTCCCATCAATATAGACATCACCATGTCGGGGGGAGTTAAGCTATGTTAAAAAATTCAATAAAAAGTTATATAAAAAAGCCAATTTTCCAGATCCATCACTTATCTCATATAAGGAAGCATCAAACTTAAGGAACCTTATTGTCAAAAGCTCACTACCGCAAACCACAAATAATGGCACATTTCCCTATGGAGTAAAAAAGATGTCAAACCTGTCCATCCATCCTTTGCATGGCAAAGATAAAAAATATCAAACAAATGGCAAAACTATGAATTTAACAATTCATTCACTTATGACTCATCAAATATGATATGCCTCATAACATTTACACAGTGTCTAGGACATCTACCTATGCATATCATACCATATCTATGCAGATTGTATGTTTACCAAGTTATTGTCCCCCCCATTGTGTTTTCATATAATTTATTCCAAAATGTATGTCATACTCTGTATTTATAAATGCAGAGCTATTCCATGTTGTTAATCCATGTCTGAAGAAGTGGACCACAATCTCCTGTTTTTCACCTTTACATCACTCTTATGAGTTATTTGTTACAAAACGTACACTGAATCCCATCTGCCTATATGCCTACAACCAATAAATGTCAATGTGTTTTTTCATTCATGTTAAATAATAACCTCAAGCAACAGATTGCAATGCACTGTTCTTCATACATGTTAAATACTAATCTCAACCAATAGATGGCAACACACTGCTCTTCATTCATGTTAAATACTAATCTCAACCAACAGATGTCAATGTACTGTTCTGCGTTAATGTTAAATACTAGTCTCAACCAATAGATGGCATTGTGCTGCTCTGCATTCATGTTAAATGCTCCCTTCAACCAATAGATGGCATTGTGCTGTTCTGCTTTCATGATACATACTAACTTCAACCAATAGATGGCAATGTGCTGTTCTGCATTCATGTTAAATGCTAACTTCAACCAATAGATGGCATTGTGCTGTTCTGCATTCATGTTAAATGCCACCTTCAACCAATAGATGGCATTGTGCTGTTCTGCTTTCATGATACATACTAATTTCAACCAATATATGGCAATGTGCTGTTCTGCATTCATGTTAAATGCCACCTTCAACCAATAGATGGCATTGTGCTGTTCTGCATGCATGTTAAATGCCACCTTCAACCAATAGATGGTATTATGCAGTTCTGCATTCATGTTAAATGCTAACTTTCATCCAATAGATGGCATTGTGCTGTTCTGCATTCATGTTAAATGCTAACTTTCATCCAACAGATGGCAATGCATTATGCACGTTTATAAAAAATAAACAAACAAACCCTCTCTGCCTTGTACGAGAAAGGACTCATATTTACAAAAGCAAACTGGAGTTATTCTGGAGTAAACAAAGTGCACCACAGAGGAGAAAAAAAATCCTGTTACATTACATCAGGCGTTTAACCCCTTGATTGCTAGAGGTCACCAGTGCATTGTGAAGCAGTCAAGGGATTAAAAAGCTTGGTTCAATTGCATGGAAATCTAGGAATATTTTTGTCCCCTATGGTGGAATTGTTTTGCTCCAAAATAACTTCAGTTTTGCTTTTATAAGTATTGTCCAAAGTTATTTTCTAATAAAGAAAAATTATGTTGATGTAGCAGGTTTGAAGCTATTCTTGAGCAAACCAACTGCACATAGGTAACAAATAAAATAAAATAAAAAATCCCTAAATACCCATTGATTTTAAACAGTACCGTTAACCTAAAAAGCCCAATTTGAAACAATAATACCCCATGATGCAGTTGCTCCACATTTGTAACATTTTTCCTTAGTATATGAGCATAAGTGATGTAAATTTGATACATTTTAATATTAAAGGACCATAGAGAATTATCGCTTTAAGGAAACTACATTCCTTTTTTTTTCAGGGAAGGGTTCACAAACAAAGACAGAGACCAGTTAGCACTTTGGGATTCCCAAAATCCCTTTTGGACAGTTTTTGGACAATTCTGCTATCACATTGGATCCTATGCGCTTCTATTTCGCAAACCACCAGCTGAATTGTGGAGCATGATAAAATGTCACAGATGTTAAATGAAATGCCTGCGACTTGGAGGAAAACACTATGTGGCCACTATCACATTACACTAGGAGACAATTTCCTGATTGAACTTTGCACTGGAATTGCAATTTTTTGGAATCAGAACCTCCAGCTTGTTGAAGACCAATACATCTCTGTAATGCAAGCTTCCCATACATTTCAATGGAAGAGAAAATAGAAAGCACAAGAGGAAAAAGTATTATTATTATTATTATTATTCTTTATTTATATAGCGCCAACTAATTCCGCAGCGCTGTACAATTGGGAATAGACATACAGAGGTATTAAATAGTACAATCAAATGTGGAGAACAGGAGGATCAGAGGGCCCTGCTCGTGAGAGCTTACAGTCTAGAGGAAGGTAGGTTTGATACAGAAGGAGTAAGTGCTATTGCGTTTAAGTGCCTCCTGCCACATGAACTGCCAGTCAGTGGGTGGGAGTGAGAAGTGCCGTTGAGTGCAGTAGTCTGTGCAAGGGGTGAATCTTGGTGATGATGTTTATGGAGGCAGTTGATAGGCCTCCCTGAAGAGGTGAGTCTTCAGGGAGCATCTGAAGATTTGAAGGCTGGGGGAGAGTCTGATGGGGCGGGGGAGGGAATTCCACAGCTCAGGTGCAGCACGGGAGAAGTCCTGTAGGCGGGAGTGGGAGGATGTGATAAGAGCTGTGGAGAGCAGAAGGTCATGTGCAGAGCGAAGATGGCGGGCGGGAGTATATTTGGAAATGAGAGATGAAATATAGGGGGGTGCAGTGTTAGTGAGGGCTCTATAAGTTAGCACCAGAGTTTTGAATTTTACTCTGTATGCTAATGGGAGCCAGTGTACAGACTGACAGAGGGGTGTGGTGTTAGAGAAGCGATGAGTGAGGTAGATTAGTCTTGCAGCAGAGTTCATTATGGACTGTAGCGGGGTTAGTCGGGTGAGAGGCAGGCCAATTAGTAAAGAGTTACAGTAGTCAAGACAGGACATGATGAGTGTTTGGATTAGAATTTTGGTAGTGTCTTGTGTGAGAAAGGGTCGGATTCTAGAGATGTTGTGGAGGTGGAGGCGGCATGAGTTGGAGATTGACTGGATGTGAGGAATGAAGGATAGGGCAGAGTCAAATGTGACCCCCAGGCAGCGTGCTGTAGGGGTTGGTGTGATGGAAGTGTTGTTAACGGTGAGGGTAATATTTGGGATAAGGCTGGTTGTAGATGGAGGGAAGAGAATTAGTTCAGTTTTGCCAAGGTTAAGTTTGAGTTGATGGGAGGACATCCAGGAAGACACAGCAGACAGACAGTCAGACACTCTGGACAGGAGGGAAGGGGAGAGGTCTGGGGAGGAAAGATATATTTGGGTGTCATCAGCATAGAGATGATGGTGAAACCCAAAGGAGTTTATTAGTTTTCCAAGGGAAGCAGTGTAGATTGAGAAAAGCAAGGGTCCCAGTACTGATCCTTGAGGCACACCAACAAACAGTGGGAGGGGTGGGGAAGTGGAGCCGGAGTAGGAATCACTGAAGGAGCGGTTGCAGAGATAAGATGAAAATCAGGAGAGTGCAGTGTCGCAGAGACCTAGGGAGTGGAGGGCTTGGAGGAGGAGTGGGTGATCAACTGTGTCAAAGGCGGCTGACAGGTCCAAAAGAATGAGTAGGGAGTAGTGGCCTTTTGACTTGGCTGAGAGCAAGTCATTGGCCACTTTAGTGAGGGCAGTCTCAGTGGAGTGATGAGGGCGGAATCCGGATTGCAAGGGATCTAGCAGGGAATGGGAGCAGAGGAATTTAGTGAGCCGGTTATATGCAAGGCACTCGAGAAGCTTGGAGGCGAACAGGAGTAGGGAAATTGGCCGGTAATTTGACAGTGAGTTTGGGTCCAGGGAGGGTTTTTTTAGGATGGGAGTGATTAGTGCATGTTTGAAAGAGGATGGGAAGGTGCCGGTTGGCAAAGAGAGGTTGAATAAGTGAGTAAGGATTGGAGTTAGTAGAGGGGAGAGTTCTTGGGTGAGCTGAGATGGGATTGGGTCGAGAGGGCATGTGGTTATGTTTGAGCGAGTGAGGAGAAGGGAGACTTCATCCTCAGTGACAGGTGGGAAGGAGCTTAGTGTGTATGTGGGAGAGGCGACAGGGCTGGGCTGGCTGGGTGGGGGTGGTAGTGATGAAATGTCATGTCTGATAGATTCAATCTTGTTCTTGAAGTGGTTGGCGAGATCTTGGGCAGAGAAGTTAGTGGAAGGTGTTTGTGTTGGTGGGTTTAGAAGAGATGTGAAGGTTGAGAAAAGGCGTTTGGGGTTGGAGGAAAGATTAGAAATTAGAGAGGAGAAGAATGACTGTTTAGCCAGGGAGAGGGCAGAGCTATACGAACGGAGAATGAATTTGTCGTGTGTGAAGTCAGCTGTGGAGCGCGATTTCCTCCAGTGCCTTTCAGCAGTGCGTGAGCACCTTTGGAGGTATCGCGTTAGTCTTGTGTGCCAGGGTTGTAGTGGGGTTGTGCATGGGTGGCATGAAGTTGCAGGTGCAGTGATGTCAAGGGCTGAAGTGAGAGTGCTGTTGTAGAGAGCAGTAGTTTTGTCTGGGCAAGTAAGTGTGAGGATGGGGTTGAGAAGAGGCTGCAGGGAGGTGGAAAATTGTTGCTTATCAAGAGTATGCAGATTTCTCCGCATGCGCTTGATTGTGGCGGGGGTGATGGGTTTGCGTGGTATGATGAGGTTACCGGTGAGGAGGTGGTGGTCAGAGAGGGGAAAGGGGACATTAGAGAAGTTGGAGACCGAGCAGAGGTTAGTGAAGATCAAGTCGAGGGAGTGACCATCACTGTGTGTGGGAGAGCTGGTCCACTGCGATAAGCCTAAGGAGGTTGTTAAGGAGAGGAGTTTGAGGGCAGGGGGGGGGTGTTGTGATTATCTATAGGGAAGTTGAAGTCACCCATGATGAGAGTAGGGACATCAGAGGACATGAAGTGAGGGAGCCAGGAGGTGAAGTGACCAAGGAATTGTGCAGTGGGACCAGGTGGCCTGTATATGACAGCGACACGCAGGGGGAAGGGAGAGAAGAGGCGAAGTGTGTGAGCTTCAAATGTAGGGAAGGAGAGAGAGGGAACAGTGGGGAGTACCTGAAATATATGGTTAGGGGGCAGCAGGATGCCTACTCCCCCTCCATGTCTGTTGCCAGGCCTCGGTGTGTGTGTGAATTGAAGGCCTCCATATGAGAGTGTGGCAGTGGAGGCAGTGTCTGATGATGTGAGCCAAGTTTCAGTGATGGCAAGGAGGTTTAGGGAGTGAGAAATTAACAGATCGTGAACAGCTGGAACAGAGCGGGCGTTCCAGAGACCAAAACAAAAGGGGGGGGAGGAGGTTAGGTGACGGGGTGCGGTTATTAGGTTGTGAGTGTTGCGCGTGTGAGTGGGTTCTGTGGTACAAGAGAGAATGGAAGGGGGGCCTGGGTTAGGTGAGATGTCACCTGCAGCAAGTAGGAGGAGAAGGGACAGGGACATAAGGTAAGAGTGAGATTTGAAGCAGTGGGGCTTTTTTGCAGGGGTAGAAGGAGATGGTGGTGATAGGGAGCGGAGGAATGAAACAAGTTAATGGGAGCAGAGAAGTGGTGAGTGAAGAATTGAGGGTGCAATGTGAATGGCGTGACACTTAATGTGGACACAGGAGGAGGAGAGTCTTATGCAGGTGAGAATGGCGATCACAAAGCAAGGAGCTAATTTGCCCATAGTGGGGTTAATGAATGGGTCAGTAGAGATGTGCAACAGTCAGTAATCCAGGAGAGTACAGATGACTTGGCAATCAAGGTGCCAGGCATGGTGAGGAGAGTCAGTAGCAGAACTGCAAAGTACTTGGTGAGGGTAGGAATCAGTGCAGGGTTAAATGAAGTAGTCCACTGATGATCAGGAGAGGTAGATGTTGTAATGGTTAATGGTGGTTGGAGAAGAAATCAAAGTCAGTTTTGGTTGTCCCCAGTGGTTTAGTGGTTAAATAAGCAGTTTGTAAAATCAGACCTGGAAATCCTGGTTTCTTGCATCAGGTGGTCAGTAGTTTCAGTAGAGAATGCAAATGTCAGTGCTTGGTGGAAATAACGGTTTCTTCACTCTGAATTCAGCCTGTTTACTTGCCTCTTGTCTTTAGGTGGTTGCAGCTGCTGTCTCTCTCTTGTCCAACTCTCTTGCCTAACTCTCAGTACTTAGATAAAGGTGTACTTTGATAAAGGTGCCAACTACTACCCCTGGCAAATGCCACCCCAGGCAAATGCCACCCCTAACTGGGCTTGAATATATAATAACAATATAATAACAAGAGGAAAAAGTATGAAAGTGGTATTCTAAGAAAAGGATTATCCTTTGCCCCCACAATAGGACCTAATAGAATTGAAATGTATATTGCTTTACAAAGGGGTATTAGGTCCATTACAGAGATGTATTTCCTTTCAAAAGATAAATAAAATAGAATAAAAAATAACTCTTGAAAATCTATAAATGACCAGTACATAGTGTGAAGTACATTTTAGAAAATGAGGATCAGATTGTCTATATGGTTGATACTATTCACAGTGGTCTAAAAAATAAATCCGCTTTTTACCCTTTAGAAAAACATGGTAAATAGAACTAATTTTCCAACATTTGTAGCACGCTCAAATCATTGAGTGCCAAATAGGTATCCATTGCATTATAATACACCTCTGGCACTGAAAGGGTTAAAAAAAAAAAAAAAAAAAAAAAAAAAGCTTGCTGTATAATGATGGACAGAGAAGGCTAGCCACATGATATATCCCAACTACTTCTGAGAATGCGAGTGTGAAGGATTAAATTGCAGGGCTGAGGACTCCTGCAGGAATTCTTCTGGCAAGTGGAGGAGTATTAATAAGCAATGACAGAGGTCTTAACAGTGCGCTGTGGAATATTAACAGCTTGAAGTTAACCATTTGGCTGCCATATAATGGTTTACCACTCAAGCCTTTCTGACACTGAAAATTTTATGTTTGCCCTGTGCAAACTTATTTGCTAGGGGTTATTACCACACAGGCTATACATGATTAATCCTTTGAGTACCATACGAATGTGCAACAAACTACTCTGTAATGCATTGCACACCCCTGTGGCACTCAAAGAGATAAAACATGAGACTTGACCCTTGAGACTTAATTGTTGTTTTTTGTAGGTATGACAATAGAAAATGCATTATGTATTGCAGTAACACAGGTAACATTCCCTGAACTTTGGACCCATTTCACAGTCCATTTGGGCAGAGCCACAGAGCAGTTTTGTTGAGAGAATGCAGAGTATTGGCCCCAGGCAGAGTACCTGACAGTGCTCTGTGGCCCCTGTGAAAGTGCAGGTGGGAGGGGAAGAGGCAGAGGGCAAAAGAGTGAAACTGTGAAATGGGGAAGAGGCAAAGCTGTGGAAGGCCAAACAGGCATGGTTGTGTCGTTTTGGAATGCGTCCGTGGGAAGTGTTATCGTACATATGTGTGTGGAGGATTACAGCATGCAGAGAGGAGAAGTGGCTAAACTGTGTCATAGAACAGAAAGTGGAATGGAGGAGCAGTGATGAAACAAAGAGAATGGTCAGGCTAAAAAATGTAGGGGGAAAGACAGGATGAATGACAGTGACGGGGAAATTCATTGCAGAGATGTGGCCAGGGGCTTGACTTGAGTCAGTTATAACTCTCTTCCACAGAGGGAAGTTGACAGTGGGCCAATGCCTTGCAGATATTTTGATCAAAATCTTGCCCTGCCGCATGTCCTAGACAGGCAGTAAGGAGGAGATTAGAATATCTCCTACTTAATGCTGCCCCGCGTTTAGCAACCATGACCAGAGAATTCTTTGTCACGTGATTGCCTACTCTTTTATAGTATAGATTTATTTTGGGGGTGTGAGGTAAATGGATGTATATGGCCCCTTACGCTGGAAATGTGTGTCTAATATTTTTCTATCATAGTTGAGTCTCTGTAATCATGTTTCTCAGAATTATGCATTATTTTATTATGAGCCAATATGATTATAGTGATGTTTCTGTTTGGGCATGAAGGGAGTATTTTTGCTGGTTTATAATTGTTATTAATGCCTTGATTTATGCTATTCATTAGCTAGTTCTTGTTTTTTTTTATTTACCATATTAGTTCTTATTTATGGTTGCATTTTATTGAAGTAATGATTACATACACAGTATTATATGATTTGTGAATGACACAAGATATCACTGCATATGTTTTGGATGTTATTGGGATATGTTTAAGTTTAAAAGGGAGCCTCTAGTGTGGCTCTCATAGGAGGAATTGGAAAGTTTTGTTCCACAACACACTGTGGGAATTTGAGCACTACAAAAATCCAGGACTTGGGTCCCTCCCAGTTACGCCCCCTGTGGTAAAAGCCTGCACCCTTTGAGATGTGTGCAGTGGCTTGTAGACTTAGTGGAGACATAGCATCTTTCCTGGTGGCTGTCTTTGGTGAGTGTGTATGTAGCCTCAACACATCAGGGTATCCCTAGTGAAGAAGCACATACGATCTAATGACTGGAGCACAAAATACTATAATGGAGTAAAAATTAAGATGCTGCAAGGAACAGCTGCATAAAAAGGACCAGAGAGCTACACAGTATCCAGGCTGAGAGGGCCCATTTCTGTGGGTACCCTGTAAGTGCCTTTATGCACTTGTGCTTTCTATTTTTCTCTGGTTCCGGATGGAAGGAGGATTGGAGGTTCTCAGTATGAAAGAGGCAGAGGAAATCTTGAATATCCACTTCTCTGTTTGCAATTTGGTCTCCAGTAGTTTCGAATGTGACAATAATGAGAGGCGCACTTCAAGAGAGGAACAAAACTGTCATGAAAGTGGTCACAGACTTCTACAGAGACCTGTAATCCCTGGAAGACACAGACAAAGACCAAGCTGATAAATTCCTGTCAAGTATCACTAACACTGATGGTCCTGAAGGTAAAGCAGCCATGAGCTCTCACTGGCTTTGGAGGAGATGTACTCTGCTGCCAGTGGCAATCTCCCAACTGAATCTTATATGAAACCGTGAGTCCTTATTGGCCAGAATGATAATGGCAAGGCAGTCAGTGTAGTATATCTAGATTTTGCAAAGGCATTTGATACAGTGCCACACAGAAGGCTGGGGTATAAAATTAGGAAAGTGGGGCTAGGAGATAAATTTTGCAATTGGATACAAAACTGGTTGAAGGATAGGGAACATTGTGTGATTGTAAATGGACAATTCTCCATTACATTTAAAGTGGAGAGTGGAGTACCTCAGGGTTCAGTATTAGGTCTACTGTTTTTTAACATGTTTATAAATGACCTGGAAATAGATATAGAAAGCATGATATCAATATTTGCAGATGACACTAAATTATCCAGGCTAATTAATTCAGAACAAGATATTTGCTCTCTACAGAAGGATTTACATAATATGGCAGATTGGGCAAAGTAATGGAATATGAAGTTTAATGTGGGGAAGTGTAAAGTCATGTATTTGGGAGGAAATAATCCCAAGGCTAATTATAAACTTAATGGAATCATTTTAGGGGACTCTTTGCTAGAGAAAGACCTGGGTATCCTTGTCAACGACAAACTTGGAAACAGTGACCAGTGTCAAACAGCAGTAGCAAAGGCAAACAAAATCCTGTCTTGCATAAAAAGAGGTATTGAAGCAAGAGTGGATAACATTATTTTGCCATTATACAAATCATTGGTAAGACCTCACCTTGAGTATGCAGTGTAGTTTTGGGCACCAGTTCTGAAAAAGGATATACTAGACCTAGAGAGGGTACATAGAAGAGCAACAGAATTAATTAAGGGAATGGAGGACTTGACATATGAGGAACGACTAGACAAACTTGGTTTATTTACTCTAGAGAAAAGATGACTAAGAGGAGACCTTATCACATTGTACAAGTATATGAGAGGTCAATGCAAGGATCTCTGTGGTGAGCTATTTATTCCAAGGCCTGATCAGGTGAGCAGGGGACACCCCTTGAGATTAAAGGAAAGGAGGTTTAGACTTCAGCAGAGGAAGGGTTTTTTTACAGTAAGGTCTGTTAAATTGTGGAATTCCTTGCCCAAGGAGGTGGTTATGGCAGATACAATGGATACATTTAAGAGACGACTAGATACATTTCTATCAAAAGGGAACATACAGACTTATACTGTTTTTTAGTAGGCAGATCAAGAAGGTCTGATAAAGATGAACTTATTTAGTAGCAAGAAAGCTATAAAATTCTCAGTCACTGGGGTATGAGGCAAAGGTTGAACATGATGGACTTTTGTCTTTATTCAACCTAATTTACTATATTACTATGTTACTAATGTGCTTGAACTATACAGAGAGATGGCAGCAGAAGGCAGAATGCCTCCCACATTAAAGGATGATCACAAACTGGTATAAGCAGAAGGGAGAGAGATGTGACCTTAAAATTGGCAATCCATCTCTACCCTGAATATGGACTACAATATCCCCACCAAGGTACTAGCCAATAGGCTGAAGAGTTATTGGTCAAATTGTTCACTCAGTCCAGACCTATGGCATCCCTGGCAGAAGAATAGCAGATTTGCCCTAATCAGAAACCTCATTGTAAAAGCATACTTCGTCATGCTTTTGATAAGGAAAAGCATTTAACTGTATCCCCCCACGAGTTCATGAGCAGGACACTGCACAGATTTGGGTTTGGATAAATGTTCATATGTTAACTTCATGTACATTGACATTTTCAATACTGTGCTGATGAAAGACTGGAAGACTGACCCCATCCCAATTCTCTCTGGGTTCAGACAAGGCTATCCTCTCACCTTTTCTTTTTGTTTGTTGTTAGGAGGTCTTCGCCGAGTGCTTCAGCTGAAACTCAGCGATCAGAGGGATCACCACACCAGGTCAAGGAAAATGAGAGGCAAAGTAATCGCTCTACATGGACGATGGACTATCTTCTGTGCTAACCAAAAATCTGTCAAAGAACTCATCCAGACATGCAAAGACTTCAGCGAAGGTTCAGGTGCAAAAGTCAACAATGGAAAGTCAGAGACCACTCCCAGAAGGGAAAAACACCTGGCTTCTGACCACTTGATCCATCCCCATTAGGCTACGCCTCATCAAAATCTTGGGAGTCTGGTTTGGAGGAGAAGGAGCTACCCTGAAGTGCTGGAATGAAAGACAGGTGAAAGTCAGAGAGAAATATGCACTGTGGAGCCTCAGAGACTTCACCATAGAGGGTAAAATACTAGGGTTGAAAAATTAGATTCTTACTGTTTCTGAGTACATGGTCCAGGCTTGTCCACCCTTGGAAACCTTATGCAGAGCCATCACAAGGGCAGTCTTTTACTTCATTTGTAGCTCCAAAATGAATAGACTGACATGTACAGTGATGAATAAGCCCCACATGGGGGGGCAAGGGGGGTAACTGACATCCCCACCATGCTGCAGGTCTTCTTTATATGCCACTGAGTGCACAGGACTCTAGGAGAAAATGTCCAGGGCTCCGGTGGTAATGACATGTCTTGATTCTTCCTGCTACCTCTTTAGGGGAGACTTGGTTGGGACAAGTGGGATAGCGCCATCCATTGCAACTGGAGTACACTCTGGTTCTACCAGGATGTGGATACATTTGTGAGGCAGAACCAACTGGAGGGTTTTTAAAACCAGAACTATGGACCCCAAATGTCATATATAAGCACTGCAGAGATAATTTCTCCCTGCTGCCACACAGACTGTATTACAGAATGTGTTAACAGGGAGACTCGCCAATAGATATAAAGACCCTGCATGGGTGGCCATGCAGAAGTCTGCTTCTTAGGTCATTCATGCATGCAGTGGATCTGTGCAGGTAAAGACACTGCCCCAGAGGATGCACAACAGAGGAAACTGCCCTGCAGGTGTTCTGCCAGTGCCCTTTTGCCCAAGCTCTGTTGCATGGAAAATTAACTCAAAGACTGTGCAAAGGAGATACTTAGCTCACCACTGGGTACCGTATAGACTATTTCCAGGAACACACACATTCAGTGCAAACCAAGTGTCCTGATGAATCATGTGTTGTATAAAACAGCCTGCCAAGACACCACTCCATCCTGAACAGCCCTGAAGATGAGGAGGAGTACTAACCCCCCCTTCCCAAACACCTCCACTGGCCCCATCACCACTGCCATTACCTCTTGGCCTACGTCCACCATGCCCTCACTGGCCTAGTACCCTCCCCTGCCCACTGCCCCCACTCCACTGGTGAAACCCCCCAAAAACACTCTAAACTAAGTGTTGAGTTCAGTGTATGTAAATAAAGTTACTTAAATGTCAAATGCGAAGTTAATGTAACAAAGTTCCTATAAGAATCAATAAAGATTACTTCTTCAATAAAAAATATGCTTAGACCATTTTCAGATACCCCAGTGTTACTGTATTACTGTTTTTATGATCCTGTATGGAAAGTTGTACTGTATAAAAACACGCTGCACCATCATCCTGTAATCTTTGTACATCACAAGTAAAGGAGTGATCCTAGTCTGGCAGAGGGGTTGCTTTGTCACAGCCCCAATGTAATAAATGGAAAGCTTGTGGTGTCTGCATGTAGCTTGCATTGCTTCCCAACAGGATGTATTAGCTTTCAACAGGCTGGAGGTGCAAAATATATATTTTTTTCTTTAAAAAAAAAAAAAAAAAAAAAAAAAAATTAAGGTGCAAAATTCATTCAGAAAATTGTCTTCCATAACGTATTTTTCCTTGAAGCCCCTGGCTTTTGCTTTAGAGTATGTGTTTTTTTTTCCATAGTGAGTTAATAGACTAAATCAGGATGTAGTAACAATGTTAAAGTCTCCCTGCAGCACTCATTGCTCTGTGTTCTATTTTACATTGCTGCTTTTTTCATTGCATTACTAGACCTGCTTTCATGTTCCCTGACAGAAAGCTCTCTGTAAACAGAGTACTGTAAAGGATATAAAAGGAAATGTATAAGCAAATTCCCTGTACTTTATTACTTTATGCACCGTAGCTGGCACTTAAGGACCACAAAGATTTTTTTTTTTTTTGCGCACGATTGTGTGCATGGCTCCCCGAACAGAGTGCAACCACGCAGGGAGCCCTGTGAAATGGCATGCCAGGACTGTAATGGGTCCTTATGGCAAGTTCACCGATGACAGGCCTGGAAAGTTATTGGTCCTTAAGAGGTTAAATAGTTATCTCCATCCAACAAATGGCAATGTGGCATCTGCTTCACATTCCTTTATTTATGTGAAATACTACTTTCAACCAATAGATGGCAATGTGCTTTTTTCATCATTCCTGGTAAATACTATTTTCAACCAATAGATGGCAATGTGCTGTGTTCATCATGCGTGGTAAATACTACTTTCAACCAATAGATGGCAATGTGCTTTGTTGTTTATTAATTACTAATCTCCAACCAACAAATGGCAATGTGTTGTGTTTCCTACAATATTAAATACTTATCCCAAACCAACAGATGGCAAAGTGAATTGTAATTCATCCATATAAACCCTTTGAGTGCCAGAGTATTACAGAATGCTTTGCAAAGCAAAGGGTTAAATACTATGGTAATCTTAACCAATAGATGGTAATAAGCTATGCTAATGTTTTTATACAACAAATATATCTATATGTCTGTATCTGATAGAAATCAAGGGAGGTTGCAGAATTGGCATTATTGGCATTATTCTGGAGCAAGCCAACTGCACTATAGGGAACAAATTAAAAAAAATAATACCCATTGATTTAAATAGAGTTTTTAACCCCTTGAATGCTAGAGGTGTCTAAAAGCCACAATTAAATGAATGGAAGTTTTTATTTCACCCCCATGGTGCAATTGGTTTGTTCCACATTTGCTGAATTTCTTTTTAGTATATCAGCCTCAGTGATGTAAACCTGATACCTTTTAATGCTAAAAGAATGTAGAGAATTATGGCCTAAAGACATTATTATCACTTCTTCAGAGAAGCCTTAACGATTAAAGGCTGAGATTACATTACAGCTAATTAGCTCTCTGGTATTCTCAAAAGCATTTTTGGCCAGTTTTGCACTACTGTGCTGTCAAATTACAGCTGATGCTCTTCTACTTTACCAGTCCCCAGCTGAATTCCAGAGCCTTGTAAAAACACCATAGACACTAAAGCAAATGTCTGGGACTTGTGGCCTCCATCACACTGCACTAGAGACAATCTACCATCTGCATTTAACACTCAAACTGCAGTTTTTTTATTTGCCACACCCAGCCTGTTGAGGACCAATACATTTCTATGGGAAGCAATACAGCCTACATGCAGACACAAAAGCTACATTGAAATAAATGTAGTTCTTGAGACCTCTCATTGCTCTGCATTGTCTTGCAAAACTCTCCATCATTCAAGGGATTACATAACACATTGACATCAAGGAGAATTTTAAAAATACACTGCCAACATCTATTGAATAACTGTGTACCCTTAATCATACTTGGGAATCATGCACAAAAAAGGTTAAAAATAAATAAATAAAAAGTAAAATATGACACCTTTCTCAAACCCCCCCCATCCAAAAAAAGTAAAGTATGACACCTTTCTCAAAACTAATGAAAGAATTTAAACTAATCCAACCTACTGCAAATGACCATCTTCCATAAACAACAATAAAAGTAAACCAGTAAGAAACTACAAAGGCACAATAGTCAATTGAGAGTTAAATGTGGTGTGTGTGAACTTACATTCAAGCACTTAGGTGCTGTGTTACCAAAAAATTGGTAGGTTTGGCCATTAGTACATATGGCTGATTCCTAAATCGGTCAGCTGCGTGCTCTCCAGATGTTGGGCCCTACAGTGTACAACACTTCCAATCAGCATTTAGCCTGTTGGGTGTCATAGGACCCAACAGCCACAGTACACAAGGCTGATGTTCCCACGACTTAGGAGTATGCTGTATGTACTAAGGGTTCACTAGCTGTTGCAGCGAGAACAACTAGGATCCCCAGCTATCCAAAAACTAGCTTTGAATGATGGGAGATGTTGGCCACAACAGGAGGACCACACAGCTACCTACTCCCATGTTGGGCCATTCGTACGTATTGCCTAATCCCATGTTGAGGGGGGGGGGCATTTGAGCACTATTAAGTTCTGAGACTTCAGCATCCCCTTGCTAGGTACAGGCTTGCAGAATGTTGGAACTTCTAAAGCTGGAGTGCCCACTTTTGAGTATACCAGGACTTGGGCCCTTGGCACATTTGGGCTATTCATGAGTCAGGGTGTATGTTCGACCAATCTGCCATTTTATATAAATCATTCTTTAGAGGAAGCAATGGACTGTGTACTGAACTCTAAGAGGTACTCCATTTCAACATTATCTCTGTTGGAGAATATTAAATGTATAACAAAACACAGTTACATATCCTTTAACCAATTTTCTATCTAGCTACAAAGGTTATTCCCTATACCCAATTTCCATATTTTATATGACATCCTTTTGTGTGGCATTGTATGAAATGCCTATGCAAAACCTAGACATTTACTGCTATACCATTATCTTGGTTGCTACTTACTTCTTCACAGTACAACAGATTTGTTTGGGAAAAATCTATTCCTCATTAAACCATGTTGATTCCTGTATTTTTTCATAGTGTAATCTTCAATATAATCCCTTTTATATCCTTCATAAATTTCTCCACTCCTGAGTAAGTGTCACGGGCGTCAAGAATAGACAAGAGTCATACGGTATAGTTGAAATCACCTTTATTAGAGTATTATACGGCATAAAATAGAATGAGCAGAGGATGACTTGAGAGACTAGGCACTCTATCAGAAATAGGAGATAGCCCAAGGTCAACCACAACTTCTAGAGACTAGGCTGAAGCCAATGGTAGTCTCTGTAGCCCTGGAGGTCTAGGAGCAACTTGTCAGGGTTTGTTAAGACTCAGACGTAAGGTTAGGTAAAAAACACAACTTTATTGAAAAGTTTAAAATAATCCCATAGGGTTTTATACACATACAAACAATACATAGAATAGGCAGACGATAATGACAATAGCAATACAGGTTCTACCGGCCTTGCCAATATACCGGGCAAGGCAACCTGGGCGAATCTAGAACAGGTGGCTCTACTGGCCCTGCCAATATACCGGGCAGGGCAGCCTGACGGAATACCAGAGTAGTAGGCAGTGGAACAAACCAGCGTCCGCACGCTGGGGCCAACAGACTAGTAAAGTCAGTTACTGGTCTAAAGGAGCTAACCAGCGTCCGCACGCTGGGACCAACAGTACTGTAATATGGCTGTAAGACCAAGGAGTAAACCAGCGCCCGCGCGCTGGAACCAACAGGCTAAGAAGTGTAGCCGCAAGGCTTAGTGGAGCTAACCAGCGTCCGCACGCTGGGAACAATAGTACGATGTATAGGCCTTCAGGCCAAGGAGTAAACCAGCGCCCGCACGCTTTAACCAACAGGCAGTGAAGTGAGCCACAAGGCTTAGTGGAGCAAACCAGCGCCCGCACGCTGGAACCAACAGGCAGCAAGGAGTAGCCGCAAGGCCAGTGGAGCGAACCAGTGTCCGCACGCTGGGAACCAGCAATGTAGTATATACGATCGTAAGGCCAAGGAGCAAATCAGCGCCCGCGCGCTGGGACCAACAATTGAGAGTAGCCGCAAGGCTAAATGGAGCAAACCAGCGTCCGCACGCTGGGACCAACAGGTGTAAGAGTAGGCGCAAGGCTAAATGGAGCAAACCAGCGTCCGCACGCTGGGACCAACAGGTGTGAGAGTAGCCGCAAGGCTTAATAGAGCAAACCAGCGTCCGCACGCTGTGACCAACAGGTGTTAAGTGTAGCCGCAAGGCCATTGGAGCAAATCAGCGTCCGCACTCTGGGACCAACAGGTATTAAATGTAGCCGCAAGGCTAGTGGTGCGAACCAGCGTCCGCAAGCTGGGAACCAACAGGAGGAATGTTGCCCGAAGCGAGCGAGGAACAAAGTCGCCACAGATGTAAGAACTGGAAGCAGGAAACAACAGGAACCAGCAGAGAAGATCAACCGGATCAAGTACGGCAATGAAGACTGGCAGCAGGAACATCAGCTACTGACAAATACAACCGGAACCGGACTGGAACTGACATAGCAGGCAGGAACTCAGGAACAGGTCAACTCAGGAACACAGCAACAGGCCCAATCAGCTACTGGAGCAAGGTGAAACAGGATGCTGTCAGAGACACCAAGAAAGGGCAACCAGAGGGTGCCCAGACTGAGTTTAAAAAGGCAATATGAGGCGGGCTGAAGGCAGACAGCCAATGGGAGCCCCCTACAGGTGATAGACACTGGATTGCAGCAATCACGGGCACCGTGATAGTACCACCCTTTCAAAGACCCCCTCTCCTAGAATAGGGTCTGGGTTTCTGAGGGTATTTAGCATGAAAAATCTGCAATAACTTGGGTGCATGAAGGTCCTTACTATCCACCCAGGATCGATCTTCAGGACCATAACCTTTCCAATGCACCAAATATTGTACCCTTCCTCTAAGCCTTCGGGAGTCAATGATACTCTGTACCTTGTATTCCTCCTGGCCCTCGACCTCAACAGGCCCTGGCACCACAGGTGTAGTAGTGTAACGGTTGCATACGAGAGGCTTAAGGACAGACACATGGAAAACTTTATGAATGCGCATGGATGCAGGTATGTCCAAAGCATAGGCAACAGGATTAATTTTGCGGATAATTCTGTAAGGACCAATAAACCGAGGTGCCAACTTATTAGATGGGACTTGGAGTTTAAGATTCTTGGATGAGAGCCATACTCTGTCCCCAACCTGGAAGGAAACCGCTGGAAGCCTTCTGCGATTAGCATAGCGCTGATGGCGCTGAAATGACTGACCAAGTGCACTCTGAACTTGTGTCCATGTGGAACGGAGTTGCTCGATATGCTCATCCAGAGCTGGAATCTGTTGTGTCTGAAAGGAATCCGGGAGCAAACAGGGTTGGAACCCATAATTGATCAGAAACAGATGAGGAGTTGACTGCACAGTTCCTGGCGAACTCTGCCCAAGGCAACAAGTCGGCCCAATTATCATGATGGTCAGTAACGAAACAGCGTAGGAACGGTTCCAAACCTTGATTGGCACGTTCAGCTGCCCCGTTAGTCTGGGGGTGATAAGCGGAGGAGAAGTATAGCTGTATGCCCATCTGTTCACAAAATGCCCTCCAGATCCTGGACACAAACTGGCTCCCCCTGTTGGATACCAGTACCCTGGGTACTCCATGCAACCGAAACACCTCTTTAGCAAACACCATTGCCAATTCTTTAGCCGAGGGAAGGCCACGGAGGGGCACGAAATTAGCCATTTTAGAAAACCTGTCCACCACCATCAATATGAAGGAATACCCTCTAGACATGGGCAATTCTCCCATAAAATCAATGGAAACATGAGACCAGGGGTGTTCACCATTAGGTACTGGCTGAAGCAAGCCCACCGGAAGATGTCTAGGGGTTTTAGCACGGGCACAGGTGGCACAGGCATTAGTAAAATCGGCATAATCTGATCTTATAGAAGGCCACCAAAATAACTGAGAGAGGGACCATAATAATTGGTCTCTGCCAATATGTCCCGCAGCCTTAGAGGAATGGTAAGTTTCAAGTAATCGAGTACGGAATGGTTCATCGACAAAACATTTGCCCACCGGGGTTTCATGGGGAGTGGAGGCCTGGGAGACCAGGATTTCTTCCCCTAATGGTGAAGTGATACTGGTTCGTATGGTAGTCAATATTCGATCAGGTTGAATGATAGGTGCTGGTGCTTCTTCTCTGTCAATTTCAGCCTCAAAATGTCTTGACAGCGCGTCAGCCATAACATTCTTAGATCCTGGCAAATATGATACAATGAAATTGAATCAGGACAGGAATAATGCCCATTTGGCCTGGCGAGAGGACAATCTCTTGGCCTCAGAGAGATAAGTCAGATTTTTATGGTCCGTCAGGATTAAAACAGGATTTTTTGTGCCTTCAAGTAAATGCCGCCATTCCTTAAGAGCGAGGATAATGGCCAATAATTCTCTGTCCCCTATCTCATAATGGCTTTGAGCTCCAGTCAACTTTTTAGAAAAGAACCCACAAGGTCTGAGTGTTCCACCTTTGATGTGCCGTTGAGAAAGCACTGCCCCAACCCCAATATCTGAGGCGTCAACCTCTAAGGTGAACGGGAGTAATGGGTTGGGATAACACAGGAGCATTAGCAAAAGCTAATTTCAGTTTTTCAAAGGCCTCCTCTGCAGCCACTGGCCAAAAAATGGATTAGCGCCCTTATGTGTGAGGTCAGACAGAGGTTTAACAATGGAAGAGAAGTTCTTAATAAACTTCCTATAATAATTGGCGAAGCCCATAAATCGCTGGATAGCTTTCAGACTCTCAGGCCGTGGCCATTGCAAGACTGCTGTTAACTTTTCCTTGTCCATGGCAATGCCTTCTTTGCCAATTACGAACCCCAAGAATGGTACACTGGTTCTGTGAAACTCACATTTCTCCAATTTACAGAATAATGTATTTTTACGTAATCGTATCAATACTTCAGACACATCCTTGATGTGTTGCGACAAATCTTTGGAGTGAATGAGTATATCGTCAAGGTAGACCACGACACATGACTGTAACATATCTCTGAGAACGTCATTGATCATTTCCTGAAATACTGTGGGTGCATTACACAGACCAAATGGCATGACTAGATATTCATAATGCCCAGATTTCGTGTTAAAGGCAGTTTTCCACACATCACCGGCTCTGATACGAATCAAATTGTATGCTGCCCGTGGGTCCATTTTGGTGAAAATTGAGGAACCCTTGAGTCTGTCAAAAAGCTCGGTGATGAGTGGTATCGGATAAGCGTTCTTTGCCATAAGCTTATTTAACCCACGGTAATCGATGCATGGTCTCAATTCGCCATTTTTCTTTTTTACAAAAAAGAACCCGGCCCCAGCCGGAGAGGTAGATTTCCTTATGATCCCTCTACCAAGGGCATCAGAAATATATTCTTCCATCGCTTGGTTTTCCTCACAAGACAATGGGTATGTGCGTCCCCTAGGGGGAACTGTTCCAGGAGGCAACTCGATGCAACAATCATATGGTCTGTACTGAGGTAAGGTGCCAGCCTCTCCCTTACTGAAAACATCGCCAAACTGCTGGTATACGTCTGGTAGTGAAGGGGAGGTGCACAAGACCTTACCTGGATGGGTGATTCACTTATCCATACAAAACTGAGACCAAGCAGAGATTTTGCATTTTTGCCAATCAAATTGTGCAACTGTAACCAAGTAAAACCCAATATTACGGCATGGTGAGGAGAGTTAATAAGTTGGAACTGCTGCTCTTCTTTATGGAGAGCCCCAACAGTCATGGATAATGGCATAGTTTCAAATGTAACTTGAGCGGGTTCTAAAGGTGTGCCATCAATTGCTTCAATAGCAAGAGGGGTTTCTCTTTCAATGCGTGGTACCCCATGTAATTCAGCAAAGGTATTATCCATAAAATACCCAGCAGGACCAGAATCAACCAGGGCCAAAACCTCCACTGAGCGTTGTGCCCAACATAGTACCACCTGTATGGTGGGTTTTAGTGTGCCCAACACTGGGGACGATTGGACACCACCTAGGGCCTGTCCCCCAAGGTACCCTAGGTGTGTTCGTTTCCCTGACGTACCGGACAGGATCTTAGCAAATGCCCATTCTTACCGCAGTACAAACACAACCCTTGCTTCCTGCGATATAGTCTTTCCTCCTTGGTTAGCCTAGTGAAATCTACTTGCATAGGTTCACCTGGTTCCCGTGCTGGTTCACTAGGCTTAGATGCCAGGGGAGGGATGGGGGGGCAAAATATGCTACTAGACCCATTATTTTTGGATCGTATCCTACAATCTCTGGCGGTTAATCTCTCACGTATTCTCGAGTCAATTAGAATTACATACTCGATATAATCATCTAGTTAGTAGGCAATTCTTTTGCTGCAATTTCATCTTTAATTTGGTCACTCAGGCCCTGAGCAAAGGCTGTCAACAATGCCTCGTTATTCCACCCTACCTCTGCTGCCAAGGTGCGGAATTCAATGACATAATCGCCCACCGTGCGCCTGCCCTGTTGTATCTCCATAAGACGTTTAGCAGCAGAGGTGGTTCTACCAGTAGGCTCAAACACTCTCCGAAAGGATTGCACAAATTCTCTGAAACTCTTAGTGCAAGGTTTAGCATTTTCCCACAATGGGTTAGCCCAAGCCAATGCTCTGCCAGTCAGCAGGGATATCATGAACCCAACCTTACTACGATCATTGGGAAACACATGTGCTGTCAATTCCATAAATATTTTAAGTTCGTTGATGAACCCTCTGCAGAGATTAGGGTCACCGTCGTATCTAAGTGGCAAAGGTGCAGAAGCCGTTAACCCTTTGACTGCGGCCCTTAGGGCCTTGTATCATTCTCCATTGTAAGACTTGGCGAGACCACAGGACTAGAACCAGACTTGTCAACAAGTACAGTGCGTTCAAGGATAGTTTGGACTGCAACCGCCAATTGGTCCAAACGTTGCTTATGCATATCCATCCTCCAATGGATATTCTGTGCATTACCATCACTCTTGTTGTCTGAGGTCATGGCCCTTTCGTACTGTCACGGTTTGTTAAGACTCTCAGATGTAAGGTTAGGTAAAAAACACAACTTTATTGAAAAGTTTAAAATAATCCCATAGGGTTTTATACACATACAAACAATACATAGAATAGGCAGACGATAATGACAATAGCAATACAGGTTCTACCGGCCTTGCCAATATACTGGGCAAGGCAACCTGGGCGAATCTAGAACAGGTGGCTCTACTGGCCCTGCCAATATACCGGGCAGGGCAGCCTGACGGAATACCAGAGTAGTAGGCTCTACCGGCCTTGCCAGTACCGGGTAAGGCAACCTTAAGATGGAATAGTAAACGGTTCTACCGGCCTTACCAATATACCGGGCAAGGCAGCCTGAGGGAATACCAATGTAGTAGGCTCTACCGGCCCTGCCAATACCGGGTAAGGCAACCTTAAGATGGAATAGTGAATGGTTCTACCGGCCTTACCAATATACCGGGCAAGGCAGCCCAAAGAGAAGGTGACCACCACAATGACCTTAGTGACTGTTAGATGGCAATGACAGTATAGGAGAATCAATAGCGGCTACCAGGTCAAGTGATTTCACTGTAGTCTGAAACTCTAGAACCCGTGTACTGTAGGAATCATCTGCAGTAAGTCAAAGCGCAAAACAAAACAAAAAACCAGAGAGAGATAAAATCCAAACTAAGTGTAGTATTTTAATAAACATATACCAAGTATAAAAAACAAGTATTGCACTCACATTTAGCCCCTCTTGGGCTTGATGCATATAAGAGGTCCCACCTCTACTAGCCTTCGAACTGCGTCCCAAAACAGTCTCCTTGGTCCAGCCTCCATCTTTAAAAGATGGTTGTAGGTAGAACTTTTCTCCGATGGGTCAGATGGAGGCTGGACCAAGGAGACTGTTTTGGGACGCAGTTCGAAGGCTAGTAGAGGTGGGACCTCTTATATGCATCAAGCCCAAGAGGGGCTAAATGTGAGTGCAATACTTGTTTTTTATACTTGGTATATGTTTATTAAAATACTACACTTAGTTTGGATTTTATCTCTCTCTGGTTTTTTGTTTTGTTTTGCGCTTTGACTTACTGCAGATTGTTCCATTGGGTGTACAAGGACACCAAACGTTATAGAAGCATCAAACTAATAACAGAGAGACTTGAAATTCATTCATCTTCATCTTCATCATCTTCATTCATCATCATCCTTTATCATTTTCATTATTGGCATTTTATCATCCTCATCACTTTCTCATTTCATTCTCATCTATGTGACTTCATTTGCAATTTGCAGACTTGGGATTAGTGTCCGGAGAGACTTACATTATATTATTATTATTATTATTATTATTATTATTATATTATTCACATATATTTGTGACCTTGTATCATCATTTCATATTTTCTGATTTCCGGTACCATCTGATATACTGCTGCATATCTGTGACTGACATACGCACTTAGATCTTTATTTTTGACTTTTTTAGTTAGTTTTGCGCTAGCATTTTTTTCTATTACTGTAGGATTCATAGCTGTCTAGGACTGGACAGTTCACTCTGGACCATCAGGTACATGAGTGTAGAGACCTGGAGTAAATCAGCGCCCTTACGTTGGGAAACATCAAGCAAGATCTTGAGTAAACCCACAGGTCATGGAGCAAACCAATGCCCGCGCGTTTGTAACTAACAAACAGAGAAATGTCGCCATAAGGCAGTGGAGCGAACCAGCGTCCGCACGCTGGGGCCAACAGACTAGTAAAGTCAGCTACTGGGCTAAAGGAGCTAACCAGCATCTGCACGCTGGGACCAACACTACTGTAAATATGGCTGTAAGACCAAGGAGTAAACCAGCGCCCGCGCGCTGGAACCAACAGGCTAAGAAGTGTAGCCGCAAGGCTTAGTGGAGCTAACCAGCGTCCGCACGCTGGGAACAATAGTACGATGTATAGGCCTTCAGGCCAAGGAGTAAACCAGCGCCCGCACGCTGGAACCAACAGGCAGTGAAGTGAGCCACAAGGCTTAGTGGAGCAAACCAGCGCCCGCACGCTGGAACCAACAGGCAGCAAGGAGTAGCCGCAAGGCCAGTGGAGCGAACCAGCGTCCGCACGCTGGGAACCAGCAATGTAGTATATACGATCGTAAGGCCAAGGAGCAAATCAGCGCCCGCGCGCTGGGACCAACAAGTGAGAGTAGCCGCAAGGCTAAATGGAGCAAACCAGCGTCCGCACGCTGGGACCAACAGGTGTGAGAGTAGCCGCAAGGCTTAATAGAGCAAACCAGTGTCCGCATGCTGTGACCAACAGGTGTTAAGTGTAGCCGCAAGGCCAATGGAGCAAACCAGCGTCCGCACGCTGGGACCAACAGGTAGTAAATGTAGCCGCAAGGCTAGTGGAGCGAACCAGCGTCCGCACGCTGGGAACCAACAGGAGGAATGTCACCGAAGCGAGCGAGGAACAAAGTCGCCACAGATGCAAGAACTGGAAGCAGGAAACAACAGGAACCAGCAGAGAAGATCAACCGGATCAAGTACGGCAATGAAGACTGGCAGCAGGAACATCAGCTACTGACGAATACAACCGGAACCGGACTGGAACTGACATAGCAGGCAGGAACTCAGGAACAGGTCAACTCAGGAACTCAGGAACACAGCAACAGGCCCAATCAGCTACTGGAGCAAGGTGAAACAGGATGCTGTCAGAGACACCAAGAAAGGGCAACCAGAGGGTGCCCAGACTGAGTTTAAAAAGGCAATGTGAGGTGGGCTGAAGGCAGACAGCCAATGGGAGCCCCCTACAGGTGATAGACACTGGATTGCAGCAATCACGGGCACTGTGATACAACTCCCTACTTCTCTTCTGTACAGGTGGCAATGAGGGAGTGTACTGACTCATGCCTGCATTCAGAAGGGAGAAGCCTATCTCCCATAAAGGTGGCAACAAGACAGACTACTGACTCACGCCTGCAGTCAGTACACTAAAGTTTGCCAAAACCCCAGGTCTGTACCAGATAGGGTGTTCACTCTGTCAGGAGAGAACACAAAAGAATAGCTGGACAGAGCCCCGGGTCAGCACAAGATAGGATAGTCAAACAAGCCAGGGGCATGCACAGAGCGGGTAGTCAGCCAGACCACAGGTCTGCACCAGATAGGATGTCCACTCGTCCGGAGCCAACACAGAATAGATGGACAGAGCCCCAGGTCAGCACCAGATTGGGTAGTCAGACAAGCCAGGGTCATACACAGAGCGGCTAGTCAGACAGAGCCACAGGTCAGCACCAGGATGGATGGTCAGACAAGCCGGGTCATACACAGGATAACTGGAACAGGAACAAGCATAGAACTGCACAGGACAACAACATAAGTGTAACTGGATAAGGATCCAGTACCCATAAATACTCAGCCAGGAAGTAGGTAGGAGGAGACTAGCCAGGCCAACCTGCATAAGACGGAGGCCTGTGTCAATTATCCAGCCTCGCACCCGAAAATGACGCATCAAGCCGAGATGCGTCCAACAACAGTTTAAACAACCTATGACTTGCTACAAATGAAACCGTGGGGCTTTAGTTACATGTTTTTGGCCAAAGGCGTGGAAAGCCTTCCTGCCCCATCTAGACACCCCAGATTCAGGCAAATCCTTATTTGCCTACAATCTTTGAACATGTATATAGCATAATGCAATTAAAAAGCAGTGATACCTTTACTGTGAACAAAACTGTTGTGAGGGAAATGAGGGAGGGATTTATACCTTCCCTAATTCAGATATCTCCCTATGGGGAGCTACAAAGCAAGAGAAGAGGAGCCAAACCTCCCAAAATACAAACAAAAAATATAAAATATACAGGTTCCTGGCAAAATATATTTTATTAAGATTTCAATCCACTACAAATGTGTATAGTCACAATATTTTAGTTCATAGTAGAGGTATTTATACCTTCCAAAATTCAGATATCTCCCTATGGGGAGCTACAAAGCAAGAGAAGAGGAGCCAAAACCTCCCAAAATACAAACAAAAAATATAAAATATACAGGTTCCTGGCAAAATATATTTTATTAAGATTTCAATCCACTACAAATGTGTATAGTCACAATATTTTAGTTCATAGTAGAGGTAAGCCAATACATGTTCATAGATTGTAGGCAGATTGGGACTTGCCTGAATCTGGGGTGCCTTGATTAGGCAGGCAGGCAGGCTTTCCATGTCTTTGGCCAAAATATGTAACTAAAATCCCACTGTTTTATTTTTAGCAAGTGATAGATTTTTTTACTTGTAAAAGTCAGTATTTGATGTGAAGACTTTCCTTTTTATTTACTTTGTATATGTAGCTAAGATATAGTTCTTGCTTCATTTCTGACTATACACATATGTAGCTGGTTAATAAAAGCTGTTTTGAGCTCTCCAGGAACCTGTATGTTTTATATATTTAGTAGATATTTAGTACATATGCACAGTTATTAATTCAGGATGAATTCTACCTTGGGTATCCAAACTTTTGGTGTCCATAAACCCCAACTTGCCATTGGCTATTGCCATTGGATGATCTGGCTTGTGCCAGGGCTTTCAAAAGACCTGTTCATTAACAGAACAGTACACAGGACAAGGGGCCACCCGCTTAGACTTGAGGAAAGGAGATTTAATCTACAACAGCGGAGGGGTTTCTTTACGGTAAGGACAATAAAGGTATGGAATGCACTTCCGGAGGAGGTGGTGCTATCAAATACATTACATGCCTTTAAAAGGGGCCTGGATACTTATTTAAAAGAGCATAATATAGAGGGCTATGCACGTTAGTATTGGGATTAATATTTAGTTAGGGCTTGTTGATCCAGGGAGAAATCTGATTGCCATTTGGAGTCAGATGCCTTCTTTTGGGTCAGCGATGGTAAACAGGAATAGGAAAAGGGTTGAACTGGATGGACGCAAGTCTTTTTTCAACCTAAATTACTATGTAACTATGTAACTATGTAACTATGAAGCCAAGCTGGAAAGAAAGGAATGTTTGAGCCGTGCTGCATCAAGCTGATGTCTCACTCCAATGGTGAAACTTGGCCATAGGATTTGCATCCCCCCAGCACTCGGACAATACACAAGTATCAGCTGCAATGTGATAGCACAACTGACAAAAAAAGCAGCTTTAGAGAACCCTGAAGAGCAAATTGGCTATAATGAAATATTTGACTATTCTTTTAGTTTACTACTAGTTTTAAAGCCCATATACACGACCAGCACTGGCGGCGCTGCAGTCACGCGCAGTACTGACTGCCCGAATGTGCCGCTGCTGATTCCGGTGCGCAGACAGGACTCCGGTCTGAATTCGGAGCGCCCCACTCCTTATCAGCCACGGAGCAGGCAGTCTGTACTGCGCATGACTGCAGAGCGCGCAGCCTTCTCTACTGTGCCTTATGGCTTCTGACAAACATACTTAGTGAATGCTAATATAGTATGGGCCATGATGTTCCTTCATGTTAAAGGAATAGTTACCCATCATTTTGATTTAAATGTTCTGCACGTGCCTATACATTTTATAATTTACTTTTTTTTTTAATTTTACATTTACGTTTATATCTTTCTAGTGATTTACCTGGATCTGTTTCCAGAGAGTTTTCTGCAGTGTTACACTCTCCCTAAACACTGAGGGCTAGATTTAAAGGCAGCCGTTAAACCAGCCGCTAAGTGAAAAAGGCACATCGCTCGCAAATAATACAGGAGTTACGGCAGATTCAATAGCTACTCTACGAGAATAGCTATCGAGCGTAGGCACACAAAAAACACGTAACACAAAAGCCGTTGTCACTCATGTTAATGCACAACGGGCGGCCAAATCACACGATAACTGCGCTCAAAACAACATCTAACATAACGGCTGCCGTTGTCTAGCAACCATGATTGATACAAAAACAAATTCAAACACACAGCCAATCACAAAGCCCCAATGTATCAAATAACTTCAAATACACCTATATATACCCAAAAATAACCGTCACACACTGTCTGTTATCGAGTTCTTCAGAGCCAGATATCAGGACCCAGGAGCGGAGGATAGTGATCAGAGAGAGGGAGACAGGCGCGTTCATTGGAGGTAGAGGAGTTTTGCAGTTTGGAGAGAGGAGAGAGGTGCACTAAATATACACATATCACACTTTTGCACATATCACATACACACATACAAACACAAACACATACACATACATACACATAGTCCTTTTATTTTATAACACCTTAAACATTTTACTTTTTATTTTGACAGTGTGAATCTGTGAGTGAAAGTGTGTGACAGAGAGTGAGTGGATCGAGTGTGTCTGCGAGGGCCTGTGGGAGTGCCTGGGTGTGACTGGGTGAGTGATGGCCAGGAGAGGAGGACAGGAGAGAGGGATGGGGAGAGTAGTGGAGGAGGAGGAAGCTCAGGAGGGGATCCCTCAGCAGAGCAGGGGTGGGAGAGGGAGATCCGCAGGGCAGAGGGGGACCCGGCCCACAAGGGCAGGCACACAAAGAAGAGGGACAGAACCTGCAGTGGGACGAGGGGTAGTTCCTGGGGACCACCACACACAGGCAGGGTCAGACCAGGCAGGGCCCTCCGGCTCTGAATCCTCCCATGCCGGAGCTGATGAGGGCAGGATCAGGGATCCCAGATATACTGAGGAGGAGAACACGGCTCTCGTGGAAGCTGTCCTGGAGAGGCAGAGTGTTCTCCACCTGACGGCAAAGGTCCCTGGCCTGGCAGCGAGGAGGAAGGCAGCCTGGAATCAGATCTGCAGCCGGGTGAACGTGGTGGCTACATGCAGGCGGGACATGGAGTCTGTGAAGAAGAGATGGGGCGACTGCCGGAAGGTGGTCAAGAACAAGATGTCTGACATGGCCAAGCAAGCCCGAGGCACCGGAGGTGGCCCATCTGTGCCCATCACATTCTGCGGCTGGGAGGAGATGGTGCGGCAGAACATGTCCCCGACCATGATCGAGGGGGTCGTGGGAGGAACCGACACTGGGGATGAGAGGAGCCTCCACACTACCGGTAAGTACAACACTACATAGCCACACACTACAGCAACCAACACAAGCTGCACACACAGTCACACCTCAACACATGTCCATCACTCAGCCATACAACTGCACCAACACAGCACCATGAGGGTTAAAAAAAGGACACAACACCTGGACAAATGGCAACGTCCAACTTGGGACAAACCTGTCAAAGTCCTACTTCAACCCTCCTGTCACTGTGCTCATTACACACAATACACAAACCATCATGTTCAAAATGTCGACTGTCATAGATCATCACTGTTCACACACAATGTCACCCATGTCCCAACCCCCACCCTAACCGCTTGAGTGCTAGAGGGATCATCAATGCATCGATCAACAATGCATTGGCAACCCCTCTGGGACTCAAGGGGTTAACCTTACAACAAACAAGTCAATAGGACAACGATCATATGCTACACAGGGGACATTCACTAAGTGGTGACAAACAGATGGTGGACACAAAGTAACCCTCACACAACCTTACTTCACCAGTACCAGTGTTAGTCCATGGAGAATATGCCAAAACAAGAATCAAGTTCATAGGGTCCCATTGTACAGACTCCATGGAAAACACTGGAAATGGGGAAAGGAGATCACTGGAGAAGTCAACATCATGTTCACTTCATCAGTTCTACATCACCGCTTACTGAATCACAAAAAGGGGGCATCAGGTCACACATGACAGTGTCACACAGAATAAATGCTTGTAGGTGCAACACACAGGCCGAAAACTATTTTACACAATTCAAGCTTGAAAAAGTAGACAATGGTGTTGTGGCTGCAATCATTTACTCTGACTTGAAATTACAAATCCCATATCTGATTCCCACATGGATCCACAGGGGTGCTGATGCCATGGATGGATTGTACACCAGCATCTCTATGCAGGATACACATGGGAAACAAATAGCAAACATTGTACCTTGGTCACCAACCAGGCCATGACTGATGGATATCTAGGACTGAGTACGGTTGCCTCACACAGAAGGATGGATGGGCTCATACACAAAGAAAAACAGGCCTCAATCAAAGATATCCCTCACTACTGGCTGGATTGTTGCCCTTAGGATTCAAATGTTACTAAATATGTTCCAACATGATGTGAACACAGAGATCACTTCACTGGATATGATTGCCTTACTGGCCAGATATGTGCATCCATCACAAATCAACCTACATTGCTACCATCCAAATACACATACATAGTATATCACACTCTACGTAGATGGGATATACAAGGTATGTTCACATCCATCATATCAATACAATGTCTTGTTGGATGGGTGCACATATATAGCCAGTAAGGCAATCACACCTAATGAAATGCTCTCTGGCATCACATCTTGGAAGGATATTACTGTATCCATATGAAGGGTACATATCCACATACATATATGACCATTTCTACTTGTGTGTCACTGTAATGGGATAGCAATGGGTAATGTCATCATGATGTCATATCATTGCCATCGTTAAAAGATGTGTCTTGATCTAAGTCCCATCCCTCCAACACTCATGGTTATACAGATATTGCTCTATGTGACAGGTGAAGATATCCATAATTTGACCACACGGAGGCTCTTCAGCAGAGCCAAAGTCGCAACATATCGAGAGAAATACCTCTTTGGAATGGTCCACAGAGTGTGCTTGTAAACCATGCACACCCTGTACACCATTCCAATTAAGTATTGTTCTCTAAATGGGGCGATTTTGGCTCTGCTGAAAAGCCCTCGTGTGGACAAATGACTGAAATCTCCATCTGTCACATAGAGCAATATCTGAACAACCATGAGGGTAGGAGGGATAGGACTAACAGAGAACAACATCTGTTCCCACAATGTCTACAATCTGACATCAAGGTGGACTTAACCTGTGCCATCCCCCTGGAGGGATAGCCATCCCTACAAGTTGTGAAGACAAATATATGTTGTTGGATTCCCCCCCCCCCAGCTAAACAATGGTATTCCTACTGCTGAAAGGTGTGTTGATTCAAAAGGTATCACAGCTCAGACATGGATATGTCAGGGGCAATATCCCAGTGGCCTGATATTGTACAGTGGTGCTGTTACTACACAATCATATGGACAGCTCTGGTACAGGGACCAGATATCTACATGGGAGGGTGTAGCAACAGCCCCACTGTACTATTTCTGGACACTGTGATATTGCACCTCTAAATGAAACCTTCACCCGTAATAACTCAAACAACACCTTTCAGCAGTGGGAGTACCCTTGTTTACCCAGGGGGATTAACACAAACACATATATTTTTCTTCAACACATATCAAAGTATAACTGTCTCCACAAACATATGGCAAAGGTCACTAATCACAACATCTTCTTCCTCCACACAGCTTACGTCCGTCAAGCCCAGCGGGAGACAGTGGAGGAGGCTATGTCACCCCCCAGTGAGGAGGACACAGAGGAGGGGACCAGCCAGTGGTCACCTTACCCACCATCACCATCCCCTCCAACACAGGCTGCACCACCACCTACTGCACCCCTTCAAGCTGCACCACCACAGGCTGCACCACCCCTTCAAGCTGCACCACCACAGGCTGCACCACCCCTTCAAGCTGTACCACCACGGGCTGCACCATCCCTTCAAGCTGCACCACCACAGGCTGCACCACCCCTTCAAGCTGCACCACCACAGGCTGCACCACCCCTTCAAGCTGCACCTCCCCAGTACAGTGGCTGGATGCCACAGGAGGAGAGGTGGACATATCCATCCACCTCCACCAGCTACTACCCTCCATCGGCAGCACCACCACCACCAGGGAGACAGTGGCCACCAACCAATATGGGCCATATTCCTCACACATCAACCCACCCTCCTGGATGGCTCCACAACATGCCCCAAGGTATGATCCCAGGTGGGGTCCCAGCACCTATCAATGGCCACCATATGAGCCTTGGCCACTGGACTACCCACACCTGGGCCTGATTGGTGAGCCCCAGCGCCCCCTACCCAGGGACATTTTCACACCTCCACCAGCACACATATCTTTGGGCAGCTCTGCATCACTTGATGTGGTGGGCATATGCCCATCATCTGCACCAGCCACTCCAACAGCAGCCACAGCACCCTCAACAGCAGCAGAGGAGGAAAGAGCACCCTCAACAGCAGCAGAGGAAACAGCAGCACCAGGGACACCGGGCACATCCACCTCCAGCACCGCACGCCTCACAGGCATGGAGGCGGAGTGTATGGCCCTTCAAAGAAGACTACTCCGGTCAAGCAGAAGTACAGACAGCAACATCACCAGGAGCAGGAGGCAATCCAGGAGGAACATTGCCCGATTGAAGACCAGAATCCAAGCCCTGGAGTCGGAGGTGGCCAGGGGGAACACACTACTCCACCAGCTCAGGACTGGTCTCATGGACATGTTGACACAGGTCCTTGTGGAGTTAAGGGAGATCAACCGCAGAGAGAACCTGAGGATGGAGAGGGCGAACTTGCGTTCCACCGAGGGGTCTACTGCAATCACCACCCCCTCCAGTGTTACCCCTGAATCGACACCTAGGGGGCAGAGGGTTACCAGGAGATCCACAAGAGCATCCAGCTCTGGCACCCAGGCTAAGGCCCCCCACCCAAAGAAGAAAAAATGAAAGGCCCAACCTGTTAAGTTTCCCCTCAATAAAGAAACATTTTTTTTTTATTCCAGTCTGATCTGTTGTGTCTTCAGTTATGGATTGGGTGGCAGGGTTGTCTCCAATGCATTGCCATACAATGCAGTGAACACAACCTCTGCCTGGGTGAAATGTTTGTGGGATGCTACAGCATGGGTTCACACACACACACACACACACACACACACCGTTGTACAAATTCAACTGGAAATACATCCCTGGAGCCATATAACACCACTGTGTTATATGGCGATGTTGTGTGTTGAATTTGAACAACAAAACATACCCCTTAGCACAAGAAATGGTACAACATTGAACATTTGTCTACATCATATGTTGTGTTTAACCCTTTGAGTGCCAGAGTGGTAGGCAACGCATTGCAAAGAAATGCGTTGGGGACCACTCTTGCACTCAGTGGGTTAATGGGATAACCAGACAAACAGCTCTGTGACTTAGCAGGGACATTACAAGCAGGACAGATAAATGGGACATGTATCCATATTGTCTTGGATTCACACACTCATTGTGCAACTGACTTACTGGGGAAGCCAATGTTTTTAACCTAGGATTTCAATGTGTAGCACACACATTGATATTCTGGGGTGAGCATTGGGGTCTCCAGTAAGTTGAGTTGCTGTTTCCCTAAGGGTGTAACAGACTTCAACAGTGATAACACATGTCCACTTAGTCTGGTTGTTCGTTGATATAGCCCATGTACTGAGATGTCAAAGTGGAGCAAAATCTCAGAACATGGATTATACTGAGCAATACAGATACTGTGGACAGCTATTCACTGTGGAAGTATGTCCCCTGTATCACCTCTTTATCACTCCCACTACACATTGGTGCATCACTGCCACCATCATCTGTTTGCATGGATACATCACAGAGTCCACTCACTGGCAAACAAGTGGTGGACTCCTGTGATGTGGGTGATGCCTTTCCATGTATGGGGGATACTCTACCCTGGGTGTGGTTACGCATTGACAAATGTGTTCTCAAATATATCCTCCTACAGACACAGATAGAATGGTGATGGTTCATCTTTATTGTGTCTCAAAGTACATTAGAATGTGCATGTGTTTTCTGTGTGTATTGCCTATATGCATTGAACACCTGTATGAGAACACTAAATGTACTTTGAAACTAAATCGTACTACTTCAGTAACACTGCTGCCCTGCTCATGTGTTGTCCACAAGGTTTGACAACTCTGTAGCTGAGCATCCTAACTGTACAGGTTATAACACTCAAGAATTAGTGTTTTCTGTGTCTATATGAGAATGTTCCAGTAGAGGTTTGTGTGAACCTCAGGTCAAACTTTGCATCACCAACAACATCACCATAAACAGCAAGGGGTGATCTTCATGAAGTTGTTGTCAAGACATCAATCCAGTCACATGGAAGATCTTCAGTTCAAGGATGGATCATGTTACGGATGCCTGTGGGAGAAGAGGACAGGATTTGGAGCAGTAGACCTGAACTGATCATCAAGTAACAACAATTTAGTCTTTTTAATCCCTTCAATTTTCACAGTTACCGGTGAGTACACAAACCATTGCTTGACAATGTGTTCTGTACTCAACTGTAACCAATTCTGTGGGGAACTAAGGACATGTGCACCAGCCCTATGGATATGTGCCCCTGACATGTATACACACATTAACAAGTGTTCTGAGAGCTCCATGGAAGTAATGACATTGTGCTGCCACTGTGAAAGTGACAGTGGCAGCCCAATGTCATTCGTTCCATGGAACTGTTAGGACATATTTGTTGATGTGTGTATTCATGTCAGGGGCACATATGTCTGAACACTCACAGGTCAGCATGGAGTCCCTGGTAATCTGATCTACGTCTCATGACCTCTACATTGTGTGACAATACCACTGTACATCCACCCCTCTGCTGCTCTTCTCAGCTCTAGCACAGTACAGGTCCCATATTGAATCTAATATCCCTTTAACCCCTGATGTGCCTGAGTATTATCCAATGCATATCATTAGATAATACTCTTTCGCTACTGGGCTAGCATGGTTGTTCAGGCTATAATCATGGCATATCCAGTTAGTTGCTGTCAATCAAGCCGTGTAAGGTGATGAACATGGGTAATATGTTGTACCTTGTTTCTCCTGGGGGTGTGCGTGATATCCTTGGGGTCTGTATGTCAACGTGGAGAGTGGAATGGAGGATGGTTTTTGAGTCCACACACACAATTTGCCACGTCCACTGCCAGTGCAGTGCTGTGTCACTGTTCCTGTGGGGTGAGACAGAACAAAATGTGCAGTGTGGTTAGTGTCACAGGACTGATGGGGGACTTGCATGAATTGTTTGCATGCGTGTGTTATACTCACAGGTGAAGTGTTCCGTGATGAGCCAGTGTCTGATCTGTGCCCCTCTCATGGTCTCCTCCACATGCCCGATGTCCATGGCCACTTCCTGTATGGGGGGGTCTGGGATGTGCTCCAGCAGCCTGGTGTCCACTACAATGTTGTGCAGTATTGCGCACGCCACAATGATGTCACACACCTTAGCCGGTGCATACTGCAGTGCTCCCCCAGAGTGGTCCAGACATCGGAATCTTGACTTGAGGAGCCCAAATGTTCGCTCAATGGCATTCCTCGTTCTGGCATGAGCCTGGTTGTACCTTTCCTGGGCATGTGTTTGGGGATTGGCCAGAGGGGTCAGAAGCCAGGACTTGCATCCATAGCCAGCATCACCTGTATAATGTGAGTGACATGGTGAGACAGGGAGCACATGTTGTGTGAATGATGTTTTGTGTGGTGGACGTAGTAGCTGTGGGTCAGGTGCATGCTGAGCAGCGTGGTGTGTACGCCTGTGTATGTGGTGTGATTTTGTTTTGTGAACTCACCCACTAGCCATCCCCCTGTAAAGGTTAAATTCTCAAAATCTCTGTGGACTGAGGAGTTTTGTAGAATGTATGTATCATGTGAGCTGCCAGGATATTTTGCACAGACATTCATGATCCTCATGTTGCTGTCACACACCATCTGCACGTTGATGGAGTGGAAGTTCTTCCTGTTGATGAATAGCTGTGTGTCACGTGCTGGGGCCTTAATCCGGAAAATGTATATAGCTACTGGCCTTGCTTTTGAGGGCTGGCAGGACCTGGGCCAGCACTCTGGAGAATGTGGCCTGTGACATGCCAGATGCGTAACCCTCAGTGGACTGGAAGGCCCCGCTTGCCATGAAGTGTATGGTACAGAGTAGTTTCTGCAGGCCAGTTAGGGCATGGTTGTGGATGTAGATGGGATCCACCTGCTCCTTGATGACCTCATACAAGGCAATGATGCTGTCAGGCCTCAACCTGTAGCGATCAATGACCTCGTCATCAGTCATTCCAAAGAGGGTGACCCTTGGGCGGTATACCCTGGGCCTTGGTGGTCGTCTATACATCCTCTGCCCTCCAGGTGGGGTTGGACTCCTGTGTGGCTGCTGAGCCAGAGCCTCCTCACTTGCAACAGGTGAAGGCTGTTGATGAGGCGTGCTTGGAGGTTGCTGATGTTCCCTAGCTCTCTCCCTTGCACGCCTTCTCCGCAGTCTTCGCAACAGTATGTAACCCAACATACTGTTTGCTCTCTCTATCTGTCTCTATCTGTCTCTCTCTCTCTCTCTCTCTCTCTCTCACTCCCTGAGTGGAAAACAGGACACAAGTGAGTGTGTTGAGTTGTCCCTTTAAGTATGTGATTGGGCGTTGTGTAGGTGTGGTGATGAGGTGAGTGCTGACCAATGGTGAGTTGTTTTTGTCCAGGTAAGTGTTTGCAGGTGTGTGTGTGTGTGTTATAAGATGTGGTGTGTTGTGCTTGTTCTGTGTGTGCCATTTGCGGGTTTGCAGTTGTGGGGTGCAGGTCGCGTGTTGATGTTGCCCAGGTGAGCTTATATTTGCAGGTGTCCTCTTTGTGTGATAACCCCCATTGTTCCGTGCCATGTTGTGCTGGTGTTTTTGTGTGTGTCGTTGTCCCTGTGGTGTTGGTAGTTGTTGTGTGTGGAGTGATTTGTGCTGTGTGTGCATGTTTTTGTGTTGTTTTGGCATTGCACGGGTTAATTTTCCCATTTACATGGTTGTGCGGTAAGCATTTTGTGTATTTTCCTATGTAACGGGTGTTTTGTTTTGGCCGTTAAGTGTCTAACGTGTGAGAAAAGTGGGTCTTAACTTTTAGCCGTTAGGTGTGTCTTTTTTTCAGCCATTATCAGTACCGCAAGCCTTTGAATAGCTCTGGGGTATGTTGTTCCATGCGTCTGAATGCACGTAAGTGTATCGGCCGTAAGGATTCTGCAACTGCCGTTAGCTGTTCTTTAAACGGATCTTTGAATTGCAACATGACTCTTAACGCACCCGTTAGTGATTTTTTTTACTAACGGCTGCCTTTAAATCGAGCCCTGAATGTTCTGTGTGCTTTCTCTTTTACATTGTTTCTTTTTTCATTGCATCATTAGACCTGGTTTCATGTTCCCTGACAGAATTCTCCCTGTAAATAGATTGTGGTAGCTCCAGTGAGGACATAAAAGTGAAATGAAAATATATCGGCAACTGAAAAATAAAGTCAAAATAAAGGGTTGCTATTCCATGAAATACTAATCTCCAGCCAACAGAGAACAATGTACTATGTACTTCATTCATGTTAAGTACAAAACTACAACCAATAGATGGCAACGTGCTATGTGCTTGTCATTTTAAATAGGAAATTTATGCCATTATCCAGTTTATGGCAATGTGCTGTGTGAGGCTAAATAGAAATATGAAACCAATAGTTGGCAGCATACTGTGATTCCTAGGTATTAAATACTAATCTCCAGCCAAAAAGATGGCAAAGTGATTCCTACAATGTTAACCCTTTGAGTGCTAGAGAGGTACGCAACACACTGCAATGCATTGCATATCCCTCTGGCACTCAGTGGGTTAAAGGCTAATCTCAACTAATAGATGGCAATGAGAATTTTCTTTGTTCATGTTAATCCTTTGAGTGCCAGAGGGGTACGCAACACATTGTAATCGTAAACAATATAGGGCAAAATTCTGTGCTTCCTACAATACTAAAGTGGAACTATCACCTCATAATTATTCATATAGCGATAAGGTTAGAAATAGTAGTATTATCCAGCATAAGTACAGCGTTATAAGAAATCCGACTTGATCTGAGACAGGCTTCTTGCTGTAGAGGCATCTGCTCCATCAATCCCTTCCTGTTACCTTAAGGTACAATGCAACACCTCCCAGAGGAGACCGGGACTGACAGAGCATCACAGATGTCTCTAAGGCAAGATGTCTGTGTTGATGCCTGCCTGTTCGTCTAGATTAAGTAGGATTTCTTAATAACACTGTACTTATGCTGGATAATACTAAAATTTCTATGCTTATAGCTATATTAACCCCTTAGTGACGGCCGCGTGCAGACGCGGCCGTCACTTAACGTCCGTCTAACTTTTTTTTTTTTTTTTCTAAAAGAATCCGGCGTCCCCAAACGGCGTGCAGCCGCGCGGGGAGCCGGATTTCCGGGACGTACATGTACGTCCTCTGTCACTAAGTGACAGCCACACAGGACGTACATGTACGTCCTGTGTCGCGAAGGGGTTAAAGGGATAGTAAAGTCCCAAAAAAACAATGTTCTAAATCGTAGCTGCACTAAAACCACACTTAAGGCACGTCATCCTTTCTCTCAAACCGTTATGGTTTGAGAGAAATAAGAAAATAAATCCTCCGTTCCCTCCCCTTTCTGCCTGACGAGCTGTAAAGCTGTCAGACGCAGAATCCGGTCACCTGACTGTAGGCGGCTCTTCAGGAGAGCTGTCATCTAGATATCTAAGTATAATTACTTCATCGGTATGGTCTACAACGTGTGCCTGGCTTGCAAGCACACGTTGTGGACCATTCCGATGAGGTAATTATACTTAGACTAGTTGAACAGCCCGTTACACGGGCCACAGTGCCTCTGGCAGCTGGTCGCGGGGCAGTCACGCGCAGTAGAGACTGCCTGCGCCACTGCTGATACAGAGCTGGATGCTCCTTCGGAGCGCCCAGCTCTGTATCAGCCGCGGCGCGGGCAGTCTGTACTGCGCATGACTGCCGCACGCGCAGCAGTGTGTACTGCGCATGTCGGGCGTTACACACAACTTAGCAAATTATTATATAGGATATCTAGATGACAGCTCTCCTGAAGAGCCGCCGTCTGGTCCCGGAAGCAGTATTTCATGACGTCCGCTGTACAGCGGACACATGAGAAGGGGGAGGGAGCGGAGGTCTTTATTTTATTACATCTTTCAAACCATAACAGTCTGAGAGAAGGGATTAAGTACATTATATGTTTTTTAGTGCAGCTACGATTTAGAATATAGTTTTTTTGGGACTTTACTATCCCTTTAATAACATGTAGTGGAAAAACCTATGTACACTGGCCAAAGTGCGCAGTCGTGTGCAGTAGAGACTGTCCGAATGCACAGAATGCTGGGAGGTGTAGTTCTGCAGTAGTACATCTGCCGTGTAGCGTTCTGTGCTTTCGTGCAGTTTCTACTGCGCATGACTGCATCAGACAAACATACATGCCTTTTATATTATAGGATTATGGAGGGCTTTATTTTGAGTCATAATTCCGCTTTAAATACTAATCTCAATGAGTTTTGTTGCGCATTCATGTTAATTACTAATTGCCAACCAACAGATGGCAGTGTGCTATGTACTTAATTCATACTAAATATAAAACTACAACCAACAGATGACAATGTGCTTTGTACTTCAGTCATTTGAAATAGGAAATCACACTCAATTGAAGGCAACATGCTAAGTGCTAATTCATGGTAAACAAAATATGAAACCAATAGGTGGCAGCATGCTGTGCTTTCTACAATGTTAAATAATCAACTCAACTAATAGATGACAATGATAATTGTTTTGTTCATGTTAAAATACTACCAACCATAATCTTAACCTATAGATGGCAATGTACTTTGTTGTTTATTTATGTTAATTACTAATCTCCAACCAAAAGATGGCAATGTTCCAGCTTCCTACATCAATGTTAAATACTAATCTCAACCAATAGATGGCAATGTGAATTGTTCTTCTTTTATGTAAGATGCCAATCATAACCAATAGATGGCAATGTGCTATGTTTAAAAAAATCTACCTGTATCAGATAGGAATAATACACTTTTGTAATAAATATATCACACAAAATATGTTGATGTAGCAGCTATTCTGTAGCAAACCAATCGCACCATAGGGAACAAATAAAGTCCCAAATGTGCATTGATTTAAATGTGGATTTTAGCTCCCTGAATGCTAGAGAGGTCTAAAAGCCCTATTTAAATAGTTTTTATTTCTCTCCATGGTGTAGTTGGTGTGCTCCACATTTCACAATTTCTTTTTAGTACATTTCCCAAAGTGATGCCAAGCTGATACCTTTCTATACTAAAACAACATATAATTCTCTATCTTTAAAGACAAGGAAAGCTGATATTATATTAGAACAGATTCCAGAACATCTTTTGGTCCACTTTTTGGACTTTTCTGCTATCACATTGTATGTGACGCGCATATATTTTATCAGTCGCCAGCTGAATTCTGAAGTGTGATAAAAACACCATAGACACTAAAGCAAACATCTCGGACTTGGAGAAAAATGGTTATGGCCTCCATCACATTAAATTAGGAGACAAGTTACCATCTGAATTTTGCAAATGAATTGCAATTTTTTTGTTTTTGCATTTGGCACCTCCAGCCAGCTGAGGACCAATACACCTCTATAGGAGGCAATGCAGCCTAGATGCATACACAAAAGGCCTTATTGAATTGAATAGAGGCTTAAAGCCTTCAGTACTTGCACACGTCTCCATCCTTCAAGGTGTTAAAGGAAGCACTGAAATCAAGGGGAAGTATAGATATATAAAAAATACAATACAAACATCTGCTGAACAACTGTGTACTCTCATTCAGACTTTGGAATCATGCACAAAACATTTTAAAAAGTCAAATATAACACCTTATCACAAATAAAATAATTTACACTAACCAGAACTTTTACAAATGAACATCTTCCACATATACCAAAAAATGTGAACCAGTGAGAAACTACAAAGGCACAGTAGTCAACTGATAAAATTAAACGTCGCTTGAAAACTCACATTTGGGCACCGAGTTGCTGTGTTGTTAACAAAAATTGGCAGTTCTATTCCTTAGCACATATATCTTATTTCTAATTCAGTGGGTAGTTTGCTGTGGGTTCTTCAGCTGTTGGGCCCTACAATGTACAACCAGCCATTGTCACAATGGCAGTGTTTGGTGTCATAGGTCCCAACAGCTAAAAGTACACAAGGCTGATTTACCCTGATTTAGGAATGTGCTATATGTACTAAGGGTTTACCAGCTGTTGGGGCCCCAGCTAGCCAATGCCTACAACATGGACATCATACAGCTGACTCATCTCTGTTGGGCCTCTCCCACATATGGCGCATTTCCAAGTGAGTGTGTGTGGGGGGGGTGAGGGTAAGCCTTGGGCTTCCCCACTGTCAAGGCCCGCAACTCCCAGCACCATCTGCAATGCAATCTTTAGCTGGGTGACATACTTCCCAACAGCTGGATGGCCCAAGTTTGAATACACCCTGACATGGACCCTTGGCTTATTCCTGGGTGTAGTCAGGGCATAGTCAGCCATTGGATATTAGAGGATGCTAATAAAATGTATGCCACAAGAGCTGGAAAGCCTGTGATTGAATACACCCTGTGTGGGTCAGCATATAAGGACTATTCCTGAGTCAGAGTTTCTTCAGCCTTGGTTCCCATCATTTCCTGCTAGGTACTGGCTAGCTGGGATGTGGGTCACAGCATCAAGGGAACCCAAGGTTGAATTTACCCTTCATTAAGGGTATGTTCTAAGGGTCCAATACAAGGTTATTGAACCTTGGACTTTGCAGATGTTGTGGCTTCCAGCTCCCAGCATCCCCTAATAGCCACTGGCTAGTTGGGAGTCTTGGACATGAACAGCTGGGAAACTCAAGGTTGAATTTACCCTTATTCAAGAACTGACCATATGTACCAAGAGCCCAATATAGGGTGTAGGCAGCTGCTGGCTTTCCAGCTGTTGTGGCATGCAACACCCATCTAGTCACAGGCTATCAGGGGATGTGAGGAGTATGGACCCCATCAGCAGTGATGCCCAAACCTGATTCTCCCCTAATTTTTTTAATAGGCCATATGTAATAAGGGCCCAAAACAGGGTGCATTCAAGTGTGTGCGCTGCATTTTTTAGGGCCCATCACTCTCAGCATCCCCAATTAGCCGCTGTGTAGCTGGGGACTGCTGAGGGTCATAGATTCTAACAGGTGAACAGCCCACAGCTGACTATACCCTGTGTTAGGCCTTAGTAAATATGGCCAATTCCTTAGGGTGAATTCAACCTTGGCTGCTGTGGTTATCCCACATCCACAATTAACCAATACCTAGCAGGGAATGATGTTGTAGGGCTCAAAAGGTAGGTAACACAAAGTTAAAGAAATCAAGATTTTGAATTTATCTTGTACCAAGGGCCAGCGTCAGATTATATTTAACCCTGGGCTCTCCGGAAGATATAGGAAGATAAGGAGATATGTAGGAAGATATGACTACCAGCTAGCCAGTGCTTAACAGGGAATGCTGGTAGATGTAGGCTTCAAAAGATTTATTCTCTCCTGACTCTGGAATAGGCTATATATACTAACAGCCCAATACAGGATGTATGCAACCATGGGCTCTACAGCTGTTGTGGAATCCACCTCCCAGCATCCCTACTAATCATTGGCTAGTTGGGAGTAATGGGAACCAACAGCTGCAAAGCCCACAGCTGACTACACTCTGTATGGGCCCATTGTACATGTGGACAATTCCTTAGGCATGGTGGATTCATCCTCACTTGTTGTAGCCTACAACTCCACACATCCCCAGTACCTAGTAGTTGGGGAGCACAAGGCTGATCCCTTCTCTGACTTCTGAATGGGCCATATGTACTAAGGGCCCTATAAAGGGTGTATTCTAACGTGGGCATTTCAGCTGATTGGGAATGCTGGGGTTTGTAGGCACATATGGCCTATTTCAAAGTCAATGGCAGACATAAGCCATCATTGCTGAAAATTGACCCTAGAATGATACAGGTCTCCAAATCAATGAAAAATAAAGCATTAAAAATTGCTCTAATATTACAGGGATTGAAATACACATTTATAGCAACACCAAGTACAAACATAACATATTAAATCAACATTATGAAAAGGACAGCAAAATATATACTTTGAAAGTTAACTTTATCTTCCAGTGATCATTATTTTTAACAGGCATGTAAGCCTTGGTGTGAACATACAAAGAAGGAAAGTGCAAGGAGAGCTGTACTGTAGATTTAAACATATTACTGAAAATCATAGCAAACTGATACTCACTCAGTGTATCTCACCAGCACCTATGTATGGTAACCGGTATGAGGGCATACAAGGATTTTGGATGCTGATTCTCCCTGTTAGGAAATCACTGTATAATGCATCTGAAGTCCGTTGAAATTCTTTCATTGTGTATTGGAAAAAATTCTAAACAGAAAAAAATATATAGCAGCAGCAGACCAGTCAAATACAACAAAGTAAAGTTTATTATTAAAAGTTGTTATTGCTTCACAATCATTTGCGTACCTCTTTTGCACTCAAATTGGTCTCCAATATCTGCGATATTAAAATGACATATATATATATATAATACAAAGCAATCAAAAGACTGATGTAAGAAAAGTCATAATATAAGATATATATAACAAATACATACAGGCTAATAGCCCAAAATAGTCCATTACTATAAAGTGGGTTCACTATCAAAATGTCTCCATCATTTTTGTGACTAACCCTGAAGCATATTAAATATGTTGCCATGTTGAAAATGGCGAAATACAACGTTGCATGTATTTATTTCACCCGCATGACAAGAGCGACATGCCTAACAAAGCGGGGAAAAGGCGAATGCCTTAAAGGGGAACCATCCCCTCTATACAAGTTTGCCTCTGTGTAATGTTCCTATAGTGATAACATATAATCTGTGTGTGTTTTTTTTGTTTTGTTTTGTTTTTTTATGCAGGCAATGGTGAAATCTACCATTTTAGAAAGGAGTCGGCAACGTAACATCAGGGCAAGCTGCAGGTACAGCTCTGTACCACAGCCTGTCAATCTTCGTCTGTTCCCTACCCAAGTATTGCCTAGTTCTAACCTCCTCAGTTGATGGAAGATTTAACCATGTAAGCTGGAGCGCTCTCTTGCTAATGAGAGAGCTCCAGCTTACATGGAGAAATTCTCCGTCATTGGAGGGGGTTGGAACTAGGCAGTACTTGGGCAGGGAACAGACTAAGATTGATAAGCTGCATTACAGAGCTGTAACCGCAGCCTGTCCTGAAGTGACGTTGCCGGCTCCTTTCAAAAATGGTTGATTTCACCATAGCCTGCAATGTATAAAAAAACCCAGACAGATTACATGTTATCACTACAGGAACATTACACAAAGTCAAACTTGACATTACACAGAGGTAAACTTGTATACAGGTGATAGTTCCCCTTTAACATGCGGTTTGCAGAGCAGCAAGTATGACTGTGAAAACACATGTGCATGACTGCAGGGGCTGTGATGCGGCACTCAAAGGGTTAATGGATGGAATGCCACTAAACTTAACAATACCAGAGGACACATGTAAATACTACATGTACTAAGCACTTAGTACATATGGCTTATTCATAAGTCAGTGTGGAATCAGCGATGGGCTGTCCAGCTGTTGTGGTCTACAATTCCCAGTATACACTGCTAGGCACTGGCTAGCTGGAAGACATACCTCCCAATAGATGGAGATTCCACAGTTGAATAAACTCTGACATAAGCTTTTTGTACATATGAACGTATTCCTGAGTCAGGGTTTATACAGCCTTGGAATCTCCATTTTTAGGGACTTCAACTCCCAGCATTTCCTGCTAGGTATTGGCTAGATGGGCATTTGGGCATCATAGCCATGACAGCTGGTGAACCCAAGACTGAATTCACCCTTACTTGGCAATAAGTTGTAAGTACTACTTCACAGTTAAATACAGTGTGTTCAACTGTGTGCTTACCAGCTGCTGGGGCCCATTACTCACAGCATCCTCACCTAGTCATTGGCTAGTTGGGGATGCTGGGAGATATAGATTCTAACATCTGGAAAGCCCACAACTGATTACACCCTGTATTGATCACTATGTCAGTCAACCTCAGTATCCACAGCTGTTACGATCCATAACTACTAACATCACCTATTAGCCAATGGTTATCTGGAAGCTGTAGGCCAGAACAGCTGGGCAGCCCATGGTTGGATACAAGCAGACTCAGAAATAGGCCATAAGTACCAAGGGCCCAAGTTGGGTTGTGTCCAACCATAGGCTCTCCAGGTGTTGGGAGATAAGATTCCCGGCTAGCCAGTGTCTACCAAGGAAAGCTGAGCATTGTAGGCCACAACAGTTTGGAGAGACCAAGTCCGATTCCCCCCATGACTTAAGAATTAGCCAATAGAGGATATAGTCAGCTGTAGGCTTTCCAGCATTTCTTGCATACAGCTCCCAGCATCAGCTGCCAGGAGTTTGCTGGGAGTTATGAGCATACACACCTGGGGAACAAAAGGCGTAATTCAGCCAAAGGAATTGGCCATATGTACTAAGGGTACAATAGAAATAATGGACTTTCCTGCTATTGTGGCATATAACACCCAGCATCCCTTAATAGCCAATGGATAGGTGGAATTCCCGGCACCAACAGATGGAGAACCCACAGTCGAATACACCCTCATCTAAGAATTAGCCATATGTACTAAGTGCTCAATGCAGGGTGTATTCAACTGTGTGCTCTCCAGCTGTTGTGACTCACAAGTCCTAGCATCCCCAAAGGACGCTGGTCTCATGACTCACAATGTCCACCTTTAGCCAATGGCTGTTTCGGGATGTTGTGAGTTGTAGGGCCAGCAGCTTAGAGCCCACAGCAGACTACTCCAACTTATGAATGGGCCATGTATGTATCAAGGGCCAACATTACTAATTTTAGGGGTAAAAAACAGCACAACAGTTCTCAGATGTGAGTTCTCATTAAAGTAAACTGGTCTTTGAACCCCATTAATATTATAGATTACAAAATGCATTGCTTTTCTATGCGCTGCAGACCTCTCTGCTTTCAGGGATTAGAAGCCACATTTACAGTAATGAGTAATTTTCTTGATTAACTGTTATGCATTTGGAGTTTATAATTGCTACACTTTTTTGGTGCATATGGATGTTCATTTGCAATGCTTACAATTATTGATTGTTAACTTATTTTAAGTGGGAGAAGGGTGTGATGTTTCTTTTTTACATTTCTTATACGTGATTCCAGAGCATAGGCGGATTGTCCTATCGGGGGATCGGGCATCCCCCGGTGGGCCGCTAGATCATGGGCTGGTGGGGGAGATCACAGCATCTCACCTCACCGTCCCACGATATTTTGAAAGAGAGGTCTGTGTTGCCATGGGCACAGACACTCTGTGTGACAGCCTTCGATGCCGCACAGGGACCACAAGGGGGCGTCGATAGGGATGTCGGTGCAGCTAGTGGGCTGCTTTAAAAAAAAAATGCCTGGGCTGGTATTCCCCTACAATCCGCCCCTGTTCCAGAGTATGAATAAATGTAAAAAGTTGTTCAGAGTACGTTGTTAGTGTTTTTATTTTTTTATTTTTAATGTGTCTTTTTAACCATTATGCTGAAGAAGCCTGCAAGACATTGAAGAGCAATGATAGGTCTCTAGAACTGAAGATGTGAAATGCCCCAGGGACAGATTCTTTATTAACTTCCCTGAATAACATGCCATCTGGGTTACTGAATTGTTGTGCCTTATCCCAGGAAAATAGGGTTATTTTAGTATTCCTAATGGGCAGCTGAGAGGGCTTTGTTTATTTGTATAAAAATAGCAGATTGACATGGGATTGGGGGTGGCAATGGAGTGACTTCAGCTAGTCACTGCCCCCTGTGAAGAGAGAGTGTCAACAAAAGACTTCTTGGATAACAATATTGTTATCTTGGTATTGTATTTTATAGAATGGCAATAACATAAAATGCATGCATGTAAATGCCTGTAGTCTGGTAAAATGGGGAACTAGAACTAATTGCAGTGTATGAACAGTATGATCTAACTGGTGTATTTGAAACCTGGTTAGAGGATTCATATGACTTGGCAGTCAATATAGAAGGTTAGTCCCATTTTAGGAGGCACAGGGTTAAGAAAAGGGGAGGGAGTATGCCTATAGGTATAGCATGCCTTAAAATCTAGTATAAGGGAAGGTATAAATGATGGGTCCAGTGAGAAAGTAGAGGCCCTGTGGGTTGAATACACACACATAATAAAAATATGTTAATGGGGATTTGCTACAAGCCACCTAAAATGGGGGAATTTTAAGAAGCCCAACTGTTAATACAAAATGAAAAGACTTCTCAGTCAGTGGGTAAGATATTATGGTTCACTTTTTAAAAGGTCGCACGCAAAAGATCATGCGACCACATATCGAATTCACCATGTCGCCAGGATAGAAATGGCGACCTAAGAATCTCGCATTGCATGAAAGCGCAAAATTCTCAGGTTGCTCTATCAAAAGTCACAATGCGGGTCTGCTCCTGAGATGTTCCAGCTTAAGCAGCACTTTTAGGAAGCTACAAATGAGAGATGCATACAGCTCCCACCAGCCTTACATTGCCTCTAAAAATACTCTAAGTCCAGATATTCGTAAGGAGACCTCTTCACAATCTTGCACAGACTTCTGGCATCTGCTTCACATTATTGTGTTTTTTCTTTATTCATGTGAAATACTTCTTTTAACCAATAGATGGCAATGTGCTTTTTATTCCATTCATGTGCTTTTTTCATCTTTCGTGGTAAACACTACTTTCAACCAATAGATGGCAATGTGCTTTGTTGTTCATTAATTACGAATCTCCAACCAACATATGGCAATGTGCTGTGTTTCCTACAATGTTAAATCCTTATCTCAGTTCAATAGATGGCAACGTGATTTTTAATGCATCCATAACAAATACTACAGTAATCTTAAGCAATAGATGTCAATATGCTATGCTAATTTTTATACCACAAACATATCTATATGTATGTATCTAATAGGAATCAATGGAGGTTTGAAAGAAAGATACTGATGTAGCAGAATTGGCACTATACTGGAGCAAACCAACTGCACCATAAGGAACAAATAAAAAAAAAATAATTGCTTTAAATAGAGTTTTTAACCCCTTGAATGCTAGAGGTGTCTAAAAGCCACAATTAAATGAGTGGAAGTTTTTTATTTCACCCCATGGTGCAATTGGTTTGTTCCACGTTTGCTGAATTTCTTCTTAGTATATCAGCCTCAGTGATGTAAACCTGATACCTTTTAATGCAAAAGAATGTAGAGAATTATGGCCTAAGGACATTAATATCACTTCTTCAGAGAAGCCTTAACAATTAAAGGCTGAGATTACATTACAGCTAATTAGCTCTCTGGTGTTCCCAAAAGCATTTCTGGTCATTTTTTGCACTATTTTGCTGTCACATTACAGCTGATGCACTTCTTCTTTACCAGCCCTCAGCTGAAAGCATAATAGACAGGAAAGCAAATGCCTGGGACTTGGAGGAAAATGCTACGTGATGTCCATCACACTGCATTAGAGACGCTTTACCATCTGCATTTAACACTAAAATTGCAGTCTTTGTATTTGCCACGCCCAGCCTGTTGAGGCCCAATTCATCTCTATGAGAAGCAATGCAGCCTACATGCAGACATAAAAGCTGCTTTGAAATAAATGGAGTTCTGGACACCTCTCATTGCTCTGCAATGTCTTGCACACCTCTCCATAATTCATGGGATTAAATAACACATTGATATCAATGAGAATTTAGAAAAAAATACACTACCAACATCTGTTGAATAACTGTGTACCCTTACTCAGGGCTTATAATTTTAAGTTCTTTGCTACTAGCCAGACCTGAAAAGTTACTCGCCACTGCAAGCCAAATCATACCCACCAGGAGTGAATTTCTACTCGCCAGGGCTAAATTTTTACTCGCCATTGGCTAGTGGTGAGTGGAAATTTTGAGCCCTGCCTTACTCATACTATGGAATCATGGACAAAAAAAAGGTTAAAAAAAAAGTAAAATATGGCACCTTTCTCACATAGTAAAATAATTTAAAGTAACCCAAACTACTGCAAATGAACATCTTCCATATACACCAATAACAGTAAATCAGTAAGAAACTACAAAGGCACAATAGTCAAGTGAGAGTTAAATGTGGCATGTGAGTTCACATTCAAGCACTTAGGTGCTGTGTCACCAAAAAATTGGTAGGTTTGGCCATTAGTACATATGACCGATTCCTAGATCATGGTGTAGTCAGCTGTGTGCTCTCCAGCTGTTGGGCCTTACAGTGCACAACACTTCCAACCAGCATTTGGCCTGTTGGGTGTCATAGGACCCAGCAGCAACAGTGCACAAGGCTGATGTCTCCACTTACTAGTATGCTATATGTACTAAGGGTTCACTAGCTGTTGGAGCCAGAACAACTAGTATCTCCAGCTATCCAAAAACGAACTTGAATGACGGGAGATGTTGGCCTCAACAAGATGAGCACACAGCTACCTTCCCCCATGTTGGGCCATGTGTAAATAATGCCTAATCCCATGTTGGGGGGGGGGCACTTGAGCACTATTAAGTGCTGAGACTTCAGCATCCCCTGCTAGGTACTGGCTTGCAGGAAGTTGGAATTCCTAAAGCTGGAGTGCCCACTTTTGAATATACCAGGCAGGGCCGGATTTACATCTCAGGAGCCTGTAGGCACAGAAATCTGAAGCGCCCCCCCCATTGGCCATCTCCACTAGACACCTCTACAATGCTCCTAATCTCCACATTGTCCCCCATCAGCTCGATATTGCTCCCATCATCTCCACATTGCCTCCATCATCTACATATACCATATTGCCCTCACATTGGCCCCCATCATCTCCACATTGCTCCCATCATCTCCATATACCATATTGCCCCCATCATCTCCACATTACCGAAAAAGGCACAGACCTGTTTTCACCATGTTGTGGCACCGGGCGGCTGAGGAGGCGTATTTAAAAAAAAAAAAAAAAAACATGATCCCAATGATAGTCGCCCCTCTGTGGAGTGCGCCTGTAGGCAGATGCCTACTCTGCCTAATTATAAATCCGGCCCTGATACCAGGACTTGGGCTCTTGGTACATTTGGCCTTTTCATGAGTCAGGGTGTATGTCTGACCAGTCTGCCATTTTATATAAATCATTCTTTAGAGCAAGCAATGGACTGAGTACTGAACTCTTAGAGGTACTCCACTTTCAACATTATCTCTGTTGGAGAGTATTCAGTTTATAACAAAACACAGTTCCTATGTTCCTGGTTATTTTAAACCATCCCCAAAGAATTCACATGCTGTCAGTACCTGACTGAGGCCCTTATCTCACATCATATATAGGTTAGTCTTTGATGGTGGGTGGCTAGGTGACTACCTTACTGTATACTTAATAAAAACAGTGTACCTTCCCAGCTAGTTCCTTGGCAAAGTTCAAAACTACCAATTTTAGGAGAAAAAACAGCACCACAGTTCACAGATGTGAGTTCTCATTACTGTAAATTTGTCTTTGAACCCCATGAATATTATAGAAGTGTACAATGCATTGCTTTGCTATTGCACTGCAGACCATTTTTGATTTCAGGGTTTACAAGCCACATTTACTGTAACAAGTAACTTTCTTGACTGTTATGCATTTGGAGTTTATAATTGGTCCGCTTTTTGGTGCGTATGGATGTTCTTCATTTTGCAATGGTTACAGTTACAGAGTGAAAATGTGTTTTAATTATGAGAAGGGTGTGATTGTTTTTGTTTTGTTTTTTTACTTTTCTTGTGCGTGATTCCAAAGCATAAATAATTGTAAACAATTGTTGTTGTTTACAGTTTTTTATTTTCAGTGTGTCTTTTAACCATTATGCTGATGAAGCTTGCAAGACAATTGCAGAGCAATCGGAGGTCTCTAGAACTGAAGGTGTGAAATGCCCCAGGGACAGATTCTTTATGGCCGTCCCTGGAGCCTATACTATATGGGTTACTGAACTGTTGGGCCTTTTCCCAGGTTCCGGGCAGTATAGGAAGATGGGGTTATTTTTTTATTTCTACTGGATGACTGAGCTGGCTTTGTTTATTTGTATAAAAATACAGTTGATTGAGTCAGGGGAAGGGGCAATGGAACAGCTTCAGCTACTCACTTTTCACCTGTCAGGAGAGAAGACACAGTGTCAGCAAATTACTTCTTGTTTAGCCATATTGTTATCTTGGTATTCTTGTTACCTTCTATTGAATGCAGGAACTGTGATTTATTTTTGTGTTTGTTGCATAAAAAAATAGCAGATTGACTAAGGGAACAATGGAATGGCTCCAGCTACTCTCTACTCCCAATAGAGAGTGCAGAGACTGTATTTACAAAAGACTCTTTTTGTATTTGCTTGCATGAACAGACAGCAGATTTGCTCAGGGGAGGACAATTGCATGGCTCACTGCTCTGTGTCTATAAAATACCTCTTGCTAAGTAAAAAGTTATCTTGTTATTACTGCTTATGTCTATTGTATATGGAAATGTGATTATGTTGAGTAACTAATAACAGGCATATGGTCCCGTGGAGCGCCTCCCTCCTGTGTCTTCTTGTCTGCTGAAATCTTCACTGAGATTGATGGGGGTTGCTCCGGGTCCGCTGATCATACTATAACGGGTGAGTCTGGCTATACCTTTACATATATATGATTATGCATTATGGAGATTGTGTCTATTTGGAGGATCTAAGTAGCAACTGCCTATTCTAATTACTATATAAAAATACAGTTGATTGTGTCAGGGGGAGGGGCAATGGAACAGCTTCAGCTACTCATTTTTCACCTGTCAGGAAAGAGGACACCGTGTCAACAAAATACTTCTTGTTTAACCATTTTGTTATCTTGTTATTCTTGTTATCTTCTATTGAATGCAGGAATTGTGATTTATTTTTGTGTTTGCATAAAAAATAGCAGATTGACTAAGGGAACAATGGAATGGTTCCAGCTACTCACTACTCCCAATGGAGAGTGCAGAGACTGTATTTACAAAAGACTCTCTTTGTATTTGTTTGCATGAACAGACAGCAGATTTGCTCAGGGGAGGACAATTGCATGGCTCACTGCTCTGTGTCTATAAAATACCTCTTGCTAAGTAAAAAGTTATCTTGTTATTACTGCTTATGTCTATTGTATATGGAAATGTGATTATGTTGAGTAACTAATAACAGTACTCTATCTTGCTCACTCAGCCTGTTGCTGTTAGCCAATCTGCTATTTAACTGTTTTCTGTGGGTATAAAATCCCAGGGTTTTCCTGAATAGACAGTTCTCTCTGTCTATTCCTGCAGTGTGGGCAAATCCTCTGACTCCCTCATGTACCTCTGTTGTTTAGTATCCTGTCCCTGTATAAAGTGTTTGACGAATAAATATGAGTTGCATTATCATCCTGCCTCAATCTCTTTCTTCATCTCTAGTAAAGATCCCAAGGTGGAGTGCCCCTACTCTGGTACAGGGGTCACCTCATCACAACTAGTGGCAGTGGTGGAATCATGCAGTACTAGAGAATGCAACACAGCAACAGTCAAGATATCCAGGGGAAACAGAATCAAGCATATTTCAACCAAAAGGACTACCAGATAGCTGTTGTCTGTAGCTGGGAGATGGTGACCTAGGAGCAGAGTAGACATTTGCAAGAGTCTTCTCCATGCTGCAATCTGGATTTAGTCAGTGGAGAGAATGAATAGGATGTTTGTCAGCAGGAGCAGATCTGGAACCCATCTGGCTGCCCCTTCAGCCAGGGGTTCTCCAGGATGGCAATCTACCTTGTACCGGCAAAGGTGCAAGATGCTGGTACTAGATGCTTGCAGAGAGTTGCCCTACCCATTGGAGGATCTGGCTTGTGCTGAAGCCAAGCTGAAAATAAAGGAGCAATTGAGTCTTGCTGCATCAAGCTGGTGTCTCACTTCAGTGGTGAAATTGGGCCATAGGATTTGCATCCACCCAGCACTCGGACAATAGACAAGCATCAGATGCATTGTAAGCACAACTGACAAAAGAACACATAAACAAAAAAAAACAGCTTTATAGAACCCTGAAGAGCTAATTGGCTATAATGAAATATTCAACTTTTCTTATAGTTTGCTATGTGCCATGTTGTTCCTTCTTTTTCCATCAGTTTGATTTAAATCAGGGCTGTCCAAGTTCAGTCCTTAAGAGCCACCATTTTTTTACATTCACTTTTATATCACTTATAGTGAGTTACTTGGATCTTTTCCTCTGAGTTTCTACAAAGTTACACTCTCCCTGAACATTGAATGCTCTTTGTGCTTTCTGTATTACATTGTTTCTTTTTCATTGAATCATTAGAATTGGTTTCTTGTTCCCTGATAGAATTCTCCCTGTAAACAGATTGTGGTAGCTCACTGTGAGGACATAAAAGTGAAACGAAAATGTATAGGCAATGTGAATGTACTTTAAAATAGGTTTACTTTTCCATTAAACACTAATACCAACCAACAGATGGCAATATGCTATTACTTACTTCATGTTAAATACACAACTACAACCAATAGATGGCAATGTGCTATGTGCGTCAGTCATTTTAAATAGGAAATCACATGCAATGGATGGCAGCGTGTACGTAACGTGTTCATTCATGATAAATAGAAAAATGAAACCAATAAGTGGCAACGTGATGAGCTTCCTACAAGTTAAATACTAATCTCCTACTAACAGATAGAAATGTGCTGTGCTTCCGAGATTGTAAAAACTCACATTCGTTTCTGTTAAATACTACCGTAATCTTTACCAACACGTGGCAATGTGACGTGCTTCCTACGATGTTAAATACTAACATCAACCAATAGATGGCACTGTGAATTGTTCTTCTTTCATGTACGATGCCAATCATAACCAATAGATGGCAATACACTATACTCACTTGTATTAAAAATAATCTACCTCTATCAGATAGGAGTACTAATACACTTTGGTAAAAAAGATATCACAAGAATGATGCTGATGTAGCAGAATTGGAGCTATTCTGGAGCAAATCAACCACACCATAGGCAGGGCACAAATAAAGTCCCAAATATGCATTGATTTAAATGTGGATTTTAACCCATTGAATACTAGAGGGGTCTAAAACTTTTATATCTCCTCAATGGTGCAGTTGGTTTGCTCCACATATCACAATTTCTTTTTTTTGCATATAAGCCAAACTGTTGCCAAGTTGATACCTTTCCATACTAAAACACAGAAAATTAGATCGTTAAGGACAGGGAATGGTTAACAAACAAAGGCTGAGATTAAGTTAGAGCAGATTAGCTCTTCAGGGTTCCAGAACGCCTTATTGACCACTTTTTGGACTATTCTGTATTTTGCACATGAATTGCAATTTTATTATTATTATTTTTTTGTATTTGGCACCTCCAGCCTGTTGAGGACCAATGCAAATCTATGTGAGGCAATGCAGACTACATGCAAACACAAAACGCCTCACTGAAGTGAACAGGAGGCTTAACACCTTCAGCACACGCCTCCATTATGCAAGGTGTTAAAGAAAGCATTGAAATTAAGGGGAATTATTTTAAAAAAATACACTACAAATATCCGATAAACAACTGTGTACTCTTATTTACACTTGGGAATCATGCACACAAAGTTTAAAAAGTTAAATACAACACCCTTTTCCAAAATAAAATAATTTATACTTACCGGAATTCTTGCAAATGAACATCTTCCACATATACCAATAAAAGCGAACCAGTGAGAAACTACAAAGGCACAATAGTCAATCGATAAAATTAAATGTGGCTTGAGAACTCACATTTGGGCACTGATTTGCTGTGTTGTTAACAAAAATTGGCAGTTCTGTCCCTTAGCACATCTGGCCCATCCCTAATTCAGAGGGTACAATGTACAAGCAGCCATTGTAATGTTGGGGATGTTGGGTGTGATAGGTCCCAACAGCTAAAAGTGCACAAGGCTGATTTACCCCGATTTAGGAATATGCTATACGTACTAAGGGTTTACGAGCTGCTGGGGCCCCAGCTAACTGCATGAACAGCTAGCTGCAGCTTCCAACACCATCTGCAATGCAATGGCTAGCTGGGTGACATACCTCCCAACAGCTGGAAGGCCCAAGTTTTAACAGACCTTGACAAGGACCCTTGGTACATATTGCCAATTCCTGGGTGTAGTCAGTGTGCAGTCAGGGCGTAGTCAGCCTTTGGCTATTAGAGGATGCTAAGAATTGTATATCACAACAACTGGAAAGCCTTTGGTTGAATACATCAGGTGTGGGGTCAGTACATAAGGCCTATTCCTGAGTCAGGGTTTCTTCAGCCTTGGTTCCCATCATTTCCTGCTAGGTATTGGCTAGCTGGGATGTGGGAAGTCTTAGGCCACAGCAGCAGGGTAACGCAAGGCTGAATTATCCTGCTTTAAAAATAGACCATATGTTATAAGGGACTAATACAGGGTGTATTGAACCATATACTTTGCAGCTGTTGTGTCTTCCAGCTCCCAGCATCCCCTAATAGCCAATGGCTAGTTGGGAGTCATGGACACCTGATTCAATAATTGACCATATGTACTAAGAGCCCAATTTTCGGTGTAGGCAGCTGCTATGGCATGCATCGCCCATCAAGTCACTGGCTATCGGGGGATGTGAGGAGTATGTAACACATCAGGAGTGATGCCCAATCCTAATTCTCCCCTAAGTTTTAATAGACCATATGTATTAAGGGCCCAAAACAGGGTGCATTCAAGTGTGTGCTCTGCATCTTTTAGGGCCCATCACTCCCAGCATGCCCAATTAGCCACTGTGTAGCTGGGGACTGCTGATGGTCATAGGCTCTAACAGGTGAACAGCCCACAGCTGACTATACTGTGTGTTAGGACTTAGTACATATGGCCAATTCCTTAAGGTGAATTCATCCTTGGCTCTTGTGGTCTTCCCACATCCACAGTTATCCAGGGAATGCTAGGAGTTGTAGGGCTCAAAAGGTAGAGAGCACAAAGCTAAAGAAATCAAGATTTTGAATTGGTCTTGTACCAAGGGCCAGTGTCAGATTATATTTAACCCTGGGCTCTCCGGAAGATATAGGAAGATAAGGAGATATGTAGGAAGATATGACTACCAGCTAGCCAGTGCTTAGTAGGGAATGCTGGTAGATGTAGGCTTCAACAGCAAAGGAGCGTAAGATTTATTCTCTACTAACTCTGGAATAGGCCATATATACTAACAGCCCAATACAGGATGTATGCAACCATGGGCTCTACAGCTGTTGTGGAATCCATCTCCCAGCATCCCTACTAATCATTGGCTAGATGGGAGTAGTGGGAACCAACAGCTGCAAAGTCTAAAGCTGACTACACTCTGTATGGGTCCATTGTACATGTGGACAATTCCTTAGGCATTGTGGATTCATCCTCACTTGTTGTAGCCTACAACTCCGCACAACCCCAGTGCCTAGTAGGGGTTACTGGGAGTTGTAGACCGCATCAGTTGGAGAGCACAAAGCTGATCCCTTTTCTGACTTCTGAATAGGCCAAATGTACTAAGGGCTCTATATAGGGTGTATTCTAATGTGGGCATTTCAGTTGATTGGGAATGCTGGGGATTGTAGGCACATATGGCCTATTTCAAAGTCAACACCAAGTACAAACATAACATATTAAATCAACATTATGAAAAGGACTTTGAAAGTTAACTTCATCTTCCAGTGATCATTATTTTTTAACAGGCATGTAAGCCTTGGAGTGAACATACAAAGAAAGGAACGTGCAAGGAGAGCTGTACTGTAGATTTAAACGTATTACTGAAAATCATAGAGAATTGATACTCACTCGGTGTATCTCACCGGCACCTATGTATGGTAACCGGTATGAGGGCATACAGGGATTTTGGATGCTGATTCTCTCTGTTAGGAAATCACTGTATAATGCATGTGAAGTCCACTGAAACTCTTTCATTGTGTATTGGAAAAAGTTCCAAAAAGAAAAAATATATAGCAGCAGCAGACCAGTCAAATACAACAAAGTAAAATGTATTATTAAAAGTTGTAATTAAAATACCTCAACATGTTTCGTGGTGTCTAACCACTTCATCAAGGACAGACCAGTTTGTATTTTGTTATTGTCCTCTTGATGAAGTGGTTAGACACCATGAAACACCTAACATACATAGGTGCCGGTGAGATAAACCGAGTATTATTTCACTTTGATTTTCAGCAATACATTTAAATCTACAGTACAGCTCTCCTTGCTAATGAGAGAGCTCCAGCTTACATGGAGAAATTCTCCGCCATTGGAGGAGGTTGGAACTAGGCAGTACTTGGGTAGGGAATAGACTAATATTGACAAGTGGCGGTACAGAGCTGTACCCGCAGCCTGCCCTGAATGATGTTGCCGGCTGCTTTCTAAAATAGTAGATTTCACCATAGCCTGCATTATATATAAAAAAAAACAACAACAACACAGATTACATGTTTTCACTATAGGAACATTACACAGAGTCAAACTTGACATTACACAGAGGTAAACTTGTATAGAGGGGATAGTTCCTCTTTAACATGCAGTTTGCAGAGCAGTAAGTGTGACTGTGATAACCCATGTGCGTGATTGTAGGGGCTGTGATGCGGCACTCAAAGGGTCAATGGATGGAATGCCACTATACGTAGCAGTAACAGAGGACACATGTAAAGTTGGAGAGGACACATGTAAATACTACATGTACTAAGCACTTAGTACATATGGCTTATTCATAAGTCAGTGGGGAATCAGCCATGGGATGTCCAGCTGTTGTGGTCTACAATTCCCAGTATACACTGCTAGGCACTGGCTAGCTGGAAGACATGCCTCCCAATAGCTGGAGAGTCCACAGTTAAATAAACCCTGACATAAGCTTTTGGTACACATGAACCTATTCCTGAGTCAGGGTTTATACAGCCTTGGAATCTCCATTTTTTGAGACTACATCTCCCAGCATCTCCTGCTAGGTACTGGCTAGTGTAACGGAGGTTAGAGGACGTCGGGTTGTCCTACTCTGTTGTGCCGCTCACCCCTCTCTTGAACTCAGCCAGACAGAGTGACTTGTACCGAAATAGCCGCTGGGTTACCGCTCAAATCCGCTGGAGAGCGCTGGATGGGCTTCGAATGTGGGAATGTCCATGGCAACCAAATCGATGTTTCGTACGTCGACCCGAGGTTGAGGGATCCGAGAAGGTCACCGGGACCTTTTAACGTCGAACACTGCACTTCCCAAGAGCCGCCTCATCCAATGTCCAAATCTACTGTGCCAGTCTCTGGATACCCCCGGGGAAAGAGAGTGAATTCAGCTTCCCGTGGCCCGTCTGTGATGGGAGTCAAAGTGGACTCGTTACACCATCCAAATGATGAGATGCACACTTCGGAGTTCCAAGAAGGAACACACTTTATTGCCAATCCTCCTGCCTTTTTATACACAACTTAGAACAATGGAACAATCGAACAGTAAACATTGCACAATGGACATCCATGATGAAATTAACTTAGCATATAGGGCTCCACTCTCATCCAATGAGAACTGGAGAGACCAAAACCCACTAGAATCCGACTGGTCAACTAATATGACCAATAGGTGTAGAGTTCTTCGGCGTTGACACAGTCCCATCTTGCGAGTGACCGTTTCTGACGTCACTCGAACCGCCGGATGTCGCAATGCGGGTCTGCTCCTGTGATGTTCCAGCTTAAGCTGCACTTTTAGGAAGCTACAAATGACAGACACATACAACTCCCACCAGCCTTACATTGCCTCTAAAGATACTCTAAATCCAGATATTTGTAAGGAGACGTCGTCTCAATCTTGCACAGACCTCTGGCATCTGCTTCACATTATTGTGTTTTTCTTTATTCATGTGAAATACTACTTTCAACCAATAGGTGGCAATGTGCTCTTTATTCCATTCATGTGAAATACTACTTTCAACCAATAGAGGGCAATGTGCTTTTTTCATCATTCTGGTAAATACTACTTTCAACCAATAGATGGCAATGTGCTGTTTTCATCTTTAGAGGTAAATACTTGTTTCAACCAATAGATGGCAATGTGCTTTTTTCATCATTCGTGGTAAATACTACTTTCAACCAATAGATGGCAATGTGCTTTGTTGTTCATTCATACTAATCTCCAACCAACATACCGCAATGTGCTGTGTTTCCTACAATGTTTAATACTTATCTCAGACCAGTAGATGGCAAAGTGAATTGTAATTCATCCATAATAAATACTACAGTAATCTTAAAGGGATAGTAATACTTCGTTTTAACTTTATTTTATTTTGTAGGCATTAAAAAAACATGAAGAATGATATAAGTCTTATCCCTCAAACCTTTATGGTTTATGAGATATTCACAAGCAAAGTTTCACCTCCCCGCCCCTTTTACCTAGTGTAAGCCATCTCTTCTCAGATGTGAATCTAGTTGTATGACCAGACAGATAACAGAAGGGGACAATTTTCTTTGTATGAAAACAATGAAAGCCCTTCCCCCCTTGACAAGTTTTTCAGCTTTTTCCCTTATCTTAATTGAAGATTGTCCCTCTCTGCAGTCTACCTGAGCACCTCCCTTCTGCTCTGACTGAACAGGGGGGAGGATACTTTGTTTGTGAATATCTCTTAAACCATAAAGGTTTGCGAGATAAGACTTATATCATTCTTCATGTTTTTTTAATGCCTACAAAATAAAATAAAGTTAAAACGAAGTATTACTATCCTTTTAAGCAATAGATGTCAATATGCTATACTAATGTTTATACAACAAACATATCTATATGTCTGTGTCTAATAGGAATCAAGGGAGGTTTGAAAGAAAGATACTGATGTAGCAGAATTGGCACTATACTGGAGCAAACCAACTGCACCATAAGGAACAAATAAAAAAAAAGTAATTGATTTAAATAGAGTTTTTAACCCCTTAAATGCTAGAGGTGTCTAAAAGCCACAGTTAAATGAATGGAAGTTTTTTATTTCTTCCCCATGGTGCAATTGGTTTGATCCACATTTGCTGAATTTCATCTTAGTATATCAGCCTCAGTGATGTAAACCTGAAACCTTTTAATGTGAAATAATGTAGAGAATTATGGCCTAAACACATTATTATCACTTCTTCAGAGAAGCCTTAACAGTTAAAGGCTGAGATTACATTACAGCTAATTAGCTCTCTGGTGTTCCCAAAAGCATTTCTGGCCAGTTTTTTGCACTATTTTGCTGTCACATTACAGCTGATGTGCTTCTTCTTTACCAGCCCTCAGCTGAAAGCACAATAGACACTAAAGCAAATGCCTGGGACTTGGAGGAAAATGCTACGTGATGTCCATCACACTGCATTAGAGACGCTTTACCATCTGCATTTAACACTAAAATTGCAGTCTTTGTATTTGCCACGCCCAGCCTGTTGAGGCCCAATGCATCTCTATGAGAATCAATGCAGCCTACATGCAGACACAAAAGCTGCTTTGAAATAAATGGAGTTCTTGACACCTCTCATTGCTCTGCAATGTCTTGCACACCTCGTCATCATTCACGGGATTAATTAACACATTGACATCCATGAGAATTTAGAAAAAAATACACTACCAACATCTGTTGAATAACTGTGTACCCTTACTCATACTATGGAATCATGCACAAAAAAAAGGTTAAAAAAAACAGTTAAATATGGCACCTTTCTCATACATAATAACATAGTAAAAGAATTTAAACTAACCCAAACTACTGCAAATGAACATCTTCCATATACACCAATAACAGTAAATCAGTAAGAAACTACAAAGGCACAATAGTCAAGTGAGAGTTAAATGTGGCATGTGAGTTCACATTCAAGCACTTAGGTGCTGTGTCTCCAAACAATTGGTAGGTTTGGTCATTAGTACATATGACCGATTCCTAGATCATGGTGTAGTCAGCTGTGTGCTCTCCAGCTGTTGGGCCTTACAGTGCACAACACTTCCAACCAGCATTTGGCCTGTTGGGTGTCATAGGACCCAGCAGCAACAGTGCACAAGGCTGATGTCCTCACAACTTATGAGTATGCTGTATGTACTAAGGGTACACTAGCTATTGGAGCCAGAACAAGTAGTATCTCCAGCTATCCAAACACTAACATGAATGACGGGAGATGCTGGCCTCAACAGGATGAGCACACAGCTACCTACCCCCATGTTGGGCCATGTGTAAATAATGCCTAATCCCATGTTGGGGGGGTGGGCACTTGAGCACTATTAAGTGCTGAGACTTCAGCATCCCCTGCTAGGTACTGGCTTGCAGGAAGTTGGTACTCCTAAAGCTGGAATGCCCACTTTTGAATATACCAGGACTTGGGCCCTTGGTACATTTGGCCTATTCATGAGTCAGGGTATATGTCTGACAAATCTGCCATTTTATATAAATCCTTCTTTAGAGCAAGCAATAGACTGAGTACTGAACTGTAAGAGGTACTCCACTTTCAACATTTTTTCTGTTGGAGAATATTCAGTTTATAACAAAACTCAGTTCCTGTGTTCCTGGTTATTTTAAACCATCCCCCAAAAATTCACATGCTGTCAGTCCCTGACTGAGGCTCTTATCTCACATCATATATAGGTTAGTCTTTGATAGTGGGTGGCTAGGTGACTAACTTACTGTATATTTAATAAAAACAGTGTATCTTCCCAGCTAGTACCTTGGCAAGGTTCAAAACTACCAATTTTAGGGGAAAACCCAGCACCACAGTTTACAGATGTGAGTTCTCATTACTGTAAATTTGTCTTTGAACCCCATGAATATTATAGAAATGTACAATGCATTGCTTTGCTATTGCACTGCAGACCGTTTTTGATTTCAGGGTTTACAAGCCACATTTACTGTAATGAGTAACTTTCTTGACTGTTATACATTTGGAGTTTATAATTGGTCCGCATTTTGGTGCGTGTGGATGTTCTTCATTTTGCAATGGTTACAGTTACCGAGTGAAAATTTATTTTAATTATGAGAAAGGTGTGATTGGTTTTTTTTTTTGTTTGTTTTTTTACTTTTCCTGTGCATGATTCCAAAGCATGAATAAATGTAAACAATTATTGTTGTTTAGAGTTTTTTATTTTCAATGTGTCTTTTAACCATTATGCTGAAGAAGCTTGCAAGACAATTGCAGAGCAATCGGAGGTCTCTAGAACTGAAGGTGTGAAACGCCCCAGGGACAGATTCTTTATGACCGTCCTTGGAGCCTATACTATATGGGTTACTGAACTGTTGGGCCTTTTCCCAGGTTCAGGGCAGTAGAGGAAGATGGCGTTATATTTTTATTTCTACTGGATGACTGAGCTGGCTTTGGTTATTTGTATAAAAATACAGTTGAGAAGACACAGGAGGGAGGCGCTCCACGGGACCCGCCACACGCATCAGACCCAGCCAAATATCCACATAAAAAGTTTCTTAATTTATTAGACAATGGATAAAATCATGGATGAGACAACTTCGGACTTTTAAACAGAACAAGGACAACGCCTAACGCGTTTCGTACGCAAAAGCGCACTTAATCATAGGCATATGATGCCTATGATTAAGTGCGCTTTTGCGTACGAAACGCGTTAGGCATTGTCCTTGTTCTGTTTAAAAGTCCGAAGTTGTCTCATCCATGATTTTATCCATTGTCTAATAAATTAAGAAACTTTTTATGTGGATATTTGGCTGGGTCTGATGCGTGTGGCGGGTCCCGTGGAGCGCCTCCCTCCTGTGTCTTCTTGTCTGCTGAAATCTTCACTGAGATTGATGGGGGTTGCTCCGGGTCCGCCGATCATACTATAACGGGTGAGTCTGGCTATACCTTTACATATATATGATTATGCATTATGGAGATTGTGTCTATTTGGAGGATCTAAGTAGCAACTGCCTATTCTAATTACTATATAAAAATACAGTTGATTGTGTCAGGGGGAGGGGCAATGGAACAGCTTCAGCTACTCATTTTTCACCTGTCAGGAAAGAGGACACCGTGTCAACAAAATACTTCTTGTTTAACCATTTTGTTATCTTGTTATCTTCTATTGAATGCAGGAATTGTGATTTATTTTTGTGTTTGCATAAAAAATAGCAGATTGACTAAGGGAACAATGGAATGGTTCCAGCTACTCACTACTCCCAATGGAGAGTGCAGAGACTGTATTTACAAAAGACTCTTTTTGTATTTGTTTGCATGAACAGACAGCAGATTTGCTCAGGGGAGGACAATTGCATGGCTCACTGCTCTGTGTCTATACAAGACCTCTTGCTAAGTAAAAAAGTTATCTTGTTATTACTGCTTATGTCTATTGTATATGGAAATGTGATTATGTTGAGTAACTAATAACAGTACTCTATCTTGCTCACTTAGCCTATTGTTGTTAGCCAATCTATTTAACTGTTTTCTGTGGGTATAAAAACCCTGGGTTTTCCTGAATAGACAGTTCTCTCTGTCTTTTCCTGGAGGGTGGGCAAATGCTCTGACTCCCTCATGTACCTCTGTTGTTTAGTATCCTGTTCCTGTATGAAGTGCTTGATGAATAAATACGAGTTGCATTATCATCCTGCCTCAATCTCTTTCTTCATCTCTAGTAAAGATCCCAAGGTGGAGTGCCCCTACTCTGGCACAGGGGTCACCTCATCACAACTGGGGGCAGTGGTAAAATCATGCAGTACTAGAGAATGCAACACAGCAACAACCGAGATATCCAGGGGAAACAGAATCAAGCATATTTCAACCAAAAGGACTACCAGATAGCTGTTGTCTGTAGCTGGGACATGGTGACCTAGGAGCAGAGTAGACATTTGCAAGAGTCTTCTCCATGCTGCAATCTGGATTTAGTCAGTGGAGAGAATGAAAAGTATGTCTGTTTGTCAGCAGGAGCAGATCTGGAACCCATCTGGCTTTCCTTTCAGCCAGGGGTTCTCCAGGATGGCAATCTACCTTGTACCGGCAAAGGTGCAAGATGCTGGTACTAGATCCTTGCAGAGAGTGGCCCTACCCATTGAAGGATCTGGCTTGTGCTGAAGCCAAGCTGAAAATAAAGGAGCAATTGAGCCTTACTGCATCAAGCTGATGTCTCACTCCAGTGGTGAAAGTGGGCCATAGGATTTGCATCCACCCAACACTCGGACAATACACAAGCATCAGATGCAATGTAAGCACAACTGACAAAAGAACACATAAGCAAAAAAACAAAACAAAACAGCTTTACAGAACCCTGAAGAGCTAATTGGCTATAATGAAATGTTCAACTATTCTTATAGTTTGCTATGTGCCATGTTGTTCTTTCATTTTCCATCAGTTTGATTTAAATCAGGGCTGTCCAAGTTCAGTCCTTAAGAACGACCATTTTTTTTTTTTTACATTCACTTTTATATCACTTATAGTCATACCTGGGAACTTCCAGTTGAGGGCTACCCGGAGGGTAGTCCTCTGTTCAGCAGGGGGTGACAAAAATGACGCTAATCGCATCAAAAAGGGGCAGGGCTTGCCGCGAGTGTGGGGAGGACTTAACCCTTTGAGTGCCAGAGTGGTATGGAATGCATTGCAAAGCAATGCATTCCTTACCACTCTGGCACTCAAAGGGTTAAAAGTGTCACACAGAAGGCTGGGGACGGAGGAACAGCAGGAGAAAAAGCAGATGTGGGCAGAGTTTCAATAGAAACTCTCCACATCCGGAGGAATCAGCCTCTGCCCCGGAGACCCGGTAAAGCTCTGTCAGAACCGGAGTCTCCGGGGCAAATCCGGAGAGTTCCCAGGTATGCTTATAGTGAGTTACTTGGATCTTTTCCACTGAGTTTTCTACAATGTTACACTCTCCCTGAACACTGAATGCTCTTTGTGCTTTCTGTATTACATTGTTTCTTTTTCATTGAATCATTAGACCTGGTTTCTTGTTCCCTGATAGAATTCTCCCTGTAAACAGATTGTGGTAGCTCACTGTGAGGACATAAAAGTGAAATGAAAATGTATAGGCAATGTGAATGTACTTGAAAATAGGTTTACTTTTCCATTAAATACTAATGTCCAACCAACAGATGGCAATATGCTATTACTTAATTCATGTAAACAGATGAAAGTTGGTACCGTGTTAGCTGTAGAAATACAGGAGACAAATATAGTTGTTGATACCTTTTATTGGATAACTAAGCAGATTTAAATACAAGCTTTCAAGTTAAATACACAACTACAACCAATAGATGGCAATGTGCTATGTGCTTCAGTCATTTTAAAGAGGAAATCACATGCAATGGATGGCGCGTGGTACGTGCTCATTCATGATAAATAGAAATATGAAACCATTAAGTGGCAACATGCTGCGCTTCCTACAAGTTAAATACTAATCTCCAACTAACAGATAGAAATGTGCTGTGCTTCCGAGATTGTAAAAACTCACATTCGTTTCTGTTAAATACTACCATAATCTTTACCAACACGTGGCAATGTGACGTGCTTCCTACGATGTTAAATACTAACATCAACCAATAGATGGCACTGTGAATTGTTCTTCTTTCATGTACGATTCCAATCATAACCAATAGATGGCAATACACTATGCTCACTTGTATTAAAAATAATCTACCTGTATCAGACAGGAGTACTAATACACTTTGGTAAAAAAGATATCACAAGAATGATGCTGATGTAGCAGAATTGGAGCTATTCTGGAGCAAATCAACCACACCATAGGCAGGGCATAAATAAAGTCCCAAATATGCATTTATTTAAATGTGTATTTTAACCCATTGAGTACTAGAGGGGTCTAAAATTTTTATATCTCAGTGGTGGAGTTGGTTTGCTCCACATATCACAATTTCTTTTTTTTTTTTTTTTGCATATAAGCTAAACTGTTGCCAAGTTGATACCTTTCCATACTAAAACCCAGAAAATTAGATCTTTAAGGACAGGGAAGGGTTAACAAACAAAGGCTGAGATTATGCTAGAGCAGATTAGTTCTTCAGGATTCCAGAACGCCTTATTGACCACTTTTTCGACTATTCTGCTATCACATTGTGTCTGATGCACATATATTTTATCAGTCAGTGATAAAAACACCATAGATACTAAAGCAAACACCTGGGACTTGGAGGAAAATGCTGTATGGACTCCATTAAATTACATTAGGAAACAATTTACCATCTGCATTTTGCACATGAATTGCAATTTTATTATTACTATTATTATTATTTTGTATTTGGCACCTCCAGCCTGTTGAGGTCCAATGCAAATCTATGTGAGGCAATGCAAACTACATGCAAACACAAAACGCCTCACTGAAGTGAATAGGATGGTTAACACCTTGAGCACACGCCTCCATTATGCAAGGTGTTAAAGGAAGCATTGAAATTAAAAAAATACACTACAAACATCAGATGAACAACTGTGTACTCTTATTTACACTTGGGAATCATGCACAAAAAGTTTTAAAAGTTTAATATAACACCTGTCTCACAAATAAAATAATTTATACTTACCGGAATTTTTGCAAATGAACATCTTCCACATATACCAATAAAAGTGAACCAGTGAGAAACTACAAAGGCACAATAGTCAATCGATAAAATTAAATGTGGCTTGAGAACTCACATTTGGGCACTGATTTGCTGTGTTGTTAACACAAATTGGCAGTTCTGTCCCTTAGCACATCTGGCCCATTCCTAATTTAGAGGGTACAATGTACAAACAGCCATTGTCATGTTGGGGATGTTGGGTGTGATAGGTCCCAACATCTAAAAGTGCACAAAGCTGATTTACCCCGATTTAGGAATATGGTATACGTACTAAGGGTTTACGAGCTGTTGGGGCCCCAGCTAACTGCATGAGCAGCTAACCTATGCCTACCTGTGAATGATGTGAGTTGTTGAACACACCACATGGACAGCACACAACTGACTCACCTCTGTTGGGCTCTTTGCACATATGGCCTATTCCCAAGTCAGGGGGTAAGCCTAGGGCTTCTCCACTGTTGAGGCCTGCAACTCCCAACACCATCTGCAATGCAATGGCTAGCTGGGTGACATACCTCCCAACAGTTGGAGGGCCCAAGTTTTAACAGACCTTGACAAGGACCCTTGGTACATATTGCCAATTCCTGGGTGTAGTCAGTGTGCAGTCAGGGCGTAGTCAGCCTTTGGCTATTGGAGGATGCTAAGAATTGTATATCACAACAACTGGAAAGCCTTTGGTTGAATACATCCTGTGTGGGGTCAGTACATAAGGCCTATTCCTGAGTCAGGGTTTCTTCAGCCTTGGTTCCCATCATTTCCTGCTAGGTTTTGGCTAGCTGGGATGTGGGAAATCTTAGGCCACAGCAGCAGAGTAACACAAAGTTGAATTATCCTGCTTTAAGAATAGACCATATGTTATAAGGGACTAATACAGGGTGTATTGAACCATGTACTTTGCAGCTGTTATGGCTTACAGCTCCCAGCATCCCCTAATTGCCAATGGCTTGTTGGGAGTCATGGACACCTGATTCAATAACTGACCATATGTACTAAGAGCCCAATGTTGGGTGTTCAACCAATGTTCAGGCAGATAGCTTGACTTTTTTGGGCATAGTTTTTGATCAAAACATTTCTGGTCAGGGGAACTGGTAAAAATTGTTTCATAAGGTGCAAAAGAAATTATCCTTCTGGAAGCTAAGGAAATTATCTTTGGTTGGGAAAGTACTGGTAATTAAAGCGATCATCTTGCCTATGTTATTGCATATTGTTCTGGTTTTTTTTACCAAATTCTGATTGGTTGCAGAAAATTACCAGATTACTGTTCATTTTTTTGGGGGGTTCTACAAGTGAGAAGCGAAGGCGTGATGTGGTTTGTAAGCAGTTGATCAATGGTGGAAAAGGATTTCCAGATATACAAAGTTTTCTTGAAATAAAATATATTTCCTACAGGGTATATTTATTGACAGACAAAGCTCCTGCAGCTTTTTTCATAGCCTATTGTGCAGGTGTTATCCTCAGAAAATATGGCTAGCGTAAAGTAACAGCAACTAAACCTTTTATGCTGGTCCCGCCTCCACAGTACAAGTGCTTTGAAAAGATAATAAGCCGTTATTCCATGTCTGATGTTACGAAGGAGACTGTACAGAATTATAAGAAATTAAAGGACTGGTATAGAAAAAAGGAAATGTTATGTCCAGTTGAAAGATTCACTAATGACACAACACGGTTGATATGGAAAAATGTTAATGCTAATTTTGTTACCAATGTTCAGAAGGATCTGGCTTGGCAAATAGTCCATAACTGTTTGCCAGTGAGAAGCTTCCAACACAGTAGACGAATGGCACCAATCGCCAAATGTCATAGAGATTCTTGTAGACAGGATGAGACAATTATGCACTTGCTATGGAATTGCCCATATGCCCGAAATATGTGGTCTAAAATTATAAAGTTTGTAAAATGTTTTGTATCAGGTAAAGTCCTTTCGTATGAAATGGTCATTTATGGATCTGGATTAGGATTTAGAGATGGGGATAAAGCAGTATGGCAAATTGTTAATTCAATGAAGGACACTTTATGGGACATTAGAAATGTTTATGTTTTTAAGAGAGAAATGATCCCAGTAGAGGAAGCACTTGGGTTGTTTTTTGCAAAACTGTTTTCTTATGTTCTGATAGACAGAAAACATATCGGAGTTGAAACTGCAAACCATTTTTGGAAGATAATAGAATGGAGAAATTATTTTTGAACAGGCACTATTGTATGAAAAACAGAAAGTAATGTTTTGTTTTGTAATGTGTATGTTTTGTTTTTGTAAATAAAGATTATTTATGAAAAAAAAAGCAATGTACATTTGGGTATAGCTGCTTCCCTTATTCAGAGAAAAATCTAGGTTTTTGAGGCTGGAATGTCATTTTGGCAGGACCTGTACAATATGCTTCGGAATATTTCTTCTCTGTGTATGGCATTTTGATTTATGTCCTAAACCAGATTGTTCTCTGGATGAAAAGACACAGTCCTAGTGAGCTTTTGCATACCCTTGCAAGCTCATCAGCTGAGCTGTGCATCTCTGACTTCTCTGTAACCACGGAAAACACCTATAGATTGAGTCAGTCGTAATGTAGGCTACATGTCTAAACAAACAAACAAAAAAAACTCCTGTGAGACCAATTATTGGGGGCCATATTCAATGCTCTAAAGTGGAACAATTCACAAACAAACTAAATGCAGCATTGGTGGGAAAAGAGAATGCACATAGCTTAACCCTTTGAATGCCAGAAGAGTACTCAACGCGTTTCTTTGCAATCAGTTGCATACCCCTCTTGTACTCAGAGGGTTAAATGTTGAGATTAAATGTAACAGGGCTCTCAAAATAGTGTGGAAAAAGGCATTAGAGACCAATTTGAGTGCAAGAGGGTACACAACTCATTGTGAAGCGATGCTATGTGTACCCCTCTGGCATTCAAAGGGTTAAGCTCTGTGTATTCTCTTTTTTTCCCATTGCTGCAGTTGGCTTGTTTGTGAATTGTTCCTCTTTAGAGCATTGAATATGGCCCCTGATCCTTGGTCTCAAAGGAGTTTTTTTTTGTTTACACATGTAGCCTAGATTACATCACAATCAATAGGTGTTATTGCTGTTTACATCTCACAGATGTACATACAACCCTTGCTTAAGTTATCAGCTGCAGTGGAATCCAACTCACATTTATACTTAACATGCAAAAATGTTTGTTTGCAGCAGTCTATAGCCATTTGCAACCATTGACTGAAATGTTGTTTTCATGCTAATGCAGAGCCACCCCTTCCAACCATTTACTAAGATGTCATGTTCAAACCAAGGCTTATATGCCTGTTAAACAATAATGATCATTGTTAAATAAAGTTACCTTTCCATATTTTGCTGTCTTTTTCATAATGTTGATTTAATATGTTATGTATGTAGTTGGCATTGCAATAAATGTGTTTTTAAAATCCTTGAATATTAGAGCAATGTTCAATGCCTTATTTTTCATTTAATTGGAGACCTGTCATTCTAAGGTCAATTTTCAGCAATAATTACTTTTTTTGCCAGTTTGCCATTGAATTAGAAATAGGCCATATGTGCCTACAACTCCCAGCATTCCTAGTTAGCTAATGACTAGCTGTGGTTTGTGGCCTCCAACAGATGGAACACCCTGTATAGGTGCCTTAGTACATATGGCCTATTCTGAAGTCAGGGAAGGGATCAGCTTTTTTTGCTCCCCAGCTGATGTGGTCTACAACTCCCAGAATCCCCTAGTAGACTGGAGGTGGTAGATCTTGATCCTCTCAGGAGATTTACTTTCATGTTCCTAACAGTGAGCTATTTGTATCTCCATTTTCTGGGAGATTTCTGGTCCATGCTTCACAGGTGATGTGGTCTACAGCTCCCAGCATTCCCTACTAGACTGGAGGTGGTAGATCTCAAGCCTCTCTCAGAAGGTTTTACTTTTATGTTCCTGACAGCAAGCTGTTTGGATCGCAGTTTCCGGGGAGATTTCTGGTCCATATGCCATCAGGCAATTTTAGAGTCTTCCTGCAGCACCATATACTATGTGCGCTTTCTATTTTACCTTGTGCTGTGTGATTTATTCATGTTAAATACAAATATCCAACCAATAGATGGCAGTGTTCTGTGCTTCCTACATGATACATACTTATCTTCAACCAATAAATTTAAATGTGCTGTGTTTCCTTCATGTTATATCTCAACCAATAGATGGCATCTTGCCATCTGCTTTATTCATGTTAAATACAAATCTCCAACCAATAGATGGAATTGTACTGCTTCTAATGCCCATTGTAACCTTTTGCTAAGATGTTGTTTCCATGCCAGTGCAGAACTGCTGCTTGCAAATGTTTACTGACATGTTATTTTCATTCCAAGGCTAAAATGTCTGTGGGAAAACTGAAATAATCAGAAATTGAAGTTAAGATTAAAAGTACATCTTTAGTTTTTTCATAGTTACATAGTTACATAGTTACATAGTAAATTAGGTTGAATAAAGACACAAGTCCATCAAGTTCAACCTTCTCCTTATACCCCAGTAACTGAGAATTTTATAGCTTTCCTGCTATCAATTAATTTAGTCTTTATCAAACCTTCCTGATCTGCCTACTGATAAACAGCATAACTCTGTATGTTACCTTTTCACAGAAATGTATCTAATGTTCTCTTAAATGTATCCATTGTATCTGCCATAACCACCTCCTTGGGCAATGAATTCCACAATTTAACAGACCTTACTGTAAAAAAACCCTTCCTCTGCTAAAGTTTAAACCTCCTTTCCTCTAATCTCAAGAGGTGTCCCCTGGTCACCTGATCAGGCCTTGGAATAAATAGTTCACCGCAGAGATCCTTGTATTTACTTCTCTTATACTTGGTAATTGAATGTGGATTTCCGTACTTCAGGCTCATAGTCCAAGTAACCATTCACTACTTCTCCCACATGATGAGTACTTAAAGAAGGCTTCCTCACATAGACCTCAAGGTAGGCACAAAACAGATGCATTTCCTGCAGCGGTAAATGGCTATCTTGTAGGGTATCGGGAGATTAAAAAGAACTATGTTAGTTTTATTGGAGGAATAAAGTTCACAAAAGAAAAGCAGAAAATTTGCTGAAGTAAGGAATCACGTTTTATTTTATGGACTAACATCTTATTTTTAATAAGGTGCTTGAAGTGGTTAATAAACTGTGAGGGTAAAGGGCTTTGTAATTATAGGTAATGTCCTGACAGCCAAGGGAGCAGAGGTCCCATAGCTCAAAGGCTATTAAATTAGCTAGACTGGAGAATGAAAAAAATATTGCTAAGGAGAGCAAAAGCAACCCAAAAAAATTCTTTAAATACATTAATGGCAAAAAATTAAAGTCTGATAATGTTGGGTCCTTGTTAGCTGAAACGGGTGAGATGGTCAAAGGTGACAGAGAGAAGGCAGATATTTTAAATAATTTCTTTTCTTCTGTTTTTACCAAGGAAGACCCATTGGACAAGAATCTGCAAACTACTTTTACAGAACAGGCACAGCAAGCATGGGACTGGCTAACACAAGAAAAAGTGTTAAAACAATTGAATGGTGTCAAGGTAGACAAGGCTCCGGGGCCAGATGGTATACACCCACGGGTACTTAGGGAGCTAGGCCAGACCCTGGCCAGACCGATATATCTGATTTTCAGGGATTCTTTTATTTCTGGTATGGTGCCCATGGATTGGCGTAAAGCAGATGTGGTGCCCATATTTAAAAAGGGATCAAAGTCCCAGCCAGGAAACTACAGACCCGTAAGCTTGACATCTGTGGTAGGGAAGCTGTTTGAAAGGTTGCTAAGGGAATATATTCAAGAATTCTGCTGGAACAGGAATATCATTAGCAATAGCCAACATGGCTTTGTGAAAGATAGGTCTTGTCAAACGAACTTGATCGCATTTTATGAAAAAGTAAGTAATAATATAGATGAGGGAGAGGCGGTTGACGTGATCTATTTAGACTTTGCCAAGGCATTTGATACGGTTCCACACAAGAGGTTACTGTACAAATTGAATGAAATAGGACTAGGGCAAAATGTTTGTGAGTGGATTGGAAATTGGCTGAAAGATAGAATGCAAAGAGTGGTAGTAAATGGCAAGTTCTCCAGTTGGATAAACGTGATAAGTGGAGTGCCTCAGGGATCTGTCCTGGGTCCTCTTCTTTTTAATTTGTTTATTAATGACCTCCCAGAGGGCATAGGAAGCCATGTATCAGTGTTTGCCGATGACACAAAATTAAGTAAGGCAATAAAGTCTGAACTGGATGTGTCTTCATTACAAGAGGACTTGGACAAATTGAGTAACTGGGCAGGCAAATGGCAAATGAGATTCAATATAGACAAGTGTAAAGTTATGCATTTTGGGTATAATAATAAAAATGCAACATATAGTTTAAATGGTGTTTCTCTGGGGAAATCTACTAATGAAAAGGATTTAGGAGTAATGGTAGACAATAGACTTTGCAGTAGCATGCAGTGCCAGCTGGCAGCTGCAAAGGCCAATAAGATATTGACATGTATTAAAAGGGGTATTGACTCAAGGGAGGAAGATATAATTATGCCTCTTTACAGGTCCATGGTAAGACCCCACCTAGAATATGCTGTTCAATTCTGGGCGCCCTTTCTGAAGAAGGACATTATGGAACTAGAGAGAGTGCAGAGGAGGGCTACAAAACTAGTAAGGGGAATGGAATGTTTTAGTTATGAAGAAAGGCTAGAAAAGTTAAACTTGTACACACTAGAGAAACGGCGTCTTAGAGGGGATATGATAACACTATATAAATATGTTCAAGGCCCATATAAAGGGCTTTCAAAAGACCTGTTCATTAACAGAACAGTACACAGGACAAGGGGCCACCCGCTTAGACTTGAGGAAAGGAGATTTAGTCTACAACAGCGGAAGGGTTTCTTTACAGTAAGGACAATAAAGGTATGGAATGCCCTTCCGGAGGAGGTGGTGCTATCAAATACATTAGATGCTTTTAAAAGGGGCCTGGATACTTATTTAAAAGAGCATAATATAGAGGGCTATGCACGTTAGTATTGGGATTAATATTTAGTTAGGGATTGTTGATCCAGGGAGAAATCTGATTGCCATTTGGAGTCGGATGCCTTCTTTTGGGTCAGCGATGGTAAACAGGAATAGGAAAAGGGTTGAACTGGATGGACGCAAGTCTTTTTTCAACCTAAATTACTATGTAACTATGTAACTATGAATAAATGATTTAGTGCAAGACCAAAGTATATATCTAGTCCAACACTAGTGAACAGAAATACACAGAGTAAAATAACCTTAAACAAAAATACACCACACATGATTAAAAAATATACTGCACAAACATTTTATGCAGTATTTTTTTTAATCATTTGTGGTGTATTTTTGCTTATGATTATATTACTGTGTATTTGCTGTTCATTAGTGTTGGATTAGATAACGGTATACTGAGGTGGTACTTGGGGCGTGGGGGTCCTTTGTCTAGTCATGGGGGGGATTCATATATATTTTTGTGTAGATATTAAATCTTTTTTACTCTTATACTATATTAGTCCAATATAGTATAAAAGTAAAAAAACATGTATTAATATCTACATAAAAGTATATATGAACTCCCCCCATGACTAGACAAAAAAAGGACCCCCATCCCCCAAGTACCACCACATATCTAATTCAACACTAATAATAAATACACAGTAATATAACCCTATACAAAAACAAAAACAAATTATATTCAGCGTACAATTTTTATACAGTGTATTTTTTTAATAATTTGTGGTGTATTTTATTGTTATTGTTATATTTATTGTTTAGGGTTATATTACTGTGTATTTACTGTTCATTTAGTGTTGGAGTGGACTAGATATAGGTATACTGAAGTGGTGCTTGGGGGGTAGGGGTCCTTTTTCTTTGTCCAGTCATGGGGGGGGGATAATATATAATTTTACGTAGATATTAATACATCTTTTTTATTTTTATGCTATATTGGTCTACTGATTTACTCTTGGCTGAGTGCCTTACTTAAGATCCTGGCTTTTTTCTTTTTGAGTTGTATATTGATTTAAGGATCAGGGCCCCTATACATGATATGTATGGTAAGGTTATGCCATATTTAGGGATATTATGTGTGTGCGCCTCTAGTTTAAAATAAATCTTTCTCGTGGAGACAGAATGACTGTGTGGTGATGATGGACTGCGTGGAGGTGGTGGACAATGATTAAAATATGAAAATGAGGGCCACGGTTGAGATGGACAGCGGGGGCCAATGTGGAGTTGGACAATGGGGCCAGAGTGGGGCTAGAAATTGTGGAGGTGGACAGACTGCATGGAGGTGGTAGACATTGGGGGGCAACGTTCACAATGTGTGGAGGTGGATAGTGTGTGGACAGTGTGAGTGTGTAATTTTAATCATCATTATAAAGCATAGTTTATGACTGGGGGGTGCAATTGCTTCTGAGCATGGCACTCAAAGGATTAACCCTTTGAATGCCAGAGGTTTGCTATTCAATGCATTGGCTCTCCTCTGGTACTCAGATTGTGAGATCCAGAGAGAGAGAAAGTGAAGGGTGCCAACAGTCTGAAATGCAATGTGTTGGACACTCCTCTGTCATTTACAGTTAACGCCTTTTAACCATTTGAATGCCAGAGTTTGGGGCACCCCTCTTTGGTATGAAATAAGAGTTACTTATTCATCTGCTGGCTTTCCAGTTGCTGTTGGACTACAACTCCCATCATTCTGATGATGATGGTAATTGTAATCCAACAGAAACTGGAGAGAAACGGGTTGAACACCCGTATGTATAAAACTAATGATTTAACCCTCAGAGGGTTAAATTCCAAAATTGTGCCAAAGTGCTAAATCCTCAGGTTCTTAAAGGGATAGTAATACTTCGTTTTATCTTTATTTTATTTTGTAGACATTAAAAAAACATGAAGAACGATATAACTCTTATCTCTCAAACCTTTATGGCAGTGCTTTCCAAACTGTGTGTCGCGACACGTTAGTGTGTCGGCTGCAGTGTGTAGGTGTGTCACAGGCAAAGGTGCCGTTTACACAGCGCAAGATTGTCATTCAACCCAAGCACGATCTACACTGGGAGCTGAGATAAAACACTACTACTTAATGGTCGCATTTACACAGTGGGAGATTGCCTCCATGTGCTGCATACAGCTGGAGCACCACAAAAGATTTGTAACAGCTGGAGTTCCTCCGTGTGCTGCATACATAGTATGTTTGCAGCACGCAGAGTTACTCCAGCTGTTACAAATCTTTTGGTGCTTCAGCTGTTAAAATATTTTGAGATGCCACCTCCTCTATACCCCTGCCCTCTCTTTGGGCTGCCAGGGTGGAGTGTCGCTGTGTGCCGAGGCTGCCTGTCACATGGCTGCTGCTTCTGCTTGTGGTGCCGATGAGACAGGAGAGATGGACAGTACTTCTAAAATCAGTTATGCGCTATTTACTAATGCGACATGAGAATCTTGCGCTTATATATAGTGCAACATTCTCATGTCGCCATTTTAAAAACCACACGACATACTTAAGGCCTCCGCAGTACGAATGAATGATTTTCATGAGATATGTTGTGTCCCCATACATCTTCTTATTACAATTTATGTATGTGTCCGTATCTCTTATAAGGGATTATTAGTGTAACCTCCGGTTTTCTAGCAAAACTGAATTACTGTGTCACGAAATGATGCATGTCTAAAAAGGGTGTCAACCAACATGAAAAGTTTGGAAAGCTCTGCTTTATGGTTTGAGAGATATTCACATGCAAAGTTTCCCCTCCCGCCCCTTTTACCTAATGTAAGCCATCTCTTCTCATATGTGGAATGCAGTCCATAGACCAGACAGATAACAGAAGGGGACAATCTTCTTCCTATGAGAACAAGGAAGGCCCTGCCCCCCTTGACAAGTTTTTCAGGTTTTTCCCTTATCTTAATTGAAGATTGTCCCTCTCTGCAATCTACCTGGGCCACCTCCCTTCTGCTCTGGCTGAGCAGTGTTACATCAGCAAAAGGGGCGGGAGGGGGATACTTTGTCATTGAATTACTCTTGAACTATAACTCTGACTGAATTGAAATAACACTCTCCAAAGTCCAAATACTATGATGATTAATTAGAGCTGCTTTTATTATGAAACATTACTATCCCTTTAAATGTTTTTATTTTATTAAAACTGTTGGGTGCCAGAGGGATGTCCAATGCATTGTGTGTTAAATAGCCCTCTGCCATTCATAGGATTAATACACTTAAACCCCTTGAGTGACAGAGGGCTTGCAAACCCTTTTAGTTCTCAAAGAATTATTGCTGAGCAAAAAGGCTGTTCAACCTGTGACTATATGATGTTGCTTGATTACAGATGACATAATTCACAGGGTGATTGGAGTTTTAATCTAGCAGCATGTGGAGAGCTGCATGTTGGACATACATGATATACATGTTCCCTGTGTGCAAGGGATTAAACCTTTGAGTGTCAGAGGGATACGGAACTCGTTGCATAGCAAAATTATGCCCCCCCCCCCGGAAAAATTTCTATGGACGCCCATGATGCTGGCTAGTAGGTGGGGAAAGGGTTGGGCTGGAGGAGTGGCTGGAAGTCTACACCTACAAGACTCTGACTTTTGAGATGTGTCCTGCCCTCCAGAAGGAAGGACTCATCCCCATGGTATCTTTGTTCCATATGGACTATAGATAAAAGGATTTAACAGGTAAGAACACTAAAATCCTATTTTCTGAAATACTACCTGTGTCATGCGTCAGTGCAGAGGGAGGTCAGCGAGCTTAATGCATAGCTTAAAGGGATAGTAATGTTTCATAATAAAAGCAGCTCTAATTAATCATCATAGAATTTGGACTTTGGAGAGTGTTATTTCAATTCTGTCAGAGTTTTACTGATGTAACATTTTTCAGCCAGAGCACAATGGAGGTGCCCAGGTAGACTGCAGAGAGGGACAATCTTCAATTAAGATAAGGGAAAAACCTGAAAAGCTTGTCAAGGGGGGCAGGGCTTTCATTGTTTTCATTCTAAGAAGATTGTCCCCTTCTGTTATCTGTCTGGTCTTACAACCAGATACCCCATCTGAGAAGAGATGGCTTACACTAGGTAAAAGGGAAACTTTGCTTGTGAATATCTCTTAAACCATAAAGGTTTGAGAGATAAGACTTATATCATTCTTCATATTTTTTTAATGCCTACAAAATAAAATAAAGTTAAAACGAAATATTACTATCCCTTTAAGCCAGCACTGGGCTGAGTTTGCTCTTTGGTACTGTCTATAGGGAAGTGATGGATTGCACCTAAGTGGTAGAGGAGCCACCATGCTAAGGGATAGAATGCTAAGAAGGTTGGAGGAGCTTTTAAATTCGGAAAGGGGGAAAGTTATAGATAGTAAAAATGGGGTAGACTGTGTAGATAGGAACGGGGTCCAAATTAAGGATCATGGGGGTGGAGAAGGGGTAGGGATAAATTTAGACAATATGGAGGCACTCCTATTAAATGAGGATGTAGAAAAAAGGCAAGAAGTGGGTAAAATACATAAAGATATCAAAATTAATTGTATGTTGGAGAATGCCAGAAGAATGGTAGGTAAAACCAGAGAACTAGAATTGCTCAAGGTTAATGAGAATTTGGACCTAATTGGTATAACTGAAACATGGTGTGATGATACACATGATTGGGCTCTAAATATAAAGGACAATTCCCTGTTTAGGAGAGACAGGATTCAAAGAAAAGGGGGAGGTGTGTGCTTATATCTGAAACCAGATCTAAATCGAATATTGAGGTGTGGTATTTGTGAGGAAATTGGCCATAATGTGGAGTCCTTGTGGGTAGAAATTGAGGCTAACTGTGGCATACAAGGTAAAAAAAAATTGTGCTGGTGGGTGTTTACTACAAACCACCAATGCTGAGGCCCAGCTGTTATTGCAAATGAGGAAAGCTGTGCATCTTTGGCATACTATAATTATGGGAGATTTTAACTATCCTGATATGAACTGGTGATCCTACTTTTTCATGATCACATGGGTGTTTTCTTAGCAGTGCGTCTTTAGTGTAATGCCTATGAGGATCAGTTTTCTCGCAGTTCCAGTTTGACATATGCTGCCCCCCAATACAGTTCCAATTCGACAAATGCTGCTCCCCCCACAGATTCAGTATGACAAATGCTGCCCCACCCCCACATGGCTCCAATTCAACATATGCTGCCCCCACATAGTTAACCCTTTGAATGCCAGAGAGGTACACAATAGGTTAATATCAGTGTAATATTTGTGTAAATATTAAAAAAAAATACACATAGTGAAGGATCTGTAATCCAGCACTATGTTCCATTTTTTGTGTTTTTGTTGATAGTACTGGTGATCAATTTGGCCACCAGGAAGGCGATCATCGCTTTCCCTGGCTTTTTATCACATGGGTTTTGAGGATTCTCCTACTGAAGCTGATCATTCATAGGAAGCTGGCTTGAGTAGGAGATAGTAGGGGAAAGTGGTGATCAATGCCAGGGGGACATCAGGAGGGGTCCCGATGCCCCCGGGAGGTGTGATTTTACTTTACAACAAAAACAGAAAACGTGGGATTAGAGAGAGTACCAGGATATTAACCTTTTGAGTATCAGAGGAGTATGCAACACATTTCAAAGCAATGTGTTGAGTACCCCACTGGCACTCAAAGGGTTAACTGTTTAGGGGCAGCATATGTGGAATTTTACTGAGGGGCAGAATATGTAAAATTTATGGGGCAGCGTATATTGAATTTTACTGAGGGAGAGCAGCATATGTCAAATTAATGGGACAGCATATGTCGAAGTTTACTGGGGAGAGGGCAACATATGTTGAATTTTAACTGTGGGCAGCATGTTTGAACATAAGTATTGTGGGGCAACACACCATTGTGTGTTAGCCCCACATACACTGACTGACATCCCCCAGCCTTGTTCCCTTGCCCAGGCAGTGCCCATGGGGATTTGTGGCTACCAATAGACAAGGGAACAAGGCTGGGAGGTTAGACAATGTACATGGGGATCTGTCGCTACCAGTGGGCAAGCAAACAAGGTGGAGGGCAGCTCGTAGCCACAAATCCCCATGAACGCAGCCTGACCCCAGCATTGTTTCCTTGGGAATGCACAGCATGTATGAAATATGATACAGAGCTGAGGGAATGATTGTGTAGTGCTTAGTGTACTTTTATTTTAACTCTTTGAGTGTCACAGGTGTGTGCAATGCATATCGCTATGGTACTCAAAGGGTTAAGGGAGTGATGCTGTTCGTGGTGCTGAAAGGATCCTCCCCATTATCCTACTGAGCAAGTGGGGAAGCAGAGAGAATGCTTTCTGACTTCAGGGTTGTCTATTGCTAGTGATTGTATGAGGGAGAGCATCCCTTCCACATAGACAGCGGTTTACAACCCTCCATGATTATGATTGAATGAGGGCTGGTCTTATCACAATGTACAAGTATATGAGATGTCAATAGAAGGATCTGTCTGGTAAGTTATTCATTCCAAGGCCTGATCAAATAAGCAGGGGACATCCCTTGAGATTAAAAGAAAGGCGGTTTCAACTTCAGTAGAGGAAAGGGCTTTTACAGTAAGGGCTGTTAAATTATGGAATTCATTGCCCAAGGATGTGGTTATGGCAGATACAATGGATACATCTAAGAGAAGATTAGATACATTTCTTGCAAGAGGAACATACAGGGTAAGACTGTGTATTAGTAGGCAAAACAAAAAGACGTGATAAAGACTAACTTATTTGGAAGCAGGAAAGCTATATAATCCTCATGTTTCTATGTTATAAGGCAATGGTTGTACTTTAAAGAGTAAATATAGGGGTTTTGCTAACACTGCACTAAGTTCCTGAAGAACCCTTGGATGTATACCATCAGGACCTGGTGCTTTGTCGGTCTTAATTTTTTTCAGTCTTCCCATGACATCTTCTTGAGTTAACCCAATATCTGTTAATTGTATTGTTTTATTTGTTACTTGCGGAGGCTCTTCTACCATTCCTTGCTCCCTTATATATACTGATGCAAAGAAAGTGTTTAAAACATCTGCCTTTTCCTTATCCTCACTAACCAACTCACCCATCTCATTTTTGAATGGTCCAATGCACTCCCTCTTACGTTTTTGTTATGTATATATTTGAAAAACTTTTTTGGATTAGTCTTGCTTTCCCTTGCAATTCGAGTTTCATTATCTATTTTTGCTACCTGAATTGCAATTTTGCAATCTCTGTTGCACTCCCTGTATTTTAAAAAAGATTGTTCATTTCCTTCAAATAATTTGAATGCGTTTTTTTTCTTGCCATTTCCTTCTTTACATGTGCAGTTAACCACATTGACTGTGACTTACTTCTTTTGCATTTGTTCTCCATTGGTATATACTGTTTGGTATATTTATGCAACCTAAATTTGAATTCTGACCATTTTTCCTCAGTATTTTTGCCTTTAAATAAAATATCCCAGTCAATGTGTTGCATTGAAGCCCTTAACAATTTGAAGTAGCTTTTTTAAAATTAAGAGTTTTGGTTGAACCTATACAGTTTTGCTTTGCCAGACTAATCTCAAATGTAACCATGTTGTGATCTCTGTTTCCCAAATGTTCTCTTGCCTTAATATTGCATACCATTTCTGTGTTATTAGTTATCACTAGGTCCAATGCATTATTTCTTGTCGGCACATCCACCATTTGTGACATGTAGCTTTCACGAAGTGTGTTCACAACCCTGCCTCCCTTAGCACTCTGATAGGTCTAATTTTTCCAGTTGATATCTGTATAATTAAAATCTCCCATGATTATAGTATGGCCAAACTGGGCCGCTTTCCTCATTTGCAATAGCAGCTGGGCCTCAACATTGTCATCGATATTTGGTGGTTTGTAGCATATGCCCACCAACACCTTTTTTTTACCTTTTACACAACATTTAGTCTCGATTTCTACCCACACGGACTCCACAATTTGGACAGTTTCCTCACTAATATCACCTCGCAAAACTGGATTTAGCTCTGTTTTCAAATATATGCACACACCTCCCCCTTTTCTATTAATCCTGTCTCTTCTAAACAGGGAATAGCCCTCTATATTTACAGCCCAGTCATGTGCATCATTCCACCATGTTTCTGTTATACAGATTATGTCCAATTGCTCATTAACCGCCAGCAATTCTAGTTCTGCTATTTTATCTACCATACTTCTTGCATTTGCTAGCATACAATTAATTTTAAAGTCTTTACATATATTAATCCTTACATGCCTTTTTTCTTCACCTTCATTTACTAAGAGTTTCTCCCTATTGACTGAATTTATCCCCACCCTTTCTCCACCCCCCTGGTCATTTACTTGGACCCGGTTCCTATCTGCTCTATCTACCCCATTTTTGCTATCTATACCCACCCCCCTTTCCTAGTTTAAAAGCTCCTCCAAGCTTCCTAGCATTCTCTCCCCTAGCACAGAGGCTCCTCTACCATTTAGGTACAATCCATCACTTCCATATAGATTGTACCCAAGAGCAAAGTCTGCCCAGTGTTCTAAAAACACAAAACCTTCCTTCCTACACCATTGCTTGAGCCATGCATTAAGCTCCCTGTGCTCCCTCTGACAACCTGCACTGGCGCATGGCACGTAGTATTTCAGAAAATACTACCTTAGAGGTCCTTGCCTTGAGCTTGCACCCTAAATCCCTGAAATCACTCTTTAGGGACCTCCATCTTCCTCCTACTTTGTCATTGGTTCCAATATGTACCAAGACAGCTGGATCACTTCCAGCCCCTCCCAATAATCTGTTAGCCCTGTCCGCAACATGCCAAACCCAAGCACCCAGGAGACAGCATACTGTTCGGCATTCACGTTCCTGACGGCAGATTACCCTATCTACACTCCTAATAATAGAGTCCCCTATTACCACCACCTTCCTTGGTTTCTGCCTGCTCTACATCCCATCTGTGCTGGAAGGAGGACTGTTCCCCTGTCTGCTAGAGGAATTAGCCCATTCTGGGCAATTCTCAACAACATCTTCACACAATCTTGCAAATCTGTTGGACTGAGTCAACTCAGAACTGACCTTCCTCTTCCTCTGCCCACTACCTCCCCTCCTTACTGTCACCCAGCTGCCTACCTGTCGCTCCTCATCTACAACTCCACCCTCTTCACCACTAACCCCACATACTACCTGCTCTGTGAGTTCTAAACTCCTTTCCAGGTTTCCAGTGTCTCACAATGTTGCAATATTTCTTTCCAAATCCAATATCTTGGACTCTAAAAAGAAAATATGCTCACACTTGGCACATCGGTATGACCCCTGGAACGATTTCTCCAAGTGTTCAAACATGTGACAAGATGTGCACTGCGTGAGATTAGCTAACCTGCTATCACTCATGCTTGGTTTTACAATTCAAATAGCTTTATATTATCCTCTAATGATCACTCTAAGGTAAGTAACCAACTTTAAATGTGAACACAATATATCCTTTGAAATGATAGTCACTTCAGAGCTCTGCTGATTATCAATTCCTGCTTCTATTCCAACTCCAGATTCCTTCTAAATCTTCACTTGAAAGCAATCACTTGAAAAATCAGTCTCAAAGAGCCAGCTCCACAGAGCTTATGGACTGTATTTATAGTAACCTGCAGCCAGGTGAGTCCCCTTAGCAATCACCCCTAATCACACAGGCCAGAGAAAAACCTAGTAAACGTTTTGGTTTTTTTTAACTCTTGCAATACCCACACAAAATTATTTTATTTTTTTTTTTTAAACCTTAATATAATACCAATAAATCTTGGAGTTGTGTCTGTTTTCGACCTAATTTATGTTACTAATTTGTTACTATGTTACTGCATAGGAACAGGGCCGGATTTGCCAAAAGGCAGAGTAGGCATCTGCCTACAGGCGCACCCCACACACAGAGGGGCGACCTGTCATTGGAATAATTTTTTTTTTTTTTTTTTAAATATTTTCATACACAGCTCTGCACGCAGTGGCAACAGTAGCCCGCTGCATGGTGAGGTCTGTGCCTTCTTTGGCACAGACCTGTAGCTGTTGTTGCATCATCTCCAAGCGCTCTGCATTCCTAAAGAGAAGACCGTGCGGGAGCAACAGCAGCTACAGGTCTGTCAGAAGGAGACACAGACCTGTCCATTGTACAGGTTCACAGGAGTCAGATTACACATCACACTTCAACAGATACAAACCGACTGCATGTACAACACATAGGCCTCAACAGCAAACACACTAGGACCTCAGAACACATTAATGCACCATTGAATAAATAATGACAAACAAGTACAAACAATGTCAGCAACACAAACAGGCACAGCAAGCACATAAACATAAAACGAGGAACACAACAACACAAGCAGCTGGAGGACACATCAAACACACATCCAACATGCCATGGTTGAGCCTTGGGAATCACATGTAAGCACACACATACTGGACACCCACTGTTGTAAGATGGGTAGAAACACACCTCCGTGGGAGGACCAACCTGATTAGGTTTAGATTTTTCTATCTCTAGCACATAATAATCTGTTTGAGTTGAGTCTGAAAAACTTTTTGTATCACTTGTAACTGCAAACTCCCCCACTCTCAGAAGACAGTAAAAGGGCAAAAAATATAGCTTCCGGTAAAGAATTACTCACGTGGTATTCAAAAGGGACTGAAACCAGTCATTTACATAGTTTCTGGAAAAAGATTCCAACTATGAAAAATCAAGTAACAAACTTCCTAGTAGCTGATTTCTCAGTACCACATAGTAATAATCTAATAGGGTGATATGAGAAAAGTGACGTAAGCTTTGTATGGATAAGTTGGCAAAGATGTTGAATGCCTACCACGTATAGCTTAATAGTACTGTATGCTAACTGTAGAGAAAAATGGCAATATGAAATGAACGTTGGGATAGTCTCAACTGAAAAAGTTGCAGGGGACTGTGAATCCTAATGAAACTTTGAAATAATGCCCAGGATTGCTCATAAGATCTACGGGTATTAGCAGAGAGGGTTCTGTCCATGAGAACTGTAGCGCCCTGCAGATGATGACTCAATCCAACATCATTTATTGAACTGGAGGTGACAGAGTAAGGCGCAGGTCGGCTGGTGGTTAGAGTCTGTAAAATTCATGAAAATTAAAACAAGACAGGGTGTCAGCTTTGAGATTAAACCTTCCTGGTAAGTACTGACACGCCATAAAGAATTTGAAGTATAAAGACAACTATATAAGTTTCCTTACAAAGGGCATAACTATAGTAGAGGAGGATCTGGCCTTATTTACTATGTGAGATTAGATTTAATTGTTTAATCCAATTGTATTATGTCACTTTCTTTCAGTCTGTCAGATAGTAGGTCTAGCAGATGAGAAATAAAAGAGTGCCCTTGAGGAATAATCCTTATGATGAAGTTTGGGATTTTAGATCCATGCTCTCAGAGGATCTGATTGAGGAAAAATAATAGATATACTGGATCACCATGGGAGAGAGACACACGTTCAGGAGAATATAGCACAGGGTGTCAGCAAATAGATTAAACAATTTTGGACTGCTCTTTGCCCCAAAGGTAAGCCAAGTGGCAAAACAAAACATCTCCTTCCACTGAATCCCATGAAGACTCCGGGGGGGGGAGCAAAATATCTGCTTTAGATAACTAAGAACCCTTCTCTGACTTGATAATCAACTGGAAAACATCATCTACTGAAGCATATGCCAGAGAGAATTCCACAGATGGTATGAGGGAGTTTAAACTAGGAATGGAAGTAGAATGAGGAGCTGACAAGTCATAGATCATTGTTGTTTATTTGAGGATTTACCAGTGGCAATACCCAAAGTGTTGATTCTCCAAGTGGCATATGGAGGACAGTCAAAGGGGCCTATAACATACCCTTTAGTAACTTCGGTAACAAGTAGACTATCAACTGCTAATGGGTCCAATACTACAGATTGTAAATTGTCACATTCCATCGACTCTGATGGTAGGGTAATTAATCCTGAATGAAAACCTTCCGTAAAACCCTGTATTATGAAATCTACTACGCGTGGGGAAGGATGAAATCTGAGGTAATGTATAAGTGTTGGAATATTTACCATGCCTAGACATGATTTGGGGTACAATTGCTGAGGACAAATGGCTTTAGGATAGACCCTGTGACAGATAATGCAGACATGTAATAAGCGGCAGGCACTAAAAACACATTGCATGGAATTGAAATTATTGCATATTAGAGATTCACCCAAATATGCAGTTGGTCTCCCCAAATGATCTGAGGTTTTATGAGAGGAACCCAGAAGCAGCTGTGTAACTGCCTATTTTCCTGACTGGCTAGTAGATGGAGAACGTGTGGCCGAACTGGGACAAAAATTGATAGTATGTTCACTGGATTGACACACCAAACAGGTTGGAGTCCACAAGCCTGCAAAGTGACATCAGAAAAGTTCTGTATCCAACTGACTCCAATCCGTGGTATAATTAAATTGCTCCGAGGTCACTGCTGCCTTTGCAGAGAAAGCCCAGTGATAATCATAAAAGGCGAATCCACCATATCTGTGTCCCAGTTTGACTACCCTGAACAGATAGTGATCCAATTCCTCCCTACAATGCGGGTGAACTGAGCAGATTACATCCCTAACTGACACTTGACCGCAAGAGAGAGACTATCCTGAGAAGAAAATTGTAATGAAACTAAATTGATGTCTTTACCTTCTACAATATCCTTCCTAAAATGGCCTGGAATAAAATATACCGGTGTAATGGCAGGGTGACCACTGATGGGGGGTGCTGGGAATAAAAAAAACCCTTGTGATGACTCGAGACAAGGAACCTGTATGGCTTGCCGGTAAGGATGTGGTGTTTCTAATACATCTAATCGGGCATGAACAGAGGCCATAGATGCTGCCACACTTGGCAGATACCTCTGGATATCCACCAGATCTGTTGTATGTAACTGATGGAACCAGATTGGGACTCTGCCTAGGGGAGTGAGGAGTTGAGAATAATAATTTGAATAGTTCAGCTTCTGGGCTGATGCCGGATAAGGAATGCAATGTTGCCGAAGCTCCGCCCTTATTTTTGGAATGGTCCATGACCTATAAGGAGGAGCGCAGGACTGTTATGACTGTGGTCTCGGTGATCCTTGATAGCAGGGCACCTCATGCTGACCTGATCTAATTGACATTGTTTGCTGGTTGGAAGATCCGACTGGAGTCTATAAACTAGATATGTAAATCACATATGTAGCGACATATTGCGACCCGTCCGTATAGCCTCTCTTCCTCACTAAAGAAAATAGAGGAAAAAAGTAATAGTAACGTCATACTTTTAGTAAGAGATGAGGCCCTCTACTAATGCCAAATATCTTATGCAAGGTGCTATCTATGAGTTGGACTGAGGGGCATACAGCCTATATGACAGGAAATGTTGGCTTTGCTGTGATGACTAAGACTAAGATAGAGGTACTATGTCCTAATGAGCGGACAGGTGAGTCCCTATGTATGACCTGGTGGAGGTGTTAACGATGATGTGCGACGAGGGGGTTGCCATCATGGAGCATGGCTGGGATTCCATCTCCTAAACAGTCTATTCTAAAAAGACCTGACCGACAGACTTCTAAGGTTATATAACTGACCAATCTACCAAAGCTGACTGCTACTGAATGATATAACATACAAAATAAGTTTTAGTGAACCTGTGATGTTTGAATCCTATGTATATTGATTGTATAATAACTTGAGTAGTAGGGTATAATATGAAAGATACATACACTTTTTTGTTTTAGCACAAAATACAATATGCATGACAACAGTAATGTTTGTGGTGCTAATAATGAACAGCACTGTGCTAACAAGGCTGCTTAGTAAAACCCATAGGGAGTGGGGATGGGAAGGAAAATTCAGAAAACAGGTGGGTATTGAAAGTAACTTGATCAATCCCTTCAGTCGGAAGGTAACCCTCTGAAGAAAAGCTGTAATAAGATACAGCAAGGTAGAATTGTATTAGGCTAACAAAAATAAGGGTCTTTACACAAAATTTCCCAGGTAGCTCTATAAAGGACATGCTCAAGCCTGTGTAAGGTAACAAATGAACTTATGCTAAGTTAATGTCTATAATACCTGATAAATCACTGTGAAAATAAATTTGCTTGCCTCAAAAGAGGGAAATACTGTAACAAAACATAGTGTAGAACACATAATGATTGACCAAAGAGTATGTAGATTGGAAAGAATAATTTACATCAACATGGGGAATGTTAGCCAACCTAATCAGGAGAAAAGTGCATCTTTAAAGGTTTGTAAAAAGATCAAATTAATAATTGGATTTGAACATGAATCATACCCTGTGATATCCAAGTGTGATGTATTGGAACCCAGAATGCTGTTTCTAGACATGTTCAGTCCCAGAACACAACCTATGCATCCTGGTACCTTAACAACTTTAATTCCACATCAGTTTAAAATTGCTTAACTAACATTTATACCATGCAATGATAGAGTATATGGGGCTCTGAACAGTCATATGATGGTTAGCAAAAGATAGTGGTTTACCACTTTTTATTTCAGAGAGGAGCCCCATGTACTAGCCTACCCCATGACACTCAAAATATCATACTGCAATATGGTCTGATGATCCCAAGTCTATACCTTTTTGAGACTAGGTGATCATGCTGGGAAATGAGTAGAAAATAAAGAGGAAGTGAGAAGAATGCATTAAGTATTCATTGTCAATTGACCAATGATACACTCCAGTAATATCCCCCAGACTGCATCATGACGAACACCTGTCTCAAGTGGCATCAATCTCAGAATGCTGTAGTTCCCGAAGTTGTTGTAACATACGATCATAATGTCCCCACACTACACAGGCTTAACCAAGATACACATAACCCTCATATATGGAGCCAGTTGCTTATCCCATACTAAAGTAGCTCTTGAATCTTTACTCGGTGCATGTAACTGAGCCTCAGTTGTGGAGCCTTTGCTCTGATGTCCCACACTCCTATGTACGCCGTGATGCATATAAGTGACGTGACAAAACATGACGCAATGTAACCAGAATGCTCTTGTCTGTGTAACAGCCTTCCTAAGCACCATGATCAGCAGCCACCTCCGACACAGGCCCTGGTGGTGCTATTTATGCATCTTATCTGCCCTCCCACAACTCCAGGCAAAATTATAGCCTATATGTTCATAAATCTTTGTTACAGAACGCTACAGGTTAGTTATGTAGTTTTTAGTAAACTGTAACCTGGACTTGCTGTTCTTGAGGTTTACCACTGGTTTTCATTTAGTGGTAAACCCCCTCTGGTTATGCTGGTGTAGTCTTCTCTCAACAGTACTCTTTGATACTTCTGTGCCTACATCCTGTAGAGCATTCATGATCTGTTTGACAGTTGAAAAGGGGATTTCTTCACAATCGTGAGCATTCTTCTGTTATTCTCTAAAGTGGTCCTCCATTGTCTACCATTGCTATTGCTGAGCTCACTAACGGATTCTTGCTTCTTAAAGGGATAGTAATACTTAAATATTACTTATTTCACTGAAACGGTCTTCTACGTGTGCACCGTTTCAGTGAAATAATTCTTTTTTACTAACGCGATCTCGGCTCTGCTGCAGAGCCACCTGATGCAAATAAGACCGGATATCCCTGCAGTCAGCTACAACGCAGACTAGAGGGAGGGGGGAACTTTTCGTGAGGTTATCTCTCAAACCATAAAGGTTTGAGAGATGACACTGGGGACAATTAAATTCTTTTTAACATGGCTACAATATGGGGATTAGTAATATTTAAGTATTACTATCCCTTTAACAATGTACCACACAGTTAATTTGGACACACCTACTGTTTTGGCTACATCAGTTTATTCTGATTTGTCAGGCTCATGCTGAACTTCTTTACTGGGTTTACTATTGAAGTATTGCATGTGTTTTGGCGCGTCATTTGAAGTGTCACATTTAAAGTTTTGCATCATAAAGTGACGCATGTTCTACATTTTGCGTCGCTCCGAATGGCTCATTCACCTTTCCGTGCGTTAACGTGTTGCAATATGGTTGCAATAAAGACGCAATATTGACGCATTATGGGTGCATTAAGGACGCAATATGGGTGCAATATTGATGCATTATGGGTGCAATAGGGGTGCATTAAGGACGCAATATGGGTTCAATAATGAGGCAATATGGGTGCAATATTGACGCATTATGGGTGCAATAAGGGTGCATTAAGGATGCAATCCAAATCTAACCCAAAACCCTCCAAATCCAACCCAAAACCCACCAAAATTAACCCAAATCCAACCCAAAACCCACCAAATCCAACCCAAAACCCAACCAGTAAGGAATGCAGTAAGGGTATAAGAAGTACAAGTAACAAAAAATAGTTAAGTTATGTAGAAACATTTATTTAAAACCAAACAATGTTTTATAAAGCATGCATAACGTAACACAACAAATATAGCATAACATTTCAATTTAGGAATAATCACACGTGTTGTAGAAATCTTTATTTAAAACCAAACAATACCATAAAATACCAAAAATATTTTAGTTATGCAGTCTATGTATTAAAATGCTTTCATGTAGTCCGATATCTGTGTGGTTGCATAGTTCATACTAATTATTTTCAATCTTCCTGCGTTTTCCCTATACACTTTTTTAGATTGTGGTGGTTCATGTCCTGCACCAACTTGCGTCATTATTGCACCAATATTGAACCCAATTTGCGTCATTATTGCACCCATATTGCACCATTATTGCATCAATATTGCACCATATTGCTTCCATATTGCACCATTATTGCACCTGTTACCTTATGGGCAATTGCTTATGAATTATCTTTATTTTTATTTATATAGCTAGACTATGCCCACATGATATAATGGACCATACTGGTATACAGTGTGAGTGAGTTGGTGTATGTAGAGGGTTAATGAAATAGACACAGTCAGTGAGATCTCCTGGGGCCATGGGGCATGGGAGTTGCAGCCCAAAACAAGTTATCACAGCACCTGGACATCTAAATCCTGTTTGGTTAGATGGAAGCTGGCAGTATTCTGTTGTCCAGGTGGGAGATAAAGATCACCCTCTATTTTGATACACTCACACACCCTGGATTCCTGATGAGTATGGCGTCTGATGTATTGTTTTAACTGTCCATGAATATTGCCAAGGGGAGATTGACTGATTTATTATACTGTTGCTCCAAGTGAGATCAAGGCACAAATCCTATCAGCCTGGAGTGATATTACCACAGCCAATCAGGAGCCTCAGCATGGTAGGAGATGGACAGTGGGGACAGTATATATCAAGGGGACCCACTACTAAGAAATTAGTAGAAGGAGGAGTAGAGAGAGAGGGCCAGAGAAGGAATCTGCCAAGCTTGGGTAAGCCCCTCATTCATTAGCTACCTGCAATATCATGCATGTTTAAGAGAATTGCGCAAATGTTATGTTTTGTGTTGTATTGAATGTTTTGTATTGTTATGTATATTTAATGTAGAACTAGTTCTTGTAAATGTGATGTACTGATCTAATATTAAATTGCATTAATTTTAATCTCAGCAATCTGTTGAAGAATCTTGCATTATTTTTCACATATAAATGTGTGTATAAAGGTTTATGCAGTAGATTGGCTGTAGAATGCAGTAAGCCTGGGGCTCCTTATATTTTCAATATATCTGTTTCTTTACGCTATATTTTCCATCTTTGCCCCAGGATAAGTTTATATTTATATTGGCCACCAGTCCTATGAACAATCAGTAAATAATAATATGAGCCACGGACATATGTGAATGAGCTGTGGACGTAGCCAAATTGTCATTCTAAATATTCATGGAGTGTGTGTGACTTTATGGCACATATTCCATGAATATTAAATAAGCATAAAACCTCTACCAGTTACAGCACCCATATTGCATCCTTAATATGTCCTTATTGCACCCATATTGCACCATTATTGCATCTATATTGTACACATATTGCACCCACTTCGCGTCATTAATTCACCAATATTGCATCCTTAATGCTGCGACATGTTAACCCACGATATGGTGAATGCGCCATTTGGAACAACGCGAAATGTAGAAATTGCGACACATAACTTTAATTACGACAATTTAAATGACACGGCCGAATACATGCGTTATTTTATGACGCGAAACTATACATATGTCACGTCGAATGGATACCCTTTACTGGAATTGATACTACTTTTCTCCTTATGTTGAGAGACAACTTCAACAGACTCTAAATGCAAATGCCACAAGTAGAATCACTTCTAGACCTTTTGTTAGCGCTCTTGTGCATTAATAACACACATCTGGCCAAGAAATAGCAGCATTTTCAATTTTCCAATTACTTTTGGTCCCTTCAAATGGAAGAACTATGTATAAAAATGACTAATTCCTACAGAGTTTATGGATATGAATAACCTCAAATTAAAGCTGACAGTCTACACTTTATTCTGTTCGCTATTGTTTCATTTCAAATCCAGTGTGCTGGAGTACAGAGCCAAAACGATAAAACTTGTGTCACTGTCCAAATACTTATGGACTGCACTGTATAGTATAGTACCTGCAGCTGCTTTCTCTTTAGTTTCCCAGCTCCAGGCGGGCTCTGGTGCATGTGGATATCACAGTGGAGGGGATAACTGATTCCTTATGTAGGGCAGGCTTATAACAGGGGTTTCTGCCAGCCTAGGGCTTATTTGTGGAATGGCTGGAGAGCCACCGCCCCAATTTCCCAAGGGTCAGCCAGGCCAGCTATGCCCTTTTGTGCTCTGGTCCCCAGACAGAATGCCCAAGGGGGCCCCCCTCCTCCAAACCAGGAAATTATAGACTTGGGAGCTTGACTTCCATAGTGGGTAAGATATTAGGGTATCCTTTTAAAATATTGCATTTGAAATAACTTGTGGCCACACTCCGAAATCAACATGTCTCCGTGTTGAAAAGGGCGACATGAGAATCTCACCCTGCATAACATGACGAAATTCTCATATCGCCTACGGCACTTCAACTGGCAGACAGCATCTCAGTAAAGAAAAGTAAAACTCTGAGTAGTGTACCCCACTGGCAGGTCAAATAGAATAAACCGGACCACAGCATACACTGTAAAATGACACTGTGGCACCTCAAATGTTAAATGGACTGCAAAATGAATAACAGATTGTATACTTTATACCTAAGTGCCACCAATGTGTCACGGTTTGTTTTGACTCTCAGACACAGAGTAAGATAAAAAATCAAACTTTATTGAAAAGTTTAATGGGAACCCTCACGGGTCCTGAACATACATATATATCACATGCACACAATGGGTTCAAACAGTAGCTTTTACAAGATACAGCATGGTAGGCTCTACCGGCCTTGCCAAAGTACCAGGCAAGGCAGCCTATGGTATGAACTAACAATATGACTAAGGCTCTACCGGCCCTGCCAATGTACCGGGCAGGGCAGCCAGGAAGATGATAGAATAGTGGGAATAAGGCTCTACCGGCCTTGCCAATATACCGGGCAAGGCAGCCTGAAAGATGACACTATAAAATGGAAACAGGCTCTACCGGCCTTGCCAATATATCGGGCAAGGCAGCCTGGAGGGTGACACGACAATCCTGAATGTGGCTCTACTGGCCTTGCCAATATATCGGGCAAGGCAGCCAGGAGGACAGAAGGACAGCTCCACTAATGCTGTATAGATGGAGCAGCAGCATAAGATGGAACAGTGGAGCAAACCAGTAACACAACCAGGGAGACCAAACAACAGACAGGCCAGGACAACCACTGGAACAGCAGGGCGGCCAACCAAGTCAGGAACAGAGCAGGAACAACGGCAGCACTGGATCAGGAACGGAAGCAGGAACGACAGCCCAACCGGATCTGGAACGGAGGCAGGAACCATGCAGGAGAGACACTGACTATTGGAGAAACGCTGACACTGGTAATGGAGCAAAACAGGCCCAACGATACAGGTACAAGGCAGGTGACTACTGACATAGAGACACCACAAAAGGGCAACCAAAGGGTGCCTTAGCCCAGTCTATATAGGCAATACTGGGCGGGCAATAGAAAGGCGGCCAATGGAGAGTACACACACCTGACTGACAGCAGAAGTCAGCAATCACGGGCACCGTGATAGTACCCCCCTCTCTCAAAGACCCCCCCCCTTTAGGAAGACGGACCTGGTTTCTGGGGGTACTTGAAATGAAAAATTTGCAGTAATTTGTAAGCATGAAGGTCCTTACTATCCACCCAGGATCGATCCTGAGGACCATAGCCCTTCCAATGTACCAAATACTGCAATTTTCCTCTAAATCTGCGAGAATCAATAATACTCTGAACTTCGTACTCCTCCTGGCCCTCTACCTCTATAGGCCCTGGCACCACAGGGTTAGTAGTATAACGGTTGCACATAAGAGGTTTGAGGAGAGATATGTGGAACATATTGTGAATGTGCATGGACGCAAGGATATCCAAGGCATACGAAACAGGGTTAATTTTACGGATTACCCTGTATGGACCAATAAACCAGGGAGCCAATTTATTAGACGGGACTTGTAACTTGAGGTTTCTGGAGGATAGCCATACCCTGTCCCCAACCTGGAAAGAGACTGCTGGCAGCCGTCTATGATTAGCATGGAGCTGATGACGCTGAAAATACTGAGTGCCCTTTGAACCTGTGCCCATGTGGAGCGGAGCTGCTCAATATGCTCATCCAGAGCTGGAATCTGTTGAGGCTGAAATAAATCCGGGAGCAAGCATGGCTAGAACCCGTAATTGATAAGAAACGGGGAGCTCCCGGATGAAGCGTTAACCGCACAGTTCCTGGTGAACTCTGCCCACAGCAACAGGTCGGCCCAGTTATCATGATGGTCAGTAACAAAACAGAGCAGGAACTGCTCCAGTCCCTGATTGGCATGCTCAGCAGCCCCATTGGTCTGGGGGTGGTATGCGGAGGAAAAGGACAATTGGATGCCCATCTGTTCACAAAAGGCTCTCCAAAATCTAGACACGAACTGGCTCCTCCAGTCGGACACTAGAACTCTAGGTACCCCGTGCAACCGGAATACTTCCTTAGCGAAAACCACGGCTAATTCTTTGGCAGAGGGAAGGCCACGGAGAGGCACAAAATGAGCCATTTTAGAAAACCTGTCCACCACCATAAGTATGAAGAAATATCCCCTAGACACATTCCAAGAGATTATAAAAGTACACTTTTCTTGTTCTTGGGCCATAGCAACCAAAGTTTAGCTTTACAGCCACCAACCTTGTCATGAGGGCACTTTTTGTGGCTGAAGCAGCCACAGCATGGCTTCTACCACACAAATGGAAGAGGAACTAGGCCACTTCAGTGCCCCCTCTAACTCTTCAGGTGAGGTCACACCCTGGTCCCAGCTTCCCCCATGCTGCCTTAGCAAGCACATGGGCACTTTTCTGCCCATTTACACAGTTTATCTAAACCCTTCTGCAAAGGAAAACATACAGCCTTGTATTTATTTCCTTGCACAGTTTGGTGTCATCAGCAAAGATTGAGACACTACTTTCAGTTCCCACTTCTAGATCATTAATAAACAAATTAAAAAGCATTGGACCCAGGACTGAACCATGTGGTACCCCACTTACAACTTTAGAACAGCTTGAAAATGTTCCATTTACAACAACTCTCTGTCATCTATCATTTAATCAGTTCTTAATCCATGAACAGATTTCACTGCCCAAACCAAAGTCTTTTAATTTATGCAGTAACCTGTTGTGAGGCATTGTATCAAAGGCAAGCACATGGGCAAGTCACAATCCAGAGTAGCCCCAGGCCTCACTCCATTCTAAGGATGCTCTTTCCCTTCTCCTACATTCCTAACCCCCCCTCTTTTTCCTCTTCACTCTGAGTTTCTGTCATAGACCTTCCTGTGTACCCCACCACCTCTAGCTCCAACTATCATTTACAAGATATATTTTACATAGCCTGCTCTATGGGAGGAAGTAACACACATTCAACTCACAGGTTTTTTTTCTAACCCCCCCCCCCATATCTGCCTAAGTGTTGAATCCTTTTCTTCAAGCTGTGCTAGTGGTCCACAGGGAGACCATTTGATAATACTGAACCTCTTGTGTTAACTAGACTCATCTGAACCATCACTCTGTACTTCAAACATACACATTAACTCCTTCAATGCTGGAAAAAGGCCAACACACTCTAATACATGCACAAACAGGAGGACATTAATGTTTGCAATAATGGGAATACATAGGGAAGAAAAGGGAGTCACTGAAAACAGACAAGGTTTTTTCTCCGCTTGACAACATTCTACACAACCATTATGTCACAAGACCTCTCTTTCTATTCATTTAATTGTTTTATTGTTTTTTGATAACATGGAAAAAAGGACTATTAAGCTTGCAATCTTAAATTACTCAGCCAATGAAGATGTCAAAGTTACTAAACTAGTCTCCTGTATGACTAGTGATAGAGAATGAGAGGTGTTCTCTGATGTGTGTTTGGCGTAAAGGCTGCTGTTTGTATAGAGTGAGAATGAGAGAGAGTCTCTGATGTGTGCAGTGAAAGAGAAAAAAATAGAATATGAGAGTGTCTCTGGTCTGTGTGAAAATTTTTACCTGAAACCAAAATCGGCGAATAATGGCACTTCCCGCTTGGCGAATAATTTCCTGTAAAAATTGCTGGGTTTTTTTTGTTTTGTTTTGTTTTTTTATAAGCTTCTCTAGCTTCAATTTCACTAATAAAATCACAGAACAACAGCCTAGCACCCTCTCACTCTCTCTTTAGCTGCTTCTGTTGTGTTTCACTTCCCGGAAACATCATGTTTTTATAATGAAAAAGAGAAGAACAGGTAAGTAAAGGGGCAAAAGAGTTTTTTCCATTGAAAAAATAGCAAAACATTTTTGGCAAAAGGCAAAAATGGTGAAGATTTTAAGGCCTTTATTTATTATTCATTTGTGGCCAACATTTTTTTCTTTCTTAATAAAAATGGATATTAAAATAGCTTTTATTTAAAAAAAAACAAACAAACAAACAAAAACAAAAGACAATAAGAAAAAAGAATAATCGAAGGACAGATGTCACACTTTTTAAACCCCTCTGGCACTCAAAGGGTTAACTGTAGCATCTTTGGGGTCTTGATTCTTTTCATAATTAAACATAACTAATCATTTTTTTTCACAGATTGCAAAGAATAAAGAAGAGAAGAAGAAAGGAAGAAAGTAGAAGATGGTCAGTGGATGACAGGTAAGTTTTACAGATCTACGTGTTAGGCTAGTGTTAGGGGTAGTATTATTTAGTGTACTGTTAGGAATAGTGTAGGGTTAGTAAATGGGAGGTGAGAGGAGGGTGATTGTTTTGAGCTCACTCTTGTTGTTTGACACTTTGCCAAACAATGACAGTTGGTGTAATGGGATCTGAAGTCCGCGGATGGACTCAAGTCGCCGTACTGGGAATCTACCTCCTGAGATCGGCTACAACCAGACAGATACACCGGTGTGCTAGACGGCTTTCCTTCCTAGGATGGGGGTCACCAGGAGACCCTTGATACCATCCCGCAAGTGACAGGATGCAATTCGGGATCAAGCAGAGCAACTTTATTTTCCAGAATTCCAGCTCCAGTTAAACATGTTAAGATAACTTCATCAATTATAACATACAAAAGCCTGTATTCAGGGGAACATTGTCACACACATCATTTTATTAGGCACACAAAGGATGGGAGGCGTGGGAACTCTGGCTATAATGGGTGACAGGAGCATACAATGGGTCGGGGGTGCCTGATTAGACAATGGGGCTAAGACTTGGCTGTGCCAGGGACTTTACTCCGCTTCGTAGGCTCAGCCAATGAGCAGCTGAGCTACCAAGTCCTTGCAGCCAATCCCAGGGCAGCCGACATTTTCCCACGTTAAGTCAATGGAGTCCCTTTAACTCTGTCCCTGGGTCGGTGGCCAATCAGGAAACGGCTGACAGTTCCATTGTAAGTCTATGGGACATTCACCTGGAGTTGTTAGTTCGACAGCCAATAGGAAAAGGGCCGACCATTCGCCATGTTATTCCTATGGTGGCCCTTTAACTCCGCTCCTCCAATCAGACTGCTGCCGACCATTTGCCATGTTATTCCTATGGCGGCGCTTTAACTCCGCTCCTCCAATCAGGCCGCGGCTGACAGCAGAAAACCCCCATAATTCTGTAGGTGTCCCAATTTCCTGTGAATCTCCAACTCTTTCAAAGGAACTGGTCTTATGTTCAAGATAGGGAAACCTATCTCCAATAACTGGTCATGGCCCGTTACAGTTGGCTTTTATTCCTTTGATGTTCCCACAATTCACGCTATTTAGAGTGAGGCAGGCCCAGACTGGCCAGCGGGCATACCGGGCATTTGCCTGGTGGGCCGGTCCAGGCATTAAAAAAAAAAAAAAAAAATCATTAAACTAGTTTGGGCCGTCTTTCCCTTTCTGAAAGCCGGCCACCTCGTTATAAGTTTCCTGGTAGGCGGGCAATCAACGTGCGGCTCACTGTCAGGAACATAAAAGTAAAACCTCCTGAGAGGGGCTTGGGATCTACCACCTCCAGGCTAGTAGGGAATGCTAGGAGTTGTAGATCACATCAGTTGGGGAGCACAAAGCTGATTCCTTCCCTGACTTCAGAACAGGCCATACTAAGGACCCTATATAGAGTGTATTCTAACGTGGCCATTTCAGCTGTTGGGGCCCACAACTCACAACACTCACTGCTAGCCTTTAGCTAATTGGGAATGCTGGGAGTTATAAGCACATGTGGCCTATTTCAAAGTCAATGGCAAGCCCAAGTCATTATTGCTGAAAATTGACCCTAAAATGATAGAAGTCTCCAAATCAATGAACAATAAGGCACTGAAAATTGCTCTAATATTCAAGTGTTTTAAATACACATTTACAGCAATGCCAAGTACATACATAACATATTAAACCATTATGAAAAAGACAGCAGAATATATACTTTGAAAGGTAACTATTTAACAATGATCATTATTTTTTAACAGGTTAACAGGCATGTAAGCCTTTGTGTGTAGACATGACATCTTAGCAAATGGTTACAGCTCTGTATTAGCATGAAAACAACATCTCAGTAAATGGTTGCAGATGGCTGTAGACTGCTGCAAACATTTTGAGATGCTATGAATAAATGTGAGTAGATTACATTGCAGCTGATAACTTTATCAAGGGTTATATGTACATCTGCGAGATGTAACCAGGGATAACACCTATCGTGTAAACAAACGTGTAAACAAACAAACAAAATAAACTCCTGAGAGACCAAGGATCAGGTACCATAATCAGTGCTCTAAAGAGGAACAATTCACAAACAAGCCAACTGCAGCACTGGGGAAAAAAAAGAGAATACACAGAGCTTAACCCTTTAAATGCCACAGGGGTACACATAGCATTGCTTTGTCATGAGTTGCTTGTGCTCTTGCCTTGTTCAGCAATATTCTGAGAGCCCTGTAAAATTTAATTCCAACTTTTTAACCATTTCAGTGCAAGAGGGTTATGCAACTAATTGCAAGGCAATGCTCTGTGTACCCCTCTGGCATTTGAAGGGTTAAACTCTGTGCATTCTTTTCTCCCCAATTCTGCAGTTGGCTTGTTTGTGACTTGTTCCTCTTTAGAGCATTGAGTATGGCCCCCAATACATGGACTCACAGGAGTATTTTTTTGTTTGTTTGTTTGTTTTCACATGTAGCCTAGATTACGTTTCAATCAATAGGCGCTATCCCTGGTTTCATCTCACAGATGTACATGCAACCCTTAATAAAGTTATCATCTGCAATGGAATCCAGGCTACTCACATTTATATAATGCCAAAATGTTTGTTTAAGCCCTTGAATATTAGAGCAATCCACATTGCCTTATTTTTCATTGATTTGGAGTCCGCTCTCATTCTAAGGGCAATTTTCAGCAATAATTACTTGTTTGCCATTGACTTTGAAATAGGCCATATGTGCCTGCAACTCCCAGCATTCCCAGTTAACTAATGGCTAGGTGTGGTTGCTGTGAGTTGTGGGCACCAACAACTGAAATACCTACATTCTAATACATCCTGTACAGGGTTCTTAGTACGTATGGCCTATTCTGAAGTCAGGGAAGGGATCAGCCTTGTGCTCCTCAGCTGGTGTGGTCTACGACTCCCAGTATCCTTTACTAGGTACTGGGGATGTGGGAAGTTGTAGGCTACAACAATTGAGGAACTCAAAGATGAATTCACCATGTCTAAGGAACTGTCCACATGTACAATGGGTCCATACAGAGTGTAGTCAGCAGTGGGCATTGTAGCTGTTGGTGCCCACAACTCCCAACTAGCCATTGGTTATTAGGGATGCTTGGAGTTGGATTCAACAACAGATGTAGAACCCATGGTTGTATACATCTTGTATTGGAGTGTTAGTATATATAGCCTATTCCAGAGTCAATGGACAATCAGTCTTAGGTTCCTTCGCTGTTGAAGCCTGCATCTACGAGCATCCCTTGCTAAGCATTGGTTAGCGGGTAGTCATATCTTCCTACATATCTCCTTATCTTCAGATATCTCCTGCAAATCCCAGGGTTAAATATAATCTGAAACTGGCCCTTGATACGTGACCAATTAAAAATCTTGATTTCTTTAGCATTGTGCTTAGAACATATGGTCTATTCATAAAGCAGGGTAAATTCAACCTTGGGTTCCCCTGCTGCTTTGGCCTAAGACTTCCAACATCCCAGCTAACCAATACCTAGAAGGAAATTATGGGAACCAAGCCTGAAGAAACCCTGACTCAGGAATAGGACGTATGTAGTGACCTCAACACAGGGTGTGTTCAACCATGGGCATTCCAGCTGTTGTGACATACAATTCTTAGCATCCTCTAAAAGGCAATGGCTGAGTAAGCCCTGACTACATATTCTTCCCTACACCCAGGAATAGGCCATATGTACCAACGGTCCATATCAGGGTGTATTTAAACTTGGGCCCTACAGCTGTTGGGAGGTATATCACCCATCTAGCCGCTGCATTTTAGATGGTGCTGGGAATTGCAGGCCTCAACAGAGGGGAAGCCCAAGGTTTACCACCATGAATTGGGAATAGGCCATATGTGTGAAGGGCCCAACAGAGGTGAGTCAGCTGTGTGCTGCCCATGTGGTGTGGCCAACAATTCACATCATGTAGGCATTGGCTAGCTATGCATTCAGTTAGCTGGAGCCCCAGCAGCTACTAAACCCTTAGTAAGTATAGCATATTCCTAAATCTGAGTAAATCAGCATTGTTATCACGATGCCCGTGATTCCAGCTGCTGGGCGACATTGTTACTTCCGGGTTTACCATTGCCTTATTCTTATTGGCTTTGGGACTGTGGTTCCTCCCAGGGCTTTCCTTTATATACTCTTTCCTGATATCTTTACAGTGCCTTTTCGTGGTGTACCCGTACCTAGTGTTTGTTTACTGCTTGTTCCTGTTTCCATGTATGACCCGGCTCACCTGACTATGCTCCTGGTTCCTGACGCTCCTGTGATCCAATTCCGTTGCTGACTTAGGACTGGCTGACTAACTACGTGTGTACCGACCTGGCTTGGCTGAGTATCTGATTCCGTTACCGACTAGGACTGGCTGATTATTCCGTGTGTGCTGACCTGGCTGTGTATCCGGTTCCGTTTGTGACTGGACTGGCTTACTACCTCCGTGTGTACAGATTGGGACAACGCTGGCTTCTGATCTGTCAGGGTGCGCACCCAGTAACCCATTCCACCTAATGCCACTTGCTATACTACACAGTGCCTGCCTGGTCTGTCTATCCCCATAGTCACCAGGGGTCTGTGGGAGTCTGGTTACATGCCAGTGTCTGTGTTGCCTCTGGTAATCCTAGTGTGCTGGGTTCAGGTCACTGCCAGAGTCCTGTCTGTGTTGCCTCCGTTAACCCTAACGTTCTAGGGTCAAATCACTGCCAGAGTCCTGTCTGTGTTGCCTCCATTAACCCTAACGTTCTAGGGTCAAATCACTGCCAGAGTCCTCTCTGTGTTGCCTCCGTTAACCCTAACGTTCTAGGGTCAGATCACTGCCAGAGTCCTGTATGTGTTGCTTCTGTTAACCCTAGCGTTCTAGGGTCAAATCACTGCCAGAGTCCTGTCTGTGTTGCCTCCGTTAACCCTAGAGTTCTAGCATGGGCGACCGGGGGGGGGGGCAAGGGGGGCACTTGCCTCCCCCTACAATTACCCTCCTCCATTTAAATAAAGGGGCTAAATGGGCTGGCCTGGGGGTCATATTATGGCTTTGCCCCCCCCTGGAAAAATATCTACGGACACCACTGAGTTCTAGGGTCAGATCACTGCCAGAGTCCTGTCTGTGTTGCCTCCGTTAACCCTAGCGTTCTAGGGTCAGATCACTGCCAGAGTCCTGTCTGTGTTGCCTCCGTTAACCCTAGCATTCTAGGGTCAGATCACTGCCAGAGTCCTGTCTGTGTTGCCTACATTAACCCTAGCGTTCTAGGGTCAGGTCACTGCCAGAGTCTTGCCTGTGCTGCCTCCGCTATCCCTAGCCTCCTAGGGAGTTGCCCTGCAGTCACCCATCACCCTGTCTCTCTGAGTTGCGGTGTGGGGCTGTTGTGGTTCTACTTGTTCCTGTACCTGTCCACGGATCAAGCCTACAGAGTCCCATTGTTGATTACCACAGTGTTATTCATACATCCTGACCTGAGTCAGATTTGGGAAGTACTAGGTACGGACCTCATCTGGACCTGAGTAGGGTTATTGTTCCATTTATTTTCAATAAAGCTTTTAAACCTTACCTAACTGTCTGAGTGTTCTTACAAAACCGTGACAGTTGTGCACAGACTGGCCCACCGGGATACCGGGAAATTTACTGGTGGGCTACGGCATCTGGAGCCGGGCTGTGCAGCCACTATGCCAAAAATAATGCCTTAATTTAATTTCAGGGGCCCGCGGCCACTTAACATTGCTTCGGACCGGGCCCCCAGAGCCGGAGCTAGCATAAGGCTGCAGCGGAGGGGCGCTGAAACAGGTGAGCTGCAAAAAAAATTTTCTGTAGGTAGTGGTTATGCTGGGTCCTGTGCAGTCCTCCGTTTCCAGCGTGAAGCTTATAACTCTACACTGCCTCCACATGTACTTCTGGGCGTACTGAGGTGACCTCAGTAAACCTGAAACAGAAGTACATATGGAGACAGTGCGGAGCCATCATATTCAAGCTGAAACAGAAGACTGCACGGGACTCAGCATAACCACTACACTCTGGAGACACCAGCTGCATGGTAGGGGCCAATACATTTTTTTTTTCCAGGGCTGCTTTGTCTTTCCAGTCCAGGCCCTGGACAGAACTGCATACTTTTGTTAACAACACAGCAACTCAGTGCCCAAATGTGAGTTCTCATGCTACTTTTAATTTTATCAATTGACTATTGTACCTTTGTAGTTTCTCACTGGTTCACGTTTATTGGTGTATGTGGAAGATTTTTAGTTCCGGTTAGTGTACATTTTATTTGTGAGAAGGGTGTTATATTTAACTTAAACTTTTTTGTGTATAGTGTGAATAAGAGTACATAGTTGTTCAGCGGATGTTTGTGGTGTATTTTTTTATATATATAATTCCTCTTGATTTCAGTGCTTCCTTTAACACCTTGAATGAAGGAGACAAGTGCAAGTACTGAAGGCGTTAACCCTCCTATTCAATTCACTGAGGCTTTTTGTTTTTGCATGAGGCTGCATTGCCTCACATAGATTTGCATTGATCCTCAAAAGGCTAGAGGTCCCAAATACAAAAAAATAAATAAATAAAATTGTAATTCATGTTCAAACTGCAGATGGTAAATTGTCTCCTAATGTAATATGATGGAGGCCATAAGCATTTTTCTCTAAGTCCCGGGCTTTTGCTTTTGTGCCTATGGTGTTTTTATCATGCTCCAGAATTCAGCTGGCGGCTTTTAAAATATACGCACATCAGACACGTCAGACATGTGCACACATAGACACCAAGGGGGGTTTGAGCACCTGCCCTTTTTTTCCAAAGTGCCCTCGTACCCTTTTAACAAAAAAAAAAAAAAGTTGCCTCGCTACCCGCACTAACCCCCCACCGCCCAGTCAGGCCTGTGCCTCCTTTAGGACAGACCTGTAGATGCTGTGCTTCTTCGTCGGCTCTTTATTGTTACAGAGCGCTGGGAGATTACATTATCTTTCAGCGCTCTGCATGAAGAGAAGACTGTGCGGCAGCTCCAGCAGCTACAGGTCTGTGTCAAAGGAGGCACATACAGACCTCTCCTGCCGACGGACCACCAGGGAAGAGGTAGAAACGGACACTGGGTGGCCGGGGCGTCGCTAGGGGTGGGCTAAGGGGGCTGAAGCCCCGAGTGTGTCAGTGGGCAGCCCCAACTGTCAGGCAATCAGCAGACTCACTCCTCCTGTTGTCTATTCTGTGGCTGGCTGCTGCCCAGCAACTTGTGGGAATATATAACTTGGAACAGCAGGCTGCTGCTTCACTCTGTTCTCTGCTTCAGCACACAGCCATCAGCTCCACACTGGCTCTTCTAGCACTTCCTGGTTCTTTGCGATGAGGTCATCAACACCTGAAGTACCAGTGGAGGCAGTGTGGAGCCCATGGCGCTACACTGAAAAAGAAAGCTGAATGGGGCAGAGCAGAAGAGAAGGTATGATGGAAATATATGGCTAGCACTGGCAGGTAAACAAGGCTGGTGGATGTCACATTGTATTAGGCTGACCATATGTACCATTTTAAAAGGGACAGTACCATTTTTTTCATATTTTCAGACTGTCCCATCTTTTTAATATAAATGTAAATTTTGTCCCATTTTTAATATAACTTCTATACATAATTTTTAATTTTTTATAAAAAAAACTGAACACGGCTTGTTTTTTCTCATAAGATAAAGTAAATCAGAACTTCCTTTCATCACACTAGTGATTTTACTGTGGTTTTACTGTACACATTGATTACCATAGAGTCTTATGACTCGAGTGACTCATAAATTACCATACAGTCTCTTAGACAGTGATAGGACGATGAGACATAAGACTCTATGGTAATCAATGCGTACAGTAAACACAGTAAAACCACTAGTGTGAGTGATGAAGAGAGGAAGTTCTGATTTACTTCAGGAACAGGCTTTTTGGCCAGAGAGAGAGAACCCCGCTAGTAAGAGATGGAGCAAACACGTTCTCGCTGCTTGCAGCTTACTGCGATCGGACTCAGAGTGATGGAGTCCCACTGTCCATCTGTCCCACACAGTGTCCTATTATTGTCTCAAGGAAATATGGTCAGCCTACATTGTATATGTGGTGAATTTGTGGGCTGGCTACCAGTGGGCAGAGGAATAAGGCTGGTGGGGGTCACACAGTTTATGTAGGGAATCAGTGACTATCAGTGGGCATTGGAATAAGGATGTTGGGGGTCATATAGTGTATGTGTAGAATTTGTGGCTTCCAGTGGGCAGGATAATAAGGCTGATGGGGTCCACAGTGTATGTGGGGAATCAGTGGCTACCAGTGGGCAGGGTAATAAGGCTGGGGGAGGTCATATAGTGTATGTAAGGAATCTGTGGCTACCAGTAGGCAGGGGAGCAAGGCTAGGGGGGTTATATAGTGTATGCAGATAATCTGTAGCTACCAGTGGTTAGGGGAATAAGGTTGGTGTGGGGGGGTCACATAGTGTATGTATGGAATCTGTGGCTACCAGTGGGCAGGGGCAAAATGCAGTTAGGAATCACATAGTGTATGTGAGGAATCTGTGGATACCAGTGGGCAGAGGGGGCGGGTGGCATGCAGTGTATGTGGGGAATCTGTGGCTTCCAGGGGGCAGTAGAACAAGGCTGGTGGGGATGCACAATATATGAGGGGAATCTGTGGTGACCAGTAGGCAGTCGCAGAAGGCTGGTGGGGTAACACAGTGTATTTGGGGAATATGGGCAGAGAAACATGGCTGGTGGGGGTCGCACAGTATGTGTAGGGAATCTGTGGCTACCAATGGGCAGGGGAGCAAAGCTGGTGGGGGTCACATAGTGTATATGGGGAATCTGTGGCTACCAGTGGCCAGTGGAACAAGGCTGTGGTATCATAAAGTTTATGTGTGTTGTTCTGTGGCTACCAGTGGCCAATGGAAAAATGCCGGCAATCAAACAGTGTATGATTGGCTACAGGTAACCAGTGGAACAATGATGGGGTATCACCTAGTGTATGTATGGATCTATGGATACCAGTAACCAGTGAAACAATGCTGGAGTATCAGACAATATATGTGTGGTTCTATGGCTGCCATTTGCCAGTAGAAGAAGACTGAGATATCAGTTCATGTGTGGGCCTGGTGCTACCGGTGGCAAACCACTGGAGTATCAGACAGTGGATGTGTGGCTACTAGGGGCTAGAAGTGCAAGGTTATCAGGTAGTGTATGAGGGGTTCTATGGCTACCAGTGGGCAATGGAACAATGCTGGGTATCAGCATACCTCCCAAGTGTGCCTCTTTAGAAGGGACAGTCCCTCTTTGAGTCCCTAATCCCCCTGTCCCTCTTTCACACCCTTGTGTCCCTCTTTTTAGGAGATCGGACTGTGTGGTGGGTATATAAGTGTATCACATTGCTCCACAGCAATAAAACTCACATTAAGGTTTGTTTAAACATCGTTATATTTATTTATGCATTATCTGTGTAAATAAAATACTTTGGTGTTGCACTTGATAATGTATTCCGTTACATCAATGGCCCATATGTATTAAAGCAACCTGGTTTTATTCTGGAGTAAACCAACTGCACAATAGGGGACAAATAAAAGTTCTTAAAATCCACTGCACTTGAATAGAGCTTTTTAACCTCTTGAGTGCTAGAGAGGTCTCCATTTCATTGCTTTGCAATGTATTGAAGACTGCTCTAGCATTCAAGGAGTTAAAACCCCTATTTAATTTGACAGGAATTTTGACTTGTTCCCTGTGGTACAGTTGGTTTACGCCACAATAACTTCAGTTAGAACAAAAAACAATGGCAAGAGTTGAACATAAAATGGCTTACTTCTTAACCCCTTGCATTGCATTATAATTAGATTAGTAAAATAAACATATATGTTGTGTAAGGATAACCCATTCCTCACTACAGCGTCATCATCACTACCGCGGGTGGCAGGCACTCTGTTGAATTTTGCTGTGGGCTCTAGCCCCAGATCGTTTTGGAACCTAGAAACGCCCCTGCTGGGGGGCAATGTGGAAATGATGGGGCAGTATGGATCTGATGGGGGGCAAGATGGAGATGATGGCAATGTAGAGATGATGGAGCAATGTATGTGAGAGTAAGTTGGCGCTGATGGGGGCAATATGGAGATGAAGGGGACAATGTGAGGGTAAGTTGGAGCTGATGGGGCAATATGGAGATGATGGGGGCAATATGGAGATGATGGGGGCAATGTGAGGGTAAGTTGGAGCTGATGGGGGCAATATGGAGTGATGGGGGCAATGTGAGGGTAAGTTGGAGCTGATGGGGCAATATGGAGCTGATGGGGGCAATGTGAGGGTACGTTGGAGCTGATGGGGGCAATATGGAGATGATGGGGGCAATGTGAGGGTAAGTTGGAGTTGATGGGGGCAATGTGAAGCTGATGGGGGCAATACGGAGCTGACTGGGGACAATGTAAGGGCAATAATGAGATGATGGGGGGCAATGTGGAGATTAGGAGCATTGTGGAGGTGTCCAGTGGAGATGGCCAATGGGGGGGGCGCTTCAGATTTCTGTGCCTACAGGCTCATGAGATGTAAATTCTTTTCTTTTTTTTAAATAAATATTTTGAATAAACAATTATGAGAAGTGCCCTTTTTTTCATATGAGCCCCTGCCCCCAAAATGTCTGTGCACCTCCCTGCTCAATGTGATAGCAGAAAGTCCAAAAAAGTGGTCAGTAAGGCATTCTGGAATCCTGAAGAGCTGATCTGCTCTTATATTATCTCAGCCTTTATTTGTTAACCCTTTGCTGTCCTTAAAGATATAATTCTCTGTGTTTTAGTATGGAAAGGTATCAACTTTGCACCACTTTGGCTAATAACAAATTGTGAAATGTTGAGAAAACTAACAGCACCATGGGGGAGAAATAAAATTATTTAAATGGGGCTTTTAGACATTTTTAGCATTGAAGGGGTTAAGATCTACATTTAAATCAATGCTTATTTGGGAGTTTATTTGTTCCCTATGGTGGGGTTGGTTTGCTCCAGAATAGCTCCAATTATGCTACATCAGCGTCATTCGTGTGATATCTTTATTACAAAAGTGTATTATTCTTATCTGATACAGGTAGAGAATGTCTTAATACAAATGAGTGTAGTGTATTGCCATCTATTACCATAGCATCTTACATGAAAGAAAAACAATTCACATTGCCATCTATTGGTTGAGGTTAGTATTTAACATCGTAGAAAGCTCCTCACTTTGTCACATATTTGTTAAGAATATGGTAGTATTTAACCCTATTGGTGCCAGAGGGGTACACAACGCATTGCTAATGCGTTGCGTATCCCTCTGGCACTCAAAGGTTTAACATAAACGATGAGTAGTTTACATCGTCAGAAGCAGCGCACATTGCCATCTGTTACTTGGAGATTATCATTTAACTTATCGGAAGCACAGCACATTGCAAACTGTTAGTTGGATATTAGTATTTAACCCTTTGAGTGCCAGAGGGGTACGCAACGCATTACAAAGCAATGTGTTGTTTACCCCTCTGACACTCAAAGGGTTAACTTGTAGGAAGTGCAGCACGTCGCCACCAATTGGTTTCATGTTTCTATTCATCATGAATTAGCACGTACCACACTGCCATCAATTGCGTGTGATTTTCTATTTAACATGACGGAAGCATATATCACATTGCCATCTACTGGTTGTAGTTGTAAATTTAACATTAATTATGTACATAGCACACTGCCATCTGTTGGTTGGACATTAGTATTTAATGTTAAAGTGACCATTTTTTCAAGTTATTCACATTGGCTATGTATTTTTGATTGACTTATATGTTGTCAGTGAGCTACAGGGATCTGTTTACAGGGAGAATTCTTTCAGGGAACATGAAACCAGGTAAAATTATGCATTGAAAAAAGAAACAATGTAAAATAGAAATCATACAGTGTTTAGGGAGAAAACTCTCTGGAAACAGAGATCCAAGTAGCTCACTATCACAAATGTAAAAGTAAATAAAAAAAGCTAACATCTAAAAAATGAGGTACTTTCCTGTTATCCAGAACCATTTTCAAAACTAATTCCTGTTGTTATTTTCTGTCAGAATCTGTTATAATATTATATTAAAGATGTTATAAATAGGCACTGGAGGAAATCGTGCTCCACAGCTGACTTCAAACACTACAAATTAATTCTCAGTTTATATAGCTCTGCCCTCTCCCTGGCCAAACAGTCATACTTCTCCTCTCTAATTCTTAATCTTTCCTCTAAACCGAAATGCCTTTTCCCAACCTTCAAATCTCTTCTCCACCCACCAACACAAACACCTTCCACTAACTTCTCTGCCCAAGAGCTCGCCACCCACTTCAAGGACAAGATCAAATCTATCAGACATAACATTTCATCACTTCCACCCCCACTGCGCCAGCTTAGCTCTGTCACCTCTCCCACATACACACTAAGCTTCTTCTCACCCATCACTGAGGATGAAGTTTTCCTTCTCCTCACTTGCTCAAACATAACCACATGCCCTCTCGACCTGATCCCGTCTCAGCTCACTCAAGAACTTTCCCCTCTACTAACGCCAATCCTTACTCACTTATTCAACCTCTTTGTTAACCGGCACCTTCTCATCCTCTTTCAAACATGCACTAATCAAACCCATCCTAAAGAAACCCTCCCTGGACCCAAACTCACTGTCAAATTACCGGCCAATTTTTCTACTCCCATTTGCCTCCAAGCTCCTTGAGCATTTCGCATATAACCGGCTCACTAAATTCCTCTGCTCCCATTCACTTCTAGATCCCTTGCAATCTGGATTCCACCCTCATCACTCCACTGAGACTGCCCTCGCTAAAATGGCCAATGGCTTGCTCTCCGCCAAGTAAAATGGCCACTACTCCCTACTCATTCTCTTGGACCTGTCAGCCGCCTGTGACTCAGTAGATCACCCACTCCTCCTCCAAGCCCTCTAGTCCCTAGGTCTCTGTGACACGCACTCTCCTGGTTTTCACTTTATCTCTGCAACCGCTCCTTCAGTGTTTCCTACTCTGGCTCCACTTCCCCACCCGACCCACTGTCTGTTCGAGTGCCTCAAGGATCAATACTGGGACCCTTGCTCTTCTCAATCTACACTCCGTCCCTTGGAAAACGAATAAACTCCTTTGGGTTTCACCATCATCTCTATGCTGATGACACTCAAATATATCTTTCCTCCCCAGATCTCTCCCCTTCCCTCCTGTCCCGAGTATCTGACTGTCTATCTGCTGTGTTTTCCTGGCTGTCCTCTCGTCAACTAAAACTTAACCTTAGCAAAACGGAACTAATGATCTTCCCTCTATCTACAATTAGCCTTACCACAGATATTACCCTCACCTTTAACAACACTACCATTACACCAACCCCTACAGCACGCTGCCTGGGGGTCACATTTGACTCTGCCCTATCCTTCTTCCTCACATCCAGTCAATTTCCAACTCATGCCGCCTGCAACTCTGCAACATCTCTAGAATCCGACCCTTTCTCACACAAGACACTACTAAAATTCTAATCCAAACACTCATCATTTCCCATCTTGACTACTGTAACTCATTACTAATTGGCCTTCCTCTCACCCGACTAACCCCACTACAGTCCATAATGTACTCTGCTGCAAGACAAATCTACCTCACGCATCGCTTCTCTAACACCAAACCCCTCTGTTAATCCCTACACTGGCTCCCATTAGCATACAGAATTAAATTCAAAATTCTGGTGCTAACTTATAGAGCCCTCACTAACACAGCAACCCCCTATTTTTCATCTCTCATTTCCAAATACACTTCCACTCGCCATCTTCACTCTGCATACGACCTTCTGCTCTCCACAGCTCTTATTACATCCTCCCACTCCTGCCTACAGGACTTCTCCCGTGCCGCACCTCAGCTCTGGAATTCCTCCCCCGCCCCATCAGACTCTCCCCCAGCCTTCAAATCTTCAGATGCTCCCTGAAGACTCACCTCTTCGGGGAAGCCTATCAACTGCCTCCATAAACATTATCACCAAGAATCACCCCGTGCCTGGACCACTGCACTCACCAGCACCTCTCACTCCCACCCACTGACTGGCAGTTCATGTGATAGGAGGCACTTACACCCAATAGCACTTACTCCCTCTGTGTCAAACCCACCTTCCTCTAGACTGTAAGCTTTTACGAGCAGGGCCCTCTGATCCTTCTGTCTCCACATTTGATTATACTATTTAATACCTCTGTATGTCTATTCCCAATTGTACAGCTCTGCGGAATTAGTTGGCGCTATATAAATAAAGAATAATAATAATAATATTAAAGATTTTGTTTAAAAATGTTTGAAAAATGTTTGAAAATGGTTGTTTTGAAAATAGTTCCGTAAAGCAGGAAAGTACCAAACACTAATTATAAAATATATAGGCACTTTCATAATAATTAAAGTCAATCTGAGGGTTAACTATTCCTATAACATGAAGCAACATGGCACATAGTAGACCAAAAGAATAGTTGAAAATCCCCTTATATCAATTAGCTCTTAAGGGTTCTCTAAAGCAGTTTCAGATGTATTTTTGTCAATTCTGCCACCAGGTTTCAGCTGATGCTTGTGCGTCATCCAAGTGCTAGGGGATCCAAATGCTGTGGCCAAGTTTCACCACTGGAGTGAGACATCAGCCTGCTGCAGAAAGGCACAATAGTCCCTTTCTTTCTAGCTTGGCTTCAACGCAAGCCAAATTCTCCAGTGAGTAGGGCCACTGTCTGCAAGAATCTATTCCCAACATCTTCCACTACAAGGTTGATTGCCCATCCTGGAGAGAGCCCCTGAGTGAAGGGACAGCAAAGTGGGATCTATGTGATCCTGATCTGCTCCTGCTGAAAAACAGACATCCTTTTCATTCCCTACACTGACTGAATCTAGATCTGAGTATGGATTAGACTCTTGCAAATGTCTCCTCCGCTCCTAGGCCACCATTTCCCAGCTATGGGCAACAACTATCCGGCAGTCCTTTTGGTTGAAATCTGTACCTACTCATCCCTGATTCTGTTTCCCTTGACGTCTTGGCTGTAGTTTTGTTGCATTCTCTAGCAGTGCCTGATGCAACCACTGCTATCAGTTGTGATGAGGTGACCCCTGTGCCAGAGTAGGGGCACTCCACCTTGGGTTTGTTACTGGACATGAAGAAAGAGGTTGAGGTAGGATGACAATGAAACTCTTCTTTATTAGTCAAGCACTTCATACAGGGACAGGATACACAGGAACATTAGGGTGTCAGAACATATGCCCAATCTGCAGGAACTGACAGAGATAAATCTCTCTGTTCAGGAAAAACAGGACTTTTGTACCCACAGAAAACAGTTAAATAACAGATTAGCTAACAGCAACAGTCTGAGTCAGCATAACAGAGTACTCTTATCAGTTACTCAACATAATCAAATTTCAATAGACAACAGCAACAAAAACAAGATAACAGTAGGTTAGCAAGAAGTCTTTTATAGACACCGGGCAGTGTGCATCCTAAGCATTCCATTGTCCTCCCCTGAGTCCATCTGCTGTTTGTTCTTGCAAACAAATAGAAAAAGATTCTTTGGCACCTACAGTGTCTGCACTCTCCACTGGGAGTAGTGAATAGCTGAAGCCATTCCCTTGTCCCCCTGAGTCAATATGCTGTTTTTTAAGCAAACAAATACAAAAATAATTACATTTCCATATACAACAGAAGATAACAATAGTAACATAGTTGATGAGGCTGAAAAAAGACATGTGTCCATCAAGTCCAGACCATGTCAAATCACCCATGTTGAAGCCATTTCCAATTAAGTCCCAAGTGGGTAAAAATGTCTTCTTGCTTTGAATCCTTCATAATTCTCAATATTATTCAGTTCTAGATAGGTATCCATTACTTTTTTAAAAGCCGTTACAGCAAGCAAGCACAGCATCACAAGGCAACAAATTCCATATCTTTACTACCCTTACTGTAAAAACATGCCATTGTTTAGTTTAAAGTGTCTTTCCTCTAGTCTTAACAAATTACCTCTTGTTTATCACTGCTCCCTGAGTAGATAGTTAATTGGATAGTTCTTTGTTTTGGGCTTGAATATATTGGTAAATGGTAATCATATCACCCACTTCTCTAATGTAAACAAACCCAGTTTGGCTAGTCTCGTTTTATAACTCAGATCCCCCAATCCCTTTATCAGTCTGTTGCACATCTTTGCACTTTTTCCAGTTCAATGTCTTTTTAAAAACTGGTGCCCAAAACTGGACTCCATATTATAGATCAGGTCTTATCAATGATTTATATGGAGGTAGAATTAAATTTGCATCCCATCCATCTATACCCCTTTTTATGCCTGATAGTACCATATTTGCCATTGCACTGGCTGAGTGACACTGCACACTGCTGTGAAGTCTACCAGTACTCCTAAATCTTTCGCTAATGAGGATTCCCCAAGTAGTTTCCCCTTTAGAGTATATGCAGCATGTTTGTTTCTACAGCTCAAATGTATAAACTTACATTTATCTACATTAAAGGGATAGTAACACTTCGTTTTAACTTTATTTTATTTTGTAGGCATTAAAAAAACATGAAGAATGATATAAGTCTTATCGCTCAAACCTTTATGGTTTATGAGATATTCACAAGCAAAGTTCCCCTCCCCGCCCCTTTTACCTAGTGTAAACAATCTCTTCTCAGATGTGAGTCTGGTTGTATGACAGTACAGATAACAGAAGGGGACAATTTTCTTTGTATGAAAACAATGAAAGCCCTTCCCCCCTTGATAAGTTTTTCAGCTTTTTCCATTATCTTAATTGAAGATTGTCCCTCTCTGCAGTCTACCTGGGCATCTCCCTTCTGATTTGGTTGAACAGGGGGGGGGGATACTTTGTTTGTGAATATCTCTTAAACCATAAAGGTTTCAGAGATAAGACTTATATCATTCTTCATGTTTTTTTAATGCCTACAAAATAAAATAAAGTTAAAATGAAGTATTACTATCCCTTTAAACCTCATCTTAGTGTCATCAGCCAAGTCTGAGACATTACCTTCAAATCCCACTTCTAGATCATCACTAATAAACAAATAAAAAAGTCATTGGACCCAGGACTGAGCCCTATGGAGATGGGGGAGTCTGTGGTCACTTTCACACCTCCCCCCTTACACTTGTCCCCTCCATGTAAACCTGGGGGGGTCAAACACGCACCCTTAGACTTGTCCCCTCCATGTAAATGTAGGGGCTGGGCAGGCTGGCCTGGGGGTCATTTTATGGCTTTGCCTCCCTCTGGAAAAATGTCTGCTGATGCCCCTGCCTGTGTCACCCCACTTACAACTTTAGACCAATTTGAAAAGGTTCCATTTACAACAACTCTCTACCATCATTTCCCCAGTTCTCGATCCATATACAAATATCACCTCCCAAACCGTAACCTTTTAATTTATGCAGTAACCTGTTGTGAGGCACTGTGTCAAAGGCTTTTGCAAAATCCAAGTATACTACATCAACAGCAATTTCCTTGTCTCAATCACTACTTACCCATTTGTAAAATACAAGTAAATTAGTTTGACATGATCTATTCTTCATAAAACCATGCTGGTCTTCTCATTGTTCTGAATAAGTTAGTAACCCTTCTAATATCTTACCCACTCACTGAGAAGTCATCTCATGTGCAGTAACAGTTGGGCAAATCCCCATTAACATAATTTTATTATGTGTGTGTATTTCAAATGACAGGGCCTCTACATTCTCACTGTGGACCCATCATTTATATCTTCCTTTATGCTTTTCATATAGGCATACCCAGTGCTGGCCCAAGACATTGTGCTGCCTGGTTCCAAAGATGAAATGCTGCCCCCCCAAAAAAACATGCCTACCAAAACATGCCCACATCCATATTTAGTATAAATGTCAGTTATGCTCTCACACTTGATGGTGTCTACAGACATACTGTAAATCAGAATGCATATTCACAGCCCTGGTGACTTAAAATCTCCCTGTGGACACAAGTCACAAGACAATTTTCCCCCCATTAAGAGGGTCATTAGAGAGGTATGGCCACCTGATATCTCCTAAAGAGGGACACTTGGGAGGTACAGACCCCTAATATCTTTTAAAGAGAGAAAGACCTGGGAGGTATGGAGCCCTAATATCGCCTAAAGAGGGACAGTTCAGAGATATGGCAACACAGAGAACAAATTAAAATGATAATTGATTTGAATTAGGCTTTTAATTCCCCAAATGATAGAGAAGGCTCAAAGACATTGTGATGCAATGTGTTGTTGATCTCTCTAGCAATAAAGGGGTTAAAAGTCCCATATAAAACAGTGGACATTTGGATCAATTTATTTGGTCCCTATGGTGCAATTTGTTTACTCCACAACTGATCATTTTCTTTGTACATGCAGCCTTAACCCTTTGAATGCCAGAGGGGTATACAATGCATCGTGTTTCTTTCTGGTGCTCAAAGGGTTTAAACTAAGGTCGACTAATCACTCTCATTAAAGGGATAGTAATACTTCGTTTTAACTTTATTTTATTTTGTAGGCATTAAAAAAACATGAAGAATGATATAAGTCTTATCTCTCAAACCTTTATGGTTTAAGAGATATTCACAAACAAATTATCCCCCCCCTGTTCAACCAGATTAGAAGGGAGGTGCCCAGGTAGACTGCAGAGAGGGACAATCTTCAATTAAGATAAGGGAAAAAGCTGAAAAACTTGTCAAGGGGGGAAGGGCTTTCATTGTTTTCATACAAAGAAAATTGTCCCCTTCTGTTATCTGTCTGGTCATACAACCTGATTCACATCTGAGAAGAGATGGCTTACACTAGGTAAAAGGGGCGGGAGGGGAAACTTTGCTTGGGAATATCTCATAAACCATAAAGGTTTGAAAGATAAGACTTATATCATTCTTCATGTTTTTTTAATGCCTACAAAATAAAATAAAGTCAAAACGAAGTATTACTATCCCTTTAACCCCTTAACGACCCTTGACGGTCAAGGGTCGATTTGACTTAATGACCGATGACGTACTATGACCGTCATCGAGTTCCGGGCTCCCCCCGCGGCTGCACGCCGTTTGGGGAGTCCAGAACGCAACGGAGCAAAAAAAAAAAAAATTTGCTCCGTGGTCGTTGAGTCGCGTCCGCGGCCGGATTACCCGGTCGTTAAGGGGTTAAAGCAGAAAAAAAGCATCATTACAATACATTAATGAGGAAAGTAACATAGCTGGCTGACTTCACTGTCATTCATACTTGTAACGGGTTTTTAGGACACTCAGACCAGTTGGTAAAATGAAACACAATTTTATTGAAATAGAAAATAATGCAAACGATCGCCCTCTACAGGCAGCAAGAAATAAATACACGGTGATGACTGATATAACACAAGGATCAATACACAGGATATGTGACATACAATATCTCAGCACAGATAATGGTGTTCAGTCCCCAAAGGGTTAAGTGCATTAATCAGTCAGTCTCAGATGTGGAGGTTTGGCACGCCCAAGGTGGTAAGGGGAGGTGCTGAGTAGAAGTAGTCAACACAGTGTTCTGGAAATATAAATGCCGTAGCCAAACTGTGACCAAACGTGGATTAAGCAGAACAGTAATCCTAAATAGCCCCCGCGGGCGTACCTAACGGGAAAACTGATTCTGCGAGTGCGAGTGTGGATAGCCCCCACGGGCATAACAGAAACTGACCTGAAATGCAAGAGCTGGCAATTAGCCTCCACTGGCGTTAAACCGGAGACCAGCAATAGCGATAACAGAGCCAATAGCCCCTACGGGCGTATCCAATGAGAACCTGCCAGACATACCTGGGAACTCTCAGGGTTTGACCCCGAGACTCAGGGTTTTGACCCAAATCTCAGGGTGAAGGGCCAAATTCTCAGGGTGAGAGAGGTCTGTGTCACCTACTATATGAATTTCCCCAATTAAATGTTTCCTTAGCCTGTAAACTAGTGCCATTAGTACCAGAAAGACAGTGGGAGAAGTCTTGCTTGTCTTGTTTGTGTTCAGGCAGTGAGTTATCCAAACTGTAGCATGTTAAAGGCCCCTCGCACATGGACCGGAGCACCTCTGTGTTAGAGCAAGCAGGCACATATAGCATAAAATCTACATTATGGGAAGCTTTAAGGGTTAATTTTTCAAAGATCTCAGGGTCAGCTCATCTTGAAAGTTCCCAGGTATGCTGCCAGAGCTTGAGCCTTCCCTTTGCTGCACACACGAGCCCAGAAGCCACAGATGATCTCACCCAGTAAACTTAACGTAAGAGCGAGAGCCAATGGCGCCCTACCGGACCAACTTAACGTGACTACTCTGCAGTGGGATAGAGTGAGTCGCCGTCCATAAAGCGGCCGACTCGGCAGACGTAGCACAGCGAGTGAGGCTCTATACTGGGGACCAAAGGTAGCGAGAGTAAAGCAGCACTGCAAGGGTTAATATGCACGTTTAAACACAAGGCTCAGTATGGTATCGAAGGTCTGCAAGCGTATGGAGGCTCACGGAGGAAAGCACAGCTCTGCAAGACAGTATGGGACACTGCACTGATCGGAGGCAACACAAGGCTGGAATGATCACACGGCAGCTGCATGAACGGCAACAGCAGAGGAAGAATGTCGCGGTGGCGACAACGGGAACAGACAGGTCACTGGAAACAGGCTGGAAGTCGATCACGGAGCAGGAAGTCAGCCAGGCCGGGTCGTAGCACGAAGGAAGTACTCATACAAGCCGGGTCATACACGAGCAGGAATGTCAGCCAAGCCAGGTCAGGAAACGGAGGTGGTTCGCAGACAAGCCGGGTCAAACACGATCAGGAACACTAGAGCGTAGTCAGGACAAGCCAAGTCGGTACACAAGAATCCGGAACACAGCAACAGCAATACTGGCTCAGAAACACCACGAAAGGGCATCTGACAGGTGTCCAGGCCAGGCATAAAAAGGTCACCAGGGGTGGGCCAAACCGGCTCAGCAAATCAGAGTAAACCACAAGCGAGAGTGACAAGAGAATCACAGGCACTGTGATAATACTATTAGGTCTTTCTTGCTGCCCTCTCATATAAATTGTGTCAGTGTGGTGCATCTGAGAGAGAGAGGCATATATTCAGGATAAGGGGGCATGGTGTCCCATCACAATGGAAAACTCTGCAGTGTGTCTCCCTGTTGGATGGCTTTCTATCCTCCACCCCACCTCTCTTCTAACTAGTTTCTCCTTTCCCACCAACAAAAATATATATTTCTTTCTCCCATCAGGACTCTTACACCCTCAATAAGTTAACCCTTTGAGTACCAGAGAGGTATCTAATCCATTGGTTACCCTTTCTGGCATTCAAAAAGTTAAACCCCAGCGCGCACATACGTGACCTTCCTCCAACAGATTTCTGTCCCACTCCCATCTCTCTCCTACACATACAAGCTACCCTAATCATACATACACTGATTTACACACCGTTCTGCCTGAACTCCTCTCCATCCACACGGACAGTGTTAAATCTCTACTGCTGCCACCTCGCACTGTATCACGAGAGGAGATCAATGGAGAAACACATTGTTTGGTGCAGAAGGCAGGTTCAGCAGGCTATCTCTCCCATCTATAGAAAAGGGACAGAGATACAGGGTGCCTGCACCCGCCCAGCCAGTAAAGTCTTTTCTAACTGCTTATTGTGATTTGACAGTGGGGATGTTAGGGAATCTTTACCTGGATAGCTGCCTGAAGAGATACCTTTCACCCTCTTATGTTATCTTTGCTAGGTATGGTACCTTTTTACTCCCTTATGATCAATCTGTGGAATCTATGTCAATTACCAGTATACTGGGAGGCTGTAAAGTTCGCAAAGAAACACACACAACAGCGTATACAATACAAGCTCTCTCTTTATTCTTATCATACATAGCCTTTATAGCCCTATACAGCCCCCTCCCCTACAGGGAGGGGCGAGGTGCACAGTTTCACAGTTTCAACATAGAGCAGAAAATTATAAAAAAACAGAAAAGCAAAACTTGTTCACAGGAAGGGGGGGAAGGGGAGAGAATGCAGATAACATGTTCCTCAGCATCCCATCTCCTCCCCCGTGGGGGGGTCTGGAAACTTTGCAGCTTTGAACATATTCTAACGAGTGTTGCAATTACACAGATAAGAGGCTGGAATAAGCCAGTCTAGTGATTTCCTCCCTAGTACATGAATTTCTGCAAAGCAGTCAAATGTAACTATTAACCCTATAGGTACCGAGCATAAGTATTACACACCTTATCCCTGTTCCCTTCAATCCCCTCTTTGAATCAGTACTAAACTGATTCACCAAACTAAACTCTGTGGGTTACACTGGGCCCTGGACATCATCATAGCAAGGGGTGGGAGAGGTAGGGCGGCGGGATAACATTTTCAAGTAAGGGGCATACGGATTGGCAGGGGAGTTACGGGCGTGGTATGCACAGCAACAGAGCAGCAGTTTGATAACCAGACTCCCTTTATAATGTTAACATGGCCTGTTTGGCAAATATGGAATGACTTGTTACACAAACAATTTAACCCTAAGAATATTTAACCCTTCTATATGTTATACAATCCTTTCAATCCCTTCTTTGAGTCCGGGTGTACCCGGACTCACACAAATCTTGCACCACTATATGACAATGCCTTATCCAGGTTGTAAGACTGTGGAGGTGCCTTAAATGCTGGGTGTAAGGGCCTGACCCAGGGGAACTACACCTTTTGGCAATGAGGCAAAGCAAAAACTTAAATAGGACATAAAGAACAATAATAGTTTTGGATTACAGCTAGCGAAACAGGCACGCTGATGAGGCAAGTGGTCATAACGTCAGTAGGGCTGACCATGTTGCACAAGCAAAAGTTCGTAATGTTCATAACATGCTGGTGCTAATTAGATCCAGACATTGGAGTTCTCACGGGTCTCCGGGGTGTCTCTGCAGTCCATCTGACCCCAGTGCAGAGGTGGCCATTTAGAAATCCTTACGTGAGTGAGGGTGAGACATAAGTTGCATACATAAGCCAGCCTTCCACCCCCACACTTATGATGTTAATACACATTAGACCATTATTTCTATCTTTAGGGGCACCTCCCCAAGCAGGCCACTTTCACTGCCAGAGGGTGCTAGCTTTCCAAAGGGATGGATCTTCATGATGGTCTTGTCCCACGGAGGCAGGTGGTCAGGGATTATTATGCCCGTCAAAACACCTACTTGATGATCTCACGGTGGCAGGCGATGCAAGAAGCCTACTTGGTGGTCCCACGGAGGTAGACAATGCAATAAGCCTACTTGCTGGTATTTCCGGAACAAAAGTCTCAGACCTTCACTCTGTTCTGCCTCCCTCTGGGCATCCGCTGGGCACTGGGAGGGCACAGGGCCTTTATCCTGCTCAGGCTCTGGTGCAGCTTTCACTCTGGCGTGGTATATCCAGGTCTTTCCTTTATGCAGCTTGACTGCGCCGTAACTTGTCAACAGAATCTGGAATGGACCCTTCCACTGGGGCTCCAAACACTCTGTTCTCCATGTCTGTACACATACCCACTCTCCAATCTGGAAACATGCACTGGGCCAGCCGAAAGCAAAGGCTGTTGAACAGAAAATCTGTGAAGAAAAGAAAGGGTATGCTCCAAAGCAGTTACATAATCCATAATCTGCTGATTACCAATCTCTAAGGTAGGTCCTTGATACATCACAATCCTATTCCAGGGCCTACCAAAGAGGATCTCATAAGGACTAAGCTTTTAAGGATTTGGAAGGGGTCACCCTGAAGTGAGTCAAGACACGGGGAAGCGCCTCTGGCCATTTGAGTCTTAGTTCAGTACATAGTTTGGTCAGAGAGCGCTTAAGAGTCTGGTTCATCCTTTCAACTTGTCCAGAGGATTGAGGCCCCCAGGGGGTATGATATCTCCAGTTCACCCCTAGAGTGACACAATTACTTTTAACAATTTCAACTGTAACATGTTTTCCATGGTCTGACTCAATGACTCGAGGCAAACCAAACCTTGGAATTACTTTTCTTATTAACACCTTAGCTACTGATCCCGCAGTAGCTCCTTTCAAAAGAAATGTCTCTAGCCACTTAAACAATTAATCAATTATTACAACAGCATACTAAAATCCCAGTACAGGTTGCAAAACAACCCAATATAATCTATCTGGAGCCGTTCAAATGACACCCAAGCCCATTGCCTGGCCCCAGTGATTAGAATATGTCACATTTTAGGATTTATTTACAAGTATATATCACACAAATCCCAACAATTTCTAACTTACTTTGTACAGATCTGGTCTGGGTAAAGTCACTTCCTCCAGGGCTTCTACACAGTCATGCTCTGGAGGATCATTTATGTCCACGGGCAATAGGGTAACTGGTTTTGGCAGAGCTAAAGCAGGGGCGAACATCAGCACCCGCTTCAGTTCATCCCATACTATCGTATCAGGAGAATCATAATCAGTTTGTCATACAATCCTTCAGTCAAAATATTGGCCACTATTAGCTTAACCCTTGCCTAGCCTCTTTGCTGATGGGGTACTATCTGACCTAGACCGGTCCTGCATTAGGCTGCAAGTCAATAACGGGTCGGGCATCTCTACCAACCCCTGGCTTTCCAGCTGCTCAAACAGCAGAGGCCACTGAGCGCAGAACCTCCTCCGGGATGTCTGAATCATGACTATCCTGGGAAGTGTGTCTCAGTGCCATATGGAAAGTCAAGTCATAATAGTCAGGTACATATACCTCTATCTTGTCAGCGTCAAAAGTTATCTCTGTCCTCAATCTGGTCAACAGATCCCTTCCAACAGTGCAATGGGGCATGACTCTGATAGGAGAAAGCCATCTTGGACCATAGTCCCTTCTATGGTAACTTCCATAGGTTGTTTATATGGCATAGAGGAGGGAATTCAATCCACCCCTACTATACTGATAGTTTTCTTCACTATGAATTCCACCCTCCTGCACTATAGGATAATGCTAAAAAGACTGATCCTGATCCCTTCCTATTCTGTCTTATTAGGTGAGTCATTTCTGTCTGCATCACCACCAACAGATGCACCTTCTTCCTGGGGATTTCTGTCTGTATATCCATACTTATTTCTCAGCTTGGGGCAATTTCACTTCCAATGTCCTTCCTGTTTACAGTAAAAACATGTATTCTTTCCTACCTGCTTAGATCTCGCTGTACCACTTACATTATTCCTTCTACCTGCTTCAACAGTGCCAACTTTACCTGCAATTGCTAAAGCATGAAACTTTACATGGTCCTTCAATATCTGCCTAGTCTTTGTGTCTCCCTCTGTACATAACTTCTGTCCTTTCTTTCTCCATTACTTTACTTACTGGCTTGCTCAACACACTCTCAGTGTTTCCCTAAATCCATACAAAGATGCGGCAAGGGACTTATCCCTCTGCTGCACAACCTACTGCACCCCAGGAAGATTCAAAGGAGGTTCCCCACATGTCCGCACGGACCCCAGGATCAGGGAACAGTAAAACAATAATACATTATCAGTCACGTCATTAGAAGTTAATTTCCCATATGTATCAACAATCCTTTCTCTTTCATTCCCCCATAACATTATTACAACTGGGAAGGATTTACACAGGAGAGGGAGGGGTCTGATGCTGCGCGATCGTCTCATAGTGGGAGAGAATCAGCACACAGGCATTTAACCCCTTCCTGTCATTTTCAGGGAAAGCAGGATTGCTGTTTCTCTAATTAACAGACAACAGGTTGCAAAGGGCACATATACATAACTACAATTTGTTCTTATGGAGGCTAAATCACAATTCAACAAATCTTCAGTTGAACATATACATATATACACATATATACACATACACATTGGGTGCACCACTTCAGTTGAAACATATGTTTCCCAAGAAGTCAAAACAGGAGAGGAAGGGGTGCCCGTGACCGCGCCGGGTGGACTGGCTGGACTATTCGGTCTCAGATCACTGAGGACCATTGAACCGGTAAGACCAATGCCAAAACCCCCTCAGACACTTCCAACAAGACAGCCCCCACATTCCTGCCTCTTCTCACTCAAGAACATAATTTCAGTTCTATTATCTAGAACACATTGACAATTTCTTGAACAAATCCATAATTTTTACTTGCTTGGATCCATACAATTGATTACACAAAATTAGGATTGAATTTACCTAAATGTTGCAACATTTTATCTCAGAACCAATACCGTGTGCCTGTCCAGGCTAATTACTGGTGGCCGACCAGTACCTGATCTGGCAATACATTTCCACATAAATGTACAAAAACCTGCCCCTGTCAGCTGTTAGTTCCCAGCTACTAGACAACATCTTAACAATAGGACCTTTAAGAAAACGGCAGCGTTGGTGACCTTGAAATTCCGTTACTTGTGTCTTATCTAAGAACAGAGAGAACAAGGGGGAGAGGTAGAATGAAAGAGAAGGGAGGGGGAATCAGAGCTGCGCTGACTTTCTCATAGCATCAACATTTTACAAGCATGGCGGCTTAACCCCTGCCTAGCTGTCACTAAATGATGCTCACTTACTATATCCCTCCGGAACAGGGCACGTATCTACCCCAGACAAACGACACATAACATGTATGTAAACAGGTTAGCCATGCGCAACAAATATGAGACAGTTGTAAATTTTCCCAGTGATCAGGGGAGAAAGTCAGTGGGTGGTATCTTGCAGGACCAGACTCCCCGCCAAATTAGACACGAATGGAATAATGTAATAGGAACCCCCTGTCAGTCTCTCTACATAGTGTATACAGTCTTCCCCTATCTCTGGGGTCTTACTCTCTTGACCACCCATCTTACAACAAGTTGTAAAATACAATGCAATCACAATGTCAAATAAACGAGGAAAAGAAAAGGAGTAAAAATTCAGGTGCTCACCTTCACCTGGAATAACACCCGGTCCCAGTGCTTACCTTCACCTGAACTGGAGACAGCACACAATAACACAATACTTATTCTTAGCCTCTAATATCCTTTGATACAATACTTAATTGACATCTCTACAAACATCCATATTTCAACACAAGTGCATAGTAACCATATAGTATCACGAAACAATTTGACAGACAAGAGAGGACAGAACAGTAGATTATTGACATAGACTCACAGAGGGACTCTATAGATTCTATAGATAATGAGTGTTCTGTTGCCTAATAACCGGTAGTCAAATGCCACTATTTTATCGGGCAGTCTCCGGATGGTCATCCACGGTGACCTTCGAGACTACCAAGGGCCAAATCTTGTGGACATTCCTGACTACAGTAGTTCCGGAATCCTCACCTTCTGTGCTCGAACTTCAGTTCCGGAGTCCACTATACAGGGGACTCGAACAACAGTTCCGGAGCACTGGGATTCGAACTATAACTATGCTGGTTCCGGAGTCATTATACCTGTGACTCGAACCCTTAATACTATGCTGGTTCCGGAGGCACTATACCTGTGCCTCGAACTCTTGCCGGTTCCGGAGGCACTTTATCTGTGCCTTGAACCTTTTGCCGGTTCCGGAGGCACTATACCTGTGCCTCGAACTCTGGCCGGTTCCGGAGGCACTATACCTGTGCCTCGAACCTCTAATCGTTTATATAGCGCGCTTATATATTAGACTAACAGAGACTCACTCCCTATCTCCCTATTTCACTCAACCCTTAACACGGCAGTGTGATCCCTGGGACGGCGACAACATATAGTCACTTACCCATGGATGCACACCGCCCGCATTCTTCCACCAAAAACTGTTAGGGAATCTTTACCTGGATCGCTGCCTGAAGAGATACCTTTCACCCTCTTATGTTATCTTTGCTAGGTATGGTACCTTTTTACTCCCTTATGATCAATCTGTGGAATCTATGTCAATTACCAGTATACTGGGAGGCTGTAAAGTTCGCAAAGAAACACACACAACAGCGTATACAATACAAGCTCTCTCTTTATTCTTATCATACATAGCCTTTATAGCCCTATACAGCCCCCTCCTCTACAGGGAGGGGCGAGGTGCACAGTTTCACAGTTTCAACATAGAGCAGAAAATTATAAAAAAACAGAAAAGCAAAACTTGTTCACAGGAAGGGGGGGAAGGGGAGAGAATGCAGATAACATGTTCCTCAGCATCCCATCTCCTCCCCCGTGGGGGGGTCTGGAAACTTTGCAGCTTTGAACATATTCTAACGATTGTTGCAATTACACAGATAAGAGGCTGGAATAAGCCAGTCTAGTGATTTCCTCCCTAGTACATGAATTTCTGCAAAGCAGTCAAATGTAACTATTAACCCTATAGGTACCGAGCATAAGTATTACACACCTTATCCCTGTTCCCTTCAGGGGATATTTTGAATAAAAAAAATACTGCAACACAATTTAAAAGACAGAAACTAGCACCGTTTCTGCTATTTTCACTTCTGATTATGTACCCCCAGTAGATGTGCGCCCTAGGCCGGCAACTACTTCACTTGTAGGTGGCGCCGGCCCTGGCACAAAATAAATATGCATTGGAGCAGCAAATTGCCGCCCCTGTCAAAGTGCCGCCTGGGTCCATGGACCCACCGGGACCCATGTAAAGGCCTGCCCTGGGCATACCCCTCCCCTTTTATTAACCCTATGCCCATACCTGGGAACTTTAGAAAGTGGACTGCCCGGAGGGGAGTCCTCTGATGCTGCTGGGGAAGATCTCTGAAGTGATTCACCTCAGAAAAGGGGGTGGGGTTTTAAAAAACATACAGATACATTGAAGAATAACCTGGGAACGAGGAGAACTTGCAGCGGAGTGCCAGGAGAACAACTGGAAGACACACAAAGTGGGTAGAGTTTTATTAAACTCCCCACATCCGGAGAATCAGCCTCTGCCCCGGAGACCCGGTAATTAGAAGCAAAAACTGGAGTCTCCAGGGCAATTCCAGAGAGTTCCCAACTATGCCTATGCCTCCTAAAAAGAAAAGAACCCTCTAGATTGACTGCCAAGTCATATGTATCTGGTTAGATAACCAGGTTTCAGATACACCAGTTAGATCATACTGCCCATACACTGCAATCAGTTCTAGTTCCCCCATCTTACCATTCAGACTACGAGTATTTACTTGCATACATTTGATTTTATTGTGATAACAATATTGTTATCCAAGAAGTCTTTTGTTGACACTTTCTCTTCACAGGGGGCAGTGAATAGGTGATGTCATTCCATTGCTCCACCCCCCACCCCACCCCCACTTCAGTCTGCAATTTTTTATACAGATAAACAAAACAATCTCAGTTGCTCATTAGGAATGCTAAAATAACCCTATCTTCCTCCACTGCCCTATGTCACAACAGCTAGAAATTCAGTGGCTGATTACACCCTGTATTGTGCCCTTAGTACATATGTCCAATTCTAAGGTCAACCGTGGGCTCTACATCTGTTGGTGCCAGGAGTTTCACCTATTCGTTGGCTATTAAGGGATGCTGGGTGATGTATTCCACAATAGTAGGAAAGTCCATTTCCTCTATTGTACCCTTAGTACAAATGGCCAATTCCTTAAGCTGCATTTAGCCTTTTGTTCCCCAAGTGTGTATGCTCACAACTCCCAGCTAGCTCCTGACAGGGGATGCTGGAAGCTGTATGCCAAAATAATGGAAAGCAAACAGCTGTCTACATTCTGTATTGGCTAATTCTTAACTCATGGGGGCATCGGAATTGGTCTCTCCAAACTCTTGTGGTCTGCACTGCTCAGCTTCCCTTGTTAGACACTGGCTAGCCAGAAATCTTATCTCCCAACACCTGGAGAGCCTATGGTTGGACACAACCCATCTTGGAACTTTTGGCCTATTCCTGAGTCTGGTTGTATCCAACCATGGGCCCCGAGCTGTTGTGGCCTACAGTTTTCATATAACTATTGGCTATTAGGTGATATTAGGAGTTATGGACCCTAACAGCTGTGGATTCTGAGGTTGACTGAAGTAAGAATAAATGCTCAATACAGTAGTCATCTGTGGGCTTCCCAGCTGTTAGAATCTACAACTCCCAGCATCCCCAACTAGCCATTGACTAGGTGTGGATGCTGTGAGTAATTGGCCCGAACAACTTGTAAATACACAGTTGAAAACACTGTATTAGGTCTTTAGTACTTACGACTTATTCCAAAGTAAGGGTGAATTCAGTCTTGGGTTCACCATCTGCATACCTGGGAACTCTCTGGTTTTGCCCCAGAGACTCCGGATTTCAAACTGAATTACCGGGTCTCCGGGGCAGTGTGTGAATCTCCAGGTGGGCAGAGTTTAAGTAGAAACTCTGCCCACTTGTGCTCCATCCCGCCCGGTTCCTCCTACTTCCCGCCCTCTTACCCTCCATTCCCAGGTATTTTGCAGTTGTTTTTTTTTTTCATCCCGGCCCCCCCTTGCGACTAAGCCCCGCCCCATTTATGATGCAATTCGCGTTATTTTCCTCCCCGGTCGGCACTGACAGGGTTACCCTCCGGGTAGCCCTGCTTCAAAAGTTCCCAGGTATGACCATCTGTCATGGCTATGACTGCCCACATCCCCAGTTAGCCAGTACCTAGCAGGAGATGCTGGGATTTGTAGTTACTAAAATGGAGATTCTAACTCTGTATGAACCCTGACTCAGGAATAAGATCATATGTAGCAAAAGCTTATGTCAGGGTGTATTCAACTGTGGGCTCTCCAGCTGTTGGGAGGTACATCTCCCAGCTAGCCAGTGCCTAGCATTGGATACTGGAAATTGCAGACCACAACAGCTGGACACCCAAGGCTGATTCCCCACTGACTTAAGAATAAGCCATATGCACTAAGGGCTCAGTACAGGTAGTATTTAAAGGGATAGTAATAGTTAAAATGTAAAAAAAAAAATGTTGTAGGGGTTATCCCCCTGAGTAAAACAAGAGTACTCCCACTGCTGAAAGGTGTTTAATTCAAAAGTTATTAATTTTCAAAGTTGAATTTTTTAGGTGCAATATCACAGTGGCCTGAAATTGTACAGTGGCGCTGTTGCTACACGATCCTATGGACAGCTCTGGTCCCGGGACCATAAATCTCCGTAGGATGGTGTAGCAACAGCGCCACTGTACAATTTCAGGCCACTGTGATATTGCACCTAAAAATTCAACTTTGAAAATTAACAACTTTTGAATTAAACACCTTTCAGCAGTGGGAGTACTCTTGTTTTACTCAGGGGGATAAACCCTAAAACTTTTTTTTTTTTAAATTTTAACTATTACTATCCCTTTAAATGTGTCCTTTCCAGGCGCTGTGGCCCACAACTTACAGCATCCCCAGCCCGCGCGCGCACACACAAATTGCAATTCATCTGCAAAATGCAGATGGTAAATTGTCTCATAATGTAATGTGGTGGAGGCCACATAGTATTTTCTTCCAAGTCCCAGGTGTTTGCTTTAGTGTCTGAAGTGTTTTATCACTCTCCAGGATTCAGCTGGCCACTGATAAAATATATGCGCATCAGATACAATGGGATAGCAGAACAGTCCAAAAGTGGCCAAAAACGTGTTCTGGAATACTGAAGATCTATTCTGATCCAATATAATCTCAGCCTTTATTTGTTAACCCTTCACTGCCTTTAAATATATAATTCTCTGTGTTTTAGTATGCAAAGGTATCAACTTGGCATCATTTTGGCTCAACTGCTAATAAGAAATTGCGATATTTTTAAATGGGACTTTTAGACCTTTATAGTATTCAAGGGGTTAAAATACACAAACAATGAGTATTTGAGATTGTATTTGTTCCCTATGGTGCAGCTGGTTTGCTCCAGAAAAGATCCAGTTCTGCTACATCAGCCGTGTGATATATTTATTACGAAAGTGTATTCTTCTTATGATACAGGAAGATATTGTTTTCAATACAAATTAGTATAGCGCATTACCACCTATTGGTTATAGTTGTCATCTTACGTGACAGAAGAACAATTCACAGTGCCATCTATTGGTTCAGGTAAGTATTTAACATTGTAGGAAGCTCCTCACATTGCCACGTGTTGGTTAAGATTACGGTTGTATTTAATTTAAACGAAGATAAGTATTTTACTTTGTCGGAAGCACAGCACATTGCAATCTGTTAGTTGGAGATTAGTATTTAACTTGTAGGAGGCGGAGCATGTTGAATTAGCACGTACCACAGTGCCATCAATGCGTGTAATTACGTATTTAACAGGACTGAAGCATATATCACATTGCCATCTATTGGTTGCAGTTGTGTATTTAACATGAATTAAGTACATAGCACACTGCCGACTCTTGGTTGGAGATTAATATTTAACCCTTTGAGTGTCAGAGGGGTACCGCAGCGCATTGCTCTGCAATGCATTGCATACCCATCTGGCACTCAAAGGGTTAAAGGAGAAGTTACACTATTTTGTTCAAGTACTTTCACATTGCCTATACATTTTTGTTTCACTTTTATGTCTTCACTGTGAGCTACCACAATCTGTTTACAAGGAGGATTATGATAGGAAACATGAAACCAGGTCAAATGATGCAATGAAAAAAGAAACAATGTCAAATAGAAAGCGCACAGTGGTTAGGGAGAGTAACATTTTAGAAAACTCTCTGGAAGCCGAGATCCAAGTAAATATTAGGGATGTAAATGTAAATAAAATAAAAAAAAAATGAAAATGAATAAAAAAAAGCTAATAATAAAATATATAGGCACAGGAATAATACTTAAAGTCAATCTGATGGTTAACTATTCCTTTAACATGAAGCAACATGTCAGATTGTAAATTAAAAGAATAGTCAAAAATTCCCTTATATCAATTAGCTCTTCAGGGTTCTCTAAAGAGGTTTCAGATGTATTTTTGTCAATTCTGCCATCAGGTTTCAGCTGAAGCTTGTGCGTTGTTCAGGTGCTGGGGGATCCAAATCCTATGACCCAGCTTCCCCATTGGAGTGAGACATCAGCCTGCTGCAACAAGGCACAATAGTCCCTTTCTTTCCAGCTTGGCTTCAGCGCAAGCCAGATTCTTCAGTGGGTAGGGCCACTCTCTGCAGGGATCTATTCCCAACATCTTGCACCTCCACTGATGCAAAGTAGAATACCTATCCTGGAGAGCCCCTGACTGAAGAGGCAGCAAGATGGAATCCAGATCTGATCCTGCTGACAGACATCCTTTTCATTCCCTCCACTGACTGAATCTAGATCAGAGCATGGAGAAGGCTCTTGCAAACGTCTCCTCTGCTCCTACTCCACATTCTCCCAGCTATGGGCAACAGCTGTCCGGCAGTCCTTTTGGTTGAAATCTGCACCTGCTCATCCCTGAGTCTGTTTCCCTTGATGTCTTGTCTGTAGTTTTGTTGCATTTGCTAGCACTGCCTCATGCAATCACTGCTATCAGTTGTGATGAGGTGACCCCTGTGCCAGAATAGGGGCAATCCACCTTGAGTTCTTTACTGGAGATGAAGAGATATAGGGATTCAAAGTTCCCTCCCCTTCTCCTGATGTGAGCTGTAAAGCTGACAGCAGCAGATTCAAGTTGTATGACTCGAGGAAGCTCTGCAGCAGAGCCGAAATTGCGTTATTGCAAAAGAATTCGTTAATTGGAATGGTCCACAAAGTGTGCCTGGTTTGCAGGCATGCCTTGTAGACCTTTCCAGTGAATGAATTCTTTTTAAGTAACGGGATTTGGGCTCTGCTAAAGAGCCACCTGCTGGTCCCCGGACCGGGATATCCTGCTGTCAGCTAGACACTGACATCAGGAGAAGGGGAGGGAGAATCCCTGTATCTCTCAAATTATAGCGGTTTGAGAGATAGGGTTTGGAGCATATTGATTATTATTTTAAACTCTACAAAACTGCAAATATTTTTTGGGGACATTAATATCCCTTTAAATTTGCATCCGGTTCATGTATACCCCTTTTTATGCTTGATAGTACCATATTTGCTATTACACTGGCTGAGAGACACTGCACACTGCTGTGAAGTCTACCAGTACTCCTAAATCTTTCTTTAGTGAGGATTCCCCAACTAGTTTTCCCTTTAGTGTATATGTAGCATGTTTCTTTCTACATTAGTGATCTAGAAGTAGGAATTGAAAATAATGTCTCAGTCTTTTCTGATGACACTAAGATAAAGTTTAAAGGGTTAGTAATGTCAAAAAAAGTTTGCATTTACAAGAGCTTAAAAAGTTGTGCTAAATGCAAAAAACGTATCTCTCAAACCGCTATGGTTTGAGAGATACAGGCATATAAAGTTCAATGTCTCTGTAAAGCTGTCAGCAGGAGATCTATGTTGGTCGACACGGAGGCTCTGCAGCAGAGCCGCAATTGCGTTATTGACAATGAATCCCTTCCTTGGAATGGTCTAAAATGTGTGCTTGCAGCAAATCCCCATTAATATACTTTTATTACATGTGTGTATTTTAACCCACAGGGCCTCTACATGCTCACTGGACCCATCATTTATAATATTATTATTATTCTTTATTTATATAGCACCAACTAATTCCGCAGGGCTGTACAATTGGGAATAGACATACAGAGGTATTAAATAGTACAATCAGATTTGGAGAACAGAAGGATCAGAGGACCCAGCTCGTGAGAGCTTATATCTTCACTTATACTAGATTTTAAGGCATGCTTTACATAAAGGCATCCCCTCCCTTTTATTAACTCTATGCCTCCTAAAAAGGGAATAACCCTCTAGACTGCCAAGTTAGATGTATCATCTGATCAGGTTTCAGATACACCAATTAAATCATACTGCTCATACAATGCAATCAGTTCTAGTTCCCCCCATCTTACCAGCCAGACTACAAGCATTTACATTTACATGTTATTTTATGTTATTTAATTTTATTGCAATTCTGAAAAATACAATACCAAGATAACAATATTGTTATCCAAGAAGTCTTATGTTGACACGCTCTCTTCACAGGGGGTAGTGAATAGCTGAAGTCTTTCCATTGCCTCCCCCCCCCCCACGTCAATCTGCTATTTTTTATGCAAATAAACAAAGCCATCTCAGTTGCCCATTAGGAATACTAAGATAACCCTATCTTCCTCCACTGCCCTGAACATGGGAAAAGGTACAACAGTTCAGTAACCCACACGGTATGTGGTTCAAGGAAGTTCATAAAGAATCTGTCCCTGGGGCATTTCACACCTTTATTTCTAGAGACCTATCATTGCTCTTCAATCTCTTGCAGGCTTCTTCAGCATAATGGTTAAAAGACACATTGAAAATAAAAACATACTAACAACGTACTCTGAACAACATTTTACACTTATTCATACTTTGGAATCATGTATAAGAAAAGTAAAAAAGAAAAATCACACCCTTCTAACAGTTAAAATAAATGAACACTCAGCAACTGTAACCATTGCAAATGAACAACAACCATATGCACCAAAAATGTCAACCAATTATAAATTCCAAATGCACAATAACAGTCAATCAAGAAAGTTACTCATTACAGTAAATGTGGCTTGTAATCCCGGAAAGCAAAGAGTGCTACTTAGCAAAGCAATGCATTTTTTATATCTAAAATATTCATGGGGTTCAAAGACAAGTTTACAGTAATGAGAACTCACATCTGTGGACTGTGGTGCTGTTTGTTCCCCTAAAATTGGTAATGTTGGCCCTCGATACATATGGCCCATTTGTAAATTGGAGTAGTCTGCTGTCGGCGCTCTAAGCTGCTGGCCCGTTTGATAGCAGGATGTAATGTATCAAGAATCCTGTCCTCTGCTGACCGCTGGGCTCTACCACAGCCTGCTACGTTACGTCCTGCTATTAAATGGGAGTTCCCTCTGATTGCCACTAGGAGTGGCAACATTGTATTTCAACTAACAAGGTGAAAGCCCCATAAGAGCATACACAGCGTTCATCTAGTTTTGAGTGCCCACTTTGCTGGCTCTATAGACATACACGCGTAAGGGTCATAAATTGTCCTGAATAACCCACAAACAGCATCAGAGCGATGAATGCCCAAATCATTCTTATTCTTTTGTGTTAAAACTGATTGAGTCCTGTGGCAGTAAATATGGTACATTTGTATACTGTAATGATCTATTCAAAATATCGACGATCAGGCACTGGAATGTTGCCAGAGTCTGACCTCACATTTTTTTTTATACATGTCACAATATAAACATTTGTTTTTTTATCTTCACTGATATTTCATATACACCATTAATTCTTTCAGAACATTAACCCTTTCTGTGCCAAGGAGTTCCGCAAGGCTTTGTTCATAGAACTCTGTAACCACATGGGCCCACACGGCTCTCTCTCGGCTCAGGCTTATTCTTATTAGTAAGCTATTTTTGAATTAGCACAGAAATACATTTAATATAGATGTATACATTACTGTATTCCTGCTGGAGGCAAGAAAAAAGAAATTCAATTAGGATGGAGCACAAGTGGGCAGAGTTTCTACTTAAACTATGCCCACCCGGTGATTCACACATTGCCCTGGAGACCGGGTAATTCAGTTTGAAATCCGGAGTCTCCGGGGCAAAACTGGAGAGTTCCCAGGTATGATTGCAATGCGTTGCTACCTCTCTGGTACTCATAGGACACTGTATAAGGTCCTTAGTACTTAAAACTTATTCCCAAGTAAGAGTGACTTCAGTCGTGTGTTCACTATCTGTCATGGCTATGACTGCCCACATACTCAGTTAGCCAGTACCCAGCAGGAGATGCTGGGATTTGTAGTCACTAAAATGGAGATTCTAACGCTGTATGAACCCCTGACTCAGGAATAGGTTCATATGTACCAAAGCCTATGTCAGGGTGTATTAAACTGCGGGCTCTCCAGCTGTTGGGAGGTACATCTCCAAGCTAGCCAGTGACTAGCAGTGGATACTGGGAACTGCAGACCACAACATCTGGACAGCCCAAGGCTGATTCTCCACTGACTTAAGAATAAGCCATATGTACTAAGGGCTCAGTACCGGTAGTATTTAAATGTGTCCTTTCCAACTGCCGAGGCCCACAACTTACAGCATCCCCAGCTTGCTGTTGCCTGGAGTCTTGGACCACATCAATTGGAGAGCACACAGTTGACTACACAGACCCTGTTGTGAGCCCCTAGGACAGATGCCTATTCCAAAGTCAGGGGCAGACACAATTCATCATTGTAAACATACCTGGGAACTTCTTACTTGGGGCTGCCTGGAGGACAGCCCTCTAGTGCCGATGAGGGTAGAGAAATTACACTATTTGCGTAATTTAAAAGGGACGGGCTTAATCGTGAGGAGGGGCAGGACTACTAAACATAAAAAAACATATAGAATGCACTAGGGAAGGGGTAGAGAGGGTGCGGAGTGGGAGGAACAGGGTGTGAATGAGCACAAGCAGGCAGGGTTTCCCCACATCCGAAGAATATGATTCTGCCCCGGAGACCCGGCAATTCATTGTCAAACCCAGAGTCTCCGGGGCAAAACCGGAGAGTTCCCAGGTATGATTGTAAATGGTACGTTTAACCCCTTGAATAACAGAAGTCTCCAGTGCATTGTGGATCACCAACAATCAAATGTTCAAATGACAAATTTACAGTGATGCCAATTACATACATAAGATCTTAACTCTTTGAGTGCCAGAGGGGTTCACACCACATTGCTCTGCATACCCCTCTAACATTCAATGGGTTAAATGAACACTTAACCCTTTGAGTGCCAAAGAGGTATCCAACTAACTTTAATACAATGCGCTGGATACATCTCTAGCACTCAAAAGATAACTATGTTTATGTATCTGAGGTGGTACTTGGGGGATGGGGGTCCTTTGTCCAGTCATGGGTTTTTATTGATATAAAAACACTCTATTAATAAATCTTTTTTACGTTACACTATATTGCTCTACTCTATGGCTGAGACTGAGTGCCTTTGTTAGAACTTAGTATCCTCATCCTGGCTCTTTTCTACTCTCCACAAGACAAGACCAGAATGTCATCAGCAGCCCAGCACCAGCTCTCGATTCAGTTAATTAACCAGACAGTGACTCACAGCTCCGTTCTGGGCCAGCAGAAGAAAGACTCAGAGCAGCTACACACTGTCATGGTGCGCATCTGCCGCACTCCCCTCGTGACGCCGCTGTCATAACCTGTACACACATTGCTGGCAAGTGGCAAATATAGACATCAGGCTCCGCTACAGCCCTGCACTAACACTGAGTCTGACTCACTGACTGAGACTGATTTATTTTTTTGACACAGTGGGCTTTAAAGTATAATACAAGCTCACAGGCATAGCGAACAGCGTTTTCAAAGGGCAAGATGAAAATCCAGGGGTGGGCAAGTGCCCCCCCGCAGACACCCATGGCCAGTAAGAATATGTCCGAAGCCACACTAACTAGGCGAGCAAGAGAAGAGGAAGGAAATTTCCTGTCAGAAGAAAGACTCTAAGTGTACTCCGCGTTATAATCAGGCAAGACCAAAAGATGTCCCTTTTGTTGGGTGGGAGACCTATGTTCCATATGAACTATAGAGAAAAGGATTTAACAGGTAAGAACACTAAAATCTTATTTTCTCTTATGTCCAATATGGAACACAGGTACCATGGAGATATACCAACACTAAACTCTCAGATTGGGAAAAAAGGGAGAAAGTACCTCCCACCTGTCTCCGTGATACTGGAGTTCCCTAGGACTATCCAGAATCAGAATAACCCAAACAGAAAAAAGGGTCAGAGGACACTGAACTATCACAGCACACAATAACAAGAGCCAATGGGACTCAAACAAGTGTGCAGGTCCCTAGACAGACAAAGCTGCCTGAAGGATCTTCTGGCCCAAGGTCGCTTCAGCTGAAGCCAGAACATTGACATGATAGTGCTTAACAAAGCTGTGCCGGGAGGACCAAGTCGCTGCTTTGCACAACTGCTCAGCCAAAGCCTGATTCTTGTACGCCCAGGAGGCCCACACAGACCTAGTGGAATGTGCCGTGACCTTGAAGGGAATACGATTCTTTCAGAGTTCATATGCCTGACTTGTAGTAGCCTTGTAACCTTGGAAGCAGCTTGCCTTGCCACACTTGAGGTACTTTGGCGGGGCTGACAAGCTTACACCTCCTTTTTGGGCCCAAAATGTGGGAACACAGGGCACACTATTCACAATTAGATTGGAGGAGTGCAGGTTGTTTTTTTTGTTTTGCCTTGACATAGGTCCCTCAGGTATGAAAAAAAGAGTCAGCATTGCAAAAAGGTTCAGAACAGTGCATATAAAATTTAAGGCAACGTAGAAGATCCAACAAATGGAGATCGGGTCAGGATAAAATGAAGGTACTACAATCTCTTGATTGATGTGGAACTCAGAAACCATCTAAGGAAGAAATTCTAGAGAGGTCCTAAGCACCACCTTATCCTTGTGAAAAATCAGGAAAGGTGGCTTGCAAGACAAAGCCTAGAGTTTAGCAATCCTGAGGACTGTGACGACTGCCAGGAGAAAAGCCATCTTAAGTGTCAGTTGATGAAGAGGAATAGAAGCAAGGGGCTCAAAAGGAGTCCTCTGTAACACTCCCAAAACTCCCATGGAGGAGTAGAAACTTTAAAGGCAGGGAAGGCATAAGCCACTCCCTGAAGAAACACCTTAACATCTGGAATAGTGGCAATACATCTCTGAAAGAACAGCAGGTCCTGAATTGAAAGACTGACCAGGTCCGCAAACCATGTCCTCCCGCACTGTCCATCTTGATCTTCCGGAGTACCCTGTGTATGAAAGGAATTGGAGGAAACACATAAGCTAGATGGAAGTTCCACTGAAACAATGTGGCGTCCATGGTGAAGGCCAGAGGATCTCCCCTCAGGGAAAAGAAGGTCGGATCCTTCTTGAGATCTATTGAGGGCACACCACTACAAAGCACAATTAAGTAGAATTCCCATTCTCCAGGATGCATGTCCTGGTAACTTAGGAAGTCCACTAACATGTTTTCTACCCCTGGAATGTGCACGGTGGAGATGGCCAGCATGTGGGCTTCTGCCCAACTGAGGATATAACTTACCTTGAACCACCTGAGTTCCAGAACATTGATGTACTGAAGAGACTCCTCCACAGTCCACCTGCCTTTGACTCCCAGGTGACCCAGAATCGCAACCCAGCCGCTCAGGCTGGCATCCATCATGACCAGAGTCCATTCTGGTATCACAAAGAGTTTCCCCTGTTACAAGTTGCCACCACTGAAGGTCTCTGCAGGCTTCCTGAGAGAGGGAGATCAGGCGATCAAGGTGTGTCGGATTCCCTAACCAACATGTCTCTGAAGCTCTCTTGTGCGTACCTGAGAGTAAGGTACAGCCTCTAATGTTGATACTAGCTTGCCCAACACGCTCAAATACTCCCTTATCATGGCCGTGGGCCACTGCAGGGCCTTAGACACCTCCTGCATCACCAGAGAGAACTTCTCATCTGGTAGGAAAACTTTCCAGGCGGGTGTCGAAACTCATCCCCAGGAACACCAGTTCCTGAGAAGGCACTGCAGCATATTCCGAATACACCAGTGGTGGACTAGAAGCCAGGCACAGTCCTGGATGTGGTGGGCCAGGAGCTCTTCTGAGGGAGCTTTGAGCACAAGGTTGCCCGGATAGGGTGTCATGGAGATGCCCCTAGTGTGAATAAAGGCCACTAATGCTCCCATGACTCTGGTGAAAACTCAGCCCCAGAAGACAGGCCATATGGCAGAGCTGTGAACTAGTACTGATCCAAGCCATAGGCAAAGCACAGATAATGTTGGCTGTCTGGATGAATGGAGATGTGTAGGTATGCATCCTGAACGTCTAGAGAAGCCAGATACTCCCCAGGGCACATCGTTGTGATGACAGAATGCAAAGATTGGATCTTGAAGTGTGTAGTCACCACATATTTGGTGAGTCATTTCAGATCTAAGATAGGGCGACAGTTGCCATCCGTCTTTGGAACCACAAAAATGATAGAATAAAAACCTGAACTATGCTCTAGGAGAGATAAAGGGATCAGACCCTTATTGGCTAGCAGTTAAACCACTGCCTCTTGAAACAGAAGTACTTTGCTTGTCTGTTTTGGCACCCTGGACAAAAAGAAACTTAAAGGTGGAAGGGATTCGAAATCTATGCGGTATCCTTCTGGGATTACCTGCAAAACTCACTGGTGCTACAGAGGACTCCCAGGCATCTGAAAACAAGCAAAAACACCCCCCAGGAACCAGGATTCCACAAGTTATGCTGATAATTGCTTGGCAGACTTAGCCCTTGGAGCTGCTTGCTTGGGCTGCCACTGCTGTCTGGCCTTTGTGGAGGAGCACGTATGGGAGGCCTTTAAGTTTGTGGCCTTTGCTCCTACGTTTGGCAGGGACAAAAAAGGCGTAGTTTCCTTGCCATAATTAGACATTTGGTGGACATCTGAGGAAACAAGGTGCTCTTGCCCCCAGAAACATCACTAATTATCTGTTTCAATTCTTGTCCAAACAGTCACTTGCAAAGTCAAAGAAACTAGTGACTATTTTGAAGATTGATCCGAAGACCAAATCTTAAGCCATAAAGAGCGTCGAGCAAAGACAGAAAAGGCTGAGGCCCTGGCAGACAATATGAGAGCCTCAGACACATAAGTGATGGCCTACTTAATGTTGGCCAATACAACCAACAGGTCATCCTTGGAAACCTGGGCACACACAGCCTTCATAATTTGTTAAACTCGAAGAGCAACAGTCCTATTAAAGGGACACTAATGTCCCATAAAAAATATACAAATTTTGTAGAGGTTCAAAAATTTAATTATTTGGCACAAATTCTATCTCTCAAACCTTTACAGTTTGAGAGATATTCACCTGTAAAGTTCCCTCCTCCCTCCCCTTCTCCTGACGTCAATGTCTAGCTGACAGCAGGAGATCCCAGTCCGGGGACCAGCCTGTGGCTCTGCAGCAGAGCCGAAATTGTGACACTGGAAAATAATTACTTAATTGGAAAGGTCTACAAAGTGTGCCAGGTTTGCAAGCACACTTTGTAGACCTTTCCAATGAAGTAGTTCCTTTTAAATAATGTGATTTCGGCTCTGCTGAAAAGCCTTCTCGAGTCGGCCGACTCGAATCTCCTGCTCTCAGCTGTAAAGCTTTCAGTGCAAATATCTCTCACACCATAGCAGTTAAAGATATAGGATTTGTGCCAAATATTTTTTTTAAACCTCTATAAAACAAGAAAATGTTTTAATGGGACATTACTGTCCCTTTAACCCAGGCTGAGTCAAAGATATGTCTAAGTTCTGCACCAGTGGCCGCAAAGTTGGCCCTGAGGATAGAATCCAGTTTATCAGCTGGATCCTTGAGTCCAGCTGCATCTGCTAAAGGTAAGACATTAGCTTTTGCCAACTTGGAAAGAAGAGGATCCACAGTTGGAGTAGTGGTCCACTGCGCCAAAGCTGCCTCTGAAAAAGGTTACAGTTTAGAGAATATTTTGGTTATAGACAGCCATTTATCTGGCTCCACTCACCCATAAAAATCTGATCAAGAGTGGCAATAGGGGGAAAAACGGTGGAGATTTCTCTGCCTCTGGAAGACATCTGTAGAAGAAGTCCCCTCATTGGAGGTGTCATAGACCTGAAACAACTCCAAAACAGCTCTTTTGAGACCCTCAGCTGAGGGAAGGGGTGATTCTCATAAGAGTCCCTATAGGAATAAGAAGAGACCATATCCTCATATTCCCCCCTCCTCACCCTACTCTTCAGACAATTCCTCCTCAGAGGAGGCCCCTAGCAATGGAGGAACACATATTTAAAGGTAGTGTGGGGACTTCCAGGATTGGAGAACCTCCTGAAGGGAGAAAGGGATTTGGGCTACTGAGTACAGAAGCTTGTTACACAAGCTGCTTTTTCACCATATTTAATCTTAATTCAACTTCACCTCACTTGATCTTGTAGAAATAGAATACACATATTTAAATTCACTCATACTTCAAACATGGTATGTTTAATGTAAAAAAACAAAGCACGTGGCAATTTGCTCAACACTTTACCTGTTGGGGTATCGCTTTAATGAAATACACAGGCATCATGTGTTTTGCAATGGTGGGTGGATCAGACCTATCTAAGGGGGATGGTGTGGTGCTCACTCTTCTTTGAGTCTTCCCCTACCTACTACAATCCTTTACCATTTAAAAGCAAACTAATCTTTTCAAGAAAATGTTAGATTTTTGAGGGGTGGGATGGGTGATTTTAATTAGTGTTTCATCAGGTTTTAACTTGAGTACATCAACATATACACGTTTGCATAAAAGCCGCTTTATCAATCTCAATTTTTATTTCATTATTAATTTTTTTTATTATCATTTATTATGTATTGGTTAGGACTCTTTTGAATCGGAGGTACTTTGGTGTGGTAAGAGAACTTATATATACTTTGGTGAAATTATGCAACAAATTCCTCATTTGTTTGAAATGAATACACACACAGGCATGTAAAATACATTTATAATTTCTGGGTAATTTGTATGGATTAGAGCAGGAATACTTTTCCTTTTACCCAAGGTGGCTCCTGTTCAGTGCTGAGAGCACCAGTGGAGTAGGTAGTAGGGACCACAGTACATGATGGGCAGGGAGATCTGGAATACTCTTGAGGAAGCTCAGTCTGATATGAGGTATATTAAGCAAGGAGGTCAGGGATGCCCCTGAGTCCGTAGTCTTGGATTTACTCCCATGACCCTTAGAATCTGACATCCTGACAGTATAAGTGTCTCACAGTAGTACAGGACCAGTAATAACACTCCCCAGATTAATAATTCACCATATATGGCCCAGAAAGCGTACGTATCTGGCAGGAGAAGGGTTAATCCGGAGAAAGAGCAAGAGAGTCTGCCTCTGCGTAGGATAAGCAAGAGAGAAGTAAAACGGCAACTGCAAAACAGGTAGCCAATTGGAAGAAAGCCAGTAAAATGGGCATTCTGGGAAAACTTAGTCTTTTCAGTTGCAGTTGCCTACAACTCTGGCCACGGATTGCCACACGCCCCAGATAAGGAGAAGGTGGAAATGTAGACCACAATATCCCCAAACTAGTGAAAACTAGCAGAGAAAGGGTCAACCCTGGAATGCTGCATCCATCTTTGCCCGACAGCACTGAAATAGGAGCATAATATAGAATAAAATGACCCAACATGAGTGCAGGTGCCCAAGGGCTGAAATAAATTCTTTGTATGGAGAGGGACAAGGTAGGGACAATGTGGACCAAGGCATTCAAAGGGTTACTCACCAGTCTTCTGTGTTCCGGTTTCCACTGTGCAAGCAAGTAGAGCCCCAGATAAGAGAATGTGCTGGGAGGGAAACATTGGCCTGCAAGATTCCCTCCACAGCGCTGCAAGGGTCCATACAGCTCTTGTACACTGGTCAATACACTAACATCCTAACAAACATGTACTAACATCCTAGCACATACCTTTTATCATTGCTGTTGCTGATTAATCTATGTGTTTATGTGTGCATTTTTTATATATTAAATATGTTTATATATATATATATATTTTACTACTACTACTACACTAGTATTCCCATTTTTGCCACATTACTTGTTGATTAATCTGAGACAACTATCAAGATTGGCTGTAGATGAGACTTGGAATTGTAGGGTGCCAGGCAGGGTACATTTAGACGCACACTTTCTCTCTCCCTTGAGAAATATATATAAAACATAGACAATGAATGAGAACAGGAGTGTGTAATAATACATTTTTTATTGGACTAACTTTAAATAATATTATGACAAGCTTTCTAAAGATCAACTCCCTTTATCAAGAATACTACTACTACTACTACTGACTGATCATGGAAACAGGGCTCAAAATTTCCACTCTCCACTAGCCAATGGCGAGTGAAAATTTAGCCCTGGCAAGTAGAAATTCAGCCCTGGTTGGTATGTTATGGCTTGCAGTGGTGAGTAACTTTTCAGGTCTGGCTAGTAGCAAAGGACTTCAAATTTTAAGCCATGATGGAAAGATCTGGAATTGTATACTTCTCAGATCATGATCTCTCATTACTAGAGATATCAGTTCTAACCAAGGGATTATCATTTTGTCCAAGTACCAGACTGGATCACATACAACTCTACTTAGAATTGAAATAATTCTTCAGTTTGCAGTGAGTTGTACAGCCTTTCCAGTGCTTAAAGGGATAGTAATACTTCGTTTTAACTTTATTTTATTTTGTAGGCATTAAAAAAACATGAATAATGATATAAGTCTTATCTCTCAAACCTTTATGGTTTATGAGATATTCACAAGCAAAGTTTCTCCCTCCCGCCCCTTTTAGCTACTGTAAACAATCTCTTCTCAGATGTGGAATGCAGTCCATAGACTGGACAGATAACAGAAGGGGACACTCTTATTCCTTTGAAAACAATGAAATCCCTGCCCCCCTTGACAAGCTTTTCAGGTTTTTCTGTTATCTTAATTGAAGATTGTCCCTCTCTGCAGTCTACCTGGGCAGCTCCCTTCTGCCCTGGCTGAAAAGTGTTACATCAGTAAAAGGGGCGGGAGGGGGACACTTTGCTTGTGAATATCTCTTAAACCATAAAGGTTTGGGAGATAAGACTTATATCATTAGTCATGTTTTTTTAATGCCTACAAAATAAAATAAAGTTAAAACGAAGTATTACTATCCCTTTAAAGTGCTAAAAGATCCATCTGGTGTTCAGACACTTCACTGTTATTCAGACAGTTATTTTTTTGCATTCTACATGACAGGTGGGCCAGTGACTAACATCCACTTTATCACGTGATAGTAAAAGCACCACAACTAGTGGCAGTTAGAACATTTATATCTTTTAAATAAAGCAGGTGCCAACTGTGGGAGTACCCTTGTTGTAATCAACAAGAAAAGCCAAACAATATATGTTTTTATCACAAAAAAACTTTATTGACCCTTTAAGATAGTATATTTATTTAAAGATTCACAGTAATATACCCAATATAATTTTTGTGCAGATCCTGCAATTTCTTCAAATGAATCATTTTTTATAACTTGAAGAAATTTTATACAATATGAAATGTGCTTTACGCCAGAGAATTGACAAGGCAATGCTGAGGTAAAATACATCTTTGCTTGAAATGTGTTTGTATTGCAAATCTAACAATTTTGAGGCTACATTTCGGAGGGATGCTGTGTAATGACACTGTTAATAATTTGCATACTATTTCTAACATACTTCAGCATAACATGTTAAAGATCTCATTAAATTTCTGCAGCCCAAATCCATTATATGTCAGTACTGACAATGACTGGTCATTATATATAATGGCCAGCTGCATATGACCAAAGCAAGACATAACTGAGCATGCTAAGTTCATTAATATTTTGAACCTACTTCCTTACCTGAAACCTGAGAATGGCAAGACAGCTGCACATGCCATTTTGCTGTTTAACTCGAGATGAACTGAAATGAGAATGGGCAGTTTATTTCCATTCTAAATATATTTACTCTCTCTAAAAACAGAATTCTGGGGTCTAGCTATTAATGTGCATAAAACACCTTATGAAAGCTTGGGTTCATTTGAAAGAGCTTTCAAATAATCTACATGTTAGCCATTTTTTGTTAAAAATAGTTTTTGAGATGTTTAGCTTTACTTATGTGTCATTTTATGGAAATTAGAAAGAAATGGCTGGCATGGGCATTTGCCAAATACTAACATTCCACACTACTCAGGAATCCTTGTGGCACTAATAGGGCTTAAATAAACTTGGTCATATTCTTTTTTTGTACTGTACAGAGCAGTCATAGATAACTCCCTTTTCTCAAGTTATTAAAATAAGTAGGAGGAAGCTAGGAAGAGCATAAGGGAGAGACAGGTGAGAGGGAGAAAGATGTAGAATGTCAATATTTGGCACACAGCTGTGCCAGCAAATACTCTCTAATCTGCATAAACTGAAACACAGATAAAGCAAAGTATATTATAAATTATTGTTTAAAATAAAATGGCTAACATAAATATTGTGATTTTGAAAGCTCCTTAAAACCCAAGTTGTAATAAAGTGTTAGTTCCACTTTAAGAGGAAAATGTCAAATTGTACCAGCTAATACACTTGCACATTAGCCATTCACAGATTTATCAGTGAGAGAATGAATAAGTATGTGAGAATTTCATGGAAATAGATTTCCATTCCCCATGCTTTCAATGACTTTAATTAACATAGCCCTAATTTGCCAAAAATACGTATAGAATGCTTGACGCCAGCATAAAGTTGGATGGACTTTCTATACAAAGGACCCTATTCATCAAGCTAAGGAGGTGCAATTCTGGAGCAAACCAACTTCAAAGGGGGAGGGGAAATTTCATGAATTCCCATTAATTTAAATTTGGCATTTAACTCCTTGAATTCTAGAGAGACCTCCAATGAAAACATGCCCAAGTTAAATCAATGTGATTTTTCATTTCCTCCTGTGGTGTAACCCTTTGAGTGCCAGAGTGGTACGGAATGCATTGCATTCCATACCACTCTGGCACTCAAAGAGTTAAACAGCTACAGAACTGTAGCAGTTCTTTAGCTTGATGAATAAGGCCAATGTCCTTTCTCTATGTTGGTTCCTATGCAAATTTCACTGACTAGCTTATGTATGTTAATAAAATAATGAACAAACACCAATTAAAAATACAATCAGATGTTTATCAATGATCATAGGTATGTCATGCATATTTAATGTGATGTTTGGTCTTCTGCTTGATAAATAATTACCAGTGTATTTAATAATCAGTCTTGTCCAATGAAGCTGGCCAGTATTAATAATAAAGAAAATAAATATGGTGTGTATTTATTAATGGTTGCACTGCAGGTCCCACAATTAAATAATATATCACAAAGAAACAAAAGAAGATAGAAAAGAACCACTGAATTCCCTTAACAAGTTATTAGGGACAATTTTAACCCACTCATCTAAGGGCTATTCAGTGATGATAAGGGGACTAGTTCAGTGCTGTCAAATATAGACAGATATCATAGCTTAAAACTCAATTTTATTGGAAAAAATAAATACTAAAAACATATAGACACGCCAGATTAAACTAATGTGACTAATTAAAATTTATTCTTCATACAGATTACGATAGTTGGATATAGTTCTACTATATTCTTGGAGGGACACTGGGCATAATAACCCCCACTTCTAAAGTGTATATGGCCCTTAGATGAGTGGGTTAAAATTGTCCCTAATAACTTGTTAAGGGAATTCAGTGGTTCTTTTCTATCTTCTTTTGTTTCTTTGTGATACAGTATTAATAATAGCCATTCTTTACCCATAATGATTGCTTAATTTCTCTGCACATTTTACCTTTAACACCATTCATCCTTGTTTGTCTGTAGAGCAGGATTGGTTTCCTCTCTTATTCCAGGTGCCTCTAGAACATTTTTCACAGCAACATATACAGTATAGTAAAGAATAAGTTATTAGAGCACAGGAATATCCAAAATATGCAGGAATATTATTATTATTATTAAGTGGATATGTCATCCTAGAACAAGTCTATTATATTTTACAGAGAAATCTGAATATAAGATGTACTCGCCATTTTTCGGCAAAATAAATGGCTCAGGTGAAATTAACCTTTACATTTTAGTGGCACAGTGTAACACTTTAAACTAAGTACTTCCGTTTGAGGCCAAACGTCCTGCTTACTGTGCTATTAGAAATTGATTCAATGTATAGGTTGCTTAGCTCAGAGACAGCCAACCCTGGTCCTCAAAAGCCACTAACCGTGCATGTTTTTAGGACATCCCAGCTGAAGCAAAATGGACTACTGTTAAATCTCAGGTATAATACGCAACTGTGTATAATATGCAGGTGTAAATTATACCCAAGATTTATGGGGAAAACAAGAGTGCCTGTGTATAATATGCACCCTTGTTTTCTCCTTGCCACACTAAAATACATTTACTTTAGGAGCTCTGATTCTCTGCCTCCACCAAGCACAATCCGCTTCCCTTTGCCTACCCTGCTTCAACTCAACCCCTCCGGAGTCGGCTGTTATTAGCTGTGCATAGTGAGTGGCACTCTTGCATCTGCCTCCTGCTTCCAGAAAATCCATGCAAAGTTGTTTTCATGTAAATAGTAACATAGTAGATAAGGCTGAAAAAAGACATGCGTCCATCAAGTCCAGCCCATGCCAATAACACCCCTGTTGATCCAGAGGAAGGCAACAAAAAAGCCCTCTGGAGCAATTTCCAATGTAGGTGTGTGTGTGTGAGTGTGTCAAATAGTTCCCCGGCTCAAATCAATGGTAATACCTCAAGCTACTTGCAGGGCAATACAGTACATCCAATGCGCAGAGATCTAAGCATTGGATGTACTGAATTGCACTGCAAGGACCTTGAGGTATTACCATTGGTTTAAATGAAAAGGTCCTCTCAGGGATTAGCTGGAAGCGGGCGGCAGTTTCAAGAGTGCTGCTGGCTGTGCACAGCTGATCACAGCCGACTCCGGAGGGAGGCAAAGGAAACGGATTGCAATGGGGGAGACCAAAAATAAAAATATGGCATTTTTCACATATGATGATGTAGGGCAAGATTTTATGGTAATTATAGGCTCAGTTGCTTTACTTGGGGGGAAATACACTATGGGCTGATGTTGTGCCAATGTGTGATGAGCAAATCGCCTTGGCAATGGAGACACAAATTGCCATTTACACTAAGGATTAGAGATCCAAGGGGGTGGGGAGAATATCCTAATTAGCATGGAGGGTTGAACTGTTGGCGATGTGGAAAGGAAAGGACGTTAAAGTCTTCGATCTCTCTTTGCAGCTATACATTTCACAAGCAAACAGTGCCTGAATTGTGTAGGTGGAATTCCTAACTTACTGAGTCCCCAATCTTGCCTCTCATCTTCAGCTTGTACTAAAACTTTTCTACCCCTTTCTGTGCCACAGGGGTATGCAACAGCAATGCACATCCATATGGCGCTGAAAGGGTTACAGGAGGGCAGCTGCTGTTTCTGCTCTTTAGCAGAGACAGCAAACTGTCTTCTCGCTCCACAGGGAGCTACAGAGAAATCCCAAAATCAACCTCAGGTAGGCAATTTAGGAACTGTTAACTCCGACAGCAGAGACAGCTATCGGAGCTTTAACATATAAACATACTAACGTGCATATGACAATGGCTCATTAACCTGCATTTCTGTAGGGAAAAATGGAGGATGCATACCAGTGAAGGAGGATTGGTGGTGGATTAACTAGGATACGATGGTGGCATATTGGAGTTGTGCCTTCAACACAGATCCAACACAACATCGCCATCTTAAGGCCTTATCAAACTTTAGAGCATCTCCCCCTTGATCTACCTGTGCTCATGCTGGGATCTCCTGAAAATGTACATTGTTGATATATAGGACATTTTTATTATTCAAAAAAAAAAAAAAATTAAAACATCTTAAGGTGACAAGCCCACTTTAAGTTACATACAGAATGATACGAATACATTAAAGGCTAATTTCTGAACAATTGCACACTCACATACCAAACACACACTCACAGAAGTTTCTTACATTGAATCAGTAAATAGCCTCTTAGTTCCGTCAAGCCGGTCCGGCACTTAAGGACTGGTGAAGGTCCTGGCACATCATGGAATTCTGGGATGAGAGTGTGGTTGCACTCCTCTCTGCCATGTCAAAATATTATGCAATAAAATAAAAAAGCACAGTGGTCTTTAAGGGCCGCCCTGTGCCGAATCTGGTGGTCCTTAAGGGGTTAACCCCCTGAATGATAGAGAGGTCTCCAACATACTTCAACATAATTTGTTTCAGGCCCCTTTAGCAATCGAGGGGTTAAACATATATTTAACCCCTTAGCGACCCTTGACGTACCAGGACCGTCAAGGGTAAATGTGACCGAACGACCCTTGACGGTCCTGGTACATCAAGGGTTAAACTCTTCCATCGCGGCCGCACAGAGCGATGGAAGAGTTCAAGCTGCTTGTTACTAAGTGTCCCGGTAATGGGAAACTTAGTAACAAGCGGCTGAAACATTGTTGCAACATGCGATTCGCTTCAAAAGCGAATCACGTGTTGCAAAACCTGAATGACAGGGACAGTATTTGTAAATACTGTCCCTGTCAGATCTCTCTGCCTCCCTCCACCTTGCATACTGCTAAGGTGGAGAGAGACAGAGGGAGATGGTGTTCCAGTGTGCCTGTAAAAAAAAAAAAGTAAAAAAAAAGTTTAAATAAAGAAAATTAACCCTTTGATCACTGTTCTGCAGTGATCAATAAGTGCCCCCCCATCTGATCACTCTTGGAGTGATCAATTTGCTGCAGATCAGTGTTTTCTGATCTGTGGGACACCCCCCATCCCCCTTGAATTTTTTTAGATTTTTTAAAAATTTTTTTACATTTTTTTTTTAATTTTTTTTTTTAATAATAAATATAGTTTAGGTATTTTGGTAGGTAGTTGGGTAGGTTTAGTGTAGACGTGTGTTAGGGAAAGTTTTAGGGATAGATTTAGGTTTAGGGGAAAAAAAAACAAAAAAAAAAACCAAACCCCCCCCCCCAAAAAAAATAAAAAATATAATAAGCGCAGTTTAGATAGGTAGTTCAATTGGGTTAGGTAGGTTCAGGATATACGTAGGTTAGGGTAAGTTTTAGGGTTAGATTTAGGTTTAGGGATAGCGTAAGAAAAATAAAAAACCCAAAAAACCCCAAAACCCCCCCCCCCCCAAAAAAAAAAAAATATATATATAATAAGTGCAGTTTAGATAGGTAGTTCACTTGGGTTAGGTAGGTTCAGGATATACGTAGGTTAGGGTAAGTTTTAGGGTTAGATTTAGGTTTAGGGATAGCGTAAGAAAAAAAAAAAAAAAACCAAAAAACCCCAAACCCCCCCCAAAAAAAAAAAAAAAAAAAAATTATATATATATATATATATATATATATAATAAGTGCAGTTTAGATAGGTAGTTCATTTGGGTTAGGTAGGTTCAGGATATACGTAGGCTAGGGTAAGTTTTAGGGTTAGATTTAGGTTTAGGGATAGCGTAAGAAAAAAAAAAGCTTTTTTAGTGGGCAAAATGCAGCGCAGGTACAGCATTGAAGAGGCATATGCCTTTTTGGCGTCTGACTCTGAGGCAACAGACACTGCGTCAGATTTTGACATAGCGCAGTTTTCAGAAAGTGAGAGCAGCTCTAGTGATGACGCTGGGCCTTCTGTCAAGAAAAGACGCACTGCCCCAAAAGCTGCTCTGGCAACTGCCCCAGCACCTGCCAAAAGAACTGCCCAAAGACCTACCAAAATACCTACCCAAAGAAATGCCCCAAGTGCTGCCCCAAGAGCTGCCCTGGCAACTGCCCCAGCACCTGCCAAAAGATCTGCCCAAAGACCTACCAAAGAAATGCCCCAAGTGCTGCCCCAAGAGCTGCCCTGGCAACTGCCCCAGCACCTGCCAAAAGATCTGCCCAAAGACCTGCCCAAAGAAATGCCCCAACACCTGCCACTCCGGATCCTAATGAATGGGTATCAATTTATGCCCACAAATCTCAGAATTCACAGGCAACCCAGGGATTCAAATTGATGTGGAAGGATTTACCCATGATCATTTTTTTTATTTGTTTTTGGGGGAAGACATTTTAGGTGAAATTGTTTCCCAAACCAATTTGTATGCAGCCCAGTATACTGCCGCCAACCCTAAGTGTGAAAAACGCTGTTTTTTTTTTTTTTACTTACGTCATGGTTTACGAGGGATTGGTGGTAAAATGGCTGTGTATAAAATTGGAAAACACACCTAAAACGAGAGCCTGGGGTGTCTACTTTCCAAAAATATACACTTTTGGGGGGAAATCTTAAAAAAAGAGCACTGTTACACAGCCCCAAATGAGACATGGCACCAGTAACGCAAGCTGTGAAGATTCAAAGTGTGAACCTGGAAACGCGCATGTTCCAATTTGGCCCCCGTAGCTCCCCCAAACCATGAGAAAGCTACGCATATGGGGTATTGCCGTACTCAGAAGAAGGAGCTGAACACTATTCAATTCAGTTTATAAAATCTTCACCTATTCTGTGCTTGAAATTCACATCAACATTGAAGGCAAAGTGTGAAAAACGCTGTTTTTTTACTTACGTCAAGTTTATGAGAAAGTGGTGGTAATAAAATGGCCGTGTAAAAAATTTGAAAACACACCTAAAATGAAAGCTGGGGGTGTCTACATTCCAAAAATATACACTTTTGGGGGGAAATTCTAAAGTGCAGCACTGGAACATAGCCCCAAATGAGTAATGGCATCAGTTAACCAAGATGTGAAAATTCAATATTTGTTCAAAATTGTGCCCCGTAGCTCCCCCAAACCTTGAGAAACCTATGCATATGGGGTATTGCCGTACTCAGAAGAAGGAGCTGAACACTAAACAATGCATTTTTAAAAATCTTCACCTATCATGTGCTTGAAATTCACATCAACATTGAAGTGCAAGTGTGAAAAACGCTGTTTTTTTAACTTACGTCAAGATTTACGAGCGATTGGTGGTAAAATGGCTGCGTAAAAAAATTGAAAACATACATAAAATGAAAGCCTGGGGTGTCTACTTTCCAAAAGTATATACTTTTGGGGGGAAATCTTAGAGTGGAGCACTGTTACACAGCCCCAAATGAGACATGGCACCAGTGATGCAAGCTGTGAAAATTCAAAGTGTGAAACTGGAAACGCGCATGTTCCAATTTGGGCCCTGTAGCTCTCCCAAACCTTGAGAAACCTATGCATATGGGGTATTGCCGTACTCAGAAGAAGGAGCTGAACACTAAACAATGCATTTTTAAAAATCTTCACCTATCATGTGCTTGAAATTCACATCAACATTGAAGTGCAAGTGTGAAAAACGCTGTTTTTTGTAACTTATGTCAAGATTTACGAGCGATTGGTGGTAAAATGGCTGCGTAAAAAAACTGAACACATACATAAAATGAAAGCCTGGGGTGTCTACTTTCCAAAAATATATACTTTTGGGGGGAAATCTTAGAGTGGAGCACTGTTAACACAGCCCCAAATGAGACATGGCACCAGTGATGCAAGCTGTGAAAATTCGAAGTGTGAAACTGGAAACGCGCATGTTCCAATTTGGGCCCTGTAGCTCTCCCAAACCTTGAGAAACCTATGCATATGGGGTATTGCCGTACTCAGAAGAAGGAGCTGAACACTAAACAATGCATTTTTAAAAATCTTCACCTATCATGTGCTTGAAATTCACATCAACATTGAAGTGCAAGTGTGAAAAACGCTGTTTTTTTAACTTACATCAAGATTTACGAGCGATTGGTGGTAAAATGGCTGCGTAAAAAAATTGAAAACATACATAAAATGAAAGCCTGGGGTGTCTACTTTCCAAAAGTATATACTTTTGGGGGGAAATCTTAGAGTGGAGCACTGTTACACAGCCCCAAATGAGACATGGCACCAGTGATGCAAGCTGTGAAAATTCAAAGTGTGAAACTGGAAACGCGCATGTTCCAATTTGGGCCCCGTAGCTCTCCCAAACCTTGAGAAACCTATGCATATGGGGTATTGCCGTACTCAGAAGAAGGAGCTGAACACTAAACAATGCATTTTTAAAAATCTTCACCTATCATGTGCTTGATATCAACAGTAGTATTGAAATGTAAGTGTGAAAACTGCAAAAAAACAAAATATTACCACAATTTTGAAATTTTTTTCTGGAAAAATAGCTGCATGAAAAACTCCCAAATTCTCCTGATTATTTACCTTATGTTGTGTAGTTTTCAGAAACATATACCTTTGTGGGACATTTTTGGTTCTGGCACCGTCAGCTAAGCTATGATGCTCACATGCCAATTGTTGAGAAATTACAAGTTGGAAATAATGGCATCCATCTTGTAATATTTACCTTGTAAAGGTGAGGAAGTGATTGAAATACTAGGCATATGGGGTATTCTTATATTCAGGAGAAGCAAATGAATATATTTAGGGGTATTTTTTTGTCATAAACTAATTGTATGCAAATCCTGACACGAAAATATAAGCAAAATGTTGTTTTTTTTCAATTTTTTTCCTCTTTTTTTCTATTTTAATCAAATTAAACAATGAGGTATTCATATAATTGTGGTATCAAAAGAAAGCCCTACTTGTGCTTAAAAAAACAGTATATAATTTATGTGGGTGCACAAAAGGAATTAAAGAGAAAATATGGTTGAACAAAGACATAGTCAAAAAAGTCAAAATTGCTCCGGTCCTTAAGTCAAATCAAACTCAGATTTTCCCGGTCCTTAAGGGGTTAAAGTAACAGAAAACTTACTTTAAAGGGATAGTAATACTTAAAATGTAAAAAAAAATATGTTGTAGGGTTTATCCCCCTGAGTAAAACAAGAGTACTCCCACTGCTGAGAGGTCTTTCATTCAAAAGTTATTAATTTTCAAAGTTGAATTTTTTAGGTGCAATATCACAGTGGCCTGAAATTGTACAGTGGCGCTGTTGCTACACCATCCTATGGAGATTTATGGTCAACTGACCAGAGTTGTCCATAGGATCGTGTAGCAACAGCCCCACTGTACAATTTCAGGCCACTGTGATATTGCACCTAAAAAATTCAACTTTGAAAATTAATAACTTTTGAATAAAACACCTCTCAGCAGTGGGAGTACTCTTGTTTTACTCAGGGGGATAAACCCTACAACATATTTTTTTTTACATTTTAAGTATTACTATCCCTTTAAGAGTTTACATACTCTGAAAATGAAGAATATGTGGCGTCAAACAGCCTTTACTTCATTATTACTTTTTTCATCTAATGCTTTTTGTTTTTTCAGCTTTTAATATCCTGGCAGTGAGCTCCATGGATTCCTTTTTCCAGAGAGTTCTCAATCAGGGACGGTGAAAGCAGGGATAGTGGTACAATGTAACATTATCCGTGCTGAAGAAAAGCCTGAAGGGAGAGAAGCTATGGAGTTCTCTCGCTCATCTATATAGAGTACATTGTATCCTATATAGGTTTCATCAGTGGAGTCTCCTGAATGTAGTTCCTGACACTTGGAGAACTCCTCTCAGGTCTAACACAAGACTAGGCTCTCTAGACAAGCCCTGTGTGTAACTTCTCTTATGAATGGTTTTGGGGAACTGAGTGGCGCTCCACTTTATTCCTTTGTCTGCTGAACTCATACTTACACATGCACTGTGACTATTCTTGTGAATGGACAAGAGGAACCCAGATTCTTGCCTAAACTCTAATTTGAGTCTAATAATGATTATGAATGAATCTTTCTCCAGTCATAAATCAAGTTTGCCATCACTTTAAGACCTTTATTCAATTGTGTCGTATGGCTGTTTGTCCTGTCAACAGCATTTTTTCAAGCACGCTAAGCTATTAAGTTACCTGTGCTATGAAAAAATGCAGGCAAAAAAAAAAAACTGCCGAGCGATAAAGTAAGATGTATTCTAAGCCATAGACAATAATCAAATCACTGCAAGTTGCAATTCAATTGCCTGTGTTAGCCATTAAGTCCCGATAAGGGACTCACTTTATTGTAGGAAATGTTTCAGTTTTTTCTGACTAGAGTCCCTTATCGGATCTTAAAACAGAAAGAAAAGTGGAAAGTCCCCAGTTAATGTATTGATTTGGGGCCCTAAGGATCATAACAATACATCCAAAGTACGCAGAATATAATTACCCCACTGGCACTAATAGGGTTAACCCGACTAAGATACAAAGAAACAGCCCCTGCAGAGTGACACTTTCTATTAATCATGGATGTCCAGTGGAGCCTTCAGCACCCTGGTCATCTACTGTCGGTCTTCTTTCTTCTCTCTTGTATCTTTTCCATCTTTCTTCTCTTCTTTCTTGTATCGTCTCCATATTGTTTCTTATTTACTTGTAGCTTTAAAAAAAAAAAAATATGGTCATAAACAAATGTTGCTGAACATAACCGCACATCTATTCATAGTTTAACCCCTTGGGTGCCAGAGGGGTAAGCAATACATTGCAGAGCAATTCATTGAGTATCTCTCTGGGACTCAAAGGGTTATAAAATGCATACTTGTCTAAGTTATTTCGTTCCTAAAATGTTTAAAGTCCATCTAAAATTGTCCCCATAAAGGCAGTCTCTGTTCAAGTTCCCTCATTGTGGAATGGGCATTGGCTTGTAAAGTACGAAGGGGAGGATGTGCTGCAGCTTACTTTCTCTGTCACCGCTGCCTCTGCAGCTGCACACCGAGGCAGAGAAATGGAAAAAGAAAAAATTTTTTTTCAGCACATTTGGCAATATAAGAATTATTGGGAACAATTTTAGATGTACTTGAGGCATTTTAGGAACAAAATAACCCAGACATATATGTATTATTTAACCCTTTGAGTCCCTGAGAGGTACGCAACCTCCCTCGGCACTTAAGGGGTTAAACTATGAATAGGTGTGCGGGTTATGTTCAGCCACATTTGTTAATGGTTATCTGGTTTTTTTTTTTGGTTTTTTTTTAAAGCTGCAAGAAAAGAAGATGGAGAAGATACAATAAGGAAGAAAGAAGAGAAGATAACAGAAAAAAAGAAGTTAGAAGGAGAAAGACAATGTATGACAGGTAGGTGTAACAGATAAGTTAACGAATGGCACTTGACAGTGTGTCAAGCACCGATCATTAGCTTTTTTTCCTTTGATGTTCCCGTTATTGCCACTATTTAGCGGCATTATGCGAATTTAATGCACAAAATGGACCTTTTTCCACAAGACCTTTTCTGTTGCGTAATGTTCGTTGGGCTTTTAGCTGGTAGGGCAACTGAATACCCACTTACACATTTTGATTGGTCCGCTGTTATCCATTTTTGCCCTTCCGCATGTTTTATCGCAAAAATTGAGTTGAGGCCTAAATCCATGGTATTTTTCATTTGTTCCCTATTGTGCAGTTGGTTTATCCAACAATTGCACAAATTTGCCTTAGTAAATCAGCCTCACTGCATTGTCACAGTAAATTGCACAATGCATAGTGAAACAGCTGTTGCCTGATCGAATCGAAGAATGAATAAATTAATTTAACATAGTAACACAGTTGTGAGGCTGAAAACAAAGACGTTCTAAAACGGATAACAATGAGGAGGCAGCCATAAAAATCACAAGAATAGACACAGCAATCAATTAACTGTTCAAACTATTCATAATCTCAGTGATCACACTCTTTCCCCTGCAGAGGAAAAAATCCTAAACAAAGGATTATCCTTCGCATCAGCTCAACCGCATAATAAATTTCAAGTATATATAGATATTCATAAATATATTAGATCCATGACTCTAAAAAGACATTTTGCCATTTCTCCATCAGTTCCACGATTATCATCCACGGACTTGACTATGCAAGACAAATATAATGTACGAACGTTACAAATTTTACAAGAAGAAATTAATATCTCAGATAACAGTACTCCAATTCATAGTACAAAAAAGAACAAATCCTCTTTCTATCCCACCTTTAGTCAATCAGAAAAAATGAAAGTGTACAATCAATTAGTTCTGAGAGACCTGGAAAAACTTGAATCCCGTATTCCAAAAAAACAACAAAATCTTAATCTCCAAGAAAAAGAAGCCTTAAAACAACTACAAAAAAACCATAACATTATTATAAGGCAAGCTGACAAAGGAGGAGGCATTTGTATCCAAAACAAAGGAGACTATCTAAGCGAAGCTTTTAGACTTTTAGGTGATACAAACACATACAAGAAATTAAGCGGTGATCCCACTACACAGTTCCTTTTAGAATGTAAAAAATTACTTAATAATGCTTGAGAAAAGAAGATCATAACAGAAGCAGAATTTACGTTTTTATACAATGAAAATCCAACTATTCCAATTTTTTATCACTTGCCAAAACTACACAAATCTATTACCCAACCTCCTGGTAGGCCCATTGTTTCGGGTATTAATTCCCTCACATATCATCTTTCCCAATATGTAGATGAATATTTGAATCCTTTGGTTAATTTATTACCTTCCTTTTTAAAAGATACTGTACATGTTCTCAATAGTTTAAAGCATATCAAATGGAAACACAGTTATCTATGGGTAACATGTGATGTATCAAGCTTATATACTTGCATTCCTCATAAGGAAGGTATTGAGGCTATTCAAAAAAAGTTAAAAGAAATACAGATTTTGCCACTTAACCAGATAGAGTTCATCATTAAATGTATACAGTATATTTTATATCATAATTATTTCTTCTTTGAACAACAGTTCTTTCTGCAAACATCTGGCGTAGCTATGGGCTCATCTTTTGCCCCTTCCTACGCCAACTTATACATGGGTCAATGGGAAAAAGAATTTATTCATAATAACAATCCCTTTTCAGAAAATATAATCTACTATAGAAGATATATTGATGATTTGTTATTTATCTGGAATGGAACAGAGGTCCAATGCCAACAGTTCATATGTTATATGAATAATAATCCTTTGAATTTAAAATTTACAAGTAACATACAAGCAGAACATATTGAATTTTTGGACGTGGACCTTTTTTTCAATTCAGATCTAGTGATTCAGTCACGTAATTTTAGGAAAGATGTAGATGGTAATAAATATTTACATGCTTCTAGTGGCCATAACAAGAAATGGATCAATAACATTACGTATGGTCGGTTCCAAGGAATCAAACGGAATTGTTCAAATAATAAAGATTTTTTGGAAGAATCAAATATTCTTAAAAGGAAATTTAAGGACAAAAAATACAATCCACAAATTGTGGAAGAAGCTTTAGAAAAAACAAAACAATTGAATAGAGACGATCTCCTACAATATAAAACCAAAAATAGAACATATAATAACAATATACCAGCTTTCACCACAGTTTATAATAGTCAATCAACGCAAATAGAACACATTCTGAAAAAACATTGGCACATCTTAAAAGAAGATCCAGTCTTAGCACCTCTTATAGGCAATCATCCCAAATTTATTTACAAGAAAAATAGAAATGTATCTAGTTATATAGCCCCTAGCGATATACATCATAAGGTGGTACCCCCAAGGAATATTTTATCAGATAGACGAGGCATGTATAAATGTGGAAAAACCAACTGTAAGGTTTGTACATGCCTAAACAAAAAAATCGAAGAATACCCATTTCTATTCAACCAAAACGAAAAAAGAGTATAAGATTAAGGATTTTATATCGTGCTCAAGCACTTACATAGTATATTTAATTACATGTTCATGCAAATTACAATATGTAGGGTGGACCAAACGCAAACTAAAAACTAGATTTAATGAACACCTTTATAACATCAAAAAAGGTCTTGAAAGCCATAGCTTATCTAAACACTTTAAACAAGTACACCAGTGTGATCATAAAAATATAGAAATTTTAGGAATAGAACAAGTAAAGGTTGGGCATAGAGGTGGAGACAGACTCCTAAAACTTAGGCAAAGAGAGTCATATTGGATACATGAGCTACATACATTACACCCTAATGGGTTAAATATAGATTTTGATTTTGCTTCTTTTTTACAATAGATAAAAATATTTTTAGAATATTTTATTAATAATTCTTGCTTTTAGAAATTTGTTGGGATATTAAATTAGTCAATCTCCTTTTAATGCTTATTTTTTAATTTATATGCATGATATACATGTTTTAATTTCTGTGGAGTAGGATTATAGTAATAACAATGTTTGGTTACAATTTGATTGTTTTGTCATATTGTTGCACATACTTTTTTGGAACTTTAGGTTCAAATGTTGCAGAATAGATTAAAAAGGAGCAACAATTGCTGCAACTTTTTATATTGCAAATAAGTAACACCTCTAAATGCAACAGCTATCTCTTCATGCAACACTAGAGAATAAATACACTATTTCTAAAAATTAAATTATTCATTTTCACTCATCTCTTAATAAAAATAATCACATCACAAATTCACCACACACACTGTACATATCACATATACTAACCACTTTGCACATAACTTTAATTATATTCTTTGTTCTCCCTACACATCCATCACATTTAATTTATCTTACATTTGTACCACCATCACGCACATAATTCTATTCATATTCTATTGCTGCACTCAAGTTTTAACTACAGTAATATACCAATCACCTTCACTCCATATCAAAACATCTTTTTTAATTAAACAGATTCATCAATATTTATTAAATGATTATATTTAATACTTTTATTCACTTACAGTTCTTATAGAATATTATACAATGTGTTTCATTTATTGGTGTTATGTAAATATTAGAACAACATACAACAGTTATTTTTATTCAACATGCTTTTATTGTTTTACATTGTATTTATTGCAGTACATGGTATTGTTTCAGTTGTTTTTCATATGACTTATTATTCAATCGTGGCCTCTGCTCAACGACCAATTAAGTGAGCAGAATACATTATATATGTTACCTAATGCGAACCCGGTTATTCCCTTGCCCCGTGAAGAAGCAGACTGTATGCCTGCGAAAACGTTTGGGCACTTCATTCCTACACCTCACTCGCTATCACTAGGTCCTTCCCACGTCCCTGCTGAGACCCGTTGCTCCGCCCCTGTTTCTCCGTCCTTAGTGTTGGTGGTGTGGATGCTGGAGCCGCCACGAGGTTTCGGGCGGGCTTAGCTAGCTACGAAGTGACCGCTCCGGTCCTCTCTTCTATGCCGACCGTGTTGATGGACAAACACGCCGAAAGAAGGGATTAATGTGCAAAGTCTTTGCTCTGCAGCCAGCAGGTGAATTCTGTACTGGCACACACAAGAAGGAGTTCTTAAAGACACAGAAGCACTAAGGAGCAATTGAGAACACAGTTTGGGACTACAAGGACAAGGACCTTAATTCAACGCATAAAGCCCAAGTAGGGCTATTGTAAGTGCATTTCTTTTATGTTTCATGTGATATTTTATTAAAGACTACTACACTTAGATTATTTTTATTATTTTTTGTGTTTGCGCTGTTTTTGAGGTTTTACTTGGAGTTATGGATAACAATGTGCACCTACTTTAAATGACACCCCCAAAAAATGTCCAGATCTAGATGCAAAAGAGTCCTAATACATTTAAGAACATAGTCCGGTTCTTGTCTCAGGTGTGCAGCTCTTTTCAAAGTGTCCTCAGTGGCACACGTAACCGTCTAAATAGAAAAAGGGAAAATATTACACAAAAATAAACTATTTCTTATGTGTATTTGGTTGGCGTCCTCCTGTTGATGCTGGGTCGGGCTTGCTAAATATCTGTGCCTAAGGATTTCTGGTGAGTGGCTACAATTGGGGGGTTTATTCAATTCACTACTGCTACAGAGTTGCTCTTAGAGTAGATTTGTATTCTGCCTTCCATAAGGATAGCTGCATTCCTGGACATGTATCGACCAAGGAGGACTCCTCCCATCATAAGAAGAAGCTTCAGCTTTGTTTATGGGTATTCCTTTCAAGAATATGTATCTTGTAAGTAGATTTTATTTACCGATTTTTGACACTGCTATGTCAGATGCTACTCTCAGGTAGTTTTTGCACCTTTTTCTCCTTTTTTTTTTCTGAAAAAAAAAAAAGTGCCCATCAAGTTAAGGCAATGCCATATCAGCCCTGTTCATCCAGAGGAAGCCGACAAAAATATTGAAGCAATTTCCAAGTGAGAAAAAAATTCCTCCGTGGCTCGAAATGGCAGATGGATATTTCCCTGGATCAACAATCCTATCAGATTTGAAGCCAACTTTTATAATTCTCAATATTGTTATGTACTAGATAGGTATCCAGTACATTTTTGAAAGCAGTTACAGTATCTGAAAGCATAGCATCCTGAGGCAAAGAATTCAATAACTTTATTGTCCTTACTGTAAAAAAAACCTGCCTTTGTTTTAGTCGAAAGCACCTTTCCTCTTGTCTTAATGGGTTACTTTTTGTTCTTTGCTCAGCTCTTTGAGTTAAAGAATATGTTTATTTATATAGTGCCTCAAGTGTACACAGCGCTTTACAATGTAATGGTTTAACCCCTTAAGGACCAGGAAAATCCGAGGTGAATTGCACTTAAGGACCGGAGCAATTCTGACCTTTTTGGCTATGTCTGTTCAACAGTGTTTTCTCTCCAAGTATTTTATTCCAGCTACATAAATTACATACTGTTTGTTTCACACAAAATTAGGGTTTTCTTTTGATAACACAATTATATGGCTAAAACACCATTTATTTTATTGAAATTAAAGAAAACTGTTAAAAAAATGTAAAAAAGCACCATTTTTATTTTTTTCTTATGATCATTTGGGCACAATGGATTACATTTTTATGGAGACTGCATGAAAGGTATGATCAGTCATTCATACCTACAAAATGGACAGTTTAAGTGGGCACGGTCCCTCCGGGGTGAAAATCCCCATGTTCCTCTTTCCCTCTCTATTTTGGCACTTTTTGCTTGATCAGACTTTGTGGTGTGTGTAGTAAATTGCTCCACAACAATAAAAGTCACATTAACTTTTATTTAAACTCCAGCATAAATGTTTATAAATTAAGCTGTGTAAATAAAATAGATTGCTCTTGCCCATATATATTTATAAAATTTACAGGACTGCTGTCAGTAAATGAACTACATTTATCCAAGCCCCAGCTCCAGCACTGAAGGGGTTAGTACCCCCCAACTTTGGCCTGCTCTCTTTCTGTCATTGTCTATTCTCTGCTTCTCTCTCCCTTACTTTTATATTAAGAAAGAGAGGCAGAGAACAGTCACAATTGCCTTTGTGAATGAAAAAGCCGCTACATGTGATCGCTCCTGGAGCGAACACATGTACCGGCAGGAAAGAGAAGAACTGAAACTGAGCGCTTTAGTCCCTGTTCAGCATGAAAGCAGCTCACAATGAGGCACGCTGCTATCATTTAACCCATGACATACCAGGACCGTCGTGGGTCCCTATGGGAAGTTTACCCATGACGGTCCTGGCACATCATGGGTCGGTATGGAGTTAAACAATATAGGATTAAAAAGTGAGCCACTTGATCAAAAAGCTTACAATCTAAAGTGGAAAAGGAAGAAATACACACTGCTAGAGTTCTGGTCAGGATAGGTTAAACATAAACAATGTGAGAGGTCGCTTACATTCTTACTGTGTATATTTGCAGTAAATGACCAATTATTTTTTGTACTATTCTGTGTTTAACCTAATACATTCCAGTAATGTTTTGATATAATGGTAAAACTATAGTAAAAAAAAGTGTATTGAACACCCTTCTGGGACTCAAAAGGTTAAAGAATAAAATATGAGTGTCAGCAAGTATATTATGCTAACCCACTGAGTGCTAGAGGCATGTGTTGCTCAGTAAAATGGTTATTGGAACAGGAGGGGAAAGCTGCATTTTAATAGAAGGTCGTCATCTTTAACCTTTTTTTCATGCCAGAAGGATGTCCATCCTATTGAACAGTCATCTGGTACTCAGACATTTAATATATCTGAAGTGTAGTAGTTGCATGGTAATGATGTCAGTATGAGACAGAAAGAGATAATAATAAGAGCACTGGTGAATGAATCACTTCTTCCACAATTTAACAGACCTTACTGTAAAAAAAACCCTTCCTCTGCTGAAATCTAAACATCCTTTCCTCTAATCTAAAGGGGTGTCCCCTGGTCACCTTATCAGGTCTTGGAATGAATAGTTCACCACAGAGATCCTTTATATATATATATATATATATATATATATATATATATATATATATCTTTGTATATATCCTCTCATATACTTGTATAATGTGATAAGATCTCCTCTTAGACATCTTTTCTCTAGAGTAACAAACCAAGTTTGTCTAGTCGTTCCTCCTAAATCAAGTCCTCTATTCCCTTAAGTAATTTTGTTGCTCTTCGCTGTACCCTCTCTGGTTCTACTATATCCTTTTTCAGAACTGGTGCATACTCAAGGTGAGGTCTTACCAATGATTTGTACAATTTCAAAATAATGTTATCCACTCTTGCTTCAGTACCTCTTTTTAGGAAGACAGGATTGTTTGCCTTTGCTACTCCTGTTTGACATTGGTCACTGTTTCCAAGTTTGTAGTTTACAAGGATTCTCAGGTCTTTCTCTAGCAACGAGTCCCCTAAAATGATTCCATAAATTCATAAGTAGCCTTGGGATTTTTGAATCCCAAATGCATGGCTTTATACTTTCCCACATTAAACTTCATATTCCATTTGTTTGCCCAATCTGTATGTAAATCCCTGTTCTGAATTAATTACCCTGCATAATTTAATGTCATCTGCAAATATTGATATTTTGCTTTCTATATCTATTTCCAGGTCATTTATAAACATGTTAAAAAGCAGTGGACGTAATACTGAACCCTGAGGTACTCCACTCTCCACTTTAACTGTATTGGAGAATTGTCCATTTACAACCACACATTGTTCCCTAATCTTCAACCAGTTTTGTATCCAATTGAAAAGGTTATCCCCTAGCCCCAATTTCCTTATTTTATACCCCAGCCATCTGTGTGGCACTGTATCAAATGCCTTTGCAAAATCTAGATTTACTACATCAACTGCCTTATCACTATCTAAGTTGCTACTTACTTCCTCATAGAAGCTGAAAAGTTTAGTTTGGCATGATCTTTTCATCAAGAAACCATGTTGATTCCTGCTAATGACCTTATTTTTTGTGTTGTAATCCTGAATATAGTGCCTTATTATCCCTTCTAGCAGGGGACCACTACAGAGGTCAAACTCACATGTCTATAATTCCCAGGTTCTGTTTTAGTTCCCTTCTTAAACAGAGGCACTAGATTGGCTCTTCACCAATCTTGTGGCACTGAACCTGTGGTGAGAGAATCTGCACATGGGATGAAATTAAGCTTTTTTGGAGAGCGGATTGTGCTGGGGGGGGGAGGGTATTTGCCGGCAATATACTTTTTTATAAAAAAAAACCCTCTTGGGTATAATACGCACCCCCCACTTCACTTAAGGTGAAGAGGGGTAAAATTGTGCATATTATACCCGGAGATTTTACTGTATGTTTCAAGAACACAAAGCCTCTCGCGTTTTTTATATCTGTTTTGAATACTTTTAGGGAGTCTCCCTAAGAGTGAAGAGTAATCCTGACATGGACCCCTTGCACTCAGTACCTATGGAATCCAGCTGCACCTCACCAACAAGACTCAAGGGGTTAGCTGGCATTCCCATGCAGAGTGGGCTTGTCTGTCATTTTGGAACTTGACTGACCTTTTGGGCAGCATTAGTCTAAAATGTACGTGGAAATTTCTGTTCTGTAATGGCATTAGAGAGCGATATTTAGATTTTTTGGTGTTCACTTGGCTTTCCCTACTTCTTCAGATTCTCCTTTGGTACTTTTTGCCTGATAGTGTAGGACCTGGCTTCTTCCGTCCTTGATTTTCCTCTCACAGGAAAAACCTCCTTACTAGCGGTCCCTAGATCTTCTTGATAGTGATCCTAGCCCACTGGGTGTCTCGGCCTTTGTAACAGTCCTGCCACACAGACCTATATTATTTTTTGCATTACACTGGGGTGATGGCGCCAAGCAGGTCTCAACATTCTGAAGCAGTAAAGCCCTCTGTCTGTTCTGGCCTTCTGCAGCTGTCCTTTCCCGATGAGTTATTGGGTAATTTTGCATTTGTCTGGTACATAGGGGGCCAAGCGGGTCTCCTCTTTGCGAGTGATCTTAACCCACTGGGTGCCAGGGCCCTTCTGATATGGTCCAGCCTTGCTGGCCACTTGGGTCATTGTGCACTGCACACGTGCAAAAGGTGCCAAGCAAGTCTCCATTACTAGAACAGTCTTAGCCGACCTTCGGTAGTGGTCATGCCCCATTGCGTTTCTCCTGGGCTCAGACACGTGTAGCGAGACTATGCTAGTGTGAGTGGGTCTACCCACTGGTTGTAGAGGTTGCTAGAGCCATCCATTCTGCTAGGCCTTCATTCTCTTCGCTCTTTATCTGAGGAGGACTTAAGTGGGGTTACCCACAAGTTTCTCAGCGGACATAAGAGGTATAGCTTGCCGATGGCTGTAAGCCTTCTCCAGCTCCCTCTGACTCTAGCGGTACTAACATGCAGGGGTAGGGAGCAGAAACCTTTCCAACCATACAAATTCATATACCATCTTGAATTCTATATATTTACTTTCCCATGGAGGTATGCAAATGTCCTATACTGCAAGTAAAACTATAGTCTGCTATTTTTGTTTGGTCAAGAGGTACTGGGAACTGGAAACCTCTACTGTTGTCATTGATTCATGTTTGTGGTCCTAACCTGCCTTACACTGGGGTGCAGCCTCTGCCTATTAGAGAGGCCGTATGGAGGACATTTCTATAACTCCTCCTTACTTCCACACCAAGGTTTTTCTGCCATGGTATCCTTGTAAATGGGTGCATTTTAAATATTGCGGCTGAAGGCCACATTAAATATGTCGTCTGGTTTAAAAGGGCGACATGAGAATGTCGTGCTGCATATAAGCGTGACTTTCTCATGTAGACTCATTAAATGCCGCATCCCTGATTTTACTTGCATGATGTGCCCAGTGCAGCTAGTGTCTAACTCGCAAAAAGTAATCCAGCTGACTGGGTGGCCCTGCTTCAGAGTGCAGAGTGTGACTCATGACTAAGCTGGATGACTATGTAATGTTGGGGTGCTGGAAGAGCACAGAGTGTGACCCATGACTGAGCTGGATGACTGTACTTTTGGGGTGATGGAATCCCTCCATCCGTGGCCACCAACTGCCCGATGGAGAGGACGGTGATAGAGGAGGAAATGAGGCTGGATGTGATATGAGTGTGGTGGAAGGGCCTGAATAGGGTCGCTGAGCCGGGATAATTACTTGACAGCTGACTGGATGGCCCCACTTCAGACTGCATAGAAGAGAGACAACCAATAAGAGTGCACAGAGATAAGCAGTAACATACACAGTAACATAGTTGAAAAAAGACATGTGTCCATCAAGTCCAGCCCATGCCAAAATCCCCCCTGTTGATCCAGAGGAAGGCAAAAAAAAAACCAAAAAAACCTCTGGAGCAATTTCTAATTTAGCCCCAAAAAAATTCCTTCCTGACCCCAAATGGCAGTAATATATTTCCCTGGATCAACATCCTATCTGCTATTCAATATTGTTCTGTGCTAGATAAAAAAAGTGTATCTGTTTCTCCTTGCTTCTGATCTCTGTGCACTCTTATTGCCTGTCTCTCTTCTGTGAATGGAACTTGTGTTTTATTACATTTAACATCTTCTGTGGCTGAATTTATGTTCTGTGACTATGAATTCATAGCACTGGAAGTTTTTGGCTCTCTGAAGCTGCAACACTTTGGTCATGCACTTCAAGGGTTAAGGGCAGATGTGGTTTGGAAGGCATTGCTTGACAATACATTCTGCTCCACTCTGCTCACATGCTCTATGCTGTGCACGCTAATCGGATCTGGCGGCTCTGCTCCTACATGATGAAACTTTGGAGTGCCTTATTCTAGCGGAAGACTGTAAAATATACTTACATGAATGCTTTACACACACACACATATATATATATATATATATATATATATATATATATATATATATATATATATATATATATGTGTGTGTGTTTGTTTTTTTTACTTTCACTCAATATCAACTAACATTGTGTTTCCAGCGGCACACACTGCTGTGTTAGCCCCACTTCGGTCCTGGCGCTGTGACTCGGAGCCAGCATTTGTGAATCATAAAAGTGTAGACTAAAAAATATACAGGCACTCTGACTTTATTTATTATTCGGTTGAAGGATATATAAAGTCAAAGCAAAGCATTAATTAGGCATGGAAGGGGACCCACCATGCGGGGACAGCTTCAGAGGAACCAAGGGAACATGCCAGTGCAAGCACACCTACCAAGTGTGTGCCAACGATGGACAGACCTATGATAACCTGTGCCAGCTGAAGGTGGCAACCTGCAGGGCACTGTAGAAAGGGCACTCTTCCGTGGTGCTGGTGCAGAAAGGAGCCTGCCAATCGGGTAAGGAGGGGCATACATGGTGATGATAAGGATTACCTTATCCAGCACTTTATGATTTTTAACCGAGACGTCTTGCAAAGTGCTAGCTGGCTCGGTCTTCCGCTGCGCTCGGTTAAAAATCATGAAGTGCTGGATAAGGTAATTATCTTTGTGAAAGAGGCAAGGAAAGGATTATGGGAGTTGTGGTGTACGCTGCTCGTAAGGATATCCTTCTGGATTGTCATGTCATGTACTTATTACTTATTTCATACAGCCATGTCAAACATGCAATAGGTATCCGGTATCTTCACAAACATTTTTTTCTGTATTTGCAGCCAGTAAATAGTGACATTAAAAGAGGCGACATGCGAACCTCATGCTTTTATGCAGCTTGAGACTCTCATGTCGCCATTTTAAACATGGCAACATGGTTAATGAGCGTTCTAGCTGTGTAATATTTTTTATGTGACTTTTCAAAAGTCAACCATCTGCCATGGACAGAGAATTCTAATCAGGTGACACTCTTTTCATATATAGCAATGAATAAAGAGGATTAATTTAATTGTTTATTTTTTCTGATATGGAGATAGTTGAGTCCTCGCTTCATTCCATGTTAACTGTAAATAATAGGATATTAGTGTTCTTACCCAAATCCTTTTATCTTTAGTACATATGGAACACAGGTACCATGTGGTTGAGTCCCTCCTCCTGGAGGGCAGGGTACATCATAAAAAGACAGAGTCAAAGCCAGTTTCACCACATCCTAGTGCCACAGGTCCGGCCTGTAAGGGAGGCAGATTTAATCCTGAACAAAGAGACTGACTAGGTTCTCAAGCCACGCCTTCTTGAGCCAGTAAGGAGCAATCAGAATGAGTGATGCCATGTCCATCCTGATCTTCCGGATCACCCTGGGGATGAGAGGAATCAGAGAAAACTTATAGGAGAGGTGGAAGGTCCACACAATCAACACTGCATCTGTAGCAAAAGGCAGAGTATCTCCAATATGGGAGCAGAATACTGGAACCTGCCACTTCTCCCTGTTTACCATGAGGTGTATCGCTGGTACATCCCACTGCTGGTAATCAGGTAAAACACTTCTGGATGAAGTCCCCAGTTTCCTGGATCTACATCTTGGGGACTAAGAAAGTCCACCAGAATATTTTCTACCCCTGGAATGTGAACGGCTGAGATGGCCGGAATGTAGCTCTGCACCCAACAGAGGAGGGCCTTCACTTAGTTCCAGGCTGCCATGTTGTGAGTTCCTCCCTGGCGAATGATGTATGTCACAGCCGTGGTGTTGTCTGATTACACATTCACAGGCAACCCCCGAAAGAACTGGGGTCAATGAATGAGAGATAGTTGAATCACCCGGAGTTCCATGACTTTGTTAGACAATAGGCTCTCGTCCTGGGTCCACCTGCCCTGGACACCTAGGTGACCCAGAACAGCACCCCTGGCCCAGACGCTGGCATCCATAGTGACTAGGATTCACTCCAGAATCACAAGGGACCTAACTGTTTCATGTTTTGCCGATGCAGCCACCACAGAAGAGAAAGACATCTCATGAAATTGTTCCGGATTCCTGCAGCAATTCCTGAGATCATCCCTCTGCAGCTCCCTCATATGGACCTGAGAGTAAGGGACCGCTTCCTGGGTCAACACCAGCCAACCCAGAACCCTCCTTTTGTAATCTGAGGACCATTCTAGTGCCCACGACACATTCTGAGACACAAGTAGAATCTTCTCCTCTGGCAGGAAGACCTTCCTCTGATGGGTGTTGAACCTCATCCACAGGAAAACCAGAACCTGGGAGGGAATCAGAGAGGACTTCTGCAGATTCAAAATCCACCAGAGGTGGACTAGACTGCGGGCGTAGTCATGAACATGACAGGCTAGGAGTGCCTCCAAAGCGGCGTTAAGCAGGACAGAATGCAAAGAATGACAGAATGCAAAGATTCCATCTTGAAGCACATTACGACCACATACCTGTTGAGGTATTTGAGATCCGCAGCTGCCATTCTTTTTTGGGACCATAAACAGGTTGGTATAGAAACCAGAAGAGCACTCGGGGGTTGGGACCGATACTAGAACTTGTTTTTCCAGCAGTGAATCCACTGCCTCCTGGAAGATCCTTGCTTTGTATGGCATTTTCAGAACCCTTGATAAAAAGAACTAATATGGAGAATGGGATTTGAAATCTATGTAGTAACTCTTCCAAGATTACCTGCAAAACTCACTGGTTTGTCACTGAGAATGGCCAGGCATCTCAAAAAATGTGGAGATGGCCCCCTACAGTAAAAAATGGACCAGGGTTCCATGAGTCATGCAGAGGTGTGCTTGTCAGACTTAGCCTTTGTAGCTGAGCTCTTGGGCTGCCTGACGGGTCTGGATTTTGAGATGGGGCACTCTTGAGATATTTGCAAGCTCTGCTGCCTCTGCTCCACCATTTGATAGGGGGACGGAAAAGACTAGCCTTCATCGCCAGAAAGGTACACTTGGTGTAGATCTGAGATAAAGTACTCTTACCACTGGTAGAGTCACTGATTATTTGTTTCAGGTTAGGTCCAAAAAGGGACTTGCCCTGAAATGACAAGGAAACCAGTGACTTCTTTGAAGATTGGTTTGCAGACCAAATCTTGAGTAACAGAGAGAGCGGCGGCCTTATTGGAGAATCTGCCGGCATCAAAGATCACTTCAGAAACATGAGTGTTAGCCTCCATTATGTTAGTCACGAGGACCAGTAAGTCTCCCTTGGCCACATCAGCAAAGACGTCATCAGAAAGCTACTCACCCAGTTAGAGGCAAAGATAGGTGTTAGTGCTGCCATGTGGCAGAGAAGCAGGCATTGAGAATAGAATCCAGCCACTTATCCATTGGCTCCTTGAGTCCCAATGCAACTGCCAGTGGGAGGGCGGTGGTCTTTGCCAGCCATGAAATTGTGGGGATCCTCAGTGGGGGGGGGGGGGAGAAGCCCACTGCACCAAAGCCTCAGCCTAAAAAGAGTATAGCTTAGAAAATTGCTTATTGAGGAAAAGCCTTTGGAAAATATCTAGAGAGGGAGCTCCCTCATCAGGGGCATCAGAGACCCGATGATTCTCCAAGACTTCTTGAGCCTTTGGAAAATATCCAGAGAGGGAGTTCCCTCATCAGGGGCATCAGAAACTGATGAGTCTCCAAGAACGCCCTAATGAGTCCCTCAACAGACGGGAGCTGATCAGCCTCATAGGAATCTCCATAGGAATAGGAAGAATCCATGTCTTCATACTGCCCATTATCATCCTCTTCCCATTCTGAGTATAATTCTTCCACAAAGGAAGCTCCAATAAGCTGAGCATGACCCCTAGAATGGGGGCAATCTGTTTAAGGATAGGCTTCTATGAGTGTAGTATCCCTTGCACAGATGAAGGGATTTGGGTCACTGAAGATAGTAATATCTTGACCAATGAGACTCTTGATTGGTGATAGAGGGCCCTAGTGGAGTAGTGAGGGCCACAGCACATAAAGGCCCAGAGAGCCTGAATACTTTCTAGCTAGCCCCACATGGCGAAAGGAACAATGTGTGAGGGGTTAAGGATAGACATAAGTCTTTTGCCTTGGTTTTTACCCCCATGCCCCTTAGATTCTGACATAATTCCCACTAAGAATGTCCCATACCTAGTAAAAATACTAGGGAATGTCCCCAGAATTATATACCATCCTTAACAGCCCAGAAATACACTTATCTGGCAGGCAAAGGATTAATCTGGAGAAGGTGGACTAGGAGAGTCAGCCTCTGCCTAGGATAAGCAAGAGAGAAGTAAAATGGCCACTGCATAACTGTCAGCCAATCGGAAGAAAACCTGCAAATCTGGCTTTATGGGTTATGTAATCGTCTCTGTTGCTTGTTGCCTAGCAATTGCTACAACTCTGTTCATGGATTGCTGTGGGTCCCCAGGACACTGAGAAAGTGGACCAGTTGAGGAGACAAGAAGAAAGAGCCCTATCTGTCCGCTGTATTTTAAACAGTTGCAGAGATATGTCCCATAGAAGTCAATGGAGCAAAGATGGCAGCTGGAAGGGTCCTGTTCTTAACCCTTTGAGTGCCAGATGTGTATTTAATGCAGTGCCGTGCCACATTCAAAATGGTAAGTCACCCAGTAGCCCAAAACCCCCAGGGAGCATGGGGGTGGGGGGAATAAAACTATGAGACAAGCAGGGTGGATAAAAATCGATGATTTAAAAAAAAAAAAAAAAAATCAGATTTTTTTTTTTTTTTTTTTATATAAAATTGGATGTTTTCTATTTAAGATAAATGATAGTTTAAAGGTTATTCAGCTTGAAATAGGGCTGCTATGTACCTGAGGCAATGTACCTGAGGCTGTATAGTCATGCAATTATACTTTAGGTTATATTTTATTATATGTTCCAAATATGAGTGATTAATCTATTAAATTAAAATCAGTTCTGATGTTGTTTTACTAATCTGACTGGTTATATTCTAAATAGGACTTCTTCACCTGGTTGCAAATATTGATGGTTTTAACTACCAGCAAGAATGAGATTTTGCATTTAAAAATTATGATTTAAATTGAGTCTTACTGATTAGTGATTTAAATCATGATTCAATTCGTGATTTAAATCAAACCCACCCTGGACGCAAGTAATTGGTGGGTAAAAATAAACCTTCCAATTTGTTCAAATACAGTATTATAGCAAAACATGGCCAGTACCATAAAAACACCCATATTCACACCAAAGCCTTAAGAGAAAAGCACAGGTATAATAAAGATACTCATTATTATTATTATTATTACTTATTATTATTATTATTATAATGATTACCAGAGCCTGCCCAGGCTCACATCAGCCCCTGTATGAAGAGTCAACACAGTCCGGGACATAAAGTGGACCAAGGCATTCAAACGGTCACTCACCAGTCTTCTGTCTTTAGGTTATCATCTTAGAGAGAAGCCAGAGTCTCAAGAGACCCTGTCATGAGGGAAAACTTGACAACAAGATTCCCTCAACAGGTCTGAAAGGGTCCACAAAGCACCTGTGAACTGGTCAATCAACTCCAGGGAAGCGCAGTTATGCTATCCCACCTAATGGGGGATTATACAGCACCATTTCTAAGAATATAGCAATAAAAACTAAAAGGATGGCCTTACCGCTTCCAGCAGGACACGAAGTCTGGGAGTTTGTGGGCGGGGGTTGATCTGGAGGGGAAGGGAGTCTCCATCCCAAAGATTCTGTCCTTTTTATGTGACTTGCCCTCCAGGAGAAGGGACTCAACACCATGGTACTTGTGTTCCATATTTGAGGTAAGAGAAAATATAATTATATTCTAATGATATCTTCTAATGAGGGAATCACTTCTCCCTCTCTTTCCTATTCAACCCTACAAACTGAGAGGGTTCTCAAGCTATATTCCACTCATTAAGCCCCCGGGGCTATGGCCACACATTAAGAATTAGGAGGTTCCCAAAATCTTTCCTTTCCTCACTGACCACTTTGTGGCTCTCAGACACAACTTATTTTGTAACTAGCTGAAAAGCCCATGCCGCCCAGCAACCACGGCTGGTGCCCGGATCCTCTCATCTCAGTGGCTGCACTGCAGTCATGCGCAGTACTGACTGCCTGAACACTTCATGGCTGATACGGAGCCAATAGAAAAATCATTACTCACATCCTCTGGCACTCAAAAAGTGAAAAAGTGTCAAAGTATGAGTTGTTGAAGAGGGAGGAGCACACAGGGGAGGTACTGTAATGTTGAGGGGAGAGTAACATTTCAGCAGAGCATGTTGTGCAGTTAGCATAAACATACCCACACAGCACAAAATACAATAAATAAAAAAATATATTTTCCTACATAAAAAAGTTTAATACAACATATAGGTGACTTCTTTTTTTCTCAAACACAAAGTTATTTTCAGATAAAAGCATGTCTTATGTACAAAGGCAAAATGAAGAAATTTCAAAGCACCATAGGAGAGAAATAAAAATGTCCATAACTCCCATTAATTTAAATAGGGATTTTAACCCCTTGAATACTAGTGTGGGGTCCAACTCATATTGAAGCAATGCATTGAAGACCTTTCTAGCTCTCAAGGGACTGAAAGTCCCATTGAAATAACGGGGAATTTGACTTGATATATAAGCCCCAGGGTCCCTTTAAAGTGAGCAAAATTACTTTGGGACAGAGTACTAGAGTGTACAGTATGCCCAGTACTAGTGTAGTATTGGAGATGTGAAAGAGAGATGGAGAAGTCAATCAACACAGAAAGAACATTATACATGACACCCAGGGGAGGGAAAGGGGAGATGGAGAAATCAGGAAAGTCAGTTTGTACTTAACTCTTGCTCTGTTATTTATTTATTTTTGTACGCATTTATCCTCACCTAGTTCTTTCGAAGTGTGACACAACTGGATCAGATAATGTGTCTGGAAAATGTTCTGCCAGCACAGAGCTAGTTGTGGAGCTCAGACTATTTCTCAAATGAAGACAGTTATCTGTGAGATGTTCAGAGTCTATTGAAAGTACAGTTTCAGAACAGATATCATCATCCTCCACAGTCGTTATAAACAAGTCGCTCGTACTTTCTCGTGATGATTGGAGACCTTAAGTTAAAAAAAAAAATCTTAGTATTGCACAAAAAAATTGTTAGATTTTCTTAAAACTCACAAAAAACTTACTTTTTTCTTTGCACATTTCATGGTATTTCCTAGAAGAAAGAGAACAATGTTTGCTTCCCACATCTAATTTATGAAATGTAAGTTACAATTAGCATTTGCATAATACTGATCTACAGCATAGGCCCCCGGCACGAAACACTATTGGGGAGATAACTACCTGTAAGTATTAATGAGACACCTCGCCACCTCCTCATGTTTGGTAAATCCTCTCTCATCCTTTATGGCCATCCAATCATCAAAAGTATTACCAATAGTGATTCGAGTGTCATGGATCTTTAGGCGAGACTCTCTCCTTCGTTTGGCTCGAGTGGTTGGTGACAGTGGAGGCCGGCCTCGTCTGAGAGGAGCATCTGCCATAGTATACAAACTGAAATGGTAAATTAATAATTACTGATAAAATTACATTAATACAGTGGGTCATAACACACAGAGATTTGGGAGCAAACTTTTTATCCAGCCTTCACAGCCATACATAGTGCAATATCCTTAACAAAATGTAAAATTTATAGCATATAATTAGTTATTCCTTCTGGAAATCTATGCAAAAATGTATTTTTTTCTAAAGTTCTTGGTGTTAAATTACTCTTTGATATCCCTTGACAGAGCTTGCATGGCACAACAAGGTGTCAGCAAAGCTGCTTGACAAAGTCAAATCCACTAGATACATTGCTCAAGATGTAGTGTGTCTGGTGATTTGTGCGGATGTGAATTTGTCAAGCAGCAGCGCTGGCATCTGCTCATGTTGTCTCAGCTGGCACTGCTGCCTAGTGGACTCACATTCGACACATTGCCAGACATCAGCTCACATTGCATTGCGCAGTGTGTCTGGGGATTTGAGTGGATGTTACTTTGACAAGCAGCTCTGCTGACATCCGCTCATGGTGTCTCATGCCATCGATGTCAAGTGACATCAGAGGGCAATTTAACACCAATAACTTTAGAGAAGCCTTTCATGTCATCTCCTGTCAGAGCTGTCAAGGGTCAGGAGAGGGTAATTTAACCCTCAAAATGTTTGTGAATCTCTCATGCCGTCTCATCTCACTAGAAGGAACTTGCATATGGCACATTGCCTGAAACATAAATTGGATAGGTCCTGGCTTATGATAGTCTGGTTATTTTTATAGTGACTATCTAAAGCAAGTGTTTGGAAAGCTCTATAGCACTTGTTTCTCTAGCCCCTTTGCACTTTGTTTACAGACACAGTTTTTTGATCAGTCTGATTAACCCTTTGCATTCCAAAGGGGTGCGCAATGCATCACTTCACAATGCATTGAGTAGCCCTCTGGTATTCAAAGGGTTAACATGCATCACGCTGGACCTGTAAACCAGAGAGTACCCGTAGCTGATTAGTTTCTGTTTGAGGGCAACTTGATACACGTGATTGTTTGCAGGTATCTTGCGGAGCACTCCAAGTTTCATATGTGCACTATTGGACACAATCTGATTTGAGATTCTACTTCCAGATCTTCTTAGCAAATGTGCTCATGAGAGATATTTAAGCACATATTTAAGCATCTTCTGGCTTAGGCTTTTTGCTTAGCTGTTAGGCCTTTGTGCTCAAGACCTGGTCCTATTTGCAGTCTACTAATTATGGTTCTTGTCTTGCCCATGGTTTAAACTTCACCTGGACTGCACTTGTCTTGACCTTTTGCCCAATTCTTGTCTCAGCTTGAACTCTGCCAACCCAAGCTTCTGCCTGATTCGCAACTTTGCAAGGACCCAAACTGCCCCTGCATTACACGTCTGTCAGCTCTTTTCCAGTACCTTAAAGGGATAGTATTACTTCAAAATTACTATCCCTCATATTGTAGCCCTTAATAAACTGAGTTAAATGACACCAGCGGCATCTCTCAAACCCTTATGGTTTAAGAGATAGCCGCTTTCAAAGTTTCCTCTCCCCTGCTGTCAGCGTTCTGCTGCCAACAGGAGAATCCGGTCCCGGGACAGGCGGAGGCTCTTAAACAGAGCCGATATCTCGTTATGGAAGGAAAAATGATTAATTGAAACAGTCTTCTACGTGTGCTTGGTTACCAAGCACACGTAGAAGACTGTTTCAATGAATCATTTTTCCTTCCATAACGAGCTATCGGCTCTGCTGAAGAGCCTCCTCTTGATTCAGAGACCAGATTCTCCTGCTGGCAGCAGAACGCTGACAGCAGGGGAGAGGAAACTTTGAAAGCGGCTATCTCTTAAACCATAAAGGTTTGAGAGATGCCGCTGGTGTCATTAAACTCAGTTTATTAAGGGCTACAGTATGAGGGATAATAATTTTGAAGTAATACTATCCCTTTAACTTGACTCTCATTGTGTGGCCACTTTCCCCCTCCACAACCTTGGAGGCACAGTCTGTGAGCACAAGTAGTTTTTCCATGTGCCATAGCTCCTGCTCTCATAAAGACTCAGTGGTCACTAGTAGGGGTGCACCAAAATGAAAATTCTGAACCGAAAACGAAACTTCAGGATGCACTTGGCCAAAAACCGAAACTGAAAATGACTTTTTTTTTTCCACCAACCTTTTTTTTTAAAATAATTTTTGGGATAATGGTATTATATATAAACCGGAGGTGAGACAGGAACCGGAACGTGACCTCTGACGGGGAGAATGACAGATCTGGATATCTTCCGGATCAACTGTTGCTCGATGTGCCTGAACTGCCAGCACTTTTTTGCCGGCTTGCCCACAGCTTCGGTGAAGGTACTTACTATTTCTTGCCTCCACGGATTTTCGGCCATTTTTCTTATTTCGGCTTTTTGCCGAAAATGCCATTTTCGGCCGCAACATTTCGGCTACCTAAATTTCGGTGCACCCCTACACACTAGTTTCTGCTCCATCCTTGGTACAAGTGGGTGCTTCCACATGTCACTGCACCTTCTTGCCAACAAGATCCAGTTTTCCTCAATCCTGATGGCATCTCTTTGAGTATTTAAATATATTTGGGGGCATTTTACTATGAATATGTTTGGATACAATCTGGCAAACTTTTAACTGTGTTATATAGTTTATACAAAATTAGTTTATGGGATTTTAATGAGGGCATCCTTTTCAATATAACAAACATGAAATGACAATACTGTTTATGTATCAGTTAAATTATGAATTTTTCATTCAGGGTTACATTTAAAAAGACAGCCCCCCACCCATTTTGACCTTACATATTGTGCAAGTTCATGATATGTAAAGTCAGAATTTGGCAGGGGGACGGAAAAGACTAGCTTTCCTCGCCAGAAAGGCACACTTGGTGGAGATCGGAGGTAAAGTACTCTTACCACTGGTAGAGTCACTGATTATTTGTTTCAAGTTAGGTCCAAAAAGGGGCTTGCCCTGAAATGACAAGGAAATCAGTGAATTCTTTGAAGATTGGTTTACAGACCAAATCTTGAGTAACAGAGAGAGCGGCGGCCTTAGTGGAGAATCTGACGGCATCAAAGATCACTTCAGAAACACAGGTGTTGGCCTCCATTATGTTAGCCATGAGGACCAGTAAGTCTCCCTTGGCCACATCAGCAAAGATTTCATCAGAAAGCTGCTAACCCAGTTAGAGGCAAAGATAGGTGTTAGTGCTGCCATGTGGCAGTGAAGCTGGCATTGAGAATAGAATCCAGCCTTTTATCCGCTGGCTCCTTGAGTCCCAATGTATCTGCCAGTGGGAGGGCGGTGGTCTTTGCCAGCCATGAAATTGGGGGGATCCTCAGTGTGTGTGTGTGTGGGGGGGGGGAGAAGCCCACTGCACCAAAGCCTCAGCCTAAAAAGAATATAGCTTAGAAAAGTGCTTATTGATGAAAAGCCTTTTATGAGGCGTTTTTCACTCATCCATAAGGATCTGATCAGTGTTACTGGGAGGAAAAATGGGAGAAGACTTCTTGAGCCTTTGGAAAATATCCAGAGAGGGAGTTCCCTCATCAGGGGCATCAGAAACTGATGAGTCTCCAAGAACGTCCTAATGAGTCCCTCAACAGACGGGAGCGGATCAGCCTCATAGGAATCTCCATAGGTATAGGAAGAATCCATGTCTTCATACTGCGCATCATCATCCTCTTCCCATTCTGAGGATAATTCTTCCACAAAGGAAGCTCCAATAACCTGAACATGACCCCTAGAAATGGGGGCAATCTGTTTAAAGTTAGGGATAGGCTTCCATGAATGTAGTACCCCATGCACAGATGAAGGGATCTGGGCCACTGAAAACAGTAATGTCTTGACCAATGCTGGCTCTTGATTGGTGATAGAGGGACCTGGTGGAGTAGTGAGGGCCACAGCACATAAAGGGCATAGAGACCCTGAATACTTTCTAGGTAGCCCCACATGGCAAGAAGAACAATGTGTGAGAGTGTAAGGAAAGACATAAGTCCTTTGCCTTGGTTTTACCCCCATGCCCCTTAGATTCTGACATAATTCCCACTAAGAATGTCCCACACCCAGTAAAAATACTAGAGAATGTCCCCAGAATGATATAACATCCATCATTTTGACCTTACATATTGTGCAAGTTCACGATATGTAAAGTCAGAATGCCTAAGCATATAATTTTTTCCCCGTCCTTGCCAATTTTCTCACACATTTGGATCGGTCTTCAGAGCTACTCCCTCTAGATATCTTGAGGAGGGAGAAGCTGCTCTGAATCTATTTGGTTAGGAAAATGGGGATAGTGGAAAACATACCACTACCCCTGCTAAGGAAAAGGTTGGAGGGAAAGAACTTTAGTTCTTTAACTCCAATCCAATTACACAAACGAAGCTGAGGGTCACAAGCTCCAATTCTGATTATCTGGCTCTGGTGAATATCCCAGGTAATACTGCCTACTTCCTGTCTGTTCTGCCCATGTCCCACCAATTCTAAAGTGAAACACCACCTTTCCTCTTTTCAGTCCTGCCAAACAGATTAAGTACTCCTCGCACTGACACAATTTGCACCATTTAGACATGCCCAGTCCAAGCCAATGAGTCCGCTCAAGGGGCTCCATAGAAGAAGGTTCTCTGTTATGTTTACCACTGAGGAAATACATGTACTTTGTAATGCAGTGTTATCAGGTGTTTTTACTGACCCTTTAAGCACACAATACACTTACATCAATGCTGCTTGTAAAGAGAAATATGGCTTTCTTTAGATAGGTAGGGTATGTTCTAAACACCTTTCTCACTCTTTTTGCTAGCCAGGCAGTTGTATTTTACACAGTGCAAAGCTTTTTGATAAATTAAACACTTAAAATGTATTTGCATAACATAGCGTGTATGTTAAATTACTATGGAAAGAAAAAAATCTCAGAGCTAAGGCACTATAATTTACATGTGCAAAAATCTGACCTGAAAGCACAGTGTACAAAGTTCAGAACCTAGACACCATAAGTCAGACAGCACTGCACATTCATGTATCATTGGGCACTGCACTACCAACACACAATATATCTTTACCTGTCAGACTCATCAGTCAATGAAAAATAACTAGGGTCATTTGAAATCATGAACAGCCTTTATAGGGCAGAACCATAATTTGGCAAACACTCCATCAAATACCATCTGCAGCAAACATCAGACTTATTTTATATTCAAATCATCCCTATAACCAAAGATTTTATTTTATTGATTTGTTTTTTACCATTCCTACTGCTGTGCTAGACCAGCAATTCTCAAAGTTAGTCCTTGGGACACAAATCTTGCTTGTTCACAGGTGGATTATCAGTGGCTCAATCATTGTGCTTAATTAGGAAAATCCTTCAAACCTGACCTGTGAGTGTGTCCCGAGGCCTGGAGCTAAGAATCACTGCAACAGATTATGAATCCACCACCCTATATCTTATGAATCCCCGGTAAGACCACATCTAGAATACAGTGTACAGCTTGTGGAACAAGTACTTAAGAAATAAATTACTGAAATGAAAAAGTATAGAGACATGGTTTGAAACAAAAATGGAATGGAAGATTCTATTTATAAAGAGAAGCATGCCAAACTGGGTTTGTTTAAATTTGTTTTAGTTTAATCTGTAGAGTGCCATACCTGTACAATGTACAAGCTTGGATAGCTGTGCCAAGTCCATACATTGTAAGAGTGAAATACAGTCACTGCATAAGCTGGTAAAAATAGCGTGCAGGACTGCATTAAAAAAAAAAAACAAGAAAACATGTACGCATTGTGGGAGACATCAGTACACCTTCTGATATCCCCCCAGTTACTGATCTGTCAGCCAATTTAGCTGTCAGATCGATAAAGGCGATGCAGGAGAGCAACATGACTTCCATAAGCAGGACTGGAAAAAGCCTTCCATGTCATGTCATTGGTGATGCTGAAAGCATTCCCTGATCCCACACACTCGTACCTGATTCTAAGGGTGAAATAGAAGCAAAGGAGCCATGCTGCTTGCCTGGGAGATCAATAACTTGGGGTACATCAGGAAAGGTTGTGATGCACAGCACAAAGTCTGAATTAACCATTGGTGATGCATTGGCTACCCCTCTGGCACTGAAACAGTTAAAATACCTTAAAAACATGCATAAAAATTAAGTAAAAATAAGTGTGCACCCCACTGAAACTTACTCCCCCAGCCCTCTGACCCACTGTCTACTTCCCCCTCACAACTATCTGACCCCTCCCCCACTTGGTCCCACTACAGACCCAACATACACTGTCAAAGCCCCAAGTCTGGTTCTTTTCAACCTAATTCACTATGAAACTATATGTAACATGCTGTTTGCCCCTCCCCCCCGCTTGGTTCAACTGCCCACTGGTAGTCACAGACCTCCCATATACACTGTTTGAACCTCAGGCTGATTCCACTGTGCACTGGAAGTCATAGATCCCCTCATGCACTATTTGGTCACCCCAGCGTGGTTCCACTGCCCACTATTAGTCACAGACCCCGGCATACACACTTTGGACCGCCCCCCAGCCTTGTTCAACTAGAAGTAATTGAATCACACATATACTGTCTGTTCCTCTAATAGCCATTCTCCTGGCACCCACTACAATATGTCAACCCATACCATTGGGGTACCATTTTTTTCAGGCTGACCCTAGGCACCGGATAGACTAGAAAATCCTATGGAGCTGAAATATTTTAGTATCCTTGAAGTGACTGAAGTGTAAAAAATGTATTTGTTTTTGTTTCCCTATAGTGCCGCATTCTGGAAAGAGTTGTGAACTCTAGCCTAGGGCTAAAAAGGCACGTGGCCACTCGACTGATGCAGGTTAATGTCTACATTCCTACACTGTATGCCTTATTTACCTTTTCTTTACATATGTAATGTTTGTGACCATTTTAGTGTAGGTAAGTAATTTCACAAATGAAAATTGGTAGGTGTTGGTTAGTGTTCCTGGCACCCCCTATTGTATGTCAATTTACATCAATGGGATACCATTTTTCATAAGGCTGGTAGAAAGTACTGAATACAGTAGGAAATTCTGCAATTTTCAAAGATTTTAGTATCTTTGAAGTAGTGGAAATGTAAAAAAAAAACAAAAAAAAACAAAATTTTTTTTTCTCTATAGTGCCACCTTATGTTAATAATTGTGCCCATCAGACTAAGTGTAGGAAGGCAAAAAACCCTCATTTGATGCGGATGAATGTCTACTTTCCAAAATGTTATGACTTGCATACCTTTCTTTCTGTAACAGTCAGGACCATTTTAGTGCAGGCAGCCTATTTAAAAAAGAAAACAGGTGTCATTTTATGCTTCTGGCACCCCCAATGGTATATCAAGCCATACCACTGGTATACCATTTTTCTTGGAGCAGTAGTAGCTAATGAATGCAGTAAGAAATCTCATAGCTTTTAAACATTTTAGTACAACTGAAGGGTGGAAATGTAATTAAAAATTCCCATTTTTCCCTGTAGTGCCACTGCTGGAAACATTTGTGTAAGTTAGGTTAGGTGCAGAAAGGAAAGTGACCCCTCATTTGATGCATTGGTTGCCTTCTTTCCAGTATGGGGTGCTTGATCTACCTTTTCTTCATTTTTGCAATTGGGACAACCATTTTAGTACAGGCAAGTCACATACATACAATATAGCATTTTTCATACATTTTTTTGAACTATGACTTGCCTGTACAAAAATGGTTATAACAATGAGTGAAAAAGTAGAGATATCTTATGATATCATTTTGAAAGGAACAACCAACCACATCAAATGAGACAACTATTTCCAGAAAGTGGAGCTTTAGAAAAAAAAAAACCACAGGGAATATAGAGGGCTATTCCCTGTTTAGAAGAGACAGAATTAATAGAAAAGGTGGAGGTGTGTGTTTATATTTGAAAACAGAGCTAAATCCAGTTTTGCGAGGTGATATTAGTGAGGAAACTGGCCAAACTGTGGAGTCCATGTGGGTAGAAATCGAGACTAAATGTGGTGTGAAAGGTAAAAAAAAGTTGTTGGTGGGCATATGCTACAAACCACCAAATATCAATGATGAGGCCCAACTGCTATTGCAAATGAGGAAAGCTGCCCAGTTTGGGCATACTATAATTATGGGAGATTTTAATTATCCAGATATCAACTGGAAAAATGAGACCTGTCAGAGTGCTAAGGGTAGCAGGTTTTTGAACACGCTTCATGAAAGCTACATGTCACAAATGGTGGGAGCGCCGACAAGAAATAACAATGTATTGGACCTAGTGATCACTAATAACATATAAATGGTATCCAATATTAAGGTAAGAGAACATTTGGGAAACAGTGATCACAACATGGTTACATTTGAGATCTGTCTGGCAAAGCAAAAATGTATAGGTTCAACCAAAACTCTTAATTTTAAAAAAGCAAACTTCAAATTGTTAAGGGCCTCAATGCAACGCATAGACTGGGATATGTTATTTAAAGGCAAAAATACTGAGGAAAAATGGTCAGAATTCAAATTTAGATTGCAGAAATGTACCCAACTGTATATACCAATGGGGAACAAGTGCAAAAGAAGTAAGTCACAGCCAATGTGGTTAACTGCACATGTAAAGAAGGAAATGGCAAGGAAAAAAAAAGCATTCAAATTATTTAAGTCAGAAGGAACTGAACAATCTTTCTTAAAATACAGGGAGAGCAACAAAGATTGCAAAAAGGCAATTAGGGTAGCAAAAATAGATAATGAAACTCGAATTGCAAGGGAAAGCAAGACTAATCCAAAAAAGTTTTTTAAATATATAAATAGCAAAAAACTTAAGAGGGAGTGCATTGGACCATTCAAAAATGAGATGGGTGAGTTGGTTAGTGAGGATAAGGAAAAGGCTGATGTTTTAAACACTTTCTTTGCATCAGTATATACAAGGGAGCAAGGAATGGTAGAAGAGCCTCCGCAAGTATCAAATAAAACAATACAATTAATAGATATTGGGTTAACTCAAGGAGATGTCATGGGAAGACTGAACAAAATTAAGACCGACAAAGCACCGGGTCCTGATGGTATACATCCAAGGGTTCTTCAGGAACTCAGTGCAGTGTTAGCAAAACCCCTATATTTACTCTTTAAAGATTCTATTACCACAGGCTCAGTGCCACAGGATTGGCGAAGAGCTAACATAGTGCCTCTATTTAAGAAGGGAACTAAAACAGAACCTGGGAATTATAGACCAGTGAGTTTGACCTCTGTAGTGGGAAAACTATTAGAAGGCATAATAAGGGACTATATTCAGGATTACAACACAAAAAATAAGATCATTAGCACAAATCAACATGGTTTTATGAAGAATAGGTCATGCCAAACTAATCTTTTCAGCTTCTATGAGGAGGTAAGCAGCAACCTTGACAATGGCAAGGCAGTAGATGTAGTATATCTAGACTTTGCAAAGGCATTTGATACAGTACCACACAGAAGGCTGGTGTATAAAATAAGGAAATTGGGGCTAGGAGATAACCTTTGCAATTGGATACAAAACTGGTTGAAGGATAGGGAACAGTGTGTGGTTGTAAATGGAAAATTCTCCAGTATAGTTAAAGTGGAGAGTGGAGTACCTCAGGGTTCAGTATTGGGTCCGCTGCTTTTTAACATGTTTATAAATGACCTGGAAATAGATATAGAAAGCAAAATATCAATATTTGCAGATGATACTAAATTATGCAAAGTCATTAATTCAGAACAGGATATTTTCTCTCTACAGAGGGACTTACATACAATGTCAGATTGGGCAAACATGTGGAATATGAAGTTTAATGTGGGGAAGTGTAAAGTCATGCATTTGGGAGGAAACAATCCCAAGGCTACTTATAAACTTAATGGAATAATTTTAGGTGACTCGTTGCTAGAAAAAGACCTGGGTATCCTTGTCAACTACAAACTTGGAAACAGTGACCAGTGTCAAACAGCAGTGGCAAAGGCAAACAAAGTCCTGTCTTGCATAAAAAGAGGTATTGAAGCAAGAGTGGATAACATTATTTTGCCATTATACAGATCATTGGTAAGACCTCACCTTGAGTATGCAGTGCAATTTTGGGCACCGGTTCTGAAAAAGGATATACTAGAACTAGAGAGGGTACAGCGGAGAGCAACAAAATTAATTAAGGGAATGGAGGACTTGACATATGAGGAACGACTAAACAAACTTGGTTTATTTACTCTAGAGAAAAGACGACTAAGAGGAGACCTTATCACATTGTACAAGTATATGAGAGGTCAATACAAGGATCTCTGCGGTGAGCTATTTATTCCAAGGCCTGCTCAGGTGACCAGGGGACACCTCTTGAGATTAGAGGAAAGGAGGTTTAAACTTCAGCAGAGGAAGGGTTTTTTTACGGTAAGGTCTGTCAAATTGTGGAATTCATTGCCCAGGGAGGTAGTTATGGCAGATACAATGGACACATTTAAGAGAAGATTAGATACATTTCTTTCAAAAGGGAACATACAGAGTTATACTGTTCATCAGTAGGCAGATCAGGAAGGTCTGATAAAGACTAATTTAATTGGTAGCAGGAAAGCTATAAAATTCTTAGTTACTGAGGTATGAAGCGAAGGTTGAACTTGATGGACTTGTGTCTTTTTTCAACCTAATTTACTATGTTACTATGTTACTATGTTACATCAATACCTTAAAGGATGCTAAAACCAGAGGTGTAGCTGAAGTGCAGGGAGGCCCCGCCATACTCAGGGGCCCCCAAACGTTTTGCCCCCATTATATTATATATATTGTATTAGAGGTCCCGCCAGTCTCAGGGCCCCCCAGTTTTGCCTGATGCACAGTTAATTGTTTAATAGTTTTATAGGAGTTTTAGGAGATAAGATTGTGTGGTATATATAGAAGTATATCACATTGTTCCACAGCAATAAAACCCACATTAATGTTTATTTAACCATTAATATATTGTGTTAAACATTAACATATATGTCTTTGTAAATTATTCTGTGTGTAAAAAAAAATACTTTGGTCTAGTTCTAAATAATTTATTCAGTTAGACAAAGAGGCATCAAAAGGTCCCCAACCCCCGCAACACCACCTAAAACAAAAAAGTGTACATTTTTGGCCTTTTTAAATTTTGGAAGGTAAGCTACAGCAGGCACCTATAGACAATTAAAGGGATAGTAATACTTAAAATGTAAAAAAAAATATGTTGTAGGGTTTATCCCCCTGAGTAAAACAAGAGTACTCCCACTGCTGAAAGGTGTTTCATTCAAAAGTTATTAATTTTCAAAGTTGAATTTTTTAGGTGCAATATCACAGTGGCCTGAAATTGTACAGTGGCGCTGTTGTTACACCATCCTATGGAGATTTATGGTCAATTGACCAGAGCTGTCCATAGGATCGTGTAGCAACAGCGCCACTGTACAATTTCAGGCCACTGTGATATTGCACCTAAAAAATTCAACTTTGAAAATTAATAACTTTTGAATGAAACACCTTTCAGCAGTGGGAGTACTCTTGTTTTACTCAGGGGGATAAACCCTACAACATATATTTTTTTACATTTTAAGTATTACTATCCCTTTAATAAAGATGAAACATGATGGATTAATATGCTTGGGGCAATGGCGACTCAGTGGGTTAAATGAAGAGATAAAGTATAACATGCTCCTTTGATCTGGTCTTTCTATGAGTCTGATGGGTTTGTCCCTTGTTATGATGCAGCTTCTTGAAGCACTTCATCGTATTACAAGTGCACAAAATCTGATGTTCGTTTTATTAGCAATTTTACTAGTGAAGTGGTGTTCACTGAATATGTCTGGTAGTTGTGACAGATCAGTGGAGGGATAGCTTGTAACATGAACCTATATTATATGTAACTGGATTGGCGTTGCCCGTTATGTAGGGAATGTATCATTTATTTGTAATGAATGGTAGAAATGGTATGATGAAGCTTATGTTGTACAAGTCTGTAAGTATGCATAAATTGTAAATGTGTAAGTGGGTCTATTACTGTGTAAGTATTTGTACATTGTAAATGTGTTTGGGGGGTATTATGCTGTTCTGGTGTAGTGTGTGTGTGTGTAAAGTAGGATGTAAGGGGATGTGTAATGTTTGCTTTTTCTGTGTTGGTGGTCGTGTGCGACAGTCCAGATGAGGGAGCCATTGTTTGTGGCTGGTGTCAGAGGCCACTTGGCCTCACGTGTGTTGGGGCAGGTCTGACAACGTAGTGTGTGGTGCATGGCCAGCTAGATATCATACACATGTGTACACTGCTGTCGGTAGTGGGCTCAAATGGTTCCATTGTAAGCTTGCACAGGACACAGCAGCAGCACCAGGGGGCCATCTTACATCTGGTCACACCATGGACTTGCATATTGTTTACACAAAAACACAGTGCAGCACCTTGGGGGGACCGTCCTACAACCGCTCACTGTGTTGTGTGCACAATACAAGTGTTTGGTGTGAGTGGTTGTAGGATGGCCCATCCAGTGCTGCTGCTGTGTCCTGTGCTGCTTACAATGGAAACATTTGAGCCCAATACTGAGAGCACTTATCATGGTGCCCATGATTGCCTCCAGTGGTGCTCTGTGGTACAGGCAACATTGTTATCCTTCAGATTGTCACTCTGGTCTAAATCACTATTCTTATAGACCACTGGCATCTCCGCCCACATGCTAGGACTTATAGGCCTCAGCTTCACCATACACGTTGTTGCTTCTGTGTTCCAATTGCTGATTCCTGTGTATGACTCCTCGCTCCGTCTGACTACCGGATCCGGCTGAGACCTCTGGCTTTGTCGGACTACCCGATCCGGCTAAGTCCCCTGGCTGCGTACGACCATTCCTTTCTGCTTTGGTTGCCTCTCGCTCCGCTGCGCTCCTGGCTTTGGTTGACTTTCTGCTCCGGCATACCCAGCTCTGGCTGACCGTTCCATCCTCAGCCCGCCCGGGCCTACTGCCTCCGGGCAGTATTCAGTATTGTCAGCCTAGTCCTTGGCCTCCTGCGGTATATTGTCTGAGTAGCCTGTTGTATCCCTAGCGTGCTAGGGTTGTCACCATTGCCTGTCAGGCTTCTAGCGTTCTAGGGTCTGTCCTGTTGCCTAGTTATCCCCCAGAGCTTTCTGGGGATTCTCGCTCCTTGTAGGTGCTCCAGCGTTCTAGGGTAGTGTCCATGTATTATCTTCACACCAGTCTAGTGAAGGGTTGGGTCTAGTGAAGGGTGAAGAGGTGCGTTCGCTCCTTGTAGGTGCTCCAACGTTCTGGGGTATCTTACCACCTGTCTAGTGAAGGAGGGAGAGGTAGTTTACTTCCTATTTATTTGTATATGTAAGGCTAATGGTTAGCCTGTAGTTGTGGGAGGGCCGGCTGGAGACATTAATACCAGCCTTAATCCTTTCCTCGGGACTGCACAGAGCTCCGGGTTACAACAGAGTGTGGCCGCAGGGAAACGTGACGTCATCGGCAAGCGGCAAGCACAACGAGCGAGTCCTCACAGTTGTAGGACTCAACATCAGGACGCCGAGCAATGGAGACACTTCCTGGGTAGTGGCGTGTCTCCCTCATCCATACGGCTATCAAGCAAATGGGGGCAGTAAGCAGGCTCCCGCAAGCCAAAATTTATAAGAGCCTATCCTTATTAACCTAGGCGCTCTTACATTTTTTATATAATTTTTGCTGTTCCACTCTTATTCCCATACCCTCTGATTTGATGGCATTTTTGACACATCACAGTGATGATCGGTATTTACATACTTATACATTTAGTACCATGTCATGCAGTCACTGGCAGACAGTGTTGCAACCTGGTAAATGGGTCAGAATGAGTTTGTGCCTGATGTTTCTATTATGAATTTGTTTATATTTAAATGTGTCTATAGAGTCTTTAAACAACTTTATATTACTTATTAATGCTGTTTTACCTATTTATACATTTTATGTCTCTCTTGCCATGAATAAATTCACATTAAAGGGATAGTAATACTTCATTTTAACTTTATTTTATTTTGTAGGCATTAAAAAAACATGAAGAATGATATAAGTCTTATCTCTGAAACCTTTATGGTTTAAGAGATATTCACAAACAAAGTATCCCCCCCCGTTCAATCAGATCAGAAGGGAGATGCCCAGGTAGACTGCAGAAAGGGACAATCTTCAATTAAGATAATGGAAAAAGCTGAAAAACTTGTCAAGGGGGGAAGGGCTTTCATTGTTTTCATACAAAGAAAACTGTCCCCTTCTGTTATCTGTACTGTCATACAACCAGACTCACATCTGAGAAGAGATGGCTTACACTAGGTAAAAGGGGCGGGAGGGGGAAACTTTGCTTGTGAATATCTCATAAACCATAAAGGTTTGAGAGATAAGACTTATATCATTCTTCATGTTTTTTTAATGCCTACAAAATAAAATAAAGTTAAAACGAAGTGTTACTATCCCTTTAAGGTTACAAGACCACGCTCTCCAGATATATAGTCTTACAGTTATATTTTATTCTCAGTTGAGCTTCTGGCTTCAATGCAACAGCACAGTAAACCTTACATTGTGCAGTGTTCCATATTGATGCTAAAGGCCAGGGAGGTGTGCGCTGCATTGTCTCACAGTGTATTACATTTCTAGATGTCCTTGCAAGTTAATGCAATCAACAAGCTACAATTTGACAGATAGCGTTAAATCTTAGAATCCGAGCCTCAGCGGCATAATAGGTACAGCTTGCAACTGAGTTATGATGCAGTGGGCAAGTTCATTTAGGCTACACGAGGCAGCGCACATTACTAGGTCACTTTTCTCACTCGTACGCGGTTTCATGGCATTTCACAGTGCACCGGAGGTTTATAGTCATTAGGCTCATCACTTCTGTGGTCATTTCGGACAACAAGAGTGATTACAGCATTCATTAGGTATAAGTGTAGTAAGTTACCTTTTCTTAACTAATGCATGATTATTGTGGACATTTATTGGGCACTGCTACAGATAGGCTTCACTATATCACAATGGCACATTCATTGCAGATAATTACTATAGTACTGATAGCAAGGAAGACATGAGTGACATATGTTGGGGAGGTTTCCCATTAGACATAACCAATACACATTCATTAATCGGTTCACTTGGTTGTAACGATGCACCTCTTTAATAAGACCCTTTTCAACACTATCGCAGCATTGATTTCTAGGCAGGGAATTAAAGACCAGATTGGTCGACTACGCTCTAGTCTTTAAAGGGTAATAAAATTTTAACTTGTATACTTCACAGTAATAATGTATTTTTTGTTGTGCTTTCACTGTTCAGGTTTGTGTGACTATACAATGCGTGTATACTTGGTTTGCTATAATCAAACTAATATGTTCCAGTAGTGCCTCTTCTGTCCGCCTATTTGCTAGGTTCTAACTCTATATACATTCGGTTTTAATAAATGAAGGGCGTAGAACCATTCAATCTATCATCTTACTATCAAGTGGGTGTGTATGATTATTAACCTATGCTGTCATCCAGTATTTAATCAGGATTTGGCATGTAATCAGGATATGTTACTGGTGTCGCATCCATAAAAACGTAAGGGAGCTAAGTATTGTTTGTAGCAGATGGTCCATCCATCTTAGGAACACCATTAATGTTTCAGATCTTATTTTGGGGGCAAGGGCACCATACGACCAAGAACTTAACAGGTCTCAAATCTCAGAGATGTCAAGATATCAGAAGTTGGGGCTGTAGCTACTTCTGTGATAAGGGCAAGAATGGAGATCTGTCATCAATGAAGCTCCTATGTTCAAGTCGCACATGGAGATCTCTTTACGTCATTCAGCATCACACTTCACGATTAGATTCATATGGTAAAATTGGCATGTTATTGTATGTTCTCTAACTAAGAATTCTACAATTAAATCTAATAGGTTTTATCTCACACAGAGATGCCGTTTGTCATTAAACTTACTATCTCATACATTATTTCAGTCTCCTCATTCCAGTGATTCACACACAGGTTTGAGCAAGTTACTTTTGAGGGGCAGAGATAGGTTTAGGAATTGTGTTAAGGCTGCTGGTTCGTCTTTTAGTATGGTTAGAAGAAGGCTACAGCTTAGTCCTGTCCCACGTTCCGCTCAGCCCAACTCATAGACAGACCCTTCTCCCCAGTTTTCTTGATAGACAGGGCACCATCGGTCACACCCACTCTATAGTCATAGGGTTTCTATACTGCTTAAGATTATTTGTCACTGCAAGACAAACACCCCACAGCCTATCGCATAGGCCTCACACCCATCGGTCCAAATCATAGGTAGCGTCTCGCATCAGTCACTTGGCACCAGAAAGGGACTCACCAGTCACCTGATATATAAGTTTATACTTTCTTTCTTTTTCACCAAGCAAGGTGAGTCACGAACCAGCAGCATTATAGGAATGTATTTAGTATCATGTAACAGTTATGTTTATAGGACCACTATACGGAAGGAAAGGTCCCTCACAGTGGAACCAGTGGAGTAACCGGAAGAATTTACATCATCAAATCCGGTAGCTAACAGGCGGGTAAGATACTGCCATGACACCGCTCTCTAGCATCTACATGGCGCCTGGTGGAGAGGGATTTTATTGACCTTAGGTTTGGGGCAAAGGCAGCCAAGTTATTGGCTATTTGACAGAGACGTTGCGTTGGATTTGGTTGTAAGACAGACTACTACCTTCAGATGTACATGCACTACATACCGGCCCTGATGACATTACGCTTCCTATTTTTACGAAGCTACGTATAGGAGGTAGTATTTCGAGGTTCTCGATCATCCACCACACACGACACCATATGACTGGGCTAGGTTTTCTGTGGCAGAGTTCCACATGGTGTTCTGCCATTACATCTTTTTGCCATATACATATATATATATATATATATATATATATATATATATATATATATAAGCCTCATTTTATCACTGCATTATATGCACATATATTATCTTACGCTATTAAATCCTGCTTGGCAGGCATCAAACATCATCACCAACACATCTACAGAAGTATATACTTTCACTCACTTTTAAGACTGATCATGCGAGGAATTGAGCGAAGTTTTCACTTAACACCTTAGACTTTCATTGACGGAGCTATTGGTTAGACAGCTAGCTACCCTTCTGTCATCAGCCCTCATTTTAAGTTAACATCATGCTCCACTATTTTAGATTTCATGGGCTTACCACTGTGGATATATGGGTCTATTTTTGCCCACTCTTTGGCCTACTTTACAGGTCGGAATGGGCAATATTCATCCGACTGACACCTTGTCAAAATAATCTCTCCTAGGCCTGACCACATATGTAAGGCTATTGGTTATCCTGTAGTTGTGGGAGGGCCGGCTGGAGACATTTATACCAGCCTTAATCCTTTCCTCGGGACTGCACAGAGCTCCGACAGAGTTCTGGGTTAACCCCATCCCCTTTTTCTCAGCTCTATCAACTAAATTCTTATTTATATTTTCATTACACGTGTGGGCCCACTCTTAGGCCTACTTTACAGGTCGGAATGGGCAATATTCATCCGACTGACACCTTCTCACCATAATCTCTCCTAGGCCTGACCTCAACTTAATAAATTTTAAATTTTATTGTATCTGTACTTGTCAAGTGTCATTATTTCACAAGTCACCCTGTGACAGTACGAAAGGGCCATGAACTCTGACAGTACAGATACAGGTGGTCAACAGTTGTCTAATATCCTCTCCAGGATGGATATGCAGGAAGAACATCTTAACTAGTTGTCTGTAGTGTTGCAGACGCTTCTAGACCACACTGTGCATCTTGATAAGCCTGCGCAACCAGAGCAACCACTGGTGGCTTCCTCTGTATCGGCATCAGTAATAACCATTCAGGTGAAAAATCCGAGTTATAGAGGGTTGATAGGAGCCTCTCCACTCCCTCTAAGATACGATGGGGAACGCACGTTCTGTCGTGGGTTCATAAACCAGCTCAGAATCTTTTTGGAACTAGTGACAAATGAGTTCCAAACTGAAAGGGACAAGGTGGGCTTTATGATTTCCTTGGTGACTGGCAAAGCTTTGGCATGAGCCAATCCGTTATGGGAGATGGCCAAACCTGTAACTTTGAATTTTACAGAGTTTGTTGAGGCCTTCCGTAAAGTATTTGACATTCCACGCCGGTCAACCTCTGCTGCAAAAAATTGATGAATATTCACCAGGGCTCCCGTACAGTAGCAGAATATGCTATTGAATTTCGTACACTAGTGGCAGAGGTAGGCTGGAACGATGAGGCACTGGTGGCGGCCTTTGTGCAGGGGCTCAATGACATTATTAAAGATGAGACGGCAGCCCGTGAGCTGCCAGTGGATCTAGATCAGTGTATCTCCTTTAATATTCTGATCGACACCCGCATAAGAGAAAGATCTACAGTAAAAAAAAATCACAAGCAAAGGCCTGAGTCTCGATTGGTATCAAACTGGGAGTTCCCACCCATGCCTCCCTCGCCTACCATGCCACCTAGTGCTGAGGTTAGTAAGCCCGAACCTATGCAGGTTGGGTTTACATGGCTGTCCAGGGAGGAGAGGTCCTTCCATCGCAAAGAAGGTCTATGCCTATACTGTGGTAAGGCTGGACATACGTTAGGGGCGTGTCCGTAAAACACACACATCTAGGATCCCTGATGGAACAGATCCTAGGTGGAGTAACTCTGTCTCCAGACCAGGAAAAGAGTAAGCCTATCTTTCAGGTGGCTATATCTTGGGCAAATTCCTCTGTGGCTACAGCAGCCCTGATCGATACTGGAGCAGCAGGCTATTTTATGGATGGTGAATTTGCTAAAGTACACAATATTCCCTTAGTGCTTCGTGATACTCCTTTGGCTGTAGAGGCCATTGATGGTTGACCATTAGAACCTTCCCATGTCACACACGAGACCTGTCCTCTGTCTCTGAGGGTAGGAGCTCTCCATGTCGAGACCCTACAATTCCAGATTATTCAGTCTCCACACTATGCTGTCATTCTGGGGTTCCCGTGGCTTTAGAGACATAACCCCAGAGTAGACTGGGAGACTTGCGACATGCTATCTTGGTCTGACCATTGTAAAAAAGCCCTTCTACAGCAACCTGTCAAGAGTTTGTGTACCTCCCCCTCTATACCCTCAGAGTATCAGTTGTTCAGTGAGGTATTCAATAAGGGGAGGCTAGCACTTTGCTGGAGCATAGGGCATACGACTGTGCTATTGATTAAATTCCAGACATGATACCTCCCAACGGCCATACCTACCCCCTGTCAGTAGAAGAGAACCGGGCTTTGGAGGAATACACTGCTGATGCCCTGGTCAGAAGCATAATCAGAAAATCTTCCTCGCCCACGGGGGCAGGATGTTACGGTTTTCTGACACTCAGACAGAGGTTAAAAGTAAAAACACAGTTTTACTGAAATAAAATCAAAAGGACAGCTCCCCTGGTGGCCAGGACAGGCATGAACAGTAATGACAGTAGACAGACTCAAATACATATGAGCAAAATATAATGATCGAAATTAAATGACTGGACAAGGGTAATGTGACAGCAACTGTTCAGTCTCTGTGATGGTAATTAGCCAACGCCCAGCAGTTAATATCAGTCTCTTGATGGTGCAAAGGAAGGGTGTAGTAGGCAACTGAACTGAATCACTCTCAGATAGCTGTAATATAGGACGCCCAAGTGAACAGCAAAGACAAACCAGAGCTGAGCTAATACCTCCTTAGAGGAATGTACAGGATGAAAGCCACTGCTGGAGCAAAGGAATTAGAACCTGAATAGCCCTTAGTACTCGCAACTGGAAGAAACCCTGTGTGCCAACGGAAACAGAGCCAGAACACCCCTTGGATGCCAGTAAGAACCAACACTGCACAAGCGATACTGAGCCAACGCACTGGTAGTGCGAAAGATAGCGTAACTGTCACGCCCCCGCAGCCGTCTATTTCAGGCATCTTACCTGTACCCTCCTTGCCCGATTATTGTGGTTCCGTCTTCATCGTTTCCGGATCCTGGCCTGACGTTCTGTGTACTGGCTGCCTTCCTGCTGCCGAGCTTCCGGTTCCATTGTTGTTGGTGGGCGTCCGCCTCTCCTTGGCAGGCCGTTGTTGTCCTGCCGTTCTCCGGCCGTGCCTGTCCTTTGCGGGTTGTGGGGGAAGAGATCCGGGCGCGTGTGGGCTATCTTGTCGCCCGCGGCTGAGTACTTTTTGGGCTCCACTTCCGTGTTCGGCCCTACACCCCTGTAGGTGGTGTGCCCGGGACGGATGGCCCGGACGTGGCTGCGGCGGCACTCCTCCTCCATGGAGGAGCCTTGTTCCTGGGTCTGCCTCATTGGTTCTCCTGGGGTTCTGTTGGCCCCTCCGGTTGACTGGGCCTGTGCTGGCGTCTCTCCCCGGCTCTCCTGGCGTTCCCTCAGCAGAGAGTGGCGCCTCAGGCCTCGTGTCCTCTGGGATAGCCCTGGTTCCAGCGGTGGCCCGGATCGCTCCTCCCATTGGCTGTATTTGGGCAGTGGTGCTCTTGGGGCTTTGAGCCCGAGTCCCCCCAGGTAAATGGGTACTCACTGAGTCTTTTTCCCTTCCCTGGAGGTGGGGGTGAGATTGGTTTGGGAGGAGACTTTTGGTTTTCCCTGCTTCCCTGGAGGTCTCCTAGGCTCCCCGTTAGGGGAGGGTTGGGAGCAGGGTGGCAGGGGGCCTTCCTCTCAGGTTACCCTTCTACCTTATTCTGGGGACCTCTCTCTCCTTTCTGGCCCTTACCTGTCCTGTCTAGGGAGAAGCTAGGGAGGGGCTAGGCTTCTGCACCCCTTCTGGTCCACCCCTCTCCAGGGGTGCTCTGGGGCTGGTCACTGTTTTTGGCACCCAGCAGGTAGGTCCCTCTCTTTGAGGTGTTTGGAGGTGGGGGAGGGGTGTGGTACTCTCCTTCCTTCTATCTTTCTCCCTTCTTAGAGTGGTGCCCTGGGAATCCCACTTTTGTGTGGCCTTCCGTTGGTACTATCCTCTATAGACTAATTGTGAGTCTCCTGCTCCTCGGTGGCTACCCACTGCCTTTCAATCTACAGACTCATTCTCGCTTATGCGAGTCTCCGTAGATTGTTAGGCACACTCCTTTTTGCTCTTCAATCTTCACTTGGGGTCTCTACGGTTCCTGTGCATTCCATTACCGCCAGCCTTGACAGAAACACAGTGAGCACTTGGAGACCAGAGCCGAGACACCCTTCCGGTGCCGTCACGGAGCAACACACTGCAAGAGCAACGGGAGGCCACTAGCACCAGGAGGTGCAACCACGGTTCACGGTGATAGTACCCCCCTCTCAAAGACCCCCTCCCCTGCCTGAGGGTCTAGGATTCTGAGGATATTTAGAGTGAAAATTGTGCAATAATCGGAGGGTGAAGGTCCATCTGGTCGACCCAAGAATGCTCCTCAGGCCCGTAACCTTTCCAGTGGGCCAAATATTGCAATTTGCCTCTAAATCTCCGGGCGTCAATAATACTCTGGACTTCGTATTCCTCTTGGCCTTGAATACCCACCGGCCCAGGAACCACCGGAGTGGTAGTATAGCGGTTGCATACCAAGGACTTCAATAGTGACACATAGAACACATTGTGGATGCTCATAGAAGTGGGGAGTTCCAGTGTGTATGCCACGGGGTTAACCTTACGGATAATTTTGAACGGACCAATGAACCGGGGAGCCAATTTGTTGGATGGCACTTGCAGATTGAGATTCCTGGAGGAAAGCCATACCCTGTCCCCAACCTGGAAGGATATCGCTGGCAGCCATCTGCGATTGGCATGCCGCTGATGTCTCTGGAAGGACTGGCTGAGGGACCTCTGCACCTGTGCCCAAGTGGAGCGGAGCTGCTCGATGTGCTCATCCAGAGCCGGAATCTGTTGTGACTGAAACAAGTCTGGGAGCAGACATGGCTGGAACCCATAATTAACAAGAAACGGGGAGCTCCCAGACGATGAATTAACTGCACAGTTCCTGGCGAACTCTGCCCACGGCAACAGGTCTGCCCAATTATCATGATGATCAGTCACGAAGCATCGCAGAAACTGCTCCAGTCCCTGATTGGCACGTTCAGCGGCCCCGTTGGTCTGGGGATGGTAGGCGGAGGAGGAGGACAGTTGTATGCCCATTTGGCTACAGAATGCCCTCTAGAATCCCGACATGAATTGACTCCCTCAGTCTGACACTATCACTCTGGGAACCCCATGCAAGCGAAATACTTCTCTGGCAAAAACTATTGCCAATTCCTGGGCTGAAGGAAGACCAGAGAGGGGCACGAAATAAGCTATCTTCGAGAACCTATCTACCACCATCAGGATAAACGTATAGCCCTTAGATACCGGCAACTCTCCCAAAAAATCAATGGATATGTGGGACCAAGGGCGTTCACCATTAGGCACAGGTTGGAGCAGACCCACTGCGAGATGTCTGGGAGTCTTAGCGCGGGCACAGGTGGCACAGGCAGCCGTAAATGCAGAACAGTCAGTTTTCATAGAGGGCCACCAAAACATTTGTGATAGTGACCATGCCAACTGATCCCTCCCAATATGCCCAGCTGCCTTAGATGAGTGATAGGTCTCGAGTAAACGGGTACGGAAAGGCTCATCCATAAAGCACTTGCTAACTGGAGTTTCTGGGGGTGCCCGAGCTTGAGATGCCAAAATTTGCTCCCCCAGTGGCGAAGTGATACTGGTACGTATCTTAGCCAGAATCCTATCTGACTGAATGATAGGAACCGGGGCTTCATCCTTCTCAACGCCTGTGCAAAACTATCTGGATAGAGCATCTGCCCTAATGTTCTTTGACCCAGGCAAGTAGGACACTATGAAGTTGAACCTTGACAGGAATAGTGCCCACCTAGCCTGGCGAGAGGACAGCCTTTTAGCCTCTTAAAGGTAAATCAAGTTTTTATGGTCCGGGGTTCTTGTGCCTTCTAATAAATGTCGCCATTCTTTTAATGCCAGGATGATAGCCAACAATTCCCTATCACCAATTTCGTAATGGCTTTGGGCACTGGATAGTTTCTTGGAGAAGAACCCGCACGGTCTCAGGTTGCCACCTTCCTTGGGGCATTTGGAAAGAACTGCCCCTACCCCAACCTCCGAGGCATCGACCTCTAACGTAAACGGTAGGGTGGGATTGGGGTGGGACAGTATAGGAGCAGAGGCAAACGCAGATTTGAGGGTTTCAAAGGCATTCTCCGCTGCATCAGACCATTGTGAGGGATTAGCGCCCTTGTGCGTGAGGTCAGAAAGAGGTTTTACAATGGTGGAAAAATTCTGAATGAATTTCCTGTAATAACTGGCAAAGCCCAACAACCGTTGGATAGCTTTTAACCCTTTTGGTCGTGGCCATTGTAGGACTGCTGCCAATTTTTCTTCATCCATGGCAATGCCATCCTTAGATATTACAAAACCCAAGAAGGGTACTTTGGAACAATGAAATTCACATTTTTCTAATTTACAGAACAATTTGTTCTTGCGTAACCAGAGCGGCACCTCTGCCGCTAAATATTCATAGTGGCCAGACCTAGTATTGAATGCCGTTTTCCACTCATCCCCGGCCCTGATCCTTATCAGGTTGTAGGCGGCACGTAAATCAAGTTTCGTAAATATAGAAGAGCCTTTCAACCTGTCAAATAACTCCGTAATGAGTGGTATGGGGTATGCGTTCTTGGACATGAGCTTATTAAGTCCACGGTAATCAATACATGGTCGTAATTCACCACTTTTCTTTTTCACAAAAAAAACCCCTGCACCTGCCGGAGAGGATGATTTGCGAATGATTCCCCGTTTAAGGGCATCCTCAATGTATTCCTCCATGGCCTTATTTTCATCAACGGACAATGGGTACGTCCTGCCCCTCGGTGGCACCACTCCCGGGGGCATATCAATAGCGCAGTCATACGGCCTATGCTGCGGCAATGTGCTAGCCTCTCCTTTACTGAATACGTCACTGAACTTGCTGTATTCAGCTGGCACGGAGGGAGAGGTACACATGATCTTGATTGGGTGAGACAGACAGTGACCAGTGCAGTAATCAGACCAAGGGAACCCCAGAATGACCGCGTGATGGGGTGAATGTATGATCTGGAAACATACCTCCTCCCTGTGGAGAACCCCAATAGACATAGTAATGAGGGTAGTTTCCATAGTGATGAAAGCTGGTTCTAGAGGTCTGCCATCAATGGCCTCAATGGCTAGCGGAGTATCTCTTTTAGACAGAGGAATATTGTGCGTTTCAGCAAAAGCCCGGTCCATGAAATAGCCTGCTGCGCCCGAATCTACCAAAGCTAGTGCCTCCACAGCTTGGTCACCTATGAGGAAACGCACCGGAATGGTGGGTTTTTTGGAACAGGGATCTGGGGACAATTGTACACCACCTAGGGCCTGTCCCCCAAGGTACCCTAGGTGCATGCGTTTCCCGGCCGTACCGGACATGTACGTAGTATGTGCCCATTATTACCACAATATAAGCATAGACCCTGCCTTTTGCGGTGTGCCCGCTCCTCCTTAGACAGTCTGGTGAACCCGAGTTGCATAGGCTCACCCGGTTCGGATACCCGGTCAGGAGGATTGGGAGGCGTGGGTGGGTTTAAAGAACCATCGTGGCCATAGGTTTTGGATCTTGCCCTCTTTGCCTGGCGCCTCTTGCGTATGCGCGTATCAATGAGCATAACGTAATCTATGTACTTGTCCAAATCTGTAGGCACTTCTCTGGCTGCAATCTCATCTTTAATAGCGTCTGATAACCCTTGGGCAAAAGCTGCTACCAACGCCTCATTATTCTAACCTACCTCTGCTGCCAGTATCCAGAATTCTATAGCGTAATCACTTACAGTACGCTCGCCCATCTGTATTTCCATCAATCTTTTGGCAGCAGAGGTAGCTCTCCCAGGTAGCTCGAATACGCTCCGAAACGTTTTGACAAATTCATCGAAGTTCAGTGTACATGGTTTGGCCTTTTCCCATAAAGGGTTAGCCCATGCCAGGGCTTTACCAGTTAATAGAGATATCATGAACCCCACCTTGCTACAATCATTCAGGAAGGCATGAGGTGTCAGTTCTAAGAATATCTCTAGCTGGTTAATAAACCCCCTGCACAGAGTGGGTTCGCCATTATATCTTAGCGGTAACGGCGCCGCCGCCGTTAAACTTCTGGAGGAAGCAACCATTTGCCCAGCAATGTTATCCAGTGTCATAACTGGGGGGACCACCGGATTTTGGTTGGGTTTATCAAGGTGTACCGTACGTTCCAGTAAGGTTTGCATGGCCAGTGCCAACTGGTCCAGGCATTGCTCGTGAACGTCCATCCTCCAGTGGAGGTTCTGTGTATTACCGTCACCTTTACCGTCAGAGGTCATGGCCCTTTCGTACGGTTACGGTTTTCTGACACTCAGACAGAGGTTAAAAGTAAAAACACAGTTTTATTGAAATAAAATCAAAGGACAGCGCCCCTGGTGGCCAGGACAGGCATGAACAGTAATGACAGTAGACAGACTCAAATACGTATGAGCAAAATATAATGATCAAAATTAAATGACTGGACAGTCTCTGTGATGGTAATTAGCCAACACCCAGCAGTTAATATCAGTCTCTTGATGGTGCAAAGGAAGGGTGTAGTAGGCAACTGAACTGAATCACTCTCAGATAGCTGTAATATAGGACGCCCAAGTGAACAGCAAAGACAAACCAGAGCTGAGCTAATACCTCCTTAGAGGAATGTATAGGATGAAAGCCACTGCTGGAGCAAACGGAATGAGAACCTGAATAGCCCTTAGTACTCGTAACTGGAAGAAACACTGTGTGCCAATGGAAACAGAGCCAGAACACCCCTTGGATGCCAGTAAGAACCAACACTGCACAAGCGATATTGAGCCAACGCACTGGTAGTGCGATAGATAGCGTAACACAGTGAGAACTTGGAGACCAGAGCTGAGACACCCTTCCGGTGCAGTCACGGAGCAACACACTGCAAGAGCAACGGGAGGCCACTAGCACCAGGAGGAGCAACAATGGTGCAGACCGAGCACCGGAACAGAAACTGCTCTGCTTGTGTGAACGGATAGGCTAGGTCGCAAGGCACAGGCTCAGCAGTGAAATAGGCTCGGATGATACGTACAGGCTTGGCAAGTGTATGGATGCAGGCTCGATAACGGAGGCAACCAGCACAGCAAGGGTTTAGGGCAGGTTCGATTACGGAGAAATCAGCTCAGCAAGGCTATAAGGCAGCTCGGTAACGGAAGCCACAGCTCGGCTAGCACAGAAGTGATTAGTCAGAGCGATACTAAGCAAAGTTCAGAATGTCGCCGGTAGGCGACCAGGAACACAGGATGCGATCACGGAGCAGGAAGCATCAGCCGGAACCAGGACAATCACGAATCAGGAACGTCAGCCAAAGCCAGGTCAATCATGGAGCAGGAACGTCAGCCAGAACCGGGTCGAATCATGGAGCAGGAACGTCAGCCAAAGCCGGGTCAATCACGGAGCAGGAACATCAGCCAGAACCAGGTCGAATCACGAAGCAGGAACGTCAGCCAAAGCCGGGTCAATCACGGAGCAGGAACATCAGCCAGAACCAGGTCGAATCACGAAGCAGGAACGTCAGCCAAAGCCGGGTCAATCACGGAGCAGGAACGTCAGCCAAAGCCAGGTCAATCACAGAGCAGGAACATCAGCCAGAACCGGGTCGAATCACGGAGCAGGAACGTCAGCCAAAGCCGGGTCAATCATGGAGCAGGAACATCAGCCAGAACTGGGTCGAATCACGGAGCAGGAACGTCAGCCAAAGCCGGGTCAATCACGGAGCAGGAACATCAGCCAGAACCGGGTCGAATCACGGAGCAGGAACTTCAGCCAAAGCCGGGTCTATCACGGAACAGGAACAGAGAATGGTCAGACGAGCCGGGTCGGTACACTGGAAACGCAGGAACACAGCAACAAGGCACAGGATCAGGAACACCATGAAAGGGCATCTGACAGGTGACATAGGCCCAGTATATAAAGGAACATCCTGGGCGGGCCAATCAGCCTCCTCCAATGCACAGGTATCATCACAGAGATTGACAGGGAATCACGGGGACCGTGATACAGGATTTTTCTTTGTTAAGAAAAAAGATGGGGAGCTTAGACCTTGTATTGATTATAGAGGTTTAAATAAGCTGATGGTGAAAAATGAATATATATACATACATATATATTTGATCAGAATTAAGGAGGGCAATGAGTGGAAAACTGCTTTTAATACTTGTAATGGCCATTACGAGTATTTGGTCATGCCATTTGGGCTATGCAATGCCCCAGCGGTTTTTCAATAGTTCATAAATGATGTTTTGAGAGATCTGCTACAATCCTGTGTAATAGTTTACCTGTACAATATCTTGATCCACTCTCCCAATAGAGACTCATCGGAGAGATGTCACTACAGTACTGCAAAATCTAAGTGAGAACAAACTATATTATAAACTTGACAAATGCGAATTCCATAAAGATCGAGTGCCATTCCTGGGATATGTTATGTTATCTCTGTTGAAGGTATTGCTATGGATACAGAGAAACTCTAGGCAGTTCTGTAATGGCCACGTCCAGTGGGTTGGAAGGCCATACAACAATTCTTAGGATTCGCTAATTATTATAGAAAATTCATGCAAAATTTTTCTACGGTAGTCAAACCCTTGACTGACTTGACACATAAGGGCGCTAATCCCTCGGCATGGTCCCCTGAGGCCAACAGGGCTTTTGAAGCATTGAAGTCTGCCTTTGCAGAGGCTCCAGTAGTGTCACATCCTAAACCGGCATTGCCCTTTACCCTGGAGGTGGATGTATCGGAGACGGGTGTAGGGGCAGTCCTGTCTCAAAGTTTCTAGCCTGGCAAGACTCTGATGCCCTGTGGGTTCTTTTCTTAAAAAAGAAAAAAAAAAAAAAAAATTACTGCCCATTATTCTCGCTCTTTGTAAATGGTGTCACCTCCTGGAGGGGAGGAGGGTACCTATCCTGATCTTAACCGATCATATGAACTTGACATACTTGTTGGAGGCTAAAAGACTGTCAGCTCGACAGGCCAGATGGGCACTATTTCTGCCCAGATTCAATTTTGTGGCCTCCTATCTTCCTGGGTCCAAGAATATTCGAGCTGACGCTGTATCTTGACAATTTGGGCTGGACAGTGAGATGGAAAGCAAACCCGTTCCTATTATTCCTCCAGATCGCATTTTGGCCACCATACGCACGAGTATTACATCTCCTTCAGGCGAGGAGATCTTGGCTTCTCAAGGTAGTGCTCCAGTGGACAAACCAAGTGGTAAATGTTTTGTAGTGGACAATCTCCGTACCAGGTTACTGGAAAATTATCACTCGTCCAAGGCAGCTGAATACATTGGTCGGGACCAACTGATTTGGTCAATCTCACAGCTCTAGCTGTGGCCTAGCTAAAGAGCAGATTGTGCAGCCTTTGTGGAGGCTTGGTCCATTTGTGCTCGTGCCAAGACCCCTAGGCACCATCCCCGGGGTTTCTCCAGTCTGTTCCGAATGGCGAGCGTCCATGGTCACACGTAAAGGGCAAGGATGTATGGTGAGGCTGAGACACCAGCGGCCTATAAGAATAGCGATTAGACCAGAGTGACAACCAGAAGGATAATAAGGTCATATTGATGATAGTGGACCGAATTTCTAAAATGGCGCATTTTGTTCCGCTCCAGGGACTGCCTTCCTCAAGAGAATTGGCCGTGGTGTTTGCTAAAGAGGTGTTCACACTCCATGGAGTCAGTTCGTGTCAAGGTTCCGGAGGGCCTTCTGTGAACAGATTGACATCAAACGGTCATTTTCCTCTGCCTACCATCCCCAGACAAATGGTGCTGCTGAAATATCCAACCAGGGGTTGGAACAATTCTTGCTCTGCTTTACCTCTGACCATCATGATAATTGGGCTGACCTGTTGCCGTGGGTGGAGTTTGCCAGGAATTGTGCCATAAACTCCTCGTCTAGGAGCTCTCCTTTTCTGATGAACTATGGGTTCCAACCATCCATGCTCCCTGACTCATTTCAGGCTCAAGGTATTCCGGCTCTGGTCGAGCATATTTGGCAGCTCCGCTCCACATGGGCACAGGTTCAGAATGCCTTACGAAGGTCCTCAGAGTGCTACCAGAAACATGCAGACCGATGGAGGCGTCCTGCTCCTGTCCTTCAAGTTGGTGATAGAGTCTTCCAGAAACCTGGACATGCAAGTACCCTGTAATAAGCTGGCTCCACGTTTCATAGGGCCTTTCCGGGTTCTCCGCAGAGTGAACACTGTTTCATATGCCTTAGACCTTCCTAGGAACATGCGCATTCACAATGTGTTCCATGTTTCACTCCTGCAGCCCTTGGTCTGTAATCGATACTCTTCCGCTCCTGTGGTGCTCAATCAAGACCATGAGGAATATGAAATCCAAACTATCCTAGGACTCCTGTAGAGTCCGTGGGTGCATTCAATACTTTGTACATTGGGAGGGCTATGATCCTGAGGAGCGTTCCTGGGTTGATCAGTCTGATATTCGCACTCCTATTCTGCTACGCAGATTTCATGCAAAATTTCCCAATAAAGTAGGATCTCTCCCGTGGGGGGTACTATCACTGTGCCTCCAGTGGTGCTCTGTGGTACAGGCACCTTGTTATCCTTCGAACTGTCACTCTGGTCTAATCACTATTCTTATAGGCCGCTGGTGTCTCTGCCCACATGCTAGGCCTTATAGGCCTCAGCCTCACCATACACCCTTGCCCTTTCATGGTGTACCTGAGCATTGTTGTTTCTGTGTTCCGATTGCTGATTCTTGTGTATGACTCCTGGCTCCGTCTGACTTCCATTCCGGCTTGACTCCTGGCTTCGTCTGACTACCTGATCCGGCTGAGACCTCTGGCTTCGTCTGACTACCCGATCTGGCTAAGACCTCTGGCTGCATATGACCATTCTTTTCTGCTTTGGTTGCCTCTCGCTCCTGGCTTTGGTTGACTTTCTGCTTCGGCTTACCCAGCTCTGGCTGACCATTCCATCCTCGGCCCGCCTGGGCCTACTGTCACTGCCACGCTTACTGCCTCCGGGCAGTATTCAGTATTGTCAGCCTGGTCCTTGGCCTCCTGCGGCCTATTGTCTGGGTAGCCTGTTGTATCCCTAGCATTCTAGGGTTGTCACCATCGCCTGCCTGGCTTTTAGTGTTCTAGGGTCTGTCCTGTTTCCTGGTCTAGTGAAGGTTGGAGAGGTGCTTTCGCTCCTTGTAGGTGCTCCAGTGTCCTGGGGTATTGTCTGTAGACTCTTACCAAGTGTCTAGTGAAGGGTTGGGGATGTGCCCTTGCACGGTCTCCATACCTGGTCTAGTGAAGGAGGGAGAGGTAGTTTACTTCTTATTTATTATCTTAATAAATTTTCATTTTGTTGTATCTGTACTTGTCAAGTGTCATTATTTCACAAGTCACCCCGTGACAGCACTCTACACATGTCTATGATACGGAGCTGGTGAAGTGGGCAGAAGAATAGTGTGATTGTGAGGCAAACTGAGATTTGAGGGCACAGGTGTAGCACCATTAACCCTTTGAGTGGCAAAGGGGTAGCAAAGCATTACAAAGCAATGCATTGCTTACCCCTCTGCCACTCAAAGGGTTAAGAAATTGTATTGTATATTTTTATTTATATAGCACCAACTAGTGTACTTGGCACTTTACATTTTACATTTAATATAGAAGGGGTACAATAAGTGCGGTGATTAAGTGCTTATATAGGCAGTCATAAAGGGGAACAACAGGTGAGTATACATTAGGATAAGAGGTCCCTGCCCTGTAGAGCTTACAGTCTAAGTAGAAATACTGTACCATGGTCATGTATGGGACTGACTTGTGTGTGTAATTGAGTAAGTCTTACTTGCACTTTAGCTGAGTTCTCCAACACATCCTGCAGCACTTTCTTGTCTTCTTTGCTCCCTTTTTGGACACTTATTAGGTGTAAACGTGACCGAGAACAGGAGAAGGTCTAAGCCAGAGGAGAGGTCCCGGTGAAGGCATTGTGTGTGTGCTGAGCATGTTTTTTTTTTTCCAGATGGAAGTTGAGGGAGGGCCAATTCCTTGCAGAGATTTTGACAGGAGTGGCAAGGGGTACAAGATAATAATTAGGTGCACCGCCAATAACTGAAAGGGGATATAGCAATTGAAGGGAATGTGGTATTTATTAAATGAATAAAATATACACATATTAAAAGAAAGAAAAAGATAAACAGCACCAAACCCACCCCTTTGCAAAAATTGACTCAGTATATCAGCAAAGGGATACGCTCAACCTCAATCATGTTCTCATAAGTTATGTGAGTATGCTGAGTCTGTTACATCTGTAAAGCTCAAATTAATATCAGCTAATTATTTCAGCAAATTGTAAGTATAATGTATGCATCACAAACCACATCCTCAAAAGATATTTGGGTAATGAACGTGTTTATGCCAGTTATCAGTCATCTGCCTGTCTAAGTTGGCCTCAATTTCCGCTATAGTATAAATAGAGTAAATAAATAAACAGTCAAAAACGAAATTATATGGTACATAGAAACATTGAAAACCTGTAAAAAGATCATTAGATAAGGGATTACCCTGCTTTATGCCTGCAGCTGAAGATGTTAATTCGGTTGGAATTATAAGTGGCACTAACATTTAAAGAGCCGTTGGCCAGGGAAATAAGCATGGAACCACATTTGGGATCACTTAAATGCACATGAGATTAGTACTGGCAATGGTGTAGCTAACAGTGTTATGAGGGCGGATACACACTGGTGAGATCAGATCTGCTTTTGCAATGAATGTGTACTCTATTATTCATATTAACAGCTCATAATTGGACACACTGCTTGGACAATACTTCTGAAGTATAATGTGACTTACAGCTCAGTATCCTGCACTGTCCACTTACTAATCTAATTATTAATGTGTGTTCACTCCGTATCTCTTTGCCGCTTGCTATTGCTTTCGTATTTTACACTGCTGCTATCTAGCTTAAACGTTGACTGAATGTATGCGATTTAGGAGGATTATGTCTGAGTACTCTCAATTTATCTTGATTTTTGTTACACTTGGATAACACTCACCTCCTACAACACATTACGTGCACATATATTTCTATATTACTAACTGTGCAGACTTTGGGGGAGATGCACTATGGTTCGATGAGGGCACAGGATGGCGATGTGTTGGATTTCTTCCAAAGGCACATCGCAAATATGCATTAAAATGCCTTCAATATCGTATCCCCCTTCAATCTACCATGCCTTCGTGCCTTATAGTCTTGGACTAATCACATCGACAATGGCTCATTTCCATATTGAAATACAGATTAATGAGAGATTTCCATAAGGACATGCAAGTTAATTAGCCGTAGTCGTATTCATGTGGGTGTGTTTATATGTTAATGTGACTGTTCGCCACATGCACTAAACTTTGATAGCAGCTTCTGCTACTGGAGTTCACAGTCTCAACATTTCCTACCTCAGGTCGGCAATGTTGGGATCTGAGCAAAGAAAAAAGAAGAAACAGCGCAGTACTGTATCCAAGCATAATCTGCTCTAATAAACAGTTTAAATAAATAAAGACACATATAAGTAGTAAACATAAAAATAAAGACAGGATAAAAAACAGATTGAATAAAAAACAATAAAATGACAATAATAAAACAAGCTGATGGACAGTGAAAGATAGGGAGGGGAGATATATAACAACGTCTAAGTGTAGTATGGTTGAAATTAAGACGATTAGCGATATATTATTAAGCAATGAAATAATGTAGATGTTAATTCTATAATGAATATACTGTGAATGACAAAGATTGTCATTTAGTAGAGAATAATAATATTCATGCTGTGCAATCAATAATATCAGCAAGGGTGGCTTAGTGTGAGCCACATAATATAAAATTGAGGGAGGCCGGTATCAATGTGCCCTTCCATTAAGTCCAATACAGTGTGACATATGGTATCTCAAGGAAATCGTATGGGTAAAGAGTGGAATTATAATAATTTCCAGGAAGAAGTACTTATACGGAGAATAAGAAAAACATGCTGGTACAGATGTACCCTTCATGAGGTAAGAACAATATGAAAGGGGACCGGTGAAATTGAGAGGGATCCCATGGAGCTGGTGGTTGCACCCCCCTTCCCTTTTTCTTAGGTGTATTTAAAAAAAATTGTTATAGGTTAGTGAAGTGATGGTATTTGGGTCAATATACATTTAATTCTTGCAGCTAACATTCTATTTTTAGATAATTTTCCAGATTTTTCCCCTTTTCCCGCCTCACAGCGCTATTAGCTGCAGGGAAAGCCCTTGCGCTGGATGGCTATGTTTGAGAGAGAAAGCGGGGTATGTATACCCTTTCGTGCTGTCCATTACCTCAGTTTTCCAGACATCCTGAGCAGTTTGAATCTTGCCCTGCAAAAGAGCCGTTTGGTGGCGAGATGTCAGCTGAATTGGATGTGCTGGTTGAAGAGCTCTGGAGGAAAGTGCTGCCCCATCTACATCTACTGCAGCTAGGGCCGGATTTACATCTCAGGCGCCCCTAGGCACAACCACCTCTGGCGCCCCTAGCCCCGCCTACGCCCCACCCCAAATCACGCCTCTCACTTAGCCACACCCCTCCATTAACCACACCCAAACAATTATTACCAGTGTAAGGGAAAGGCACCATTATTACTAATGTAAGGGAATGGCATTATTATTTCCAGTGTAAGTGAACTGAACCATGAAACAGATAATAAATATAGTTGTGTGCACCACACATACCGGCCTGATGCTGAACTGCAGGCTGTTGGGGAGGCTACTGCATGCCGCTCCTCCTGTCACCCTTCCGGTAACAACTGCAGACCTGCTCTCTTGATTGCACCCGCGGCCCGCCTCTGAACCAACTCCTTCACACTTTGCCGAGTCAGACTCCAACTATAGTGTAGGCCACTTCCTGTGGCTATTATGTTGTTAGGCGTAGCTTGAGCGGCACCCACTACCTGATGTCCGTGAGTCGGCAGCATCACAGGAGGTCCTGAGGTGGTGACCAATGACAGCAGAGGCGTGGCACGCAAGAGCAGCAGGGTCACATGAAGCGGCCCCGGCAGCACAGGCACAGAGCAATGCTGACAAGGTAACACAGTTGTCAGCAAGCGCCCTCGAGTCAAGGGCATAGGCGCACACCACCAGAATGGCACAGCAGTCAGCATTATGCATTGTGGGCGTGACAATGGCATTGCCAGGCGCCCCTGAAAATCGGGCGCCCTAGGCAAGTGCCTTGTCTGCCTATTGGCAAATCCAGGCCTGACTGCAGCCGAAGTTCAGATGACTGGGAGCATCAGACAGGCGTCGCTCTAGAGAGAGGTACACACAGTCAGCAGTGAGGCCAGTAAGAGAAGAGGATGCAGAACATCATGACGTCATCTCTAGAATGCAGGTTTCGGTGTGCGTTCCAGCAGCTTCAAGGTAGACCCGGAAGAGGAGACTCAAGAAGCAGTACTCCCCAGGTCGCAGTTATCAGCATAAAAGGTCTGAAATGTGGAGTAGAGCAATGCAGGTGGGTCTGGAAGAAGGACAACATTCTCAGGGGCAGCATGATGTGCACAGATTGGAGCAGCATCAGAGCCAACAACAGCCAGAAGCAGAGCCAACAGCAGAGACATAAGCAGAGCCAGCACCAGTTTTCACACCAGAGCCAGCAGCAGAGTCAATGCTAAGAACAGCAACAGGGACTTCAGCAACAACAGCATCAGGCAGCTGGAAGAGTTGGTGAGTGCACTGGTAGTGCAAATGTTAATTCATCTATAAAGGATGTTTTAAATTCCCTTACTGAAGTTTTAAAACAATTTAAAGTGCAACTACCACCCAACACAATCTTTAGCTTCACTAAGTCCCCATCTGGCGACTAGGTGCTTAGTAGCGCTAGCCGCCAGAATAATTACCTTATTTAATAGATTTCTGCTCTCTTCCGTGGGTGACAGGCAGGACAGAGTGCGGACATCTTGCCATTGTGACATCCGCACGCCTGCGCTGTCAGTCCCAGCCGGGTCTAGGAGGAGTTGCTAGGAGCCATTTGGCTCCGGCTGGGACTGACAGCGCAACCGCACGGACGTCACAATGGCAAGATGTCCACACTCTGTCCTGCCTGTCACCCATGGAAGAGAGCAGAAATCTATTAAATAAGGTAATTATTCTGGAGACTAGCGCTACTAAGCAGCTAGTCGCCAGATGGGGACTTAGTGAAGCTAAAGATTGTGTCGGGTGGTAGTTCCGCTTTAAAGGAAGAAGCACTGTGGTTAATGCTTGGGACACTAGAGATCTGGACCTTACAGTGGATAATTACATTATTTCTATACCAGAAGTAGTTCATTCTGATTTGATAAGAAAGGAAAATGTGCCCAGTGTAAGGGAAGTGTGCTTAAGGGATCCATTTACTTACAGTCCTTCCCCTCTTGGGAATCATTTGTCTATTCAAGTTAAGGAGAAGAAGATTTGGTGTGGGGAATTTGTAGACCTGTTATCTTTATTACCGGCATCCAAGGGTTTCCCCTTTTCAAAAAAGGGGAGGAGAAGTCAGAATTGGATAGAAGAAGGCCAGTTCCCAGGACTTTCCATAATTGGTTGCAGGCTTTCTGCATTTTTGTGGCAATTATGGGGGGAGAAACATCCTATTGCTCTGGTATGTTTCAACATGTAGAGATAGTATTGGAGGTGTTCCAGACTTTTGGCAGTTTTGCATGGTATACATATGATTAGCAATTCTGCCAAAAGTTGGTGGTACATACTTCAGTATCTTTGGGACAGAAAGACATCATTTTATGGGTGTCACTTATGTCTCAACAGGCATCTGGGGAATCTTTTCAAGAGGAGCAACACCAGTGAAATTGATAAACATGTTGCCTTGGCTCGGCCGTTGTCCAAACAGGGAGATGGCAACTGCAATTAAGAAAGGCTTTAGTGAGGGTTTTAGATTGCCAATTTATGTGGATAAGAAATTTCAATGGGTTGAAAATTCGAGATCAGTAGATGATTTCACAGAAGTGGTAAAAGATTCAAAAAGAAACAGAGGAAGGTAGAGCCGAGGGCTCATTCTTTCAGTTACCCTTTTCTTCCTTCCATTTGTCTCCTTTAGGTGTGATGCCTAAAAAGGAGCCTGGGGAGTTTAGGCCGATTCATCACCTTTTCCCCCTGGGGATTCTCTTAATGACCAGATTGGTGATAATTGAGCTCTGTATCATATGCCTCCTTTGAGGCAACTGTTAGGTTGCTCAGGAAATATGGCAAGGGGGCGTTGTGGCAAAGGCAGAGGTTAATTCAGCATTCAGGTTGTTTCCAATTCACCCAGATAACTGGGTTTCCAGTTTCAAAGCCAGCTGTTTTTGTGACAAATGTCTTCCTATGGAAGGGAAAGGGGAACCTGGACAGCTTATATCTCTCAAACCACCGAAGTTTGAGAGATAGGACTTGGTGCAAGTAATTTAGTTTTTTAATACATATTGAATGAAATATACATATTTCTAAGTATTACTATCAATTTAAGTTTTCTGATACTTTTGTTTCTGTTTTCATTCAGAGAGCTAAAACGGATCAGCAAGCGAAGAGTGAATGGATACATATCAAGGCATTGTCAGAGTCTGTACCTTATCCAGTTAATAATTTGTTAGAGTTCATTAAAATTAGACCTAAAGTGTTAGGAAGTTTCTTTTTACATGGGGATGGCATTCCAGTTTCTAAATTTCAGCTTAATATAATTTTTTCATTCTGTCTGGGCAGGTTAGGTTTGGGAGGTTATAGGTTTTCCTTACATTCTTTTTCTATAGGAGCAGCCACTAAGGCCTTTAGGTTAGGCACATCTGAGGATGTTATCAAAAGGCTGGGGAGATGGAAATCTAATAGATTTAGAATTTATATCCTTTCTCGGTTGTTGGATACTGCCATGGTGTGATTAACAATTTAATCTTTTACAGGTTCCAGGCTTATTGAAATATGGATAATTGGACACTCCTATGTCTATTGAGCTTGGAAAAGGACTTTGGTGCATATGTTTTGTGTATAGGATTTGATGTATAGCATCTGGCAAACAGTGGTTTGTGTTTGGCATATTGTGTATAGTGTTTGTGGTACAGCATTTGGAGTATTGTGTATATCGTTCTGTGCTGTATGTATTGCGTGTAGCATTTTGCGTATAGTGTTGTGTGTATACAGAGTAGCATTTTGTATAGAGTGTTGTGTGTATTGTGTTGTGCATATATCATTTTGCATGTAGCAGTGTGTGTGTGTGTGTGTGTGTGTGTGTGTGTGTGTGTGTGTTCATTGTAGCCTCTGCAGATCCTTGCAGACAACCATGGTTAGACCTATGGGACAGGAAGTATTTAGAAGATATGAATAACTACTCCTTATTGGCAACCCAGGGTGGTTTGCCAGGCACACAGAAGTCTTCTTTCCCCTTTGTTTTGCAATCCCTGTTAAAGGATAACCCTTTGAGTGTCAGTACTCTGGTGGCACTGAAAGGGTTACAGCAGATGTTGTGGGTATTTACCTGTAACATTGGAGAAATTGTGTAGCAAGATGCGGTCTAGGAATACAGCAAAGATCTTCATAAGGTGTTATATTTGTTTTATAATGTAACTGATAAGGCACTATTGGCGCTTCGTGTGTCTTTTGTTTATTGGGAGATTGTTTGGAGTGTGGTCCATAACGGTGGCTAAACTGTAAATAAATGCCCTTAATCACAAGAAATTGGACATACGGATCAGGCAGGCAGCCCTGGAGGACCCACTGCAAGTTGTTATGAATCAATATTGCCACACCTCTCTCCTTCACCTCTGCTGAGGCCAGCCACAACATAGGATAGGCTGAACTCAAGAGGGAGGAGAATCTATGGCAATGAATAGGTGTCTCCAGCAAAAACACAACATCCGCCTTCAGCCTGCGGAATTCCCTGAGTGCTGAGGACCACTTTTTGGGTTGGTTCAAGCCTTTGACATTGACCTAAAGAAACCGCAAAGATTTGGTAGGGGATTTAAAAGCATGACCTTATCTTCAAGCTGGCTGTCACCCCCCTTTCTCTACATGAAGCCCAGTTATCATCTACTACGTTAACCCATTGAGTGTCAGAGGGCTGTGTTGTGTACCACTCTGCCACTCAAGGGGTTAAGGAAGCGAGTAATGTGTGTAATATTTTATGTGTTTGTAAAGAAGATTATAACAGACCAGACAGGCTTCTCCAACCCTTGTTAGCCTACAACATCCATCATCCTCAACCAGTTACTATCCTAGTGATAATGATTGAAGTGGCATTCCGACAGCTGGAAAGCCACACGTCACTGCTCTTGATCCATAAAAAAGGACGAACAGTGGAAGCGCTATAATCTACACTATACATCACACCACACACATAAAGCTCCTGTCATATTTAGGTTTGACACAAATTAGTAACATATCGAAACATAATCAATCTTAGCTTCCTATTGGCAAGAATGCGGCAGCCATTCTGACATCCCGTTGACACCGTCTCCAAAGGATAAGTCAAACTGTAATTGTCTACGTGAAAGGTAGCCCTAGTGCGTGAAATAAACAAATAAGCAAGGTAGCATCGATATTCGATATTTAGTCAATCTAGAGAAACCAAAAAAAAAAAAACCCAACCAAAAACAGAGCTTAACTCATTTAGTGTTAGAGTTACTTATCATATAGGGCACGACAAAATGGACAAATTCAATATTGCTTCTGTTAATCTCGTGTCCCGTAAACGCCGATCAATTTCAGAAAAGCTGATCTGTAGATATAAATGCTGGAGGTTATGACCAGTCATATCAGGGTTATGTGATTGAACGGTGGATGGCGAAATATATTTAGAAAGTGCGAGACGACATGTATATGCGGTACAAGGCAGGGCACAAGCCTATCTACCAGTATAGACATATAAATACACTCCCCGAATCATATAATCACTCACCTTCAGCTACTGCTCTTACTGGCACAAATCGTAACAATCCAAATTAGGACTACAACTACCAGTAGGCTACGGGTACAAGGATACATGCAACTTACCAATGAGAACCGAGAATGGCTGGGAGTCTTGGAACGCACGCACCTGTCAATTATACTATTTTTATATATATATATATATATATATATATATATATATATATATATATATATATATATATATATATATACACACACACACACACACACACACACACACACACACACACACACGCACACACACACACTATACAAAGTATAGGGTAAGTAAAGAGTACCCCATACTATATATAGTACTTAACAATTATTAAAATAATTTCCCGCTTCCCCATAATAACTACTTCGTTTTATACTGTAGCGGTCATTTTAGGTGCCCAAATACAGGCTTCTTTTTAGTGAATGTCTAGTTCTAAAAGCTACAGTGATATGCCTGTGCACTGGAAATAGTTTTGAAATGTTGGCACATATTCTCTTGACATTTCGTTTGGAAGAAGATAGACTTTAATATGCCCCCAAGAAAATTAGATATATTACTGCACGCCTATATTATCTGTGGCCCACAGAGCTTGCAATCAGTATGAAAATTGACCACTAGAGCTTACAATCTATAAAAGGAATAGCCCTCACACTTTACTATAAATGTATAGATCGTAGCACAGAGCTTTGAATTAACAAGGAAAATAAACCCCTGGAATATGCATTGTTTAGAACAGTCTAATAGGCTGCACATTAATAGTACAGGATGGATCACAGAACAAGTAATGGAAAACAGTTTACAAAGATACAGGAGGGCCACATCATTGTATCTAGAGGCATTTCTCAAGGATTATAATCTATGGGATAGGGGTCTCCAACAAATAGCTTTTGAGCTACTATTAGCTCCTTGGCTTCTCATGCTACCAATGAGTTACTATCTCCATTCCGATCACATATACACAGCATTTTGATGGTTTTCCTGCCTCACTTCCTTAATAGCTGCTTAAATATTATTCCACATACTTTGTGGACAAAGACAAATTAATTAGTAAATGTTGTGGGTAAGAGCCACAGTATGACTCGATATGCACTCACCTTAAAAAAAAAAAAAAATTGTGAACTTTGTGTTATATTCATTAAATGTTTTAATAAACCTCTCTAATAAATTTAAACAAGCACAGTGATAGGGGATAGTGAGTTTTTAAGGATGGGAAGGAGCTATCAATCAGAAAATCTGTGTCTCATTGGAAAGCCACAGTTTTTGTCTTCTGTAGTAAATATGGACTTTGGGCTCGATCCAAATGTTGGCATCGGTGGTTTTGTACAGCCAGTAAGCAATGCAAATGTTCCCACTAGTAAGAAATAACGGCAGTTCTGAAACACACGTCGCCCGTCCCCAGAACAGCAAGATCTCGCCCATAGAAGACAATGTACAAGCGAAGCCAAGAGCCATTCAAATGTTGGAGTTAGGGCTAACGCGAGTTAAATTGCAACATTTCTCCCCAGAAATCTGACGCCCATTTTTTCCTGGTGAACATCACACAACTCAGAGTAGAAAACCACTGTTGAAGGAAATAAAACAGGGAAGTAGGTCAAAATGACTCACCCTGAGCTGGTGCACCTGGCGCACCAACGTCACATGACACCCTGGTTGTGAACCACTGGCCTACACCATACAAACAAGTCACAGACAAACAATAAGAATCCAGCAACCCCACAGGGACAAGGGAAACACAAAGCAGCACAACATAAGCCATCCCAAAACACCTTTGACCAACAGGGGTTAACACACAACACGACATGCACACCTGTCACTCCAACAACAAATCAAGCTCACCTATGTAACCTCAGCAGTCCATGGAGACAAAACACACACCTGACAGGTACATACCAATTACAAATAATCACACCACTAACCACAGACACACCAGAAAACAATTACCTGGATAACACACACACCTTACCATTAGTCCATTATGACTGCTCATGGACAACACCACACTGCTGTTCAAAAGTGACAGCCCACCCTCCTCAGATGGAGAGAGAGAGAGAGAGTACTTGTACTTGAGACGACAGCAGAGGCGATGGTGTGAGAGGGCTAGGGCTCACCATCCTCCTCCAAGCACCCCTGCCCAACAGCCGTCACCTCCTGCAACTGTTCATGCTCCAGCTGAAGAGCCATCCCCACCTGGAGAACAACACCTGCTAGCAGCACCCCAGCTGCAACAACAGGACGCCCCCCCAACTGCCACAGTGACCTGTGGAGCAGCAGAGGGATGGCAGACAAATGGCCAGGCCTAGGATATACCGCACCAGGGTCACACTGCTGGGAATGACAGAGGAAGAAGTCAGAGACCTATACAGAATGACATCCGAGAGCATAATTTAAATGAGGTGATAAAGGATGACATAGACCCTGTTTACAGTGAAAACCATGCCATGACAGTATTGCAGAAACTGATGTGTGCCATCCACTTCATGGCAAGTGGATCATTTCAATCCACAGAAGGATACTTGTCTGGCATGTCCAAGTCCACCTGCTCCAGGGCACTGACACAGGTGTTGACAGCACTAAAGAGGAAGACAAGTGCCTACGTCCACTTCCCCACAACAAACATGGAGTGGGCATGGGTTAAACAGGCCTTCTATACCAGTGGTGGAATGCCCAGGGTCATGGGTGCCATTGACTGCACACACGTCCGATTAAGAGCCCCTGCACATGATCCAAATCTCTACATCAACAGGAGGAGTTACCACTCAATAAATGATCAGATGGTGTTTGATGCCGGGATGAAGATCACCAACGTGTGTGCCAAATTCCCTGGGAGTTGCCATGACTCACATATCCTCAACAACTCCTCTGTACACAGGGATTTTGAGAACGGGACACATACAGGAGGATGGCTGTTGGGTGAGTCAACAGAGAACACACACCACCATATCCACAGGTGTTCATTAAGGGGATGGCAAGCAGACATATGTATGTGTGTGACACAGACCCTGAGCACACACACCTCATCAGTATGTAGATCGAGATCCATGAAATAGCTCATCTGTTCTAGGGGGCTTTGTTTACGATATGATGTGTGCGCCCACTCACATATACATATGTCTGCTAGCCAACCCCTTGATGCAAAAACCATAAGGTCATGATGGCTAGATAACACCTTGACAAGCAATGGATTGTTCACTTTGTCACATAACAAAGCAGTCACCGTGGAGTGCCAGTAAGGTCTTCAAAGCATTGTTGAGTAATGTGTTCTGTACATCAAGGGCATGATGATGGTAAAGCAATAGCATGACTGTTGTGTTCATAGTGCACCTTCAAATCTTGTTTTCACTCTCTGCAGGCATCTATGGCATGATCTCTCATGGTCCAGAAGTTTGTTCCTGTGACATGTTGACTCCACTTCCATGAGGATCATCTGTTAGTGTTGTTGTTAATAAAACATATGATCGTATATGACTATCTTGTGTCATTGATTACCTTTCCCTCATCAGGATTTTTAAACAGATGATAGTAATACTTTGAATGCTTGAAAATCCATGTAGTAGGGTTTATCACCCTGAGTGAAACAAGTGAACTCCCACTGCTGACAGGTGTTTGATTCCAAAGTTGTTCCAGCTCAAAGTTTACATTCATTGATCAAATATCACAGTGGCCTGAAAGTGTCAAATGGTGCTGTTGCTACACCATCCTATGGACCGTTCCGGTCCCTGCACCATGGATCCCCATAGGATGATGTAGCAACAGTGCCATTTGACACCTTCAGGCCACTGTGATATTTGATCTATGACTTCAAGCTTTGAGCTGGGATACCCTTGGAATGAAACACCTTTCAGCAGTGGGAGTTCCCTTGTTCCAATCGGTGGGGGGGGGGGGTGAACCCAACTACATATGTCTTGACACATCCTAAGCATTACTATACCCTTAATTGTGATCATGTTGTTGATCTGTTGATATATCTAATGTGTTCAAGTTGTTCAAGTCACATCATGGAACAACACCCTGATGTTGTTTCGCTTTCAAATGTCTGTGAATTGAATTTGGACAACATGTCTGTATGTGATGTGTGTGTTCACCCCTGCTGTAAAAGCTTGTGACGCCATTCATCTTGCATGAGTTGTGTTCACTGCATAGCTGTGCAATGCATTGGAGACAACTCATTACCTGACACCCATATTAGATGTGCACGAGTTGTGTTCACTGCCTAGCTTTGCAATGCATTGGAGACAACTCATTACCTGACACCCATGTTAGATGTGCACGAGTTGTGTTCACTGCCTAGCTTTGCAGTGCATTGGAGACAACTCTTTACCTGACACCCATGTTAAATGTGCATGAGTTGTGTTCACTGCCTAGCTTTGCAATGCATTGGAGACAACTCTTTACGTGATACCCATGTTAGATGTGCACGAGTTGTGTTCACTGCCTAGCTTTGCAATGCATTGGAGACAACTCTGCCACTAACTGTATCTGGAAAAAAAAAACACAGACATGGACATGTTTTGAAGCAACAACTGCACATTTATTTTCTTTTCCTGGGGGGTGCTTTGGGCAGGGCTGCAGGGGTGGCCTCCTGCACTTGATGCCGTGAGGCCCTAGTGGTTCTGGAGGCTGTGAGTGCCACTGGTGGAGTGCTGGCAGGGGTTGTGGCACTGGAACTGGAGGCCTGGGCCTGGCGAATGGTCTCTAGCCTGTTACTCTCCCACATCTCAACAACCACCTGGTCAATGGAAGCTGTCATCTGATTGGTGTAGGTGACCAGGTGGTTGGTGAGGGTTACTTGCTGGGCCTCCAATGCCCTCATGCTGACCAGGAGGTGTGCCATATGCTGCTCCAGCTTGTTGAGGGACCGCTTACACCTCCTGGCCACCTGGATTTGCCTCCTTTGAATTGCCAGACACTCCTGATCCATCACCACGGTGTTGGCAGGAGCGTGTGGTGTGGAGGGAGAACGGGACAGTGGTGGGGATGCCCTCTGGCTGTCCTGTGGCTCCACCACAGGCGCTGGGGGAGATGGAGTGGAGCCATGTGCTCCGATGTGGAGGGAGCATGGGGACCTCATCAATGACTCCCCAGATGAGTCACCCCCTGGGAATGTCACATCCCCCATATGTGTGGCTACCATGGGTGGTGGGGGTGTTGTGGGTTGGGGTGGTGATGGCGGGGTGACCACCACCAGGGCCTGTGGCCATTGTGGCTGGCCAATGAGGCCAAAATGTTCGTAGTCCAGCGGCCGCTGGCTACTGTCCTGCGGCTGTGGCCTGGTGGCTGCCCGCACTGGCTCATGCCGTGGCATACTCACGGTGTCAGGCATCTGGTGCCTCCCCATGGCTGGTGGTGCATCCTAGAATGTGGTGTACCAGTGCTGGACTGTGGGAGATGGACCTTGGGAAACATGCTGTGGCCACTGCTGAGGCTGCAGCTGCTGGTAGTGCAGTGGACCCTAGGGGCCAAACGACGGCCATTGCTGCTGAGGCTGCAGCTGCTGGTGGTGGGGCAAACCCTGGGGGCCATACGATGGCCACTGCTGCTGAGGCTGCAGCTGCTGGTGGTGGGGCGAACCCTGGGGGCCATACGATGGCCACGGCTGCTGCTGTGGCTGCCGCTGTGGAGGTGGACCCTGGGGGCCATGCTGGGACTGCTGCTGCTGCCGTGGTGGTAGTGGTGGCAGCACCCTGGAGGTGGTGGCCTCCTCAGAGGAGGTGCCTCCTGAGTCCTCTGCTCCTGCTGACTGGTGTGCTGTTGTTATGGTTTTCTGACACTCAGACAGGGTTATAGGTAAAACACAGTTTTATTAAAATGAAAATAAAGAACAACGCCCCTGAGGGCCAGAATCAGAAATACAGTGCAGAGTGAAATACAGGCTTGATATAGCAAGAACAAGCAAAGTATAATGTAACTCTAATAAAGGGTTAACTCCCAAGCAGGTAGTCAGTCTCTGTGGTGGTGATTAGCCAACGCCCGGTATACACAGTCCCAATAGTAGTGATTGAAGTAGCTAGCTCAAGCAGTGCAGCCAAACTGAATCACGACCAGAACTCGGTCTGGTTTAGCCCAAGGGTATAGGGTAGCCAACTGCAGCAAGAGCCAATGCCCCTACAGGGGGAGCCACAAGGAGGGATACTGCAAGTGCCAATGAGACCAGAGCCTAGCATCCCTTAGGTGCTGTAACGGAGGAAGCACTGCCCAAGCTGACTATAGCAGCCAATGCACCAACGAGTGCGTATTGATGGACACATACACTGTGAGTAATTAGGACATGAGCCAAGCACCCTTCCGGTGCCGGCACGGAGCTTCCACTGCCAGAGTATCGTAAGGCCCTTTACACCACACGGTGCAATACACAGGAGAACGGCACAAAGTCAATGTACAACTCCGCAATGTATAGCTAGGCTCAGTACACGGGAAATGCTCAACTGGTGTGGAGAAGGCTCAGTAACGGAGGCAACAAGCTTGGCAGGCGTATGCAACGGCTCGGTGTTACGGAGGCAACCGGCACAGCAAGTGTTAAGACCAACACAGACACTAAGATCACAGTAGCAGTAATCTCTCAGGCTCAGAGTACAGAGGAAACCAACAGGCTCAGAATCGGAGGCCACAGAGAACCACAGTGTGATCAGTTGGTGCTAGCTGCGAGCAGGCTCAGAATGTCACCAGGCTTCAGCGGATCGCAGAACTGGAAGGATCATGGAGCAGGAACCTCAGCCGGAGTCGGTCGATCACGGAGCAAGAACGTCAGCCAGAGCCGGGTCAATCACGGATCAGGAAGTCAGCCAGAACCGGGTCAATCACGGAGCAGGAACATCAGCCAGAGCCAGGTCAATCACGGAGCAGGAACGAGAGTAGTCAGACGAGCCGAGTCGGTACACAGGAAAACAGGATCACAGCAACAATAGCGCAGGCACGGGAACACCATGAAAGGGCATCTGACAGGTGTCGTAAGGCCCAATATAAAGGCACACCCTGGGTGGGCCAATCAGCCTCCTCCAATGAGCGAGCACCAGCACAGAGAGTGACAGGCAAGCACGGGCACCGTGACAGCTGTGTGGGGAAATGATATGATGTAATTAGTGATGTGAGCCATGACAGGAGTGCTGCAGGACTATCACATTGACATGTGAACCGTTGAGTGGCAGGTGTGATGACACTGCAGTTGTCATGTACACATTGTCACCTCTTTCTGACACCCTAGTGAATGTCCCCCCCATCATGGTTGAGTCTTGTGAATCACATATATCCTGCAGAGTGGTGATGGCAGGGAATGTCACCTGGCCATCCATACCCTGCAGGCTATATATGATGCAGATTGCTGAACCTTCCACTTGGACTAACTACTTACATGTACAATGCTTAGCCCTGACATGCAGTAACAATACAATAGGAAACACACCAATTCCCCTCCTTGCTATTCTCTGGTAACCCTTTGGGTTCCAGGGGACTAGCCAATGTTTTGTTGAACAATGCATTACTCATCCCTGTGGCACTCAAGGGGTTGTGTGCTGACCTCTTTGTCACTCTATGTATGACCTGTGAGTGACACATTACAGTGTGCACTGTATATGTGCAGTGCATGATGTTGTTTTGGACAGCATGAAGGGGTTTCAACAGGGTTTAAAAATAAGCTATGTGTTTTTGTGTTTGGATGTGTGTGATGGATATGTGCAAAAGTGTTTTGTGTCTTTTTTTTATGTAGTGCCAATGCTCTCCAACTCCTAACTGTGTGCTGTGCTCCTCTCTACCTCACTTTCTAAAACTAACCTCCGCTCCTTGGGTCCTGAGATCTAGCTCTTTGAACTCGATAACAGACAAAGGTGTGTAGGTGATTTTGGGTCTATTTATAGTTTATTCGACTCAGCTTGATACTTTGGGCTGCTGTGATTGGCTGGGGCACTTGGTAACATTGGACATTTCGCTTGTTTTTTATTTTTGGAGACGTTTCTCGCGTTTATTGTTTGTTTTGCGTCGACGATGAGGTCAAATTGTAGGCAAGTCCAGTTTTGTAGTTTTCGTGTGTTTTGTAGGTTGTCGCGCGTTAACTCTTCTGGGTACGGAAGATTTGAATCTCACGTTACCCAGTCTTGTTTAACTCGCGAAGGCAGTTTTTTTTCTTCATGCTGGTTTTAACTCCAACATTTGGATCGAGCCCTTTATCTGGTAAAAAAACATCTTATAACACTGTTATAATCACCTTGAGCTGCTAAGAAGGTCACTTGTATTTTGTGCAGCATTTTGTTATTGGAATGTGTGGGGAGGACCGAAGAGTAGGTTAGAACAGCTTTGGATATGGTTTATTACATACAATTATAAATTTATATATTTTAATAAATGTTTTAGTGTAGCTCAGTACACGTTTCATCAATTGAAAGTAGCTACAGTTAAACAAAAGGCTGGAGATCCCTGCTACAGGACAACAGACCTACAGAGTACAATAAAGTTACAAACTGAAAGAGCTTGCAATCAGCAGGGGCACTGATATTTACAGTGCCAATATAGACTGAACCACAGATTTTAAAATAGGGGGAGAAAAAAATATGTACTCAAGCATGGTTAACATTTTCTGTGTCAAGTAAAGCATATGCACTTACAGTTCCATAGTAAATATAGGAATGTCATGTAAATCCTTGTATACATAAAAAAACAAGAGACATACTAGGTAAAATGTAATCGTTTTTTGGAACAAAAACAAAGATCTCTATTCACAAAAGAATCATACATCGGTGTTCAATGTATCTTTCAGTGCAATCAGGTATAGAACATCATCAGTGCTATTGAGATGGGGAGCATAAGAATGTTTCTACATAGCATAGCAGATTAGGTTAACAAAGTTCAACCTTTGCCTCTTAAGCCAGAGAAATAAGAATTATAAGCTTTCCTTCTTATAAATAAGTTAGTTTTTATCGGAACGTCATGTTTGGCCTACTAATACACAGTATTACTAATTACAGCCTACTAGTGCACACTATATGTTCCCTCTTGAAAAAAAAATGTATCTAATCTTCTCAAATGTATCCATTGTATCTGCCATTACCACATCATTGGGCAAGGAATTCCACAATTTAACATACCTATCACTGTGCCCGTGATTGCTGCAATTCAGTGTCTATCACCTGTAGGGGGCTCCCATTGGCTGTCTGCCTTCAGCCTGCCTCACATTGCCTTTTTAAACTCAGTCTGGGCACCCTCTGGTTGCCCTTTCGTGGTGTCTTTGACAGCATCCACTTCCTCCTTACTGCAGTAGCTGATTGGGCCTGTTGGTGAGTTCCTGATTCAACCTGTTCCTGAGTTCCTGTCTGCTTTGTCAGTTCCAGTCCGGTTCTGGTTGTTCTCATCAGTAGCTGATGCTCCTGTTGCCAGTCTGCTTGGCCACGTTTGATCCGGTTGATCTTCTGTGCTGGTTCCTGTTGTTTCCTGCTTCCATTTCCTGCATCTGTGGCGACATTGTTCTTCATTCGCTTCGGCGACATTTCCTCCAGTTGGTTCCCAGCGTGCGGACGCTGGTTTGCTTCACTAAGCCTTGCGGCTCACATTCAGCCTGTTGGTTCCAGCGTGCGGACGCTGGTTTGCTCCATTTGCCTTGCGGCTCACATTACAGTCTGTTGGTCCCAGCGTGCGGACGCTGGTTCGCTCCATTAGCCTTGCAGCTCTCATTACAGTCTGTTGGACCCAGTGTGCGGACGCTGGTTAGCTCCATTAGCCTTGCTGCTCACATTCAGTCTGTTGGTCCCATCGTGCGGACGCTGGTTTGCTCCACTAAGCCTTGCAGCTCTCATTCTGCCTGTATGTTCCTAACGTAGGGCACTGGTTTACTCCCTGACTTGCAGTCAGGTTCTTGATGGTTCCAAGTGCTCTGTCCAGTCCTAACAGCATTGATTCCTATAGTATATGGGCACGAGAGTTTCTGATTACTGTGAAACCACTTGACCTGGTTACCTCTATATTCCATCTTACTGTCATTATCATCTGACAGTCATTAGGTCACTGTGGTTGTCACCTTCCTTTGGGCTGCCTTGCCTGGTATATTGGTAAGGCCGGTAGAACCTTTCACTTTGCCACCTTAAGTTTGCCTAACCCGGTATTGGCAAGGACGGTAGAGCCTACCCATTGGTATCCCGTCAGGCTGCCTTGTCCGGTATATTGGTAAGGCCGGTAAAACTTTTTATGTTGCCACCTTACGGTTGCCTTACCCGGTATTGGCAAGGCCGGTAGAGCCTACTTGTTGTTATTCCGTCAGGCTGCCTTGCCCGGTATATTACTAAGGCCGGAAAAACGCATCCTATTCCATCCTAAGGTTGCCTTACCCGGTATATTGGCTGGGCCGGTAGAGCCTCTTGTTCCAAACTCGCCTGGGTTGCTTTGCCCGGTATATTGGCAAGGCCGGTAGAACCTATTTGTTATTGTCATTGTCTGCTATGTATTGTTTGTATGTGTATGAAAACCCTATGGGATTGCCTTTAACTTTTCAATAAAGTTAGGTTTTTACCTAAACCTTACGTCTGAGAGTCTTAACAAACCATGACAGTACGAAAGGGCCATGACCTCAGACAATAAGAGTGACGGTAATACACAGAATATCCATTGGAGGATGGATATGCTTGAGCAATGTTTGGATCAATTGGCAGTTGCAATCCAAACTATCCTTGAACGCACTGTACTTGCTGACAAGTCTGGTTCTAGCCCGGTGGTCTCGCCAGGTCAGACACCGGAGAGTGATACTAGGCCCTCAGGGGCTGCAGTCAAAGGGTTAACGGCTTCTGCACCCTTGCTGCTAAGGTATGACGGTGACCCTCATCTCTTTAGAGGGTTCATCAACCAACTAGAAATATTTATGGAATTGATGGCACACGCGTTTCCCTGCTGACTGGTAGAGCATTGGCTTGGGCTAACCTATTGTGGGAAAATGCTAAACCTTGCACTAAGAGTTTCAGTGAATTTGTGCAATCCTTTCGGAGAGTGTTTGAGCCTCCTGGTAGAACCGCCTCTGCTGCTAAACTATCACGGTGCCCGTGATTCGTGCTAGACTCTGTCTATCACTTGCTGTAGTTCCTCATTGGCTGTCTCATTTCTCACAGCCTATTTAAACCCAGGTTGGGCACTTCCAGATTGCCCTTTCGTGGTGTTTCTGACATCACTTTACCTGATCTGCCTTGTCAGGCTGTTGGGCCTGAGTTACCTGTGTTGCAGCGTTCCTGTTTTCCTGTGTTCCAGATTATCGTTCCTGAGTGTCAGTAGTGCCTGTCTGCAAGTCTCCAGCCAGTTCCGGTCATCTGTCAGGACGGCGGTGCTCACTCCGGTGTACCCTCCTGGATTCTGGCATCTGACTTTCCCTGCTGTCGCTGTGGCAACATTGTTCTCTTTCGCTCTGGCGATCCTCCCTGTTGGTTCCAGCGTGTGGACGCTGGTTTACTCCATTAATCTGGTTGCGCTCACACTGTTGGTTCCAGCGTGCGGACGCTGGTTTACTCCATTGATCTGGTTGCGCTCACATTGTTGGTCCCAGCGTGCGGACGCTGGTTTACTCCATTAATCTGGTTGCTCTCACACTATTGGTCCCAGCGTGCGGACGCTGGTTAACTCTATTAACCTGGTTGCGCTCACACTATTGGTTCCAGCGTGCGGACGCTGGTTTACTCCATTGATCTGGTTGCTCTCACTCTGTTGGTCCCAGCGTGCGGACGCTGGTTGCTCCATTTCACCTGGTGGCATAGCTACTCTTGGTCCCAGCGTGCGGACACTGGTTTGCTCCTTGGTTACTCAGATCCTGAGGACAGGTTGCTGTCCAACTCCTTACGCAGTTGTCTGGTATTCTCAGGCTAAAGGACTTCTGCTGAGGGAGATCCTTGTACCTTTCCACACTACTGTCATTGTCACCTGACAGCAAGGTCTCCTCTCTTGGGGCTGCCCTGCCCGGTATTGGTAAGGCCGGTAGAACCTAAGTACGTTACCATCCTTCAGGTTGCCTTACCCGGTATAGGCAGGGCCAGTAGAGACCGTTAACTGCGTTTCCTCAGGCTGCCCTGCTCGGTATTGGTAGGGCCGGTAGAACCTATTCTTGCTGCCACCATAGGTTGCCTTACCCGTTATTGGCAGGGCCGCTAGAGCCTCTAATCAGTACTCCTTGGGCTGCCTTGCCTGATATTGGTAAGGCCGGTAGAACCAGTACATGTCATCTCACGGTTGCCTTACCCCGTATAGGCAAGGCCGGTAGAGCCTATCACCATTTACTACTGTCACTCGGTTGCCTTGCCCGGTATTATTGGCAAGGCTGGTAGAACCTATATTCTGTCATTTATTGTTGTATTGTTATATATGTATGATACCCTACAGGGACTGCCTTAACTTTTCAATAAAGTTACGTTTTTACCAAACCTTAAGTCTGAGAGTCTTCAAATACCGTGACATAAATGTCTTACGGAGATACAACAGGGCAGGCGCACGGTGGGCGACTATGCCATTGAATTCCGCACCTTGACAGCAGAGGTAGGGTGGAATAACAAGGCTTTGTTGGCAGCCTTTGCCCAGGGCCTGAGTGACCAAATTAAAGATGAAATTGCAGCAAAGGATTTGCCTACTGACCTAGATGATTATATTGAGTATGTTATTCTAATTGACTCCAGAATACGTGAGAGATTAACCTCCAGAGATCGTAGAATACGGTCTAAAAATAATGGGTCTAGTAGCATAGTTTGCCCACCCATCCCTCCCCTGGCATCTAAGCCTAGCGAACCAGTACGGGAACCAGATGAACCCATGCAAGTAGGTTTCACTAGGCTAACCAAGGAGGAAAGACTATATCGTAGGAAGCAAGGGTTGTGTTTGTACTGCGGTAAAAATGGGCATTTGCAAAGATCCTGTCCGGTACATCCGGGAAACGAACACACCTAGGGTACCTTGGGGGACAGGCCCTAGGTGGTGTCCAATCGTCCCCAGTGTTGGGAACACTAAAACCCACCATACAGGTGGTACTATCTTGGGCACAACGCTCAGTGGAGGTTTTGGCCCTGGTTGATTCTGGTGCAGCTGGGTATTTTATGGATAATACCTTTGCTGAATTACATGGGGTACCACGCATTGAAAGAGAAACCCCTCTTGCTATTGAAGCAATTGATGGCAGACCCTTGGAACCCGCTCAAGTTACATTTGAAACTATGCCGTTATCCATGACTATTGGGGCTCTCCATAAAGAAGAGCAGCAGTTTCAACTTATTAACTCTCCTCACCATGCCGTAATATTGGTTTTCCTTGTTTACAGTTGCATAATCCACAATTTGATTGGCAAAAATGCAAAATCTCTGCTTGGTCTCAGTTCTGTATGGATAAGTGCGTCACCCATCCAGTTAAGATCTTGTGCACCTCCCCTTCACTACCTGATGTATACCAGCAGTTTAGCGATGTTTTCAGTAAGGGAGAGGCTGGCGGCTTACCTCAGCACAGACCATATGATTGTTGCATCGAGTTAACTCCTGGAGCGGTGCCCCCTAGGGGACGCACATACTCATTGTCTTGTGAGGAAAACCAAGCTATGGAAGAATACATTTCTGATGAAATAGAGGGATCATAAGGAAATCTACCTCTCCGGCTGGGGCCGGGTTCTTTTTTGTTAAGAAGAAAAATGGCGAACTGAGACCATGCATCGATTATCGTGGGTTAAATAAGCTTATGGCAAAGAACGCTTATCCGATACCACTCATCAGCGAGCTTTTTGACAGACTCAAGGGTTCCTCGATTTTCACCAAATTGGACCTACGGGCGGCATACAATTTGATACGTATCAGAGCCGGTGATGAGTGGAAAACTGCCTTTAACACGAGATCTGGGCATTATGAATATCTAGTCATGCCATTTGGCCTGTGTAATGCACCCGCAGTGTTTCAAGAACTGATCAATGACATTCTCAGAGATATGTTACAGTCGTGTCGTGGTCTACCTTGACGATATACTTAGTCACTCCAAAGACTTGTCGCAACACATCAAGGATGTGTCTGAAGTATTGCTACGATAACGTAAAAATAAATTATTCTGTAAATTGGAGAATTCCTGGGGTTCATAATTGGCAAAGAAGGCATTGCCATGGACAAGGAAAAGTTAACAGCAGTCTTACAATGGCCTAGGCCTAAGAGTCTGAAAGCTATCCAGTGATTTCTGGGCTTCGTCAATTATTATAGGAAGTTTATTAAGATTCTCTTCCATTGTTAAACCCCTGTCGGACCTCACGCATAAGGGCGCTAATCCATCTCTCTGGCCAGTGGCTGCGGAGGAGGCCTTTGAAAAACTGAAAGTAGCTTTTGCGAATGCTCCTGTGTTATCCCACCCCAATCCATTACTCCCGTTCACCTTAGAGGTGGACGCATCAGATATTGGGGTTGGGGCAGTGCTTTCTCAACGGCACATCAAAGGTGGAACACTCAGACCCTGTGGGTTATTTTCTAAAAAATTGACCGGAGCTCAAAGCCATTATGAGATAGGGGACAGAGAATTATTGGCCATTATCCTCGCTCTTAAGGAATGGCATCACTTACTTGAAGGCACTAAAAATCCTGTTTTAATCCTGACGGATCATAAAAATCTGACTTATCTCTCTGAGCCCAAGAGATTGTCCTCTCGCCAGGCCAGATGGGCATTGTTCCTGTCCCGGTTCAATTTCATTGTATCATATTTGCCAGGATCCAAGAATGTTAGGGCTGATGCTCTGTCAAGACAATTTGAGGCTGAAATTGACAGAGAAGAGGCACCAGCACCTATCATTCAACCTGATCGAATATTGGCTACCATACGTACCAGTATCACTTCACCACTAGGGGAAGAAATTCTGGCCTCCGCTCCCCATGAAACCCCGGTGGGCAAATGTTTTGTCGCTGAACCATTCCGTACTCGATTACTTGAAACCTACCATTCCCCTAAGGCTGCGGGACATATTGGTAGAGACCAACTGTTATGGTCCCTCTCTCAGTTATTCTGGTGGCCTTCTATGAGATCAGATTGTGCCGATTTTACTAGTGCCTGTGCCCGTGCTAAAACCCCTAGACATCTCCCGGTGGGCTTGCTTCAGCCGGTACCTAATGGTGAACGCCCCTGGTCTCATGTTTCCATTGATTTTATGGGAGAATCGCTCATGTCTAGAGGGTATTCCTTCATATTAATGGTGGTGGACAGGTTTTCTAAAATGGCTCACTTCGTGCCCCTCTGTGGCCTTCCCTCGGCTAAAGAATTGGCAATGGTGTTTGCTAAAGAGGTGTTTCGGTTGCATGGAGTACCCAGGGTACTGGCGTCCGACAGGGGGAGCCAGTTTGTGTCCAAGTTCTGGAGGGCATTTTGCGAACAGATGGGCATACAGAAGATATCTGCCTCCTTTGAGCCAGAGGGGTATGCAATGCATTGCAATACAGTGCTTAGAGGGTCCACCTTTGCGCTTTCTCCCCACCCCCTTTTTTGCATATTTTAGTGTCATCTGCGAATATTGATATTTTGCTTTCTATATTTACAGGTAATTTATAAACATGTTAAAAAATAGAGGGCCAAAGTCTTAATTAATTTTTTTTTTTCGCCCAGGCCTCTTTATTCTCCAAAGAGAAAATCCAATTTAGCTTTGTGAAATGCAACATGCGAATTCCCCATTAGAGTAACGTGGGTAGGTCAGGTGTAAGCCAATAAGTCAGTATCACTTGAAGGGCCAACGAGATCGAAAAGTCGTCTCATAGATTCCTAGCACAAAAGGTGTTGAAAAGGTCACCAGTATGCCCATTTTGTCAGTCATGTATGTGAATATCTTAATCCAGAAGGAAAAGATATGAGGGCAAGAGTATAGCGCATGCAACAAAGTGGCTTGGGATTCCCCGCAGCGAGAACAAGCCGGAGAAGTGGCTAGCCCTATCGTGTGAGCCAATTTGGGAGTGACATAAGTCCTGTGTAAGAGTCTGTATGAGATTCGTGAAAGTATGCCGCCGGGGAATTTTGTAGATGACTCCGGAAACCTTGGTAAATGATGTCAGGAGTCAGGGATGGAATATCCGAAATCCATCTGTCAATATATGAGTGATTCATTCTGGCTGAGCTAGCAGTCATAAGAAGCCTATGGGCCCTGGAGATCGTGAAGGGAAGGGGATATGAGGCTTGAAGTAAACAGTCGATAGGGTTATCTGAAATTTGAGCATGAAGCAAGGGTAAAAGGGATTGCGTGTAGTGTTTTGCCTGAATATATGTAAATAGGTGACCCGACAGAAGATCATGCCTTAAGCTGAAAATCCGGGAAAGAATAAGGCTTCCCTGTATTGGGATCCAGGAGAGCCCCAACATAAAAACTTTATTTCTCATCCCAGGTGTGAAATCTGCCATCAGGAGAACCGTGTTGAAAAAGTGGGTTCTAGAGAAATGGGAGGAAGACAGAGATGTTTTTGGTTTTATATAATAGGTGACGGGAGTGCTGCCAAGCTTTGATTGTGGAGATGATCAAAGGATTGTTCAGGCAGTGGGATGGAATGTAAGATCGTGGAGAGTGCAGTAGATAACTGAGGCTGACATGTGGATTAAAAGCCTGATCCCAAGTGGTGTTAGTAAAGATGTTAGAGTGATTAATCCAATCTTTGGCGATATGTAGCAAACTAGCTACAGTGTATAACCTGATGTTAGGTAAACCCAGACCCCCCTCTCCCTCCTTTCCTGAAGCTTGGCCAAACTAAGTTTGGGTCATTTACCCTGCCAAATGAACCCCTGGAATTTCTTGTTAAGAAATTGTACATCAGAATTAGGCAAGTATAAGGGTACAGTCTGTAGTTTATACAACAGTTTAAGGAAAATTACCATTTTAATCAGCTGTGTTCTCCCAATAAACGAAAGTGGGAGCAATCTCCACGTGTGTAAATCAGAGGCCATTTTGCCAAGCAAAGGTGGAATGTTTCTATCGTATAACTGAGTAATTTGACTCGGCAACTGTTTGCCCAGAAATGTAATAAACTCAGGAACAATGCGAAATGAACATAAAGGGTCTGCAAGGTGCGGGTGATGAGGTGTGAGTCATAATGCCTCAGATTTATGAAGGTTGACCTTGAACCCCGCTATAATTTGGAAGTCTCTGAGAATGGCTGTGATGTCAGGCAGGGCTAATTGAGGATTTCTAAGGAAAAGCAGAAGATCATCAGCGAAGGCAGATAATTTAACTTCCTGGTCACCCAGCAACACCCCCTGAAAGGATTGGAGTAGATTGAGTTTCCGCAACAAAGGATCAAGGGCCAGGTTGAACAACAGTGGGGAGAGTGGGCAACCCTGCCTGGTGCCTTTCAAAAGGGCAAATAATGGGGAATTAAGATTGTTAGTAGTGATGGTGGCTCTAGGAGAAGAATATAGAATTTTAATGAAACCGGTAAATTGCGGGCCAAATCCCTGGACTGTCAAAAGATGGAAAATGTGGGGCCAAAGGATCCGGTCGAACGCCTTCTCCACGTCTAAATTAACCAGAAGATGGGGGACATGCGGAAAATCATTAGCTTTCATAATGACCGCTAGGGCGGTGCGGATGTTGGTGACCAAGTGTCGCCCAGTAAGAAAACCTGTCTGTTCAGGGGAAATAAGAAGCAAAAGAATGCGGTTCAATCTAGTGGCCAAGATTTTAATTAGGAGTTTGTAGTCAGTATTAAGTAACGAGATAAGTCTGTAAGATTTGACTTTAGTGTGATCCCTACCTGGTTTGGGAAGAACTATAATTCTAGCCAAGGTGAACAGTCTTTTGGTAAGTGGTTATCCTGAAGGGCTGTATTATATAAAGACAGCAGTGAAGATGCTATGTCTGGGCAGAGAGCTTTGTAGAATTCACCTGGGAGACCATCAGGTCCAGGTGCCTTTCCAGAGAGTAGAGATTTGAGGTTGTTTGTAACTCCTGTAAAGTTATGGGTGCGTTGTGGGAGCTAGAATGAGCCTCTGAGATCACAGGAAGATCTATATCTTATAAAAATCCCTCTTGCGAAAGTGCGTAATCCTTTTCACCCGCATACAGCTCCTTGTAGTGTGCCTCAAATGGTTTTTTTATCAGCGATCAGTGGAAATAGTGCCCTGATGAGTTCGTAGGGAACCAATAGTGTTTGGACCTCTGGAGGTTTTAACCACATGCGCCAAAAGCCTGCCCTGCTTATTAGCATGTTTATAAAATTGTGCTGAAGTCTATTAACATAATATTGTGCCATGGTGGCAGAAATGGTGTCATAAGCTTTCTTAGCTTCTAAGTAGCGGGCTTTGTTGTGATCAGTCGCACTACGAAGGTAAGCAGAGTAACTGGCTTTCAGTCGCTTCTGAAGGGTGTCCAATTTGGTTTTAGTGTCCCTAGGCATATTGGAATAGTAAGCTATAATGTGACCAGTGAGGATGGTCTTAGTGGCAGGCCAAAAAGTAAGGTAGTCTTGCTCATGGGCTTTATTATCAAGACAATATAAATCCAAAGCTGTTTTTACTCAGTTTGAATTCTAGGGAGTGAGAGAGGAAAGCAGGCATGCGCCAGTTGAAGGACACCGGAAGAGGGGGCTTAAAAGATAGAGAAATGGGAGCATGGTCAGAGATCAAAATCTGGTGAATCATACAGCGTTGAATGACAGTCAGAAGTGCAGGAGAAGCCAAAAAAGAAGTCTATCCATGTGAAAACAGAGTGAGGGTGGAATAGAATGTATAGTGCCGCTCAACAGGATTTAAGGTTCGCCACACATCTCTCAAGGCCATTTGATCAATCCACCTCCTCAGTGGAGCCGGGGAGTGACGGACTGAAACAAGTGGTCTCCCACTTCTGTCAATTTGAGGGTCTACAATGGAGTTCAAGTCGCCCCCCACTATCAATTGATCTAAAGGGAAATTCAGTAAATGTTGAAAGAGACTGGCAAAGAAAGCACGAGTCAGATCGTTGTCACCAAAGTTCAATAATCGAAGCATGACAGGCCTCGGACGCTTGTTGTTCCCCTCAGTTGGAGGACCCAACCGATGGGTCCGTTCAGTGAGAATAGGAGACCCCGAGATCTCTAGATGAAGCAAGGTGGGTAAACCCGTGGACAGGAACTCGCTCAACTCTTTTCCTTTCAACGATGCTGGGAGTCCCACTATCCGAAGATTATTACATCTACTACGATTCTCCAAATCGTCAAGCTTATCAGTGAACATGGTTGCATCGGACTCTAGGCTCTGGATTTTTTGTTGCAGATCAGTGAGGGATACTTCACAGGTGGTGGTGCGTGCCTCAATATCTACCAGTTGTTCCTTGTGCGATTTCAATTCACCCAGAATTTCCTGCATAGACAAGTTGATGGAGTCCAGTTTAGTGTCGATCAACGAAGTAAGTAAGGCCATCACCGCCTTTGCAGTGGCATCAGTCAGAGAGGGAGTGTCAGGTTCCATGATATCATCAGAGTCTAAGCCAGGTTCCTCATTTTCAGACATCAAATTTGCATGTTTCTTTTTGTCAGGTTTGTTACCCCCACGAGTGAAAGGTTGTGGCTTGGATTGATCAGACATTGTGAGAAAACGTTCCATGGAGACAAACAAAGAAGCATGGTTCTAGAGTGATGGTACTGAAAACAAGACCAGAGTGAAGCATCTATGGGCGAGAGGGCATCATGCGGGATGCACTTTGGGGGTCACATTCAACAGTCCTCCTCAAGACATCAGATCGCAAGGGACTTGAAGACCATAGTGATACGGACACACATTGGTAGTGTGTAAACAGGTAAGTGTCGCAGCGCGGTCATCTGCATGAAGCTCTAGGAGCGGAGTGGAATCCACCCGCAGGGCCACCAGATGGCGAGAGTCTCGGCAATATGACAGGTGAAGGTTACCCACAACAACAAGAGTATTAGACTGTCACAGACCTCTACTGGAAAAGGCCTCCAAGGAAAGGAACGAAGGAGCAGGTCTCAAAAATACATGAGAGAGATGGAGGGCACATAAGGTGAGTATCACAAACAAAGGTTGAGAGTATAGATAGCCAGGTAGTCCAGATCAAATCAGCAGGCCCAGGGCAAGATCCAGGGTTCCAAGACGCTCCTGGTAAACGTTTCCAATAAACAGGAGAAAACGGTAGCCAGAAATAATGAGGTCAGACCTATTGGAAGGGAAAGGGGTACCGGGAAAAACAAAAACAAAAGGATGGTGAACTAAAGGGGAAGACTAGGCATAGTCACAGGGTACAACAGATCCCAGGTTAGGCCCCTGAAACTGGTAGCTGGTTGCTGGTGTTGGAGTGTGGCTTACCACTGAGGCGACCAATCCTCATCTCCCCGCAGATCCAGGGAAAGAGGTAGACACCCTGAGTTCCAGTAGGCTATGCAGGTACAGTGTCCATGCACCACTCAGAAGGTATCCTATGCACAGTTTTTGATGAACACTCAGACCAAACTGGTAAGGTAAAAATAACTTTATTAGGATAAAGTACATACAAGGAGTTAGGCCACAGGCCCACAATACGAAACCATAAATAATTAGTAATAGTAAGCCAGACACGAGATATATAGCAGGCAGAGGAGGCAGCAACTGGCTTCAAATAGTTCTGTGCTTGAACCCTGAAGACTGGAGGCTCGTAAGACCAGGCAACCTAACCCTAGTGGACTAGGGTTAACCAGGCTACTTAACCCAGGGCTGACAGCAGGACTATAGTTGACTGGTAGTCCCGTAGGTGGTAACTGGCATGACACCAGACGCCTGGGTGGCACCGAACCCAGTAGGAACAAGGCAACACTGACCATGGGACAGGGGTCTCAGGAAGACTAAGGCAAACCCTAGAACACTAGGGGCGGGGAAGGCCACAAGTGTCCCCTCACACTAACGAGTCTGATGTAACACAACCACTGGCTCTTTAGCCCAAAGGCTACTGCAACAAGGAATGGAGCCTAGTGTCACCTCACACTAACGAGTGTGATGTAATGCAACCGCTGGCTCTTAGCCCAAAGGCTATTGCAACAGGGGAAGGAGCACTGGCCCAGCCTAGACTGTCTAGGCACTGAACGGGTAATTGGAAACGTCCAGAGATATGCTGCAACTCCCACAGGGAGTGAGCCCAACTATAGCACAGAGGAGGACACAGATAGATCTGGGTAACTCAGTCAGCACTTAGATAGCACTGTACAGGTACTTCGCGTGTGCACACCGCCAGGAGCGGTTAAAGTAAGCAGCTACAGCACGAATGCCAAGCCCACGGTCGACAAGATAAGTATAGCGCCACGCGACGCACAACAGACAAGGCAAGTGGAAATATGCTGCTAGTAACGCTGGCCAGACAAGGGCAACCGAGCGGTTATAGCCATGCACGGATGGCAACGGAGCGGGTGTGGACTGCCGTAGCAGTAACGGAGACCAGAGCAACTTGTGGACTGCCGTAGCAGTAACAGAGACCAGAGCAACTTGTGGACTGCCGTAGCAGTAATGGAGACCAGGCAACTAGTGGACTGCCGTAGCAGTAACGGAGACTAAAGCCACTTGCCCAGAGAAGCACCCAACCAGGGACTGCACGGATGGAAGGACACACAGCAATGTCGCCTGGGTGACACTGATACAACGAAGACTAGACTGCAGAGAGTGACTGTCCGGAGACTGTGAGGATCCTGTCACAACCCCAACCGGAGGCCAGATAAGGCGTAACAGGAGGGATACGCAACCACCGGGGCCCAGCCGGGAGGGGTCGGTACAGAAAGCAGGAACGTCAGCCAATCCGAGTTGGTACACAGAGCAGGAACGTCAGCCGGGCCGGGTCGATACACAGAGCAGGAATGTCAGCCAATCCAAGTCAGTACACAGGACAGGAACGATATGCAGAATAGTCAGGCAGTCCGGGTCAGTACACGGGCAGGAGCAAGATGCAGAGTCGTCTGGCAGGCCGGGTCGGTACACAGAGATTACACGAAGTACAGGAACAAGCGCTGGTACGGAAACACCTCGAAAGGGCACCAGAAAAGTGACAAGGCCCAGTATTTAAGGACCAATACTCTGCAGTCACTTCAACCAATGAGCGAGATCAATAGAGGAAACTGACAGAATGTCGCCCACATAGCACGGGCACTGTGATAACACCACGGAGAACTCAGTGAGTGAAGACTTCACCCCAGGGCCACTCAGGCAAGACCGATGGGGACAGATGAGAAACATAGAATTTTACTGCAGACAAGAACCATTTAGCCCATCTAGTTGTCATGGTTTGCCTAATCTGGTCTAACACTCGCCTGTTGATTACTGCTACCTTTCTTTCCCTGGGTCAGGCTGAGTCAGCTGATGCTTAACTATCTGCCTTGACCTCTCAGTCTCCATGGTTACTCACCTGACTGTTATCAGCCAACCCCTTCCAGGGTATTTAAAGCCGCTAGGCTCACTTCCTCCTTTCCCTTGTGTCTGTTTCTGGCTGCAAGTGCGTTCTCCTGAGTTGCTGATCATCTGTGCATGACCTGGCTTCCTCTGAATCCCTTTTGGCTCCTGACTCTGGCTTGTTCCTGACTCCACTGATATCTGTATTCCTGACCCCGGCTTGTCTTTTGGTTTATGCTCCTGGATCACAATTTTGATTTGTTTGCTTTTGTTATTTTAGTGAAGGTGTTTTGCATTTTACAGTTTTGTGTCTGTCTGGTTCCTGGTCCCTAACACTAGTCTGCCCATTTTTGCTACTGTAAAAACCTAAAACCATATTTGGGCCTTGGTCTTCTTCAGGATAACAAAAGATTGTGTCACGGTTTTTGAAGACTCTCAGACTTAAGGTTTGGTAAAATTTAACTTTATTAAAAGTTAAAGGCAGTCCCCGTAGGGTAAACATACATAACAATATAACATCAATAGAACATACAAAAGGTTCTACCGGCCTTGCCTAAATACCGGGCAAGGCAACCCAAGTGACAATATTAATGACGGGCTCTACCGGCCTTGCCTACACCGGGTAAGGCAACCTTGAGATGATAATTCCGGTTCTACCGGCCTTACCAATACCGGGCAAGGCAGCCCAATGGGATGCTGAATGTAGGCTCTACCGGCCCTGCCAATACCGGGTAAGGCAACCTTTAAGATGGTGAGTTACAAGGTTCTACCGGCCTTACCAATACCGGGCAGGGCAGCCCAAGGAGATACTGTAGTAGGCTCTACCGGCCCTGCCAATACCGGGTGAGGCAACCTACAGGATGGTAACGTCAAGGTTCTACCGGCCTCACCAATACCGGGCAGGGCAGCCTGAGCAAATAGACCAGCTGTTAGGTGACTAAGACAGCAGAGAGCATAAGTCTAGAGGTCTTACTCAGCAGAAGTCTATAGCCAGGGATAATCAGACAACTGCAAGGAAGTGGTCAGCGACTGACCACAGTACTGGATGTTCAGGAGCAAAGCAACGTCCGCACGTTGGGACTAATGGTAAATAGCGCCACCAGGTTTAGGGAGTAAACCAGCGTCCGCACGCTGGAACCAACAATGTATATTGCAACCGGGTTTAGTGGAGCAAACCAGCGACCGCACGCTGGAACCAACAATGTATATCGCAACCAGGTTTAGTGGAGTAAACCAGCGTCCGCACGCTGGAACCAACAATGTATATCGCAACCAGGTTTAGTGGAGCAAACCAGAGTCCGCACGCAGGAACCAACAATGTATATCGCAACCAGGTTTAGTGGAGCAAACCAGCGACCGCACGCTGGAACCAACAATGTATATCGCAACCAGGTTTAGTGGAGCAAACCAGCGTCCGCACGCTGGAACCAACAATGTATATTGCAACCAGGTTTAGTGGCGCAAACCAGCGTCCGCACGCTGGAACCAACAATGTATATTGCAACCAGGTTAGTGGAGCAAACCAGCGACCGCACGCTGGAACCAACAATGTATATCGCAACCAGGTTTAGTGGAGCAAACCAGCGTCCGCACTCTGGAACCAACAATGTATATCGCAACCAGGTTTAGTGGAGCAAACCAGCGTCCGCACGCTGGAACCAACAATGTATATCGCAACCAGGTTAGTGGAGCAAACCAGCGAATGCACGCTGGAACCAAAAATGTATATCGCAACCAGGTTTAGTGGAGCAAACCAGCGTCCGCACGCTGGAACCAACAATGTAAATCGCAACCAGGTTTAGTGGAGCAAACCAGCGTCCGCACGCTGGAACCAACAATATATATCGCAACCAGGTTAGTGGAGCAAACCAGCGACTGCACGCTGGAACCAACAATGTATATCTCAACCAGGTTTAGTGGAGCAAACCAGCGTCCGCACGCTGGAACCAACAATGTATATTGCAACCGGGTTTAGTGGAGCAAACCAGCGTCCGCACGCTGGAACCAACAATGTGTATGCAATAGTGAGGAAAACAATGTCGCCAGAGCGACAGCTGGAGCGCGAGACTCAGGAACTCGTACAGGTTAACCCACGCAGTGCTGGAGCACAGGAACCCCGGAATACAGGCACACCGGAATGCTGGAACACTGGAACACCGGAACGTTAGCATACAGGAACACTGGAACGCTGGAACACCGGAATGTAGCATACAGGAACACTGGAAACAGGCCCAGAGATCTGACAAGCAGGTCAGGCAGAGTGGAGTCAGAGACACCACGAAAGGGCAACCTGGAAGTGCTCAACCTGGGTTTAAAAAGGCTGTGTGAGGAGGGCTAATGACAGACAGCCAATCACGAATACTCAGCAGGTGAGTTTGTAATGGTAGGACCACTTCCCTTTTTCTGCTACTAATGCCCCTAGCTTTACAACCCCGTGCCCTGCTCGCATTCCTCATCACATTATTACATTGCGTGCCTACCCTTAAGTCATTAGAAATAATTACTTCGAAATCCCTTTCCTCTGTTGTCTCTGACAGCACAGAACCCTTATTACTATATTTTCCCTTTAGATTTTTACATCCCAAGTGCATTATTTTACTTTTATCAACATTAAAATGCAGCTGCCACACTCTCGTCCATTCTTCTAATTTACCTAAATCATTTGTCATTTGGCTTATTCATCCAGGAATGTCTACTCTATTGCAGATCTTTGTATCATCTTCAAAACTGCATACCTTACCTCGAAGACCTTTTGCAATATCACTAATAAATTAATAAAACAATGTGCCCCATTACAGATCCCTGAGGTACCCCACTAGTAACATTCCCTTTGTCCAAATAGTCTCCATTAACTACCACCCTCTGTCTCCTGTCACTCAGCCATTGCCTTATCCATTTAACAATTTTTACATCCAGACCCAAACACTTCAATTTATTAATGAGTCTTCTATGAGGGACAGTGTCAAATGCTTTACTAAAATTTAGATAAGCTATATCTACTGATCCCCCTTGGTCTATTATTTAAAAAAAATTCTATGAGGTTAGTTTCTACAAGATCTCCCTGCTTTAAACCCATGCTGTTTGGTATCTTGCAAGCCATTTAAATTCAAATATTTAGCAATTCTTTCCTTTAACATAGTTTCCATTAATTTTCCCCACTACTGACTTACTGGTCTGTAGTTACCAGACTCTTCTCTGCTACCAGTTTTGTGAAGAGCTACTACATTTGCTACCTTCCAATCTTCTGCAACTACTCCTGTTGATAGTGACTGACTGAATAATTCTATTAAAGGTTTTGTCAGAACACTCAAGTTATTTTAATAACTTTGGGTGTATCCCATCTGGTTCCATTTATTTATCTGTTTTTACCTTAGATAGCTGAAGAACTTCTTCCTCTGTAAATATGCATGTTTCCCATGTCTTGCTGTTTCTTTTTTCTAACAGAGTTCCCTTCCCTTCATCTTCCTCTGTAAAAACAGAACAGAAATATTCATTGAGGCAATCAGCTAGACTTTTTTTTTTAATTTTCAATGTTTTATTGGAATATAAGAATCAAGAACAGAAAAAATATGAATTACATCACAGGATTATCTGATCAGACATTCTAAACAGAGAATGAAAGCTCACCGAGAGCTATTATACAAAACAGGTATTCACAAGTGTGTATGGTAATGACAATACCAGTGAGTAAGGTTAAGAAACAATATATCAGACATCTGCAACATGCTATCCTATATTCCTAGGATAGAAAGAAAAAAGAAAGGAAGCAAACTTTTCAATCCTATAGGAGAATCAGTAAAGTAATTTAGTGAAACACATAACTCTGCATAAGCGCATAGGAACCTTATAGAGGATAGGCATATTGAAGTGAAAACATTAGAAAAGCTAAAGGATACCGTGAAGCATATATATCTTAACATATAGAGTACCCTGTACAGTGATACTTTATTCATGCAGTGATAAAAGAGCAAGAACTCCACAGTATTACAGACTGCTGGGAGAGTATAACATAGCAAAGAAGGAGCCAAGAATTATCCCAAAACAGGTAAGAATACTAATTGTAGGCCAGGAGATAGTAAAAGTCAAGAGAAGAGCGCGAAAGAAAAGAAAGAACAGATAAATTATCTCAAAGAGAACCCAAAGAAAGGAGTAGAGAGAACAGAATATGGAGGAAGAGTTAAGGAGAATAAACAAATATGCCGCAAGGGAAATGGCAAGAAAGAAGTGAGCTACAAAGCAAGACAGAGAGAGCCATCTCATTGAAGCACAGTAATCCAAGGTATAGCAACATACAGTGGGGCAAAAAAGTATTTAGTCAGCCACCAATTGTGCAAGTTCTCCCACTTAAAAAGATGAGAGAGGCCTGTAATTTTCATCATAGGTACACTTCAACTATGAGAGACAGAATGGGGGGGAAATAATACAGGAAATCACATTGTAGGATTTCTAATTAATTCATTGGTAAATTCCTCGGTAAAATAAGTATTTGGTCACCTACAAACATGCAAGATTTCTGGCTCTCACAGACCTGTAACTTCTTCTCCTCTGTCCTCCACTCGTTACCTGTATTAATGGCACCTGTTTGAACTTGTTATCAGTATAAAAGACACCTGTCCACAACCTCAAACAGTCACACTCCAAACTCCACTATGGCCAAGACCAAAGAGCTGTCGAAGGACACCAGAAACAAAATTGTAGACCTGCACCAGGCTGGGAAGACTGAATCTGCAATAGGCAAGCAACATGGTGTGAAGAAATCAACTGTGGGAGCAATTATTCGAAAATGGAAGACATACAAGACCACTGATAATCTGCCTCGATCTGGGGCTCCACACAAGATCTCACCCCGTGGTGTCAAAATGATCACAAGAACGGTGAGCAAAAATCCCAGAACCACACAGGGGGACCTAGTGAATGACCTGCAGAGAGCTGGGACCAAAGTAACAAAGGCTACCATCAGTAACACACTACGCCGCCAGGGACTCAAATCATGCAGTGCCAGACGTGTCCCCCTGCTAAAGCCAGTACATGTCTGGGCCCATCTGAAGTTTGCTAGAGAGCATTTGGATGATCCAGAAGAGGACTGGGCGAATGTCATATGGTCAGATGAAACCAAAGTAGAACTTTTTGGTAAAAACTCAACTCGTTGTGTTTGGAGGAGAAAGAATGCTGAGCTGCATCCAAAGAATACCATACCTACGGCGAAGCATGGGGGTGGAAACATCATGCTTTGGGGCTGTTTTTCTGCAAAGGGACCAGGACGACTGATCCTTGTAAAGGAAAGAATGAATGGGGCCATGTATCGTGAGATTTTGAGTGAAAACCTCCTTCCATCAGCAAGGGCATTGAAGATGAAACGTGGCTGGGTCTTTCAGCATGACAATGATCCCAAACACACTGCCCGGGCAACGAAGGAGTGGCTTCGTAAGAAGCATTTCAAGGTCCTGGAATGGCCTAGCCAGTCTCCAGATCTCAACCCCATAGAAAACCTTTGGAGGGAGTTGAAAGTCCGTTTTGCCCAGCGACAGCCCCAAAACATCACTGCTCTAGAGGAGATCTGCATGGAGGAATGGTCCAAAATACCAGCAACAGTGTGTGAAAACCTTGTGAAGACTTACAGAAAACGTTTGACCTCTGTCATTGCCATCAAAGGGTATATAACAAAGTATTGATATGAACTTTTGTTATTGATCAAATACTTATTTTCCACCATAATTTGCAAATAAATTCTTTAAAAATCAGACAATGTGATTTTATGGATTTTTCTGTCTTTCTGTCTCTCATAGTTGAAGTGTACCTATGATGAAAATTACAGGCCTCTCTCATCTTTTTAAGTGGGAGAACTTGCACAATTGGTGGCTGACTAAATACTTTTTTGCCCCACTGTATATAGGAGGTATCCTATGGGATCTAAAATATAACTAATGTATATTGTATATTACAAGGTAAATCTGTTCTCGCCTACAATAAAGTGCAAGTAAAAGACACTTATCCCTTACTAAGATAAAAACCTAACAGGATTCATAAGCTTCAAATAGACAGAAAAGGACACTCAAAGGACAGAAAGAAGAAATGAAAGAATTCGATACGTGGACAGGAAAGTAGGAGAAACCCCACTTCTTGACGGAAAGACACGTAGGAGAAAACAGATATAGAAAAGGCAGCTTAGATACCCTAAACAATAGTACGAAACAGAAGATTGTCATAGAACCTTCAATTGACCTAAAAGAACAGCATAATCTAACATAACATTATAAACAAGCATTGTTAATATTCAAAGCAAACCCCAGAATGCTTAAACCACCCTCCTTTAAAACAGACCACCCTATAAATACCAAAGTCATCTCAAACATATATAAGATAGTACCAAAATTAATCTGATTCCCCCCAGGCCCTAAGGGGACCACACACATGGGTTTAGGACAGTCATGCATTCCCTTAGGACCCGTCCATTTCAAAAGAGCTACACGGTCTGGGGTATCACATACAGAGATGTTCAGGTCAAACATCATCCAAACATAGAAGCAAAATGAACTACAGTGTTACTGTATCTGCACATGGTTTCAGCAGACAGGGTCTGAGAATGAGACTGAATGAGACTGAGAATGAGTCATGGAGGAGTGAGCTTGAAAGATGGACCGTCTTCCGGGCTCACTCCTCCATGACTCATTCTCAGTCCTATGTCGATCTGCAGTTTCATCCCATAAGAAATAAGGACGTATGCACTTCGATATCCAACACACATCCCATGATCAAGCTCCTGTTGACGAGCCCCACAATATTCAGCTGCTGGATCAACATCGGCTGTCAACTCTCTATCCGCAGAGATGCCACCTCACCTGTCTCGTCTTCGGCATCCAGACTAGGCTCCAAATGCTCAGCTGCGCCGCGAGGAGTATCCAATGCTTTGTGCGCCTCCTTCTGCATTATGTGGGGCTCCTGTTGCACAACCGTACTGCGTAGGATAGAAAATTCCTCCCGCACCACAGCCAGAACCTCATCCATACATACTTTAAGGTCTAGCTTAGACGGTAAGTATATCAAATCTTCACACGAAAGATATTTCTGAGGCAATATATCCACCGCCATTTGTCTCATCTATGGCATCACATCCAAGAAAAGAAGTGGAAGAGCGGTCACTATATTCTCCAACAATGAGTATGCAGGTAAACAACCTGTCTACAGGCTTAAAAAACAGTCAAGTAGTGCTATTGTAGGGTGTAGAGTAGGAAAATAAGAAAATCGAAGCACAAATAAGGTAAATCCAGGATCTCCACCACAGAGCTAAACCAAACACGTCCTTCTCGCTCGACAGATCGCTCCTCCCCCAATCAGCTAGACTTCTATTCTCATTTACATAATTTCCATTTTTAGTTTTCACTCTAACTATTCTTTGTTTCATTCTCCTTCTTTCACTGAAAAATGTCTTATCCCCCTTTTTATTGACTGGACAATTTTTTTCCTCTGTGTGCACTTTGGCACATCTAATAATGCATTTGGCCTTCTTCAGCCTAGTCTTGTACCAATAACTATCTTTTTCCTTCTGCGTCTGCTTATATTTCCTAAATGCTTTTTTTTTCTCCCAACTCCTCCAAGAGTGTGAAACTACAAACCGAGATGGAGAAGCTCTATGCAGATAGTGAATATTTGAATCATATCATCGGAATAGGTCCCCAATTAGATCATAAAACATAACTTTTATTAGATATACAACTAAAATAAATATAAGGATAACATTTATATAAAATCTATCTCAGTTTAGCAGAGTGTATTCCTGAACTCATAAAAACAACAGCCACCATGATGGTCATGAAGTAAATAGGGCAGTTAATGGAAGTCTCTATCTTTAGAGAATGAGTTAGTTACTATGTACAAGACTTATTACATGCCTATGCACCTCCTAGAGTCATGAAGTGTCTGTTGATTAGTGCTGGAGACCCCTGTTAGTCTTACTATTTGGAAGCTGCTATAGAAATTCAGTTTATACCTGATGTATTAGTAATGCCTTCTATGCCTCTCATGTTAGGATCTTATATCAGGGAAAGATTCCTTCAATCAGAGGATGATTAATCGGTATGTGCTGTTATGTCTTGAGTTAATCATACTCTCTCATGTAAATACAGTCCACATCAGAAAGATTAAAGACCCCCATACCCCACACCTACACAAGTGACCATCTTATTCCCATATTCTAAAGTTTTCCAAACAGTCTTTGTGTTCTCCACCATACCCTGTATAAGACTAACCTTTAAGCTATTTTTGACATAAATGGAAACCCCTCCTCCTTTTCTGCCTTTCCTGTTTTTTCTAAATAGAGAGTACCCTAATATTACTACATCCCAGTCATTTTTTTCATTCTACCAGGTCTTGGTAATCCCCACTAAGTGCACATACTGACTAGCTATTATTGCCACAATTTCAGGATCTTATTCCCTAAACTGTGGGTATTTGTACACATGGCTCGAAGTCTACTTGTTTTTGACCTATGTGTCACAGATATACCTTGTTCAAATTAATCTGTGCAATGCTGTGGGAGCAATTGGATTGATCCTGTATCATTCCATTGCCCCCCTACTAGTTTTAATACCTGTTAACAAAACTTCTCAATTGCTTGCTGAGAACCTCTGTTCCCTTTTGAGAAAGATGCAAGTCATTGTTTTTTGTACAATTCCTTGTTATACCAAACAAGGCTTGTGTTCTTGGCCCCATTTCCCTAGCCATGAATTAAAGTCCCTAATTCGCTGCATCCTACTGTCAGCTTCCTGATATACTGGCAGAACCTCTGAAACAGATATAGTAGAAGCAACTTGCTGCAGATCTTTATATAGCCTCTTAAAAATATCTTTTACCACACTCACCTCATTGCAAGCCAAATCATTTGTCTCTAAATGGACTAGGACATCCAATTCTCCATTCTGTCTTGCTTCTATGTCTGTGAGCTGTAGCACCAGGAAGACATCTGACTTCTTTGCAACCTCCATGACTATCCCCCCCAATAATAACTGCTTCCTCTCAACGTAGTTTGCACTTCATACCTTTGTCAGTTTGTCAGTGGTTGCTGTTATTTACCTGTGGATTAGAAGATGGTGAACCAGGAGCCTCTCCTTCCGGTGTTGTCCCAATATTAAGGCAGTGTTCTGAAAGTGCCGCAAAAGAATTATGAAAGGCACAGAATGTGACTGATGCCTCTTGTCCACAACTTTTACCCTTCCAGAACCAATTGTAGCCCATCTGCAGGGCCGGATTTACAATAAGGCAGAGTAGGCATCTGTCTACAGGCGCACCCCACAGAGGGGCGCCTGTCATTGGAATAGGGTTTTTTTGTTTTTTTTTTAATTTGCAGCACCAATCTTCACTACCACTTGCTGCCAGCAGGGGGTTGGCTTCCGGCCCAGCAACTAGAGAGCAGTGGGCTGCTTCCTTGCGCCTGCTGCTCTGACAGTCGAAGGTGTGCTGGGCCGGCCCAATAGTCAGTGAGTGACAGGCCCAACAGTGACAGGGTAGCTGGGTCTCTATCCTGCTTGATGATACAAGCAGTGGGAGGAGTGCGGATACATCACTGGCTCAGCAATGAGAAGCAGATCTGTTCTAATGTGAAGGTCAGTGTTCACGGGAGATGGAACAGTTTGTTACTCTGTTCAACACCAGTAATGTGCTTCAGCTATGATAACAGCAAACAATTTTTATACTCTGAAACATAGTGGATTAGGAGGGAAGTACAAATTTGTAAGATCAGCTTGTTTTCAGTGTTTATATGTTGGTATAAAAATAATCTGCATTCTGATACAAATCCCCAGACGCCTTCTCTATAGCATCAGCAGAAAAAAGACCCATTTTAAAAACATTTTCCTGTGCTGATTGATAGTACACAAGGAGACACAAGGTGCAGTGGAACACCCAGAAATGTCCATACACTCCACTACTCCCCTTGGCACAAGTGGAATAAAGATGATGACATTCATTGTGGACAGCTTAGTGCAGGAACAGCAAACAGAAATCATTTCCAGCACCTATTTTACAGTGGAATCATATTATTAGTACAGCCCACATTTCTCTGCCTCTAGTAATCACTCCTATTCTACATAAAAACAAGAGGAAAGCCATTTTATTTACAATAAAAAAATACTTTTAAGAAGTCATTACACAACATAGCAGCCAGACCATATATACATAATTGTAGTGGTGAAATTCTACAGCAAACCAACTTCTCCAAAGGGAACAAATACAAATGAACAGATTTAAATTCTGCTTTTAACCCCCTGAATGCTAGAGAGGTCTTCAACACACCGTGACGCAATGCCTTTGTGATCTTTCTAGTACTGATAGATTTGCAATGTGTTGGAGACCTTCATCTTTCAAGGGGTTGAAAGTTCCGATAAAGAGGGATTTGGGTCTCAAAAGGGGAGGAGAGCGTTTCATATTTCTGTGCCTACAGGCTCCTGAGATGTAAATCTGACCCTGCCCATCTGCCATTTCTTGGAAGTCTCTTGGCACTTGTTTCTTTTGCATCTGTGAGGCTCTCACAGACACCTTGTAGATCTCAGCCTTCAAATTTTCAATCTCCTGCTTTAAAACAGAATATTGCTTCTAGTAGTTTTTCTACTACAGGAGTCAAACTCACAGGTCTATAATTGCCAGGTTCTGTTTTAGTTTCTTCTTAAATAAAGGCACTACATTGGCTTTATGTTGATCGTGTGGCACTGAGCTTGTGGTGAGAGAATCTTTAAAGAGTTAAAACAGGGGTCTGGCTAACTGCACTGAGTTCATGAAGAACCCTTGGATGTATACCATCAGAACTTGGTGCTTCATCAGTCTTAATTTTGTTCAGTCTTCCCATTACCTCATCTTGTGTTAACCAATATTTGATAATGGTATGGTTTTATTTGTTACTTGTTGGGGCTCTTCTACTATTTCTTCTTCCCTAGTATATACCAATGCCATACGTATGTCCACGATTCCTCCCATATAAATCATATACTATGTCCACAATGCCCCCCATATAAATCTCGTAAATATGTCCATGGTGCCCCATATAAATCCTGTAAATATATCCATGGTGTCCCATATAAATCCTATAAATATGTCCATGATGCCCCCTAAATATATTCCGTGAATAAGTCTACAATGCCACCGCTAGTGGCAGTGGCAAGAGAACACATCAAGAGCCATTAGATTGTAAGCCCCTTGGGGCAGGGTCCCTTTCCCAGTCTATGATTCCCTTGATGCACTTTCCCCCACAAATAATGAAATGATCGCACTTAAGCTTAACCCTTTAGCGACCCTTGACGTACCAGGACCGTCAAGGCTAAATGTGATCGAACGACCCTTGACGGTCCTGGTACGTCAAGGGTTAAACTCTTCCATCGCGGCCGCACGGAGCGATGGAAGAGTTCAAGCCGCTTGTTACTAAGTGTCACGGTATCGGGACACTTAGTAACAAGCGGCAGAAACATTGTTGCAACATGCGATTCGCTTCAAAAGCGAATCACATGTTGCAAAACCTGAATGACAGGGACAGTATTTGTAAATACTGTCCCTGTCAGATCTCTCTGCCTCCCTCCACCTTGCATACTGCTAAGGTGGAGAGAGACAGAGGGAGATGGTGTTCCAGTGTGCCTGTAAAAAAAAAAGTAAAAAAAAAAGTTTAAATAAAGAAAATTAACCCTTTGATCACTGTTCTGCAGTGATCAATAAGTGCCCCCCCATCTGATCACTCTTGGAGTGATCAATTTGCTGCAGATCAGTGTTTTCTGATCTGTGGGACACCCCCCATCCCCCTTGAATTTTTTTAGTTTTTTTAAAAAAATTTTAAATTTTTTTTAAATTTTTTTTTTTTTTTTTTTTTAAATAATAAATATAGTTTAGGTATTTTGGTAGGTAGTTGGGTAGGTTTAGTGTAGACGTGTGTTAGGGAAAGTTTTAGGGATAGATTTAGGTTTAGGGGAAAAAACAAACAAACAAACAAAGCCCCCCCCCCCCAAAAAAAAAAAAAATATATAATAAGCGCAGTTTAGATAGGTAGTTCAATTGGGTTAGGTAGGTTCAGGATATACGTAGGTTAGGGTAAGTTTTAGGGTTAGATTTAGGTTTAGGGATAGCGTAAGAAAAATAAAAAACCCAAAAAACCCCAAACCCACCCCCCAAAAAAAAAAAAAAAATATATATAATAAGTGCAGTTTAGATAGGTAGTTCACTTGGGTTAGGTAGGTTCAGGATATACGTAGGTTAGGGTAAGTTTTAGGGTTAGATTTAGGTTTAGGGATAGCGTAAGAAAAAAAAACAAAAAAAAAACCCCAAACCCCCCCCCCAAAAAAAAAAAAAAATATATATATATATATAATAAGTGCAGTTTAGATAGGTAGTTCATTTGGGTTAGGTAGGTTCAGGATATACGTAGGCTAGGGTAAGTTTTAGGGTTAGATTTAGGTTTAGGGATAGCGTAAGAAAAAAAAAAGCTTTTTTAGTGGGCAAAATGCAGCGCAGGTACAGTGTTGAAGAGGCATATGCCTTTTTGGCGTCTGACTCAGGCAACAGACACTGCGTCAGATTTTGACATAGCGCAGTTTTCAGAAAGTGAGAGCAGCTCTAGTGATGACGCTGGGCCTTCTGTCAAGAAAAGACGCACTGCCCCAAAAGCTGCTCTGGCAACTGCCCCAGCACCTGCCAAAAGAACTGCCCAAAAACCTACCAAAATACCTACCCAAAGAAATGCCCCAAGTGCTGCCCCAAGAGCCAGGGCCGGATTTATAATAAGGCAGAGTAGGCATCTGCCTACAGGCGCACCCCACAGAGGGGCGCCTGTCATTGGGATCGTTTTGGTTTTTTTACACTTTTTTTTTTTGTGCCGCCCAGCAGCCCAGCAGCCCCACAGCCGCCGGATACTGCTGTCTTCCTGCACTGATGACATCCGGAGCGCAACCACTCCAAACGCGGAGACGCCGCGTGGAGCGTGCAGGTATTTTCTTCCTCTGTTCTGAGGCCAGTTTAAAACTGGCGCCCAGACAGAGGAAGAAAACCCCTTCACGCTCCATGCGGCGTCTCCGCGTTTGGAGTGGTTGCGCTCCGGCTGTCATCAGTGCAGGAAAGTGAAAAAGAGGTACGGGGGAGAGATAGAGGCACAAGGGGGAGAGAAAGAGAAGTACATGGGGGAGAGAGGCACAAGGGGGAGCGAAAGAGAGAAGTACATGGGGGAGAGAGGCACAAGGGGGAGCGAAAGAGAAGTACATGGGGGAGAGAGGCACAAGGGGGAGCGAAAGAGAGAAGTACATGGGGGAGAGAGGCACAAGGGGGAGCGAAAGAGAAGTACATGGGGGAGAGAGGCACAAGGGGGAGCGAAAGAGAGAAGTACATGGGGGAGAGAGGCACAAGGGGGAGCGAAAGAGAGAAGTACATGGGGGAGAGAGGCACAAGGGGGAGAGAAAGAGAGAAGTATATGGGGGTGAAAGAGGCACAAGGGGGAGAGAGAGAAGTATATGGGGGTGAAAGAGGCACAAGGGGGAGAGAGAGAAGAATATGGGGGTGAAAGAGGCACAAGGGGGAGAGAGAGAAGTACATGGGGGTGAAAGAGGTACAAGGGGGAGAGAGAGAAGTATATGGGGGTGAAAGAGGCACAAGGGGGAGAGAGAGAAGTATATGGGGTGAAAGAGGCACAAGGGGGAGAGAGAGAAGTATATGGGGTGAAAGAGGCACAAGGGGGAGAGAGAGAAGTATATGGGGGTGAAAGAGGCACAAGGGGGAGAGAGAGAAGTACATGGGGGTGAAAGAGGCACAAGGGGGAGAGAGAGAAGTATATGGGGGTGAAAGAGGCACAAGGGGGAGAGAGAGAAGTATATGGGGTGAAAGAGGCACAAGAGGGAGAGAGAGAAGTATATGGGGTGAAAGAGGCACAAGGGGGAGAGAGAGAAGTATATGGGGGTGAAAGAGGCACAAGGGGGAGAGAGAGAAGTATATGGGGGTGAAAGAGGCACAAGGGGGAGAGAGAGAAGTACATGGGGGTGAAAGAGGCACAAGGGGGAGAGAGAAGTACATGGGGTGAAAGAGGCACAAGGGGGAGAGAGAAGTACATGGGGTGAAAGAGGCACAAGGGGGAGAGAGAAGTACATGGGGTGAAAGAGGCACAAGGGGGAGAGAGAAGTACATGGGGGAGAAAGAGGTACATGGGGTGAAAGAGGCACAAGGGGGAGAGAGAAGTACATGGGGTGAAAGAGGCACAAGGGGGAGAGAGAAGTACATGGGGTGAAAGAGGCACAAGGGGGAGAGAGAAGTACATGGGGGAGAAAGAGGTACATGGGGGAGAGAGGCACAAGGGGGGTAGAGAAGTACAAGGGGGGAGAAATAGAGGCACAAGGGGGGGAGAGAAGTACAAGGGGGGAGAAGTAGAGGCACAAGGGGGAGAGAGAGAAGTACAAGGGGGGGAGAAAGAGGTGCATAGACCCCATAGTAAAATAATAACAATGACACATGTTAATGTGTTAAGTTTTTTATTCTGCTGTTTGTTTTTAACACTGTTCATTAAATCAGTTTAAATAATGAAAAATTAGCATTTTTTTTATCCGATTAATCGAAAAATATTTCAGTCAAAACTTTTTGGACTTTTTTTTTTTTTTTTGGCGGGGGGGGGGGGCGCTTCAGCTTTCTGTGCCTACAGGCTCCTGAGATGTAAATCCGGCCCTGCCAAGAGCTGCCCTGGCAACTGCCCCAGCACCTGCCAAAAGATCTGCCCAAAGACCTACCAAAGAAATGCCCCAAGTGCTGCCCCAAGAGCTGCCCTGGCAACTGCCCCAGCACCTGCCAAAAGATCTGCCCAAAGACCTGCCAAAAGACCTGCCCAAAGAAATGCCCCAACACCTGCCACTCCGGATCCTAATGAATGGGTATCAATTTATGCCCACAAATCTCAGAATTCACAGACAACCCAGGGGTTCAAATTGATGTGGAAGGATTTACCCATGATCATTTTTTTGATTTGTTTTTGGGGGAAGACATTTTAGGTGAAATTGTTTCCCAAACCAATTTGTATGCAGCCCAGTATACTGCCGCCAACCCTAAGTGTGAAAAACGCTGTTTTTTTTTTTTTTACTTACGTCATGGTTTACGAGGGATTGGTGGTAAAATGGCTGTGTATAAAATTGGAAAACACACCTAAAACGAGAGCCTGGGGTGTCTACTTTCCAAAAATATACACTTTTGGGGGGAAATCTTAAAAAAGAGCACTGTTACACAGCCCCAAATGAGACATAGCACCAGTAACGCAAGCTGTGAAAATTCAAAGTGTGAACCTGGAAACGCGCATGTTCCAATTTGGCCCCCGTAGCTCCCCCAAACCATGAGAAAGCTATGCATATGGGGTATTGCCGTACTCAGAAGAAGGAGCTGAACACTAATCAATTCAGTTTATAAAATCTTCACCTATTCTGTGCTTGAAATTCACATCAACATTGAAGGCAAAGTGTGAAAAATGCTGAATTTTTTTTACTTACGTCAAGTTTATGAGAAAGTGGTGGTAAAATGGCCGTGTAAAAAATTTGAAAACACACCTAAAATGAAAGCTGGGGGTGTCTACATTCCAAAAATATACACTTTTGGGGGGAAATTCTAAAGTGCAGCACTGGAACATAGCCCAAAATGAGTAATGGCATCAGTTAACCAAGATGTGAAAATTCAATATTTGTTCAAAATTGTGCCCCGTAGCTCCCCCAAACCTTTAGAAACCTATGCATATGGGGTATTGCCGTACTCAGAAGAAGGAGCTGAACACTAAACAATGCATTTTTAAAAATCTTCACCTATCATGTGCTTGAAATTCACATCAACATTGAAGTGCAAGTGTGAAAAACGCTGTTTTTTTAACTTACGTCAAGATTTACGAGCGATTGGTGGTAAAATGGCTGCGTAAAAAATTGAAAACATACATAAAATGAAAGCCTGGGGTGTCTACTTTCCAAAAATATATACTTTTGGGGGGAAATCTTAGAGTGGAGCACTGTTACACAGCCCCAAATGAGACATGGCACCAGTGATGCAAGCTGTGAAAATTCAAAGTGTGAAACTGGAAACGCGCATGTTCCAATTTGGGCCCTGTAGCTCTCCCAAACCTTGAGAAACCTATGCATATGGGGTATTGCCGTACTCAGAAGAAGGAGCTGAACACTAAACAATGCATTTTTAAAAATCTTCACCTATCATGTGCTTGAAATTCACATCAACATTGAAGTGCAAGTGTGAAAAACGCTGTTTTTTTGACTTACGTCAAGATTTACGAGCGATTGGTGGTAAAATGGCTGCGTAAAAAAATTGAAAGCATACATAAAATGAAAGCCTGGGGTGTCTACTTTCCAAAAATATATGCTTTTGGGGGGAAATGTTAGAGTGGAGCATTGTTACACAGCCCCAAATGAGACATGGCACCAGTGATGCAAGCTGTGAAAATTCAAAGTGTGAAACTGGAAACGCGCATGTTCCAATTTGGGCCCCGTAGCTCTCCCAAACCTTGAGAAACCTATGCATATGGGGTATTGCCGTACTCAGAAGAAGGAGCTGAACACTAAACAATGCATTTTTAAAAATCTTCTCCTATCATGTGCTTGAAATTCACATCAACATTGAAGTGCAAGTGTGAAAAACGCTGTTTTTTTAACTTACGTCAAGATTTACGAGCGATTGGTGGTAAAATGGCTGCGTAAAAAAATTGAAAACATACATAAAATGAAAGCCTGGGGTGTCTACTTTCCAAAAATATATACTTTTGGGGGGAAATCTTAGAGTGGAGCACTGTTATACAGCCCCAAATGAGACATGGCACCAGTGATGCAAGCTGTGAAAATTCAAAGTGTGAAACTGGAAACGCGCATGTTCCAATTTGGGCCCCGTAGCTCTCCCAAACCTTGAGAAACCTATGCATATGGAGTATTGCCGTACTCAGAAGAAGGAGCTGAACACTAAACAATGCATTTTTAAAAATCTTCACCTATCATGTGCTTGATATCAACAGTAGTATTGAAATGTAAGTGTGAAAACTGCAAAAAACAAAATATTACCACAATTTTGAAATTTTTTTCTGGAAAAATAGCTGCATGAAAACTCCAAAATTCTCCTGATTATTTACCTTATGTTGTGTAGTTTTCAGAAACATATACCTTTGTGGGACATTTTTGGTTCTGGCACCGTCAGCTAAGCTATGATGCTCACATGCCAATTGTTGAGAAATTACAAGTTGGAAATAATGGCATCCATCTTGTAATATTTACCTTGTAAATGTGAGGAAGTGATTGAAATACTAGGCATATGGGGTATTCTTATATTCAGGAGAAGCAAATGAATATATTTAGGGGTATTTTTTTGTCATAAACTAATTGTATGCAAATCCTGACACGAAAATATAAGCAAAATGTTGTTTTTTTTCAATTTTTTTCCTCTTTTTTTCTATTTTAATCAAATTAAACAAGGAGGTATTCATATAATTGTGGTATCAAAAGAAAGCCCTACTTGTGCTTAAAAAAACAGTATATAATTTATGTGGGTGCACAAAAGGAATTAAAGAGAAAATATGGTTGAACAAAGACATAGTCAAAAAAGTCAAAATTGCTCCGGTCCTTAAGTCAAATCAAACTCAGATTTTCCCGGTCCTTAAGGGGTTAATGCTCTTAACCCAGTTCTGCATTTTTGTATTGTATTTTTTCAACTTCTGTTAAGTGCTGTGTACATGTATGGCGCTATATAAATAACGATACATGCATACATACACCCCCTCAGTTACCTCTCGGGCCATTGCCCGAGCTATTGTGTGGAAAAATTGAACAACAACTGGCTTTTATATGACCAGTCTCTGTTGAAAAAGGTTGGCACTCTACAGTTGGCTTGGATGTGCACTTACGCACCTCCCAGCCAATCAGCTTTTAGGAAATTAAAAATTTAGCACCCAGCATGTTTTTTTTCTTGTGGAAGTTTTTCTCAGCACAGCTAATTGGATGGCTTACTGTGCTAGAAAAAATACCATCAGCTTTTTTTTTTTTTTTTTTAGGTACTGGAGACTATTGAATCCGGGTCATAGTTTACTGTTCAGATATAATTGTGTCACAGGGGTTTGAATTAACTGGGAATCTGAACTGCAGAGTTTGCATTCTATAGATCAGGTTAATAGAGTGTGCATTGGAAAGTGACAGGCTGGGTCAAAGAGTTTGCAATCAACAGGCAGCATGAACCATCACAACATGCATTATGTAGAACAAAGTACAATAAAGACAGAAACATAGAAAACCCAATAGGAGTGCTCTTATCCTGGATATAGTTTAACACACTATTACTCAATATGAGTTATTATTCTTGTAGTTGGCCAGTAAGCACTGGACAGTGCTGACCAGCATGAAAGAAATCCTGTCATGAAGAATAAACTTTATATAATTAGAAATAGCATTACATTTCACATATGTTTGTGTTATTAATTGTTCTCTGCAATGTGTAGATTGAAATATGTAAGTATTTTGTTAACATCCCACACCTTTCTTATGACACTAGCCCTTCTTCCAATGATATGCGTTAGGTGTATCATTTAAAATGTCCTTGCTGGATGGTAACACAGACACATACTCTTGGTTTCAGCACTGCAGGGGTTAAAACACTTTTTTTTTTTACATACACACGTCTGTTTTTCTGTGGAGTGCGACAGACCAGTGGTGTATAATGTAACATGTATATTTCAGTTTATGTATTCTAATAAGGGGTTTTAGGTGAAAACATTTTTATGCGTGGAAGAGTTAAAGGGATAGTAATACTTCGTTTTATCTTTATTTTATTTTGTAGGCATTAAAAAAACATGAATGATATAAGTCTTATATCGTGGTTTAAGAGATATTCACAAGCAAAGTATCCCCCCCGTTCAGCCAGATCAGAAGGGATCTGCCCAGGTAGACTGCAGAGAGGGACAATCTTCAATTAAGATAAGGGAAAAAGCTGAAAAACTTGTCAAGGGGGGAAGGGCTTTCATTCTTTTCATACAAAGAAGATTGTCCCCTGCTGTTATCTGTCTGGTCTTACAACCAGATTCACATCTGAGAAGAGACGGCTTACACTAGGAAAAAGGGGCGGGAGGGGGAAACTTTGCTTGTGAATATCTCTTAAACCATAAAGGTTTGAGAGATAAGACTTATATCATTTTTCATGTTTTTTTAATGTCTACAAAATAAAATAAAGTTAAAACAAAGTATTACTATCCCTTAAATTACTTTTTTCTGCAATTCTGTTGTGATATCGCTTCTAGGCTGTCTGAGAGGGAAAAAAAATCAGGGCGGTGGTGACAAGAAGTGCAAAGGGAGGAAGCCCAGCTCAACACGTAAGTTCTTACACAAAAGGGAGATGGGGAAAATCAAAGGTGATTTTTACATGCACTGCTCTATTTTTTGCAGAAAAATGTATACTTGGGTTACTATTAGAGATGAGCGAGCACCCCGATGCTCGGGTGCTCGGGTGCTCTGACCGAGCACCGCCGGAGACTCGAGTGCTCGGCCGAGCACCCGAGCCCCATTCAATTGAATGGGGCGACACGAGCATTACACCAGGCACCCCCTGCTCTGATGAGGGGAGGGTGCCTGGTCAATGCCCCCCTTCATCTCCGCAATGTCCTCCTTCATCTCCGCAATGTCCCCCTTCATCTCCTCTATGCCCCTCTTCCACAATGTCCCCCTTCATCTCCGCTATGCCCCTCTTCCACAATGTCCCCCTTCATCTCCTCTATGGCATAGAGGAGATGAAGGGGGACATTGTGGAAGAGGGACATAGCGGAGATGAAGGGGGACATTGTGGAAGAGGGGCATAGAGGAGATGAAGGGGGACATTGTGGAAGAGGGGCATAGCGGAGATGAAGGGGGACATTGTGGAAGAGGGGCATAGACTCTATGCCCCTCTTCCACAATGTCCCCCTTCATCTCCGCTATGCCCCTCTTCCACAATGTCCCCCTTCATCTCCACACTGTCCCCCTTCATTTCCGCAATGCCCCCTTCATCTCCTCAATGCCCCCGTACCTCCAGTCCCTGGTGGTCCAGCGGAGCGTCTTCAGATCTGTGCCTCCTCCGGCACAGATCCCCGCCACCCGAACACGGCGGGCGAGCACATGGCGGTACTCGACGAGTACCGCCATGTGCCGAGCAGAGCGATGCTCGAGCCGATCCGAGCATCGGCCGAGCACGCTCGCTCAACACTAGTTACTATACTATCTCCTGTAACGTTAATACATAGTAGTAAACATTACAGTTTCATATTAACAGCAGCCAGGAAAAATGTCCCCTCACCTGCTTGGGAACCAGTTACTTAAGAAGTTGGTTGAAGACCAGTGAAACATGTTGAACTAGAAATATAAGAACTTCAAAAGCTGACACACTTGGTTTGTTTATAAATAACAACTCACTGGTGTAGTGTTTGGTGGATGTCAGACAGCCCCTGGAGGGGAATAAATTTCAACTGTTCTACTATCCTGTATAATAATTTGCTAGGATGTTTGTCACATGCAGTCATGCGCAATAGAGACTGCCCACGTTCGGGCAGTCTCTACTCTGCATGATTGCATCCCGTGAGTGAGGCGACGCAAGACTGCATCACGTGGAGCAGTGAGATAGTGGCCTCTAAACCCTTTGAGTTCCAGAAGGTTTTGTTGCGTACCCCTCTGGCACTCAAAGAGTTAACATTACCCTGACCATGGCCCGTGTATACGGGCTTTTACACTAGTGTCTAATAATGCACCAGGGGTTGCAACTTCTCTCTTTTTCTCATGTTTTTAGGCTACAGTCATATTCAAATGTAGTGTGAGCCATGGGCTTCTCTGCCAGTATGTAATGATCACTATGAACTGACCTTTTCTTGATTAATCTTGATTAATGCACACTTAACCAGTCAGTGATTCTGAAGGAAAATCAAGCTAGATTGAAATGGCAAGGTTGAGAGAGAGCATGTGCCTTAGGTCATTACATCAGCTATCCAGTCCTTCTCCTTCTCTCCCCTCCTTGCATTCATAGTTATCTTCAACACATGCAGTAATTCACTCTCTCTTACACTCACACACTAACTCCATTTCGTGACACAGCAGCTACACCAAGAAATCTAAAAGGCAGCAAAACAAACCAAGCAACAAAATAAATCAAACTAGTGCAGAAAAAAATACAATAAACATAAAAAATACAATAAATAATAATAGGTGCAATGAAATAACTTGAGTTCCAAAAACTAAGGGTTTATAACCCAGTTTGATGAGGATGTAATTTCTGTACAAACGTTTTTGCTTATCTCCATTATACAAGGTCAAGTTTTGTAGCATGTTGTACCCTTGTGTTATTGAGAGGCCCATAAATGATTAATACGGGGCAAATTAATCAAACTGACTACTTGGAAACAAAAACTCTTTAGAACAGAAGTTGAGAGACTTGTCTCCTTGATTCGCGATAAGGAACCGGTACACAAAATGTCCCTATCTTAATATTATTATTTTATTATTTATAATAATAACCCTTGTGTTGAAAACAATATGCTTTGTTAGAAAACAGTGAAATAACACTTTCCTTGTTCTCTGTTTTAGGTTTGAGACAATTTTTTAGTTTATATAAACTCTAACGATCCTTCTGCACACTGAGAATCACTTTTGAATCGAGAAAGATGTTAAGCAATTGCCCTGTTTACACAATCCGTCTCACACTTTTGGAAAGCATGTCTCGGGTGCAGAATGAGACACAGAGGTCTCATGCAACTACTCTAAATCTTCAAGTGCTGAAAGGGATGTAAGAAATCTGATCTATTTTCCCCAGACTGCCATGGTATATGTTGAAATATTTTATTATAATAATATTCAGTTGAGTGTTTAGTCTGACCACAACTAGGTGGTATAATTGTGCTTGTATTCATTGCCTTATATAGATGCAGATGCTATTCTGTGAGAGGCAGAGTTTGTTGCAGGCTCTTCCTCATACAGAGTAGCATTTTGCACATTTGCCTATAGTGGCTAATACATTAGATTGTGAGACTTTTCTTTTTCATGTTTGTGTATCTCATTTATTATTATCCAGTTATCTATCATATTAACTCTTTAAAATAAATATATTTTTCCTGATTTGGAAATGTATGTCCAGTTGCATTCTTTCATAGGAGCATGGCATCATAAGTGTATCAGGGACATGCAGGTGCATAAGAGTGTGCTAATACTGTCGGGGAATATGTGAGAGGAAGGAGAATGTGTGTTGAATGTGAATGTGGATGAGTGTATTGTTGAGATGCAAAGTGAAGTAGTGGAATGTTTAAAAAAAAACAAAAAAAAAAAAACAACTCACCTCCTTGGCTGTCTATCTCTAAATCAACCTCCTGCTGCTGAGCACTGGGTCCTAGCCATGAATGCAGCTGAAGAATTGATGTAAAAAAGCCACTTTCTTCTGTGTCTCCTCCATGGCAGAAGATTGCTGGTAGGACTAATCACAAAAGTATAAAGGACCCAGCACTTCATCTGTCTGTAGTTATTTTGGTACTACCAAACTGGAGGATGGAGGTATGTGGATACCTCCTCTAGAATTTTCAATATTTTAAATTTTTATAGGCTGCTAGAGTTCTATATATCCTACCAAGAGATGTGGATTTTGTCAAGGAAATACAGTTGTTGGGCCGTATACCCTCTTACAGAAGAGGAATGCATAGGACAAGGAGCCAAGTCTGTCTATGTCCATAAGCCTTGCCACATTTTGTATCTTCCTATCTGACGAATGAAAGCAACATTAAAGTGTTAAGTGCAGATTTATAATGTACACTCTTACTGGGCACGTCTTCTGTTGTTTTGCCTTCTGCTTTCCAGTGTGGACGGCATCAACATTACAGTCCTCTAATATAGTGCCGGCAAGCTTCTATGGAATTTATGCTTTTCAAGCAGGAAGCAGATAGCCCATGTGTTCCCCTGATGGAACGCATGCCAAACTTGAAGGAGCAAGACTACTTAAAGGCACATGGTAAGCATATATGTAACTTTTACATTCATAGTTGCTTAACATTACGTCTACTAACCCTCTCAAGTGGAGAAGCCTAAGGTCTCTGACAGTGTACCTGTCAAGGAGGACAAGACAGTTCAGAAATGTAAAATTTGTGCTAGATGTGATGTCAAATTTAATATTTCAGATACTGCAACATTATGCCCAGAATGTATAAAGAAAGCATCAGGTTCTGATATCCTGTCTCAATTTAAAAAGTTTCTGGGATTGATGAGGTCATCCATGCAAGAAACATTTAATGTTATGAAGGAATCTGCAAGGAAAAGGCCAAGAACTATGGATCCTGAAGAGTAGGGGTGGGCGAAAAGTGGGAAAAATGTCCTGCATGACTTTTTGCGAAAACTTGCAGATTTTTAGCTTTTTTCGTGAAAGTTTTTTCTTTTTTACCTATGCAAAATTTTCCTCCTTTTTGCTTAATTTACCAAAATTTTCACCTGTATTTCCTATGGGTACTACATTTCCCACTACAATATTACTTCTACTGAAGGCTGTAGTGGAGAAATAAGTTACTGAAAGTCAAAGTTGTGAGTCCTACAGGAACATATGCCTTGAAAAATGTGTTAGCATGCAGAGTGCATTTGTCCTTTGCGCACAACACTAACTTCCCTCTTAAATGACACTGGAACATACTCATGATGATGATGTCAAGAAATAACAAAAATAAAGTACAACCTACAATGTGGCAGATGTGTATTGTAGTGGTGGTGGCATGGTGTGATTTGTGTATGTATGTATAGCCGTTTTTACCATTGTCATGTTTGTGTCAAATGGCTATCCTTCTTCACAGATTGACACACATTAATTATCAGTCATAGCAGTAGTCCCAAGTGGGGCAGATGGTGGAAACCCTTCTTCACATCCCTCCACCACTTCCTTATCTGTACTGCTGTTAATATATTTGTCCTGTCTTTCTCTGTCATGTGTGGTTTCTGCTACCTGGTACTCAGATGGTATGATATATTAGTTTATTTTTAAGAATGTTAGTGTCCCAACATTGCTGCTTGATAGCCGTGTCCTGAGCTGAAAACCGTCTCAGACTCAACGCTTGCTGAAGGACAGCTTAGAGTTTTCAATTCAGTATGTGTCAATGCTGGCCACCCACACTGCTTTGTTTGCCAGTAGTCTATGGGGTCATTGTTTCTGCCTAGAACGTAGCTCTCCTGCAAGTATGCAGAAACCATCTCGCATGCAGTGGGACCACTTCCAGGAGCTACGCGGTGTTCCTGTGTGTCAGTTACCAACCCAAAGAGATGTACCACCACCACCACTACCAATGTTGGGTTTTTGCCACCCCTGCTGAGACCCATGAAGTGACCTGTGTTCCAGATGAAATATTCTGGTTGATGATGTAGCTGCTTCTGCTGGCTGAAATGCTTTGCTGCCTTCCTTTTCACTATACTGTCTAGATGATTGTTGTGCCCTCACTTTCTCCCTCTCATCCTCCACAATGCAACCCCCATCTCGATCAATAAGCATATCTCAATATTCCTTGACAGAATCCTATTCCTCAGAGAGTTGCTGCTGATCGTCATGACTCTTTTTTTTGACAAGCTGCTGATGGCTCTTTGGCAGAAATTCGTAAATTTTGTGTTTGAAGTGGGGGTCCAGCAAAGTTGCAAGAATGTATACCAGTTGGTGCATTCTGTGTTGTCATTATTGTATGAATCCTCAGCCATGCTCCTCATTTTTTTCTGCAATAAAAATACCAGTGGTAGAATTTCACTAATTTCTGCCCCAGTGTGACTCACCAGCATGGTTGCCTCCTCAAAAGGTTTCAGCAGCTCACATATATCGCACATTAGTTGCCATTGTCCAGAAAACAAAGAAGCTCCCTCCAAAGCCTTCCTGGTTTGCATGGTGTACTCTCTAATGGTCTTATTCTGCGCATACAAATGCTCTAGCATTTACATTGTGGAATTCCACCTGGTAGGGACCTCCATTTTCAGCTGGTGATGGGGCAGGTTGTTACACAGTTTTATGGAATATACTGTTGCGTACGCTGTAGGAGCGAATAAAATGTGCACAGATATTGCAGGTAATGGTAAGAATCTCTCTGAAGGTTTTGGATTCTGACAAGAATCTGGTCACAACTAAATTTAGCACATGGACAAAGCAGGGCACATGCACCATACCACCTATTCTCAAAGCAGAGATCATGTTGGAGCTGTTATCAGCAGACACAAAACCAGCTTTTAAGGAGTGGGGTACAAGCCATTCCTCTATCACCTGCTCTAGCTTACTTAAATCATCTACAGCTTTATCGGACTGTCTCTCAAAACTCTGCATGCACAAGGTGGTATGCCAATGGTATGGGCTATCCTGCTGCTGCTTTCGCTGCCTCCTTTTACTCACACTGCCAGAACCAGAAGCATGATTACTGGCTATTGCCTGATGCTGTAAGCTAGTGTTGTCCACTGTTGGTGCTGGGAGGGAAACCCAGTGAGCAGTCACAGTCATATAGTCTGTGCTCTGCCCATGTTCCACATATCTGTTGTCAGGTGGATTTTCTTGCCATACGCATTTTTCAGCCCTTTACCCACCACACTAACCACCTGCTAGTACAATTCAGGCACAGCCGTCCTGGAAAAATAACTCCAGCTTGGGATATTCCAGCGTGGAGCTACACATGACATCAGTTCTCTGAAACCTCTGTTTCTACAAAAGAATACAGCAGCATGACCACTGCCAACATCTTGGCAACCTTGCCATTCCACAGGAGCACTTTGGGATTGTTTTTGTGAAGTTTTTGACTCCTTCCCAGGAACTCAGTCAGTGTGGCTTAGCAGGACATGGTAGAATAAGCCTGGAACTTTATTGCTTTAACAACATGACTAGAGGAGGTGGTAGAGGCAGCATGTGTGGGCTGTCTATGACTCTTGCCATCTCCTACAGCAAAACCGTAGTCATCATACTCCTCTGCAGCAGGAGCCATAGGTGTTATATGGAGTGAACTGACTGTTGGCACTGGCAGTAGCATACTCTCTGACACATAACTTCACTTTTTTTTTGCACTAGAGCCGTGGGAACTTTTTAGAGTGCTTCTGCTGCTGATAGTTGTGGCACCTTTGACCCACTGATGGTGTGTCTCCCAGTCAGACCTGTGGTTGTGCTTCAGGTGGGATCTCATAGAGGAGGTGCCAAGGTGTGAGCCTGCTTTCCCCTGCTCATGTGCTTTTTGCACAGACAACAGATTGCAACATGCTTAGCTTGAGGATCCTGAGTGAAGTATCTACATACTGTGGACTTCATGGACTGAGGGGTTCCTGAGGTGCTGCTGCTACTGTTACTACTATGTCTAAATGTTGATGTGATTCTACTGCCACTACTAGTAGGTGTCAAAGGTGCAGCACTTACAGCAGCAGCAGAGGCACTCGTCATATCTGACATTGTGGATGTTAAGAACCATTGGTGCTGCTGTTGTTGCTGTTGCTGGATACACAACACAGCTGTGTGTGGCTGAGTGGGACTTGGACTTTGAAGAGTTGATGATGCCAATAGGGGGGCTGTGTACTTTTTGACATCTGTGCTTGTCCAGGGTCAGACTTTCCAATGGTTTTCTCAAACAATATATAGAAAGGCACAGTGCTCCTTTTCAGTGATGTAAGATTCAGCCTTTCTGCTAACTGTATTGTCATGTCATCATCATCCTCGCTCTCAACTTCAGCTGTATCTGAACGAGGATGCTGGAGGGATATACTGTAAATCTGCATCATTATTAGTCATCATTAGGTCATCCTCAGCAGCATCAGCATCACCTGACAGTTCTTGACCACTACCCTCATATTATTCTACGCTTTTAGAGGTCTCAAACAATTTCTTGTTACTTTTACTGTAACAAAGTTCGCTACTCCTTTGGGGACTAGTGTTATGGTGCTTGTTTGTCTCACTATCTGATTCAGCAGGCAGTTCAGTTGCTACACCTTCCTCTATTATGCTATTGCCATCATCAACACTTGAATGCGACTTGTCATCTTCAGTGTTCTTCTTATATGGTTCTTTATTTGTACTGGCACTTGTGGTGCTGGAAGTTTTGGTGGGACCTTAACAAACTGCATCCTCCCTTGGAGTAGAGGGATCATCATCATTTATTGCACACACTGCGGCAACCATTGCTGCAGTAAGTTTTTGAAATACTGCTTTACTCTCACGTCCCTGCAATGTTCCACCCTCCGGCTGCCCCTTGTGCGTTTGCTGGACATTACTCAAAAACTCTGTGTGTTTTTACTCTACAGTACACAACACAGCTGATGGAGTATGATGTCTTGCCTATGCCTAGTCAGCTGTCTGTCACCTAATATATTTAGTTCTTTGTTTATTTCTTTTTTATTTCTTTTTTTATTATTATTATTTTTATTTATTTATTTTGTTAAGTTGTCTACCCTGTCTTATCACTGTCACAGTCTGTCCAAAAAAAAAATAAAAAATTAAAACTGAAAAACAAAATCATCAACTTATTTCCCCAGACTTCCCCAGCACAGAGACAATAACAGCAAGATCAGCAAGCAAATAGGTCCCCAGCTGCCTGTGTCTTGCCAGTCAGTCATGTGGAATTTTGGGATATTTGGGGTCAACCTCCTTCCTCCCTTCTTCTCCCCAGAGTGCCCCCAGACTCTCCTAATACAGAGAACAAATATCCTACCTAAAAGACTCCCTAAACCTATCTTCAATTCCCCTATCTTCTCTAGCTCAAAAAATGTGCTGCTTCTTCCTCTCACAAACACAGAATGGCATGCTGTGAGAGCCTGACACCCTGGTATATGGCTGTAAAAAAAGTAGAGAAAACTTTCATTTGGTGTGGAAAGAATTTTCTTCCCATTGATTTCAATGCAATGAGCTAGGTGAAAAAAAGTGGGGAAAAAGTGGAAAAACAGCACTTTTCGCAGGAAATTATTTGCCAACCGGGAAGTGCCGTTATTCACCAATTTCATTTTGAGGTGAATATTTTCACCCATAGCTAGTGATTACGTATGATAGTGTATAATATGAACAACCCCAGAGATTGCCCAGGTTTGCCAGACAGCCAGGTTAATTTATTGGTATTTTTCTCTTTGCAACCACGAAACATGTTGAGGGATTTTAGTATGTTTTAATAACAAATTTTATCACTTAAACTTTGTTTGGTCTGCCTGGATATATATACATTGATTATGCTTTTGGAACCATGGAGTAGTGAACTGATCCTTGCCAGGTGGGTTTCACAGCGCTGAGAACCAGCATCACAAATCCCTGCAAGCTTTCAAAACCGGTTACCAAGTCTTGGAGCCGGTTGGATACATTATGTGAGTATTTTACATTTATCATATCCTGTTTGAGATACTGTTATTAGGAAACAGTGCAGCTCTCCTCATACTTCCTTTTTGCTTTAGGTTAATTTATTCTTCACATAAAATATCTATGAGTAGATAACAGTAGACATGGGGGGGGGGCCAAAGAACGCATTACAACTGTGTCAATGATCTACATCTCAGTGTCTTGCATCCTTTAGACAAAACCAACCATCCAATATTTCACACTCTTGCTGTTGCTGACATTCTGACACATCTCTTGTTTTATTGGAGGATCATTCTGTTTATTCTTGGCATCCTTTGAGACCTTTGCTCGATCATTGTGCCCAGTTTGGTTTTTCCAATGGTTTTCTCTTGTTCTTCTTGTGTTATTCTGGTACTGACCTGGCTAATCCCATTGTTCTCAGGTCCTACCACCTGCCCTGAAATACAATCCCACCTCACCTTAAGTTTGCCTTGCGATTTGGAATTGGCTTCTCCAGGTCATTCTATTCTGCCTCCAGCGTTGTGTCCCAGTCAGACTGCACAGTGATTTATCCCTCACCAGCTTCCATCTCCTTCCTTCTATGCTTTTGTGTGAGGCTATCACCTCAGACTGTTTCTTGAAGCTACATCATCTGCAGAGGAAGGTCTCTTAAAGACATAATACTATTTCATGTGTTTCCACATCTTGAGGAGTCAACATCTATTTTACAGACTGAGTAGAGTATTGCTGTAGGTACATGTCAGTCTTCTGCTCCTGCACTCTTATTAGTCTCCTTCTTTCAGAGACTTTTTGCTCTTTTTTATTTTGTGGAGAATCCATATCCCTCTACATTTTCCTTCAATTTGCCTCCAGATCCAAACCTGCTTTTGAAATAAATATTCTACCCAGGAAGCAGATCAACCCTGTTTTCATCCAGATATCTGGCCTTGTGGCCATCACCTTTACTTTCAATTACACATCTGGGCTGTCAACGTATACAAGAGTCTATATCAAAGCATCACAATCTAACTTCCGGAAGGTTGCCTGTTTCCTGTTTCTATCCTCAGTTATATGGAGACAACAGGTTATTACTCCAGAGAAGATGTCAGTAGCCATGAGGTAAAGGACAAAATAAGGGCAACCCATTAATTGACCTATCCAGTGTTGCTACAGTAAAATAGCCAGACAGCTTAAAGATTGAAGGGCACCCACTCAAGTTATTTCACTGCAAGCCCTGATCGCTGTCGATGAGCTTCGACCTATTATTAAATCCTTACCTCTTAAAAAAAGCTCCAGGTCCAGATGGTCTCCCCAATTCTTACTATAGGACTTTTAGGGATATCTTGCTTCCGCATTTGGGGAATGTATTTCATTCTTGTAGTACTTCCGGATGTTTCCCTTCGTCTATGCTCTCCGCTCATATAACAACGTTGCCTAAACCAGGGAAGCCTCCCACCCATTGTCCTAATTTTCGCCCGATATCCCTATTGAATACAGATGTGAAAATTTATGCTAAACTTCTCGTGACCAGACTGCAGACTATATTACTGACTCTTCTCCATTACGATCAAGTAAGGTTTGTTAGGGATAGACAGATAATACCCGGAAAATTGCAAATGTCCTTGAGTCTGTTTCTTCTAGGGGATTGAGTAGCCTTTTCTTAGCTATTGACGCAGAGAAGGTGTTTGACCGCCTACATTGGTGTTTCTGTATTCACTTTATATTCTTCGCCTTCGGCAAGGGTTTCTTATGCAGGGTTTTTGTCAGAATCATTTCCCATTACTAATGGTTCACGGCAGGGATGCCCTCTTTCTCCCGTCCTCTATGTACTTGCCTTGTAACCTCTAGCAGCAATGATCCATTCTCACCCGCACATTAAAGGCTGCGATTTCGGGTCCATGGAAGTGAAACTGGGCCTCTTTGCAGATGACATTCTGATAATGATGACTCAACCCTCTGTTTCCCTTCCCCCATTATGGACGTTCTTCACTCTTACAGCCTAGTCTCTTATCATAAGGTCAATCAAGCTAAGACTCAGGCACTTCCGGTTTGTATGCCCAGATCAGTTCTGGCTGCCTTACAGTTATCTTATCCCTTTGAATGGAGAGTTGATAGCATTTCATATTTAGGAATCCACCTTACGAAGAATCCCGGTACCTATCACGGTGCTATACACTGTCTATCACCTGCAGGGGGCTCCCATTGGCTGCCTATTGTCTGTCCGCCTCTCATTGCCTATTTATACTCAGCTCGGGCACCCTTTGGTTACCCTTTCATAGTGTCTCTGACAGTACCTTTCTGTCCTTCATGTCATGCAGTTTGGGCCTGTTCCAGCTTTCCTGTGTCCAGAGCTACAGAGTCCTGAGTTCCAGTGTTCCAGAACTTAGAGTTCCAGAGTTCCTGATTCCACCTGTTCCTGTTACCAGTCTATTACCACTTCAGCTGGTTTCCTCCGTGACTGCTGACGTTCCGGTTGTTCCATACGGCTTAGTTCCGGTTGCTTGTCTGTGCAGCGGTGCTCTCTGCGGTCCACCTCAGCCTGGTCTCAGTATTCCCTTCTGTAGTCACTGTGGTGATATTGCTCTCTCTATTCGCTCCGGCGAGATTTACACTATGTCGATCCAGCGTGCGGACGCTGGTTTGCTCCATTAACCTGGTGACTTCCTATACTGTTGGTCCCAGCGTGCGGACACTGATTAACTCCATTAAACCTGGTGACTTCCTATACTGTTGGTCCCAGCGTGCGGACGCTGATTTACTCCATTAAACCTGGTGACTTCCTATACTGTTGGTCCCAGCGTGCGGGCGCTGGTTTACTCCGTTAAACCTGGTAACTTCCTATACCGTTGGTCCCAGCGTGCGGGTGCTGGTTTACTCCATTAAACCTGGTGATTTCCTATACTGTTGGTCCCAGCGTGCGGACGCTGGTTTGCTCCATTTAACCTGATGATTTCCAATACTTCTAGTCCCAGAGTGCTGACGCTGGTTTGCTCCATATTACAGTCAAGTGCTGTTGGTCCGAGTTCCTGTCATTGTCTCTTGACAACAATTGACACTGTTGGTCTCCTCCATTGGGGCTGCCCTGCCTGGTATTGGTGAGGCCGGTAGAACCGGTACATTCCATCTCACGGTTGCCTTACCAGGTATTGGCAGGGTCGGTAGAGCCTCTTTACAGTGTTCCTTAAGGCTGCCTTGCCCGGTATTGGTAGGGCCGGTAGAACTGGTACATTCCATCTCATGGTTGCCTTACCTGGTATTGGCAGGGCCGGTAGAGCCTGCTCACAGCATTTCCTGAGGCTGCCTTGCCCGGTATTGGTAAGGCCGGTAGAACCGGTATATTCCATCTCACGGTTGCCTTACCCGGTATTGGAAAGGCCGGTAGAGCCTGCTATTGCTATTCCTTATAGCCGCCTGGGTTGCCTTGCCCGGTATTACTGGCAAGGCCAGTAGAACCTGTTCTATTTATCTATTGCTGATTATATTGTATGTATGTGTATATGAACCCTATGGGGATTGCCTTAACTTTTCAATAAAGTTATGTTTTTACCTAAATCTTTTGTCTGAGTGTCTTAACAAACCGTGACAGTACGAAAGGGCCATGACCTCAGACACTAAGAGTGATGGTAATATACAGAATATCCATTGGAGGATGGATATGCACGAGCAACGTTTGCGTCAGTTGGCAGTTGCTATCCAAACTATTCTTGAACGCACGGTACTTGCTGATAAGTCCGGTTCCAACCCGGTGGTCTCGCCTAGTCAGACACCGGAGAATGATACTAGGGCCATTGGGGCCGCGATAAAAGGGTTAACGGCTTCTGCACCCTTGCTGCTAAGATACGATGGGGACCCCCAACTTTGCAGAGGGTTCATCAATCAGCTTGAAATTTTTATGGAATTGACGGCACATTCATTTCCTAATGATCGCAGCAAGGTTGGGTTCATGATATCCTTGCTGACTGGTAGAGCATTGGCTTGGGCTAACCCACTGTGGGAAAATGCTAAACCTTGCACTAAGAATTTCTGTGAATTTGTGCACTCCTTTCGGAGAGTGTAGAACCACCTCTGCTGCTAAACGTCTTATGGATATACAACAGGGCAGGCGCACGGTGGGCGATTATGCCATCGAATTTCGCACCTTGGCAGCAGAGGTAGGGTGGAATAAAGAGGCTCTGTTGGCAGCATTAGCCCAAGGCTTGAGTGACCAGATCAAAGATGAAATTGCAGCAAAAGATTTGCCTACCGATCTTGATGATTATATTGAATATGTTATTCTAATTGACTCCAGAATACGGGAGAGAGTAACTGCCAGAGATCGTAAAATACGATCTAAGAATAATGGGTCTAGTAACACATTTTTCCCACCCACCCCTCCCTTGGCATCTAAACCTAGTATACCAGTACAGGAACTGGGGGAACCTATGCAAGTGGGTTTCACTAGGTTAACCAAGGAGGAAAGAACATATCGCAGGAAACAAGGGTTATGTTTATACTGCCGTAAAAATTGGCACCTGTTAAGATCTTGTCCGGTACGTCCGGGAAACGAACACACCTAGGTTACCTTGGGGGACAGGCCCTAGGTGGTGTCCAATCGTCCTCCAATGATTGGCGCACTTAAACCCACCATACAGGTGGTATTGTCTTGGGTAGAGAGCTCGGTGGAGGTTTTGGCCCTAGTCGATTCTGGTGCAGCTGGGTATTTTATGGATAATACCTTTGCTGAATTGCATGGGGTGCCACGCATTGAAAGAGAAACCCCTCTTGCTATTGAAGCGATTGATGGCAGACCCCTGGTACCCGCTCAGGTTATGTTTGAAACTATGCCATTATCCATGACTATTGGGGCTCTCCACAAGGAGGAGCAGCAGTTTTAGTTAATTAATTCTCCTCACCATGCCGTGATATTGGGGTTTCCTTGATTACAGTTCAATAATCCACAATTCGATTGGCAAAAATGCGAGATTTCCGCTTGGTCTCAGTTCTGTATGGAGAATTGCGTCACCTATCCTGTTAAGGTCTTGTGCACCTCCCCTTCACTACCTGATGCCTATCAGCAATTTAGCGATGTTTTCAGTAAGGGAGAGGCTGGCACCTTACCGCATCACAGACCATATGATTGTCACATCAAATTAACACCTGGAGTGGTGCCACCTAGGGGACGCGCATACCCATTGTCTTGTGAGGAGAACCAAGCTATGGAAGAATATATTTCTGATGCCATAGAGGGATCATTAGGAAATCTACCTCTCCGGCTGGGGCCGGGTTCTTTTTTGTTAAAAAGAAAAATGGTGAATTGCGACCTTGCATTGACTACCGTGGGTTAAATAAGCTGATGGCAAAGAATGCTTACCCGATACCACTCATCACCGAGCTTTTTGATAGACTTAAGGGTTTCTCGATTTTCACCAAACTGGACCTACATGCGGCCTACAATTTGATACGTATCAGAGCCGGTGATGAGTGGAAAACTGCCTTTAACACGAGATCTGGGCACTATGAATATCTAGTCATGCCATTTGGTCTGTGTAATGCCCCCGCAGTTTTTCAAGAACTAATTAATGACGTCCTTAGAGATATGTTACAGTCATGTGTCGTAGTCTACCTTGACGACATACTTATCCACTCCAAAGACTTGTCACAACACATCAAGGATGTGTCTGAGTACTGCGGCGATTAAGAAAAAATAAGTTATTCTGCAAAGTGGAGAAATGTGAGTTCCACAAAACCAGTGTACCGTTTTTGGGGTTTATAATTGGCAAAGACGGTATTGCCATGGACAAGGAAAAATTGACGGCAGTATTACAGTGGCCTAAACCTAAGAGTCTGAAAGCCATCCAACGATTTCTAGGTTTTGACAATTATTATAGGAAGTTTATTAAGAATTTCTCTTCCATTGTTAAACCCCTGACTGACCTCACACATAAGGGCGCTAACCCAGCTCTTTGGCCGGTGGCTGCGGAACAGGCCTTTGAGAAACTGAAGGTAGCCTTTGCTAACGCTCCTGTGTTATCCCACCCCAATCCATTACTTCCGTTCACCCTAGAGGTTGACGCCTCAGATATTGGGGTTGGGGCAGTACTTTCTCAACGACAAGTCAAAGGTGGAACACTCAGACCCTGTGGGTTCTTTTCTAAAAAACTAACGGGAGCCCAAAGCCATTATGAGATTGGTGATAGAGAGTTACTGGCCATTATCCTCGCTCTCAAGGAATGGCGTCATTTGCTTGAAGGTTAGAAAAAATCCTGTTTTGATTCTGACTGATCATAAGAATCTGACGTATCTCTCTGAGGCCAAAAGATTGTCCTCTCGCCAGGTGAGATGGGCATTATTCCTATCTCGATTCAATTTGTTGTATCTTACTTGCCTGGATCAAAGAATATTAGGGCTGATGCTCTGTCAAGACAATTCGAGGCTGAAATCGACAGAGAGAAAGCACCAGCACCTATCATTCAACCTGATTGAATATTGGCCACCATACATACTAGTATCACTTCTCCACTTGGGGACGAGATTTTGGCCTCCAAGGCCTCCACTCCCCATGAAACTCCAGTGGGCAAATGTTTTGTCGCTGAACCATTCCGTACTCGATTACTTGAAACCTACCATTCCCCTAAGGCTGCGGGACATATTGGTAGAGATCAGTTGTTATGGTCCCTCTCTCAATTATTTTGGTGGCCTTCTATGAGATCTGATTGTGCTGATTACACTAATGCCTGTGCCACCTGTGCACGTGCCAAAACCCCTAGACATCTCCCAGTGGGATTGCTCCAGCCAGTACCTAATGGCGAACGTCCTTGGTCTCATGTTTCTATCGATTTTATGGGAGAGTTGCCCAGGTCTAGAGGGTATTCCTTTATATTGATGGTGGTAGACAGGTTTTCTAAAATGGCTCACTTCATACCTCTCCATGGCCGCCCTTCAGCTAAAGAACTGCCAATGGTGTTTGCTAGAGAGGTGTTTCGGTTACATGGGGTACCCAGGGTACTGGTGTCCGACAGGGGGAGCCAATTTGTATCCAGATTTTGGAGGGCATTTTGCGAACAGATGGGTATACAGCTATCCTTTTCCTCTGCATATCATCCCCTAATGGGGCCGCTGAATGTGCCAATCAAGGATTGGAACAGTATCTGCGATGTTTTGTGACTGACCATCATGACAATTGGGCCGACTTGTTGCCTTGGGCGGAGTTCACCAGGAACTGTGCGGTTAATTCTTCTTCCGGGAGCTCTCCATTTCTGATTAATTATGGTTTCCAACCCTGCCTGCTCCCAGATTCATTTTGTACACAGCAGATTCCAGCTCTAGATGAGCATATCGAGCAACTCCGTTCCACATGGGCACAAGTTCAGAGGGCACTGGGTCAGTCCTTTCAGCACCATCAGCACCATGCTAATCGCAGGAGGCTTCCAGCGGTTTCCTTCCAAGTTGGGGATAGAGTATAGATATACAAAAAGAAAGAAATCTGTGCAACAGTAAAAAATGGAGATCTATGGATAATAAACCACAGAAGAGAAGTCTCTAAATTCCTATATACTGTCCCAATAATAAGTACATACAGTCTTTCCAAGTTAGAAGTCCTGATGGATGAATGGATTAGAATGATAAATGAGATGAGAAGATGGAAATGAATGAGTCATTTAAGCAGTCTCTATCCGTAGTCTCAATATTTTCTGGTGCAGCTCTCTGATCAAGGTATCCTTGTGTACCTCTAGAGGAAAATTCAAATCTGTAGAATAGAGAGCGCCAACACAGAGCCAAAAAGTAATAAAGAGAAAACAGAATAGCACTCTAAGTGTAGTATCTTTAATAAACATAAATAAAAATATGCAGAATAAAAATCCCCCCTTCTCCCAATGCACTTACAGGAAGCCCCTCTTGGGCTATAGCGTCTCAAGGGTCCCAGCCCTTTACTGCCACGTAGCTGTGCCTTTAAATTGTTCCTGATGCTGTGTCCGTTCGTATGAACGCTGGAATGATGATGATCGGTCCTTATTGGAAACACAGTGTCCTTGTGTTCTGAGTGTTTCAGTGATGGATGCAAGCTGGAAACATAGTGTCTTATTTGGATAAATATCCAGCGGTAAACATGGATACAGTGTATCTTAATTCCACAAGATAACGTCTTATGTGGGGATGGTACTGTAATGCGATCCGTCTCCACGTGGGAAAACAAACGCTCAAGTAGCGTGACCACTGTTTACTTCGGTCACTCCGGACCGGAACTGTAGGTTCTCACAGGGGGCCGGACGGGACCCGGTACAATCTGTGCAGGGGGAGGGGAGATCAAAGCCCAACGCGTATCGTGGATACTCAGATCCACTTCTTCAGGGGAAGCAAAGAGGATGGAATCGCTTATGCCCTGCTATTTATACATTGCTACAGAAAAAACATCCAATGAGATTCATTTTAAAGACATTTAAAAACGTACAAAATTCAATAATAAAAGAAGTAATAGTAAAACATATTTTAAATATATTATGAAATAAATTGAAATAAAATCCATAATTTGTCAGTAAACCATAATGTATAAAAAATGCTAACTTATTATTTGTTAATGCTAATATGATGAATAAATTATTGAAAAGCATGTAATAAAAAAATTTTTTTATTGTGATACTTATTTCCCTATGTGCTTTATATAAATGTTAGTAGACATAATGAAAAGGTGTTGTATGTATGTCTTGGTGAAGAAATAATAAAACAAGTTGCCCTTTAAGTACAAAGACATAGCAAAAGTGAATAAACAGGAGAGGCTTTTCCTAAGTGCCTAAATACATTCCACCATGAGAAAAATAATACTTATTCCACTGTAAGGAATTTACATCATACTAAAACCATAACTACAATTAAAAATTATGAGTGCAAGTAGTACAAACAATAATAATATGTTTAATTTATAAAAAAGCTGTAAAATCAAAATCTATATTCAGACCACTTGGATCCATTGTCTTTAATGTGTAGATCCAAAAGGATTCCCTCTGTCTTAATTCAAGTAGTCTGTTCCCCCGTCTATGATTAAGGGTCACTTGTTCAATCCCTAATACTTTTACATTATCATGTCTACAGTTGTGGACTGATTTACAGTGTTTTGATAGACTGTGTGTTTCCACTCCATTCTTAATATTCATTAGATGTTCAGAGATCCTAGTTTTAAGTTTTCTTTTAGTTCTTCCTACGTATTGTAGGTTACATTCACAAGTAATCAAGTAGACAATATAAGTGGAATGACAATTTATAAAGCTTTTTATGGTAAAGATCTTTCCAGTAACAGAACTTTGAAATTTCAGGATTTGTGATTTCTCTAAATGTGCACATGTAGTACAACCTTTAACTCCACATTTATACATGCCTTTAATCTGAGGTAAAAAGGTTTTATTGATTGTTGGGGGAAGCAATTTACGTGTGATGTCACTAGGGGATACATAATTGGCTAAATTAGTATTTCTACGAAAAACCACTTTAGGTTTTTCTCCTAGTTCTTTCTTTAAGATTGGATCTTGCATGAGCACATGCCAATGTTTATTAATTATTTGTTTGATTTGTGATGCTTTATAATTGTAATTAGTGATAAATAAAGGGGCAGCAGATTGTGAATCCTTTTTTCTATTTTTATCTTGATATTGTAAAAGGTCTTTTCTATCAATCTTTGAGGTTTGAGCTAGTGCCTGTTGTACTATTTTGTTATCATAACCCTTTTCATAAAATTTCTGTTGAAGAACTTTGGCTTCCTTTACAAATTCTTGTTCTGTACTGCAATTCCTTTTTATTCTCTGGAACTGGCTAAAAGGAATATTATTAATCCAATTTTTATAGTGACCACTTTTAGCATGCAGGTAATTGTTAGAATCCACATTTTTACGGTAATTGGTGGTGTGAATCTCATCTCCCACCTGATATAGCATAATGTCTAAAAATTCTATGCTGTTGGTTTGTAGGTTACTAGTAAAGCTGAGGTTCAATTCATTATCATTAATGTAATTTGTAAATGATGTAAACTCCTCCTCAGTTCCTTTCCAAATAAAAATGAGATCGTCAATGTATCTCTTGTAGAGTCTAATATTTTCTTTGAAAGGATTTTTTTCATTGTGGATATACTTCAACTCCCAGAAATTCATGAATAAATTGGCGTATGATGGGGCAAATGTTGATCCCATCGCTACGCCTGATACTTGTAAGAAAAAAGTATTATCAAATAGAAAATAATTATGATACAAAATAAACTCAATACACTGCATAAGAAAGGAGACCTGTTCCTGGGGTAACACATTGTGTATGTTCAAAATATCAGTTATGGCTTTTAATCCTGATTCATGAGGTATGTTGGTGTATAGACTGCAAACATCACATGTAGCCCATTTAAAATCTTTTTCCCATTTAATGTTTTGCACTTCCTGTAAAATATGTATAGTGTCTTTCAAATATGATTTCTGAGTAGTGACTGGGGGGTAGATTTAAAGGCAGCCGTTAGCAAAAAAAATCACTAACGGGTGCGTTAAGTGACATGTTGCAATTCAAAGATCCGTCTAAAGACCAGCTAACGGCAGTTGTACAATCCTTACGGCCGATACACTTACGTGCATTCAGACGCATGGAAAAACATACCCCAGAGCTATTCAAAGGCTTGCGGTACTGATAACGGCTGAAAAAAAGACACACCTAACGGCTAAAAGTTAAGACCCACTTTTCACACACGTTAGACACTTAACGGCCAAAACAAAACACCCGTTACATAGGAAAACACACAAAAGGCTTACCGCACAACCATGTAAATGTGAAAATTAACCCGTGCAATGCCAAAACAACACAAAAACATGCACACACAACACAAATCACTATACACACAACAACAACCAACACCACAGGGACAACGACACACTAAAAAACAACAACACAACATGGCACGGAACAATGGGGGTCATCACACAAAGCGGACACCTGCAAATACAAGCTCACCTGGGCAACATCAACACGCCACCTGCACCCCACAACTGCATGTCCGCAAATGGCACACACAGAACAAGCACAACACACCACATCTTATAACACACACACACCTGCAAACACTTACCTGGACAAAAACAACTCACCATTGGTCAGCACTCACCTCATCACCACACCCACACAACGCCCTAGCAAGTACTTAAAGGGACAACTCAACACACTCACTTGTGGCTTGTTTTCCACTCTGGGAGGGAGAGAGAGAGAGAGAGAGAGAGAGAGAGACAGACAGATAGAGACAGATAGATAGAGCAAACAGTATGTTGGGTTACATATTGTTGCGAAGACTGAAGAGAAGGCGTGCAAGGGAGAGAGCTAGGGAACATCAGCAACCTCCAAGCATGCCTGATCAACAGCCACCACCTGTTGCAAGTGAGGAGGCTCTGGCTCAGCAGCCACACAGGAGCCCATCCCCACCTGGAGGGCACAGGATGTATAGACGACCACCAAGGCCCAGGGTATACCGCCCAAGGGTCACCCTCTTTGGAATGACCGATGATGAGGTAATTGATCGCTACAGGTTGAGGCCTGACAGCATCATTGCCTTGTATGAGGTCATCAAGGAGCAGGTGGATCCCATCTACATCTACAACCATGCCCTAACTGGCCTGCAGAAACTACTCTGTGCCATGCACTTCATGGCAAGCGGGGCCTTCCAGTCCACAGAGGGTTACGCATCTGGCATGTCACAGGCCACATTCTCCAGGGTGCTGGCCCAGGTCCTGCCAGCCCTCAAAAGCAAGGCCAGTACCTATATACATTTCCCCACCACCGACATGGACTGGATACAAGTCAAGCAGGCCTTTTACGCCAGGGGAGGCATGCCCAGGGTCATGGGTGCTATAGATTGCACCCATGTCCGAATTAAGGCCCCAGCACGTGACGCACAGATATTCATCAACAGGAAGAACTTTCACTCCATCAACGTGCAGATGGTGTGTGACAGCCATATGAGGATAATGAATGTCTGTGCAAAGTATCCTGGCAGCTCACATGATTCATACATTCTCCAAAACTCCTCAGTCCACAGAGATTTCGAGAATGGAACTTTTACAGGGGGATGGCTTTTGGGTGAGTTCACAATACAAAATCACATCACATACACAGGCGTACACACAACGCTGCTTAGCATGCTCCTGACCCACAGCTACTACGTCTACCACACAAAACATCATTCACACAACATGTGCTCCCTGTCTCACCATGTCACTCACATTACACAGGTGATGCTGGCTATGGATGCAAGTCCTGGCTACTGACCCCACTGGCCAATCCTCGAACACATGCCCAGGAAAGCTACAACCAGGCTCATGGCAGAACGAGGAATGCCATTGAGCGGACCTTTGGCCTCCTCAAGTCAAGATTCCGATGTCTGGACCACTCGGGGGGAGCACTGCAGTATGCACCTGGAAAGGTGTGCGACATCATTGTGGCGTGCGCAATACTGCACAACATCGCAGTGGACACCAGGCTGCTGGAGCACATCCAGGCCCCCCCCATACAGGAAGTGCCCGTGGACATCGGACACGTTGAGGAGACCCTGAGAGGGACACAGATCAGAGACAGGCTCATCACGGAACACTTTACATGTGAGTATAACACAGGCATGCAAACAATCCATGCAAGTCCCCCATCAGTCCTGTGACACTAACCACACTGCACATTTTGTTCTGTCTCACCCCACAGGAACAGTGACACAGCACTGCACTTGCAGCGGACATGGCAAATTGTGTGTGTGGACTCAAAAACCATCCTCCATTCCACTCTCCACGTTGACATACAGACCCCAAGGATATCACGCACACCCTCAGGAGAAACAAGGTACAACACATAACCCATGTTCATCGCCTTACAGGGCTTGATTGACAGCAGCTAACTTGATTTGCCATGAGCATAGCCAGAGCAACCATGCTAGCCTTGTAGCGAAAGAGTGTTATCCAATGCTATGCATTGGATAATACTCCGTCACATCAGGGGTTAAAGGGCCATTGGACTCAATATGGAACCTGTACTGTGCTACAGCTGAGAAGAGCAGCACAGGGGTGGATGTACAGTGGTATGGGCACACAATGTAGAGGTCATGAGACGTAGATCAGATTACCAGGGACACCATGCTGACCTGTGAGTGTGCAGACATATGTGCCCCCGACATGAATACACACATCAACAAATGTGTCCTAACAGTTCCATGGAACAAATGACATTGGGCTGCCACTGTCACATTAACAGTGGCAGCCCAAATTCATTACTTCCATGGAGCTCTCAGAACACTTGTTGATGTGTGTATCCATGTCAGGGGCACATATCCATAGGGCTGGGGCACATGTCCTTAGTTCTCCACATAATTGGTTACAGATGAGTACACAACACATTGTCAAGCAATGGTTTGTGTACTCACCTGTAACTGTGAAAATTGAGGGGATCAAAAAGACTAAATTGTTGTTGCTTGATGATCAGTTCAAGTCAACTACTCCAAATCCTGTCCTCTTCTTCCACAGGCATCCGTAACATGATCCATCCTTGAACTGAAGTTCTTCTATGTGACTGGATTGATGTCTTGACATCACCTTCATGGAGATCACCCCCTGCTGTTTATGTTGATGTTGTTGGTGATGCAAAGTTTGACCTGAGGTTCACACAAACCTCTACTGGATCATTTTCATATAGACACAGAAAACACTAATTCCTGAGTTTTATAACCTGTACAGTTAGGATGCTCAGCTACAGAGTTGTCAAACCTTGTGGACAACACATGAGCTGGGCAGCAGTGTAACTAAAGTACTATTTTTTTGTTTCAAAGTACATTTAGTGTTCTCATACAGGTGTTCAATGCATATAGGCAATACACAGAAAACACATGTACATCCTAATGTACTTTGAGACACAATAAAGATGAACCATCACCATTCTATCTGTGTCTGTAGGAGGATATATTTGAGAACACAGTTGTCAATGCGTTACCACACCCAGGGTAGAGTATCCCCATACATGGAAAGGCATCACCCATATCACAGGACTCCACCACTTGTTTGCAAGTGAGTGGACTCAGTGATGTATTCACGCTAACAGATGGTGGCAGTGATACACTAATGTGTTGTGGGAGTGATAAAGAGGTGATAAAGGGGACATACTTCCACAGTGAATTCCTGTCCACAGTTAATGTGTTGCTCAGTATAATCAATGTTCAGTGATATTGCTCCACTGGGACATATCACAGTACATGACCAAGTGGACAAGTGTTTTCACTGGGGAAGTCTGTTACACCCTCAGAAAAAACAACAAGTCAACTTACTGGAGGCCCCAATGCTCACCCCAGGATATCAATGTGTGTGCTACACATTGAAATCCTAGGTTGAAAACATTGGCTTCCCCAGTCAGTCTGTTGCACAATGAGTGTGTGAATCCAAGACAATATGGATACATGTCCCATTTATCTGTCCTGCTTGTTATCTCACCGCTAAGCCGTTTGTTTGGTTATCCCCTTAACCCTCTGAGTGCCAGAGTGGTACCCAACGCATTTCTTTGCAATGCGTTGCCTACCACTCTGGATATCAAAGGGTTAAACACTACATATGATGTAGATGAATGTTCAATGTTGTACCAAATGTTGGGCTAAGGGGAATGTTTTGTTATGCAAAATCAACACACAACATTGCCATATAACACAGTTGTGTAATATGGCAACAGGGATGTTTTTACAGTTGATTTTGTACAACGATGTGTATGTGAACCCATGTTGTAACATCCCACAAACATCTTACCTAGGCAGGAGTTGTATTCACTGAATTGTTTGGCAATGCATTGGAGACAACTCTGCCACCCAAATCTATGACCAAATTCAAAGCAGATCAGACAGGATTCAAAAGCACAATGTTCCTTTATTCAGGGGAAATTTAACATGTTGGGCATTTTATTTTTTTTTCTTGGGGGGGGGGCTTAGACTGTGTGGCAGAAGTGGATAACCTGGATGATCTCCTGGTCACCCTTTGCCCCCTAGGTGTGGCTTCGGGGGTCACATTAGAGGGGGTGGTGGGGGCAGTGGATCCCTCTGTGGAGCGCAGGTTTTCCCTCTCCAAACGTAAGTCCTCCCTGCGGTTCAGCTCTCTCAACTCCACCAGTAGCTGTGCAAGCAGGTCCATCACCCCCGTGTGTAGCTGATGGAGTTGAGTGTTGATCCTCATGACCTCCGACTCCAGGGCATGGATCCTTGCCTCTATCCTGTTAGTGTTTATACGGGATTCCCTACGGCTCCTGGTGATGTTGTCATTGGTGCGGAGGCTTGACCTGAGTAGTCTCCTTTGCAGAGCCATACACTCAGCTTCCATCCCCATGGGCCGTTCACTGCTGGTGATGCTTGTGCCTGGTGAATCAGCTGCTGCTGTGTCCTCCTCTGCTGGTGCTGTATCCTCCTCTGCTGGTGCTGTATCCTCCTCTGCTGCTGCTGTATCCTCCTCTGCTGGTGCTGTGTCCTCCTCTGCTGGTGCTGTGTCCTCCTCTGCTGCTGCTGTGTCCTCCTCTGCTGGTGCTGGTTGTGCTGCAGATGGGTATGTGCCCACCACATCAATTGACCCACTGCTGCCCACCGATGTCTGTGCTGGTGGAGGTGGTGGGGTAAACACGTCCCTTCGCATAGGCTGTTGGGGCTCCCCAAGCAGGCCCAGGTGTTGGTAGTCGAGTGTCCAAGGGTCAAACCTTGGCCACTGGTATGTGCTTGGCCCCCACCTAGGATCATACCTGGGGCCATGCTGGGGAGCCATCCAGGAGGGTAGGTCAATCTGTGGGTATGGCCCGTATTGGGTGGTGGCCACATCACCGGGCAGCCATTGCCTCCCTGGTGGTGGTGGTGCTGCTGCTGCTGCTGGGGGATAATAGCTCCTGGAGGTGGTGGGGGGCATCCAGTCACTGTAATAAGTCGGTGCAGGCAGAGTTGGTGCAGGCAGAGTTGGTGCAGGCAGAGTTGATGCAGGCAGAATTGGTGCAGGCAGAGTTGGTGCAGGCAGAGTTGGTGCAGGCAGAGTTGATGCAGGCAGAGTTGGTGCAGGCAGAGTTGGTGCATCCAGCTGGCCAAGAGGTGTGGATGTCGTTGGGTACGGTGCCCACTGGCTGGTCCCCTCCTCCAAATACTCCTCACTGGGTGGTGAGGTGGCCTCCTCCATGGGCTCCTGATGTGCTGGAGACACATAACCTGTGTGGAGGATTGAGATTGTGTGATCAGTAAACTTAGCCATGATGGTGTCAAATTGATATTAATACTTGAAATGTGTAAAGGAACATATATGTTGTATGGTGTATCCCCCTGTGTGAAACAACGGTACTCCTACTGGTGATGGGTGTTGTATTCTACATGTATTGCAGCTCAGAGTTGAATTCCTTTGGTGCCACATCCCAGTGGCCTGAAATTGTACATTTGCGCTGTTGCCACATCATCCTTTGTGGATATCTGTTCCCTGGACCAAAGCTAGCCAGAGGATGGTCTGGCAACATTGGCATAGTACATTTTCAGGCCACAGTGATATTGTCCCTGGAATATTCAACTTTGAGCTGTTATACTCTTGTGATGAAACACCTTTCAGTAGTGGGGATACCCTTGCATTACCCGGTGGATCAATCCTATGACATGTATTTTTCCTTTCACATTTTAGGTATTACTATCTCTTTAACGGGATAGCAATGGTTAATTTCACCTTGATGTAACATTGCAGGCATCATAGAGAGATGTTTAGAAAGATGTTGCTGTATGTGACAGCTGGAGATGTCAGTCATTTGACCACACGGAGGCTCTTCAGCAGACTCCACATTGACCCATTTGGAGATAACTACATCTTTGCCATTGTCTACTAAGTGTTCCTGGTTTATAAGCACGCTCTGTGGACCATGTCAATGATGGATCCATCTCCAATTGTTTCAATTTTGGGTCTGCTGAAGAGCCTCCGTGTGGTCATATGGCTGACATCTCCAGCTGTCACATACAGTAACATCTTTCTAAACATCTCTTTATGATGCCTGCAAGGTTACATCAAGTGAAATTAACCATTGCCATGCCAAGGTACACAGTGAGGAATATGGTCTGATATGTGAGTATATGTACCTTTCATACGGGTACAAACATATCCTTGATAGATATGAACCCAGAGATCTGTTCAGAACATGTGATTGTCTAACTGCCTATATATGTACAGCCATCACAAATGAACTTTCATAGATACAAGTGATACCCATCCAAGTAGGTGTAATATACTGGGTATATGTACTGTGATGATGATATCAATATGAGTTATTTTGTTGAGGGTGCACATATATGGGCAGTTGGACAATCACACGTACTGAACCGAACTCTGGGTTTACATCTTGTTGGGACCTATTTGTACCCATTTGAAAGGGACATATCCACATACAAATCTGGTTGTTTTTCTTTCTGTACATATCTTTTTTGAAGAGATCTGCAGTGTGATTCAAGTAGTATTCATCCCTATGTTATCAGTTCATCCCGTACAGTGCTGGATTTTGTCAGATTAGACATGTCCCTCTCTGGTTGTCATGATGGTATCCTATGCATAGCATTGTGATGCATGGGATACCACCGTGGCAATCAGGGATTGATGTACATTACAGGATTCTGTCCATGAGGTCTGTTCAAGTTGAATCCTGAGGGGCAACAATCAAGCCAGTATTGAAGGATATCATTGATTGAGGCCTTTTTTTCCTGGATCAGCCCATCCATCCTTCTGTGTGAGGCAGCCAGACCCGATCATAGATATCCATAATCCCTGGCCTGTTATTGACCAAACCTCAATGGTTCATATTTAGTTCCTATATTTATCCTGCAAATAGTGTCTGGTGTACCATCCATCCATGGCATCAGCACTCCTGAGGATCTATATGTGAATCAAATGTGAGCTATGTAAATTGAAGTTAGAGTAAATGATTGCATACACAACACCAAGGCCAACTTTTTCACCTTTACTTATGTGTGATTGTTTTTGGCCTGTGTGTTGCACATACAAGCATTTATTCTCAGTGGCACTGTGATTTGTGACCTGATCCATCCTGTTGGTGATTCAGTAAGCGGTTAAGTGGACCTGATGAACTGATTATGATGCTGACTTCTCCGCTGACCTCATTTCACCATCTGCAATGTTTTCTATGGAGTCCACACAATGGGGCCTGTGCAGCTTGAATCCTGTTATTGGATGTTCTCCATAGACTAACATTGTAATTGGTAAAGTGAGGGTATGCAAGTGTCAAATTCACTACATCAGCTCTTTTTCACCGCTTAGTGAATGTCCCCTATGTGTCATGTAATTGTTAACCTATCGACATGTGTTTGTTGTCTGGTTAACCCTTTGAGTACCAGAGGGGTTGCCAAAGCATTGTTGATCGATGCATTGATGATCCCTCTGGCACTCATGGGGTTATGTGCTGGATTCCCTGTGTGAACATGGGTAACACTGTGTGACAACAATTGTGATGTTTAACATACAACACTTTACTGAGCATGGTTTGTGTGTATTGTGTGTGATGAGCACAGCAACATGAGGGTTAACCAGGGAGTTGGACAGGTTTTGGCCTTGTTGAACATTGACATTTGTCCTTGTCTTGATCCCTGTTTAAACCCTCAGGGTGCTGTGTTGGTGCAATTGTGTGGTTGAATGAAGAGCAGATGTTGGGTTGTGAGTGCTTGTTTGTGATGGGTGTGTGGTTTGGGGTGATGTGTGGTTTTGGGGTGATGCACTTACCGGTGGTGTGGAGGCTCCTCTCCTCCCCAGTGTCTGATCCTCCAGGGACCCCCTCAATGAGGGTGGATGACAGTGTCTGCCGCAGCCTCTCCTCCCATGCGCTGTAGGTGATGGGGACAGGTGGCCCACCTCCGGTGGCTCTGGCGTGCAGGGCGGCATCCCCCATCTTCCTCTTCACCTGCCTTTTGCAGTCGCCCCATCTCTTCTTGATTGAGTCCACATCCCGTCTGCAGGTGGCCACCGCATTAACTCTGCTGCAGATTTGACTCCAGGCAGCTCTCCTCCTCGCAGACAGGCCAGGGAGTCTGTCCCCCGGGAAGAGGACACTCTCCCTCTCCAGCACAGCCTCCACGAGGGCCGTGTTTTCTTCCTCGGTATATCGGGGATCCCTGACCCTGTCCCCCTCAGCTCCGGCATGCGAGGAGTCAGACCCGGAGTGTCCTGCCTGCTCTGCCCCTGCCTGTGTGTGGTGGTCCCCAGGCACTACCCCTCGTCCCACTGCAGGATCTGTCCCTCTTCTTCTTTGTGTGCCTGTTCTTGTGGGCCTGGTCCCCCTCCGCCCTGCGTATCTCCCTCTCCCACCCCTGCTCTGCTGAGGGATCCCCTCCTGACCTTCCTCCTCCTCCTCCTCCACTAGTCTCCCCATCCCTCTCTCCTGTCCTCCTCTCCTGGCCATCATTCACCCACTCACACCCAGGCACTCTCACACGCCCTCACAGACACACTCGATCCCACTCACTCTCTGTCACACACTTTCACTCACGGATTCACACTGTAAAAATAAAGTTTAAAATGTGTAAGGTGTGATGAAAAAAAAAAGACTATGTGTATGTATGTGTATGTGTTTGTATGGATGTATGTGCTATGTGCAAAAGTGTGCTATGTGTCTATTTAAATGTAACTCTCTCCTCTCCAAAATCCTTCTACCTTACTCCTCTGTATGCTTCTCTCTCTCTCTCTCTCTCTCTCTCTAAATGCTATCCTCCACTCCTGGGTCCTGTGCTCTAGCTTGCTGAAACTCGAAACACAGACAGGGTGTAACCGTTATTTTGAGGTATATATAGGTGTATTTGGACATTTTTGATACTTTGGGGCCTTGGGATTGGCTGTAGGTTTGAATTTTGTTTGTGCATCTATCAGGGTTGCTAGACAACGGCAGCCGTAATGTAACATTTTGACTTAAGTTGTGTTTTAACGGGTGTTTGGGACGCACGGTGATGCAAAATCAGGTGCGACGCTGGTTTTTGTTTAACGTGTTTTTGTAGTGCTTACGCCCGATAGCTATTCTTGAACGCTTACCTTTGAATCTGCCGTAAAACATGTGTTCTTTGCGGCCGACGTGCCTTTTTTACTTAGCGGATGGTTTAACGGCTGCCTTTAAATCTAGGCCTAAGGGTTGTAGAAACTGGTCTACATATTGTGACAGATGATTTGTCAAAGAATCAATACCTGATACTATCGGCCTCCCTGGGGGATTAATAGTTGATTTGTGTAATTTAGGCAAATGATAAAAGATTGGAATGGTAGGAAATTCTTGATAAAGAAAATGAAATTCTTCCTTATTAATAATCCCTTTATTCAAAGCTATTATAAGCATATTTTGTAATTCATTTGAAAATTTTGAAGTTGGATCCCCTTTTAGTGTATTGTAAGTAGTGGTATCATTGAGTAATCTTCTTGCCTCCTTAAGATAATCACTGGTGTTTTGTATGCAGATAGCCCCCCCCCTTATCTGCCTGTCTAACAACAATATCAGTATTCTTCTGTAAAGCTAGTAGAGCTGTTTTTTCTTCTTTATTTAAATTGTGTTTTCTAGAAGTTAAATGAGTACATAGATGTTCCATATCTCTATTAATAAGATCATTAAAAACCTTTATATGTTCACTTTGTGCTTGTACTGGATAGAATGTAGATTTAGGTTTGCATGTACTATGTATAACGTTCAAGGAGTTTGGATCTGTATGATTGTGTTGTAACATTTCCAGCTCCCTGAGGTTATATTTATCTTTCATAGTATCACATGTATTGGGAGTCTTAGCATCTTGTGTTCTGGTGGCAAAAAATCTTCTAAGAGTAATTGACCTCACATATTTATGAATATCAACATGAAGATTAAAACCATTTGGATCTTGATGAGGAGAAAAAGATAATCCTTTCTTTAAAACTTTAGTTTCAGATGGTGTAAGTATGTGCTCACTAAGATTGTAAATATTATTAATAGCGGAATTTAATCCACCTTGGCTACCTTTACTGTAGTTCCGTCCTGCTCTGCATCCTCTTCTGGTTGCAGAGGTCTTTTTTGTCCTTTGTTGTTCTGTTCTAATGGGAGTTTGGTTGCAGGTGAATGTTGATTTGTTTGTTGTTGGGTTTTGTTCCCTTGGTTTGAATGATGATGTCTGTGATGATATGTTTGTGGTTGTCTGAATCGATTGTATTGTTTGTGATAATGGTAATGGTGTTTGTTGCGTCTTGGAGGATAATTGCGATATCCCAAAAAATGCTGATTAGAAGAGAAATGGTGTGTAGGACTATAGAATCTTTGAGAATAGTTTTTAGGTCTAGCACCTTCTTGAGAAAATGACCTATTTGAAGTTGAAGCCAAGGGGGCAAATCTGTTTGAAATAGGTATATTGAATTATTCATTTGAATCTAAAGGCTTGTCTGTAGTGAATTCTTCTTTATGGATCTGTGATTTGAATGATCTAGTAAGATTCTAGTATGATAGGGAAGATTATTATTATTAGTCTTACTAATATTTTTTCGAGATGTACGTTTTTGTTCATAATCTGATTTATCTCTTAAGAACTTTTTTTGTTTAGTAAATATGATATTTTGTTCTAATGTAATAAGTCTTTTATTGATGTTTTCCTGAAGCTTAGTCTGTTCTGCATTCAATGTAGTGTTCTTAATTTGTTTCTCCATAATCTCAATCTCTATTTTATTGGTAGACAGCCGGTGTTCCCTATATTTAATGAGTAGCTCAATTAGTCTCATAGAACATTCCTCAAAGATAGTGTCCCATTCAGTCAGAAATTCAATTTCATCAATTTCCATAGCTGGAAGTTTATAAATTCTAAGTCCTCTCGGGACTATATTGTGTTTTTTATAATTTTCTAATGAAATAAGATCGAACCAATCTTTAGTTTCTTTAATCAGATTTTTTTCAAAATTTCTAAGAAGACTGGATGGGTCTTCCTTGGGTAATGCCTTTATACATCCATCTGTAAAATCCAAAGACCTTTTTCTACTGGATCTAATATCATTAAAATCTGCCATTTAACAGAACGTGCAGCAGAAATACACAAGGAAAGAAACTAGATATACAAAAAGAAAGAAATCTGCGCAACAGTAAAAAATGGAGATCTATGGATAATAAACCACAGAAGAGAAGTCTCTAAATTCCTATATACTGTCCCAATAATAAGTACATACAGTCTTTCCAAGTTAGAAGTCCTGATGGATGAATGGATTAGAATGATAAATGAGATGAGAAGATGGAAATGAATGAGTCATTTAAGCAGTCTCTATCCGTAGTCTCAATATTTTCTGGTGCAGCTCTCTGATCAAGGTATCCTTGTGTACCTCTAGAGGAAAATTCAAATCTGTAGAATAGAGAGCGCCAACACAGAGCCAAAAAGTAATAAAGAGAAAACAGAATAGCACTCTAAGTGTAGTATCTTTAATAAACATAAATAAAAATATGCAGAATAAAAATCCCCCCTTCTCCCAATGCACTTACAGGAAGCCCCTCTTGGGCTATAGCATCTCAAGGGTCCCTTGAGACGCTATAGCCCAAGAGGGGCTTCCTGTAAGTGCATTGGGAGAAGGGGGGATTTTTATTCTGCATATTTTTATTTATGTTTATTAAAGATACTACACTTAGGGCTCGATCCAAATGTTGGCGTTAAAACCAACGTGAAGAAAAAAACTGCCTTCGCTCCTTAAGCAAGACCAGGTAACGTGAGATTCAAATCTTCCTTACCCAGAAAGCCTAAGGAGCGATAACCAACAAAATACACATTAACCTTAAACCTGCGTCGCATAGAAAATCTTACCTAAAAACACACGATAAAAATGTTACCTAGCACCACAGCCAATCACAGCACTGCAAACTATCAAGTTCAGTCAGAAAATCCAAAACCCACGTCTCCAGTTCTGAATAGCTTTCTCTGTGCTTCCCTACCCAGCCACTAGGGGAACACAGAGAAGGCTTTCAGCACCATGGACAGCTTTGAATGCCATAGGGATGTGCACTGCTCACCCCTGTGGCATTCAAAGGGTTAAAATCAATAAAACTAGTACACCAAGCACTACACAATGCCCCCTTCCACATCCCCCCCTTAGTATGTCACATATATTGCATATATGGGACATACTAACCCCATCCACCTCATGGACTTCCATGTAGTGGACAAATCTGCCTTTTATTCCACAATTAACCCTTTGAGTACCAGAGAGGTAGGAAAGCATTGCTTAGCATGTTTCCTACCCCTCTGGTACCCAAAGGGTTAATAGGCAACGTATGGACTACATACCTTGCCTATATATATATATGTGTGTGTTTGTGTGTGTTTGAAACTTTTTTTTAATTAAAATAGTATTATTAGACAGTTTAACTTACATCTCATTCATTGTTAACCCCCTACCTCCTGTGTCCCATTGCTATTAGTACTTTTGCTCCACTCTTCCTCAAACTGAGAGTGGAGCAAAAGTACTAAAAGCAAAGGGACACAGTAAGTATGGCATCATTAATGGTTGAGATCTAAGTTAACCCTTTGGGTGCCAGAGTGGTTCGCAACGCATTGCAAAGCAATGCGTTGAGTACCAATCTGGCACTCAAAGGGTTAACATACAACTGAGGGAGCAGCCTGCACTGTGAATGCAGGGCTTCCCTCAGTTTTAATTATACATTCGTTATTTTGTATTAATTAATTTATTTGTCATTTATTTTTACTTAAAAATCATGTATTTATTCCCTTGCTGCGGGCGGCTGTGAAGCCCGCAGCATAATAAACCCCTGTGCATAGAGGCATTGTCGACAGCGGAGGAGGGGACAGAGACATTGGAGGAAGCGGGTGGTAGGCTTGTACTTGCTGCCCGCTTCCTCCAATACCTCTCCTCTAGCGGTGGCATTGTGCCAGGCTGCCTGATCGCCTTGTGCAATTCGTCCCTTTGCACAAGGCGTTGTACAACGTTGTACAACGCCTTGTGCAAAGGGACGAATTGCACAAGGCGATCAGGCAGCCTGGCACAATGCCACCGCTAGAGGAGAGGTATTGGAGGAAGCGGGCAGCAAGTACAAGCCTACCACCCGCTTCCTCCAATGTCTCTGTCCCCTCCTCCGCTGTCGACAATGCCTCTATGCACAGGGGTTTATTATGCTGCGGGCTTCACAGCCGCCCGCAGCAAGGGAATAAATACATGATTTTTAAGTAAAAATAAATGACAAATAAATTAATTAATACAAAATAACGAATGTATAATTAAAACTGAGGGAAGCCCTGCATTCACAGTGCAGGCTGCTCCCTCAGTTGTATGTTAACCCTTTGAGTGCCAGATTGGTACTCAACGCATTGCTTTGCAATGCGTTGCGAACCACTCTGGCACCCAAAGGGTTAACTTAGATCTCAACCATTAATGATGCCATACTTACTGTGTCCCTTTGCTTTTAGTACTTTTGCTCCACTCTCAGTTTGAGGAAGAGTGGAGCAAAAGTACTAATAGCAATGGGACACAGGAGGTAGGGGGTTAACAATGAATGAGATGTAAGTTAAACTGTCTAATAATACTATTTTAATTAAAAAAAAGTTTCAAACACACACAAACACACACATATATATATATAGGCAAGGTATGTAGTCCATACGTTGCCTATTAACCCTTTGGGTACCAGAGGGGTAGGAAACATGCTAAGCAATGCTTTCCTACCTCTCTGGTACTCAAAGGGTTAATTGTGGAATAAAAGGCAGATTTGTCCACTACATGGAAGTCCATGAGGTGGATGGGGTTAGTATGTCCCATATATGCAATATATGTGACATACTAAGGGGGGGATGTGGAAGGGGGCATTGTGTAGTGCTTGGTGTACTAGTTTTATTGATTTTAACCCTTTGAATGCCACAGGGGTGAGCAGTGCACATCCCTATGGCATTCAAAGCTGTCCATGGTGCTGAAAGCCTTCTCTGTGTTCCCCTAGTGGCTGGGTAGGGAAAAGCACAGAGAATGCTGTTCAGAACTGGAGACGTTGGTTTTCTACTCTTACTTGTGGACTGTACTCCAAAAAAAATAGGCGTTAGATTTCTGGAGAGAAATGTTGCAATTTAACGCGAGTTAGCCCTAACTCCAACATTTGAATAGCTTTTGGCGTCCTTTGTACATTATCCTCTATGGGTGAGATCTTGCTGTTCTGGCGACGGGCGATGTCTGTTTCAGAACTGGTGTCGCTTGTTTCTAGTAGAACATTTGCATTGCTCAATTGACGTTAAAACCAGCATCTCCAGTTTTTTCTGGCGACGCCAACATTTGGATCGAGCCCTTAGAGTGCTATTCTGTTTTCTCTTTATTACTTTTTGGCTCTGTGTTGGCGCTCTCTATTCTACAGATGGGGATAGAGTATGGCTGTCTTCCAAGAACTTGAAGCTCCAAGTCCCATCTAATAAGTTGGCACCTCGGTTCATTGGTCCTTATAGAATTATTTGCAAAATTAACCCCGTTTCCTATGCTTTGGATTTACCTGCATCCATGCGCATTCATAATGTATTTCATGTGTCTCTCCTTAAGCCTCTGGTGTGCAACCGTTACACTATGACACCTGTCCATGCCAGGACCCGTTGAGGTTGAAGGGCAAGAGGAATACGAGGTACAGAGTATCATTGACTCCCGTAGGCTTAGAGGAAAGGTACAGTACTTGGTGCATTGGAAAGGCTATGGTCCTGAGGATCGATCTTGGGTGGACAGTAGGGACCTTCATGCACCCAGATTACTACGAAATTTTCATGCCAAGTACCCTCAGAAGCCTAGACCACATTCTAGGAGAGGGGGTCTTTGAAAGGGGGGTACTATCACGGTGCCCGTGATTGCTGCTATACACTGTCTATCACCTGCAGGGGGCTCCCATTGGCTGCCTATTGTCTGCCCGCCTCTCATTGCCTATTTATACTCAGCTCAGGTACCCTTGGTTACCCTTTCGTGGTGTCTCTGACAGTACCTTTCTGTCCTTCATGTCATGCAGTTTGGGCCTGTTCCAGCGTTCCTGTGTCCAGAGCTACAGAGTCCTGAGTTCCAGTGTTCCAGAACTTAGAGTTCCAGAGTTCCTGATTCCACCTGTTCCTGTTACCAGTCTATTACCACTTCAGCTGGTTTCCTCCGTGACTGCTGACGTTCCGGTTGTTCCATATGGCTTAGTTCCGGTTGCTTGTCTGTGCAGCGGTGCTCTCTGCGGTCCACCTCAGCCTGGTCTCAGTATTCCCTTCTGTAGTCGCTGTGGTGATATTGCTGTCTCTATTCGCTCCGGCGAGATTTACACCATGTCGATCCAGCGTGCGGACGTTGGTTTGCTCCATTAACCTGGTGACTTCCTATACTGTTGGTCCCAGCGTGCGGACGCTGATTAACTCCGTTAAACCTGGTGACTTCCTATACTGTTGGTCCCAGAGTGCGGGCGCTGGTTTACTCCGTTAAATCTGGTGACTTCCTATACCGTTGGTCCCAACGTGCAGACGCTGGTTAACTCCATTAAACCTGGTGCCTTCCTATACTGTTGGTCCCAGCGTGCGGACGCTGAATAACTCCATTAAACCTGGTGACTTCCTATACTGTTGGTCCCAGCGTGCGGACACTGGTTAACTCCATTAAACCTGGTGACTTCCTATACTGTTGGTCCCAGCGTGCGGACGCTGATTAACTCCATTAAACCTGGTGACTTCCTATACTGTTGGTCCCAGAGTGCGGGCGCTGGTTTACTCCGTTAAATCTGGTGACTTCCTATACCGTTGGTCCCAACGTGCGGACGCTGGTTAACTCCATTAAACCTGGTGCCTTCCTATACTGTTGGTCCCAGCGTGCGGACGCTGAATAACTCCGTTAAACCTGGTGACTTCCTATACTGTTACCTGGTGATTTCCTATACTGTTGGTCCCAGCGTGCGGACGCTGATTAACTCCGTTAAACCTGGTGACTTCCTATACTGTTACCTGGTGATTTCCTATACTGTTGGTCCCAGCGTGCGGACGCTGGTTTTCTCCATTTAACCTGGTGATTTCCAATACTTCTAGTCCCAGCGTGTGGACGCTGGTTTGCTCCATATTACAGTCAAGTGCTGTTGGTCCGAGTTCCTGTCATTGTCTCTTGACAACAATTGACACTGTTGGTCTCCTCCATTGGGGCTGCCCTGCCCGGTATTGGTGAGGCCGGTAGAACCGGTACATTCCATCTCACGGTTGCCTTACCAGGTATTGGCAGGGTCGGTAGAGCCTCTTTACAGTGTTCCTTAAGGCTGCCTTGCCCGGTATTGGTAGGGCCGGTAGAACCGGTACATTCCATCTCACGGTTGCCTTACCAGGTATTGGCAGGGCCGGTAGAGCCTGCTCACAGCATTTCCTGAGGCTGCCTTGCCCGGTATTGGTAAGGCCGGTAGAACCGGTATATTCCATCTCACGGTTGCCTTACCCGGTATTGGCAAGGCCGGTAGAGCCTGCTATTGCTATTCCTTATAGCCGCCTGGGTTGCCTTGCCCGGTATTACTGGCAAGGCCGGTAGAACCTGTTCTATTTATCTATTGCTGGTTATATTGTATGTATGTGTATATGAACCCTATGGGGATTGCCTTAACTTTTCAATAAAGTTATGTTTTTACCTAAATCTTTTGTCTGAGTGTCTTAACAAACCGTGACAGTACTCTATTCTCAACCAACTTGAAACGACTTTGGGGATCCCTAAAACAGGAAATTCAGAACTGGTCCTCTTTGATCTTGTCCTGGTTAGGTCGTGTTTCTGCAATTAAGATATCGATTTTACCTAAATTTTTGTACATCTTTTGTGCTCTTCCTATACAGGTCCCTCACTCTTTCTTGATCGAGGTCCAGACTGGTCTTTTACGATTCATTCATGGTTCTAACTGCTCCAGGATTGCCAACAAGTGGCTTTTCTCTTCTTCTAGGATGGGTGGTCTGGGTATCCCCAATCTTTTGTATTATTAAAGGGCAGCTAGGATGGCTCAAAACATCATGTATCATGTTTCCCTAGGTGAGGTGGCCTTGGTTGCTATGGATGATACCCAATTTTCTCCACACCGAATTTCTGATATTCTATGGTTGTCAGGTGGGAGACGACCAGTTCGGAAGCAGATCCTTACTAGCACAAAGATTTCTTTGGACATTTAGAATGTGTATACACTTTTTGTTCCAGACTTGCGTTGTCTTTCCCCGGCTATGCCTATTGATTCTTTGGAATACCTGATTCCATATTCTTCCTTTGATAAATGGAGACTGGCGGGGATCTCTTCTCTTGGTAAACTCATGTCGGCAAGTACTGTTATGTCATATGGTGACATTCAATCTAACTATGGTCTACCGTCGTCTGATTTCTACAAATTTTTGCAACTTAGACACGCCTTGCTGAAATTCTCCCGACACTGATCTCGACCTTTATCGTCCCTACATGGTATTATTCGGCGATGCCTAACGCCATCCACTACTATGGGATCTCTGTCGATCTGTTATACCACTATGCTGACTTCGAGCCTATCTTTGACCCCCCCTTTAAACTGACTTGGGAGAGGGAATTAGGCCGTAGCTTTTCTCTGGAGTAGTGGAGTGGAATACTCACGGGTCCATTTAGCTTTACGCATTGTTCTAACCCCATAGAGCTTATGAGAAAAATTTTGTATAGGTGGTATCTTGTCCCTTCCCGGATAGCACATATCTATCCCTCTGCTTCTAACCTTTGTTGGCGATGTGGTTCGGGGATAGGCGACATGATGCATATTTGGTGGTCCTGCCCCAGTCTGCAGCCTTACTGGAAGATGGTGTTTCAGTTGTTGACAGATTCCACGATGATTTCTTTCCCGATTTCCCCAGACGTGGCTTTGCTCCATATCTATCCACTTCATTTGTCTTGTTGCCTGTCTGTGCTGTCTGGCCAGATTTTGTTAGCGGCGAAGTGCCTCCTGGCACGATCTTGGAAATCCTCAGATATTCCTTCACTTGAGGCTTTACGCTGCCTCATCTCTCATAATTTACGAATGGAACAAATGCATTATGCTTCCACTTTCCAAATGGATCTATATAATTCGGTTTGGTCTTTGTGGGACAGGAGCAACCCTGTGAGTTAGGGTATGGCGTCCATCAAGGATGGGTTCTGTCAATTTTGGTACTACAGATACTCCCTCCCATTCCCGTTCTCCCTCCCCTCCTTCTGTATATCCCCAGTCTTCATTTAATGTCTCGTTTTTCCTCATGTCATGTCTTCCCCTTACTCTTCTCTACTTTCTTTGGTCTATTATCTACTGTTCTTGCTCTCTCTTCATTGCGGATGTTTTTCAAAATTTAATGTATTTGGTATCTTCATTTAGGGTACTAATATAAGCACATTTGTATAATTCGATCTGTCATACCATTCTGATGTACCGTTTATCATTACATTCTCAGTGTTGTACTGTGTAAAAGAAAAAACCTTTCTCTTTCAATAAAATTTTATTGCAAAAAAAAAAAGATTGAAGGGCAAACCAGTACCAAGGTGTGTAAACATGTAGCTGATATAATCACTCACTCTTATGGCCTTAGAAGTACCTAAATAGGATAGCTTGAGGGTGAGTTGAGTGAGCAAGGTAGGGACATGAACCAAGAATAAGAGCAATATCTTGAGAAAGGCCAGCTGGCTAGAGCTGCTGTTGTTTAAGAATTCAAGGTTTGTGTAAGTTGTCTTAATGAAAGGAAGCATCAGAAGAATTGGAATGAGATATAAGCTTAAAGAATGAAGAGACTGACTGTTGCCAATATCGTGTTAGGTAAGGACAGACAGAGAACCCAACCCAACCCCCTGGGATAGGGTTACTTACTGAGCTGCATGAGTCTACAAAGATGCTAAAACAGGTATTTCAAAGCAGATAGGTTGTTGATCTAGGAAAATATCTGACTGCTATTTGGAGTCAGGAAGGAATTTTTTACCCACTTGGGGCTTAATTGGAAATGGCTTCAATGTTTGTTTTTTCCTTCCTCTGGATCTGTAGGGTGATTTGGCATGGGCTAAACTAGATGGATGAATGTCTGTCTTTTTTTCAGCTTCACCAACTATTTTACTATGTTACTATGTTTGGAGTCTTGCAGAAGGAACCGGCATAGATGTACACATGTAGACATATGCACCGGTTAATGTTATCAGTAGTAGCACCAAGGTAGGGGACACTCCATGCTTGTACCCAGCATCAGTCAAGTGGATCAATTGATTTGGCCATCTCATGTAATACAGGTAACGCCAAATGCATTGCGTTACTGTGGTAGAACCAGTATTGATCAGTACTCCTGTGGATTTGGAGAGAGTCACACTCCTCTCTACCTGTGGGAACAAATGTAGGTGATTTCAACTAAAACAACTGTAGGGATTATATAACAGTAAGGGCAGTAAATCTATGGAATTCTTTGCCTTGGGATGTTGTACTTGCAGATATTGTAACTGCTTTCAAAAAAAGCAGTGGATGCCTCTTTAGCACAGAACATTTGAAAATTATGACAGATGGCTTCAATGCAGATATTTGCATGTATTTCATCCAGGGAACTATCTGACTACCATTTAGAGTCAGAAAGGACATTTTTTTACCCACTTTGGGCTAAACTGGATATGGATTCAGGGTTTTTTGCCTTCCTATGGATCAGTGGGGGTGTTTTGGCATGGGCTGGTCTTGATGGACTCGTCTTTTTTCAGCCTCGTCAACTATGTTACTATGTAATGGATATCTGTAGCAATACTGAAAATTATGACACATGGCTTCAATGTAAATAGGTTGCTGATCCAGGGAAGGAATTTTTTTATCCACTTGGGACTTAACTGTAAATTGCTTCAGTGAGTTTTTTTTTTTTTACTTTTTCTGGATCAACAGGGTGTTTTGGCATGGGCTGGACTTGATGGACGAATGTCTATTTTCCGCCTCATCAACTATGTTACTGTGCCATGAGGCAAGGCCCTAAAGCCCAAAATTGAGATATGTGTTCCATTGAAAGAAGAAAAAACATAAAATGTTCTACTGTTCAGAAGCATGGATGTGGTGAAAAAGCTCCTTATTGAGCTCAGGAGTAGAGAGTGGCTTTAGATTTTATTCTGTGGTGTGGAGATACAAGACAATGCATCTGCTTCAGATGGCAGCTTAAGTGGAAGTCAAACTAGCTCTTTTTTAATTCTTAAACCTCTTGGTAGCCCCTGGTCTCTACATATTTGGGCAGTGTTATACTTTCACACCTTACTGCTGTTTCTTTTTTAAGTATTTTTGTAGCTGTAAGGGTTCTCCCTTCAAATTATATGAGAATGTGGGTGCTGTGGAGTTAGGGGCAGTTATGTTATATATATAGAATTCTTGCACTAACTCTTGACATTTTTCATGTCTATTTAGGCAATTCATAGTAACAAAATGTTCTTAAGAAATAGAAATGAAAACCACTATTGAGTGCTGGTTAGTGCAGAAGTATATCCCTTTTTAATTATTATGATTTATTTTAACAGTACAGACAGAGCTCTATGATATGCCTTCTTTGTTTCTCTGCTTTGATTTGCTCCATCCAGGAGTTGGGAAACTTCTGCAGGCATGCTCTGAGGATAAAGAGGTAACCACTTCAGTTGTGTTTTCTATCCCTCTCATACTGTCTTTTTTGCATACATTGGTCCAAAATCAGACATAGTGAAATAAATACTTCAAGATCATCTGGAATTTGAGAAGTCAGAATATCTTTAAGCCTTTTGTTCAATGCCTTGTCAAAAAAACTGCCTTACGAGCATCCTGATTCCAGTCAGTTTAACATGATAAACTGAGCATTAGCCCTAGAGTAGATTCAGCCATGGCACTGCAACTCTGAACATTAAATACTACATCAAGAATGCATCAGAATTCTCCAAGGGAGGAGAGCTTTTCTCAGGTAGAGGTGTTACTCGGGTCAGTACTTCCCACTTGAGTAGATGATGATAAAGACGATTCTGGATGAATGAGTACAAAAGATCTGGGGGCAACGTCCAGAAATGCATTGCGCACTGATTAAGGAGGCCTCTACATTCTGATGGCTGAGCAGAAAACATTTCAGAGAGAGGAATTTTAGGGGGCTTGTACCCCTCCAGAGGAACTTATGGGACTGCTCCCACCTTAGTAGGAGCTAGAACCAGAGAGAGAGAGAGATTGCTGTATGGTCAAGGATAGGGACGGGCAAAAGTTGTCGGCGTGTTCCCGCGAGAAATCTGGCGAAAACCACGTTACTGTCTGCTTTTTTCTATGAAAAATCCGCTTTTAAAATTTGATTAAAATGTCTGCATTTTTCGCCCATTGACCAAAATTTTTCAGTGGCTAGAAAGTTTCCGCCCATTGATTTATGTTGTTTTTCCTTTTTTGCTATAAAAACGTGATGTATTTGTGGAAGTGAAACACAACAGAAGCAGCTACAGAGTGAGGTAGACATGCTGTGCTGTTCTGCTGTTATTTCTATGTTAAATAGAGGCAGGAGAGGCTCATAGTGACTGCTATTACTATGAGCAGTAAAAGTAGGAGCTGGTGGAGGAGGAGGAAGTGAGCAGTACTGAACCAATGCTGTCCAGTCCTCCTAAATCACCCCTAAGGATCTTGGGGAAATTAATGGGAAGGGAGGAAGAGAAGGGTAGTACTAGTGAGAGCAGGACAGGTCAGCTGCCTGTGCCTGCTGCAAGATGTGCTGCCCCTGCTGCCAGTGCCACCATTGCTGTACCTGCAGCCACCATTGCTGTACCTGCTGCCAAACGTGCTGCCCCTGCTGCCACTACGGCTGTACCTGCTGCCAGACATTCTGCCCTTGCTGCCACTAGTGCTGTACCTGCTGCCAGACGTGCTGCCCATGCTGCCACTACGGCTGTACCTGCTGCCAGACATTCTGCCCTTGCTGCCACTAGTGCTGTACCTGCTGCCAGACGTGCTGCCCATGCTACTGCTACCACCATTGCTGTGCCTGCTGTCAGACATGCTGCCCCTGCTGTCACCAGTGCTGTACTTGCTGCCAATGCTGAACCTGCAGCCACTAATAATTTGTCTGCTACTACTGTGTCTTGTAGTACTCAGGAGGGGGGAAGGAGAAGATGATGCCAATTGTGACAGCAAGGGACCCCAAGTCACACTTGCCATTCCCAAGCAGTCCCACCAGTGCTAGTACTTCTACTACTAAGGTCCAGCATCTTGTTAGCTTTAGGAGTGAAGGAGGGGGTAATCAACAGCAATATCCTCATATTAGTAGTGGCTGTGAGACTGAGGAGGAAGACTCTGTGGCTGAACATGATGTGGTTGGTGTTAGTAGTAGTAGTAGCAGTAATGGTGAAGCAGCAGGAGTGGTAGGGGAAACATTTGAGAGCGTCCAGACTAACGGTCAAGGGAACCCACTCCATTCCTCTGACCCTGGGAGTCCTCCCCTTCCCTTCATTAAAATGTCCAAGTCAAACATGGTCCTGAAGACTAAGAGGCCAGAACTATTGTTGGGGAGAGCAGGCACACAATTAATACCACCACCACCAGCATGAGCACAGATCAGCTGCCTGTGCCTACTGCTACTGATACCAGTCTGCCTTCTTCACGTCTTCAAGAAATGGCAAGTGTGACATTAGGGGACCCTCTGTCACATTGCTCGTCACCTCCTCCAAGCAGCAGTGAGATGCCTGTAATAGAGCAGCAGCAGCAGCAGCAGCATGTAGGGGCTAGTGGTGGTGGTGGTGATGATGATGGTGAAGCTGGGGTGGAAGAAACATTGATGGCCTTTTTAGCAGAAACTTTGAAGGAATGGGAGACAGGGCTGAGGATGGGCATCACCACCACCACTAGCAGTGAGATTTTGGAACCTGAGGAATTTGCAACTGCACTAATTCCTTCTGCTGCTGAGTTTCAAGGGCAGCAGGATGCTGAGAAGCAAGCTAGTGTGCCTCAGACCACCGTGGACACAGTGGGAATGGGGTCAACAAGTGACGTGGAACTAGGACGAGTTCCACTTGCCAGTGCCAGCAATACTCCTGGTCCTTGTGGCAGTGCTGAATCTGAGGCAGTAGCAGCAACATTATCCGCTTCCACAGACAGTGAAGGGGAATGTGGAGGACAAGAAGAAAGAGGCCATTCTTCTCCACCGTTTGCCTCCCCCATGAACTCATAGGTGTGGGACTATTTTTCTCTTGGGGCAGGCACAGTGCAGTCATCACCAATGGCACTGTGCACAAATTTGTGACAAGTCAGTGAAAAGAGGAAAGGAGGAAACACACCTTGGCACAAGCTCCCTGATATCACACATGAAACACAGACAACATGACATTTATGTCAAACATGTTAAAGCCAAACACCCACCACAGAAATGAAGCACCGCTGTTTCTGTACCCCCTCACCTTCCAGAAAGGTATCACTGTGCCCGTGATTGCTTCCAGTGTTTGATTGCTGTAACAGCGACCTTGCTACTTCCTGACTGTCGCTCTATGCAAGTCACTGTTCTTACAGGGCACTGATTTATGATGTCATATCCCCGCCCACCTACTAGGCCTTATAGGCCTCAGCATTTCCAGTTACCAGTGCCCTTTCGTGGTGTACCTGAGCCTAGTGCTGTGTTGGTCCATTTGCTAGTTCCTGTGTATGACTCTGCTCCATCTGACTACCGTTCCGGCACTGACTCCTGGCTTCGTCTGACTACCGATCCGGCTCTGACTCCTGGCTTTGTCTGACTACCCAACCCGGCTCTGACTCCTGGTTTTGTCTGACTACCTGATCCAGCTCTGACTCCTGGCTTCGTCAGACTACCCGATCTCTGTTACGCTCTGGCGTATTTCTCCAGCCTTGGCTACCCAGCCCAGCTATATTAGTCCTTGCTTCCTGGGCCTACCGTATACTTCGCGCTCGCTACCCCATAGCAGTGTGTCTCGGTCAGTCCATGCCACTGACCTCCTGTGATCTGAGTCTGATTGGGTTGTTGCCTTGCCTGATAACGGTGCCGTTTCCTTATCTCTGGTATACCCTAGTGTTAGGGTATAGATGCACTATTCTTAACCTGCCTGGTGATAGATTGAGGAAGTGCCCAGCTCTGTCCTTCTATCTGGTCGTGTGAAGGTTACTAAGGGCCTTACGTATACAAGCTACACCTGTCTAGTGAAAGGTTGAGGAAGTTTCTTGCACTGTCCTCACACTTGGCCTCGAGAAGGTGGTGGAGTTAGAGTCGCTACTGTGTGCTCCAACGTTCCGGAGTTGTTAGCTCCTGTTGCCTGGGTTTACCCTAGCGTTAGGGTACAGACATGGTCACATCACACTGGCCTAGTGAAGGTTGAGTGAAGTGAGTGCACTGTCCTTCCCTGATCTCGTGAAGGTGTGTATAACTTGCTGCTACTATTGTGTAAAAATAAAGTTTTATTTTATTTCACCTGTACGTGTCAAGTGTCTTCATTTCTCAGTCACTCTGTGACAAAAGGCAACAAGAGGCGAGATGGAGATCAAAGAGGAGGAAGAATAGATCAACCCAGGCAGAGATTGGAAGTTCCATGACGAGTGAAACAACTAGCTCAACATCACCTTCTAGGGTAACTACATCTTCTGCCAATCCACCTCGTTCATCGTTACCTCCCCCACCAAATGATATCCACTCTGTTGATGTTAGGATGTTGCAGTTTGTCTCTACCCATTGCACACTGTGTGGTGCACTGACCACATATGCCAGTGTGGTGGAGGAGAATCACAAGCAGTGCATTAAGTGGCATCTGTGGAGATTCCATCCCACAGAATATGCTAAGATGCTGGCAGGGAGGGGTCATCACTTCTATTAAACTGTCAGCAAGTTGTCATGTGTCCTTAGCAGGGTCTGTACAAGCGGTATAGTGACAACGGCAGTACTTGGTTTTGGGTGTCATGGTGTTTGGATACAGTTGTGCCCCCAGATGTTATTTACCACACTCACTGTGTACATTGCAGTTGCTGATGAGAGCCACAGTTTCTGCTCTCAAGTGAAAAAATTATATTCTAATAACAACATACCCCTGATTTTGGAGGAGGGGCAGGTGGAGAACTTCTTCTTTTCTCCACATAGACTGGGGGCTACTTATTGTTCTGCTACTGTCTCAGGCGCATCACTGGAGCTAGGCGTAGCAAGTGGAACCTTCATCATCCCATCATCCCCATGTTACTGCTATTGTTGATCCCATTCCCTTTCAGCTACCTAATTATCCTGTTGCTTAAACAATTCAACAGCAGCAGCAAGAACAGCAGTTGCAAATTCCGTAATTATGGACTCAAAGTCAGGAGGAGGACATTTGACAATGGCCAGGGGCCACTGGCCAACATGACCTGCTGGTACTAGACCAGTATGGCATTTTTTTTCCTCAAGGCTTGTGCTTTGCAAAAAATAAAAAAAAAAATATAAAAAAAAAATAAAAACATAGTCCTACGAAAAAGAACAAAAAACAATTTTTGGGGTTTGTTTCTAACAAGCCTAAATCCTACAAATCAATGTTCCCTTAGGGCTTCTTCCAAACAAGCTTATGTCATACAAGTCAATGTTTCCTCAGGGCTTGGGCCTCTAATGACAAATCTAACAAATCATCCTCTACAAAATACTCTATCATATCAAGTGTCAGTCCACCCCAGTGGCATCTTATGTCAGGGGGTTCTTGTCTCTATCACTTTACATACAAATTTCTTATTTTATTTTTTTATTAACTGTCCCCCAATACCAGTCAAGAAACGCGCCCAAAACAAATTCCCTGTTAAACTGATTCATTCCCCACTCTCCATCCAACACAGACACCCTCCTCAGATCCCTTTTATACCATGTTTTATGAGGTTTTTTTTAATTGTATTTAGGATTTATTTTTTTATTAACTGCCCCAAATCCCAGTAAGCAACCCCCCACAAAAAGGCTGGAAAAAGTGGAAAATCTGCACTTTTCGGGGGAAATTATTCGCCAAGGGGAAAGTGCCATTTTTCGCCAATTTCAGTTTCATGCGATCATTTTCGCCCATCCCTAATCAAGGATGGTGTATGAAGCCATGGAGCAATGTCAGCTACAGGTGAGCCGTTACTGAGGCCTGAGTCAAAAGTGTACAATGCTAACAGAAAGGTCAAATAAGTGCCAACAGCTGGGCCAGAAAGCAGATCAGGATGAGCTCACCTGTATGCAGAGTGTTCGCAAAAAAATTACAGAAGAGAGTTTGAGCCTTTTGAAAAGTCCTGGAGACTAATTCAATGTCTGAATCTCAGTAGCTCACAGCTGAAGAAAACCCAGTCAGGTGGAAGAGAAGGCAGAATGGGATACTATAATTTTAAGAGACAGAGACGGAGTGGAACTTCAGACTGACAATCAGACTGAAGGCCAGCTCTACACTGATGGCCACTGATGACAGAAACTGGAACAGCTGATGGAAAGAGGCTCTGGGATAATCAAGAAAATAACTGAGGCGCAGGATGAAATTGTTAGGTACAAAAAAGGTCAGATGGATCCAAGGGTCAGGGCAGGCCACAATGAATCATACAGGGACACAAGCTGAAGGTCAAACTATAGATGAGTTAGAAAATGAAGAATGCCAGGCAGCAACATACTAAAGGTCTCAAGGATCAGGCAATGTGCCTAAGGTGATCCAGTGTCATGCTCACTACTCTGAAACCAGATGTAGCTGTCCTTTTGGAAAGCTTTTAGTCTGAACTTTCCACTGCACTTGTCTCTCCTTGGAATTGAACCAGCCACTTTCAGGCTTTGAGTCCTGCAGATACCTATGCTGCCACCAGATAACGGCTTGCCAAGTAGCTGTTCTATAGCAGTTGTACTGTTGTTTCGCCTTTATTTCCTGTATCCTAGATCTGCCTCCAAGCTCCCATTGTTTGATGGTCTCCAGCTGTATCTGGTTGAGGAGATTATCCAATGAATGTGACACAGGGACCTCTATGTCCAGGTCAATATCCCCTAATAATCAAATGTCCACAGTAATGTTGTGTAATATAGCACATGGCAGGATAATGATACATGCTTTTTCTTTTTTTTTTTTTTGGGGGGGGTGGTAGGTGTAATGTAGGGCTCAATTATCCACACACCTAAATCTGGTTTTAAGAAGGTCAAAGATGTGTTCACTTACACTTTTTGTCCTTATGTGAGACTTGTTTTACCTATGCTGTTCTGGTATACAGGGATTTGCCTCAGGTGTGAGGAGCCACAGTTTACAGCTATAACCTGCACTGACTGGGATATGTGGGAGAGACAAGATGACACATGTACCCCACATTTAAAGCGGAATTACCACTGCAAAACAACGTTAGCTTAAATAACTCCCCATTTTGCAGCTAGCTGCTTAGTAGCGCTAGTCACCAGAATTATTACCTTATTCAATAGATTTATCCTTTCTTCCCTGGCTGACAGGCAGGACAGATCATGGACATCTTGCCATAGTGACATCCGCGCGCCTGCTCTGTCAGTCCCAGCCAACTCTAGTAGGCGTTGCTAGGAGTCGTTAGGCTCCGGAAGGGACTGACAGAGCAGGCGCGTGGATGTCACTATGCCAAGTAGTAAGTAATGATGTTGGGGATGCTGACACAGGAATGTCTTTGCTGGAGAGGACTGTTCTCTCTAACAGCCGAGTGAACAGCCCCTCTAGCACGGATGGGATCCAGGACTCAGGCAGACCTAGACAGATGGTGGTGGTAGGGGATTCTATTATTAGGAAGACAGACAGGGTAATCTGTCGCCAAGATCGCCACAATCGTACAGTTTGCTGTCTCCCGGGAGCTCGGGTTCGACATGTGGCTGATCGGGTTGATAGATTGTTGGGAGGGGCTGGGCATGACCCGGCTGTCATGGTACATGTTGGTACTAATGACAAAGTCTGTGGAAAATGGAGGTCCGTTAAGAAGGATTTCAGGGACCTAGGATATAAGCTTAAGCAGAGGACCTCTAAGGTAGTATTTTCTGAAATTCTACCTGTGCCACGCGCTACATTAGAAAGGCAACGGGAGATTAGGGAGTTAAATGCGTGGATAAAGACTTGGTGTAAGCAGGAGGGGTTTGGGTTCCTAGAGCACTGGTCAGTCTTTTCCCTTGGGAGCAATCTTTATAGTAGTGATGGATTGCACCTTAGTGGAAGGGGGGCCACGGTGCTGGGTGATAGGATGGTTAGAAGGCTGGAGGAGACTTTAAACTAGAAAGGGGGGGGAGGGAGCTGCAACACAGGCTGGGGAAGATAGTATAATTGAGGGAATGGGATTAGAGAAGGGTCATGGGGGTGGAGAGGGGGAATGGGCTAGTTCATCTAATAGGGAGTTGCCATTGTTACAGCCTGATAAAAGACAAATACATCTGAAAAAGAACGAAATCTTAAAGAATGGCAAAAAGATAAAATGTATGTATGCAAATGCTCGCAGTCTGGCTGGTAAGATGGGGGAACTAGAAATGATTGCAGTACATGAGCAGTATGATCTGATTGGAGTGTCTGAAACCTGGTTAGATGATACGTATGACTTGGCAGTCAATCTAGAGGGTTATTCACTTTTTAGGAGGGACAGGGTTAATAAAAGGGGAGGAGGGGTAGGCCTATCTGTAAAGCAGGCCTTAAAACCTAGTTTAAGGGAAGATATAAATGAAGGGTCCAATGAAAAGGTAGAGGCCTTGTGGGTTGAAATACACACTGGGGGCACACATAATAAAAAGATATTGGTGGGGGTTTGCTACAAGCCACCTAATGTTGGGGAGTTGGAGGAAGCCCAACTTTTACTGCAAATGGAAAAGGCTGCTAGGTCAGCAAAGGTAATTATAATGGGAGATTTCAACTACCCTGAAATTGACTGGAGCAATATGACTTCAGGCACAACAAAGGGAAATATTTTTCTAAGTATGATAAATGATAATTTTATGTCCCAACTAGTAGAGGAGCCAACTAGAAAAGAGGCCTTGCTTGACCTAGTGCTCTCAAACGATTCTGACATTATAAACAATGTGCAGGTAAGGGAACATTTGGGCAGCAGTGACCACAATATTGTATCCTTTGAAGTTTGTTATGAGAAACCCAATAGCAAGAGTTTAACCAAAACATTCAATTTCAAAAAGGCTAATTTTACAAAGTTAAAAGAAGCTTTAAAGGATATCCAGTGGGATGTAATTTTCAAAGATAAAAATGCACAAGAGTCATGGAATGTATTTAAAATGCTCTTGGGCAAATATACACGTCAATATATACCATTGGGGAATAAGCACAAGAGAAGTAAAGCAAAACCAATGTGGATTAATAATGTGGTTAGCAGGGAAATGAGAAATAAAAAGCAGGCTTTTAAGGTGTTTAAGTCAAATGGGTCAGATGCATCATTTAAAAAATATAAAGAATGTAATAAAATCTGCAAACAAGCAATTAAGCTAGCTAAAATAGAAAATGAGCGAAACATTGCAAATGAGAGCAAGAAAAACCCTAAACAATTCTGCAAGTATATTAACAACAAAAAAGTTAAGGTTGATATTGGTCCTCTTAGGACTGAAACAGGTGAATTGATTAGTGAGGATAAAGCTATGGCTGTCACCCTAAATACGTTCTTTGCTTCAGTATATACAAAGGAAGCAGAAATGACAAGCTGTGGGCAAACAGACAAAACCATGGAATTTTCTCCAACATCTACATGGCTTACTGAGGACAAGGTCCAAAAGAGACTGGAAAGGGTTATAGTGAATAAAGCGCCTGGACCGGACGGTATACACCCAAGGGTACTTAAGGAACTTAGTTCAGTAATAGCAAAACCATTATACTTAATATTTATTGATTCGCTTTCATCAGGCATAGTGCCCTGTGATTGGAGGAAAGCTGATGTAGTTCCATTGTTTAAAAAGGGAGCAAGATCCAAACCAGGAAATTATAGACCTGTGAGCTTGACTTCCATAGTGGGTAAGATACTAGAAGGGTTATTAACTGACAGTATTCAGAACTATGTGAAGGCAAACAATATCATTAGTAGGAATCAGCATGGTTTCATGAAGAACAGATCATGTCAGACTAATTTACTTGCATTTTATGAAAGAGTGAGTAGTAATTTGGACAGGGGAATTGCTGTTGATGTAGTATACTTGGATTTTGCAAAAGCCTTTGACACAGTGCCTCACAACAGGTTACTGCATAAATTAAAAGTCTTCGGTTTGGGTGGTGTTATCTGTACATGGATTGAGAACTGGTTAAATGATAAATGGCAGAGAGTTGTTGTAAATGGAACTTTTTCAAATTGGTCTAGGGTTATAAGTGGGGTGCCGCAGGGTTCAGTCCTGGGCCCAATGCTTTTTAATTTGTTTATTAATGATCTAGAAGTGGGAATTGAAAGTAGCATCTCAATCTTTGCTGATGACACTAAGCTATGTAAGGAAATACATACAGAGCTCGATGTTTTTTCCCTACAGAAGGATTTAGATAAACTAAGTGAATGAGCAGAAAAGTGGCAGATGTCATTTAATGTAGATAAATGTAAGGTTATGCATTTGGGTTGTAGAAACAAACTTGCTACATATACTCTAAATGGGAAACAACTTGGGAAATCCTCATTAGAGAAAGATTTAGGTGTACTGATAGACAATAGTCTTCACAGCAGTGTGCAGAGTCACTCAGCTGCTGCAAGAGCAAATAGAGTAGTAGCCTGCATAAAAAGAGGTGTAGAAGCAAGGGATGCTAATATTATCCTACCTCTGTATAAATCCTTGGTTAGGCCTCATGTAGAATATGGAGTACAATTTTGGGCGCCTGTTCTAAAAAAAGACATTACTGAACTGGAAAAGGTGCAGAGACGTGCAACAAAACTGATAAAGGGATTGGAGGATCTGAGTTACAAAGAGAGACTAGCCAAACTGGGTTTGTTTACATTAGAAAAGAGATGTCTAAGGGGTGATATGATTACCATTTACAAATACATTCAAGGTCAATACAAAGAACTATCCAATGAATTATTTATGCAAAGAGCTAAGCTAAGAACAAGAGGTCATCCATTAAGACTTGAGGAAAGGCGCTTTCGACTAAAACACAGGAAGGGATTCTTTACAGTAAGGGCGGTAAGGCTATGGAATTCTTTGCCTTGGGATGTTTTGCTTGCAGATAATGTAAGTGCATTAAAAAAAGCAATGGATGCCTATCTAGCACAGAACAATATTGACAGTTATGACAGATGGCTTCAAAGCAAATAGGATATTGAGCCAGGGAACTATTTGACACACACACACACACACACACACACACACCTACACTGGAAATTGCTCCAGAGGGCTTTTTTGTTGCCTTCCTCTGGATCAACAGGGGTGTTATTGGCATGGGCTGGACTTGATGGACGCATGTCTTTTTTCAGCCTTATCTCCTATGTTACTATGTTACTATGTAAGGTGCTGGCTGCAAAACCAGATGTCCGATCCTGGTTGATCTGGGACCCTGAACAGTATGGGAGTAGGTACACACCGGGGAAGGTTTCAGACCAGAGATAAAAGGAGAACCCCAGATGTAGATGGATCCCAGCAATGATGTACTGACAGTTGTAGGTGAGAGCAGAGGATTCTGTCACAAAGACTAAAAACAGGATTCAGACAACAGCTCACCTCCTATGGGTACCTATCAACAGGAGTTGGATATAACCCAGGAGGCGTCTGACAGGAGTATCTGACTATAAGTCAAAGATTGTCTGACCGGAGACATGGGAAAATAGCTACGACTGGAAGTCGGAGCGAGTCTGACACTAAGATGGGTGATATGGAATTCCAACCTCAGTAAAAGTCAAATAGGACTAGGACTGACCAGATCTCAACACTCCTATAGAGAGCACTACCGCTGCCGCCACCTAGGGATCGACAAGCAAAAGTACGACTAATACACCACTTGTACCCAGAGTCAGATAGGGTAATACAGATGTAGGTAAACTGTCGATCAGGAGGATCACAAGGATTCACTCTGGTTGACTCTGACCTCAAGGCCTGTGTGCAGGTATAGTCGGTCACCCTGTATACTAGTGAGATGGGACCTCTGAGTAGTTGGACACTCCTGTTTCGACCTGCCCTACAGTGGATATGCACTGAGCAAATTCGGCCAGAGGCCACTTAGATGGATGCGGAGAACCCATGACTAAGGTAACTATAGGGTACCAATAGGAGGATACTGAGAATAGCAACAGGAGCCTAGGTTGGAGGATAACACAGGCAAGCAGTGAGTAAAAGATACCTCCCAGACCAGAAGGCCCAAGATACGAATGTACCTGATGGTGTGAAGACACCACAGAGTAGAATAGTCAAGCAAGCTGAGGTGGATGGGGTATAAGATAAGCAGAAACCGTAGTCTGTAAACTAAAGCCAAGGAATAAACTGGGAGGTAAATTCAAAATATACAAGCCAGGGTCTAACTGGAACAAGATCTGGAACACAAACAAACTCTATAATCGGGCAATAGACCCTAGCTCTCAGCTCACTAAATAATAGATAGCACCAATCCGCAACCAGAGGTGGAGTTCGGAAAAATCTATTAGAAAACTGGAAGGAAGCATGACAGGATCATGACACAATACCCCCAAACATGTTGGCTGGGATCATTTCAGATACATAGCCCTGCGTGGAATGGAATGATCTAGATGTCATGAAATGGATGGTATATAGCAGCTTCTCCATGCCAGTGAGCACATGGCTAGTGGAGTCAATGGGCTCAAGGCCTTCCTTTATCAACTCAAATGTCAAGGATGCTCTGAAATGAGACTACTGGTCTGGCATTCTTCTCCACCATGCCAAGGAGTGTAACCCATGTCCAGAATATTCTGGGTCTCTGTGAACATCTTATTCTCCTGGGCTGAGCAGGTGTCTGTGGCTGTAGGATATCCACAGGTCTGGGCAGAAGACTTGGTGTAGCTGCAGGTTTGCCTGAACCTTCAACTGGAATGGCCTCCTAGGTGGTGGGGAAACATCGCCTGCAGGCCAGCACACATGCATCAGCAGGATCTCCCTGCTCCATCACCCTCACTTGATGCTCTTGTGCAGCAGAAATAGTGGGAACATTGCTCTATCTGGAACTTCTGATGTGTCAGTGGAGGCAGAGGTGAACCAGCTGACATCCTTTAACTGGTACAGGGTATCGTTATCACTGAGATTGAACTGCAGTCAGACAAATCTGAGGCTGATGCAGACAGAATACTTTCAGGAATGAGTAATACTCCAGGCCACAACAATACAATGACAGTCAGGGAATCAATGGAAGACTCATAAACTGGGCAATGCAGAGGACAGGTGGAGTGATGTGTGAGAGGGTCAATGGGAGCAAGGGGCTGGTCCAGGTGAGCATGTGACAGTGTGCACACTGTTTTGACCATGGAGTTATTCCAGTTGATACCTGTCTTTTACAAGCATGATGTTTGGGTCGATGATTATATTGCACTGTATATAACAGGTGTTGCCGTTGCATTTCTGGGGTTAATTTGTGAGTCTGCCCTTTGGAGATGTCTTGGGGTGCATAGGTGACTGGATTTTGTGTTGATGTTGACATCTTGAATGCAAAGATGATTTTGAACGTAATCTAGACCTGTTATTTGTAGAAGCAAACACGATGACATAACATACTTTGGGGTAGATTTAAAGGCAGCCGTTAAACCATCCGCTAAGTAAAAAAGGCACATCGGCCGCAAAGAACACATGGTTTACGGCAGATTCAAAGGTAAGCGTACAAGAATAGCTATCGGGCGTAGGCACTACAAAAACACGTTAAACAAAAACAAGCGTCGCACCTGATTTCGCATCACCGTGCGTCCCAAACACCTGTTAAAACACAACTTAACTCAAAATGTTACATTACGGCTGCCGTTGTCTAGCAACCCTGATAGATGCACAAACAAAATTCAAACCTACAGCCAATCCCAAGGCCCCAAAGTATCAAAAATGTTCAAATACACCTATATATACCTCAAAATAATGGTTACACCCTGTCTGTGTTTCGAGTTTCAGCAAGCTAGAGCACAGGACCCAGGAGTGGAGGATAGCGTTTAGAGAGAGAGAGAGAGATAGAGAGAGAAGCATACACAGCAGTAAGGTAGAGGGATCTTGGAGAGAAGTACATTTAAATAGACACATAGCACACTTTTGCACATAGCACATACATCCATACAAACACAAACACATACACATACATACACATAGTCTTTTTTTTTCATCACACCTTACACATCTTAAACTTTATTTTTACAGTGTGAATCCGTGAGTGAAAGTGTGTGACAGAGAGTGAGTGGGATCGAGTGTGTCTGTGAGGGCGTGTGAGAGTGCCTGGGTGTGAGTGGGGGAATGATGGCTAGGAGAGGAGGACAGGAGAGAGGGATGGGGAGACTAGTGGAGGAGGAGGAGGAAGGTCAGGAGGGGATCCCTCAGCAGAGCAGGGGTGGGAGAGGGAGATACGCAGGGCGGAGGGGGACCAGGCCCACAAGAACAGGCACACGAAGAAGAACAGGGACAGATCCTGCAGTGGGACGAGGGGTAGTGCCTGGGGACCACCACACACAGGCAGGGGCAGAGCAGGCAGGACACTCCGGGTCTGACTCCTCGCATGCCGGAGCTGAGGGGGACAGGGTCAGGGATCCCCGATATACCGAGGAAGAAAACACGGCCCTCGTGGAGGCTGTGCTGGAGAGGGAGAGTGTCCTCTTCCCGGGGGACAGACTCCCTGGCTCGTCTGCGAGGAGGAGAGCTGCCTGGAGTCAAATCTGCAGCAGAGTTAATGCGGTGGCCACCTGCAGACGGGATGTGGACTCAATCAAGAAGAGATGGGGCGACTGCAAAAGGCAGGTGAAGAGGAAGATGGGGGATGCCGCCCTGCACGCCCGAGCCACCGGAGGTGGGCCACCTGTCCCCATCACCTTCAGCGCATGGGAGGAGAGGCTGCGGCAGACACTGTCGTCTACCCTCATTGAGGGGGTCCCTGGAGGATCAGACAATGGGGAGGAGAGGAGCCTCCACACCACCGGTAAGTGCATCACCCCAAAACCACACACCACCCCAAACCACACACCCATCACAAACAAGCATTCACATCCCAACATCTGCCCTTCATTCAACCACACAATTGCACCAACACAGCACCCTGAGGGTTTAAACAGGAATCAAGACAAGGACAAATGTCAAGGTTCAACAAGGCCAAAACCTGTCCAACTCCCTGGTTAACCCTCATGTTGCTGTGCTGATCACACACAATACACACAAACCATGCTCAGTAAAGTGTTGTATGTCAAACATCACAATTGTTGTCACACAGTGTTACCCATGTTCACACAGGGAATCCAGCACATAACCCCATGAGTGCTAGAGGGATCATCAATGCATCAATCAACAATGCTTTGGCAACCCCTCTGGTACTCAAAGGGTTAACCAGACAACAAACACATGTCGATAGGTTAACAATTACATGACACATAGGGGACATTCACTAAGCGGTGAAAAAGAGCTGATGTAGAGAATTTGACACATACATACCCTCACTTCACCAATCACAATGTTAGTCTATGGAGAACATCCAATAACAGGATTCAAGCTGCACAGGCCCCATTGTGTGGACTCCATAGAAAACACTGCAGATGGGGAAATGAGGTCAGCGGAGAAGTCAGCATCATAATCAGTTCATCAGGTCCACTTAACCGCTTACTGAATCACCAACAGGAGGGATCAGTTCACAAATCACAGTGCCACTGAGAATAAATGCTTGTATGTGCAACACACAGGCCAAAAACAATCACACATAACTGAAGGTGAAAAAGTTGGCCTTGGTGTTGTGTATGCAATCATTTACGCTAACTTCAATTTACATAGCTCACATTTGATTCACATATAGATCCTCAGGAGTGCTGATGCCATGGATGGATGGTACACCAGACACTATTTGCAGGATACATATGGGAACCAAATATGAACCATTGAGGTTTGGTCAATAACAGGCCAGGAATTATGGATATCTATGATCGGGTCTGGCTGCCTCACACAGAAGGATGGATGGGCTGATCCAGGAAAAAAAAGGCCTCAATCAATGATATCCTTCAATACTGGTTTGATTGTTGCCCCTCAGGATTCAACTTGAACAGACCTCATGGACAGAATCCTGTAATGTACATCAATCCCTGATTGCCACGGTGGTATCCCATGCATCACAATGCAATGCATAGGATACCATCATGACAACCAGAGAGGGACATGTCTAATCTGACAAAATCCAGCACTGTACGGGATGAACTGATAACATAGGGATGAATACTACTTGAATCACACTGCAGATCTATTCAAAAAAGATATGTACAGAAAGAAAAACAACCAGATTTGTATGTGGATATGTCCCTTTCAAATGGGTACAAATAGGTCCCAACAAGATGTAAACCCAGAGTTCGGTTCAGTACGTGTGATTGTCCTACTGCCCATATATGTGCACCCTCAACAAAATAACTCATATTGATATCATCATCAGAGTACATATACCCAGTATATTACACCTACTTGGATGGGTATCAGTTGTATCTATGAAAGTTAATTTGTGATGGCTGTACATATATAGGCAGTTAGACAATCACATGTTCTGAACAGATCTCTGGGTTCATATCTATCAAGGATATGTTTGTACCCATATGAAAGGTACATATACACACATATCAGACCATATTCCTCACTGTGTACCTTGGCATGGCAATGGTTAATTTCACTTGATGTAACCTTGCAGGCATCATAAAGAGATGTTTAGAAAGATGTTACTGTATGTGACAGTTGGAGATGTCAGTCATATGACCACACGGAGGCTCTTCAGCAGACCCAAAATTGAACCAATTGGAGATGGATCCATCATTGACATGGTCCACAGAGCGTGCTTACAAACCAGGAACACTTAGTAGACAATGGCAAAGATGTAGTTATCTCCAAATGGGTCAATGTGGAGTCTGCTGAAGAGCCTCCGTGTGGTCAAATGACTGACATCTCCAGCTGTCACATACAGCAACATCTTTCTAAACATCTCTTTATGATGCCTGCAATGTTACATCAAGGTGAAATTAACCATTGCTATCCCGTTAAAGAGATAGTAATACCTAAAATGTGAAAGGAAAAATACATGTCATAGGATTGATCCACCGGGTAATGCAAGGGTATTCCCACTACTGAAAGGTGTTTCCATGGACAATATCACTGTGGCCTGAAAATGTACTATGCCAATGTTGCCAGACCATCCTCTGGCTAGCTTTGGTCCAGGGAGCAGATATCCACAAAGGATGATGTGGCAACAGCGCAAATGTACAATTTCAGGCCACTGGGATGTGGCACCAAAGGAATTCAACTCTGAGCTGCAATACATGTAGAATACAACACCCATCACCAGTAGGAGTACCGTTGTTTCACACAGGGGGATACACCATACAACATATATGTTCCTTTACACATTTCAAGTATTAATATCAATTTGACACCATCATGGCTAAGTTTACTGATCACACAATCTCAATCCTCCACACAGGTTATGTGTCTCCAGCACATCAGGAGACCATGGAGGAGGCCACCTCACCACCCAGTGAGGAGTATATGGAGGAGGGGACCAGCCAGTGGGCACCGTACCCAACGACATCCACACCTCTTGGCCAGCTGGATGCACCAACCCTGCCTGCACCAACCTTGCCTGCACCGACTCTGCCTGCACCAACCCTGCCTGCACCGACTCTGCCTGCACCGACTCTGCCTGCACCACCTTATTACAGTGACTGGATGCCCCCCACCACCTCCAGGAGCTATTATCCTCCAGCAGCAGCAGCAGCAGCAGCACCACCACCACCAGGGAGGCAATGGCTGCCCGGTGATGTGGCCACCACCCAATACGGGCCATACCCACAGATTGACCTACCCTCCTGGATGGCTCCCCAGCATGGCCCCAGGTATGATCCTAGGTGGGGGCCAAGCACATACCAGTGGCCAAGGTTTGACCCTTGGCCACTCGACTACCAACACCTGGGCCTGCTTGGGGAGCCCCAACAGCCTATGCGAAGGGACGTGTTTACCCCACCACCTCCACCAGCACAGACATCGGTGGGCAGCAGTGGGTCAATTGATGTGGTGGGCACATACCCATCTGCAGCACAACCAGCACCAGCAGAGGAGGACACAGCACCAGCAGAGGAGGACACAGCACCAGCAGAGGAAGAGACAGCACCAGCAGAGGAGGACACAGCACCAGCAGAGGAGGTCACAGCACCAGCAGAGGAGGAGACAGCACCAGCAGAGGAGGACACAGCAGCAGCTGATTCACCAGGCACAAGCATCACCAGCAGTGAACGGCCCACGGGGATGGAAGCTGAGTGTATGGCTCTGCAAAGGAGACTACTCCGGTCAAGCCTCCGCACCAATGACAACATCACCAGGAGCCGTAGGGAATCCCGTAGAAACACTAACAGGATAGAGGCAAGGATCCATGCCCTGGAGTCGGAGGTCATGAGGATCAACACTCAACTCCATCAGCTACACACGGGGGTGATGGACCTGCTTGCACAGCTACTGGTGGAGTTGAGAGAGCTGAACCGCAGGGAGGACTTACGGTTGGAGAGGGAAAACCTGCGCTCCACAGAGGGATCCACTGCCCCCACCACCCCCTCTAATGTGACCCCTGAAGCCACACCTAGGGGGCAAAGGGTGACCAGGAGATCATCCAGGTTATCCACTTCTGCCACACAGTCTAAGCCCCCCCCTAAGAAAAAAAAATAAAATGCCCAACATGTTAAATATCCCCTGAATAAAGGAACATTGTGCTTTTGAATCCTGTCTGATCTGCTTTGAATTTGGTCATAGATTGGGTGGCAGAGTTGTCTCCAATGCATTGCCAAACAATTCAGTGAATACAACTCCTGCCTAGGTAAGATGTTTGTGGGATGTTACAACATGGGTTCACACACTCATTGTGCAACAGACTGACTGGGGAAGCCAATGTTTTTAAACTAGGATTTCAATGTGTAGCACACACATTGATATCCTGGGGTGAGCATTGGGGCCTCCAGTAAGTTGACTTGTTGTTTTTCCTAAGGGTGTAACAGACTTCCCCAGTGAAAACACTTGTCCACTTGGTCATGTACTGTGATATGTCCCAGTGGAGCAATATCACTGAACATTGATTATACTGAGCAACACATTAACTGTGGACAGGAATTCACTGTGGAAGTATGTCCCCTTTATCACCTCTTTATCACTCCCACAACACATTAGTGTATCACTGCCACCATCTGTTAGCGTGAATACATCACTGAGTCCACTCACTTGCAAACAAGTGGTGGAGTCCTGTGATATGGGTGATGCCTTTCCATGTATGGGGATACTCTACCCTGGGTGTGGTAACGCATTGACAACTGTGTTCTCAAATATATCCTCCTACAGACACAGAATGGTGATGGTTCATCTTTATTGTGTCTCAGAGTACATTAGGATGTACATGTGTTTTCTGTGTATTGCCTATATGCATTGAACACCTGTATGAGAACACTAAATGTACTTTGAAACAAAATAATAGTACTTTAGTAACACTGCTGCCCAGCTCATGTGTTGTCCACAAGGTTTGACAACTCTGTAGCTGAGCATCCTAACTGTACAGGTTATAAAACTCAAGAATTAGTGTTTTCTGTGTCTATATGAAAATGATCCAGTAGAGGTTTGTGTGAACCTCAGGTCAAACTTTGCATCACCAACAACATCACCATAAACAGCAAGGGGTGATCTCCATGAAGGTGATGTCAAGACATCAATCCAGTCACATTGAAGATCTTCAGTTCAAGGATGGATCATGTTACGGATGCCTGTGGAAGAAGAGGACGGGATTTGGAGCAGTTGACCTGAACTGATCATCAAGCAACAACAATTTAGTCTTTTTGATCCCCTCAATTTTCACAGTTACAGGTGAGTACACAAACCATTGCTTGACAATGTGTTGTGTATTCATCTGTAACCAATTATGTGGAGAACTAAGGACATGTGCCCCAGCCCTATGGATATGTGCCCCTGACATGGATACACACATCAACAAGTGTTCTGAGAGCTCCATGGAAGTAATGAATTTGGGCTGCCACTGTTAATGTGACAGTGGCAGCCCAATGTCATTTGTTCCATGGAACTGTTAGGACACATTTGTTGATGTGTGTATTCATGTCGGGGGCACATATGTCTGCACACTCACAGGTCAGCATGGTGTCCCTGGGAATCTGATCTACGTCTCATGACCTCTACATTGTGTGACCATACCACTGTACATCCACCCCTGTGCTGCTCTTCTCAGCTGTGGCACGGTACAGGTCCCATATTGAGTCCAATGGCCCTTTAACCCCTGATGTGACGGAGTATTATCCAATGCATAGCATTGGATAACACTCTTTCGCTACAAGGCTAGCATGGTTGCTCTGGCTATGCTGATGGCAAATCAAGTTAGCTGCTGTCAATCAAGCCCTGTAAGGCGATGAACATGGGTTATGTGTTGTACCTTGTTTCTCCTGAGGGTGTGCGTGATATCCTTGGGGTCTGTATGTCAACGTGGAGAGTGGAATGGAGGATGGTTTTTGAGTCCACACACACAATTTGCCACGTCCGCTGCCAGTGCAGTGCTGTGTCACTGTTCCTGTGGGGTGAGACAGAACAAAATGTGCAGTGTGGTTAGTGTCACAGGACTGATGGGGGACTTGCATGGATTGTTTGCATGCCTGTGTTATACTCACATGTAAAGTGTTCCGTGATGAGCCTGTCTCTGATCTGTGTCCCTCTCAGGGTCTCCTCAACGTGGCCGATGTCCATGGGCACTTCCTGTATGGGGGGGGCCTGGATGTGCTCCAGCAGCCTGGTGTCCACTGCGATGTTGTGCAGTATTGCGCACGCCACAATGATGTCGCACACCTTTCCAGGTGCATACTGCAGTGCTCCCCCCGAGTGGTCCAGACATCGGAATCTTGACTTGAGGAGGCCAAAGGTCCGCTCAATGGCATTCCTCGTTCTGCCATGAGCCTGGTTGTAGCTTTCTTGGGCATGTGTTCGAGGATTGGCCAGAGGGGTCAGTAGCCAGGACTTGCATCCATAGCCAGCATCACCTGTGTAATATGAGTGACATGGTGAGACAGGGAGCACATGTTGTGTGAATGATGTTTTGTGTGGTAGACGTAGTAGCTGTGGGTCAGGAGCATGCTAAGCAGCGTTGTGTGTACGCCTGTGTATGTGATGTGATTTTGTATTGTGAACTCACCCAAAAGCCACCCCCCTGTAAAAGTTCCATTCTCGAAATCTCTGTGGACTGAGGAGTTTTTGAGAATGTATGAATCATGTGAGCTGCCAGGATACTTTGCACAGACATTCATTATCCTCATATGGCTGTCACACACCATCTGCACGTTGATGGAGTGAAAGTTCTTCCTGTTGATGAATATCTGTGCGTCACGTGCTGGGGCCTTAATTCGGACATGGGTGCAATCTATAGCACCCATGACCCTGGGCATGCCTCCCCTGGCGTAAAAGGCCTGCTTGACTTTTATCCAGTCCATGTCGGTGGTGGGGAAATGTATATAAGTACTGGCCTTGTTTTTGAGGGCTGGCAGGACCTGGGCCAGCACCCTGGAGAATGTGGCCTGTGACATGCCAGATGCGTAACCCTCTGTGGACTGGAAGGCCCCGCTTGCCATGAAGTGCATGGCACAGAGCAGTTTCTGCAGGCCAGTTAGGGCATGGTTGTGGATGTAGATGGGATCCACCTGCTCCTTGATGACCTCATACAATACAATACAGGGAGAGCAACAAAGATTGCAAAAAGGCAATTAGGGTAGCAAAAATAGATAATGAAACTCGAATTGCAAGGGAAAGCAAGACTAATCCAAAAAAGTTTTTTAAATATATAAATAGCAAAAAACTTAAGAGGGAGTGCATTGGACCATTCAAAAATGAGATGGGTGAGTTGGTTAGTGAGGATAAGGAAAAGGCTGATGTTTTAAACACTTTCTTTGCATCAGTATATACAAGGGAGCAAGGAATGGTAGAAGAGCCTCCGCAAGTATCAAATAAAACAATACAATTAATAGATATTGGGTTAACTCAAGGAGATGTCATGGGAAGACTGAACAAAATTAAGACCGACAAAGCACCGGGTCCTGATGGTATACATCCAAGGGTTCTTCAGGAACTCAGTGCAGTGTTAGCAAAACCCCTATATTTACTCTTTAAAGATTCTATTACCACAGGCTCAGTGCCACAGGATTGGCGAAGAGCTAACATAGTGCCTCTATTTAAGAAGGGAACTAAAACAGAACCTGGGAATTATAGACCAGTGAGTTTGACCTCTGTAGTGGGAAAACTATTAGAAGGCATAATAAGGGACTATATTCAGGATTACAACACAAAAAATAAGATCATTAGCACGAATCAACATGGTTTTATGAAGAATAGGTCATGCCAAACTAATCTTTTCAGCTTCTATGAGGAGGTAAGCAGCAACCTTGACAATGGCAAGGCAGTAGATGTAGTATATCTAGACTTTGCAAAGGCATTTGATACAGTACCACACAGAAGGCTGGTGTATAAAATAAGGAAATTGGGGCTAGGAGATAACCTTTGCAATTGGATACAAAACTGGTTGAAGGATAGGGAACAGTGTGTGGTTGTAAATGGAAAATTCTCCAGTATAGTTAAAGTGGAGAGTGGAGTACCTCAGGGTTCAGTATTGGGTCCGCTGCTTTTTAACATGTTTATAAATGACCTGGAAATAGATATAGAAAGCAAAATATCAATATTTGCAGATGATACTAAATTATGCAAAGTCATTAATTCAGAACAGGATATTTTCTCTCTACAGAGGGACTTACATACAATGTCAGATTGGGCAAACGTGGAATATGAAGTTTAATGTGGGGAAGTGTAAAGTCATGCATTTGGGAGGAAACAATCCCAAGGCTACTTATAAACTTAATGGAATAATTTTAGGTGACTCGTTGCTAGAAAAAGACCTGGGTATCCTTGTCAACTACAAACTTGGAAACAGTGACCAGTGTCAAACAGCAGTAGCAAAGGCAAACAAAGTCCTGTCTTGCATAAAAAGAGGTATTGAAGCAAGAGTGGATAACATTATTTTGCCATTATACAAATCATTGGTAAGACCTCACCTTGAGTATGCAGTGCAATTTTGGGCACCGGTTCTGAAAAAGGATATACTAGAACTAGAGAGGGTACAGCGGAGAGCAACAAAATTAATTAAGGGAATGGAGGACTTGACATATGAGGAACGACTAAACAAACTTGGTTTATTTACTCTAGAGAAAAGACGATTAAGAGGAGACCTTATCACATTGTACAAGTATATGAGAGGTCAATACAAGGATCTCTGCGGTGAGCTATTTATTCCAAGGCCTGCTCAGGTGACCAGGGGACACCTCTTGAGATTAGAGGAAAGGAGGTTTAAACTTCAGCAGAGGAAGGGTTTTTTTACGGTAAGGTCTGTCAAATTGTGGAATTCATTGCCCAGGGAGGTAGTTATGGCAGATACAATGGACACATTTAAGAGAAGATTAGATACATTTCTTTCAAAAGGGAACATACAGAGTTATACTGTTTATCAGTAGGCAGATCAGGAAGGTCTGATAAAGACTAATTTAATTGGTAGCAGGAAAGCTATAAAATTCTTAGTTACTGAGGTATGAAGCGAAGGTTGAACTTGATGGACTTGTGTCTTTTTTCAACCTAATTTACTATGTTACTATGTTACTATGTTACTATGTAAGGCAATGATGCTGTCAGGCCTCAACCTGTAGCGATCAATTACCTCATCATCGGTCATTCCAAAGAGGGTGACCCTTGGGCGGTATACCCTGGGCCTTGGTGGTCGTCTATACATCCTGTGCCCTCCAGGTGGGGATGGGCTCCTGTGTGGCTGCTGAGCCAGAGCCTCCTCACTTGCAACAGGTGGTGGCTGTTGATCATGCATGCTTGGAGGTTGCTGATGTTCCCCAGCTCTCTCCCTTGCACGCCTTCTCCGCAGCCTTCGCAACAATATGTAACCCAATATACTGTTTGCTCTCTATCTCTCTCTCTATCTGTCTCTATCTGTCTCTATCTGTCTCTCTTTCTCTCTCTCTCTATATCTATCTATCTATCTATCTATCTATCTATCTATCTATCTCTCTCTCTCTCTCTCTCTCTCTCTCCCTCCCTGAGTGGAAAACAAGCCACAAGTGAGTGTGTTGAGTTGTCCCTTTAAGTACTTGCTAGGGCGTTGTGTAGGTGTGGTGATGAGGTGAGTGCTGACCAATGGTGAGTTGTTTTTGTCCAGGTAAGTGTTTGCAGGTGTGTGTGTGTGTTATAAGATGTGGTGTGTTGTGCTTGTTCTGTGTGTGCCATTTGCGGACGTGCAGTTGTGGGGTGCAGGTCGCGTGTTGATGTTGCCCAGGTGAGCTTGTATTTGCAGGTGTCCGCTTTGTGTGATGACCCCCATTGTTCCGTGCCATGTTGTGTTGTTGTTTTTTAGTGTGTCGTTGTCCCTGTGGTGTTGGTTGTTGTTGTGTGTGTAGTGATTTGTGTTGTGTGTGCATGTTTTTGTGTTGTTTTGGCATTGCACGAGTTAATTTTCCCATTTACATGGTTGTGCGGGAAGCATTTTGTGTATTTTCTTATGTAACGGGTGTTTTGTTTTGGCCGTTAAGTGTCTAACGGCTAAAAAAAGTGGGTCTTAACTTTTAGCCGTTAGGTGTGTCTTTTTTTCAGCCGTTATCAGTACCGCAAGCCTTTGAATAGCTCTGGGGTATGCACGTAAGTGTATCGGCCGTAAGGATTCTACAACTGCCGTTAGCTGTTCTTTAGACGGATCTTTGAATTGCAACATGTCACTTAACGCACCCGTTAGTGATTTTTTTTGCTAACGGCTGCCTTTAAATCTACCCCTTTAAGAGGATACATTTTAACAGTCACTGCATACAATAGTAAATGGATTCACTGATTTCTAAGGGCAGAATTCTAGCAATGTCATGAGGAATTAACTTTCTTTACTTGGTCATAGCACAAGTAATACAATACAAAACTCTGACTAGAAAACTTCCATCATCACTTTCTTATTTCAGTGGACAGAACTGCGCCCCAGAAGTGAATGGGTACAGTGAAATGCTGCTCTTTGCTTCAATATATTTTTTCCTTAGGCTATAATGATATTACATGCTTTTAACAGAGAAACAGACATACATATGCAAAAATGTATGTTCCTAGGTTTATAATCAATGTAGTAAATTCTGCAATATAGTAAAGAGTAACAATGTGTTTGCTCCTCTCTAAAAACATGTATACAGAACTGAGGATGACAAGCTATGAAAAGTGTTACAATTTGGAAGCTAACCAACTGCACTAAACTAGCTGAAAAAAAGAACACAATCACCAAGTTCAGCCCTTGCCACATCACCCCTTTCATCACAGAGGAAGACAAAAAATAGAAACTGATAGCATTTCCAAAGACACCCCCCAAGTGGGTAAAATATTCCAGACTCCAAAAGACTGTCGATATCTATCTTCCTGAATCAATATCCTTTTTATACGGAAAACAACTATTAAAGTGTTTCTCAACCAGGGGGCTTTGGCACTTTGGTGTGCCACTGACATCCACTTCGAGTGCCCCATTTTATCTATAAGGCTTTGACAAATATGTGAATGTAAACTTAAACTGTATATTTAAGGATTACTATGCACAGTATGTTTATTTTAGTTGTGAGGTCTAATAACTCTATATTTATGTATTTGTAACCTTTATTACATCCTTGACAAATGACATAAAATGATAGGGGTGCCCCGAAAATGCCAGGATGCATGTTAGGGGGTGCATTGAGCAAAAAAGCTTGAGAACCCCTGAACTATAATTCTATTTAGTTAGACTAGTATCCACAAATTTTTTGAAGCAATATATAGTATCTGCAAAAAAGCTTTCAAAGGTAAATTAATTTCATAACTTTACAGTCCATACTGTGTAAAGTCCCTGTCTTTTTTTCATTCAACACCTTTCCTATACTTTGTCTGGCCTTACACATAATGGTTATGGAGGTAGTTGATAGGCTTCCCTGAAGAGGTGTGTTTTCAGGGAGCATCTGAAGACTGTGGAGAGTATGATGGGATGGGGGGAGGGATTCAAGAGCTCAGGTGCAGCATGGGAAGTCCTGTAAGTGGGAATGGGAGGATTGAATTAGAGCTGCAGAAAGAAGGCCCTGTGCAGAGTGAAGATGGCAAATGGGAGTGTATTTGGAATTGAGAGGTGAAATATAGGGAAGTGCTGTGGTAATAAGGGCTCTAAGATAGCAACAGACTTTTGAATTTAATTCTATATGCAAATGGGAGTTTGTGTAGGGATTAGCAACGAGTGGTATTAGTGGAGTGATGTGTGTGATGTAGATTAGTCTGGCAGCAGGGTTCATTATGGACAGTAGTGGGGTTAGTCGGGTGAGAGGGAGGCCAATTAGGAGTAAGTTGCTGTAGTCTAGATGGGACATGATGCCTATTTGGATTATAACTCTGGAGAAACTGCTATTGAATATTAAGCACTCCTGCAATTCTACAGAAAGAGTGCACCTACTATTGAACAAATTGATAATGCAAAAACACAATAGAGATAAGTACAAATGCATAATAATAGGATTCATGAATTAAACAATTCCACGTGATGGAAAGCTGAGTAACTAAAAATATAAATGTGAACTAAATGTTCATAGAGAATAATATAAATTTTACCAATTGAATCCTTTCTCAAGGGAGAATGATAAAGGCTTGGAGATGATGATTGAAGAAAGCGACTTATCTCTAGTAATGCAGCAGGCTAGAGTGGACTTGTCCAAGTGAGAAGCAATGTACCTGTAGCAACTCAATTACAACGCAAAAGAGGAGAAAATCCAATCTACAGTGGATATAAAAAGTCTACACACCCCTGTTAAAATGCCAGGTTCTTGTGATATTAAAGAATGACAAACTATAAATCATGTCAGAACTTTTTCCACTGTTAATGTGACCTATAATGTGAACAATTCAATTGCAAAACAAACTGAAATCCTTCAGGGAGAAAAAAAACTCACAATAACCTGGTTGCATAGGTGTGCACAACTGCACACCCTTAAACTAATACTTTGAAGCACCTTTTGATTTTATTACAGCAATCAGTCTTTTTGGGTAGGGGTTTATTAGCATGGCACACCTTGACGTGGCAATATTTGCCCACTCTTCTTTGCAAAAGTGCTCCAAATATGTCAGATTGTGAGGACATCTCCAGTGCACAGACCTCTTCAGATCACCCCACAGATGTTCAACTGGATTCAGGTCAGGTTAGTCTTCTTCTGGTGAAGCCATGCTTTTGTGGATTTGGATGTGTGCTTTGGGTCGTTGTCATGCTGAAAGGAGAACTTCATCTTCAGCTTTCTAACGGACTCCTGAAGGTTTTGTGCCAAAATTGCCTGGTATTTGGAACTGTTCATAATTCCCTCCACCCTGACTAAGGCCCTGGTTCCAGGGACATTCGACGTGCCGCCCCACGTGTGCCGGCATGTGTGCCGGCATGTCGAACGAGGGACTGAAAGAGATCACTCCGGTTTTGGATCAATCAACTTCAGTCCCCGGTATTACTCACCGCATTCCTGCAGGTGAGTAAAAGTACATGACGTGCCAGGACTGTCACTGGTCCTTAAGTGCCAGACCAGCGTGATGGTCCACGTACATCACCAGAGGCAAAGGGGTTAAGGAACTAAATTGGTTAACACACATCTAAAGTACCCTTCTCCTTTCTTGTTTAGTACTAGTGTTGAGCGAGCGTGCTCGGCCGATGCTCGGATCGGCTCGAGCATCGCTCTGCTCGGCACATGGCGGTACTCGTCGAGTACCGCCATGTGCTCGCCCACCATGTTCGGGTGGCGGGGATCTGTGCCGGAGGAGGCACAGATCTGAAGACGCTCCGCTGGACCACCAGGGACTGGAGGTACGGGGGCATTGCGGAGATGAAGGGGGCATTGCGGAGATGAAGGGGGACAGTGTGGAGATGAAGGGGGACATTGCGGAGATGAAGGGGGACAGTGTGGAGATGAAGGGGGACAGTGTGGAGATGAAGGGGGCATTGCGGAGATGAAGGGGGACAGTGTGGAGATGAAGGGGGACATTGTGGAAGGGGGACATTGCGGAGATGAAGGGGGCATTGCGGAGATGAAGGGGGCATTGCGGAGATGAAGGGGGCAGTGTGGAGATGAAGGGGGACAGTGTGGAGATGAAGGGGGCATTGCGGAGATGAAGGGGGACAGTGTGGAGATGAAGGGGGACATTGTGGAAGGGGGACATTGCGGAGATGAAGGGGGACATTGCGGAGATGAAGGGGGACATTGTGGAGATGAAGGGGGCATTGACCAGGCACCCTCCCCTCATCAGAGCAGGGGGTGCCTGGTGTAATGCTCGTGTCGCCCCATTGAAGTCAATGGGGCTCGGATGCTCGGCCGAGCACTCGAGCCTCCGGCGGTGCTCGGTCAGAGCACCCGAGCACCCGAGCATCGGGGTGCTCGCTCAACACTATTTAGTACACAACCACTTCTCTAGAAAACTACCAGACTGCCTGAGTATGCTCACACCAGCTCTCCCTACTAACTATACCTCCTCTCCTCTGCTAGCAAATCACTGTGTATACCGCAATACAGGAAAGTAGCCGGAAGATCTGCCTTCTCCTTCACAGTTTTAGGAGTTTATTTAAGCTGAGTTTAGTGTGTTTGCCATGCCAAATAAAGCATTGAATTGTGGTGTACAGTTTTGACACCATTGTTTAGACATGTATGTTGTAAGCATTTGAATTTTATAAAGTAAACTGGGGAAGGAAACCATTTAAAGGGATAGTAATGTTTCACAAACAGCAGCTCCAATTAATCTTCATATCTGGGCCATGGAGAGTGTTTCAATATTGTCAGTTGTAGTTCAAGAGTAATTGAATGATAAATTATCCCCCACCCGCCCTTTTACCTAGTATAAGCCACCTTCCCTTAGATGTGGAATCTGGTCACTTGACCGGGCAGCTCTCAGCAAAAGACAATCTTCTTACTGTGAGCATAAGGAAAACCCTGCTCTCCTTGACAGGTTTTCAGGGTTTTCCTTATGCTCACTGAAGATTGTCCCTCTCTGCGATCCATCTGGACAGTCTTGCTGCTCTGAGGTGAGCACTGTTAAATAAGTAAAAGGCGCAGTAGGGGAATACTTTCAATACATTCAATTACTCTTGAACTACAACTCTGACAGTATTGAAATAACACTCTCCATGGCCCAAATACTATGAAGATTAATTGGAGCTGCCTTTATTGTGAAACATTACTATCTCTTTAACAAGACTAATTCAACCTATGAAGTCAGTCAAGAGATTTTTCCAGCTTTGTAATTGTGGTATAAATTGTGCTTTTGGTGGGTTGATATCAGCTTGATATATCAGATCTGGATGTTTAGGGCGTTAAATGCCAAGGGATTTGATAGAATGTGGTGACCATTTGAAGAGAAATATATTTTTATCTATTTCTGGGGGGTTGTTGTGACAATGATAACACTTCTGGCTTATTTCGTAACTATGTCAATAAAATGGAAAGGAAGGCCATAGACAGTTCAACTGGATTCAGGTCAGGTTAGTCTTCTTCTGGTGAAGCCATGCTTTTGTGGATTTGGATGTGTGCTTTGGGTCGTTGTCATGCTGAAAGGAGAACTTCATCTTCAGCTTTCTAACGGACTCCTGAAGGTTTTGTGCCAAAATTGCCTGGTATTTGGAACTGTTCATAATTCCCTCCACCCTGACGAAGGCCCTGTTTCCAGCTGAGGAAAAACAGTCCCAAAGCATGATGCTGCCACCACCATGCTTTACTGTGGGTCTGGTGTTCTTTGGGTGATGTGCAATGTTGTTTTGCACCAAACATCCATTTTGGAATTATGGCCAAAAGTTCAACCTTGGTTTCATCAGACCATAACACATTTTCCCATGTGCTTTTATGGGACTTCTATGTTTGTTATTGCAAACTTCAGCCGGGTTTGGATGTTTTTCTTTGTAAGAAAAGGCTTCCGTCTTGCCACCCTACCCCATAGCCCATTCATATGAAGAATACGGGAGATTGTTGTCGCATGTAGCACACAGCCAGTACTTGCCAGAAATTTCTGCAGCTCCTTTAATGTTGCAGTAGGCCTCTTGGAAGCCTCCCTGACCAGTTTTCTTCTCGTCTTCTCATCTATTTTTGAGGGACGTTCAGTTCTTGGTAATGTCTCTGTTGTGCCATATTTTCTCCACTTGATGATGACTGTCTTCACTGTGTTACATGGTATATCTAATGCTTTGGACATTCTTTTGTACCCTTCTCCTGACTGATAGCTTTCAACAATGAGATCCCTCTGATGCTTTGGAAGCTCCCTGCAGACCATGGCTTTTGCTCTGAGATGCATCTAAGCAAATGTCAGGAAAATCCTACTAGAACGGCTGAACTTTATTTGTGATTAATTGGAGTCACTTTAAATGATGGCAGGTGTGTAATGACTTCTATTTAACATGAGATTGAATGTGATTGGTTAATTCTGAACACAGCCACATCCCCAGTTATAAGAGGGTGTGCACACCTATGCAACCAGGCTATTGTGAGTTTTTTTATTTTTCCCCCTAAATGATTTCAGTTTGTTTTGCAATTGAATTGCTCACTTTATAGGTCACATTAAAGGTGGAAAGTTCTGACATGATTTATCTTTGTCTCATTCTTTAACATCTCAAGAACCTGGCATTTTAACAGGGGTGTGTAGACTTTTTATATCCACTGTAAGTGTACAAACAATGAGATAAAAATAAGGTATTTCACTCACATTTGCGACCTTACGGCTTTGTGCACCTCACCGAGTCAAGTCTCCCCCCATCCCCCTTGTTAGCCATGTTCTATGTTCTCCGAACCTCCTACCCATATCACCTGGTCCTCTGCAGTCCTGGGGGTTGATCTTGAACCTTAAATGCCACAGCATTGTTTGTTTCGGACTGGTGCAATGCTGATCCTGTTCCCCAATAAGAAGGGTCCATACTTCCGTTTTGGACGTCTTCATATTTTTACTCCATTCCCCATTTATGCTTAACCCCTTCAGGACCATCGGTCCCAGGGTGTGTGGTCCTTTAAGGACCAGATTGGGACGTTCGACGTGCCGCCCCACGTGTGCCGGCATGTGTGCCGGCATGTCGAACGAGGGACTGAAAGAGATCACTCCGGTTTTGGATCGATCAACTTCAGTCCCCGGTATTACTCACCGCATTCCTGCAGGTGAGTAAAAGTACATGACGTGCCAGGACTGTCACTGGTCCTTAAGTGCCAGACCAGCGTGATGGTCCAGGTACATCACCAGAGGCAAAGGGGTTAAGGAACTAAATTGGTTAACACACATCTAAAGTACCCTTCTCCTTTCTTGTTTAGTACACAACCACTTCTCTAGAAAACTACCAGACTGCCTGAGTATGCTCACACCAGCTCTCCCTACTAACTATACCTCCTCTCCACTGCTAGCAAATCACTGTGTATACCGCAATACAGGAAAGTAGCCGGAAGATCTGCCTTCTCCTTCACAGCTCTAAAAGACTGGAATAACCTGCCTGAAATCAGATCTTATCTCAGTCTATTCTAAAAAACAGTATGTAACTGTGTAATTTTTAAAATACATGTATGTATATACGATTTTGTGTAAATGTAAAATGCAATGGGAAGAAGAGAAATAGTGTATGAGCTTCGAAGGTAGGGAAGGAAATAGAGGGGATTAGCTGAAATGTGTGGGTAGAGGACAGCAGGATGCCTGCTCCACCCCCTATCTATTACCAGGCCTAGGGGTGTGGGTGAATTGAAGGCCACCATGTGAAAGTACAGCAGTATATTTCTTTTCTGTATTTTGGGAGGTTTTGGCCCTTGGTTGGTAGCTCACCAAACAGGGTGATAGCTGAATTAGGGAAGGTAAAAGTACCTCCCTCATTTCCCTCACGGGTTTTGTTCACAGTAAAGGTAAAGTAGAATCACTGATTTTTAATTGCATTATATTAAATACATGTTCACAGATTGTAGGCAGATAGGGGCTTGCCTGAATCTGTGGTGCCTTGATTGATCAGGTAAGCTTTTGATGCCTTTGGTCACCCCACTGTTTTATTTGTAGTAAGTCACAGGTTTTTTACTTGTAAAAGTCAGGATTTCTTGTACTGACCTTCTTTTATTTGCTAAGGATTTAAATACTGTGTGGAAGGTAATGTGTTTGAATAATTTACTTTCTGTTAATAAATTAACTTTTTATTAACCCCTTAAGGACTACATGATGTACTATGACCGTCATGGTCCTTAAATACTTGAGGACCAATGACGGTAATAGTACGTCACATACTTTTTACTTACAGCGCTCAACCGGGAGAGCTGTAAGTAAAAATGAGACATAAAATTGACCATTCCAAGACTGGAGAAATCTTTCAGGCCCCAAAGTGGCACGTCGATACAAGCAACAGGTCACATGTACCGGCACGTCGGCAAGGATCAAAGCGGTCCTTATGGGATGGAAACATCCCAGGACCGCTGGTCCTTAAGGGGCTAAGAGTCACATTTCACAAAGCAAAAACAGGCAAGTCTACATGCCAGCACATACAGATTGTGACAGATAAACCAGGTCAATTAGAGGTATATAAGTAATCGGTATACATGATGAACCCGAAGGAATAAAATATACCATTGTGGACATTAGAATTAACTAAAGGAGGAGGCAATGGAATGTGTATTCAAATAATCAACAGCAGAGTATAAAGGAAAAAAGTGAAATAAGAGTGCCAACTTGTGACTTAACCAGAAAGGATTAAGAAAAGAGTAAGATGAAGAGGAAAAAAACAAAATAAAAAGACAGACAGCTATTCTCATGAATCACAATGTAGAATAATTATGTTTTTAGGCCATTAGCATCAGAGTGAAAACTTGCAGAATATTGTAAAGTATGTTCCGAGTTCTTTTGCCATCCAACAAGCATCTTTGAAACAATGACGAAAAAAAAAATATATATATATTTTTTTTTTTTTTTTTTTTTTGGTGAGGGGTTGATAAATGGTTCTCAAAGTGTTATAAATTTTCCCCTTCAAATTTTGTTTTGTGATTTGGGTATAGGGTTATGTCCTAGATGCATAGGAGAGGATGCGGTGGGCATTTGAACAGGAATACATATATGGTTGGTTGTAAAGGAATGTTAGAATTGCCTGACAATAAGAGAATATGCAGAGGCATGAATAGAGTATGTGTAAAAAGTTTGTGTTGGTGGAGCTGCACTTTGGGCAGGGGTCTGTTTGACTGAATCTGTTATTTTAGCTTGAGTTGGCATAACAGATAGATGCAAGCTGCACAATTAAACTGTACAATGGGTTACTGTCTAGCTGAAGACTAAGATTCAGTAACTACATTTGGGCAAATTGAACAGCTTGAAGAAGTAGGAACAGATGGGGGGGGACGGCTATATTTCTGTTTACGTTAAGCAAAGGAGTAAGGCTTCTTTGTAACAGAGTTGATAAGTTTGTCAAAGTCAATGCTCCTAGCAGACAATTGCTGTAATCCTTTTTTTTGGCCATGTTGAAGTCTAGATTATGGAAAAAAGACCGAGAAACATTTAGTGTTATAAAGACATACGGTTAATTGCCAGGCTTATATTGTATTAACTATGAGGGGGTTAGACTGGCAGTGTGGCAGGATCCAGGTACTGGGGGCATGTAGCAGGTAACTTAGATTAATGCAAAGTACATACAAAGTTTTGGTCTCTGTTGTGATTAGTATAAGTGTCGGTTTTGTTGCTCCAGTTCCTATACCTTAAGAGACTTGCTACATTATACAATCTAATATTAGGAAGGCTAAAACCTCCATTAGTTTTAGGAGTTTATTTAAGCTGAGTTTAGTGTGTTTGCCATGCCAAATAAAGCATTGAATTGTGGTGTACAGTTTTGACACCATTGTTTAGACATGTATGTTGTAAGCATTTGAATTTTATAAAGTAAACTGGGGAAGGAAACCATTTAAAGGGATAGTAATGTTTCACAAACAGCAGCTCCAATTAATCTTCGTATCTGGGCCATGGAGAGTGTTTCAATATTGTCAGTTGTAGTTCAAGAGTAATTGAATGATAAATTATCCCCCACCCGCCCTTTTACCTAGTATAAGCCACCTTCCCTTAGATGTGGAATCTGGTCACTTGACCGGGCAGCTCTCAGCAAAAGACAATCTTCTTACTGTGAGCATAAGGAAAACCCTGCTCTCCTTGACAGGTTTTCAGGGTTTTCCTTATGCTCACTGAAGATTGTCCCTCTCTGCGATCCATCTGGACAGTCTTGCTGCTCTGAGGTGAGCACTGTTAAATAAGTAAAAGGCGCAGTAGGGGAATACTTTCAATACATTCAATTACTCTTGAACTACAACTCTGACAGTATTGAAATAACACTCTCCATGGCCCAAATACTATGAAGATTAATTGGAGCTGCCTTTATTGTGAAACATTACTATCTCTTTAACAAGACTAATTCAACCTATGAAGTCAGTCAAGAGATTTTTCCGGCTTTGTAATTGTGGTATAAATTGTGCTTTTGGTGGGTTGATATCAGCTTGATATATCAGATCTGGATGTTTAGGGCGTTAAATGCCAAGGGATTTGATAGAATGTGGTGACCATTTGAAGAGAAATATATTTTTATCTATTTCTGGGGGGTTGTTGTGACAATGATAACACTTCTGGCTTATTTCGTAACTATGTCAATAAAATGGAAAGGAAGGCCATAGACAGTTTGGCAAAAAATACCACCATTGTTATTTGCCCTACAGACAAGCGAGGGGCTGTTTTCATCTTGGATTATTCCTACTACAAAAATGAAATCCTTTCACAGTTACAGGATCCCCTCACATGTCAAAAATCATCATCTGATCCTGTCATTAGGCACAAATGTATTGTGGATAATTGTTTACAACTGGCATTTACCAATGGATTGATGAACCAACAGTCGAGTTCCTCACAGCTGAGTTTCCAAATAGCCCCAGTTTATACACTCTACCAAAAATAGACAAACTTGAAGAAACCACCTGGATACCCAACTGTGTACACCAGAGTATCTCTCCTCCAACCACTGGCTCAATTTCTTGACTATACCTATAGTGAAGTCCATATCATCATATATACAGGATAAAACTGATTTTATCAATAAGATCCATAGAGTAAGTGACCTTGACATTTTTTTTGCCACCATGGATGTCAAATCTTTCAATACAATAATATTGATACAAGATGGTATAGATAGCACAATACAGGCTTTATTGAACTCACTCCCAGCCATAGAACATCCACCCATTGAGTTCCTTTAGAACAGATGTTTCAACTCCTGACATTGTGGATTAATATGGCTTGTCTTCACAGACTTCCATGGTGCTCTTGAAACCATTTTGGTTGTTTCTTTGATCCCTTGTTTTCAATTGTAAGTTCAAGGCCATTCAACTAGGTCTTCTCTGATTCCTAAATATCCTGTACATTCACTAGACTATCACTCGACCAGTTCTATTCTTACCAAAATACCTTGATTATCTTGTAGTTATCGTAACTTCTGGCTGTTTGTTAGCCTCCTTGTAGCTTTCCTTATAATTGCCATGAATAAGGGGATCCTTTACATCACTCTGTCAGTCAGTGGTACTCTGCAATATATGGGAGCTCTTTTCTCCTCTTTTGTTCGCTAGGGGCCAGCTTCTGATATTTGCTCTGTTTTCCCCAAGTTACCCTGGTTCATTAATTTATTTTGACTCTTACATACCATCTCTCCTTTACAGATTCTCTCTGTAGTATCATGCATTGTATATTGCTCCTTTTTAACCCAATAACTTCAATATGCAAGTTTACCTCTGTTCTAGCAATACCAGGGAATTCCCTCTAGGTGGCCCGTTTCCTGCTGTTAATCCTCCATATTAGTTCCCATTTCAATTAGTCTTGTTACTGTTGCAGCTTTTCATTCATAGACCTATTTCACCATAGCCCAATTCGATGTATCTTGCACAATAAGTTCTTATCATTTTTTTGATACTGTGGTTCTCTTGTATACCTCTCATTTTTTTAAGGCTTTAATTATTCCTTGACATGAAGTGGGTTGCTTTTTTCCAGCATTTGGGTTTCTGATGCTGTGCAATATGCGTAAGACCCTGTCTCTTGCTTCTTACTTGGCTTTCTGTAGCCCGATCTGGATAGGCTGTCACTTATTCATTCTTTGGATATCTATATATACGGTCCAACTTATTCACCCTTTGTATATCATGTAGCTGCTTTGCCTTAGGGTTTTTGTGTTATATGCATTTTGTGTCTTTGTGTAATCAATGTATGCTTTTTTGTATTTTTCTCCATTCATGTATTTAATTTAGTATTGTAGTTCCATGGAGGCTGACGTCATCTCCTGTAGTGATTCTTTTGACTGCATGAGAGTGATGTCACCACTCATCCATTCAAATGTTTGTTTGTTGTACACACTGTCTTGAGAGGTCCTTATCAGACTGAAACGTCGACCAGACCACTTACTTTTATGCTTGAGTACATTATATTGAATAAAGAACCACTGGTGCTGTTCACCTTTTTTAAATATATATATATATATATATATATATATATACACACACACACAAATACGCTGACCCTAAAAGCCAATGTTGCGGCCCTCCTTGGTGGTAAATGTATGTATGCAGCCTTCAACTGTATTTGAATTTGAAATGCTTGGTTTAACAGATAAAATCTTTGATTAGTCCAGTGTGGCATGTCTATGGAGGAAGACATGTCAGTTGCTAGTAAGACCACATGACAACAAATTTTGCTCACAGCACATAATAATTGTAAACCTTTAAGAGCTAGAGGGGTATGCAATACATTGTTTCATAATGCGTTGCACAGTGCACTCATCCTTAAAGGGTTAAGTACCCTCATACATTCTGCCTGCTTCAGTTTGAAAACACTAACAACTGTCATATATTCCTCCATAGAGATGACATCCACGGTTTTAGTTCTCCATCTTTCAATTTTTCTTTTAGCAAAATGGCTCCATAATGCTTTTTATATAAGGTTGTTTGCTGCACCCTTTCTTCCTAGTTAATATTAACATGTACTTTGAGACATGAACGTATTTATCAGTGTACTGCAGCAGTTACAGTAACATTGACCTTGGGAGCATACTAAGTATTGTATAAAGAAATGCATGAACCAAATGATTATACTTTGTATCAGATGCAGATGGACTGTGAAATATATGCTTGATTTGAGCACTAACCATGCAAATACACTAGTTACCTATTCTTGGAACATTTTGTAATCAAAATAGCAAATATCAGTTCATGGCCATGTAATAATTAAAGGATCTGGCTCAGTATGTAAACATTAATTTGAAAAGGTCCTTCTTTGACTTTCCCTTTGCCTACCACTATAATTCTTGTACCCTTCAATTCCAGCCATTAAATATACAAAGAAAACCCAATATCTATGACTTAGAGCAATAAATATGCAGACACAGGCTTACAATGAAAAATTGGAGGTTGCAGCTTTTAAAGTACTTAGTCTAGCTATGGTGCTTAATCGCTATTTATACACAGGATCCCCTTCCATCCTAATGCAGTATTGCCAGATGTTTATAGTAGTACCCAGATGTTGACACCTGAGATCTACTGTTTATTTGCAAGTTATACATTCATGATTAGTGCCATATAGTTACATATATTACTATGTAAACTGCTATATATTATGTATATTTCTATTAGCTATTACTTGGAAGCCCCCCAAGCAACACCACTGGTTAAGTTTTCCAGTACAGCTAATAGGCAGCACCTTGCTCTTGCCGCTTAATAGAAGATTTACTTAACTGAATTGTTCTTGGATCAAAAAACCTATTGTATTGACCTGAACAGTGATTTAACATGTCTTGTGGTATTTCTCACATAGGCTAGTAAGCCAAAATATGAAGGGCAGTGCAGTAGGGATGAGTGAAAAGTGAGATCTTCTCAGGCAATTCCACCTATAGAAAATTCTTTTTTCACGCTTTCTGCCACCCACTGAAATGTTATTACTAGAAGTTTGGTATGTTCTGCCTATATTTCTCTAAGGGGTAGGATTTTCTGCTGTTATAGAAAACAAAGCCCAAACTTCCCATCTTGCTGAACAGTGTTCAGAGTTCCACAGAGCCATAAAGGAGAGTTTGAAGAGAGAGAGATTAGCGTCAGGTACAATGGCCAGTAAGAGACGTTGGAGTTCTGCTTCAATGTTTAACTCTATCTGTGTCACGGTATTCAGGCAAAGGACAGACACAAAGATAAAATATAACCACATTTATTAAATATATACAACAATAATGGTATTGACCCACGTATAACCCCAGACACAGCCTGATAGGACCCAAGGTCCCTCTGGAGCTGCACACTGTGCTGCGCACTGCACTACTGCAAGAAACCGAGACTAGGGGAGCAGCTTGAGTGGGACAACAGTACGAATGGTATAATATGACACAAATTCTGACATTTTATGCTTAAAGAGAGGGTCTACTGATGTAGCTGGAATATATTCCTCTTCACTTTTTATAAGAATTATTCTAGGATCCTTCTCAAAAGCATGCTAATATATCATCACCAGCTGAGTCATATGTGCTGTCATTATGAACATAATCGTCTACCATTGCCATGCTCTTTAGTTATTTCTTATTCCTCCTAGATACTCCCCACTAAAAAACAGCAGTAAGAGACATGCTGTTCTTCTTATGGAAGATAATGCTGTCTCACTTCCTTAAAATTCTCTAACACTATTATGAGATACTTTTTGGACCCTTCCATTTTTGGAAATGCTTCTACTGCTGCTAGTCATGGACACAATATTCTCCCAATCAGACCTATGCTTGTACTTCAGGTGGAATCTAAATTAGGAGGTGCCTAGATGGGATCCTGCTTTCCCCCTGCTCATATATTTGTTACAGAGACAACAGGTAGTGACATTTTTAGCTTTTGTATTGTGAGTGAAGTACAGTATCTTTACACTGGAGATATCATAAACCGAGGTGTTCCTCAGAGACTGCTGCTACTACAGCTTCGTTAAGAAGACCGAAACCCGGAAGTGCGGGTAAGGCTGACGTCACCACGCTAAGTGGTGACGAGCTGACAAACCCGGAAGTCGGGCAACCCGCCGGGAAGGCGGAGGAACCCTGACACTCCCCCCCTCCTAAGGCATACCCCGGATGCCAGGATGGGGTTTATGAGGAAAACGCGTATGAAAGCGCTGAAGAAGGGTAGGAGCATGAACATCTGAAGACGGAACCCAGGAGCGCTCCTCAGGACCGTAACCGCGCCAGTTAACAAGATACTGAACCCGGCAACGAACCCGGCGGGAATCAAGAATGGCATCGATGACGAACTCCTCCTGATCGTCACGAACCACGGGTCTAGGAATCGGGGTCCGGGGATGTGAAGGGTGCGACGGAAACCATGGTTTCAAAAGGGAGACGTGAAACACAGGATGCATACGTAAAGAAGAAGGAAGAGCCAAGCGATAAACCACCGGGGAGAGACGTCGCATTACCCGAAAGGGACCCAGGAAACGGGGACCGAGTTTGGCTGAAGACTGACGTAGGCGAACGTTCTTGGCAGAAAGCCAAACCCTGTCACCGACAGCGAATCTGGGGGCCAAAGAGCGACGACGATCTGCCTGGACTTTGTGACGTACTTGAGACTCCATCAAAGAGGAACGAATGTGCCGCCAATGGTCCACCAAGGACCGGACACGACCTTCGGCAGCAGGCGCAAGAGCAGTACCAGGAGAGACAAGCAGGATTCTGGGGTTGTAACCCAGAGCAGCAAAAAAGGGTGAACAACCCAAAGAAGAGTGAAAATGGGAGTTCAAGGAGAACTCTGCCAGGGGAAGGAGGCGACACCAATCGTCCTGTTGGTGGTTGCAGTAACTGCGTAACAAATGCTACAAGGACTGGTTCACTTTTTCCGTCTGACCGTTAGTCTGGGGGTGATAGCCAGATGAAAACTGTAGGGTGACACCCAGGCGAGCACAAAAGTTTCTCCAGAAGGCTGAGATGAATTGAGGACCCCGGTCAGATGTTATGTGAAGGGGTATACCATGGATACGGACTATCTCAGAAATTAATAGGTCAGCAAGATCCGAGGCTGAAGGCAATCTGGGCAACGGAACCAAATGGCACTGCTTGGAAAAGTGGTCCACTACCACCCATATGACCGTCATGCCGGAAGAGACCGGGAGGTCAACTATGAAGTCCACTGCAAGTTGGGACCAGGGAAGAGCAGGAACAGGCAAGGGATAAAGCAATCCTGATGGTCTACAACGGGGAGTCTTCATACGGGCACAGATGGTGCAAGAGGAAACAAAAGAAGCCACCTCAGCTCGGAGAGAGGGCCACCAGAAATGTCGAGATAACAGCTCATAAGTCCTAGATATGCCAGCATGACCTCCAACAGAAGAGTAATGGGCCCAACGAAGTACCTCTGGCCGATACCGTATGGGAACAAATAGTATCCCGGCGGCCAGAGGAGTTCCGGCTGGGGCTGAGGGCTGAGCATCCCGGATATGTTGCAGGGTCCTGGTAGCCAAGAAAGCTAAGAAGCAAGAAGAGGGCAGAATTGTGTCCGGGACAGCAGGGACAGCTGACGGCTCCTGAAGACGCGACAGGGCGTCAGCCTTGGTATTCTTAGCACCCGGAACATAGGAGATAGTGAAATCAAAACGCGAAAAGAACAACGACCACCGAGCCTGTCGAGCATTCAAGCGCTTGGCCGTATCCAAATAGACCAGGTTCTGGTGGTCAGTATATATGGTTATCCGGTGGGGTGAACCCTCAAGAAGGTAGCGCCATTCGGCTAAAGCCAATTTAATTGCCAGAAGCTCGCGATTTCCAGCGTCGTAATTCCTCTCGGGTGCTGAGAAGCTCCGTGAAAAGAAGGAGCACGGGTGGAGATCTCCAGTGGAGGGGGATCGCTGTGAAAGAACTGCTCCTGCTGCCGACTCGGATGCATCCACTTCTATAATGAAAGGCTGAAAAGGGTCCGGATAGGACAAGATGGGAGCAGTACAGAAGGCCTGTTTCAAAGCGGAGAAGGCTGACACAGCCTGTGGGGACCAGCAGGAAGGGTTACCACCCTTGCGTGTAAGGGCTATGATGGGCTGTATGACTGCGGAGAAGCCTTTGATGAAACGCCGATAATAATTGGCGAACCCAATAAAACGCTGAACCGCCTTGAGATTAAGAGGAAGAGGCCAGTCCAAGACTGCAGAGACTTTCTCAGGGTCCATGGAGAGGCCTTTAGGAGACACAACATAACCCAGGAAAGAAAGGCTGGTCTCGACGAAGAGGCACTTCTCTAATTTGGTGTATAAATGGTTGGTCCGTAAACACTCAAGGACCTGTCGTACATGAAGACGGTGCTCAGAAAGGGAGGCAGAATACACCGAAATGTCGTCCAGATACACGACAACAAAGGAGGACAAGAGATCCCGGAAGACGTCATTGATGAAGGCTTGGAAGACCGCAGGAGCATTGCGCAAGCCAAAAGGCATGACAAGGTATTCGTAATGCCCTGATCGTGTGTTGAATGCGGTCTTCCATTCATCCCCCTCACGCATCCGGACCAGGTTGTAAGCCCCACGTAGGTCCAACTTAGTGAAGATGTTGGCTCCACGGAGGCGGTCAAGGAGCTCTGAGATAAGCGGAAGGGGGTAACAGTTACGGCGGGTGATAAGATTCAGTCCTCTGTAGTCAATACAGGGACGAAGGGTACCATCCTTCTTAGCCACAAAAAAGAAACCCGCTCCAGCAGGAGAAGAGGATGGGCGTATAAAACCCAGAGCCAGATTGTCCTTAACATAGGCCTCCATGGCAGCAGTTTCAGGGATGGACAGCGGATACGTTCTACCCCTAGGGGGCGTGGTGCCAGGAAGAAGATCCACAGGGCAGTCATATGGGCGATGGGGTGGAAGGGTCTCAGCCCATTGTTTGCAGAAGGCCTCAGCAAGATCCTGATAAGGTTCAGGAATCGTAACGGAAGTACCGGAGGCATGAGTAGAGAGCAACGTGGCAGAAGCAGCCACGTTCAAGGAAGGAGAGCTAGGAAACTCAAGGGACCCAGTAGCCCAGTTGATGATAGGGTTGGCGGAGCACAACCAAGGATACCCCAGGATGACTGGGGTCTTGGGTGAGGTTATAACATCCAACACAGAGTGGTCAGTGAGGTTGTTACTCACACACAGTGCTAGTGGCTTGGTGGAATGGGTAATCAACCCTTTCCCCACAGGAGTATCATCAATAGCCAACATGCGTAGCGGTGGGTTCTTGAGTTGAAGAGGAATCTTGTGTTGTGCGGCAAAAGTCGCATCAACGAACAGACCGGAAGCACCGGAGTCGATGAAGGCCTGAGTATCCAGGGTGTGGCCATTCCAAGAGAGGCTAACCGGAACACTAAGGCATCGGTTCCGGTTGTTGGGGATGATAACCAGACTTAGGGAGGTTTCCCCGCCGCCTAAGTCCTGGCGTTTCCCTGTTTGTTGGGGCATTCTCGGCCTAAATGGCCAGGGGCCCCACAGTAAAGGCATAATCCGGCAGCACGGCGTCTGGCCTTTTCTTCCTCAGACAGGCGGTAGACTCGGCCGATCTCCATGGGTTCCGGATCGGTGTCGGAGGTAGTGGGTGGCTGTTGAAACCGGGCAGCCAGATGGATAGGAGGATGAGGAGGAGGACGACGATTACGGTCCCGATCTCTCTCGCTTCGTCTCTCAGACAACCGGTGTTCCAAAGACGAACAGAGCGCCACCAAACCCTCCAACGAGTCAGTAATCAGTTAGTTCGTCTTTAAAGCAGGTCATGAAGGCCCTTACGGAAAGCTGCCTTGAGAGCGCTGGGACCCCAATCGGTATCATAGGCCAGCGTGCGGAATTCAACCGCATACTGAGACAAGTAGCGTTGACCCTGTGATATCTCCAACAAAGCCGCCTCGGCCCTGGACTGGCGGCCTGGTGTATCAAATACTGCCTTGAAGGCAGACAGAAAAGCATCAAAGTCATCCAAGATAGGAGATTGGTGATCCAGTAGGGGGGTGACCCATGCCAAGGCCTGACCCTTAAGGAGGGACACAACAAAAGCAATCTTGGCCTGGGATGAAGAGTAAGACTCTGGCTGACAGCGGAAGTGTAATTGACACTGGTTCACGAAGCCCCGCACGTCGGCAGAAGAACCATCAAAACGCTCCGGCAGAGGAAGACTAGGAAGAGGGGGTGGAAAGGCAGGACCAGGAAGCGGTACGGCGTGCACCATTGCGGGTTCTGCAGCTCTCGAAGCTCCTATTTCGTGTTGCATCTGCTGCAGCAACTGCGTGATAGTATCAAGCTTCTGGTCAAGCTGTACTATCTGTGTCGCATGACGGCTCAGCATGGCGCCCTGCTGGAGAAGGGCCTCAGGAAACTCAGCCGGGTCAGTAGCCATAAACCAAGGGTGGGGCGCGATTATAATGTCACGGATAAGAGACTCCTCCAACAAGGGTTGGTGGAGTGAAGGCTAGAGTGCGTCGCTGGAGTGCATGGCTGGTGTACGCAGGCCCCCTGTAGTGCGTTGTGCTGCGGCCAAGGCCGTGTAGAGGTGCTGGCTACGAAGCCAGATGACCTCCTCCGGTTGAGCCGAAGAAGGCCCAGGATAACGCAGTACAGTGAGGACACCCACCACCAACCCCAGGGAAGGACTATTTCCAAGTGAATAAGGACCTACTGCAGGTAAGCCCAGAGGCTAAGAGACTATAAGCAGGGAGAGCAGCAAGAGCAGACTGGACGGCACAGGAAGAGACTGGACTAGGAATTGGGGGGTGCAGAGCAGAAGCAGACAGGAGGCTGAGGATGGGCTGGACAGGGCACTAGGTTATAACTGGAGCAGGCAGGAAGAAGCTGAAGTCCACAAGGACAGAAAAGAAAGGTACAGATGCTGACTGGAGCAGTGAGGAAGGAAGGCTGCACAGGACTGGAGAGGCACCTGGTTGGAGAATGGAGCGGACAGGAGAGACTGGATACTACAGGACTGGAGGAGCACTGGAGGTAGGTAGAGAGGAGGTTGCTGACTGGAGCAGGCAAGAATGGGACCCACAAGACTGGAGGAACAGGACTGCCAGACCGTAGATGCAGAGTGGAGCAGCAGGAGAAAGCGGCACATAGGAACGCTATAATCGCGCGCCGCACGAAGGTGGCGCGCGGTTAAGAAGACCGAAACCCGGAAGTGCGGGTAAGGCTGACGTCCCCATGCTAAGTAGTGACGAGCTGACAAACCCGGAAGTCGGGCAACCCGCCGGGAAGGCGGAGGAACCCTGACAGTGATGCTGAAGATAATGACTAAGAGTGTTGTGTTTTTTTTTGCCCTTGTTTACTTGGACAGATTTTCCAATCTTTCAAACAGTTTATAAACAGCTCACCGCTCCTTTTCCATGGTGGAAGACTAAGCATTTTGCTTTCAGCTCATTGTTGGGCCAATTCATCATCTCTTTCATTCTCTGTTGGATCTGTGTCTGAACAAGGGGAGGACAGCGGTGGGACATATAAATCTCCATCATCGGCCTCATTAATAACTGGTCTTCGTCAGTATCCTCCACTTCACCATCACCACCATCCTCATATTTCCCATCCCCACCGCGCTTATATTCTTGATTTTTCTCAAACACTGTATTTGCACTTTTTTTCTGAGGGGGAATTACAGATGCATGAATAACAATTTGCAGTGCCAGTAAAGTTTTGCTGTTACTATCTGATGCAGTACTTGCTCCCACAGCTAAATACTCCTCCTTCGCTGTGGCAACAACACTAGAATGGCACTCATCATTTTAGTCTTTGCAGTACTACTAGTACTGCTACTGGTAGTGGGCATTTTCACATCAGCTTTACCAGGGGAGGGCTGGGAACTTGTGGCCCAGGGGGCAAATACATTCAAGTGGCCCATTTCTATTATCGTTCGAGCCCACTGTTCCAGCCCACCCCCTTTTGTTAATTTTAAGATTGACATTAATGTTGTGACTTAAGTCAAGTGATACCACATAGCTTACCATTGAAATGGGACTACACTAGTGCGCTACTACAAAGCTTACAATTTAAATAAAGCTTACCTAGTGATACTATAGAGCTTACAAAGGAAATGGTTTATGCTGCTAGTTTAGCTCCATTTGGATGGTACTTCTGTGGTATTATTTATGTAGCTCCATTTCAATTGTAAACTCTGTGGTATCACTAATGTAGTTCAATTTACAGCAGCAATCAGGAGATTTAGTGAGGTGCAGTGGCCTACTAGCCCAGACATATGACCAGTCCAGGGGGCAGTTGCCCCCCTGCCTCCCAGGCCAGCCCTCCCCTGAGTTTTACTAAGGGATTACTCCTCACAAGGAATAGGTTCATCATCATTTCATGCTGCATTATCTGCTGCAACCATGGACACCTTCAATTTTAGGAGTACCATTTTACCACCACCTACACATCCCTGCACTCCTACCCCTCCTTTCCCTTTACTCCTACCCTTGGCATGTTTGATGGACATAGTGATGTTGCTTGTTACCCTACACCACATGGCTATTAGACATATGTGTAGTAATGTTTTGTCCCTCTATTGTGTGATCTATATCATACACAGAGTGGTTAGTCAGCTAGAGCCGCAGGTCTGCACCAGAATGGTTGTCGGACAAGCCAAGGGTCATACACGGAGCAGATAATCAGACAGAGCCACAGGTCAGCACCAGATCAGGTAGTCAGACAAACCAGGAATATACAGAGCTAAAGCAACACAGCTGCACTGGAACACCATGAAAGGGCAACTGAAGTGGTGTCCAGGCAGTTTAAATATTGATTGTTCCACCTCTGATAGGTGAGCAAATATGGTACTGTGACATTAAAAGAACCGGGTCGCGACATCACTAAGGGAATCCCTTGTGACGCGGGCCCGACTCTCTGCCTTCAAGGCAGCCTACAGATGTGGCAGGAGCCGCAAGGGGGTGCAGCAAGTTCATTAAACATCAGCTGATTCAGCCTGATACAGGGAAGGAAAGGCAGCAGTAATCAACAGAGTTAGACCAGATCAGTCAAATCATGACACCGGTGTAACAGTAAGCACCACACCTCAGTATATTCTTCTTTGCTCCTCTAGTTCTTATGGATATATTTTAGTGCAGCTATGTACATGGATTGTTCATAGAGACACTGTATGTTAACCCCCTAAGGACTGGGAAAATCTGGGGTACTTTTCACTTAAGAACTGGAGCAATTTTGACCTTTTTGACTGTCTTTGTTCAACCATATTTCACCTCTAACTCCTTTAGTACACCCACACAAATTATATACTGTGTTTTAAGCACAATTATGGCTGTTTTGATATTATACATAATCCCATCTTTGATTAAAATATAAAAACATGGAAAAAAAAAAATATTGCAAACATTTTCCTGTCAATATTAGTTCATTATGAAAATATATTCATTAGCTTCTCCTGAATATGGATTTACCCCGTATGACTAGTATTTCAATCTCTTTTTCACATTTACAGGGTAAATATTACAGAATGAACACCATTATATCCAATCTGTAGTTTTTCAATATTTGGCACGTGAGGATCATAGCTTAGTTGGCGGTGTCAGAAGCCAAAAATGCACCACAAAAGTGTGTTTCTGAAAAGCGGACACCGTAAGGTAATTAATCAGTAGAATTTTGGCATTTTAAAGCAGCTATTTTTCCAGAATTCTGTACCAAAATCACGGTAATTAGTTTTTTGCAGTTTTCAGACTTTCATTGTAATGTTGCTGTGGATTTCAAGCATAGGATAGTTGCAGATATAAAAATTGCATTGATTTGTGTTCAGCTACTTCTGAGTAATGTCCCATATGCATAGGTTTGGGGAGTTACGGGGCCCAAATTGGAAAATTAGCATTTCCAGTTTCACACATGGAACTTTCAAAAATTCCCTGACTGGTGCCATGTCTCATGTGAGGCTGTGTACCAGTGCTCCATTTTAAAATTTCCCCCAAAAAGTATGTATTTTTGAAAAAATAGACAACATAAGCTTTCATTTAGGTGCATTTCTGCATTTTTCAGCCATTTTACCACCAATCCTCCTCAACCTGCTGTAAAAAAAAATTCTTATATTTCAATGATGCTGTGGATTTCAAGCACAGGATAGTTGCATATTTATATAAAAATGCATTGATTAGTGTTCAGCTACTTTTTCTGAGTATGACAATACCCCATATGCATAGGTTTGTCAGGATTTGAGAAAGCTAGCGGCCAATTTTTGAACAGAGATGGAATTTTCACTGCTTGCTTTACTGGTGCTATGACTCATTTGGGGCTGCTTAGCAGTGCTCCACTTTATACATTATCCACAAAAGTGTATATTTTTGAAAGGTAGACAACCCAGGGTTTCATTCTAGGTCACTTTATCACCAGTCCTCTCACAACCTGCAGTACGAAATAAAGTTTTTTCACACATATTCAAAGTTACGGTGGATTTCAAGCACAGGATAGCTGCAAATATAAAAATGCATTAATTAGTGTTCAGCTACATCTGAGTACGGCAATGCCCCTTATGAATAGGTTTATCAGGGTTTGGGGGAGCTACTGGGCCCAGTTGAGAACATGTGTCTCCATTTTCAGACATGCCATTTTTACAGCTTGCTTAACTGGTACATTGTCTCATTTGGGGCTGTTTGGCAAAGTTGCAATTAAAATTCTACCACTAAAAGTATGTTTTAGAAAAGTAGACAACTCTGGGTTTCATTCTAAGTGCATTTTGACAATTTTTCACAGCCACTTAATACCTCCAAAAACCTGCATTGAGAACAAAGCAAACCGTTTTTTCACACCTATATTTCAGTGTCACTGTGGATTTCAAGGACAGGATATTAACACCTTAAGGACCCATGACGGTGCAGGACCGTCATGGGTTGCAATCCCGTTAAGGACCCATGACGGTCCTGCACCGTCATGGGTTAAACTCTCCCATCGCGGCCGCACGGAGCGATGGGAGAGCGCGGACTGCTTGTTACTAAGTGTCCCGGTACCGGGACACTTAGTAACAACCAATGTAAACTTTGTTGCAACATGCGATTTGCTTGATGAGCAAATCCCATGTTGCAAATGCTGAATGACAGGGACAGTATTTGTAAATACTGTCCCTGTCATATATCTCTGCGTCCCTCCATCTTGCACACTGCTGAGGTGGAGAGAGACAGAGAGACTTCGTGTCAGATACTGTTCCAGCGTTGCAGAGTGTTCCTGTGAAAAAAAGTGTTAAAAAAAAGATAAAATTAACCATTTGATCACTGGTTTGCAGTGATCAATACTTTCCCCCCCCATCTGATCACTCTTGGAGTGATCAATTTGCTGCAGATCAGTGTTTGCTGATCTGTGGGACACCCCCCATCCCCCTTTTTTTGAAATTTTTTTAATTTTTTTTTATTTTTTTTTTTAATAAAAATTGATTTAACTCTATAGTTTAGATAGTTTAGGTAGGTAGGTGGGTAGGTTTAGTGTAGATGTGTGTTAGGGAAAGGTTTAGGGTTAGATTTAGGTTTAGGGAAAAAACCCCCAAAAAAAACAAAAACAAAAGCAAAAAATATATATATAGTTTAGATAGGTAGTGCACTTGGGTTAGGTAGGTTCAGGGTGCACGTGGGTTAGGGTAAGGTTTAGGGTTAGATTTAGGGGTAGCATAGGGAAAAAAATAAAAAAAATTTCAAAAAAAATTTATTTTATTTAAAAAATTGTTCTATATTATAAGTTAGTTTAGATAGGTAGTTGGGTTGGGTAGGTTCAGGGACTACGTGTGTTAGGGTAAGGCTTAGGGATAGATTTAAGTTTAGGAGTAGTGTAGGGAAAAAAAAAAAAAAAAACTTTTATTAAAAACTTTATTCTATATTATAAGCTAGTTTAGATAGGTAGTTGGGTTGGGTAGGTTCAGGGACTACGTGTGTTAGGGTAAGGCTTAGGGATATATTTAAGTTTAGGAGTAGTGTAGGGAAAAAAAAATCCCAAAAAAACTTTTATTAAAAACTTTATTCTATATTATAAGCTAGTTTAGATAGGTAGTTGGGTTGGGTAGGTTCAGGGACTACGCATGTTAGGGTAAGGCTTAGGGATAGATTTAAGTTTAGGTATAGTTAGTTATAGAAGTTAGTTTAGAGTAGGTGTATAAGATGCAGAGGAGGTATTCGTTAGAAGAGGCATATTCCTATTTGGCGTCTGACTCTGAAGCCACAGACACAGCGTCAGACTTTGACGTCACTCAGTTTTCTGAGAGTGAGAGCTCTAGTAGTGATGACGCAGGGCCTTCTGTGAAAAAAGACGCACTGCCCCAACAACTGCCCCAAGAGCTGCCCCAGCAACTGCACCAAGAGCTGCCCTAAGAAAAGCCCCAAGAGCTGCCCTAAGTAATGCCCCAAGAGCTGCCCCAAGACCTGCCACAAGTACTGCCCGAAGACCTGCCACAAGTACTGCCACTCCTGCTGATGAATGGGTATCACCAGCCAATTTATGCCCACAAATTCCTGAATTCACAGGCAACCCAGGAATTCAAGTGGATGTGGCAGATTTACCCATGTTCAGTTTTTTGATTTATTTTTGGGGGAAGAAATTTTGGGGGAAATTGTGTCGCAAACAAATTTATACGCAGACCAATATATTGCCGCCAACCTATCAGCATTAATTTCCAAGCAAGACATATGGCATCCCACAGACATTTTAGAATTTAAGAAATTCTGGGCCCTTACAATGACAATGGGAATAGTTAAAAAACCAAGTATTAGATCATACTGGAGTAAAAACCCCATATATGATACCCCTATATTCTCCAAAACAATGACCAGGACTAGATACAAAATGATTTTGCGATTTATGCACTTTAGTGATAATACCCTGTGCCTCCCAAAAGAACACCCCCAGTATGACAGACTGTTCAAAATTTGGCCCCTAATAACCCATTTACAGAAAACATTTGCCCAAGTGTATATTCCCCAAAAAGAAATTAGTGTAGATGAATCCCTAATGAAATAAAAAGGCAGGTTAGGGTTCAAACAGTACATCCCCTCAAAGCGTTCCAAATTTGGTGTAAAATTTTATAAATTGTGTGAAAGTGCCACAGGCTACACCCAGGCTTTTACAATTTATGAGGGCAAGGACAGCCAACTTGATCCTCCTGGGTGCCCCGAATCTCTGGGAATAAATGGGAAGATAGTTTGGGATCTGATTTACCCCTTGTTAAATAAAGGATATCATTTATATGTTGACAATTATTACACCAGCCCCCTTTTATTTAAGTCACTTTTTTATTTTGACACCGTGGCCTGTGGCACTGTCAGGCGCAATTGCAGGGAGATGCCCAAAGAACTGGTAGAAAAAAACTTAAAACCGGGATGTCCTCACCTTTATGCCAACAAGAGCTGCTGGCAGTTAAGTTCAAGGACAGAAAAGATGTCTACATGCTGTCCACCATGCATGAGGACAAAACTGTGGCAGTGTCTGTTCGTGGCAGGAGGGGGGTACTAAGAAAGCCAGTCTGCATCAAAGACTACAACAAAAACATGGGGGGAGTTGATCTGTGTGATCAACTCATGCAGCCGTACCTCACCATGCGAAAGTGTAGGGCATGGTACAAAAAGGTTGCCATTTACATGATGCAGACTGCAGCATACAATTCATTTTTGATTTTTAAATTGGCAAACCCCACCCTAAAACTTACTTTTCTGCAGTATCAGCTCCATCTTATCTCCCAATTTTTGCTTCAAGGGGCAACAGAAATAATTCCCCCAAAACCTGGAGTAGTGCATTTTATTTATAAAATCCCCCCAACCCCCCAAAAGAAAAATCCACAAAAGCGCTGCAGGGTTTGCTACAGCAAGGGAATACGGAGAGAAACCTCCACTTTCTGTCCTGACTGCCCTTCCAAACCTGGCCTCTGCATGGGTGACTGCTTCAAGCAATACCATGAAGGCACAATGCAGTAGTGCTGTGAAGTTTATTTTATTATTTGGCCACTTTTTCTCCCCTGAAATATCCTGTTTTTTTATTTTTCAAAACACATCCCTCCTTAGATCTAACACTATCAAAATATAATGGGAAGCAAAGCACCCTATGTTTTTTCCATCTCTGATAATGGAAACACACATGTTCCCTACTGGGTCCAGTAGTTCCTCCAAATCCTGACAAACCTATGCATATGGGGCATTGACGTACTTAGACGATGTAACTCACCACTAATGTAAAGCACTTAAAAAATCTGCAAATATCATCTGATTGAAATCCAGAGCAACACTAAAATATGTGTGAAAAAATGGTGTTTCTCTGCCTTACTGCAGGTTTTGGGAGGGATTGCTGATAGAGTGGCAGGGAAAAAATTGAAAGAATGCAAATAGAATAAAAGCCAAGGTTGTCTACTCTTGTACAACATATACTTTTGGGGGTAAAATTCATTGCAATATTGCCAAACAGTCCGAAATGAAACAAGGCACCAGCTGTAAAAATGGCATGTCTGTAAAAGGAAACTCACATGTTCTAACTGGGCCCAGTATCTCCCCCAAACCCTGACAAACCGTTGGATATGGGGCATTGCTGTACTCAGAAGAAGGAGCCGAACAGTAATCAATCCAGTTTATAAAATCTTCACCTATTCTGTAATTGAAATTCACATCAACATTGAAGTCTAAGTGTAAAAAACGTTGATTTTTTTTTTTTACTTACGTCAAGTTTTCACAGGATTAGTGGTAAAATGGCCGTGTACAAAATTTGAAATCACACCTGAAACGAAAGCCTGGGGTATCTACTTTCCAAAAATATACACTTTTGGGGGAAAATGTTAAAGTGGAGCACTGGAATATAGCCCCAAATGAGAAATGGCACCAGATAAGAAAGATATGAAAATTCAATATTTGTTCCAATTTGGGTCCCGTATCTCCCCTAAACCTTGAGAAACCTATACATATGGGGTATTGCTGTACTCAGAAGAAGAAGCTGAACACTAAACAATGCAGTTTTAAAAATCTTCACCTATCATGTGCTTGAAATTTACATCAACATCGAAGTGAAAGTGTGAAAAACGCTATTTTTTTAACTTGCGTCAGGATTTACGAGGGATTGGTGGTAAAATGGCTGCGTAAAAAATTTGAAAACATACATAAAGTGAAAGCCTGGGGTGTCTACTTTCCAAAAATATATTTGCGGGGAAATCTTAGAGTGGAGCACTGTTACACAGCCCCAAATGAGACATGGCACCAGTGATGCAAGCTGTGAAAATTCAAAGTGTGAAACTGGAAACGCGCATGTTCCAATTTGGGCCTAGTAGGTCCCAGAAATCTTGAGCAACCTGTGAATATGGGGTACTGCTGTACTCAGAAGAAGGAGATGAACACTAAACAATGCATTTTTAAAAATCTTCACCTATCCTGTGCTTGAAATTCACACCAACATTGAAACCTAAGTGTGAAAAACACTGAATTTTTTACTTACATCAAGATTTACGAAGGATTAGTGGTAAAATGGCTGCGTAAAAAATGTGAAAACTTACATAAAATGAAAGCCTGGGGTGTCTACTTTCCAAACATATACACTTTTGGGGGGAAATCTTAGAGTGGAGCACTGTTACACAGCCCCAAATGAGACATGGCACCAGTGATGCAAGCTGTGAAAATTCAAAGTGTGAAACTGGAAACGGGCATGTTCCAATTTGGGCCCCGTAGCTCCCAGAAATCTTGAGCAACCTATGAATATGGGGTATTGCTGTACTCAGAAGAAGGAGATGAACACTAAACAATGAATTTTTAAAAATCTTCACCTATCCTGTGCTTGAAATTCACACCAACATTGAAACCTAAGTGTGAAAAACGCAGAATTTTTTACTTACATCAAGATTTACGAAGGATTCGTGGTAAAATGGCTGTGTAAAAAATTTGAAAACTTACATAAAATGAAAGCCTGGGGTGTCTGCTTTCCAAAAATATACACTTTTGGGGGGAAATCTTAGAATGGAGCACTGTTACACAGCCCCAAATGAGACATGGCACCAGTGATGCAAGCTGTGAAAATTCAAAGTGTGAAACTGGAAACGCGCATGTTCCAATTTGGGCCCCGTAGCTCCCCCAAATCTTGAGAAACCTATGAATATGGGGTATTGCTGTACTCAGAAGAAGGAGCTGAACACTAAACAATGGATATTTTTAAATTTTCAACTATCTCGTGCTTGAAATCAACAGTAATATTGAAATGTAAGTGTGAAAGCTGCAAAAAAACAAAATTTTTCCACAATTTTGAAATTTTTTTCTGGAAAAATAGCTGCATAAAAAACTTCAAAATTCTCCTGATTATTTACCTTATGTTGTCTAGTTTTCAGAAACATATACCTTTGTGGGACATTTTTGGTACTGGCACCATCAACTAAGCTATGATGCTCACATGCCAATTGTTGAGAAATTACAAGTTGGAAATAATGGCATCCATCTTGTAATATTTACCTTGTAAATGTGAGGAAGGGACTGAAATACTAGGCATATGGGGTATTCTTATATTCAGGAGAAGCAAATGAATATATTTAGGGGTATTTTTTTTGTCATTAACTAATAGTATGCAAATCCTGACAGAAAAATGTAAGCAAAATGTTGTTTTTTTTTATTTTTTTTTCCTTTTTTTCTATTTTAATCAAATTAAACAATGAGGAATTCATATAAATGTGGTATCAAAAGAGAGCCCTACTTGTGCTTAAAAAAACAGTATATAATTTGTGTGGGTGTACAAAAGGAATTAAAGAGAAAATATGGTTGAACAAAGACATAGTCAAAAAAGTCAAAATTGCTCCGGTCCTTAAGGGAAAACTACATCAGATTTTCCTGGTCCTTAAGGGGTTAAGAGCCTTTTAAAAATGCTTTGATTGATGTTCAGCTACATCTTCTGAGTACAGGAATGCCCCCCCCAAGTATGCATAGGTTTGTCAGGGTAACGGGGAGCTACTGGGTCCATTTGGGTAGGGTGACCATACGTCCCGTTTTGAACGGGACAGTCCTGTTTTTTTATATTTTAGGACCGCCCCGTCGTTTTATGATTTTGTCCCGTTTTTTAATTATGCGCCCGGCTTGTGATGCCTGCAGCCCGCATCTGCGCATCTTCATAAGCAGAAGCGCCGCTGCGAAGCTCTGCGCAAACACCGTGAGGATTGATTGAATTATTTATGTATTGGCGAGATGTGCCCCACCTTCCACTATCCTATAGCCCTCTCCCCTGGCTTCCTAGCATGTCACACGACTCACACTGCACTGCAGCCAATGAGAGAGGAGTGCCTGATTCTCATCATCTCTCATTGGTTGCCTGTTCTCGGCACAGCGCTGTTGCTCAGGGTCTGGAGCAGATCAGATGCGTGAGAGGAACAGACGTCACATGGGCATTGCGCGCGTGACAAGGAGGATTCCAGTCAGGAGTGGACTCGGGTCGGAGGACTCAAGGCAGCAAACAGCCAGCGCTGACCAGTCCAGGCTCCAGCAGCACATTTGATTCACTTCAGTGTGAATCACAACATTATTCAGCCAACTATCAACTGATCCATTCTCTGCTCAGCCTGCTCGCTCCTGCTGCCCAGCGTGTCACTCGACACTGTCCCGCCGGCGGCCGGCCTGTTAAAGTGAGTCATTTAATTTACGCGGTCTAGTCAGTCAGTGTCAGTGTATGAAAGTTATTAGGGCAACAGAGGAGTGAAGGACACATGTGGGGCCAGGGAAATGGGTGGCAGGTTTAATTAAATGAGCAAATAGGTCAGGAGGGTGCTACAGTGCCATATGGGAGGTATGGGGGAGCAGTGTGCCATCTAACAAACAGATCCGCTTAGCTTGCAGGAGGACTGGACACATTCTGGAGCACTCTGGCTCAAATCAACACTTTAGATGGAGTAAGAAGACTAGGACTTCCAGGTGAACCCTTTAAATAGAGAAGAGATATTTATGAAAAATGCGTACATACATTTTTATTAATGGCACAATGCACTTTGTGAGAAAGAAACAACACAATCAATACTGTAAGGCTTACAGTATTCATTGTGTTGTTTCTTTCTCACAAACTGCATTGTGCCATTAATAAAAAGTATTTGTCTGGATCTGCATGGCTGCATGGCATGCAGATATATTCTGTGAACTGATAATTAAGCTAACAAACAGTAAATGACGTTTTATATACCCAAGTCCAGCATTTCATTTGCTAGGTTTAAATAGGAAATCCAGGATTTAGTCAGGGGCAGGCTGAGGCTTGAGACTGGATTCTAATTCCAATTTAATCTTCTTATTTTGCCAGAGAGAGAGAAGAGAGAACACAAGCAAGCTGCAAACAGCAAACCGCATTCTTCTCACTGCTCAGCTGCTCCATCGGATAACTGGAGTCCCAATACATTGGTTACTAGGTAATCATCAATTATTAATAATAATAATCAATTTGTTGATGACCAACCACTAGTGTAGTGTGATGAGAGGAAGCCCAGGATTTAGCCAGGGGCAGGCTGAGGCTTGAGACTGGCTTCTAATTCCAATTTAATCTTCTTATTTTGCCAGAGAGAGAGAAGAGAGAACACAAGCAAGCTGCAAACAGCAAACCGCATTCTTCTCGCTGCTCAGCTGCTCCATCGGATTACTGGAGTTCCAATACATTGGTTACTAGGTAATCATCAATTATTAATAACTAGTTGAACAGCCCGTTACACGGGCCACAGTGCCTCTGGCAGCCGGTCGCGGGGCAGTCACACGCAGTGGAGACTGGCCGCGCCTCGGCTTATACAGAGCTGGACGCTCCTTCGGAGAGCCCGGCTCTGTATCAGCTGCGGCGCGGGCAGTCTCTACTGCGCATGACTGCCGCACGCGTAGCAGTGTTTACTGCGCATGTCGGGCGTTACACACAACTTAGCGAATTATTATATAGGATAATAATCAATTTGTTGATGACCAACCTCTAGTGTAGTGTGATGAGAGGAAGCCCAGGATTTAGTCAGGGGCAGGCTGAGGCTTGAGACTGGCTTCTAATTCCAATTTAATCTTCTTATTTTGCCAGAGAGAAGAGAGAACACAAGCAAGCTGCAAACAGCAAACAGCCTTATTCTCATTGCTCAGCTGCTCCATTGGACTATAGGAGTCCCAATACATTTGTTACTAGGTAATCATCAATTATTAATAATAATAATCAATTTGTTGATGACCAACCACAAGTGTAGTGTGATGAGAGGAAGCCCAGGATTTAGTCAGGGGCAGACTGAGGCTTGAGACTGGCTTCTAATTCCAATTTAATCTTCTTATTTTGCCAGAGAGAGAAAAGAGAGAACACAAGCAAGCAGCAAACAGCACACCGCTTTCTTCTCGCTGCTCAGCTGCTTGATAATAATTGTAATAATTGTATAATAAGCATAATAATAATAATCAATGTTGTGTTTAGTGTGTAGTCTGTGTGTAACCAGCAACTAGTGTGACAAGAAAAAGGAATTCAGGAATTACTCAGGGGCAGGCTTCTTTGACAGACAGAGCAAGCAAACCCGTTCTTGCTGCTCAGCTGCATGATAATAATTCTAATAATTGTATAATAATCTTAATAATAATAATAATGAATGTTGTGTACAGTGTGTAGTCTGTGTGTAACCAGCCACTAGTGTGACAAGAGAAAGAAGTTTAGGAATTACTAAGGGGCAGGCTTCTTTGACAGACAGAGCAAGCAAACCCGTTCTTGCTGCTCAGCTGCTTACTAGTACGTGTATGATCGGACTGGACTAGTGGAGTCCCACTGTTCCAGCCAACTTATCCAAGTGACTTGCAATGCCAAAGAAGAGGCGAAACTGCAGTTTTAATAATGATCTCAAAATGGAATTCAAATTTATTAAACCGGACAAACTGTGTAGAGATGGAACAAAAGTGGTATGCCAACATTGTAATGTCCATTTTTCCATTGCTCATGGAGGTAGAAGTGACATCAACCAACATCTACGTAGCCAAAAACATAAGGATGCTGAAAACGTTCTGGCTTCAGTTAAAAATATCAGTTCGTTTATGAGACATGGTGACAGTGAAACCGATAAAATTGCAGCAAGTGAAGCTCTTTTTGCTTATCATACAGTGCACCATGGCCAAAGTTTTCGCGCAAATGATTGCTTGTCTATATTGATAAGGAAAGTTTATGAACCAAAATTTTCTTCAGCACTACCAAATCAGAAGCAATAATTACCAGCGTTTTATCACCATACATACTGGGCAAAGTAATGGAGGATCTGAATAAAACAAAAAGCATTACAGTCAGTTTAGATGCATCAAACAAAAAAGACATCAAACTTTTTCCAATCGTTGTGCGGTACTTTTTGCCAAATTGTGGTGTTCAAGACAAAATTATAGATTTTGTTTCCTTACCTGGTGAAACATCCGATCTACAGTGTGCTATGTTGATGGAAGTAATTGACAAATTTGCCTTACAAAACAAAATTGTTGCTTTGTGTGCAGATAACACGAACACCAATTTTGGTGGTTGTAAAAGACTTGGCAAAAATAATGTGTGGCGAAAACTTCAAACAGAACTGAAGAGGCCGATTATCGGTATTGGTTGTGGGGCACACATTGTACACAATTGTGTTCAGTGTGCTGTTGACTGTTTACCAATTGATATTGAATGTTTTGCAGTGAAAGTATACAAATACTTCCATATATACACAGTTAGAGTTGAAGAACTGAAAAACTTTTGTGACTTTGCAGGAAACATTTACGCTACATTGTTAGAGCATGGAAATACAAGATTTTTGTCTTTGGGTCCATCAATTGAAAGAATTTTAAGCATATTTGATGGGCTTAGATCTTATTTTCTTTCTCAAGAAAAATGCCCTGTTATGATGCGAAAATGGTTTGAAGATCCCTGTTTGAAATTGTGGTTGTCATTTGCAAGAGATCAAGTGTCTACATTCCAAATATACATTAGTTTAATTGAAAAAGATAATATTTCAGCTACAGAAGTAGCCATAAACATTGAAAGTCTTGTAAACAATTTAGAGTCCAGAAGAAGTGAAGTGTTTGTAACTACTGATGTCAAAAAACAACTGAAAATGTTAGTAGATTCTGGAGAAATTAATGAGGCCAAGTTTTTTGAGGTAGTTGAGAATTTCTATGAAACCAGCTTAGAGTATATCAACAAGTGGAAGAGCAATGTAGGAGGAAACACTGAGAAGTTCAAGTGGGTGCTACTAAGGAAGACACCTGAATGGAAAGAAATACAGGACAGTCTGGATGAGGAACTCATCACACGCACAGAAATAGAAGAAACTCGTGTATTTGATCAGTGGACACTCATAAAATCTACAATAGTGAGACAGCTGGATACATGGAATAAAGAAAACATTTCTGTATCTGATAGATGGGTAAATATTTTTTCTGAAATGAGTGAAAAACTCCTTGACTTTCAAGAATTTTGTAGTATTGTAGAGTTTATTCTTTGTCTTCCAGGAAGTACGGCACCTGTTGAGAGAATATTTTCTGTTATGAACAGTATGTGGTCAAAGGAGAAGTCTAGATTAAGTGTTGAGACAATGAGGGCTATGTTACTTGTAAAACAGAATTGTGTCATGCAGTGTGAGAAATTTTATGGAAATGTCTTGGTGAAAGACCGAAATTTGCTGCGTAAGATTACTTCATCTGACAAATATTCATGGTACGATCGTGGTGAAATACAGTCTCCCTCTACATCTACCTAAATTTTTGTAATAGTTCTGTAACTGAAGAAAATTGTTAAGCCACAAAAAAACTTTAACTCAAATTCGTTTTTCATGTGCAACCATTTGAGTGCCAGAGCAGTACTCTGTCACTCAAAGGGTTATGTTGACACTGGGTTTGCTGTGTAATAAGTTTGCAAAGAGAAGTATCGCACACCCCTCTGGACTCTGGTCCTTAATTGGTTAATCTGTTTGTGACTGACTGAACTGCTATTACTTTTTAATAAAGCATCACCAAGCAGTAGGAACAGCCATTTATAACTCAGCAGGAAAAGATTTGCTGACCATTATAAGCAGAATCTGCTCAGCAGATAGTTGTGCACTGTCAGGCTGCTTGAAACTGACACCAAATGATACCTTTGGTTTATCAGAAGAGATATGAACACATTTTAAAGGAGCAGTACACTTTGTCTTTTCCTACTGAGTAAAGCAAGTACATTCCAGCACTACTGGAAGTTGTTTTATTCAAAACTTGTAACCATTCAATTACCAGGAAGTTGTGGAGCTGTTACTATCACATTCTGCATAGAATTGTTATTGTTGTCAGTGACTACACCTCTCCCATAGAAAGAATGTAATATTTCTATGAGAGAGGTGAGTCACTGACAGCAATAACAATTCAATGCAGAATGTGATAGTATAACAGCTAGTTCATGACTGTTTAAGAACATTACTGTCATGAACTAGAGCTGTTACTATCACATTCTAACATGGGATGAATTGCTATTGTAGTCAGTCACCCATCTCTCCCCCATAGAATGTAAAATAAGTTATTATTAATAACTTATTTTATATTCTATAGGGGAGAGGTGGTTGACTGACTACAATAGCAATTCATCCTATGTTAGAATGTGATAGTAACAGCTCTAGTACATGACAGTTATGTTCTTAAATAGTCATGAACTAGCTGTTATACTATCACATTCTGCATTGAATTGTTATTGCTGTCAGTGACTCACCTCTCCTATAGAAAGAATGTATAACTTATTTTACATTCTATGGGGGAGAGGTGGGTGACTAACTACAATAGCAATTCATCCTATGTTAGAATGTGATAGTAACAGCTCTAGTTCATGACAGTTATGTTCTTAAACAGTCATGAACTAGCTGTTATACTATCACATTCTGCATTGAATTGTTATTGCTGTCAGTGACTCACCTCTCCCATAGAAAGAATGTATAACTTATTTTACATTCTATGGGGGAGAGGTGGGTGACTAACTACAATAGCAATTCATCCTATGTTAGAATGTGATAGTAACAGCTGTAGTTCATGACAGTTATGTTCTTAAACAGTCATGAACTAGCTGTTATACTATCACATTCTGCATTGAATTGTTATTATTGTCAGTGACTCACCTCTCCCATAGAAAGAATGTAAAATAAGTTATTATTATACATTCTATGGGGGAGAGGTGGGTGACTGACTACAATAGCAATTCATTGTATGTTGGAATGTGATAGTAACTGCTCTAGTTCATGACAGTTCTGTATGTTATTTGTCAGTGCCTCACCTAGGTAGATAGCATCCTTATGTTTCTGGCTACGTAGATGTTGATTGATGCTATTGCTGTACCTCGTTGATAGAATATATTGTTATCTCACAATATGTTTATAATCAGACATGTAATAAAACATTTAATATCATCCTCATTTCGATAAATAAATACGGAATGTTATATTACAAAACCCCGTCCCGGCGTCCCGTTTTTGTCTCAAGGAAATATGGTCAGCCTACATTTGGGAAAATGCATTATATTACAGACATGGAAAAAGCTTAGGATGCTTTGCTTTCCATTATATTTTTATTTAGATCTAAGGAGGAATGCATTTTGAAAAATAAATAACAGGATATTTCAGGTGGACCAAGTGGCCAAATAATAAAATAACTTACAGTACTGCTGCATTGCACCTATATGGTATTGCTTACCACAGAAATCTACTTTTCCCCATGTGTTTGTTGTAGTCTCTGACGCAAACTGGCTGTTTTAGGACCTCATTTTTTTCCTTGGACTAAGATTGGCACAGTTTCTCATCATGCATGGTGGTTAGCATGTATACATCCTTTTTGTCCCTAAGCTTGACTGCCAGCAGCTCCTGTTGGCACAAAGCTGAGGATGACATTCCCTTTTTCATTTTTCATTGCATATCTATGCAGTTACGTCTAACAGTTCCACAGGCCACTGTATCAAAACAAAATTGTAACTTGAATAAAATGCAAAAAATATGATGATGAATAAAAGGGGGTTAGTATAATAATAATTTTTATATAATAATATAATTATAATATATAAATAATACATTTCCTTTATTTAATAACGGGTAAATGAGGTCCCAAACAATTTTTCCATTGGTTCCCAGATAGTCTGGGCAACCAGGTGAATCAAGTTGGTTGTCCTTGCCCTCATAAATTTTGAAAGTCTGAGTATACCCAGTAGAAATTTCATACAACTTATAAAGTCTTACTCCGAACTTAGAAGGGATATATTGTTTAAATCACATCCTTCACTTCCCTTCTCTTTCATTAGGGATTAATCTATGCATCTGTGTTTCTGGGTTGTATATACTTTTTTTCTGTAAGTTATTTATTAGGGGGCAAATTTTATACAGCCTGTCATACAGGGGTGCTCTTTTGGGAGTCACAAAGTATTGTCACTGAAATGCATGGAGCACAAAAGCTTTTATCTGGTCCTGATAATTGTTTTGTAAAAATTGGAGTATCACACATTGGATTTTTGCTCCAGTATGACCTAATACTTGTTTTTTTTTATCCCCATAGTCCTTGTTAGGGCCCAGAATTGTTTGTATTCAGTTTGATCTGTGGGTTGCTATAGTTTAGACTTGTGCACGACAAAAAATTTAGGTAAAATTCGATGACGGACAAATTTTTTTTTCTTTTTATTCGTCGAATCCACAATTTGGATCCGACCTGTTCGACTCGGACAATAGTCCGAATTATTCAGTGACTTTAAAATGCCTTTAAAAATACAATGAAAATGAAAATTAAATGAATAGAACCATTTCCAGGGTCTAAATGAAGATGGTGGAACTGGGTAAGGTGGGCATTTAGCCTTATGGTACTATGGATTAAATAGATGAAGTATGGATGTAGCTAAATTTGAAGGAAGAATGAGGATGACTGGAACACTGGAGATGTAGCCAGCAGCAAACTGCAGAACACTGGATCAGGCATGACTCAGTAGAGATACCGCAGATTTTTTTTTAAAAGAGACTACAAAACTGAAGATGACTGGTGTGAGACAGACTCAGGATGACAGCAACACTGGAGATGTAGCCAGCAGCAAACTGCAGAACACTGGAGCAGCCAGGACTCAGATACCGCAGACTTTTTTTTACAAGAGCTGAAAAACAATAGAGCCAGACTGAACAACCTGTATAGTGGGACAACAAAGTCGACTTTAAATCCCCCCTCTGTGTCACACCAAGTCGGGGGGGGGTCTCCTCTGCGCAACCTACTACGGTTCTAGAGCTGGGTAAGCTGGAGCGCTCAGCATATTATGGTACCATGGTACTTTTTTCTTCTAATCTCCATTGAACCTGAGAGCAGGGTAACCCAGCTTTGGCAGGTTGACTTTTAAAAACGTAATTTGCTCCATGAGCTGGGGGGCCAATTGAGAGTGCTGGGGGCTAAGTATATTTCCGGTTATGGAAAATGCCCCATCACTCTGGACAGTGGTTGGGGGTCAAGAAAGCAACTCCTGGGCTACCAGGGATAAAGTAGGCCACACAGCCCTCTTGTTATCCCAGAAAGTCAAGGGATCTGTACTTGGGGGCAAAGAAGGTGCTGCTAGGTAAGCCTTAACCTCAAACTCAGCACTTTTTCTATTGTTGGGGAGCTGTTTGTTATGTCTGTCAATTGACTCAGCATAAAAAGCAGCAGCTGCTCCACCGGAAGAAGATGACCTGCTACTGGCGCTGCTACTGATAGGTCCCGGAAGACCACCACACTCCTCCAGCTCATCTGTGGAATCTTCTCCCGCCTCCTGTGACTGCATTATGTTTTTTCTTTGCCTCTCACGCACCCTCTCAATCAATTGTTCCCTTCAGGCAGTGAGTGAATTGGAACTATGTGCCATCTTGCCTTTGATTCGAGGATCACAAATTGTGGCAAGCATTAACTCAGGACAATCGTCCATGTGCTCTTTCAGGCGCTGAGTCAGTTCCTCCTTCAGCCTCCTTAGAAGGGCAGCAACATCGGGAAGTATATTACCCTCAGCACCAGGCAAGCGTTCCCTATGGGCAAAGAAATTGTCAATTTTTAAGGAGTGGTGTGTGAAGAGGGGAATGACTTCTGCCAGGCTAGCGTTCTTTTTGCTTAAACTTTTCCATCAAAGCACGGAAAAGCATGAGGACTGTCACTACCTGTTTCATCATGACCCAGTCAGCCCTGCCCAGTGTTCTGTACCAATGAAATGGTGACATGACATTGCATGAATTGCATTTTTCTGCTCCAGGATACACTCTAGCATATCTAAGGTTGAGTTCCACCTGGTTGCAACATCTTGTTTCAGGTGTTGCTCTGGGAGGTCTGCCTTTTTCTGTTCCTCCCTGAGGAGCTTCCAATGGAAGTGGCTAGCAATTTGTCGGCATGACTCCAGAAGTGCTGGCAACCTTCCAGTGTTACTGCCATCCTTGAGCACAGCCTTCACTTCCAGATGCAGGACATGTGCTGAGCAACGCACACCTACAAATCTGCCATTCCGTCACATTAGCTGCACCGTCAATGACCACAAAGACATTTGTGCCTTTGTGCCTGCCTGCTCCTCTAGCCACTGCGCCACCATGTTCTGCAATGCTTTGCGAATGTTATCTGTGGTGTGCTGCTGATCCATTACCTCAGCATGGACGAGGAAAGAGCAGTGCCCTTCCTGCTTAGCTACTGCACCTGAACCTGTTTTCGGTAATGATGTGTCTTGCAACACACTGGGCTGCCACCAATGCACCGTCAAGGACAGGAAGCCATGCTGGCCACTCGGAGCACTCCATAAGTCAGTGGTAAAGTGCACTGACTGGCCACCATCCTTTCATAGCAGGTCCTTCAAAAGCCCAAAGCATGACCAGTACAGTGAGGGCACTATAGTTCTACTAAATGTGGTGCAGGATGGAATTTTATATCAGGGTGCGACAGCCTCCATAAGTTGCTAGAAGGGCTCCCCGTCCACCAAATTAAAAGTAGCACCCCCAACGGCTATAAGCTGTACAATGAGGCGTGTGATTTTTCAGGACTGCTGTCTGCACATCCCTTTTGAATGAAACCCAACAAAATCTTCCAGTGTGGCCTGTATTGATTTTGGGATGGCTGTGGCTGTTTGCTCTTAGGACCATATGTGGCATGATCCCCCCGCCCTTTCTCCTGCCTACTGGTGTTGAGTGTGACACTGGTATATGCAGTAGTGCCACTTTCTGCACTAATCAACACTGACTTGCGGTATTTGTTCAGCTGTTGGTTCATCCCAGAGGTGGTTAGATGACCCAGCACCCTCCCACGTCTGACTTCCCTGCCACACAATTTGCATTTCACTAGCCAGCCATCACCAAGTGCCACAAAATGGTCCCACGCTTTGGAGCGACGGATGACTCTGGAAGGTGGTGGAGAAAAAAACTGAAGTGACACTTACTTGAGCTTCACATGATGGAGCACCCTCACTTTGCTTTTTCTTTCTACGTACCATTACAGGGGTACCAGTAGACCTAAAGATGGCAGCAGGGATGTTGTGACTGGGATGGGAGGAGGATAGTGGAATAACAGTGATACTGGTGGACGAGACACTAGCAGCTAGTACCTGGCTGGGACACTGAAATGGAAATGGAGAGGCAGGTGTTGAGTCGTCAACATAAGACACAATTGTAACTGGAGAAACAGGAGGAGTACTATGGAAAGCAGGGGAAAAATTAAGCTCAGGGGAATAATGAAGGTCACTGGAAAAATCAAGCTCAGGGGACAAATCAAGCTTAGGAGGCCTTGATCCTTCAGATTCTTCTTCTACCTCTTGTAGGTTTTGACAGCAGCAGATTTTGGGGAACCCTGTTCAATTCCCTCTTCTGCCTGGTGGCTACCAGGAAATGGTAAACTATCTCTCTCAATAACCTTTTCTGTAGAAGATATGGTTTCAGTGGCAGTGACAGTAGTGGCAGGAGAAATTTTCTCCAAATACTGCAATCATTTCCGTTTGGGCTGCTTACATGGAAGTTCGCTATAATATCCCATGTTGATACTGCCCACGGTGTCCGACCAGTAGTGTTACCAGAGTAGGTGTCCCCAGGTTTACAGAACTGGCTGTAGCTGATGTGGTGACTAAACTGGCAGTCGCACTAGTCATTATGCAGGTGCTTCTGGGGGGATCATCACCAAACAGCTGATGAGACACAGGTGACTGCTGCTTCATGGTCTCAGAGGAGGACCTGGACCTCTTTACCCTGATAGTAGAGTTAGAATGACCTGCAGTTCCCTTCTTTCTAGTTTTTGCTTTGGGGTGATGCTGCTGAGTCTGACTAGTACTACTCAAAGTACTCTTCTTTGCCCGCCTGCTGCTGCTAGCTCTGCTTGAAAGCAACATCACTGTGGTGGTGTTGGTGGTTGCTGGGTCACTGCAGCTGGTACCAGAACGAGGAACATCAGGTTGTTCACTAGAACACTAGTTTAAATGGTGTTTCTCTGGGGAAATCTACTAATGAAAAAGATTTAGGAGTAATGATAGACAATAGACTTTGCAGTAGCATGCAGTGCCAGCTGGCAGCTGCAAAGGCCAATAAGATATTGGCATGTATTAAAAGGGGTATTGACTCAAGGGAGGAAGATATAATTATGCCTCTTTACAGGTCCATGGTAAGACCCCACCTAGAATATGCTGTTCAATTCTGGGCGCCCTTTCTGAAGAAGGACATTATGGAACTAGAGAGAGTGCAGAGGAGGGCTACAAAACTAGTAAGAGGAATGGAATGTTTTAGTTATGAAGAGAGGCTAGAAAAGTTAAACTTGTACACACTAGAGAAACGGCGTCGTAGAGGGGATATGATAACACTATATAAATATGTTCAAGGCCCATATAAAGGGCTTTCAAAAGACCTGTTCATTAACAGAACAGTACACAGGACAAGGGGCCACCCGCTTAGACTTGAGGAAAGGAGATTTAGTCTACAACAGCGGAAGGGTTTCTTTACAGTAAGGACAATAAAGGTATGGAATGCACTTCCGGAGGAGGTGGTGCTATCAAATACATTAGATGCCTTTAAAAGGGGCCTGGATACTTATTTAAAAGAGCATAATATAGAGGGCTATGCACGTTAGTATTGGGATTAATATTTAGTTAGGGCTTGTTGATCCAGGGAGAAATCTGATTGCCATTTGGAGTCGGATGCCTTCTTTTGGGTCAGCGATGGTAAACAGGAATAGGAAAAGGGTTGAACTGGATAGACGCAAGTCTTTTTTCAACCTAAATTACTATGTAACTATGTAACTATGTAACTCAAATCCATGGCAGATAGGCAGGTAGTGAACTATAATAGTTTTAAAATTTAAAAACCTGTCCAAACAACAACTGTGAGACTGGCTGTGTCTCTCTGAAAATTATTCAAACAAAGCCCTAATATTAATTTTAATATTTAACACAGAAACAAAGGTGACTTTCAATTGTGGTGGTAATGAGGTACTAGGCCTACCTACAGAACTGTGAAACTGGCTGAAGTGTCACTCTGAAAATGATTCGAACAAAGCCCTAATATTACTTTTAATATTTTACACACGAACAAAGGTGACTTTCCCTTGCGGACGCAATAAGGTACTAGGCCTGCCTATAGATCTGTGAGACTGACTGAAGTGTCACTCTGAAAATTATTCAAATTCCTACTATTATTTTTAATGTTAAACACAGAATGAAACGTGACTTTCCCTTGTGGTGGTAATAAGGTATCAAGTCTGCCTATAGAATTGTGAGACTGGCTGATGTGTCACTCTGAAATTTATTGGCGTCAATGTATTGGGCTGTGTACAGATTTGTTCGGATACAATCTCCCCCAAAATTTCTTCCCCTAAAATAAATAAATAAAAACTGCTCATGGGTAAATCCTGCCACATCCACTTGAATTCCTGGGTTGCCTATAAATTCAGAAATTTCTGGGCATAATTCCACTGGTGGTACCTATTCCCTTGGGTCAGGATGAATGGCAGCTGTTGGGGCAGCACTTGAGGCAGTGTGTCTCTTCTTAACTGAAGGCCCAGCGTCATCACTAGATCTATCACTCTAAGTAAACTGCATTATGTCAAAGTCTGATACAATGGCTTCTGAATCAGACACCAAAAAGGCATGCCTCTTCTGCAGTATTCCTTTACCCACCTATGCAAATTATTTTTTTTATTATATACAGTTTTTAATAAAACAACCTAAAGCATAATTTCTGATTAAGTAAATACCCACCCAAGCTATATAAAGTAATGTGCAAACATTTTAGGTAGGTGTGCAAAAAATTCTTTAAAATAAGAATGTTTTCAAACATAGACATGTTAATAGTTTATTTTTTATCAATTAAAAAATGCATAGTGAGTGAAAAGAAGAAACATTTAAATCAAATCAATATTTGGTGTGACCACCCTTTGCCTTCAAAACAGCATAAATTCTTCTAGGCACACTTGCACAAAGACTTTTAAGGAACTCATTATGTAGATTGTTCCAAACATCTAGGAGAACTAACCACAGTTCTTCTGTGGATTTAGGCAGCCTCAATTGCTTCAGTCTACATGTAATCCCAGACAGACTCGATGTTGACATCAGGGCCCTGTGGGCTCCATGCCATTACTTCCAGGGCTCCTTGTTCTTCTTTACTCTGACAATAGTTCTTAATGACTTTGGCTGAATGTTTGGTGTCCTTGTCATGCTGCAGAATACATTTGGGGCCAATCAGATGCCTCCATGATGGTATTGCATAATGGATAAGTATCTGCCCAAATCCCCAACTCCATTTGCAGAAATGCAGCCCCAGACTTGCAAGAAACCTCCAGTATGCATCACTGTTGCCTGAAGATACTCTTTTTCTTGTACTGCTCTTCAGTGCAAAACTGCCTCCTGCTACAGCCAAATATTTCAACTTCTGACTCCTCATTCCAGAGCACCTGCTGCCATTTTTCTGCACTCCAGTTCCTGCATTTTCATGCATAGTTGTGTCCCTTGGCCTTGTTTCTATGTCTGAGGTATGGTGCTTTGGCCACAAATCTTCCATGAAGACTACTTCTAACCAGAATTCTCCGGATAGTAGATGGGTGTACCAGGGGCCCATTGTTTCCTGCCAATTCTGAGCTGATGACACTGCTGGACATCTTCAGACTGCAAAGGGAAGTAAGCATGATGTGTCTTTCATCTGCTGCACTAAGTTTCCTTGGCCGACCACTGTATCTGTGGTCCTCAACTTTGCCTGTATCTTTGTGCTTCTTCAAAAGAGCTTGGATAGAACATCTGAAAACCCCTGTCTGCCTTGAAATTTCTGCCTGGGAGAGACCTTGCTGATGCAGTATAACTACCTTGTATCTTGATGCTGTGCTCAGTCTCTCCATGTTGTATGACATTTGACATTAAACTGTCTTTAGTAACCTCATCTTGTTAGCTGAGTTTGGCTGTTCCTCACCCAGTTTTATTCCTCCTACACAGCTGTTTCTGTTATTAAATTGATGTTCATTAGCACCAAGTGTACCTAGAGGATTTGATGCTGTGCTGAAGGCAAAAGGTGGTCATCACACAAAATTTTGATTTGATTTAGATTTTTCTTCTGTTCACTCACTATACATTTTGTTAATTGTTAAAAATAAACTATCAACATGTCTATTTTTGAAAGCATTCTTACTCTACAGCATTTTTTCACACCTGTCTAAAACTTTTGCACATTACTGTAAGTTAAGTCACCAAACCAAATTAAATTGCAACAAAACAAAAAATTAACCCCAAACGATCACTATTCCTATGTAAATTATTTATATATATATATATATATATATATATATATATATATATATGTATATATATATATATATATATATGAGAGCAAGAAATGGAGCAGTGCCCATGTAGGAAATAAACTGTCACAGGTCTTGCTTGCAGAGTTGTGTTTATTGTCAACATTTCGACCCTCTAAAGGGCCTTCCTCAAGACAACCAGAACAGACCCCTAAGTGCCCTTATATACAATGTATTTGTGTAAAAAGCCCACCAATCTGTATCACAGTAGGGCTCCATGACGTCACCACGTGTAACAGTAAATCAGTGGAGAATGTCGGGAAAAGTGGCCCACATTCTAAAAATCACTGTACCCATAACAGAAAATCAACAAATAAAGACCCCTCTAGATAGTTGTGTCTTAAAACACATATCACGATATGTACACTAATTTACAATATATTACGGATTCCCCTGGCTCAATGCATACTGTCTTGTGATAGGCAATGCGGAGACCTATAATGGGGCTTACCTGTCTAGTCCATGTATGTGGGGCAAGGCCATTTCCAATCTTCCTAGAGTGCCATAATTTCATCCCCCGGCTCTTACGTGTTTTGTAATTTTGTATATTTCAAGGAGCCCAATGTAGGGTTTCACCTGTTATATGCTTTATACAGATGCCAGTTTTATCCATCCTGCCCCCGGTGGGGTTTGATATTATAGAAGCTTGATGTGATCCGAGCTTACATGTAGTTTAAATCCGTCTCCCAGAGGATTTGGTATTTGTACATAAAGTCCAACTGAATCAAATAAACTGTATAAGAGCATAGTCCCCTGGCTCTACGAGTGCTGTATATGACACACACTGGGGAGACCTATAGCGGGGTACTTTTGCCATTTGTAATCCACAAATGAGAGTGCCGACTTTCTCCATCCAGATATTGTGTTATGGCTGGATCCAATCCGAAGTTGCATACAGTAAAATCCACCTCCCGGCGGTTGGTAATATTGGTAACATCCAACTGCCTAGATTCTGAGGCAGGATCCCCTGGCTCTACGCATGCAGGATAAACCAGACATTGCTGTGACCTGTATAATAGGGTTTTACTGCTACTTGTAATCCACAAAAGAGATTTGTCAAATCAGTCCCTCCAGCTCCTGTTAAGGATGGTATGGTGTCTATCTGGTGCTTTTATAATATATCTATCATCCACAATAATATCATAATTGGTGTGATGCTGTAGCCAAATATATACATTTTGTTGGCACCGGTCAAGTAACTAATAAAGACCTGTTTTCAAGCATCAGAAAAAGAAAAAACATGCTCGCATAGACGATTTAACTAGTGTTAATCATGACAAAATATCCTTTCAGTATAAGATCACCTAAGTATACCTAAGAGTAACAGCGGCAGCTTGGATATAGAGTGATCAATGTTCAACAGCTAACTAATGCACATTAACATGAGTTAAGTAACTGAAGTTGGATACATTCACCCACAAGTTGGACAGATTTCTGGGAATGTATCACAGTATTGAAAAACTGATCATTCACCCAGATTGCTGCTTCATCATGGGTTACATCCAGACTTTAAGGCCGTAATGATGCAAGTGGAAATATGGAAGGTGATCTTAAAGCCACACATCAGTCCCAATCATGACAAACAGAACTTTAAAGAACCTCAATCAGATTTGGAAGGACGATTCTGACCAGGTATATCTGAATGTGTCAAAAGTGGAATTTCCCATGTGCCTGTCAAGGTTTTGCTGTGTCTGGAGATCCCAACATACAAACACACTTTAAACTATATGTTAAGAACTGGTTTGAATTAAATTGAGTGATATAGAGTGAGAGTGGAGTACACAGACCCTTGAATCAAAAGAACAATAAGGCTCAAACATTTATACAAAATATCATATTCATGGCATGGTGGGCAGGAGCAGCGTTCTGCAAAGTGGTGCTGAATCTGCCCTCCATGTTCAAAAGTCCAAGCAACCACATATGCAGTAATATAAAAACCATGTAATGAGAGTTTTTCATTGAGCCCCTTAGGGGCGACCATATCCCAGAAATCCATCTTGCTGCTTTTTGTAACAGCAATTTAACTCTTTCACCACCCCTAGATAGGGGTGGCACCCAGTCAATTGTCATGTAATGTAATGATGGTAAGGTATGGTGTTTTGGGGCAAAATGTATGGCCACTGGTTGGTCTTTGATTTTAGAGGCTATTTTTTTGTCAGGATTATTTGCTGATTCCAATGCTGCTTTGATAGCTGACCGGTGGTTTCCCATCCTTTCCTTGAAAATACTAGTTGTTTTGCCCACATAGGCAAATGATGATGTAAACCACAAATTTACTTGTTAGCCTCTAAGGGAGACTGTGATAAGTGTTCCTGTGCTTCCTACCTCTGTATGGCAGCCAGCTGGCATGGCCTCTTGCCACTTCCTCATTGCTGACATCAGGTAACAGGCACTAGCACGGGTGCCTGTTTATGGGTCTATAATGGGTGGCCTAATTGGGTCCCGCCTCCTTCTGCTCCTTTATAAACCTCCTTGGGCCTGGGAGACATTGCCCTTATGTGGTGTTCCAGTGTAGTAATTTGCTTTTGCTTCTGTGATTCAGTGTATGACGCTTGGCTTGTCCTCCATTGCTCCCAGTGTGGCTTGTCTGACTACCCGCTTGGTTTTGAACAGTGGCTCTGGCTGACTACCCGATCTGATATTCACCCTTGGCTTGTCTGACTACCCTCTTGGTTTTGATCTGTGGCTCTGGCTGACTACTCACTCCTATATTTAACTCCGGTTCTGTCTGACTACTCACCTGGCATTACCTGTGGCTCCGGCCCAGTGCCCTCTCTGAGACTGACCATAGGCCTCGTCAGTCTGCGCTCTATCTGTGGCGTCCTATTCCTGTACAGGAACTTGGCTGGGTCCTAACCCCAGGCCTGGTGTTATTGCACAGTTTCTCCTTACCGAGACCTTTCCTGAGCAGCTACCTATTCCTGGCAGAAACAGCTTGCTCCAGGATAGGATCTCCTTGCTCTCTGAGGGTATTGCCCGGCAGTGTTCTTTGATTACGTGTATTTCTTTCAATAAAGGTGGTGGTTCATTATACTGTACCTGTGTATTGTCTCATTTGTACCGCAACTGTATAGAGGGACTTGATATCCATAGTACCCAATATACAGCCCTCCAATGGCAATTTAGTATGCATGAGTATTTGTAAAAAGCTATTGGTGTCCTTGAGGTAGAATGGTAGACATTGTACACACGGTTGCAGAAAATAGTCAATAAATTGCCCCAGGGAATGCAACAATAAACATATTGCAGATATTATTGGTCTCTCTGGGGGTTTACTTAATGACTTATGAATCTTAGGCAACGTGTATAGTATTGGTCTGATGGGATGATCAGTGCTTAAAAATAGTCCCGTCTTGTCATCCAACCAATCTGATGTTACACCTAAAGAGATAAATGTATCAATCTCCTTTTTGTACCTGGTGGGGGGATCGAAAAACAAGCTCTCATAAGTCACTGAATCTGATAGTTGAGTATTGATCTCATCCTTAGTCACTATGATTCTGTATTACTATTGCACCTCCCTCAGCAGCAAGTACAACTATATGATGATCTCTAGATAAGGTCTTGATTGCCTCTCTTTCCATAGGTGATAAACTGTGATAAGGGTGTGAGGATTTGACAGTCTGGGTTAGTTTCACTTTCAGCCATTCTGATAAAGGTTTTATAGAAGGGTTCGTGCTGAGAGGATCAAATGAAGATCTAAGTCTAAGTTTAAACTGGGTGGGTGTATCTAATGTCTTAGGGTCTTTAGAAAAAACTCCTAGAGTCTCAAGGAGTGCCCAAATTTGTATAGGTCCACTTGCCAGTTGAACTTAGAAAAATGTTGGCAGGGACAAAAAGATAGACCTCTTTCTAGGAGTCTCTCCCACTGTCAGTATGTAATGATAAAGTGAAGACTAGGTTTTCGGGAGTGGGGTTTTAGCTGCACCTTCTATTTTTGCCCCCCCTTGTCCCTCCTCTGCTGCTCTCTTGTGCCCTTGTGGTAACCCCTAAAAAGATGTCTCAGTAAGGTTACTATCAGTTTATGAATCTGGTGAGGAGGATAATGTATCTTCTTTACCTGTGAAACCAGGGATACAGGGTTTATATATTGGCCTCTTTCTAAGTGGTCTTCTATTGTGTTGTCTCCCCACTCAGCCACCTGCATACCTTGTGTTCCCTGTAGTCATCTAGAACTTTATTAAATTTGCCTCGTCTCTCCCACTGTCAGTGTGTGTGATGATAAACTGAAGACTAGGTTTTCGGGAGTGGGGTTTTAGCTGCACCTTCTGTTTTTGCCTCCCCCCACTTCTTGTCCTCTGCCTCTTGTCCCTCCTCTGCTGCTCTCTTGTGCCCTTGTGGTAACCCCTAAAAAGATGTCTCAGTAGGGTTACTGTCAGTTTCTGAATCTGGTGAGGAGGATAATGTATCTTCTTTACCTGTGAAACCAGGGATACAGGGTTTATATATTGGCCTCTTTTTAAGTGGTCTTCTATTGCGTTATGTCTCCCCACTCAGCCACCTGCATGCCTTGTGTTCCCTGTAGTCATCTAGAACTTTATTAAATTTGTCCCTCTTGTACTTTGCTAACTTATTCTTGTACGTTACTATTTAATCATCAAGTTTTTTGTACCAGTCTGTGCCTTTGTCACTAGTGAGCCTCGCTAAGCTTAGTGTTTTTACTCTGCAATGTTTTTCCTAACTTCACTGAGTTCTCTGATGTTCTCAACTACAAGGCCATCAAGTCTAGTGAGCACTCTCACTACATTGTTTTTTATGCTATTACTACATATGTGGTTGCTTGGACTTGTGAACACTGTGGGAAGTTGCAGGACGCTGCTCCTGCCCACCATGCCATGAATAGGATATTTTGTATAAACATTTGAACATTATTGTTCTCTTGATTCAAGGGTCTGTGTCCTCCACTCTCACTCTATATCACTCATTAATTTAATTCAAACCAGTTCTTAACATATAGTTTAAAGTGTGTTTGTATGTTGGGATCTCCAGACACAGCAAAATCTTGACAGGCACATGGGAAATTCCACTTTTGACACATTCAGATATCTGGTCGGAGAATTCATAACAGTTCTGTGTGTCATGATTGGGACTGATGTGTGGCTTTAAGATCACCTTTCTTATTTCCACTTTCCTCATTATGGCCTTACAGTCTGAATATAACCCATGATGGAGCAGCGATCTGGGTGAATGATCAGTGTTTTCAATACTGTGATGCATTCTCAGAAATCTGTCCAACTTGTAGGTGAGATTCCTAAATTTATATTTTTATTACGCTTCACTTACATAACATTGTGACAACACTCAACAATGAATGTATCCAATTCTGTCACTTAACTTAATGTGCATTAGTTGGCCGTTGAACACTTTAATCCCGCTATATCCAAGCTGCAGCTGTTACTCTTGGGTATTCTTAGGGGATCTTATACTGAAAGCATATTTTGTCATGATTAACACTAGTTAAATCATCTATGAGAGCTTGTTTTTTCTTTTTTTGATGCTTAAATACAGGTCTTTATTGTCTGACCGGTGCCATTGAAATGTATGTATTTGGCTACAGCATCCTACCAATTATATTATTGTGGATGTTGGATACATTATAAACGCTCCAGATAGACACCATACCATCCCTTATGGGAGCTGGAGGGACCAATCTGACAAATCTTTTGTGGATTACAAGTAGCAGTAAAATCCTAATATATAAGTCTCCACAATGTCTGGTTTATCCAGAGTGTGTAGAGCCAGGGGATCCTGCTTCACAATCATCTATGGCGTTGGATGTTCCAGTAGTACCAAACCTGCCGGGAGGTGGATTCTACTGTATGCAACTTTGAATTGGATCCAGCCATAACACATCTGGATGGAGAAAGTCGGCACTCTCATTCGTTGATTACAAATGGTAAAAGTACTCTGCTATGGGGCTCCGCAGTGTGTGTCATATACAGCACTCACACAGCCAGGGGACTATGCTCTTATACAGTTCATTTGATTCAGTTGGACCTTATGTACAAAAACCAACTCCTCTGGGAGATGGATTTAAACTACATGTAAGCTTGGTTCACATCAAGCTTCTATAATATCATAAACCCAACCGGGGGTAGGATAGATAAAACTGGCATCTCTATAAAGCATATAATAACACTTAAGAGCCATGGGATGAATTTATGGTATTCTAGGGACATTGGACAATGGATTTGCTCCTTCTGGAGCTCCACATACATACACTAGACAGGTAATCCCCATTATAGGTCTCTGCACTGCCTGTTACAAGACAGTATTCTTTGAGCCAGGGGAACCTGTCAATTCTGTACTTTAAGAGTTGGTAAATGTTTATATATTTGTTTGCTAATTTTCTATTAAAGTGAAATTATATTGTGCTCTTCACCTACACAGGAAGTGAATTTTATTTTATATCAAGGGTACACATTATTGCATGATTTTCTGCTCCTTCTAATCAATTGCTAACAATGTTGCATTCCACTTATGAGTAACATGCCAGTTTATACAGTATATGCTAGAGAACAGCGGTGGTTTTAACACTCATTGATCATTTCTGTATTATATGGTAAATTAGTGTACATATCGTGATATGTGTTTTAAGACCCAACTATCCAGAGGGGTCTTTATTTGTTTTTTCCGGTGTGGGTACAATGATTTTTCCCAACATTCTCAGCTGATTTACTGTTACACGTGGTGACGTCATGGAGCTCTACTTTGATACAGTTTGGCAGACTTATTACACTAATACATTGTATATAAGGGTACTTGGGGGTCTGTTCTGGTTGTCTTGAGGAAGGCCCTTTAGGTGGTTGAAATGTTGACGATAAACACAACTCTACAAGCAAGACCTGTGAGTGCTTAGTTCCTACATGGACATTGCTCCATTTCTTTCTCTGTAATTATGTATTTGGATTCATAGCACTGAGGCATTAGCATACTTAAAGTGACTGTTTAAGAGTGCCCATTTTCTTTTCTGTCTAGATCTATATATATTAGTCTATCATTCTTTTAGCTTCAGACTAGGACATGGGCCATTTACACAATGTTGTCTAAACATGGGGGCTCTGCTTTATTTTACTGTCATTTGCTTCTACGTTTGTTTATGATATTCTGGGTTTTCCTGGATATTTACACACCCACCACAGACACAGGCTGCAACCAATTACTTGCTCAACTGCAAAGGCCCTGTGTTTTTAATCCCTCCCTTAACACACTAACAGAACACAGGTAATACAGTTATTGATATCCCACTTCTTAACTTATTTCAGCTTGCAGGAGAAATGAGATATGGATTTGTAGAGAATAACAAATTTGGAGGTGAATCGTGTACCACATACAGTCAGAATTCAGAGATAAAATTAGGTTCCACCATCAGAGTGCACTTTATCGGGAACCCCATGTAGATACACCAATTCTTGTATGAATGCTGAAGTGGTTTCTGAAGCAGATAGATGTTGTAAAAGAACGAAACTATCCATTTTGGTTAATCTATCCATGTCTACTAGGATCTCAATTGTGGTAAAGGAGTGAGGTGGTAAGTAGGGATGGGTGAAAATTTCCACCTCAAACCGAAATCGGCAAAAAATGGCACTTTCCTCTTGATGAAAAATTTCCTGTGAAAAGTGCAGATTTTCCACTTTTTTCGCCTAGCTCATTCCATTGAAATCAATGGGAACATAGAAATTACACACAACACATAGCAAACATTGTTTTATTTCCCAAAGGCATAGTGTAAAAGGGGCATAAGGGTGTCTGTGTTGCTGGGGTGTGGGGAAAGAGTCAGCTGAACAAGGGATGATTTTTGGGTTTTTTTTTACTGGGACTGGGGGCAGTTAATAAAAATAAATCCTAAATAAAATAAAATAGAAACCATAAGACATGGCATAAAGGGGTCCGAGGAGGGTGCCTGTGTTGGTTAATGAATCATTTGAACAGGAAACTTGTTTTTTGGGGGGGTCTTGACTACTATTGGGGGGACAGTTAATAAAAAAATAAATCAATAAAATAACACATTTTTATGTAAAGTGATAGAGACAGGAACCCCCGACATAAGCTGCCACTGGTGTGCACTGATACTTGACTTGATAGAGTATTTTGTAGAGGATGATATGTTTGATTTGTTGTTAGAGGCCTTTGTAGGACTTAGACTTATTAGAGGCCCAAACCCTGAAGAAACATTGATTTGTAGGACTTAACCCCTTCAGTGCTAGAGGCTTGGGCCATTTCCTGTTCCCTGCAGGCCAGACACTTTCAGCATTTTTGCTATCCTTCTGTTTAGGCTTGATTTTCTCTGGGGATTTTTAGTTAAATATGGAAAATTATATATTGTTTTCTTTCAGAACAAATTGAGCTTTCTCGTGGTACCTTACATGAAGAAAATTTTACATTGTGCAAAAAGCTATGATGTCATAATGACAAAAAAGTGAACATTTACTCATTTTGCTAAAATCACATACTATGTATCAAAAACACTTACCTTGATTGAAAATGTTTCAATTATTTGAAAAAGCCCCGAGTCCCCCGAGTAAAAAAATACCAAATTTGTATAGTTTTACCTACGTCCATGGCTAGCGTAGAGCCCTAATCACCAGCAGCGCAAAATGACATTTTCAACTTTATAAAATAATATGCGCATTCTAGGGTTTTTGTGGTAAAGCTACTCTAAAACCGGGGAATAACTATATAAAATTATATATATCTGGAAAGTAGACAACCTGCTGCATCTAATGAGGGGTGACTTGCCTTGTTACCCCAAGCCAGGTGTGTACAAATGCCTCCAGAATGTGGTGCTAATGAAAAAAAGGCATTTTCTTACATTTCTGCCCCTTCAAATGTACTGAAATCTGTGAAAACCATGGCATTTCCAACTGTATTCATTAGCTAGGGCTCTTAGGAGACAAATTACACCTCATTTGTATGAGTTCACCTACCTCAGGGGGCACTACAATTACAAAACTACACCTATTGCGACCTCTAATTTTTCTAACATTTTCTCAAACATTACTTGTCTGTACAAAAATGGTTATAACAACTACAGAAGTGAGGAAAGGGTACACAAACCATACCATTTTGGAAAGACACCCTGCTGCATTTAATGAGGGGTGACTTTCCTTGTTATCCCAAGCCTGGTGTGCACAAATGCCTCCAGAAGGTGGCACTAATGAAAAAAAAGGCATTTTCTTACATTCTGCCTCTTCAGTTGTACTGAAATTTGTGAAAACCATGGCATTTCCAACTGTATTCATTAGCTAGGGCTCTTAGGAGAAAAATGACACCTCACTGGTATGAGTTCACCTACCTCAGGGGGCGCTACAAGTACAAAACTACACCTATTTCAACCTATAATTTTTCTAACATTTTCTCAACCATTACTTGTCTGTACAAAAATGGTTATAACAACTACAGAAGTGAAGAAAGGGTACACAAACCATACCATTTTGAAAAGAAGACGACCTGCCGCATCTAATGACGGGTGAATTGGCTTCTTACTCCAAGCCTGTTGTGCCCAAATGCTTCCAGAAGGTGGCACTATAGGACAATAATAGCATTTTCTTACATTTCTACCCCTTCAACTGTACTGAAATCTGTGAAAACCATGGAATTTCCAAATGTATTCATTAGCAAGTGCTCTTTGGAGAAAATTGACACCTCATTGGTATGAGTCGACCTACCTTAGGGGTGCCAGAAGCACATAAATACACCTACCTGTTTGCTTCTTCAAAAATGGCTGCTTGTTCTAAAATGTTCATAACTGTTAGAGACATGAAGGAAAGGTATAAAAGGTATACCATTTTGGAAAGTAGACATTCTCCCGCATTAAATGAGGGGTCACTTGCCTTTCTATCCCTGGGCTGAAGTGCAGAATATTTCCACCATTCAAAGATACTAAAATCTTTGAAAATCATAACATTTCCTTGTATTCAGTACCTGCTACCAACATGAGAAAAATGATAGCCCGTTTGTGTGGGTTAACATAAAATACGTGGGTGCTAGGAGCACGTACGTAAACCTGGCACTTTTATTTTTGAAATTATCTGCTTGCACTAAAATGGTTATAACCATAATAGATATGCAGGAAAGGTAGAGAAACAATGCCATTTTGGAAAAAAAACAACCTGCCGCATCTAATGAGGGGTCACTTGCCTTCTTACCCAAAGGATGGTGTGCACAAATGCTTCCAGGAGGTGGCGCGAATGAAAAAAAAAAAGGATTTTCTTACATTTCTGCCCCTTCAAATGTATGGAACTTTGTGAAAACCATGGATTTTTCAACTGCATTCATTAGCTAGTGCTCCTTGGAGTCAAATGACACCCCATTGGTATGAGTTGACCTACCTTAGGGGGTGCTAGAAGTGCAAAACGACACCTACCACAACCTCTGACTTTTCTAATATTTTCTCAAATAATACTTGCCTGTACAACAATGGTTATATCAACTACAGAAATGAAGAAAGGGTACAGAAACCATGCCATTTTGGAAAGAAGATAACCTGCCACATCTAATGAGGCATCACTTGCTTTTCTACCCCTAAGTTAGAGTGCACAACTATTTCCAGAATGTGGTGCCATAGAAAAAAAAAATTGTTTTTCTTACAAATCATTCACTTCAACACCATGGTTCAACACCATGGGATTTCCTAGGAGGACCTCCTACCAGCCTACAAAAAATGGTGCCTCACTGCTGTGGGTTGACATAGCATATTGGCTGCCAGGAGAGTGGCTAACAATGGAACAAGGATGGGGAATCAAACAGTGTATGTGATTCTATTGCTACCAGTGGTCAGTCAGTGTAAGTGAGGACTTGTGTCTGTCAGTGAAACCAGGTCGGGGAAGGGACGAAGAGTCAGGCTATATAAGTGGGTATATCTTCCAGTGGGCAGTGAGCAAGTGTGGCGGTGGTGATAGTGGGGAGGTAAGTGCATATGGAGAATTTGTGGTTATCAGTGTGCACTGTAAGTCCCCTCCCACACTGATTCCCAGCTTGAATCCAGTGCATACTGGCACTTGGGTCTACCAGTAGGCAGTGGAATCAGGCTGGGGGGTCAGACTGGGGGAATGGGACTGCCAGTAGACTGCGGAACTAGGCTGGTGGGTAGGGTATGTAGTGGGGGGGATTGGAGGCATTTTGTGTGGGGTCCAGCACATTGCAAACCACTTGTGTTGGACCCACCTATAACACATGCAGGTTTTTTTGGTGTTTTTCCCCAAAAAATATATATTTATGTAGACCTCATTGGAGGATATTAGAACTGATGCCCCACAATGAGATCTGAATAAAAAATGAGGGGAAAAAAAAAAGAAAAATCCTTTGTCCGCCACAGGGGTGTAAAATGCATTCCAAACCAATGCACTGGACCCCCTGTGGCATACCTTGTTGGGGGATCAGGTCTGCTTCTGATGACCCCCCAACAAGGGCAGAATAAAAAATAAATAATGTTTGTGCCACAAGGGGGTCCAAAGCATTGCAAAGCACTGCGTTGGACCCTCCTGTGGGGCACTCGTTGTTTTCCTATTTTTTTTTTTTTACTCCTTGTTGAGGGGCTTCAGGACCCCTGATGTCCCCCAATGACCCCCCTGTAGCACACAGAGGGTTAATTTTTTTTTTGGGGGGGGGGGCCCAACAAGGTTTGAATACAAAGAAATTCAAACCAAAGTCCTGTGTGTGCCACAGGAGGGGGGGGGTTCTGCATTGGACCCCCCCGTGACACACACAGGGTTAATGTTTCTTTTTTTTATAGACCTCATTGGGGGTCATCAGGACCTCTCCTGACCACCCCCCCATGAGGTCTTAGTTAAAAAAAAAATTGCTACAACACAATTGACCGTGTGAGTGCCAAAGTGGTCCCCGCGGCACTCATGGGGTTAATTTTTTTTTTTCTTTTATTTAATTCATTGCAGACCTCATGGGGGGACATTAGGACACCTTCTGATGTCCCCCCAGTTATTGATCTCCCAGCCAGGAGATCAATCTGGTGACCGCAGGAGAGCAAAAGCTCTCCTGCCTTTCACTCCTACCAGCGGTAGGAGTGAATCGGATCAGGGAAAGTTTACTAACGTCATCGGTGATCATGTCACCAATGACGTTAGGTGGCTTTCCCCGGTCCCGCACACTCCTACCCGGAAGTTCGGGGAGGAGAGAGGAGGAAGGAGAAGCAGAGCTTCTCCTTTGGCGATAATGATCTCCCAGCGTGATCAGCTGGGAGATCAATACCTGGGAGGACATGAGGAGTGATCCTCATGTCCCCCCAAGAGTGCCAGGCTGCATCTCAGCTGAAATGTGGCCACTGCAAGCCGGTTATTCCGGCTTATGCAGTGACTGCATTTTAGCTGCACATTGTACGGACTTGGTACAGCTGTCCAAACTCGTACAATGTACCCATCTGGCACTCTAGGGGTTAAGCTTGTTTGGCACAAGCCCTAAGGAAACATTGATTTGTAGGACTTAGGCTTGTTAGAAACAAGCTCCCCAAATATTGTTTTTGTAGGACTAGGTGTTTGTTTGTTTTTTTCGTTTTTTTTTTTTATAAAGCACAAGCCATGAGAAAAAAAATAAAATAAAAGTGCCCTACTGGCCTAATGCCAGCAGGTCATGTTGGCCAGTGGCCACTGTCCAATGTCTTCCTGAGTCCTGAGTTGAAACTGCTGTTCGTGCTGCTGCTGCTGAGTTGTTTAAGCAGCAGGATGATTAGGCAGCTGAAAGGGAATGGGATCAACAATAGCAGTAACATGGAGGATGGATGATGAAGGTTCCACTTGCCACGACTCGCTCCAGTGATGTGCCTGAGGCAGTAGCAGCAGACTATGTAGCCCCCAGTATATGTGGAGAAAAGAACAAGTTGGCCATTAAATCTTCTCCACCTGCACCTCTTCAAAAATCATGGCTGTTATTAGAATATAAATTTTTCCCTTTAGAGCATGAACAGCGGGTCTCATCAGCAACTGCAATGTGTATGTGGTAAATAACATCTGGGGGCACAATTGTATCCAAACACCATGACACCCTAAACCAAGTACCACCACTGTCACTGTACTCCTTTTCCAGACCCGCTAAGAACACATGACAACTTGCTGACAGTTTAATAGTAACGATGAACCCTCCCTGCTACCATCTTAGCATATTCTTCAGGATGGAATCTCCTCAGATGCCGCTTGATGCACTGACTGCGATTCTACTCCACCGCACAGTGTGCAATGAGTAGAGATGAACTGTCACATCCTAACATCAACAGAGTGGCTATCATTTGGCGGGGGAGGTAATGAATGAGGTGGATTGACAGAAGATGTAGTTACCCTAGAAGGTGACGGTGAGCTAGTTGTTTCACTCATCGTGGAACTTCCAGTCTCTGCCTGGGTTGTTCTATTCCTCCTCCTCTTTGATCTCTGCCTCATCTCTTGTTGCCTTTCTGGAGAGTCAGGAACAGCAAAAACGGTGCTTGATTTCTGTGGTGGGTGTTTGTCTTTAACGTGTTTGGTGTAAATGTCATAGTGTCTGTGTTTCATGTGTGATATCAGGGTGCTTGTGCCAAGGTGTGTTCCCTCCTTTCCTCTTTTCACTGACATGTCACAAATTGTGCACAGTGCCGTTGCTGATGTGTGCACTGTGCCTGCCCCAACAGAAAAATAATCCCACACCTATGATGACTTCATAGGGAAGGGAACAGATGGAGAAGAATGGCCTCTTTCTTCTTCTGCTCCACATTCCCCTTCTTTGTCTGTGGCAGTGGATAATGTTGCTGCCACTGCCTTAGATTCAGCACTGCAAATAGGATCAGGAGTAATGCTACTGCTGGCAAGTAGAACCTGTCCTACTCTCACATCACTTGTTGACCCCATTACCACTGTGTCCACAGTGGTCTGTGACACACTAGCCTTCTCCTTAGCATCCTGCTGTCCTTGCATCTCAGCATCAGAAGGAATTAGAGCAGTTGCAAATTCCTCTGATTCCAAAATGTCATTGCTCGTGGTGATGGTGATGTCCATCCTCATCCCTGTCTCCCATTCCTTCTCAGTTTCTACTAAAAAGGCCATCAATGTCGCTTCCAGCTTCTCCAGCATAATCATCACCACCACCACCACTAGTCCCTACATGCTGTTGTTGCTGTTGCTCTATTCCAGACATCTCACTGCTGCTTGGAGGAGGTGACGAGCAGTGTGACAGAGGGTCCCCTAATGTCACACTTGCCATTTCCTTTTGACCTGAAGAAGGCAGACTAGCACTAGCAGCAGTAGCAGCAGGCACAGGCAGATTGTATGTGCCCCTGCTGGTGGTGATGGTATTTATTCTGAACCAGCTCTCCCCCAACACCAGTTCTGGCCTCTTAAGGATCATGTTCAACTTGGACACTGTAGTGAAGGGAAGAGGACTCCCAGAGCCAGAGGAATTGTGTGGGCTTCCTTGACCGCTTGTCTGGATTCTGTCAAATGTTTCCCCAACAACTCCAGCAGCTTCACCATTACTGCTATGAACACCAACCACATCAAGTTCAGCTGCAGAGTCTTCCTCCTCAGTCTCAGTCACTAGTAATATGAGGATATTGTTAATTACCCCCTCCTTCACTCCTAACGTTAACAAGCTGCTGGACCTTGGTAGCAGTAGTACTAGCACTGGCAGGACTGCTTGGGAATGGCGAGTTTGATTTAGGGTCCCTTGCTGTCACACTTGGCATAATTTTCTCCTCCCCCCGAGGACTAAAAGAAACACTAGCAGCAGACAAAGTATTGGTGGCAGCAGGTACAGCACTGGCAGCAGGTTCAGCACTGGTAGCAGGTACAACACTAGTGGCTGCAGGTACAGCAATGGTGTCACTGGCAGCAGGGGCAGCACGTCTGGCAGCAGACACAACACTAGTGGCTATAGGTACAGCAATGGTGTCACTGGCAGCAGGGGCAGCACGTCTGGCAGCAGGTACAGCATTAGTAGCTGCAGGTACAGCAAGGGTGGCAATGGCAGCAGAGACAGCACATCTGGCAGCAGGTACAACACTAGTGGCTGCAGGAGGAACAGCAATGGTGGCACAGGTAGCAGGGGCAGGACGTCTTGCAGCAGACACAGGCATCTGACCTGTCCTGCTCTCACTAGTACTACCCTTTTCTCCCTCCCTTCTCATTCCCTTTTCTCCCTTCCTTCCCATTCCCTTTTCTCCTTTCCTTCCCTTTTCTCCCTTCCTTCCCATTCCCTCTTCTCCCTCCCTTCTCATTAAATCCCCCAAGATCTCTTGGGGTGATTTAGGGGTACTGGACAGCATTGGTTTAATACTGCTAGTCACTTCCTCCTCCTCCTCAGACTCAGTAGACACATAAGGGTCCTTCCAGTTCCTCTTTTTGCTGCTCATAGTGATAGGAGTCACTATGAGCCTCTCCTGCCTCACTTTTTGCAAAATATCACAAGAGAACGGCACAGCACATCTATCTCACTCTGTAGCTGCTTCTATTGTGTCTGCCTTCAGTAAAAACATCATGTTATTATAGTGGAAGTGCAAATACAGTGTAAATCAATGAGTGCAAAATTTATAGCCATTGAAAAAATGGCAAAAGATTGTGGCCAATGGACGGAAGATGCAAACATTTTTACCACTAGGTTTAAAGTGGATTTTCCCGTGAAAAAGCAGATAACGTGGTTTTCCCGAAATTTCTGGTGGGAACACAGTGACAACTTTCACCCATCCCTAGTAGAGACCATTCTTGTGCACCAACTGTTCCGTCAGAAAATCCATGATGGAAAACTAAAAGCTTGGATCTGACATGTCTGAGTTAGGACAACCACTTTACCATTTTGATTTCCAGGGCAGCAAGTAATATGAAATTTAACTAATGAGAAAGAGAACCCCATCTGGCCTAGCGGGGATGAGGCCCTTTAGATACTCAAGATTGCATGTAGGGACAGTTTTATGGTTAACAAACCTGGGACAGATTTCTCTCCAGCAGGCAAAGCTTCATGGAGAAAAAGGCAACAGAATGGATTGATTGCTTAGATCCACTACTCTGAGAGAGAATGGCTCCAAATTTAGACTCAAAAGCAACAACTACCAATATGTAAGGCAAAAAGACATTATAGGGTGAAGTATAGGAGCCTCAGAAAAGATCTTCTCTAAAAGATCAAAAGCTGCTTGAATATCCTTGGAAAAATTATGAATAAACCACCCATAGCAGTTCCAACAACTGAAGAATTGGACAGCTGTCCTGTCAGAGGGCTCCAAAAAGTTACTAAAAAGATGCCACTTGTGGGTCCATATTGATTCCTTCTGGGGAGGAGCTTTCTGAGAGAAACGTCTGAGGTTTACCATAAACATGTAATCAAAACAAAACTAACTTGACATGCAAACAATGTTCTTTTAAGGTGGAAAAGATTAGAGTATCACAAAGTGCCATCTTTCTTCTTGAAAAAGAAGAAAAAAAACATGCACTACAAGTTATGTTGTCTGTTTGTTGGAGGGTTCATGTCAATTCCAATATGTTGGAAGAACCATTAGATCTCTGGGTGTTTTTTTTTTTTTTTCTTCTGAAGTTGTATGAAACATAGGGCTCTATTCAATAACCTCGAACGCCAAATAAAACAGCTGAAGGCAGTTTTGTAAGCATGGTAAGAGATTCAATAAGAAGTCTTAACAACATCTAATGGCAGTTTTAGAAGCTAAACAGATGATGATATTTCGCCCATTGAGAACAATAAACCAGCCAACCCCAGAGCCATTCAATTGTGTGTGGTATTGCTAATGGATGATAAATTGATACATTTAACTGCACAAATTTAAGACCGTTTTGTTTGCCTTTAACCACACAACTGATAAGAGAAACCACAGTCAGACAAAACAAAGTAGAGAAACAGCAGCTCATGCAACACACAGTACATAGCACAAGTACACCAATGGAAAAATTAACCCCCTGCAAAGCCAAGCTAAAACATAAACCATGTCAATGCCCTACAATCAAGTCACGGACAAGCAACAAAAACCTACTAAAGCCCCAGTGACAATGTCTACGCAAAGCATCCCAACAAAAGCAGCACAACAGGGGTTAATATACAACATGCACACCTGTCAATCCCACAGCAAACCTAGCTCACCTGGGCAACATCAGCAGCCAATGGAGACACAAAATACACCTGACAATGTCACACACGCACCTGACAGCAATTACGAAAAATCATACAAACAACAAGATACACACCGGCAAACACCTACCTGGCCAACACACCCTCCCATTGGTCACTCCTGACCCCATGACCACACCTGGACATTACTCCACCACTATTTTAAAGGGACATCACACCATCCTCAGACATGGTGTTTTTACAGTGAGACCACTCAGAGACAGAGAAGGAGAGAGAGCGAGTGACAGAAACAGAGAGAGATCAGAAGTATAGTGTCACGGAGTGACTAGAGAAATAGACACTTGACGAGTACAAATACAATTAAATAAACTTTATTTAAACACAATAGTAGCAGCAATGCTAATACACTTTTCATGAAACCAGAGAAGAACAGTGCACACACTTTCTTCACCCTTCAATAGGCAAGTGTGATAAGACCCACGTCTGTACCCTAACGCTAGGGTAAACCCAGGCAACAGGAGCGAGGGACTCCAGAACACTGGAGCAACACTGAGTGACTCTAACTCCACCACTTTTTCAAGGCCAGGTGTGAGGACAGTGCAGGACACTTCCTCAACCTTTCACTAAGCAGGTGTAAAGAGTAATTGTACGGCCCTTGGTAACCTTCACAAGACTAGATTGGAGGACAGTGCACGGCACTTCCTCGACCTTTCACCAGGCAGGTTAAGAATAGCGCAACTATACCCTACCGCTAGGGTATACCAGAGGCAAGGTAAAACGGCACCAGAATGCTAGGTGAGGCAACAACCCAACCGGACTTAGACCACAGGAGGTCAGTGACACTGACTGACTGTCACGGTTTGTTTTGACTCTCAGACACAGAGTTAAGATAAAAACACAACTTTATTGAAAGTTTAAAGAAAACCCTCACGGGTTTGACATTACACATATATCTCAACACGTAATGAGTACAATGTAATGGTGAACAGTGGTAAGGTGAATAATAATAGAGAGGCTCTACCGGCCTTGCTAATACCGGGTAAGGCAGCCTAGAATAGGCACAATATGGAAATAGGCTCTACCGGCCTTACCAATATACCAGGCAAAGGAGCCTGGAGACTGGCACAATGAGAGAGAAGGCTCTACCGGCCCTGCCAATATACCTGGCAAGGCAGCCTGGAGACTGGTATAACGAGAGAGAAGGCTCTACCGGCCTTGCCAATATACCGGGCAAGGCAGCCTGGAGACTGGTACAATGAGAGATAAGGATCTACCGGCCTTGCCATTATACCAGGCAAGGCAGCCAGGAGACTGGTACAACGAGAGAGAAGGCTGTACCGGCCTGGCCAATATACTGGGCAAGGCAGCCTGGAGACTGGTACAACGAGAGAGAAGGCTCTACCGGCCCTGCCAATATACCGTGCAAGGCAGCCTTGAGCCCAGAGGCGACAAGTACTGGTGCAGGAGTGTAAGTGGCCTCAGCAACTGAGAAGTGGTGGAGCAAACCAGTCGCACGTTCTTGGACTACACAGAGGCCTACTGGTGCTATATAGGTGTCAGCGAGCAGCCGGTGAATTTAGGAGCAAACCAGTACCCGCGTACTGGACAACACAATGACACTACCGGTGCTTTATGGAAAGCAGAAAGCAACCGGAGAAATATGGAGCGAACCAGTACCCGCGTACTGGAATACACACTGACACCACCGGTGCTGTATTGGAAGCAGCAAGCAACCGGTGATACATGGAGCGAACCAGTACCCGCGTGCAGGAGTACACATAGACACTACCGGTGCTGTATGAGAAGCAGCAAGCAACCGGTGATATATGGAGCGAACCAGTACCCGCGTACTGGAGTACAAATATACACTACCGGTGCTGTATGGGAAGCAGCAAGCAACCGGTGATAGATGGAGTGAACCAGTACCCGCGTACTGGAGTACACATTGACACTACCGGTGCTGTATGGGAAGCAGCATGCAACCGGTGAGATATGGAGCAAACCAGTACCCGTGTATTGGAGTACGCATTGACACTACCGGTGCTGTATGGGAATCAGCAAGCAACCGGTGATAGATGGAGTGAACCAGTACCCACGTACTGGAGTACACATTGACAATACCGGCGCTGTATGGGAAGCAGCAAGCAACCGGTGATATATGGAGCGAACCAGTACCCGCGTACTGTAGTAAAAATATACACTACCGGTGCTGTATGGGGAGCAACAAGCAACCGATAATATATGGAGCGAACCAGTACCCGCGTACTGGAGTACACCTAGACACTCCCGGTGCTGTATGAGAAGGAGCAAGCAACCGGTAATATATGGAGCGAACCAGTACCCGCGTACTGGAGTACAAATTGACACTACCGGTGCTGTATGGGAAGCAGCAAGCAACCGGTGATAGATGGAGCGAACCAGTACCCGCGTACTGGAGTACAAATTGACACTACCGGTGCTGTATGGGAAGCAGCAAGCAACCGGTGATAGATGGAGCGAACCAGTACCCGCGTACTGGAGTACATAAAAACACTACCGGTGCTGTATGGGAAGCTGCAAGCAACCGGTGATAGATGGAGCGAACCAGTACCCGCGTACTGGAGTACACATAGACACTCAGGGATGAAAATGTCACCCAGGTGACATGAAGACGGAGAACTCCGCACACGATCCAGAAGCAGGAACAAACAGCCAGGCAGGGACAGGAGGCTGGAACAGTAACAGCAGACGACAGGATCAGGAACGGAAGCAGGAACGTCAGCCCAACCTGGATCAGGAACTGAGGCAGGAACCACTTCAGCAGAGGAGGCAGTCAGGCAGGTAAGCAGACTTAATCTGGAAGGTAGTGTATGCAGCAAAGGCCCAGGGAACTCAGAAAATGGATGCAGGTGGCTATAGACATAAAGACACCACGAAAGGGCAACCAAAGGGTGCCAGAACCCAGTCTAAATAGGCAATACTGGGCGGATTCAAGACAAGCAGCCAATGGAGAGCCTTCACAGATAACTGACAGGAAAAGGCAGCAATCACGGGCACCGTGATAGTACCCCCCTCTCAAAGACCCCCCCCCCTTCTAGAAGAGGGACCTGGTTTCTGAGGGTACTTGGAATGAAAAATTTGCAGTAATTTGGGAGCATGAAGGTCCTTACTGTCGACCCAGGATCGTTCTTCCGGGCCATAACCCTTCCAATGTACCTAATACTGCAATTTTCCTCTAAGTCTGCGGAAATCAATGATACACTGAAGTTCGTACTCCTCCTGACCTTCAACCTCTATAGGCCCTGGCACCACAGGTTTAGTAGTATAAGGGTTGCATACAAGAGGTTTGAGGAGAGACACGTGGAACACATTATGAATACGCATAAAAGCAGGAATATCCAAGGCATAAGAGACAGGGTTGATTTTACGAATCACCCTATAAGGACCAATAAACCGAGGAGCCATTTTAGAAAACCTGTTCACCACCATAAGTATGAAGGAATACCCGCTGGACGTTGGCAACTCTCCCATAAAATCAATTGACATGTGAGACCAAGGACGTTAGCCATTAGGCACCGGCTGGAGTAGGCCCACAGGGAGGTGTCTAGGGGTCTTGGCATGGACACAGGTGGTACAGGAATTAGTAAATGCAGCACAATCTGACCTCAGAGAGGGTCACCAGAAAACTTGTGAGAGACCAAATCAATTGATCTCTACCAGTATGCCCCGCGGCTTTAGAGGAGTGATAGGTTTCAAGTAATCGAGTGCGGAATGGCTCATCAGCAAAACACTTGCCCACTGGGGTTTCCGGGGGAGCGGTAGCCTGGGAGGCCAAAATCTCTTCCCCCAGTGGTGAAGTGATACTTGTGCGTAGTGTAGCCAATATACGATCAGGCTGTATTATAGGTGCTGGGACCTTGTCCCTGTCCACTTCAGGCTCAAATTGTCTAGACAGGGCATCAGCCCTAACATTCTTAGACCCAGGCAGGTATGATACAATACAATTGAATCGAGAGAGGAACAACGCCCACCTTGCCTGGCGAGAGGACAATCTTTTAGCCTCAGAAAGATAGGTCAGGTTTTTGTGGTCAGTCAGAATTAATACTGGATTTTTGGTGCCCTCAAGTAAATGACGCCATTCTTTCAGGGCGAGAATGATAGCCAATAGTTCTCTGTCACCTATCTCATAATGACTTTGAGCCACAGACAATTTCTTGGAGAAAAACCCATTGGTCTGAGAGTTCCTCCCTTAATAGGTCATTGAGAGAGTACTGCCCCAACCCCAATCTCTGAGGCATCAACCTCCAATGTAAACGGGAGAGATGGGTTAGGGTGGGAAAGCATGGGAGAAGTTGCAAAAGCGGATTTCAAAGTCTCAAAGGCGTCTTCAGCTGCCACAGACCATTAGGAAGGGTTAGCGCCCTTATGAGTAAGGTCAGACAATGGTTTAACAATCGTAGTAAAGTTCTTAATACATTTTCTGTAATAATTAGCGAAACCCAGAAATCGCTGAATTGTTGGTACTCGTTTGGCAATGAAGGAGAGGTGCACAGAATCTTAACCGGGTGAGATACGCAATGCTCCATACAATACTGAGACCAAGCAGAGATTTCACACTTTCGCCAATCAAATTGAGGATTATGAAGCTGCAACCAGGGAAATCCCAGAATCACTGCGTAGTGTGGAGAATTGATAATCTGGAACTGCTGTTCCTCTTTATGAAGCACCCCAATGGTCATAGGTAATGGCATAGTTTCAAAGGTAACCTGGGCAGGTTCTAGAGGTCTGCCGTCAATGGCTTCAATAGCGAGAGGGGATTCTCTCTCGACCAGCGGAATCTTATGCCGTTCAGCAAAGGCACTATCCATAAAATATCCAGCTGCGCCAGAGTCAACCAAGGCCAGAACCTCACTGTCACGGTTTATTATGACTCTCAGACACAAGTTTTAGGTAAAAATCAATTTTATTGAAATAATAAATTGATAACGTAGGATGGCAATCACATACATACAGATATATTCAGAATATAACAAGACAGAAGGCAGACTTTACCGGTCCTGTCAATATACCGGACAGGACAGTCTGAAGTAATAGAATGTTAGGCTCTACCGGCCTTGCCAATACCGGGTAAGGCAACCTGCAGATGGAATCGCACAACGGTTCTACCGGCCTTACCAAATTACCGGGCAAGGCAGCCTCAATAGATTCATAATGTAGGCTCTACCGGCCCTGCCAATACCGGGTAAGGCAACCTCAGATGGAATGTGGCAAAAGGTTCTACCGGCCTTACCAATACCGGGCAGGGCAGCCCAGAGATAGTAGCAGCAGTCAGATGGTAATGGCAAATTGACAGGATCGTAAGCAACCTAGTGTACACACACTGAGACTAACAGGGGAATCGTAAAGCCGCAAGGCTTTGGAGCAAACCAGCGTCCGCACGCTGGGACCAACACTGAATTGTATAGCCAATAGGCTTAGGAGCAAACCAGTGACCGCACACTGGTGTAACAAGCGAGTTAGTATAGCCGTAAGGCTAGGAGCAAACCAGCGTCCGCACGCTGGGACCAACACAGAATTGTATAGCTGATAGGCTTCGGAGCAAACCAGTGACCGCACACTGGTGTAACAAGCGAGTCTGTATAGCCGCAAGGCTTTGGAGCAAACCAGCGTCCGCACGCTGGGACCAACACAGAATTGTATAGCTGATAGGCTTTGGAGCAAACCAGTGACCGCACACTGGTGTAACAAGCGAGTTTGTATAGCCGCAAGGCTTTGGAGCAAACCAGCGTCCGCACGCTGGGACCAACACAGGATAGTACAGCCGATAGGCTTTGGAGCAAACCAGTGACCACACACTGGTGTAATAAGCGAGTTTGTCTAGCTGCAAGGCTTTGGAGCAAACCAACGTCTGCACGCTGGGACTAACACAGGATTGTAGAGCCGATAGGCTTTGGAGCAAACCAGTGACCGCACACTGGTGTAACAAGCGAGTTTGTCTAGCCGTAAGGCTTTGGAGCAAACCAACGTCCGCACGCTGGGACTAACACAGGATTGTATAGCTGATAGGCTTTGGAGCAAACCAGTGACCGCACACTGGTGTAACAAGCGAGTTTATCTAGCCGCAAGGCTTTGGAGCAAACCAGCGTCCGCACGCTGGGACCAACACAGGATAGTATAGCCGATAGGAGTAACAAGCAAAGTCGCTGACGTGACCAGGCAGGAGGTCGCCAGGATACAGGAGACAGGCGATGCGATGACAGGAACCAGCAACGATCAGTCAGGTCAGGAAACAGCAGAGAAGAAGTTCAGCAGGAGCTGCAACACCAGAGACTAGGCCGGAACCAGGACTGGAAGTACTTCAGCATGCAGGAAACACTGGAACAGTAGAGATCAGGAACTCAGGAACACATGAGATCAGGAACTCAGGAACACTGGAACAGAGGCCCAGCTATCACCGGCATAGTGATAGTAAGAAGGTCAGAAACAACACGAAAGGGCAACCAAAGGGTGCCCAATCCAGGTTTAAATAGGCAATGAAAGGCGGGCTATCTGCAGACAGCCAATAGCAGCCCCCTACTGGTGACAGACAAGGAACTGCAGCAATCACGGGCACCGTGATAGTACCCCCCCTTCAAAGACCCCCTCTCCTAGAATAGGGTCTAGGTTTCTGTGGGTAATTGGAATGAAAGGCCCTAGTTAGCCTAGGTGCATGAAGGTCCGTACTATCCACCCATGATCGATCCTCAGGACCATACCCTTACCAGGTACTGTACCCTTCCTCTAAGCCTACGGGAATCAATAATGCTCTGAACCTCGTACTCCTCCTGGCCCTCGACCTCAACAGGTCCTGGCACCACAGGTGTGGTAGTATAGCGATTGCAAACCAGAGGCTTAAGAAGGGACACATGGAACACATTATGGATACGCATGGATGCAGGTAGGTCTAGTGCATAGGAGACAGGGTTAATTTTGCGAATAACTCTGTATGGACCAATAAACTGGGGAGCCAACTTATTAGACGGAACCTGCAGCTTGAGATTTCTGGAGGAAACCTGAAAGGAAACCGCTGGAAGCCTTCTGCGATTAGCATTGCGCTGATGACGCTGAAATGACTGACCAAGTGCCCTCTGAACTTGTGCCCATGTGGAACGGAGTTGCTCGATATGCTCATCTAGAGCTGGAATCTGTTGCGTCTGAAATGAGTCTGGAAGCAAACAGGGCTGAAACCCATAATTAATCAGAAATGGAGAGCTCCCAGATGAAGAATTGACCGCACAGTTCCTGGCGAACTCTGCCCAAGGCAACAAGTCGGACCAATTATCATGATGGTCAGTAACGAAACAACGGAGAAATTGTTCCAAGCCCTGATTAGCTCGTTCAGCGGCTCCATTGGTCTGGGGATGGTAGGCAGAGGAGAAGGACAGCTGTATGCCCATCTGTTGGCAAAATGCCCTCCAAAATCTAGACACAAACTGGCTCCCCCTGTCAGACACCATTACCCTAGGCACTCCATGCAACCGGAATACTTCTCTGGCGAACACCATTGCCAATTCCTTCGCTGAAGGAAGACCACGGAGGGGCACGAAATGAGCCATTTTAGAAAACCTGTCCACCACCATGAATATAAAGGAGTACCCCTTGGACATAGGCAACTCTCCCATAAAATCAATGGAAACATGAGACCAGGGGCGTTCGCCATTAGGCACCGGTTGAAGCAAGCCCACAGGGAGATGTCTCGGGGTCTTAGCGCGGGCACAGGTGGCACAGGCATTCGTAAATTCGGCACAATCGTTTCTCATGGAGGGCCACCAAAATAACTGAGAAAGGGACCATAACAATTGGTCTCTACCAATATGTCCCGCAGCCTTAGAGGAATGGTAGGTTTCAAGCAGCCTAGTACGAAATGGTTCATCGACAAAACATTTGCCCACTGGAGTTTCATGGGGAGCGGACCCCTGAGAGGCCAGGATCTCCTCCCCTAAAGGAGAAGTGATACTCGTGCGTATAGTAGCCAGTATTCTATCAGGTTGGATGATGGGTGCTGGTGCTTCCACTCTATCACTGTCGGCCTCAAATTGTCTTGACAGTGCATCCGCCCTGATATTCTTTGACCCCGGTAAGTATGATACAATGAAATTAAATCGAGACAGGAACAGTGCCCACCTGGCCTGACGGGAGGACAATCTCTTGGCCTCCGAGAGATAAGTCAGATTTTTATGATCTGTTAGGATTAATACGGGAGTCTTGGTACCTTCAAGCAAATGACGCCACTCCTTAAGAGCGAGGATAATGGCCAATAATTCTTTGTCACCTATCTCATAGTGGCCTTGAGTGACAGTCAACATCTTAGAGAAAAACCCACAAGGTCTGAGAGTACCACCTTTCTCGTGTCGTTGCGAAAGTACTGCCCCAACCCCAATATCTGAGGCATCCACCTCTAACTTAAATGGAAGTAGAGGATTGGGGTGGGATAACACAGGAGCCGCAGGAAATGCCAGCTTCAAATTCTCAAAGGCATTCTCAGCAGATACCGGCCAACAAGAAGGATTAGCGCCCTTGTGCGTAAGATCGGACAAAGGTTTAACAATGGAAGAAAAGTTCTTAATAAACCGCCTATAATAATTAGCGAAACCCAGGAAACACTGTATGGCTTTAAGCCCCTTGGGTTTTGGCCATTGTAAGACAGCTGACAACTTATCCTTGTCCATGGCAATGCCATCATTGCCAATTATGAACCCCAAGAATGGCACACTGGTTCTATGAAAGTCAAATTTTTCCAGTTTACAAAATAATTTGTTCTCACGGAGTCGTAGCAATACTGCGGATACATCTTTGATGTGCTGTGCCATGTCTTGAGAGTAAATCAATATATCGTCCAGATAAACCACAACACATGTCTGTAACATATCTCTCAGAACATCGTTTATCAGTTCCTGAAAAACTGCGGGGGCATTACAGAGCCCAAATGGCATTACAAGATACTCGTAGTGCCCAGCTCGAGTATTAAAGGCAGTTTTCCACTCATCACCTGCTCGAATGCGCACCAGATTGTAAGCGGCCCGTAGGTCCAATTTGGTAAAAATCGAAGCGCCCTTAAGCCTGTCAAAAAGCTCGGTGATGAGTGGTATTGGGTATGCGTTTTTTGCCATTAGTTTATTCAAGCACCGGTAGTCAATGCATGGTCTTAATTCGCCATTTTTCTTTTTTACAAAAAAGAACCCAGCCCCAGCTGGAGAGGTAGATTTTCGTATGATCCCTCTAGCAAGGGCATCAGAAATGTAATCCTCCATAGCCTTATTTTCCTCACAAGATAATGGATAAGTGCGTCCTTTCGGAGGTACTGCCCCAGGCTGCAATTCGATGCAACAATCATAAGGTCTATGCTGAGGTAGCAAACTGGCCTCTCCTTTGCTAAAAACATCGCCAAACTGTTGGTACACATCTGGTATAGCCGAGGAGGTGCACAGGACCTTAACAGGCTGGATGACGCACTTGTCCATACAAAACTGGGACCAAGCAGCAATTTCACACTTTTTCCAATCAAATTGTGGGTTATGTAACTGTAACCACGGAAAGCCCAATATTACCGCATGGTGCGGAGAATTAATCAGTTGAAACTGCTGCTCTTCTCTGTGAAGTGCCCCAATAGTCATAGACAGTGGCATAGTTTCAAACATAACCTGAGGCGGTTCTAAGGGTCTGCCATCAATCTTAGCGGCAAGGGTGCAGAAGCCGTTAACCCTTTAACAGTGCCCCCTAGGGGTCTGGTATCACTCTCCGGTGACTGACTTGGCGAGACCACCGGGCTAGAGCTAGATTTGTCAGCAAGTACCGTGCGTTCAAGGATCGTTTGAATTGCAACTGCCAACTGATCCAAACGTTGCTCGTGCACATCCATCCTCCAATGGATATTCTGTGCATTACCTTCACCTTTGCTGTCTGAGGTCATGGCCCTTTCGTACTGTCACGGTTTATTATGACTCTCAGACACAAGTTTTAGGTAAAAATCAATTTTATTGAAATAATAAATTGATAACGTAGGATGGCAATCACATACATACAGATATATTCAGAATATAACAAGACAGAAGGCAGACTCTACCGGTCCTGTCAATATACCGGACAGGACAGTCTGAAGTAATAGAATGTTAGGCTCTACCGGCCTTGCCAATACCGGGTAAGGCAACCTGCAGATGGAATCGCACAACGGTTCTACCGGCCTTACCAAATTACCAGGCAAGGCAGCCTCAATAGATTCATAATGTAGGCTCTACCGGCCCTGCCAATACCGGGTAAGGCAACCTCAGATGGAATGTGGCAAAAGGTTCTACCGGCCTTACCAATACCAGGCAGGGCAGCCCAGAGATAGTAGCAGCAGTCAGATGGTAATGGCAAATTGACAGGATCGTAAGCAACCCAGTGTACACACACTGAGACTAACAGGGGAATCGTAAAGCCGCAAGACTTTGGAGCAAACCAGCGTCCGCACGCTGGGACCAACACTGAATTGTATAGCCAATAGGCTTAGGAGCAAACCAGTGACCGCACACTGGTGTAACAAGCGAGTTAGTATAGCCGTAAGGCTAGGAGCAAACCAGCGTCCGCACGCTGGGACCAACACAGAATTGTATAGCTGATAGGCTTCGGAGCAAACCAGTGACCGCACACTGGTGTAACAAGCGAGTTTGTATAGCCGCAAGGCTTTGGAGCAAACCAGCGTCCGCACGCTGGGACCAACACAGAATTGCATAGCTGATAGGCTTTGGAGCAAACCAGTGACCGCACACTGGTGTAACAAGCGAGTCTGTATAGCTGCAAGGCTTTGGAGCAAACCAGCATCCGCACGCTGGGACCAACACAAAATTGTATAGCTGATAGGCTTTGGAGCAAACCAGTGACCGCACACTGGTGTAACAAGCGAGTTTGTATAGCCGCAAGGCTTTGGAGCAAACCAGCGTCCGCACGCTGGAACAAACACAGGATAGTACAGCCGATAGGCTTTGGAGCAAACCAGTGACCGCACACTGGTGTAATAAGCGAGTTTGTCTAGCCGCAAGGCTTTGGAGCAAACCAACGTCCGCAGGCTGGGACTAACACAGGATTGTATAGCCGATAGGCTTTGGAGCAAACCAGTGACCGCACACTGGTGTAACAAGCGAGTTTGTCTAGCCGTAAGGCTTTGGAGCAAACCAACGTCCGCACGCTGGGACTAACACAGGATTGTATAGCCGATAGGCTTTGGAGCAAACCAGTGACCGCACACTGGTGTAACAAGCGAGTTTGTCTAGCCGCAAGGCTTTGGAGCAAACCAGCGTCCGCACGCTGGGACCAACACAGGACAGTATTGCCGATAGGCTTTGGAGCAAACCAGTGACCGCACACTGGAGTAACAAGCAAAGTCGCTGACGCGACCAGGCAGGAGGTCGCCAGGATACAGGAGACAGGCGATGCGATGCCAGGAATCAGCAACGATCAGTCAGGTCAGGAAACAGCAGAGAAGAAGTTCAGCAGGAACTGCAACACCAGAGACTAGGCCGGAACCAGGACTGGAAGTACTTCAGCATGCAGGAAACACTGGAACAGTAGAGATCAGGAACTCAGGAACACATGAGATCAGGAACTCAGGAACACTGGAACAGAGGCCCAGCTATCACTGGCATAGTGATAGCAAGAAGGTCAGAAACAACACGAAAGGGCAACCAAAGGGTGCCCAATCCAGGTTTAAATAGGCAATGAAAGGCGGGCTATCTGCAGACAGCCAATAGCAGCCCCCTACTGGTGACAGACAAGGAACTGCAGCAATCACGGGCACCGTGATACTCCACCAATCAATCTGCCCACGAGAGTACCACCTGTATAGTGGGTTTCTATATGATCAAACCTGAGGACGGTTGAACACCACCTGGGGCCTGTCCCTCAAGGTACCCTAGGTGTGTTCGTTTCCCGGACGTACGGGACAGGATCTTAGCAGGTGCCCAGTTTTGCCACAATATAAGCACAACCCCTGCCTTCTGTGGTGTGCTCTTTCCTCCTTGGTTAGCCTAGAGAAGCCTAATTGCATAGGTTCACCTAATTCCCGTAACTGGTCATTAATTTTAGGTGCCAAGGAAGGGTTGGGTGGGCAAAATGAACTGCTAGATCCATTGTTTTTTTACCGTAACCTACGGTCCTTAGCCATCAATCACTCACGGATCCGAGTGTCAATTAGGATAACATAATCAATATATTCGTCCAGATCAGTAGGCAACTCCTTAGCTGCGGTTTCATCTTTGATCTGCTCGCTCAGGCCTTGTGCAAAGGCTGCCAACAATGCCTCATTATTCCAACCTACCTCTGCTGCCAATGTGCGGAATTCAATGGCATAATCGCTGTAACGGACCGCAGGCCGTTACTGTAACATTATACTCCCCTTGCCCTAATACTGTACTCCTAAAAAGAACTGATATTCACAGGGAGTACACGGAGGGAACATTGTCCTTTGGACTTCTATTGTTGGCGGGATTCCTATTGGCTCATGGGGTTTAAAGGGCTGCCATTGGGATAACATGGCAGAAAGTAGGCACCCTTCCCATTGGCTGAGCAGGTCCCATTGAAATATTACGGGGATGTCGGCCGTCTCCTGATTGGTCGCCGACGCCAGGACATATTTAAAGGGGCTCCCTTGGTGTAACATGGGGAAATGTCGGCGGCCACAGGATTGGCTGCCTGAAGCCAGTAGCTCGGCAGCCCATTGGCTGAAAAGATGAAGCGGCCAATTCAAAGGTGCCTCTAAGTATGGGCTCTATTGTTCCCCGGACTCCCTGAACTCATTGTATGTGAATGTCAGCCCTTTGTTCCCTTTGATGTTCTCTTAATCTCATCAGGGTTGCCCATTGTATTCCTGTTCAGTACTTTGTATGGTTATTTTGATGAAGTTACAATAACACTGTTAACCCTGCATAAAAGATCTGAGTTCAGCCAGAAATAAAGAGTTACTGTTGGCACTTCAACCGTGTCCTCTACGTTATTTCGGGGAAGGTATCAAGGGTCTTGTCTTGACCCCCTTTATGAGGGATTCCTGGAGCGTGTGAGAGGGAGCCAGCTACTAAATTGTGACCGGCAATCAGCCTGACAGACCCGGCAGAATGAGCTACATCCATCCGCGGACTTAGGATCTCGTTACAATCGCCCACAGTACGCCTGCCCTGTTGTATTTCCATTAGGTGTTTAGCAGCAGAGGCGATTCTACCAGGGATCTCAAACACTCTCTGAAATGATTGCACAAATTCCCTGAAATTCTTTGTGCAAGGTTTCGCACTCTCCCATAAGGGATTGGCCCATGCCAGGGCTCTGCCAGTCAATAGGGATATCATAAACCCAACTTTACTGCGATCATTAGGAAAGACATGCAAGGTTAATTCCATAAATATCTCAAGTTGGTTGATAAACCCACTTCACAGGCTGGGTTCGCCATCATATCTGAGTGGCAATGGAGCGGAAGCGGTTAACCCCTTGACTGCAGCCACTGGGGGCATAGTATCGCTCTCCGGTGTCAAACCTGGGGAGACCACCGGACTCGAGGCAGACTTGTCCGTGAGTACTGTACGTTTAAGAATGGTTTGGATTGCCAATGCTAGCTGATCCAGGCGCTGCTCATGTACATCCATCCTCCAATGGATGTTTTGTGCATTACCCTCACTCTTACTATCTGAGGTCATGGCCCTTTCGTACTGTCATGGTTTGTTTTGACTCTCAGACACAGAGTTAAGATAAAAGCACAACTTTATTGAAAGTTTAAAGAAAACCTCCACGGGTTTGACATTACACATATATCTCAACACGTAATGAGTACAATGCAATGGTGAACAGTGGTACGGTGAATAATAATAGAGAGGCTCTACCGGCCTTGCCAATACCGGGTAAGGCAGCCTAGAATAGGCACAAGATGGAAATAGGCTCTACCGCCTTACCAATATACCAGGCAATGAGAGAGAAGGCTTTAACGGCCCTGCCAATATACTGGGCAAGGCAGCCAGGACACTGGTACAACGGGAGAGAAGGCTCTACCGGCCTTGCCAATATACTGGGCAAGGCAGCCTGGAGACTGGTACAACGAGAGATAAGGCTCTACCGGCCTTACGAATATACCGGGCAAGGCAGCCTGGAGACTGGCATAACGAGAGAGAAGGCTCTACCGGCCCTGCCAATATACCGGGCAAGGCAGCCTGGAGACTGCTACAACGAGAGAGAAGGCTCTACCGGCCCTGCCAATATACCGGGCAAGGCAGCCTTGAGCCCAGAGGCTACAAGTACTGGTGCAGGAGCATAAGTGGCCTCAGCGACTGAGAAGTGGTGGCGCAAACCAGTTGCACGTTCTTGGACTACACAGAGGCCTACCGGTGCTATATAGGTGTCAGCGAGCAGCCGGTGAATTTAGGAGCAAACAAGTACCCGCGTACTGGACTACACAATTACACTACTGGTGCTGTATGGAAAGCAGCAAGCAACCGGTGATACATGGAGCGAATCAGTACCCGCATACTGGAGTACACAATGACACCACCAGTGCTGTATGGGAAGCAGCAAGCAACCGGTGATATATGGAGTGAACCAGTACCCGTGTACTGTAGTACACATAGACACTACCGGTGCTGTATGAGAAGCAGCAAGCAACCGGTGATATATGGAGCGAACCAGTACCCGCGTACTAGAGTACAAATATACACTACCGATGCTGTATGGGAAGCAGCAAGCAACCGATGATATATGGAGCGAACCAGTACCCGTGTACTGGAGTACACCTAGACACTACCGGTGCTGTATGAGAAGCAGCAAGCAACCGGTGATATATGGAGCAAACCAGTACCCGCGTACTGGAGTACAAATTGACACTACCGGTACTGTATGGGAAGCAGCAAGCAACCAGTGATAGATGGAGCGAACCAGTACCCGCGTACTGGAGTAAAAATATACACTACCAGTGCTGTATGGGAAGCAACAAGCAACCGATGATATATGGAGCGAACCAGTACCCGCGTACTGGAGTACACCTAGACACTCCCGGTGCTGTATGAGAAGCAGCAACCAACCGGTAATATATGGAGCGAACCAGTACCCGCGTACTGGAGTACAGTTTGACACTACCAGTGCTGTATGGGAATCAGCAAGCAACCGGTGATAGATGGAGCGAACCAGTACCCACGTACTGGAGTACAAATTGACACTACCGGTGCTGTATGGGAAGCAGCAAGCAACTGGTGATAGATGGAGCGAACCGGTACCTGCGTACTGGAGTACATAAAGACACTACCGGTGCTGAATGGGAAGCTGCAAGCAACCGGTGATAGATGGAGCGAACCAGTACCCGCGTACTGGAGTACATAAAAACACTACCGGTGCTGTATGGGAAGCTGCAAGCAACCGGTGATAGATGGAGCGAACCAGTACCCGCGTACTGGAGTACACATAGACACTCAGGGATGAAAATGTCGCCCAGGCGACATGAAGACGGAGAACTCTGCACACGATCCAGAAGCAGGAACAAACAGCCAAGCCGGGACAGGAGGCTGGAACAGTAACGGCAGACAACCGGATCAGGAACGGAAGCAGGAACGTCAGCCCAACCTGGATCAGGAACGGAGGAAGGAACCACTTCAGCAGAGGAGGCAGTCAGGCAGGTATGCAGACGGAATCTGGAAGGTAGTGTATGCAGCAAAGGCCCAGGGAACTCAGAAAAAGGATGCAGGTGGCTATAGACATAGAGACACCACGAAAGGGCAACCAAAGGGTGCCAGAACCCAGTCTATATAGGCAATACTGGCCGGATTCAAGACAGGCAGCCAATGGAGAGTCTTCACAGATAACTGACAGGAAAAGGCAGCAATCATGGGCACCGTGATACTGACTGACAAGCACTGCTAAAAGGGTAGAGAGAGAGGTGTGAACAGTAGGCCCAGGCAACAAGGGTATCAATAGCTGGGGCTGGGTAGCCGAGGCTGGTAGCAACAAGTCGGAGCGCAACCAAGGGAGAGTAGTCAGATGAAGCCAGGAGTCAGAGCTGGATCGGGTAGTCAGACGAAGCCAGTAGTCAAAGCCAAACTGGGTAGTCAGACAGAGCAGGAGTAATACACAGCACTAGGCTCAGGTACACCATGAAAGAGCACTGGTAACTGGAAATGCTGAGGCCTTTAAGGCCTAATAGGTGACATCATTAATAAGAGCAGCGACTTGCATAGAGCGACAGCCAGGAAGTAACACGGTCAATTTTACTGCAACTAAACACTGCAGGCAATCACGGGCACCGTGACATATGGTTGCATACCTTTTTCTGTGGAGACAAAGGAGTTGCGGCCTACAGATCACCTTACTACCCCAAGCACACTTGTTGATGCCGATGCTCTAGCTGGACGGTCAGACAGGAGCCCATCTCCACCTGGAATATCACACCAGGCAGCAGCACCCCAACTGCCACAACCTGATCTCCCACAACTGCCACAAGGACCTGTGGAGCAGCACAGGGATGACAGACATCCACACAGACAAAGGATATTACACACAAGGTCCACGCTCCTGGGAATGACTGACAATAAAGTCAGAGACAGGTACAGGTTGAAGTCCCACAGCATGATCCAGTTGTATCAGGTGATCAAGGATGACATTGACCCCATATACCACACCACCCGGGCCATAACTGGATTGCAGAAGCTCATATGTGCCATCCATTTCATGGCAAGTGGATCTTTTCAGTCCACAGAAGGCTTTGCATCAGGAATGTCATAGCCCATTAGATGAGTCAACACCACAGACACAGGTGCACTCACATAACTCATGGAAACACAGCTTAGCATGGTCATGATACACAACAAGTACATCATCCACATAACATGTGCTCCCTGTCTTACTATGTTACTGTCTGTTCACAGTTGAAGCTGGCTATGGTCGAAAGCAGTGGCTACTCACACCACTAAACAGTCCCCATACATCTGCACAGGAGAGCTATAATGAGGAATGTAACTGATCACACATTTGGCCTGCTGAAAGCACAATATTGTTGTCCGGATCATTCGGGGGGGGGGGGGCTGTGCACCTGGAAAGGCATGTGACATAATGCTAGCCTGTGCTATCCTTCACAATATAGCCGTAGATGCATCTTGTGGACGATGAGCCAGTCTCAGTTTTGGAGGTCCCTGTTCCAGGCATGTCAAGAGGAGACCCATAGAGGGGGCGTAAATATGAGACAGGCTCATCAAGGACCACTTCAGCTGTGAGTATAACACAGACAATAACACAGTCTATGTATGTCCATGATCAGCCTCAGGGAATGTGTGCAAACACACTAATCACACCACACACAATGTTTTGTTTTACCCCATAGGATAAATGACAGTCACAGCCCTGAGACTGCCTGCAGTCTAATATTCAATGGACATGTCACATTGATGTTTAACCCAATGGATACCAGATATGGCTCTGACATGGTGCACCAAAGGTTAATATAAGATTTTTTTTTTTTTAACCAACGAACACACTTGACTTAAGTTATGATCCATTTTGATTTTTAGATGTTAATTTCACAGTAAGAAAAGAAGTCCACTTATCATTCTCTGACACGGTGGGCAGAAGTTACTAAATGCAGACATCAGACTGATATGGCAGCACAGAATTTTCTTTTTTTTACTAAGATGCGATTAAGTTATTTTACATGAATGGGTACACAACATATCATGCGTCCATGACTCTTTTTAATAAATCTATATTAGGAGAATTCATTTGGTTGTGTTTTGATTTTGGCATTAGAAGTCCATTGATCATATACACTATTCTTACTTCAAGTGCAGAATATTTTTGGATCTATTGTAAATTTTATGGTGAAATTAGGAAGCAAGGTTTCTTTATTCTTGGCTGCTGAAGATCTGACTATATCCTCTATTTTCAATCATGAATAGGTACAAATTATGCACATAAAGAGCCGATTAACGCTGTGTCTAGGATACAACTCTCCAATGCATTACTGAGACTATGCACCTGCATACATAGGACTGCCACTACAGTTATCTTGATTACATTCTGCCGTCTCCTATTCCATTCCTCTCCTTCTCACATTATGTCCTGTTCTCATACTTTTTTTTTCTTTCTAAGGTTGAGTCTAAGTACTGTGGCCAAAGATCAGAACTACAATGGCAGACATGGAGAGTCATGAAAGAAGGTCAGAGGCACACAAAGGGTTAAAGCTAAGGTATGCGAGTGGGAACTAAAGTGGATGTGGGCAAAGTTTTAAGGCTGCGACATGAGAATCTCTCTCGCTTTTGATGCAGGGTGAGATTCTCATGTCGCCTATTTCATCACGGCAACATGGTTCATGCTCCATGTAGTCACCCGTTATTTTGTGTGCAACATTTTCAAAGTGAACCCCTTTGGCGAAACACCTGAGCAGATCAAATGTGTTACTCTAGTAGATGTATTTTATATTATATGTACCTTTTGTGTGCTCCTCAAAGTCAGCAATACATTTAAGTGATATGCAAAGAGATCTATGTAGTAAGGTATTGCTTGACATATTAATGGATTACCATACCCATACAACATGTGTCTGTTCATATTGATGTTGAATTTAACATTTCCAAATGAACCCAAAGTTACTGTTCAGGCATACGTAACTTTTTTGAGGAATGTGCATAATCACAGGAGTCCACAGACTGAACATGATTGGCCTCCTCTGGATGACCAGGCACTCTCTCTCTCCATCCCCATGCTGTGTCAACTGGTGGAGGTGGATGTGGCTGGAGTTGTTGGCTCCCCAACTCCCTTATCCTGTTCCGCTGCTGAGGCTGGTGCAGATGCTGGTGAGGCTGCTGCTGGTGGTGCTGAGGATGGCTGATCCCTTGGCTGTGTCCCCACCACATCTAACAAATCTGCTCTGGCCACTGATGTCTAGCCGTCTTGTTGGACATGTTGTGGGGGTGTAAATTCCTCTTGTTGAGGGCACTGGGGCTCCCCAATCGGGCCCAGATGTTCATAATCCAGTGACCACGGGTCATACTATGGCCACTGGTAGCTGCTTCCCTCCCATCTTGGGTCATACCTGGGCCCATGCTGGGGAGCCAGCCAAGAGGGTAGCTGTGGCCGTGGGGTGGGCCCATATGCCCCATATTGTGGGGTAGGCACTATCCCGGGCATCCAGTGCCTCCCTGGTGGTGGAGGTGGTGGGGACATTTCCCTGGAGGCATATATTCACTGTAGGGCATGGGTAACTGTCATATCTGGTTCTGGTAGAGCTGTTGTAGCTGGTGGTGCTGGAGAAGCTTGTGCTGATGGAAGAGGTGATGGTGATGGTGACCACCTGCTGGTCCCCTCATCCTGCCCACTAGGAGGTAGTCACTGGGGGAGGGCATCATCCGCTTCCTCCTCACTTTCCTCCTGCATTGGTGCAGGTCTGTATGCTGTGTGGAGATATGACATGGTGTGATTAGATTTGTAAGCAAAGACAAGATGGATGCAGGACAATGCAGTACAATGACATTGGGATGCCATTCTGGCAATCAAGGATTGATCATCTTGATATGATCCTGTATATCGGTCCTATCAGATTTTGAGGCCTCAGGCCCAGCAGCAGTCCAGGGTTCAGGGATGTTCCAGATTCAGCACTGGTGAATCTCTACCCACTCCCAGAATACATATGATTTGCAGTATCATTCATCTATATGGTTGTCATTATGTTCAACAATGCATTTCTTTCCTTTGGAGCCCTGGTGTTTTTTTATTTCAAGGCATGTATACTGTACATACATCCATTTTGCCTCAGTGTAACTGTGATATGTGAACTGACCCCTGTGGAGCAGTGCAATGTAGTCCTGTTTTATTTTTGTCAGTTAACCCTTTGAGTTCCAGAAGTGTAGCCAATGAATTGCTGAGCGATGTGTTGATTATCCCTTTAGAACTATATGGGTTAGGTGTTTACTTCCCTGTGGGTCCATGTGTAACATAGTGGTGGAACATAACAGATTGTTACCTGACAACTTGATGGCAAGCATTGTTTGCGTGTGTGTGTATGAGGCTCAACATAGAACTGAGGGGGGTCAAACATGGACTTGGACAGGATTTGGCCTGGTTGAGCCTTTCCATTACTGTTTGTAGTGTCCAGTATGCTGTCCTTGTTTGAACCCTCTTAGCGCTGTGTTGGTGCTGTAGTGAAGATCAATGCTGGTCATGTGTTCAGGTGCCTGTCAGGCTTTTTGTATATAATGTGTTCAGGTGTGACTGTGTTAGGCTGTGGAAGTTGTGAGGGGTATTGTGGTGTCTAGTTAGACCACCTCCAGTGCTTTGGGCTTGCAGGGCAACCTCACCCATCTTATGCTTCATCTGCCTCTTGCAATACCCCCAGCAGTTTTTTATGAACTCCATGGTCCACTTGCAGGTGGACACCGCGTTGACCCTGCTGAGTACCTGACTCCAGATGGCCTTCTTGGCAGCCAGGCAAGGGAGCCCCTTCCTTTATGTACAGGATGCTTTCCCTCTCCAGGATGCTTTGGACGAGGGACCTGTTCTCCTCGTAGCTGTAACGGGGGTTGCTCATCCTCTCCTCCTCAGCTCCAGCCTAGGAAGTATCAGAGCTGTTGCTTTCTGGCTCTGCCTGACTTGACCCTGACTGTGGTGCTCCCCAGGATCTATCCGTCGTCCCACTGACACAACTGTCCCTGTATCTGTAGGCCTGTTCTTCACTGGATCTCCCTCTCCCACTCCTACCCTGACTGGGGATGCTCTCCTGACCTTCCTCCTATCCCGCTTCTCTCTCTATCCCTCTCTTCTGCTCTCCTTTTGTCATCATCACACACCTACTCACATCCAGGCACTCACACAGGCCCTCACAGACTCATTCGATCACACTCATGCTCTGTCACTCACTGATTCATACTGTCAAAATAGAAGATAAATATGAGTAGTGTGTTAGAAACTCTCTCCGCTCCTAAATCCTTCTGCCTGCCTCCAATGTACTCTCCTCTCTCCCTCTCTAATCCTCTATCCTCTGCTTCTGGTCCTATGCTCTACCTCGCCAAAACTCGAAACACAGACAAGGTACGTTGGTTATTTTGGGGTAAATATAGGTGAATTTGAATGTGATACTTTGCCGTGTTGTGATTGACTGTGGGTTTGAACGTGTCTTGACACCAATTAGGGTTGCTAAATAACGTCAACAGTTATCTTTTTACTTGGCATTAGAATTATCAGACATTAGTTAACGGCTGATTGGGATGCATGGTGACGTGAAAAAAGGTGCAACACAAGTTTTTGAGCTACATAGATTTGTTGGGTCTACTCTTCTTAGCCATTCTGGTAGACTTTGTATTGAATACGATGTAAATCAGACAGTTCACAGATGACTGTTTTAGGTCATATATCTGTACACAAAATTAAAAGACGAGATTATGCTTTTAAAATTCCCATTCTTATTCATTGGTTCACCCTTCTGATAGAGTCACTTTATCTCCCTCCAACCTCAAGATTTATTCCACTGTATAATGTCTGATTCTTCACCTATTTATTGGTCCTGTCCTAAAATAAGATTTCGTGTTATGTATGTTAGAATTATTTATTTTTATATTTTATTGTTTCATGTATAGTAGCTGTCCCTTTGAGTAGTTTGGATAGTCTGTCCAATTTTTATGTGATATGGGATTGATTTATGAAGGGGTCAAATATATTTATAAAAATTGTCATTCTTTTGTGGAATTAATGAATGCATATGTTTATATAGCACCACAAGTGTATGCAGTGCTATTACCAATTGAGTCAGTATATGTGAGAGTCCCCCCATAAAATTATTTATTGATGATTGTGTTGGGTCCCTTTTGTTACATGGATTTTATAATTCTAGACTTTTGTAAAAGTACCTTTTTGGTTAGGACATTGTTTATTATCAGGATCATTTGTTCTATTTGAGATCACTGTATCCTTAAATGCTGTCACAGACTAGCCAGCATTCCTATGTAGACACAATGTTCATTCAATTATGATTTTTTTTTAACATATATAAACATACAACATTATATTGTGATCAAGCTAGTGTACATTTCTTATGATTGTATGGATAAAGGTTGCTCAATGTTTACAATTGTGTAGATTGCTAAGTGATTAAGAATATTGTTGTTTATTGATACAATGAAGAGCCAATTTTGCATATTTGCTTGTCAGTGGTTATGCATTAACACTGCCAGAAGATGTGGATACATCGAAATGTGTTAAGGAAGGTGGCATGTATGAAGAGGGAAAGAATCGAGAGTGAGCAGGAGAGAGGATCAAAGCAATCATGGGAAGCATGCAAGGGAATTTCCTACCCACGATATAAGATACTTCAAGTCTCCATATCTAAGTGCATTGAAAGGCTTGTAGATTCCTGAGTATCGCTCTCCTGATCTTCAGTAGCAAGCGTTGGTCTAATTCGACTATTGGTTTCCATCATTTCTTAGGAGACCTTATACTATGATTTTCTTTTCTACCTACCTATGATACAAGTGATACAAACTATTTGAGGTTATTCCTTTGTTTTTATTTCTGGGGATAGGATACCCCCTAAGACATATATTAATACACTTTTATTTTTTCACTGCATGATTTTGATATATTTTGGCTTATTGCATTTTATTAAATTTGTCTTCATTTTTTATTTTTGGTGTCTATGCACACATACTTATCTTACTACACTTTAGAGGACTTTTTTAGCTGTTTCTTTTTCATTTTCTATACAGGTCCAGTAGAGACTGAGATGAATTGAACCATCAATTAGCTGAAAGGAAAAGGTATAGTTTTCCATCACTGGAAATGAGCAGTAACCCTTTTTATAAACTGTTTGAAAGATCATGTGAAAAGTCTGACCAAGGAATCAAGGTGAAAAAAATGCAGTCTTAGTCATCATCAGCATCACCTCTTGGAAGTGCAAACTTGTCATCAGTAATATTAAGTAAGCAGCTCCACAGGTCTAGAACCTCCCCACACCCAGGAAGGAGTGTTTCTGATGCTGTTGTAAGTGTAGAGCCTACATCTATCACCATTGTAATATCTATCTTCTACCTGTAGTAGTATCTCTTATGAATGCATCAGTCTATGAAATATCCAGGCTGGAGATAATTCACATACGATCCCAAAGCTAAACATTAGGATCTCATCTAGATGCCTTGTCAGCCCCCAGACAGGCTAGGGGGAGATGTGTGTTGCGTGGAACCCCACTTAACGCAAGACTACTACGAATATTTGCAAGCAGCTCAGATATGCTCTAAATAGTAGACAATAGGTAGACTGGATGCCAAAAAGCAAGAAAGCAAGGTCCAACATATATATGTATAAGATAAACACATATACATAAAAAATATAATGGCGGGTATCTGAAATCCACAGGGAGCTGAACAGGCAATCCCAGGATGGAAGTCCCAGTCCACAACAGTGGAGAACAAGGCAGGCAGATCCAGGAGCAAGGTCTCAGTTCCAAGCTAAAGGTCAAGGCTGGCAGCTCAAGGTGCAAGGTCAGTTCAGGCCAAAGGGTCAGGGCAGGCAGCTTAAAGTGCAAGGTCAGTTCAGGCCAAAGGGTCAGGGCAGGGAGCTCAAGATACTAGGTCAGTTCTGGCCAAAGGGTCAGGGCAGGCAGCTCAAGATGCAAGGTGAATTCCAGCAGAGATCCAGTACACAAAAGAGGTAGGGAGATCCAAGAGATGTCAGAAAGGAATCCTAGGTCTGGTACACTGGAGGGCAAGGAATACGCTGAACAGAGGTACTGCTAAACAGGGAGACTCGGATAACTGAACACCGAACCAGCCTCTTCGCTGGCTTAGTTATGGAAGGCAGCTGACGTCATGACAGCTCGTTGTAAGGGAGCGTGGAGACGCCGACGCAGTTGCCTAGCAACGCCCCACCGGAATGGATCGGAGTGACAGAGCCAACAGATCCACCCCCCAACAAGCGGCCACCGGACGCGACGAGGACCGGAGCAGTCAGGATGACAACAAACAGAGAAGAGTCGGAGCATGGATGTTAGCAAGAGGCTCCAGGAAAGCTCCTCAGGACCGTAGCCAAGCCAATGAAAGAGGTATCCCAGGCGGCCACAAAGCATGTGAGAGTCCAGGACAGCCTCCACCTCGTACTCTTCGGACCCATCCACAAGAACCGGGGATGGTCAGTGTGGTGTAGAAGAAGAAGCAGCACTGGGCTGCCATGGCTTGAGTTGAGAGGCATGAAAGGTAGGGTGAACCTTCTAACTGGATGGTAATTGCAGACGGAATGACACTGGGTTGACAACCCGAAGGATCAGGAAGGGATCCAGGAAATGTTTCCGGGATGACAGGAGAGCTTCAGGTGGGTGGAGGATAACCACACCTTGTCACCGACACTGTACTTAGGAGCAGAGGCACAGTGAACATTCGCTTGAATCTTATAGTATCACGGTGCCCGTGATTCTAGCGGCGGGGCAACATTGCTACTTCTGGGTTTTACCCTTGCACAATTCTTATTGGCTATTGGGCTCTGGCTCCTCCCAGAGTTAGCCTTGTTAAACTCTTGCCTGTCATCTTTTCAGCACCCTTTCGTCGTGTACCCGTACCTAGCGTTTGAGTTACTGCTTGTTCCTGTTCCGTGTATGACCCAGCTTGCCTGACTACGCTCCTGGTGTTCCTGACGCTTCTGTGTTCCGATTCCATTGCTGACTAGGACTGGCTGACTACCTCCGTGTGTACCAACCTGGCTTGGCTGAGTATCCGATTCTGTTGCTGACTAGAACTGGCTGACTACCCCTGTGTGTACCGACCTGGCTTGACTGAGTATCCGATTCCGTTGCTGACTAGGACTGGCTGACTACCTCCATGTGTACCGACCTGGCTTGGCTGAGTATCCGATTCTGTTGCTGACTACCTCCGTGTGTACCGACCTGGCTTGGCTAAGTATCCGATTCCGTTACTGACTAGGAGTGGCTATTACCTCTGTGTGTACCGATTTGGCAGTTCTGGCTTCTGACCTATCAGGGTGAGTACCCTTTGTCCGTTACACCTATTTTAGCTTCCAGAATACCGCTACAGCACCTGCCTGGCCTGTCAATCCCCGAAGTCACCTGGGGACTATGCTGTGAGAGACTGGTCACTTGCCAGTATCTGTGTGCTGCCTCTGCTATCCCTAGCGTTCTTGGGATTTGGTCACTTGCCAGTGTCCTGTCTGTGCTGCCTCCTCTATCCCTAGCATTCTAGGGATCTGGTCACCTGCCAGTATCCTGTCTGTGCTGCCTCTGCTAACTCTAGCGTTCTAAGGATTCATTCGCTACCAGTGTCCTGTCTGTACTGCCTCCGGTAACCCTAGCGTTCTAGGGATTTGGTCACTGCCAGTGTCCTGTCTGTGCTGCTTCTGCTAACCCTAGCGTTCTAGGGATCTGGTCACTTGCCAGTGTCCTGTCTGTGCTGCCTCCGATAACCCTAGCGTTCTAGGGATTTGGTCACTGCCAGTGTTCTGTCTGTGCTGCCTCCGCTAACCCTAGCATTCTAGGGATCTGGTCACTTGCCAGTGTCCTGTCTGTGTTGCCTCCGTTATCCCTAGCCTCCTAGGGAATTGCCCTGCAGTTACCCATCACCATATCTGAGCCTTGCTGCTGTATGGTGCTGTTGTGGTTTTTCCTTGTTCCTGTACCTGTGCACGGATCAAGCAGGCAGCGTCCTACTGTTATTTGCCCACTGTTATTCTTCCATCCATCCTGACCTGTATCAGATTTGGGAAGTACCAAGGTATAGACCTCATCTGGATCTGAGTAGGGTAACCGTGACATATAGGAGCTTTGATCTCAGAGCAGTTGGCGCAGGTGCGAGTGGGAAGAACGGAGCTGCTGGAGCCGTTGCGTAACTGCAGGAACTGCAGAGTCCAGCTGGAGGCTGGGGAGTGCCCGAGGATGGTAACCATAGATTGCATGGAAAGGAGATGTCTTCAGGGATTGGTGGAAGTGGTTGTTATAGGTGAATTCTGCCAGCGGCAGGAAAAAGAACCAGTCGTCTTGTAGGTGGGAGACATAGCAGCGCAGGTACTGCTTCAGTACTTGGTTCATGTGTTCAGTCTGCCCGTTTGTTTGTGGGTAGTAGTCAGAAGAACAACTATGGCTTATGTCCAGGTTATGGCAAAATGCTGTCCAAAATTTGGAGGTGAACTGAGGCCCCCGTTCAGACACTATGGAGCTCTGGAGGCCATGCAGATGGAATATCTTTGACGAACAGGGAGGTGGTTTGTTCAGCAGTGGGAATCCTGGAGACAGGAAGGAAATGGGCCAGCTTCATGGAAATATCCACAACAACCATTATCGTGTTATGTTTGGCAGAAATGGGTAAATCCACAATGAAATCCAGGGCAATATCTGTCCAAGGTGAAGATGGTATAAGAATGGGGCGTAATAGCCCTGCCGTCTTAGTATGACGGTCCTTGTTCCTGGCACATGTGTCGCAAGCAGAGACATACAGGAGAATGTCATGGGTCATGCCAGGCCACCAACATTGCCGTTGTACCAAGTCCTGGGTTTGAAGAGGACCATTGTGACCAGCGGCGGGCATGTCATGGTATAGGTATAGGACTTGGTTCCGAAGTGAAGGAGGGATGAAAAGCTGGTGCTGCCGGTACAAGATTCCATCCTTGGCCACTAGGTTGTGTTGTGCAAAACCGGAATCCATCATTGTGGCACATTTTATGTCGTCATAAAGGTAGCTGCAAAGGAGCAGAAAGTGTTCAGGTTGGAGATCAGGGTCCTCATCTGATGGTTTTTGTGGCAGGGCAGGGAAACACAGTGACAGGGCGTCTGCTTTGTGGTTCTTGGATCCTGGCCTGAATGTGACCTGCAGAGAGAAACAGGTGAACGTCCAGCCGGCCTGCCGGGGACGCAGTCTTTTGGCAGCATGAAGGTACTCAAGATTGCGATGATCGGTATACACCGTGACTGGGTATACTGTGCTCTCCAAGAGATGTCTCCATTCTTTAAGACCGGTCTTAATCTCCAGCAGTTCCCTGTCCCCGACATCGTACTTTGCTTCCGCAGCTGTGAGTCGACTTGAGTAGAAGGCAATCGGATGAAGACAATCCTTAGGTCCCAGTCGTTGGGATAGGATAGCACCAACTGCAATGTCAGAGGCATCGACTTCAAAAAGGCTTTTGAGGTGTCAGGTTGAGCCAAGATAGGGGCTGTGGTGAATGATTTCATACGGTCGAAAGCTGTTTGGGCTTCTGCTGACCAGGCAAATCGGTGCTTGTTACTAGTAAGTACTGTGATTGGAGCAATGGCCTTTGAGAAGTCACGTATGAAGCTCCTGTAAAAGTTTGCAAACCCCACAAAGAGCTGAACTTCCTTGATGTTCATCTGGGTTGGCCAGTTCAAAACAGTGGTTACTTTCCATGGATCCATGGTGATATTACCCAGGGTAATCACAAACCTGAGGAACTCTATCCGCCCAGTCTCGAAGACACACTTTTCTAGCTTGGCATATAAAGAATGTGTTCGGAGATGTAGCAGGACCTGTTGCACATGAGTACGATGCTCCGGAAGTGAAGAGGAGAAGATGAGGATGTTGTCTAGATTGATCACTACGAAGAGGTCAAGAGGTCCCTAAAGATGTCATTAATAAAATGTTGGAAAGTTGCCGGGGCATTGCAGAGCCCAAAAGGCATGACCAGGTACTCAAAATGGCCATACCTTGTGCAAAAATTGGTTTTCCACTCATCCCCCTGTTGTATCCGCACCAGATTATAGGCACTATGAAAATCGATCTTGGTAAACACGGTAGCTGAGGACAATCTCTCCAACATCTCGGGGATAAGAGGGGTATCTGTTCTTTATGGTGATCTTATTTAATTCTCTGTAGCTGATGCATGGCCGGAGGCCACCATCCTTTTTTTCCGACAAAGATACCTGCCCCTGCCGGAGATGTGGATGGATGGATGAAGCCATTCTTAAGGCTATCATCCAGATAGGATTGGTGATGCTGTAGTTCTGGGCCAGAAAGGGGGTATATCTGACTGTAGGGAATAGCTACTCCTGGAAGTAACTCAATCTGGCAGTCAAGCAGGCGGTGCTGTGGTAGAAGATCAGCCCCCTTCTTTCGTCAAACAAGTCCCTGAAATTGTGATACGGTGTCAGTAAGAGAGGTCCTGCAGGAGAAAGAGAGGCACACACTAAAGGACAGGATGAGGATAGGCAATGGGTATGGCAGAAGTTAGAGGTAAAGGTCACTGTGCCTCTAGCCCAGTCTACTACAGGGTTGTGTTTTTTCAACCAAGGGAGTCCAAAGATCATTATTGGTAACAGAGGAGAGGGAACAATGTTAAATCAAAGGGTTTCTGTATGGTGGGGGCCACACAAAAGCCAGAGGTCGGCTTCATGGGTCACTGGTCCAAAGCGATGCGCTTGTCCATTGGCCATTTGGAGTGTTAGGGGGTGAGTATGAAGTCTGACAGGGATGTGTAATTGTGCCACGAGGTCAGAGTCCAGAAAACAGCCGCTGGCTCCGGAGTTAAGAATAGTCGGCAGTATATGGGACTGGTCAATCCACTGGAGACAAATGGAGAGAGAAAGGTGAGGAGAAATGGAACACCAAGAGGAGCCAAATATAAGAGAAAGGACAACGGGCTTACCTTCTGCATCGCGTGGGTTATCTGGTTTGCACAGTCTGTGAGGACAGGAACGGAGAAGGTGGCCTTGACTACCGCAATAGAGGCATAGGTTAAGCTGCCGACAACGTCTGCTTTCCAAGTCGGATAGAGGACCACGAACCAGACCTAACTGCACGGGTTTATTGGAAGGTCCCTCACGGGCCACTAGTGTCACAGGCGAAACCGGAGAGGAGGACCGGTTGGAACAAGTTGACCATTCCCATTTTTCTAGGATGGCTGTGCCAGAGTTGTATAACCTATGATTAGTCTGTTGGGCAAAAGGGTAAAGGGGCAAAGAAGTGAGGAAGGAGGTCGACCCCAAATACCCCAAAATTCGATGTGCCTGACTAGCAAGACTGGTGGAGCAGTGCAGGGATGTGGAAGTAAAATAATAGTTCAAAAAGTAACTGAAGCCATGGTTGCTGCAGCGTGTGCAATAAATGATGATGATCCCTCTCCTCCCAGGGAGGATGCAGTTTGTCAAGGTCTCAGTAAAAGTTCCACCAACACCAGTACAAAAAAAACAAAAACACTAAAGATGACAATGAGTTGCATTCTAGTGTTGATGATGGCAATGGCATAATGGAGGAAGGTGTAGCAGCTGAACCCACTGCTGCATCTGACAGTGACAAACAAGCACCAAACACCTGTCTTAAAATTAGTAGCGAACTTTGTGAAAGTAAACCTCCAAAAGCATAGAGGAATGAGGGGAGTGGACAAGAAGCTGAGGGCGATCCTGATGTTGAGGATGACCTAATGATGACTGATGATGATGATGCAAATATAGAATATATCCCTCCAATTTCCTCCTTCTTCAGATACAGATGAAGTTGAGAGAGATGATGACATGGCCATAATGTTAGCAGAAAGGCAAAGGCTCAATCTTCCATCACTGAAATGGAACACTGTGCCTGTCTATAAACTGGTTGAGAAAACCATTGGAAACAATGACCCTGGATAAGCAAAGATGGCAAAAAGTATACAGTCATCCTGTCAGTCATCTTCTACATCATCACCACTTCCAAATCCAAGTCCCACTCAGCTACACACACTTTTGTTGAGTAACCAGTAGCAACAACACCAGCAAAACAGGTTATTAAAGGGATAAGAATGTTTCAAAATAAAAGCAACTCTAATTAATCTTCGTAGTATTTGGGTCATGGAGAGTTTTATTTCAATACACTCAGAGTTGTAGTTCAAGAGTAATTGATAAAGTATCCCCCTCACACCCCTTTTTCCTGATGTAACACTGCTCACCTCAGAACAACAAGACTGTCTAGATGGCTTGCAGAGAGGGACAATCTTCATTTAGCATAAGTGAAAAACCTGAAAAACCTGTCAAGGGGGGCAGAGTTTTCCTTATACTCACAGTAAGAAGATTGTCCCTTGCTGTGAGATGTCTGGTCTTAAGACCAGATTCCACATCTGAGAGGAGGTGGCTTACACTATGTAAAAGGGGCAGGAGGGGGGATACTTTATCATTCAATTACTCTTGAACTACAACTCTGACAGTATTGAAATAACACTCTTCATGGCCCAAATACTATGAAGATTAATTGGAGATGCTTTTGTTTTGAAACATTACTATCCCTTTAACATCCATAACCTTAGCTATGATGAGTGTTTCTGCTGCTGCTGGAAGTGCTGCTCCTTTGATACCTATTTGTAGTAGTAGTAGTAGAATTATATCAACATCCTTCCCCAGTAGCAGTAGCAGCCCCTCGCGAACCCCTCAGTCCATGAAGTCCACAGTATGGAGATACTTCACTCAGAATCCAACAGTTGTGACAGAGAAAGTCAGGCCAAATGTATTAACAGTACAGATGACAAAGAGGGCTGAAGGGTTGCTACTATCTCCTAGACTTGGGACCACTGCTATAACAAGTAATGTGTCTCAGTAATCCGAGAAGGATAGCTTACATTTGACACAAACATGATAATGGTAAAAAAAAAATGCCACTCTCCCACCACCATTACCATATTGCCACATTGTAGGTTGAACGTTTTTTTAAATCTCTTGACATCATGAATACATGCCAGTGTCACTTAAGCAGGAACACATTTTTCAAGGCATATGTTGCTGTGACTGCGACATTGAGTTTCAGATACTTATTTCTCCACTGCAGCCCTCAGAAGAAGTAATATTGATGTGGAAAATGTTGCACTATTGGAAACATAGGTGAAAAATTTTGCACAGGCGACAATGAGAAAACTTTCGATATATAATCAAAAACTCATCCGTTTTTCACAAAAAGTCATGCAGGAAGTTTTTCACACTTTTTGCCCACTCCCTACTTTTTAGGACTTACTCACTGAACATGGATTGGTAACTGATGCCCAGGAACATAGTATAGTTAGAAAGGGTAGCTCCACTGCATGTGCAATGGTTACATCCTACCTTTAGAATAGCTATGTCCTAGGCAGAAATGATGACCCGTTGGAAACAAGTGGTATGACCAACACTGGTATGGATTGCAGTGGAAACACTTAGTTGCTCACCAGAAAGTATACAGTCTGAGAAGGTTTTTACTAATGCTGGTTATATAGTTAATGAGCATAGGACATCACTATCCAGCAGCAATGTAGGCAGACTAAATATTTTTAAAAATTGACCGGTATCTAATACCATCTGAAAAACCAAGCAGCAGAAGTGGAAAGAAAAACACAAGCAACAGAAGCACATGGCACATGTAGAACTAACAGCAGCACTGATAATGAACAGGGATTTTCATAGTTACCAGGCCACTGCAAGCCATCAGGAGGGACCAGTGCTATCATAAAATCTGTCTCCAGTGCCATAACACCATATTTGCATCAACCACATTACAATCCACATTTTATTTTCACATTATCTGTATCTCAAAAACTCTTTTCAGACAGAGGCTTAGAACAAGGTAAGCCTTAAGAAAATAATTTTCTAGGTGTATAATAAGGCAAACCTATATATATTTGCAGGCTTAGCTATAAGGTCAGAAACATTGTTTGCGGGCAAATATTGCGATACAAACCTTGAAAAAAATTATAAGCAGGTATACACAGCAAGTAAAACTTTTAACACATTGGTGGAAGCCAAACCAGGCCAGTAGTTCACCACTGGCATCAGTCAGGAACATATGCCGCCCAGTTGACATGTTTGTTGCTAATTTAGTTCCTGCTGCTTAGTCATCTGAATATCATATGTCACAGCCATTGTATCAACCTAGCCCATAACGAGTGGTAGTATAGGTGATGGAAGGGGAGTGACTGAGATCATTCAATAGCAGTGGCATGGGACAGGTGGTCGTGTCCATGTAGTACTAACCTTAGTGCTGTGAAGACAGCAATGGCAGCAGGGCAACAAACCACTTTAAATGCAGTCAACATGCTCCTTCTCCTAATCCCACTGCCTTGACATCATTGATGTTGGAATATGTTTCCTTGGGGCAGGGAAACCATGAAATTCTCAACAACTTCAATGTGCACAGTATGTGAAATTAAACGTTGTGAAGAGGGACAAGAACTGGGATCACACAACTGGCATGTTAGCACTAATAAAGCACATCCAAACTACCAATATCAACCTCAAACTTCTGGTTATGTTAAACCATCCCCCCAAGAAATCATGTACTATCAGTCACTGACTGAGTCCCTTGTCCATTCCGCAACATATAAGTCAGTCATTTGATGGTGGGAGGCTGACCTATTTTACACTTAATAAAAATAATGTTCCCTCCCAGCTATCACCTTGGCATATTTAGCAGGGTGTGCCATCTGCTTCCTTATAACCTGAATTCTACTGCTCTATACAAAATTACCATGTGTGGACATTGCCCCACAGAGAGTGCTATGCATTGAGACATACTGTCAGATCCTCACATCTGCAGACTCATTGTATGCAGGTGCTGGTGGTTGTGAGGACAGACTTAACGTGCCTGCTGGCAGTTCAACTACTGGGGGCTCTTCTAGGACAACATTCTCCCCAGATGAAATTGCTTGATCAGAAGTCGGACTTCATCACTGGACCCTTGCAAGTTATGCAGCATAAGATGGAATCTTCTATACCTATGAACACTACATATTTTTTTCTCCTTTGTTCCAGTGGGACTTCTGTCACGGTTTGTTAAGACTCTCAGACGCAAGGTTAGGTAAAAACACAACTTTATCGAAAAGATTAAGAAAATCCCATAGGATTTTAAACACATACATACAATACATAGAATGACCAATAGAAGGACTATAACAATACAGACTCTGCCGGTCTTGCCAATATACCGGGCCAGACAGCCTGAACAGTAAGGAGTAAAGGGCTCTACCGGCCTTGCCAAAATACCAGGCAAGGCAGCCTAACGGAAACCCAAGTAGTAGGCTCTACCGGCCTTGCCAATATACCGGGCAAGGCAGCCTAACTCAATGCTAAAGACTTAGGCTCTACCGGCCTCGCCAATACCGTGTAAGGCAACTTCAGGATGGAATAATGTAAAAGTTTCTACCAGCCTTACCAATATACCGGGCAAGGCAGCCCAAAAGAATACCAATATAGGCTCTACCGGCCTTGCCAATACTGGGTAAGGCAACCTCAGGATGGAATTACGTAAGGTTCTACCGGCCTTACCAAAATACCGGGCAAGGCAGCCCAAGGAAGCAGGAATCAATCACAGTGATCTTAAAAGCTGTCAGATGGTAATGACAGTCAATAGTAATCGATAGACTGCAAGATCAGTGGTTACCCTGGTAGTCTGCACACTGTATCACTCATGTACTGTAGGACAACTAGCTGTCTAGGACTGGACAGAGCACAGTGAATCATAAGACTAACTGCATAACGAGACAAGAAAGTAAACCAGCGCCCTCACGTTGTGAACCTTCTAGCAGGACATAGATTAACCCACAGGTCATGGAGCAAACCAACACCCGCGCGTTGGTATCCTACAAGCTATAGTGGTAGCTTAGCAGTGGAGCGAACCAGCGTCCGCACGCTGGGTACCAACAGACTGTATAGTATAGCCGCAAGGCTTAGGAAGCGAACCAGCATCCGCACATTGTGACCAACAGACAATATAGTATAGCCGCAAGGCTTGTGGAGCGAATCAGCGTCCGCACGCTGTGACCAAACTACAGTATAGTATAGCCGCAAGGCTTGTGGAGCAACCCAACGTCTGCACGCTGGGACTGACAGACAGTATAGTATAGCCGTCAGGCTTATGGAGCGAATCACCGTCCGCACGCTGTAACCAACAACCAGTATAGTTTAGCCGCAAGGCTTGAGAAGCGAACCAGCGTCCGCACGCTGTGACCAAACTACAGTATAGTATAGCCGCAAGGCTTGTGGAGCAACCCAACGTTCTGCACGCTGGGACTGACAGACAGTATAGTATAGCCGTCAGGCTTATGGAGCGAATCACCGTCCGCACGCTGTAACCAACAACCAGTATAGTTTAGCCGCAAGGCTTGAGAAGCGAACCAGCGTCCGCATGCTGGGACTAACAGACAGTATGGTACAGCCGCAAGGCTTGTGGAGCAACCCAGAGTCCGCACGCTGGGACTGACAGACAGGATAGTATAGCCGTAAGGCTTAGGGAGCGAATCAGCGTCCGCACGCTGTAACCAACAACAGTATAGTATAGCAGCAAGGCTTGTGGAGCGAACCAGCGTCCGCACGCTGGGACTGACAGACAGTATAGTATAGCCGTCAGGCTTATGGAGCGAATCACCGTCCGCACGCTGTAACCAACAACCAGTATAGTTTAGCCGCAAGGCTTGAGAAGCGAACCAGCGTCCGCATGCTGGGACTAACAGACAATATGGTACAGCCGCAAGGCTTGTGGAGCAACCCAGAGTCCGCACGCTGGGACTGACAGACAGGATAGTATAGCCGTAAGGCTTAGGGAGCGAATCAGCGTCCGCACGCTGTAACCAACAACAGTATAGTATAGCAGCAAGGCTTGTGGAGCGAACCAGCGTCCGCACGCTGGAAACCAACAGAGAATGTCGCAAAGCGACCGAAGCAGAAAGTTGCCACAGACGCAGGAACCAGGCCAGGAGACTAACAGGAACCAGCAAGGACGATCAGCCGGATCAGGAACGGCAACGAAGACAGGCAGCAGGAAACAGCAACCTCTGAAGACTCAACCGGAACCGGCGCTGGAACCAGCACTGCAGACAGGAGGCTCAGGAACAGGATGAAATCAAGAACTCAGGAACACAGCAAAAGGCCCAATAAGCTTCTGAGCATGATGGAAGTGGATGTAATCAGAGACACCACGAAAGAGCAACCAAAGGGTGCCCAGACACAGTTTAAATAGGCAATATGAGGCAGGCTAAAGGCAGACAGCCAGTTGGAGCCCCCTAATGGTAATAGACATAGAAATGCAGCAATCACAGGCACCGTGATACTCCCCCATTATGATGGGAGTCTAAAGGAGGTCAGGGTTTTTTTTAGACCAGTGTGCACTGAATTTCAGGAATTAACCTAAAACATTTGCTACCCACCAAGCCAGAATCACATTCATAAAGCACCCATTTTAGACATTCAACATGGCCAGAAAACTTTAGCACAATATGCCATAGAATTCTGTACTTTGACTTATGATGAAGATTGGGATAAGAGCAAGGGTTTCTTTGACAGACTAAAAGATGAACTATCTGCTCTGGACATTCTGGTTTTGAGACATTGCCAGATCCTCACATCTGCAGAAGAACTGTATGCTGGTGGTGGCTTTCACATCTGAATGCTGCCACTTGCCTGCTTGAGGACAGACTAAACCTGTCTTCTGTCTGGGAATGGTATATCTAGCAATTGCCTGCTAGCTGGGAGTGGGACCACTTGCAATTGCATGCAGCCTGGGAGTGCAACTTCTTGAAATTGCCTGCTGGGAAACAGTTGCTGCATGGCTGTCATTTGGTCCAGATGTTTGCCTGTGATTTTCCCATGTTGCAAATAGACAAAGGGGGCTCAGTCAGATCTGCAGTATGTGACTTCCTTGATCTGGGTAGGGAGTGGGACAGTTCAAGTCTGTATTGCACTTCTGGGTAGTAGTGCTTGACACACTATGTGTTGGTGGGGTGTGGGGAAAGAATCAGTTGAACAGGGGATGATTTTTTGGGGGGGTTGTTAACTGGGATTGGAGGTTAATAAAAAATAAATCCTAAATAAATAAAAACCATAAGACATGGAATGCAACGGACCATAGTCCGTTACTGGAAACCTTCCCAGGGCGTACGTATGTAAAGGCCCTTATCGCAAGACTAGGAGAAATTTTAGGACATTATGTAGGTAGGCAGTTGTGGCGAAAAGGACTAAATCCACAGAACTTCCCTGTTTTAGGAGCGTCGACCACTCTCGTAGTGGATACGACCAAAGAGATTGAATTCCCAGTGCTGTCATGCCTTAGAAAATGCACCAGTCTCACTACCGTCGACAACCAGTCAAAGATTCCTGCCTCGGTGTTTGAATTGGTGACACCATGTTGAACACTTGGTGGCGGGGACAGTAGGCAGCCGCCTGATTGGTTGAATCCCTGAGCAGGACATTTAAAGGTCTTCCATAGACTTAACTAGGAGAAAAGCAGGCAACTCATGAATTGGTCGACAGGCAAACCCAGTACAGCATCTGACTGGTCGGGGTTGAAGCAGCATATTCAAACAGGCTTCAACCCCCTGGCCATTGACCCTGGAATGTGTATTCCAGTCCCTCAAGTCTTTGTCTAATGTTTATCTCTGCACAAGTTCGTTTTATATTACAATCCAATCATGTCTACCCTATTGTGTAAACCTGAGCCATCTGTTGCTAGTTCTTTTTATTATGTTTTGTGATTACATTATCCCTGTGAATATGCCTACTGTTATGTCATCAACATTTGCTGTGACCTATTGTATCTACTGTATTATGTCTCCTATACTGGCCCCAATTTAATGTAGCTGAAACTGTATAAATAAGCTGTGTTTCCAAATAAAGTTCAGTTAATTGTTTGGAACTAAGGAGTACTGGTGTCTTCATTCTGCATGGTTTAAAGGAGACCATTTGCTCCCTATTCAGGCAGCTGATGTTCCAATGTTCTAGGTTGATGTATCCAGCTTTCCAGCTTGTGTTCCAGTCTTCCAGTGTTCCAGCATTACAGCTACCAGCCTGCTTTCTTCAGCTACCCACCTTGTAGCTGACAGTAGGAGCCCAGCAGTTTCCAATTGATTATGCAGTTCCAGAGATTCAGCCAGTTATCCTGTTTCACCGGACAGGCTACCAGCTTGTATCCACATCCAGGAGGGAGAGACCCAGAAAGATGGCTAAGGAAACCCCGGTATCCTTAGCTTCCGTTACATGGTTAAAAAGGGTTTGAGGAGGGTGTCTGTGTTGGTGAATGAATGAATCATTTGAACAGGGAATTCGTTATGGGGGGTTCTTGTCTGCTATTGGGGGGACAGTTAATAAAAAATAAATCAATAAAATAAAATAAGACATTTGTATGTAAAGTGATAGAGACAGGAACCCACGACATAAGCTGCCAATGGGGTGGACTGATATTTGACTTGATAGAGTATTTTGTAGAGGATGATTTGTTTGATTTATTGTTAGAGGCCTTTGTAGGACTTAGACTTATTAGCGGCCCAAGCCCTGAAGAAGCATTGATTTATAGGACTTAAGTTTGTTTGGAACAAGCCCTAAGGAAACATTGATTTTTAGCACTTAGGCTTGTTAGAAACAAACCCCCCAAAATTGTTTATTTTTTTGTAGGACCAATTGTATTATTTATTTATTTATTTTCAAAACACAAGACCTGAGAAAAAAATTAAAATGCCCTACTGGCCTACTGCCAGCAGGTCATGTTGGCCAGTGGCCACTGTCAAATGTCCTCCTGAGTCCTAAGTTGCTACTGTTGTTCATACTGCTGCTGCTGAGTTGTTTAAGCAGCAGGATGATTAGGCAGCTGAAAGGGAATGGGATCAGCAATAGCAGTAACATGGAAGATGGGTGATGAAGATTCCACTTGCCATGACTGGCTCCAGTGATGCACCTGAGGCAGTAGCAGCAAAATAAGTAGCCCCCAGTCTATGTGGAGAAAAGAAGAAGTTGGTCGTTTAAATCTTCTCCACCTGCCCCTCCTCCAAAATCATCATGGGTGTGTTGTTGTTAGAATATATATTTTCTCTTGAGAGCAAGAACAGCGGGTCTCATCAGCAACTGCAATGTGCACGTGTGTGTGGTAAATAACATCTGGTGGCACAACTGTATACAAACACCATGACACCCGAAACAAAGTACTGCCGCTGTCACTGTACCCCTTTTCCAGACCCGCTAAAGACACATGACAACTTGCTGACAGTTTAATAGTAATGATGAACCCTTCCTGCCACCATATTAGTGTATTTGTCACTGTAGCTTAGACAAAATAAAGTCTCTGACAGGTACAGATAAAATCAACACGACTTTATTGAAAGATATATATAATGAATAGCAATTTAGCACTTCCCCAACCTTCCCTGGGGTGAGGCTTGGAGACAGTGCTACAATCCACTACCCAGGAGCTGACGCTGAACTTTAGCCAGAATACTATAATCAGGAACATGGCAGAGAACCTAGCCAACGGTTCTGGGTACCACCTGAGTTGTAGAAGGGTGGCAAGCTATCGATCTCACCCTAGTAAGCTAGGGTTAGCAGAAGTGAGATGCCCTAGAATGCTAGAGCAAGAGACACAATACCCTAGGTGGGATCCTAGGTAGACTGAGAGATACGAGGCCAAATGGTCAGACAGAACCTGTAGTAGTATTGTGGCAATGACCAGGCTTCGGGACCTGCATGGAGAGAGAGCCAATGAATAGTGCAAGCGGAGTCAGACAAAGCCAAGGTCAAGTACGTAACGGATAGTCAGACAAAGCCAGAGTACTTATGACAGAGCGGGTAGTCAGCCAGGCCAGGGGTCATACACGGATTGGGTAGTCAGATGGAGCCAGAGATAGAGCATGGAATGGGTAGTCAGACAAGGCCAGAGGTTCAGGCACAAATCTGGTAGTCAGACAGAGCCAAGGGTCATACACAGATCAGAATCAGCAGCCAAGAACTGGTCACAAAGAGCAATAAAAGCAATGCTCAGATACACCACGAAAGGGCAATGAAGCAATGTTTGGAGGCTGCCTAGAAGGCCTCTAGAAGAGGCGGAGCATAGATCAGTCAATTAGACAATGACTATAAAATAGCGAGAGCGCTGTAGTGAAGCGTGATGCAAACAGGAAGCCAGGCAGCAAACGGACATGCCATCAAAAACAACAGACAGTGCAAGCGCAATAAACTGGAATAACCCCTAATGTCCAAAAAACAAAGTTCTCAATAGTGTTAGAGGCCTCTAATAACTTTCCCACACTGACATATAATAATATTGGTAACAGTACCTTATTCTAGATGAATCAATGGAGCAAAGTTCACTAGTTCAACATATAAAGACCAAACCGTCTACTGTATAAACTGGATGATGAGGATGAAAATGATGATGATATTGAGGAAAAATGAAGATGAGGAGATGGAAATGACAAATGATGAGGATGTGATGAGATGAAACAATCAATCCTATTTTCCCCAGTTGCTGTTTGTAACTTTTGGTGTCCTTGTACACCCAGGGGAAAAAGAACTGCAAAGTGTATCAGCGCAAAACCAATACAGGACAAAGAGAGAAAGATAAGATCCAATTAAGTGTAGTATCTATTAGAATAATAAAGATAAAAAATCAATAGATACACTCACATTTTGCCCATCTTGGGCTGTATGCACATAAGAGGCCCCAGCCTCTATCAGCCAACGATCTGTGTCCCTGGAATTTGTCCCTTGTAAACTGGATCGTGGTGCACTCAGTTCTTGAATAAATTCCTCAATACAATTCCAGATGTGAACGGGGAGAAAGTCCACTACTCTCTGAACAATGGACTGGCTGGTACGATCTCCGTATCAGAAATGCTGGAACAATTATCAAAGCTGACAATGCGCTATGAAGCACTGTGATAATATCAGTACCTCGTGCTGTAAGGCCGACAATGAAGCTTTATTAAACAGTTAATAAAGAACAGAAATGCCCTTCACAGGTCCAGACCCAAACAGAGGATAGCACTTTTGAATCTGACACAGGTCAGGGTATATAACAATAGATATGTACAAAATACAGAAATGCAGAAAAATGACTGGAACAGGAACTTGAACAAAACCTCAGCAGTACTGGCCAGGAGAAGCCCTAGGAGAGGCAAGTACTGCAGGGCAGATACCCCAATAGATTAGGGAGAGGATAGGCTCTACCGGCCTTGCCTGTAACCAGGTAAAGGCAGCCCACGTGACAGCTCAAATCAACACACAGAGGAGATGCCCGGAGGCAACCAGAATAGGCACAGTCTGCACGAAGCGCAACCGGAGGTGATAGTAGGCAGACTGAGTATAACGCACCCGGAGGCAATAGGGGGTGCAGCAGTACAGCACACAACAGGAGACAACTGATAGGTGCAGACGGACAGGTTGTGCAACCACAAGTACCCACTGAGGCAAGGCTGTATGGTAGTGCAACCAGAGGTAACAGTGAGGCACCGACCTTATAGTAGCGCAACAGGAGGCAACGGATCTGTGCAGACTGACAGGTAGTGCAACCACTAGTGACTGCTAAGGCACAGGCTGTATTGTAGTGCAAACGGAGGCTGCAGCGAGGCACAGGCTGTATGGTAGCGCAACCGGAGGCAACAGATATGTGAAGACTGACAGGTAGTGCAACCACTAGTGACCGCTAAGGCACAGGCTGTATAGTAGTGCAAACGGAGGCTGCAGCGAGGCACAGGCTGTATGGTAGAGCAACAGGAGGCAACTGATATGTGGAGATTGACAGGTAGTGCAACCACTAGTGACCGATAAGGCAAGGCTGTATATTAGTGCAAATGGAAGCTGCAGTGAGGCACAGGCTGTAAGGTAGCGCAACCGGAGACAACGGATATGTGCAGACTGACAGGCAACCGTAAGGCAATGGCTATCAGACACGAGTCCGGGACAACAGATGCACTAGCGGAAAGCTGACGCTAGGCAAGAAGCCAATGCCTGGAACGGTACACAGAGTGGTAGTCAGCCAAAGCCAGAATCGGCACACAGAGAGCGGTAGTCAGCCAAGCCGGGATCGGTACATAGAGAGCTGTAGTCAGCCAAGCCGGGTTTGGTACACAGAGTGCGGTAGTAGCAGAATCGGTCACGGGATCGTAGTCAGGCAAGTCGGGTCATAAACAATACAGGCAGTGAAGACAGGAGCAAGGTCAGATGAAACTGGATCATACACGGAACAGGAACACAGCAACAAACGTATGGTCAGGAACACCATGAAAGGGCACCGGTATAGTGACAAGAGAGCGTATATAAAGGCAAGCCCTGGAAGGGGTTGAAAACCCAGAGCCTATAAGAAGCAGACAGAGCAAACCTGGAAGTAAGAAAGTTGCTGAGGCAAAATCACAGGCACCGTGATAGAAGGGAACAGATGGAGAAGAATGGCCTCTTTCTTCTTCTCCTCCACATTCCCCTTCATTGTCTGTGGCACTGGATAATGTTGCTGCTGTTGTTGCTACTACCTCAGATTCAGCACTGCAACTAGGATCAGGAGTAATGCTACTGCTGGCAAGTGGAACCTGTCCTATTCCCGCAACAATTGTTGACCCCATTCCCACTATGTCCACAGTGGTCTGTGGCACACTAGCCTGCTCCTCAGAATCCTGCTGCCCTTGCATCTCAGCATCAGAAGGAATTAGAGCAGTTGCAAATTCATCTAATTCCAAAATGTCATTGCTAGTGGTGGTGGTGATGCCCATCTGTCACGGATTGTTATGACTCTCAGACACAGAGTAAGATAAAAATCAAACTTTATTGAAAAGTTTAATGGGAACCCTCACTGGTCCAGTACATACACAAATGTCAAATACACAAGATGGGTACAAACAGTAGTAACAGAAATGGCAATATAGGCTCTACCGGCCTTGCCAATATACCGGGCAAGGCAGCCAGAAAGATGGCACTGAAGAATGTAAACGGCTCTTCCGGCCTTGCCAATATACCGGGCAAGGCAGCCTGGAGGGTACACAAGCACTGTATGAGGCTCTACCGGCCTTGTCAAAATACCGGGCAAGGCAGCCTGCAGGATGACACAATAGGAGCAAACTGGATCTACCGGCCTTGCCAATATACCTGGCAAGGCAGCCTGGAAGGTTACACAAGCACTGGAGGTGGCTCTCCCGGCCTTGTCAATATACCGGGCAAGGCAGCCAGGAATATGAGGACAGCTCCACTAATGCTGAGTTGATAAGGCAGCAGCCAAAGATGGAGAGTGGAGCAAACCAGTCTCACAGTCATAGACAATAAATATAGCTCAACCGGTTCTATGCAACGGAATAAGCAACCGGTAAATCTGTCAGTATTGCATACAGCACAAACGTATGGCCCAACCGGTTCTACACAGCGGCATCAGCAACCGGTATGTGGAGCAAACCAGCACCGCGTACTGGAGCAATGGAACGCCCAACCGATTCTATACAGTGGAATCAGCAACCGGTATGTGGAGCAAACCAGTACCGTGTACTGGAGCAATGGAATGCCCAACCGGTTCTATGCAACCGAGTCAGCAACCGGTATGTGGAGTAAACTAGTACCGCGTACTGAAGCAAAGGAACGGCCAACCGGTTCTATACAACGTAGTCAGCAACCGGTGTGTGGAGTAAACCAGTACCACTTACTGGAGCAATGGAACGCCCAACCAGTTCTATACAACGGAATCAGCAACCGGTATGTGAAGTAAACCAGTACCACATACTGGAGCAATGGAACGCTCAACCGGTTCTATACAAAGGGATCAGCAACCGGTATGTGGAGTAAACCAGTACCGCGTACTGGAGCAATGGAAGCCCAACCGGTTCTATACAACGGGATCAGCAACCGGTATGTGGAGTAAACCAGTACCGCATACTGGAGCAATGGAACGCCCAACCGGTTCTATACAATGGGATCAGCAACCGGTATATAGAGTAAACCCTGTGATAAGAATGTCACCCAGGCGACTAGGCAGCCAGACAAAGATAATCAGGATACAGCATCAGGAACAGGTTGCCCTCCCGGACAACCACAGGAATGGCAGGACGGCTAACCAGGTCAGTAACGGGAACAGGAACAACGCCAGCACCGGATCAGGGACGAGAGATGAACAAACAGCAGCACCGGGTCAGAAGCAGAAGCAGGAACAACAGCCCAACCAGATCTGGAATGAAGACAGGAACCTTGCAGCAGCAGCTCAGACTGTGGAGAAACGCTGACACTGGTAGCAGATCAACAGGCCCAAGGATACAGTAAGGCAGGTGACTGCAGACGCAGAGACACCACGAAAGGGCCATCAAAGGGTGCCTTAGCCCAGTTTAAATAGGCAGTGCTAGGCGGGCGTTAGACAGGCGGCCAATGGAGAATACACATACCTGACTGACAGCAAGGGCGAGCAATCACGGGCACCGTGATACCATCCTCATCCCTGTCTCCCGTTCCTTCTCAGTTTCTGCTAAAAAGGCCATCAATGTTTCTTCCACCCCAGCTTCTCCAGCATCATTGTCACCACCACCACTAGCCCTACATGCTGTTGTTGCTGCTGCTATTCTATTCCAGACATCTCACTGCTGCTTGGAGGAGGTGACGAGCAATGTGACAGAGGGTCCCCTAATGTCACACTTGCCATTTCCTTTTGACCTGAAGAAGAAGGCAGACTAGTAGCAGTAGCAGCAGGCAGAGGCAGCTGATCTGTGCTCCTGCTGCTGGTGGTAGTATTAATTCTGAACCTGCTCTCCTCCCCCAACACCAGTTCTGGCCTCTTCAGGATCATGTTCCACCTGGACATTGTAGTGAAGGGAAGGGGGGGACTCCCAGTCCCAGGGTCAGAGGAATGGTGTGGGCTCCCTTGACCGCTAGTCTGGATGCTGTCAAATGTTTCCCTACCACTCCAGCTGCATCACCATTACTGCTACTACTACTATCAGCAACCACATCAAGTTCAGTCGCAGAGTCTTCCTCCTTAGTCTCACGGTCAATAGAAATATGAGGATATTGTTGATTACCCCCATCTTCACTCCTAATGCTAACAAGCTGCTGGACCTTAGTAGCAGTATTACTAGCAGTGGCAGGACGGCTTGGAAATGGCAAGTGTGATTTAGGGTCCCTTGCTGTCACATTTGGCATCATTTTCTCCTTACGCCCCTGAGTACTACAAAAACACTAGCAGCAGGCAAAGTATTGGTGGCAGCAGGTTCAGCATTGGCAGCAGGTTCAGCACTAGCAGCAGGTACAGTACTGGTGGCAGCATGGGCAGCACATCTGGCAGCAGGTACAACACTAGTGGCTGCAGGTACAGCAATGGTGGCACTGGCAGCAGGGGCAGCACATCTGGCAGCATGTACAACACTAGTGGCTGCAGGAACAGCAATGGTGGCACTGGCAGAAGGGGCAGCATGTCTGGCAGCAGGTACAACACTAGTGGCTGCAGGAACAGCAATGGTGGCACTGGCAGCAGGGGCAGCACATCTTGCAGCAGGTACAGACAGCTGACCTGTCCTGCTCTCGCTAGTAGTATCCTTTTCTCCCTCCCTTTCCATTCCCTTTTCTCCCTTCCTTCCCATTCCATTTTCTCCCTTCCTTCTCATTAAATTCCCCAAGATCTCTTGGGGTGATTTTGGGGGACTAGACAGCATTGGTTCAGTACTGCTAGTCACTTCCTCCTCCTCAGACTCAGTGGACACATAATAAGGGTCCTTCCATTTCCTCCTTTTATTAGTTTTAAACCTGCTCATTGTGATAGCAGTCACTATGAGCCTCTCCTGCCTCAATTTTTCTAAAATATCACAGCAGAACAGCACAGCACATATTTCTCACTCTGTAGCTGCTTCTATTGTATCTGCCTTCAGTGAAAACATCACGTTTTTATAGCAGAAGTGCGAATACAATGTAAATCAATGGGCGAAAACTTTTTATCCATTGAAAAAATGGCAAAAGATTTTGGCCAATGGACAAAAGATGCAAACATTTTAACCGCTAGTTTTAAAGTGGATTTTCCTGCGAAAAACCAGATAACAACATGGTTTTCCTGAAATTTCTCGCGGGAACACAGTGACAACGTTTGCCCATCCCTATTCCTGACCATAGAAGTTGGGAAATGCCAAGCTTAGTAGGGCCACGGGGAGCCTAACAAACATTCATGCCATCCCTGCTGATGTAAAGGACACCTTGTTTTTAACCACCGTCTTTGTTTTGATCTGGGAAACTTCTGTTTCTACTCAAGCATTTGTGAATTTAGGAGCTGCTGTCTTTTTAACTGATGGAGCTTTTGGCATGCTTTACAAGATTCCTTTAGTGCCTAAGGTGTCTCCTTTGAATATTACCACAGTGGATACTTCCCCTTGGGGAGCTAGACTGGTCACACAAGCTATTATACCTCTCATTGTCCAAGTGTCCATCAGGAAGGTGATATCTCTGAGGTAATCTCCTTAATGACATCCCCTGGTTACAAATTCACTATCTCAGTATTATCTGGTGCTCTCCTCAAGTTAAATCCTGGAATTTCTTTTGTCAGTGACACTTTGTCACCCATTTCTCACTTTTGTCATTGAAGATAGTCCCAAATACCAGCGAATTATAAAGACTACTCTGATGTATATTGTACAAAGAAAGCTGAGAAAATATCTCCAATAAGTTCATGTGACTGTCCCATAGACCTCAAACCTGTCCCATAGACCTCACGCCTTGTATCATTCCTCCTAAGGAGTATACTTATCCTCTTTTCAGTTCCTGGAACCAATGCAGTAGAGGGATTTATTCAAGAGAATTTTACTTTTTATCACCAATACAAAGCGAGCTATGCGGGTGTAATTGTGTGAGAAGCAGGGAGATAATAAATTAAAATCTATATATAAACCCCACATGTATTGCAGACTGCTCTGTCTGCTTTCTCAAGTGCAGTGCTACCCTTGAGAAAGCGGACAGAGTAGTCTGAGATATGAGTGGGGTTTACATATAGATTTTAATTTATTGTCTCCCTGCAAGCCTCAGGGTGAGAATTTCCACCCCCGTATCTCCCTTTGTAATGGTGATAAACAGCTAAACACCACAATTGACCAGTGGGTAGTTCCTGCCATAAAAACAGGACTCCTGGACATTTCACTGAGGCTACAGAGATGGAGTGTAAGGGGACACAGCATCGTGGACTAAACATCTGGGAGAGAAATAAGAGATTCTTACTTTATATTATTGTATGTGTATATGCTACATGCGCAGATTGGTTTTAAACAATAAATGCATTGCTTTTAGATGGATTTCTTTTGTGTTTTGTGCCCTTGCTTTCTAGAATGCTGGGACTTAATTGGAAATGACTTAGATGGTTTTGTTTTGCCTTTCTCTGAAAAAACAGGGGGTGTCTTTTTTCAGCCTCATCAACTATGTTACCACTATGTTACTAAGAGAATCTGAATGACGTCTAGGGGTTGGGGTGGGGGTGGGGTCTCATTTTCTATTTTAGAGGTATTTTTTCCTGCCCTGCTCCATGACAAGCCATTTCACTTTTGCTTTTGTTAGATATGCAAGAATAAGGAATTCACAGGCAAGACCTAAAAATTCATGTTGATAGTTAATTAAACTTTAACATCATATGCCTCTCAGGTTTGATTTAATTATATTAAATTTCATGTTATGTTTTATGTCAGTAACAAAGCACTTGGGAGGCACAGTGTTAACATTCAACTAACTATAACACCGAATTTCCATGGTGTTGTGTGCATGAGCAAGAACAATTATGGTTGTTTCAACATAACTTTTTGCCTTTTAAATGAATAGCTCCATTGCAATAATGCACCCTTTCATCATCATCACACAAACACTTGCATGAGTGGAAAGGAATTCCTAGGAATCAGAACCAGGGAATGTGGATTATTTTAGCGTAGGGGTAGTCAGTTGCTAGATCTCCAGCTGATTGGTGATGATGAGTATTGTAGTCTCCAATAGCAGAACATCAAACAATTGACTACTCCTGCTTTACTGTTTCAGCTTTACTGAATTTGTTTGCATATGCACAATTTCTATATATCCTGTGATGTACTATGTTTTATGTATACATTTATTGCTCTGTTTCAATTTAATTATCATTCCCATCAGTTTTAATAAATATGTTTTTGTTATATTCAGTTTATTGTATTGTGTTCTTTAAAGGGTTATAAGACCCTAATTATAAAAGTATATATGTTGCAGGCCCTTTCCTGTTGAGTAAAACAATACAAGGAGATGTTCCTTTAAATGTTATAGAATTCACTTCAATTTTCCTGTTAGCTTTAGTTCAAGATGTGTTGTTGCCAGGTGGTGCTGTTGCTGCAGGTATCTATGGAAAGCTTGAGTCTACAACTCTCAGCTCTTCACAGGCACTAAGAAAAACAATGTCAATGGGTCGCAAAAATTTTTAATTCAACACTCCAAAAATGATCAAGGTTGATCAGTAAAAAATCTTGAACTCAAATGCTACAAAAAATAAGTAAGGTTGATCAGTAATAACTTTTGAATTAATCACCTTCAAGCAGTAGAAGTAGCCTTACTTTACTCAACAGAATAGGTTGTACAATATCCATATTATCTTTATAATTGTTTACTGCTTCTATACATGTCCAGTTAGCTGTATTTATAGATAATTCCAATCAGAGTGGAGGCAAAGCTTAAATTCTTCCTTAGGTAATATGTAACGTGTTGGTTAATAGGTTTCATCAACTGCAGTCCCAAGTGAATATTTAGCAACAGCAGGACTCTCCTGTATCCAGTGTCATATCGCTGATTTGCAGTTTTTCTCTCAGACATGGAGACACTTACATTATTTTTTTGCATTTTTATAATACTCTCTGTCCTCTTCTTCTCCAAAAGGCTTCACACTAGAAGGCTCCATCTGCCTCCTGGACCCTGCCCACTACCATTAGTGGGAAATCTACTACAGGGGAGCACTGTACTTTACCAGTCTTACAGCAAGGTAAATATAATTATTTGGTGTTACAGGGTGATAAAGATATATAGATGTAGCTCCTATAACCATTCCAAATGACACAGGGAAAGAAACCGCAATGTATATAATATGAGAGATACCATTTATTTTGACCATCATTTACAGAAAAGAAATGTAGTAAATATATTTTTTTTTCAGATTCAAAACTGGCCTTAATATGTAGCATATATATTACTTTTATGGTCCATAAAGTTCTGGTTGTATATGCACGCACACACATACACTCCCGAGAACTGACACATTATAATACATCAAACACTGGATGTTATTTATCAAGCTAAAGAAATGCAATTCTGGAGGAAACCATCTGCACCATGGATGTGTGTGAAAATTCCAATTAATGTAAATGTGGCCTTTTATTCCCTGAACGGTGTTTCCTAACCCATGCCTTTAGGGCTTCCATACATGTCTAGTTAGCTGTATTTATAGATAATTCCAATCAGAGTGGAGGCTTGTAAATTTCTCTGCTAACCTCTGCTAATCAGAGGTTAAGTCAGTTCGATTGATTCACTTGCTCTCTAACAAGGAAATCTTCAAATCTTGTCTGTTAGTGGGCCCTGATGGAATGGTTTGAGAACTACTGTCCTTGAATGCTAGAGAGGTCTCCAACACACGGCTTAGCAATGCATTGGATATATTACTAGCATTTAAGGGGTTAAAAATCCCGTTTATATCAATAGAAACTTGGTGAGTTTTCATGTAACCCTATGGTGCAGTTGGTTTTCTCCAGAGTTGCACCTCTTCTTGGTGAAAAAGAATAATGATCAGCATTCTTGTTTGCAGTACAAATAGGGTGTGCATGAGAACAGGCATATGGTAATTGCCCAAGAGAGAACAAAGTACTACATTTCATGTATTTAACCCATTTGGCCCTTTAAAACTTCACAACTATGTCCTGATTTGCATTGCAGGACATAATAACTTTTTCCCATAGAAACGTCCACACAGATTTTAATAGGAACCTGCAGGAAAAAAACAAGGATAACACCTTTTTAGCCCTTTATGGGCTAACTGAATAGCTTCAGGGCATTGTCCAGGTTCCTAGAGATACAACAGTCCATGGTAAAAAGAAAAACTAGCGAAGATGGTTTTGAAAGCACAGACATTCAATTATATGTGGTGGTTTCAACAAATATTAAGAGACCCCCTTTTTTGTCAAAAAAATTACAGCAGCAAAAGTAGGCGCTGAGACCCTAACATTTGTTGAAAACCACTGACATGTAATAGAACAGTGGTTTCCAACACAAACACACATGACTAGTGATCCCTACACTAGTCACACATTAATGTATTGATATGGAGCCCTAAGCCCCATATCAGTACACACAAGCAAATAAAAATGTGATTAAAAACAAAAGAATATTAACCCTATGAGTGACAGTGGGGTATGCAATGCATTGCAGAGCATTACATACCCCGGTGGCACTCACAGGTTTAATTCCCCTAAAGTTACCAACATCCCCTTAAAAGAAACACAACTGTAATCCTGATATCTAGAAAGATCCTCAGAACATTCCTAGTCAGCTACTGTCCATCTTCTTCTTCAATCTTCTCTCTTCCATCTTGTTTCTTTTGTCTTCCTTCTTCTCCTCTTCTTTTCAAATCTGTAGTTGAAAATGAAAAAAAGTCAAATGAAAGATGCCCCAAAGATATGCAAGTCTTAACCCTTTGAGTGTCGGAGGGCTACCCCTCTGGCACTGAAAGGGTTATATGAATGCTAGCATATCATGTCAAAATAAGATGCAGCCATCACAAATCATAAACTGATGCTGGCATTCTATCCAAAAAATGTAGTCAGGCAATCTTTCATTGGACTTTTTTTTTTCGTTTTCAACTATAGATTTTGAAAGAAGAAGAAGAAGATGGAAGAGAGAAGACTGAAGAGGATGGACAGTGGATGACAGGTAAGTGTTACAGTTCTGGCTGTTAGGATAGTGTTTGTAATAGTATTTTTTAACTGTCATGTTAGGGGTAGTGTAGGGTTAGTGTTTGGGAGGTGGGAGGAGGATGACCGTGTATTGTGAGCACTCGTTGCTTGACACTGTGCCAAGCAACGAGAGATGGTGATTTTTCCTTTGATGTTCCCACATCTCATGTTATTTAGCCGAGCATTTGGCCACAAAGTGGATTTTGACTACCAATGCTTGTTGGTCCATGTACCTGTCCAGCTATATGATAGCTGCGGTACAAAAGTGGGTTTCTCGTTATGTGTTTATTTTTGCCTTACCAACTGTTTTACCGATAGACATAGTATCGAGCACCAGGATTTAAGACTGACCTAGTTTGAGCACAGGTGGGCCAATCTGTCCCAGTCCTCCTCACTTACCCCATCCTTGCCAGTAGTGGTTAGGGTTTTGGGGCAGTTGTGCAAATGTGCGGTGGGCGGCATTCATCAGATGACATTGGGCATCATGCTGTTGGCATCAGTATGTGCTGCAACCATTCATAAGCCCTGTTATGCCGGGATTTGACTCTCAGTTGTAGCTTGAGTCCCCGGCATTGGGTCCTGGAGTTCCTCTGAATCATGACCTTGGTTTCACACTGACCTTTGCCTCTGCCTATGTCTCTGATTTACCCCAGTCCTGTCTCTGGATCTCCTTATATACTGCATTGGGGCTTTATTGGACTGACCTACATGAATCTGACCTTGGCTTGTTAACTGGACTTGCAGCTGTTCTGCCTGCCCTGACCCCTGGCTTTGCTACTGGACTTTGCACCTGTTCTGCCTGCCCTGACCTCTGGCTTTGTTACTTGACTTTGCTCCTGTTCTGTCTGCCTGATCCTGGCCTATTGATGGACTCTCTTTCACTGGCCTTCAGATACACTTCCCTTATTATTCTGCATATTGGGGTTCCTACCTGTTATTTCAGACTAAACAGCTTTCTGCTAACATCTGGGCAGCTTCATCTACTCAGAGTTAAGTTCCAACAAGTTAACAAACCTAATGCAATCAGAATCAATGAACCACTGTTTAACTCACCTATGTTTAATCAGGGAAATACTTAAATACTGGCCTGTTGGAGACCCTTTTGGAGTGAACTTGGACACCCCTTCTCAATAGGGAAGGCTTTCAAGACCACTGAGGTCTCTTATGCCTGAAAAAAAGAAAACTAAGTGGTTTTGAAATCTCACACTCTTGCATACCAAATTTTAAACATTATATATACATAGAAAAACAGAAAAAAGATTCAGGCAATCCACCCTTGTGATGTTTTTTTGTGCGGTTGTGAAAAACCCCACGTTTATGTACTAGAGTGCGTCAGCTGATGTTCTCGTACACACACACAGAGCTAGCAAACCATAATATATACATAAACTATATATGCGAAAATATAAACCCAATGTGAATGAGGCATGGAGTCAAGTCCCCAAACTAGGAAAAAACCTAGAGCAAAAGTGAAAACATTAAAAAACAATCCTGCACTGCTCCATACAAATTAACCAGATGTGATCATTTCGTAGAGCATATATCATAACAATATGTTAATTTTCTTGTTTGGAAATAATGAGTGTTTTATTGCATAGCCTGGGCAAAGTATGTGTAAGCTTACCTCTCCAAGGTTCTCTGTTTTAAGTCAGTCCTAACCAATATATATATTGACATTTTTAAGACTTATGTAAACTTTGTAGATTCAAAATCCCTACTCCATCTGTATAATGTTGCACTCACAAATGTGTGTTTGTGGCCCGCAAACATACATAATATACACAAGCAGATCACAGTGACACGGACACATACAAATCAGCATATTGACACATAATATGTAGTAACAGGTATATTAATAACTGGAAAATGTATTGCATGCTTCCCTCCAGCAGTGGAAATCTATACAGATCTTTGACAGAATTAGTAATAAGCATGTTTTAAATGATTTTTAACTGTAATACAAATGGGGTATTTTATGTCATTCAGTGCCCATGTGGTAAGCTGCATATTGCACTTACAAATTGCCACCTTTAGAAACCAAGTAAGATTTTAATAACAATTTCAATGCCAAAATAGGTCTGATTCCTAACAGAAAATTAACATCAATCAGTACATGTTTTTTGTAGTTAGGTTGTCAATCCAAGGTGGCTTTTTCAAAGGCTTTGTCCATGTATCACTGGACATCATGGCAGGTGATACTGAACAATTTTGTTATGGGAAGGTGGGTATAGGTGGATTTTCTTTCTCAATTCCCTGGAATCAAGTTGCTTAAATGAAGGCATAAAACTCTCATAACATAATAAACAGTTGCCTAGTGCCTACCATTACCCTTTAGCTATACCATTATTTTGTAATATTGTTTATTGTAATTATTAACTGTGTTTTACAGTAGGCAAACATGGGTATAAAATAAGTTATTAATCTTCATTTATAAAGCCTCAACATATTTATGAGCACTGTTCACTGAGGAGTAGTTGATACATGGGATTAAAAATAAAAATGCACAATGATACAATAGGAAATGAGAATCATCTACTCTGCTCTAATTACAGGCCCTAGAGCGCTTTGAAACCTCCCAGTTCTTGCCTGTCTCCAATGGCAATAGTTGCTACTCAGCATTGTGTAGAAATGGCAGGATATACGTCAACATAACTGTTAGAAATCAGATCTCATTATTTAATTAATACCCATTCTTTCACTGAACTTACCTGTTGCATTTTACTGGTTTTAGTTGCTGTCATCTGGGACAAGAAATCATAAGTGTAAATACATACTCTCATTACATGTCCAAGAACAATGTTTGCCTTTCTCTTCTTTCTTCATTCTCTTTCTCTTCCTAATTCAGAGATGGTGCACAATTTTGCACAAAACATTGTAATTGTTAACCAGTCAGATTACAAGATGTCACGTACTAGCATTAAGGGAGATGAGGTAAATAAAGTGTCATTTTAGGACTGCTGTTACCAGATGAGTAGACTGAAATTTCTGGGCCCAAGGAAAAAAATGTGCCCCCCTATCTTTTTCAATATTATCAATCCATAAAGACTATCCACAGAGCATGCAAATTTATTCAAGCTGTCATCTGAGTCATTTTATGGAAAAAAAATATATCCCCATTTGGTGAAAATGATTTTTTTTTTAACATCCCAGCCTCTGCTGCTTCCTCTGAATGGATATTTGATACCTGGCCCACTCAGATCTCCCACAGTACATCCCCCCACACAAATTCAAAGTCATTCTAATAAGGGGTACAATATGCAATGTATTAATGTTTTTGTACCTTTTTCTAGGTGAGGCATGATTTTTTACTCCATCTAGTTTTAGTAGTAGCAAGTAACCGTAAAGAGTCAATGTACTATGCACACCTATAATCATAAAATAACCAAAAAGAGTGACGCAAAACAGGAATTAAAGGGCTGACCTGCAAGTGTCTAAACAAACTTCAAGTACAAATAAAAAAAGTTAATTATGCACACTCATTCAAATGAAAAAATATGTTTATTACATGTCTCAGAATCACCCACATTTCAGTCTTACTCCAACATGTTCACAATGAATGTGCTTAATAAGCATGTACATGAGCAAAGCCCCTAAAAAATATGCACTGATCTCTAAGAGTAAGAAAGAAGCAGCATCTTTGACTTTGTAATACGTATGAAATGGGGGTTAGGAGTTGATAGAGATGATAATTTGCATTGCACTGCCAGCAGTAGCAGTGTCATTAGACCAATGGACAGATGCATAAAGCAGCATGGTATAAGAGATAGAAAAGTATTTTTACTGAGGATGTTCTGGTGGGAAGTATGATATGGGGGTTAGGAGGTAACATGGGACAAGTCTGCATTGCAGTACCAGCAGCAGCAACAACTAAAAATGTCTGTAATACTAGTATATGAGTGATTCTTAAGTCTGTGGGAGAATAACCTCACTCAGCCTGAAAATTCAGAGCTGGGTATCCAGAGTAGGGTAGTACAAAAGCAGCTCGGTCAGGTAACTGGTCCCAGTAGCAGGCTGTGGAAATGTATTGAAGTAGGCTTCAACCATTTTGAAGGAGTTAAGTTCCCAGGTTGTTATTTTTGTAATCTATCATTTCCTTTACCCTTGGGTGACAGAGGGGGCAGCCTGTTTTCTGGGGTGTCCATGATGGTGCCCATGCAACATTTCGTTTCCTCTATCAGCCACTTATCAGTGTAGCAACCTCTGGATATTACCTTTTGGTGGGTAAAACATTACTATTTTTCAGGAAGCCCTCCATTTTTTGGTTCAGGTGGGTGAATAAGGGAATGACATGGTCCAGGTTGGCAATGACTTGGCTTATATTTGGAGTGACATGCCTGAATGACTTGAGGGCCATCACTATCTACCCCATTAATGACCATTCTGTTCTATGCAGTGGACAGCACAATCCAATGTTCTGCTCCGAGAACATGGAGTGAAGTTATCACGGTGCCCGTGATTTTCTGTGCAAGCGTCATTGTTACTTCCTGCTCTATTAGTGCTGGGTTCTTATTGGCCGCTGGGTTCTGCCCCGCCCAGTGTTAGCCTTTTTAAACTTAGTCCTGTCATTACTTTGGTGCCCTTTTGTGGTGTTCCTGTATCTGGCGTTTGTTTTGCTGTTGATTCCTGCTCCGTGTATGACCCGGTTTTGCCTGACCTTGCTTCTGTCTTCGCTGCCCGTTATTCTGTTGCTGACCCGGACTGGCTGACTACCACTCTGTGTACCGATCCTGGCTGTGACTGACTAATGCTCTGTGTACTGATCCTGGCTGTGGCTGACTAACGCTCTGTGTACCGATCCTGACTGTGGCTGACTACCCGACTTGTTGCTTTTGGTTCTCCTAGTCTCCTGAGACTAGTGCCTAGCCAGTGCTTGTCAGTGTTGCCTTCGGTTCCCCTAGTCTCCTGAGACTAGTGCCTAGCCAATGCTTGTCAGTGTTGCCTTTGGTTCCCCTAGTCTCTTGAGACTAGTGCCTTGCCAGTGCTTGTCAGTGTGGCCTCTGATTATCCTAGTCTTCTGTGACTAGTACCTTGCCAGTGCCTGTCAGTGTTGCCTCCGGTTACCTAGTCTCCAGGGACTAATTCCTTGCCCGTGCATGTCAGTACTGCTTCCGGTTACCCTAGTCTCCTGGGACTAGTGCCTTGCCATTGTCTTTCAGTGTTGCCTCCGGTTACCCTTGATTTCTAGGCCAGGTCACTCTCTAGTGTCCTGGCTTGCCTCTATTCTATCCCTAGCCTTCTAGGGATTCTGCCCTGCAGTCACCTACTGTTTAGCTAGTTGGGCACGCTTCCTAGGTTTGGTACTGCTGAGATTCTGTTCCTGGTTCCTGTCATCTGATCCAGCTATTCTCTTGTACCCTGACCTGTGTCAGATTTGGGAAGTGCCACAGTACTGTCCAGATCTGGACCTGTGAAGGGTGACCTTGTGCACTTTATTATTCTTAATAAAGCTGATTTTACCTTACTAACTTGTCTGAGTGTTCTTACAAACCGTGACAGTAGTGCTCTCTAGTGCTCCAGGATCCTCTCTATCATCTCCAAGGTGGAATTCCGCTGGGTAACAACATCTTGATGCAGATGCTCCTGGGGTATATCCGACTTCTCCTGCTTTTCCCTCAGCTGCTGACTTGACTGCACACTGTGGTGGAAGTGCATAGCAATCTTACAACAGTGATCAATTAGGTCTGACAGCCTGCAATGCCCTTCAATGGGAAGAGCTACCCATACCACTAGGTACAGTATAATGTGCTGTGCAGCACAATCCCGCAAAGTCTCCATCTTTGACAACTTCCACCATGTTTGCTGCCCTATTGGTCACCAGCAATTCGATTTCAACTGGTGTGCTTGCCTGATGTCCATCCCACTGTTACAGCATCTTCCTAATCACTGCCAAAATTCATGGATGGTAAAAGAGTAATACCTCTGCCGTTCTCCCAACCCAGTTCCACCCTTCCTGTCAACTCATGTGTCTGCAGTAGTAGTTCCATCCTCCAAGTATCTGAGTTGCCACTAGTGTTCCATCAGTGAAAGAAAGGCATTCTCTGTGCTAGGGGCACTCTGTATGTAGGAGTTGAAGTGGACGGCCTTTCTAGCAGCATTGGACAGCTCATCTTTCAACAATGTTGCACAGGAACAGTACAGTGAGGGTTCTACATTCCGGCTGAAGCGGGTGCAAGAAGGGAGACAGTAGTAGTGAGTGAGAACCTCTAACACCTGCCTGGAGGGCTTTCCATCAATTCATGGAGAAGGAAGTGCATTCCAAAATGATCAGTTACCCAAGCATCTGTGTCAACTTATTTGACTGCTGATTTGACTTAACCTTTGAATGGAAAGCCCCAAAGTGTTTAAGGGTGGGCTGGTAGTTATATCCATGCCCTACCTGTCTCTGGGAACTGATCTGAGTTACAGGAGGCCAAGGCTTCTCCATGACCTCTGCCCTGGCTGCTGCTGTTGGTGGTAGCTGTTGGGGAGTTGCTGTTGGTGCTAGTACTGCCACTTTGTGCCCAAAGCAAAGCTGCACTGTGGTGGGAACAGAGATGTTGGTTCCTACCAGAATTGGTGAGATGTCTCCACACTTTCCCCTGGCTCATTTCCTTATGACACAGCTTGCACCTTGCAGTGTGCTCATCTCTCATACACTCAAAATGACCCCACAATTTACTATGGCACACTAGAGATGAGACAGCCTGGTGTAAAATTTATGAGGTACTGTTTTCCAGAATGACAGAGTGAGTGGTGGTGGCGGGAGGGGGAGCACATATAGGAAAAACAGTGGCATCGCTGTGACCAGGGTGTTGCTTCTTCTAAATTTAAGGTGCATCAGAAGTAGGAGATGGTGTAGAAGGAGTAGATGGACTACATATCTCCTCGTCTCGTAATCCAGTTCCTCATCATCAATAATGATATAATTTAAAACATGAGATGAGGTGGGAGTAAGGCTCACTTTTGGGTGAAATAAGACACCAAACTTCTCTCCTCTTCCTCTTTCTTCTAGACAAAAAACAGACCCACAACTACCATCAGCCTGCCTATCTTTGCTTCTCAGGACTGGATATGTTGTTGTAGTGGTGGCACTTATAGTGGTGGCATTGGTGGTAGTAGTAGTAGTGGTACTGGGTGGTGGTAGTGGTGGCACTGGTGCCACTAACAGTGTTAGTCATGCCACTGGCAGTGGTGGTAGTGTTTCTGGTCTTCTGTGGTCGACCTTAACTATGGACTCCTCTATGTGTACAAACAATCTTAGTCTTCTTCTTTGACCCAGCCAAAACACCTATTTGATCCTTCCTTCTGATCTTGATAGAAATTAAGTTTATTTTGGTGGGTGGGATGAAGATTTTTTCCACTAGGTCCAGGATGTTTGATGTTGCCTGCAGCTGGTAGTATTGCTGAGGGAGAAGGTTTCTATTTAGAGGGGGGGGGTGATATACTAGCGTTCACCCGACTGCTTTCTCATGGCTGTCTGCCGTCACTGGTCACACCACAATGTTTTTTCTTTACACTAAAATACTCAGGAATAACAGGGGGAAACTGCACTAAGGTTCTATGCTGTGGTGATGTTTGGCAATGTGTGGTGACCACACTGCATAGGCGATGTACACACACATCATCTTATGTAATAAGAATTAGGGATGCAAGGGGTGGGGGAGAACCTCCTCCTCCTCGGCATGCAGGTTTGTGAAACTGCTGGCGATGTGGAAGGAATGAATTTCCTTACACCTTGTTAACAATTTGACAACCTTAAAGTCTGACTGCATTCTCTCTTCTCCCCCACTTGTCCATTGGGGGAGTGGAGAATATTCTTTCAGAATTCAGCACCACAAACATCGCTCCTGTAATCATTTCAGTGCCATAGGGATATGCACTGTATACCTCTGTGGACGAAAGGGTTAAAAACTGCACTATTATCACCTTTATTGAATGCCATTTTATTGCAAATGCTGAATTGCCAAGGAGGGATCTACTGAGGTGGTGGATGCTTAACCAAACAGGTACCCAGATTATTGAAGCATCTGCTGCCATAGGATACCCTCTGCTTGGCAAAGCAGTGGATACTTAGCCAAGCTGGGTGCTTCTTCAGCATCTGATATGCAATGAGAGAAAACTCTATCTAATAGATTGTAAAGACACAAAAATGAAATAAGTGTCTAAAATACCCCATCAGAGGAGAGTTTATATGGATTATAAATCTGGGAAACTAGTGAAAAGAGGACAACACATAGTGAAATAAATTCAGTGTTGTAAAATTAGATTTGTATGCATGGCATAATGGTGTGCACACCTAAGAGCAATTCCTCATTTAAACCCAAAGGAGACAGGGAATTAAGATGAACAATCCAAATTTTTCATAATGCAATAACAAGCATTCCCCAGGACAATCCGTTGCAAACCATAAATTCAAACCCACTGGGCTAACATTGTGTACCTCAAAAAAATATTTGGCGACAGGTAAGTTTCTTGCCCAAAGTATGGGCATCCTGTGGCGTTTTCAAAATGTTTGCATGCTCCTTAATCCTTACTTCCCACTTCCTAATAGTTTTGCCTACATAACGAAGGCTGCATGGACATTTTAAATAGTACACCACAGATCTGCTTTGACAGGTAATGAAATCTCTAATATGATGTACCTTGCCAAGTCCATTTACAATGTTAGTAGTCATTATGTGTTAGCGTGGGATCCTTCAACCACTGATTTGGCTTTATTGTTGAAACGGCCGCGCACCAATTTTTATTGCCCTTGTATAAATTTGGAAATATCAACCATATCTTGCCTTGTATATCTCTTCACTAATGTAAACAAATCCAGTTTGACTAATTTATTTTTATAACACACATCTTCCAATCCTTTCATCAATTTTGCTGCACATCTCTGTACTTTTTCAACAGCTGTATATTTAACCTTTTGTGCGCCAGAAGGATGTGCAACACATTACAAAGCAATGCATTGTATTCCCTTCTGGCACTCAAAGGGTTAAAATGTGTCAACTGTTGCGTGCCAGTACGTTCCGCAAAGCATTTGCACATTCCTCTGACACTCGGTGTTAAATATACAATTGTTGAAATGCCAAAGCATGCTTGAGTCCCAGAGGGCTGAGCTCTTCTGCTCACAGAGTACCTGCATGGCAGAGCACCTACATTGCAGGGCGACATTCTTATGTCACCTTTTTTATGTGGTGACTTTCTGATGTCGGCGTTTTGAAGGTCGCCATGTAGGCGACGACATTTCAATAGGATAGTCTTTATTTTTAGCCTCAACAACTGTTACTATGTTTAGTTTGAGATCAGTTTGAAAAGCAAAAAATGTTTAGGTACAACAAAAACTCATATTTTTTAAAAGGCTAACTTAAAAATGTTAACACTATCAATGCAACACATAGATTGGGATGAATGTTTAACCCCATCCCAACAATTGACTTACCAGGTACGTCGCGCAAAAACTGTCACTTAGTGACAGAGGATGTACCTGGTAAGTCCCAGAAGTCCGTGTCTCCGTGCGGCTGCACGCTGTTCGGGGACTCCAGACTCATTTAAGAAAAAAAAAAAAAAATGTTAGCCGGGCGTTAAGGTGACAGGCGCGTACGCTCGCGGCTGTCACTAAGGGGTTAAAAGGAAAAATACTGAGGGGAAAAATGGTTATAGTTTAAATCTAGGCTGTGGAACAAATATAAAAAAAGAAGACCGCAACCAATGAGGTTAAATGCAAATGTAAAGAAGGAAATTGCAAGGGAAAAGGCATTTAACCCCTTAACGACCAGCTGATCGGCGTGGTGTGGTCAGTTAAGGACCATAGAGCATTTTTTTTTTCATTTCCGCTTCTGGACTCCCCGAACGGCGTGCAGCCGTGGGGAGAGCCCGGAATTCCATGGCGGTCATAGTACGTCATGGGTCGTTAAGTCAAATCGACCCATGATGTAGTATGACTGTCAAGGGTAGTTAAGGGGTTAAATTATTCAAGTGTGAAGAAACAGATAATGATTTCATGAAATACTTGCAGCAAGTATTGTAAAAAAACAATTAGGATAGCAAAAATAGAAAATAAAACTAGAACTGCAAAGGAGAGATGAATAAGCCAAACAAGTTTTTCAACTACATAAATGGAAAAAAAATTGAGTGCATTGAACATTTGAAAAATTATATGGGCAAATTCATTAGGGAGGATAATAAAAGTTTGATGCTTGGGAGACATACTTTTCATCAGTAAATGCCAGGGAACAAGAGATATTAGAAGAGTCTTAATAAATAACAAGTACAGCCATATCATTATCAGATATGGTTAACACAAGAAGAGGTCATGGGTAGACTGGATAAAATGAAGGCTAACAAAGCACCTGGACCCGATAGCATGCATCCAATGGTTCTTGGTGAACTCAGTGCAATGTTAGAAAGGTCACTCTTTTTAATCTTTAAAGACTTTCTCCACAGGGTCAGTTCCACAAGATTGCTTTCAAGCCAGTGTAGTACCTTATTTAAGAAGGGAACTAAAACAGATTTGGGGAATTATAGACTTGTGATTTTGACCTGCGTAGTATGAAAACTGCTAGAAGGGATCTTTAGAGTTTATATTCAGGATAACACTGACAAGAACAGACTTATTAGCAGGAATCATAATGTTTGTTTGAAGAATAGATCTTGCCAAACAAATCTTTTGAGCTTCTATGAAGAAATAAATAGCAACCTAGATAATGACAAAGTACACAGGGACTTGATACAGTTCCACACGGGAGGCTAGTGTGTAAAATAAGAAAATTGGGCCTAGGGAATAACCTTTTGCAAGTGTGTAGAAAATTGGTTGAAGGACAGGGAACAGTGTGTTGTTGTAAATGTAAAATTATCCATTACAGTTAAATTTGAGTGGCATTTAGAGAGAAAATCAAAAGCGCTACTGCTATTCAGGGAATGAAGATCAGAGTTTTCGGGGTATAATTCACTTAATTTTATTAAAATGTATCAACCTTGGCCTGGCTTCCTGACTACTCTTCTGCTTTCCGTTCTTGTACCTTGCTACCAGTGTTAGATTCTCTTTTATTGACCCCTGCTCTCCGTCTTGACTATTCTTGTTCTTGACGATTTTGTGTCCCTCCTTGCCTGCCTGTTACCAACCCTATCTGAATGACAATCTGACCATCCTGCTGTTGTGTCTCACTGTCTGACTCATTCAACCCTTCTGTGTTCACTGTTCACCGGAGCCTTCTGAGTTAGACTATTTTGCCCTTATGTCGGTCCTGCTGCTGTACTACCATTCAGCTCATATGACCATCTGTCGTATTCCAGCCCAAACAGTCAAGGTCTGAATCATTTGACAGCCGGTTGATTCTCTAAGTTGAATCCCAGACCAACAGCTTTCCCTGTTCCTGCTCAGCAACGGTCGACTGGGAATGCAGGTATTCATTCTGTTATATTTCATTGTCCTCCCTTCACCTGAGTAGGTAGTTACTATCAACTAGACAGTCATCCTGGGTGCAGACAGGATCTTTCGGTTGACACTAAACTGATCTTGGAATCAGCATCCTTAGTTCAGTGTACATCAACCATCACCGTACCCTACTCTGCAATCTCTAGCATCTGGCCTACTGAGGATTCCCCTCCTGTTACTGTTGAAGTGGCAGTATTTGTGCTTTAACTGTTGTCCCAGTGTTATCCTTGCTCTGAGTATTCATTTATCTTTATGAAACAGCTGCTTGCTCACTGTGGAGCTGCTACTCCACAGAGAAGTTTCAGTCGGCTTACATTGTGCGACACCAGCTCAAATTATGCAGAAATCATTGGTAAGACATTGTCTCAAATATACAGTTTCGTTTTGGACACCTATTATGAAAAAGAATATTCTAGAACTGGAGAAAATATAGAGAAGAACAACAAAATTAATTAAGGGAATGGAGGAGTTGAAGTATGAAGAACATCTAGCCATTTTTATTTATTTAGAGAAAAGACGACTAAGAGGGTATCTGGTAACACTATATGTATACGTAGTCAACACTAGAATAATATGTAGTCAACACTAGAATGAGACTCGTCTTCACTGTTTTTCGGTTGTTTTATTAATACTGCTCGTGGGTTGGGTGGGTTAAAGTCACAGTGTTCCCACGAGAAATCCTGCAAAAACCTCATTGTTGTCCACTTTTTCAAGGGAAAAATCCACTTTTAAATCAGCAATTAAAATCTTCGCATTTTTCACTCATTGGCCAAAATTCTTCGCCATTTTTTTCAATGGCTACAAAATTTCCACCCATTTTTTTAAATGGTTTTCACCTTTTCATTATAAAAACGTGACGTATTTGCGGAAGTGAAACACAATAGAAGCAGTTACAGAGCGAGGTAGATGTGCTGTGCTGTTCTGCTGTTGTTTGTTTGAACGATTGAGGCAGGAGAGGCTCATAGTGACTGCTATCACTGACAAAGTTTAAAAATATAATAGGAGGAACTGGAAGGACCCTTATGTGTTCACTGAGTCGGAGGCGGATGTGAGCACTACTGAACCAATGCTGTCCAGTCCACCTAAATCACCCCTAAGGATCTTGGGGAATTTAATGGGAATAGGACAGGTTCCGCTTGCCAGTGGCAGTAAACCTCCTGGTCCTAGTTGCAGTGATGATTCTGAGGCAGTAGCAGCAACAGCAGCACAATCATCCACTGCCATAGACAGTGAAAGGGAATGTGAAGGACAAGAAGAAAGAGGCCATTCTTCTTTACCTGTTCCCTATTCCTCCCCCTGAAGTCATGGATGTGGGATTATTTTTCTCTTGGCAGGCACAGTGCAGTCATCACCAATGGGACTGTGCACAGTTTGTAACAATTCAATGAGAAGAGGAAAGGAGGGAACACTTCTTGGCACAAGCGCCCTGATATCACAAATGAAACACAGACACCATGACATTTATGTCAAACATGATAAAGTCAAACACCCACAACAGAAATCAAGCACAACTGTTGCTGTATCCCCTGACTCTCCAGAAAGGCATCAAGAGGTGAGGTGGAGATCAAAGAGAAAGTTCCATGATGAACGAAACAACTAGCTCGCCATTACCTTCTACCTCTAGGGTAATTACATCTCTGCCAGTCCAACTTGTTCATCGTTACCTCCCCTGCCAAACGATAGCCACTTTGTTGATGTTAAGATGTAGCAGTTGGCCTGCACCCATTGCACACTGTGTGGTGGAGGAGAATCGCAACCAGGGCATTGAGCGGTAACTGAGGAAATTTCATCCCGCAGAATTTGCTAAATGGTGGTAGGGAAGGTTCATCATTACTATTAAACTCTCAGCAAGGTGTCAGGTGTCCTTAGTGGGTTCTAGACAAAGGGTATAGTGACAGTGGCAGTATTTTGGTTCTGGTGTCATGGTGTTTGGATAGAGTTGTGCCCCCAGATGTTATTTACCACACACACTGTGCACATTGCAGTTGCTGATGAGAGGCACAGTTCCTGCACTCAAGGGAAAATGTATATTCTAATAACACACCATGATTTTGGAGGAGGGGAAGGTGGAGAAGAATAATTGGCCAGCTTCTTCTTTTCTACACATATACTGGGTTCTACTTATTGTGCTGCTACTGCCTCAGGTGCATCACTGGATCTAGCCATGGCAAGTGTATCCTTTATCATCCATCACCCACGTTACTGCTATTTTTGATCCCATTCCCTTTCAACTGCCTAATCATCCTGTTACTTAAACAACTCAGCAGCAGCAGCAATTTCTATTGTAGATAGGTATCCATTACTCTTTTGAAAACAATTAAAGCAAACAAGCATAGCATCCCAAAGCATATCATTTTATAACTTTACTGCCCTTACTGTAAAAACTCCAGCCTCTTTTTATTATTATTAATATTTTTAATATTATTATATATTAATGATTATATTTATCCAAAAGCATTTGAATGCATTCCATTTTTATTCTGCATTTATCCCACAGAATTTCCTCTAACATTAATTTTTGCATTGCACGGTACCAAATCATAGATCGGGCGAGACATCTAAGAGAAGGCCAAGTCAATACACAAGGCAAACACACTGGAACAGGACAGGAAGTATAGGTCACGAACTCAAAGGCTCTGACTGTGGGTCAATACTGAGGTGCACTATATAAAGGCTCAGAGTTCACAAAAAACAAGGAGGGGAGACAGGAATCAGTAAACAAGAGAACCGACATGAAAAAACAGGAAAAAAAGAGGCAGAACATGACAGCCTTTGGTTGTGCTGAAATTCTCATTTTTCCAGTCATTATCTGAATAGTTAATTCTCCCTTTTGCAGTAGCAACTGGGCTTCTTTAGCCCTCCCGGTATTAAGAGGCTATTAGCAAATGCCAATCAACATACTTTTAGCATATTGGCCCTCAGCTCCACTACACTGTCATTAGCCCCTTCCATATATTTTATTTGTCCTATCCCTTCTATACATACATATTTCTCTATATCCTGGGTAACCAGTTATGTGTATAATCAAACCAGGTTTCAATAAAGCCTGCAATCATTTCCATGTCCTCATCATACCATTAAGACTGCAAGCATTTGCAAGTATATGGTCTGTTACTGTCATTTTGAAAGGCATATTATATCTTAATATGGAATAAATATATTGCAGTCATTAGCTTACTGAGTAAAACTGTCACTGCAGAGAGATGTTTTATTCAAAAGTTATTGGTGGACAGATTTAGATTTTTGTGGGCGCAGTACTTCCAGGACCTGAAACTGTATGGTGGCGCCGTTGCTAAAGCAGGTTATTGGTGGTTCTTATCAGAGATGATAACCATAAATAGGCTGCTGTGGCACTAATGCCACTGTAACATTTCAGTCTTATCACGGTGCCCGTGATTGGTGCTGTTCAGTGTCAGTCAGTTGCTGAGTATCATGATTGGCTGTCTGTGATTAGCCCTCCGCACACAGCCTTTTTAAACCCAGGCTGAGCACTTCCAGGTTGCCCTTTCGTGGTGTTTCTGACTCCACTCTGCCTGACCTGCTTGTCAGGCTTCTGGGCCTGTTCCTGCTGTTCCTGCTGTACTTGCTGATCCAGTGTTCCAGTGTTCCAGTGTTCCTGTATGCTAGTGTTCCTGTGTTCCAGAGTTCCAGTGTTCCTGTGTTCCAGCACCTCGCGGGTTAATCTTACTGAGTTCCAGTGTTCCTGTGTTCCAGCACCTCGCGGGTTAATCTTACTGAGTTCCCGAATCTCCTGCTCCAGCCGTCGCTCTGGCGACATTGTTCTTCTCGCTGCTGATCATACTTTGTTGGTTTACTCCACTAAACCTGGTTGTGATATACATTGTTGGTCCCAGCGTGCGGACGCTGGTTTACTCCACTAAACCTGGTTGCGATATACATTGTTGGTCCCAGCGTGCGGACGCTGGTTTACTCCACTAAACCTGGTTGCAATATACATTGTTGGTCTCAGCGTGCAGACGCTGGTTTACTCCACTAAACCTGGTTGCACTATACATTGTTGGTCTCAGCGTGCGGACGCTGGTTTACTCCACTAACCTGGTTGCAATATACATTGTTGGTCTCAGCGTGCGGACGCTGGTTTACTCCACTAAACCTGGTGGCGATATACATTGTTGGTCCCAGCGTGCGGACGCTGGTTTACTCCACTAAACCTGGTTGCTATATACATTGTTGGTCCCAGCGTGCGGACGCTGGTTTACTCCACTAAACTGGTTGCGAGATACATTATTGGTTCCAGCGTGCGGACGCTGGTTTGCTCCACTAAACCTGGTGGCGATATATGTTGTTGGTCCCAGCGTGCGGACGCTGGTTTACTCCACTAAACCTGGTTGCGATATACATTGTTGGTTCCAGCGTGCGGTCGCTGGTTTGCTCCATTAAACCTGGTGGCGCAATTACCATTAGTCCCAATGTGCGGATGTTGGTTTGCTCCTGAACATCCAGTACTGTGGTCAGTCGCTGTCCACTTCCTTGCAGTTGTCTGAGTATCCCTGGCAATAGACTCCTGCTGAGTAAGACCTCTATACTTATGCTCTATGCTGTCTTAGTCACCTGACAGCTGGTCTACTCGCTCAGGCTGCCCTGCCCGGTATTGGTGAGGCCGGTAGAACCTTGACGATACCATCCTGTAGGTTACCTCACCCGGTATTGGCAGGGCCGGTAGAGCCTACTCCAGTACTCCTTTGGGCTGCCCTGCCGGGTATTGGTAAGGCGGGTAGAACCTTGTAATTCACCATCTTTAAAGGGATAGTATTACTTCAAAATTATTATCCCTCATACTGTAGCCCTTAATAAACTGAGTTTAATGACACCAGCGGCATCTCTCAAACCTTTATGGTTTAAGAGATAGCCGCTTTCAAAGTTTCCTCTCCCCTGCTGTCAGCGTTCTGCTGCCAGCAGGAGAATCTGGTCTCTGAATCAAGAGGAGGCTCTTCAGCAGAGCCGATAGCTCGTTATGGAAGGAAAAATTATTCATTGAAACAGTCTTCTACGTGTGCTTGGTAACCAAGCACACGTAGAAGACTGTTTCAATGAATCATTTTTCCTTCCATAACGAGATATCGGCTCTGTTTAAGAGCCTCCGCCTGTCCCGGGACCGGATTCTCCTGTTGGCAGCAGAACGCTGACAGCAGGGGAGAGGAAACTTTGAAAGCGGCTATCTCTTAAACCATAAGGGTTTGAGAGATGCCGCTGGTGTCATTTAACTCAGTTTATTAAGGGCTACAATATGAGGGATAGTAATTTTGAAGTAATACTATCCCTTTAAGGTTGCCTTACCCGGTGTTGGCAGGGCCGGTAGAGCCTACATTCAGCATTCCGTGGGGGCTGCCTTGCCCGGTATTGGTAAGGCCGGTAGAACCGGTATATGTCATCTCACGGTTGCCTTACCCGGTATAGGCAAGGCCGGTAGAACCTGTCATTAAAACTGCCACTTAGGTTGCCTTGCCCGGTATTTAGGCAAGGCCGGTAGAATCTATTATATGTTATATTACTGTTGTTTTGTTATGTGTGTTTACCCTACGGGGACTGCCTTTAACTTTTAATAAAGTTAAGTTAATTTACCAAACCTTAAGTCTGAGAGTCTTCAAATCCGTGACAGTACGAAAGGGCCATGACCTCAGACACTAAGAGTGACGGTAACGCACAGAATATCCATTGGAGGATGGATATGCACGAGCAACGTTTAGATCAGCTAGCGGTTGCTATCCAAACTATTTTTGAAAGCACGGTACTTGCGGATAAGTCCGGTGCTAACCCGGTGGTCCCGCCAATTCCGACACCGGAGAATGAGTCTAAGCCCTCAGGGGCCACAGTCAAAGGGTTAACGGCTTCTGCACCCTTGCCTCTGAGATATGACGGGGACCCTCAATTATGCAGAGGGTTTATTAATCAACTTGAAATATTTATGGAATTGATGGCACACGCATTTCCTAGTGATCGCAGCAAGGTTGGGTTCATGATATCCCTGCTGACTGGCAGAGCATTGGCCTGGGCCAACCCACTTTGGGAAAACGCTAAACCTTGCACAAAGAATTTCTGTGATTTTGTGCAATACTTTCAGAGAGTATTTGAGCCTCCTGGTAGAACTACCTCTGCTGCTAAACGTCTCATGGAGATACAATAGGGCAGGCGCACGGTTGGCGATTATGCCATTGAATTCCGCACCTTGGCAGCAGAGGTAGGGTGGAATAACGAGGCCCTGTTGGCAGCCTTTGCTCAAGGATTGAGTGACCAGATTAAAGATGAGATTGCAGCAAAAGAGTTACCTACTGACCTAGACGATTATATCGAATACGTGATTCTAATTGACTCCAGAATACGTGAAAGATTAACCGCCAGAGAACGACGAGTACGGTTAAAGAATAATGGGTCCAGTAGCATATTTTGCCCACCCAACCCTCCTCTGCATCCAAACCTAGTGAACCTATTCTGGAACCAAGTGAACCTATGCAGGTGGGTTTCACTAGGTTAACTAAGGAGCAGAGAAGGTATCGCAAGACACAAGGATTATGTCTGTACTGCGGTAAAGATGGTCACCTGTTAAGATCTTGTCCGGTACGTCCGGGAAACGAACACACCTAGGGTACCTTGGGGGACAGGCCCTAGGTGGTGTCCAATCGTCCATTGTTGGACACACTTAAACCCACCATACAGGTGGTATTGTCATGGGCACAACGCTCGGTTGAGGTTTTGGCCTTGGTTGATTCTGGTGCAGCTGGGTATTTTATGAACAATACCTTTGCTGAATTGCATGGGGTACCACAGATTCAGAGAGAAACCCCTCTTGCTATTGAAGCAATTGATGGCAGACCTTTGGAACCCACCCAAGTTACTTTTGAAATGATGCCCTTGTCCATGACTATTGGGGCTCTTCACAACGAAGAGCAGCAGTTCCAATTGATTAATTCTCCTCACCATGCCGTGATTATAGGCTTTCCTTGGTTACAGTTGCACAACCCACAATTTGATTGGCAGAAATGTGAGATTGCTGCTTGGTCTCAGTTCTGTATGGATAAGTGCGTTACCCATCCTGCTAAGGTCTTGTGCACCTCCCCTTCACTACCTGATGCCTACCAGCAGTTCAGTGACGTTTTCAGTAAGGGAGAGGCTGGCACCCTACCTCAGCACAGACCATACGATTGTCGCATAGAACTGAGTCCTGGAGCACTACCACCGAGGGGACACACGTATCCATTGTCTTGTGAGGAGAACCAAGCTATGGAGGAATACATAGCAGATGCCCTCAGTAGAGGGATCATAAGGAAATCTACTTTTCCGGCCGGTGCCGGTTTCTTTTTTGTTAAGAAAAAAAGTGGCGAACTGCGACCTTGCATAGACTATCGTGGGCTGAATAAGCTGATGGCAAAAAATGCCTACCCAATACCACTCATCACCGAGCTGTTTGATAGACTTAAGGGGTCCTCGATTTTCACCAAATTGGACCTAAGGACAGCCTACAATTTGATACGTATCAGAGCCGGTGATGAGTGGAAAACTGCCTTCAATACGAGATCTGGGCATTATGAATACCTAGTCATGCCATTTGGTCTATGTAATGCTCCTGCAGTATTTCAAGAACTGATCAATGACGTTCTTAGAAATATGTTACAATCTTGTGTTGTAGTCTATCTTGACGACATATTTATCCACTCCAAAGACCTGTCACAACACATCAAGGATGTGTCTGAAGTCTTGCTGCGCTTACGAAAAAATAAATTATTCTGTAAACTGGAGAAATGCGAGTTCCACAAAACCAGTGTACCATTTCTGGTGTTTATAATTGGCAAAGACGGCATTGCCATGGATAAAGAGAAATTGACGGCAGTCTTACAATGGCCTAAACCCAAGAGCCTCAAAGCCATCCAACGATTTCTGGGCTTCGCCAATTATTACAGGAAGTTTATTAAAAACTTCTCCTCTATCGTGAAACCTCTGTCTGACCTCGCGCACAAGGGCGCTAACCCATCCCTCTGGCCGGTGGCTGCTGAAGAGGCCTTTGAGAAGTTGAAGGTAGCCTTTGCTGAAGCGCCTGTGTTGTCCTACCCTAATCCAATACTCCCCTTTACTTTGGAAGTTGATGCCTCAGATATTGGGGTCGGGCCGGTGCTCTCTCAGCGACAGGTTAAAGGCGGTACACTCAGACCCTGTGGATTCTTCTAAAAAAAACTGACTAGTGCTCAAAGTCATTACGAGATTGGTGATCGAGAATTACTGGCCGTTATCCTCACTCTCAAAGAATGGCGTCATTTACTTGAAGGCACAAAAAACCCCGTTTTGATTCTAACTGATCACAAGAATCTGACGTATCTTTCTGAGGCCAAGAGATTGTCTTCTCGCCAGGCCAGATGGGCACTGTTTCTTTCCCGATTCAATTTCGTTGTATCATACCTGCCGGGATCAAAGAATGTTAGGGCTGATGCTCTGTCTAGACAATTTGAAGCAGAGGTTGACAGAGAAGAGGTACCAGCCCCTATCATTCAACCCGATCGAATATTGGCTACCATACGTACTAGTATTACTTCACCACTAGGGGAGGAGATTTTGGCATCCCAAGCCTCTGCTCCTCATGAGACTCCAGTGGGCAAATGTTTTGTCGCTGAGCCATTCCGTACTCGATTACTTGAGACCTACCACTCCTCTAAGGCTGCGGGACATATTGGTAGGGATCAATTGTTCTGGTCTCTCTCTCAGCTATTTTGGTGGCCTTCTATGAGAGCAGATTGTGCCAATTTTACGAATGCCTGTGCCACCTGTGCCCGTGCCAAAACCCCTAGACATCTCCCTGTGGGCTTGCTTCAGCCGGTGCCTAATGGTGAACGCCCTTGGTCTCACATCTCTATCGACTTTATGGAAGAATTGCCCAGGTCTAGAGGGTACTTCTTCATATTGATGGTGGTAGACAGGTTCTCTAAAATGGCACACATCGTACCCCTCCGTGGCCTTCCTTCGGCCAAGGAACTTGCAATGGTATTCGCTCGAGAAGTATTTCGGTTACATGGAGTACCCAGGGTGCTGGTGTCTGACAGGGGGAGCCAGTTTGTGTCCAGATTCTGGAGGGCATTTTGCGAACAGATGGGCAGAGTTCGCCAGGAACTGCGCAGTTAATTCTTCCTCCGGGAGCTCTCCGTTTTTGATCAATTATGGGTCCCAACCCTGTCTGCTCCCGGATTCCTTTCAATCACAGCAGATTCCAGCTCTGGATGAGCATATAGAGCAACTCCGTTCCACATGGGCACAAGTTCAGAGGGCATTGGGCCAGTCTTTTCAGCGACATCAGAGTCATGCCAATCGCAGAAGGCTTCCAGCGGTTTCCTTCCAAGTCGGGGATAGAGTATGGCTGTCCTCCAAGAATCTAAAGCTCAAGGTCCCATCTAATAAGCTGGCACCTCGGTTCATTGGTCCGTACAAGATCATTCGCAAAATTAACCCTGTTTCCTATGCCTTGGATTTACCTGCTTCTATGTGCATTCATAATGTATTCCATGTGTCTCTCCTTAAACCTCTGGTTTGTAACCGTTATACTACCACACCTGTGAGGCCAGGTCCTGTTGAAGTCGAGGGGCAGGAGGAGTATGAAGTACAAAACATTATTGATTCCCGCAGAGGTAGAGGAGGGGTACAGTATCTGGTGCATTGGAAAGGTTATGGTCCTGAGGATCGTTCCTGGGTAGACAGTAAGGACTTTCATGCACCCAAGTTACTACGAATATTTAATGCCAAATACCCTCAGAAGCCTAGACCCTACTCTGGGAGAGGGGGTCTTTGAAAGGGGGGTACTATCACGGTGCACGTGATTGGTGCTGTTCAGTGTCAGTCAGTTGCTGAGTATCATGATTGGCTGTCTGTGATTAGCCCTCCTCACACAGCCTTTTTAAACCCAGGCTGAGCACTTCCAGGTTGCCCTTTCGTGGTGTTTCTGACTTCACTCTGCCTGATCTGCTTGTCAGGCTTCTGGGCCTGTTCCTGCTGTTCCTGCTGTACTTGCTGATCCAGTGTTCCAGTGTTCCTGTATGCTAGTGTTCCTGTGTTCCAGAGTTCCAGTGTTCCTGTGTTCCAGCACCTCGCGGGTTAATCTTACTGTGTTCCAGTGTTCCTGTGTTCCAGCACCTCGCGGGTTAATCTTACTGAGTTCTTGAATCTCCTGCTCCAGCCGTCGCTCTGGCGACATTGTTCTTCTCGCTGCTGATCATATTTTGTTGGTTTACTCCACTAAACCTGGTTGCGATAGACATTGTTGGTCCCAGCGTGCGGACGCTGGTTTACTCCACTACACCTGGTTGCGATATACATTGTTGGTCCCAGCGTGCGGACGCTGGTTTACTCCACTAAACCTAGTTGCAATATACATTGTTGGTCTCAGCGTGCGGACGCTGGGTTACTCCACTAAACCTGGTTGCAATATACATTGTTGGTCTCAGCGTGCGGACGCTGGTTTACTCCACTAACCTGGTTGCAATATACATTGTTGGTCCCAGCGTGCGGACGCTGGTTTACTCCACTAAGCCTGGTGGCGATATACATTGTTGGTTCCAGCGTGCGGACGCTGGTTTACTCCACTAAACCTGGTGGCGATATACATTGTTGGTCCCAGCGTGCGGACGCTGGTTTACTCCACTAAACTGGTTGCGAGATACATTATTGGTTCCAGCGTGCGGACGCTGGTTTGCTCCACTAAACCTGGTTGCGATATATGCTGTTGGTCCCAGCGTGCGGACGCGGGTTTACTCCACTAAACCTGGTTGCGATATACATTGTTGGTTCCAGCGTGCGGTCGCTGGTTTGCTCCATTAAACCTGGTGGCGCTATTACCATTAGTCCCAATGTGCGGACGTTGGTTTGCTCCTGAACATCCAGTACTGTGGTCAGTCGCTGTCCACTTCCTTGCAGTTGTCTGAGTATCCCTGGCAATAGACTCCTGCTGAGTAAGACCTCTATACTTATGCTCTATGCTGTCTTAGTCACCTGACAGCTGGTCTACTCGCTCAGGCTGCCCTGCCCGGTATTGGTGAGGCCGGTAGAACCTTGACGATACCATCCTGTAGGTTGCCTCACCCGGTATTGGCAGGGCCAGTAGAGCCTACTCCAGTACTCCTTTGGGCTGCCCTGCCCGGTATTGGTAAGGCCGGTAGAACCTTGTAATTCACCATCTTTAAGATTGCCTTACCCGGTGCCGGCAGGGCCGGTAGAGCCTACATTCAGCATTCCGTGGGGGCTGCCTTGCTCGGTATTGGTAAGGCCGGTAGAACCGGTATATGTCATCTCACAGTTGCCTTACCCGGTATAGGCAAGGCCGGTAGAACCTGTCATTAAAACTGTCACTTAGGTTGCCTTGCCCGGTATTTAGGCAAGGCCGGTAGAACCTATTATATGTTATATTACTGTTGTTTTGTTATGTATGTTTACCCTACGGGGACTGCCTTTAACTTTTAATAAAGTTAAGTTATTTTACCAAACCTTAAGTCTGAGAGTCTTCAAATCCGTGACAAGTCTATGGGGGTACTGCACCAGAATATGCAATTTTGGGCTGCAATGCATTTGAATATAGCAGCTCTCAGCAGTGGGGGTACCCTTGTTGTACTCTGCAATAGATATATAAACCCTAAATTGCATGTGTATGTGTGTCTGTCTGTCTGTCTATCTATCTATCTATATATCTATCCATCCATCCATAGTAGAATGCAATCCCTGAGGATATGTATTCTTTAAAAAAAATGTATTTGCTTTTAATCAGATTGTAACATCAAAATAACCTATATCTGGCGCTATAGCAACTGTTCTTAGAGATGACGATCTCAGTCAATATGTACAGTATATCTCTCAGGATTTAATATCGATCATAAAGATGTTCTTAATCTAACACTATGTCAACTGTTACTGTGAGTGTCAATATCAGCAAAGGAAGACCAAAGAGAGTTCCAGAGAAAAAAACAATTTTAATAAGAAGAATAGATTTCTTACGGTTCAATATCATTTAACATAAAGTATGGCATAATAATTCTAAATCCTCTGCAAATCACCCTAACAGATCCCACATAACAAATACTTCCTCTCCGTCTTACGGACTTCTGAGATGCCTGACCAACAAACACCTCCTCCCAAATCGTCCGGTAATTGGAAAAAGTCGGTCTACACAAACCTGGTTAGCAGATCAGACAAAAGATGATCTGTCAGATAGATCTATACAAATCGACAAAACAGAGGATAACCACATAAGAATATTTCAATTAACTTATTATAGAAACAACTTATCAGTGGATACAGTAACGGTTACAAACTCCCTGAGGAAGAAGCTAGTGAACTTTGAAACACGTTGGAGGTGATTCTGGGTGCAGGAGAGTGACCCCTGAGAGCGTGGTACAAGAAGATTTTTGACATTATAAAGATATTCATTTGCCTAATCACCAATACCATACTAATGATTGCGGAAAACACTGAACAACACGTGGCTGTATAAAGATATATTTCCCGGTCCCTACTGCTATATACAAAAGATAAACATGGGAACCATTTGGGAGATCTGAAATTCCAGCCGACGAACAAAGCATATGAAGGAAAGGTATTGGGGTGTCTGTGATCTTGGACAAGCAGATGAAACATCGGAAACAAAAGGTGGAGGGTGCCTTTATGGCACCCAAAGCCTGATGAGGGCCAGTGAGCCAAAATCCCCTTCCCCCTCTGTGGTGATGCTTGCTTTTGGTGGGGGAGGGGGAGAGGAGCCTAGGACAAAGGAATGGGTTCTCTCACCCTCCCTTGTTGGGGGCAGGTAGCACGGCGAGGTGGGAAAAAAGGGGGCGAGGCTTAGAGTTTAAATACAGCTTACCTGCAAAGATGAGCTGAATAACTTTTTCTTTTTTTTTCCATACATGCACTCTCAACCAAAATTGATTTATCTGCCACCAAGGAATTGTATCCAGAAGACCAAGGAAGAAAGACAGCATTCCATAGGAGTGGTAAAATGTATCATGTTATTTGTTGCATTCCCTCTTTATATGGTAATACTTTACCATATCTGGGCTGAGATGATTTTCTTACAAAACAATAGAACAAATAAGCTTAATAATTAATGTAGTGATATTATTTAATCCAAGACCTGGAAGCTAAGATACGACTCACCAAACCAGTTGATTATATCCTAATGGAGTACATTAATCATTGGTTTCTTTACTGACTTATAATACGCTTTCTATTAATTTTTCTTTTGACTTGTAAAAAGAGGGTAAGCATCTATTGGACCAGAGGGTTGCGTGTCTCATAATGCAGTAAGTAAATTTTTTTCTTGAGAAACCTACGAAGTCTATATAGCTTGTATTTTTCATTCTCTACCACTGGTTTTGTTCCGAGGGAGTTGCAGGGGGTCTTCAGGTACATGTTTTGCAAGCCAGTTACTGTTTCTTTGATATAGTAGGGTGATATTCCACTTTACACATTGGAATATTTATCAGGGTATTGGGCCATATAATATAACCTTCTTGGCATCCATATTCATGTAGTGTGCTTTCCTCTGGGGTGGGATAGTTTTGGTTCTTCCCACATTTCATATCTCATTGAATTGGTGGCTACTGTTTCTTGATATCTTTACAGAACTGGAGATTATTAATATTCAGAGGTTACATTACTTGTACGTCAAGGTAACTAGATAAAAATGTATAACCCCATTTACACTTTATTACTTGTTGCTAACATATAACATCAAGTCAATACAATTCTCTAACTATATACAAATAGTGCTGCAATTAGCACAACAATATCCTACCTGGAAACAGTGAATTTTATATAGAAACACAGTTATAATGGGGATAGCGGGTGAACTAGTCTGAGTAGAATATCACAGAATTAGGCCCAGGGGATGTTGTAGTCTACATTATCACTTAAGGGTATTACATAGCAAGTACAAGTTCATTGTCTGTGTTAGGCATACAAAGTGTGGTGTGAGTTACAGTAGACCCCCCTCTGATTTGGATACAAAAGTGGCCTTTGCCCTTGAGGCTGTAACAATGGGGGGGGGGGGCAGTTGTCTCAGGAGTTAATCTCATGGCTTCAGACCATTTGTTAGTTTCACTGTGTTGAGGTCTTTTCTTATCACTAATTGCATTGTTTCAGGCCCTTTGTTATTGTCAGTGGGTTGAGGTCTTTTGAAGTCGTCAATCTTTTTTGCAACCCCATAGTCTGGTAAACCAAATATAATAATAATAATAATCTTTATTTATATAGCGCCAACTTATTCCGCAGCGCTTTACAATAGGGGATAGACATACAGGGATATTAAATAGTACAAATCATATGTGGAGAACAGAAGGATCAGAGGGCCCTGCAGGCAATTATTGATCAGGCAAATACAAGTATTTAGAGATTCTGTTATCAGGATAAATATAGAGATGGCACATGTGGTTTCCATGGTGTTAAAACATTATTTAATTATATATATTACAATGGCCAAGAACCTATCACAAATGTTTTTCAATTCATTGTTCTGTTTTCATGTCTCTGCAACTGCCATTGGGGTTATTCCAAGTATTTATCACTCTTTTTATTCAATAGTCTTCTTTCCTCTGTTGCATTCTGCATAAAAGCTACCCATGGTATTGAACTACACTGGGGAAAGAACTAATACCCCATCCCCTTTTTAATTCAGCTCCATTGCACAGCCTGGAAGTTTCCCCTATAGTACCTAGGGAGGATTCAGGAATGATTACGCTATTTCTACATTTATCATACCTGGAGGGTAGCTCAGTAAATAACACCCTGGATAAAGCCCCTTCCTTTGAAGCATATCAGTTTTCTAAATTCATGGCATGTAAAAATATGTAAGGAGAGGTACTGTGGACAAGCTAGCCAAGGTAGTCTCGTTGGGTAGAATAGCGGGTCTTTTGGGGGCACCCCCGGTGGAAAAACTCATTGTGTCGCCACTGGAAGAGCTTTTTTTTTTTTTTTTTTTTTTTTAAACATCACTTCTCCTTCCCATTTCGCAATTGGTGCAGGACAGGGGACAGGGAGCATTGATGGCAAAATTAGACATTGAGGCAGCATTCAGATTGCTGCTGTATCCTAACAGTTTTCGCTTTATGGCCAGTTACTTTCTAGGGGGGTTTTATGTGGACAAATATTTACAGATGGGTTGTTCAATCTCTTGTTCATTTGTGAAAAGTGTAGTTCAGCATTTCATTGGGCTGTACAATGTAGGTCAGGGGTCAGTAGGGGTTGGAGCCTTTTTCCTAGGACAAGGTTGAACTGAGAGAGGGCCAGAGGCATGGCTTATGTAGGGTTTAACAAGAAATTTGGCACTGAAGGAGCTATTTCCTATGGTGGTAGCATGGGAGTTGTGGTAGGACAAACTGGCTAACAGGGAGGTAGTATTCTGGACAGATAATATTGGTGTGGTGTACAGTATCAATCAGTTATCTTCTGGTTCACAGAGTGGGTTGGCTCTGCTAAGGAGGTGGGTATGGAGGTGCAAGAGGCATAACATTAAGTTCACGGCTCGGCATGTGACAGGGGTTGATAACACTCTGGTAGATGCTTTGTCTAGGGAGAAGTGGGATGTCTTCTTTGCATTAGCACCAGGAGCTGACATAACTGGTTGCTTGTGTTCTAAATATGTATAGCACTGGGGGTGAATAGATAGATCATCTGATAACAGCATCCCTAGCACCAAACACTGCAGGAAGGCATTTCAGGAGTGGGGTGAGTTCACTGTGGCACAAGTGGGGAGAGCAGAGGAAATTAATGCCAGGATATTGTGGGAGTATTTAAAGCATCTATGGAAGCAGGGGGCAGCCAAGGGGAAAGCAGTAACAACACTGGCAGCTATTTCATTCTTTGCAAAACTTAGAGGGGAGGAAGCATTCCTAGAAAGTTTTGCAGTAAGGAGGGTTAGAAAAGGTTGGGGGAGAAAGTGGCAAAAAGTGGCAGATGCTAGAAGGCCCATAGACCAGCAAAAACTGAGAAAAATGTGTAGGGCTCTGAAGGAAAGGTGTAAGGATGGCTATGAGAGGGTTTTGTTTAAGGCAGCATTTGTGATGGCATCTTATGGAGCATTCAGGATGACTGAATTGGTAGGGTACTGGGTTGCAGTGGGATGGTGTGGAATGGTTACAAGAGATGGTGCGCTGTTGGCTGGCTAAGGCAAAAAACAATCAGGACGGGGGGGCGATGGGTGTTGCTCATGAGGAGTGGCAGGAGGAGTGCCCATTGAGGGCAGTAAAAGGAATTTTGAAGATTCGCCCCCCAGGAAATTGTTGTTTTTTTTGATACACCAAGAGGGCAGCGCACTGTAAAAAGACCAATTCATGGTGGTGATGGGCAGAGTGCTGTCCAGGACTGGGGTAGACCCGGACAAGTATGGCACCCAGTCCTTCAGAATAGGAGCAGCTACAGATGCAGTGCAGAGGGGTTGCAGTGAAGGTGAAATTAAGAGGTTGGGGCGCTGGCGATCAAATGCTTTTAAAACATATATCTGAATGGGATTGGTCTAACATGGTCTGTCTTGAAGAAGGAAATAAGAAAAGGCAGATCAGACTTATTTGTCATAGACCAGTCATGCTTTATTGGTGCGCGCCAATACCTCGCTCATCGTCAGAAGGAGAATTTAGGGATGCAGCAGGAGGACATGAAAATCATATGGTGTGGTAAGAGGTGCTTGGTCTGGGGGCGGATGGAGGCACTAGTTCAGGATACCTGCTGGAAGTGGGGGAGTCCTGATATTTTTATAGGGCATGATGGCTGTAAGACTTCACTTCCACAGTGTCAGTAGACTAGATGAAACACATAAAAGCCACATGCAGAGTGGGGAGCTCCATCTGTCCTGAGATGAAGACTATCTGGTCACAGATTATGCTGCGCCATTCGTGGAGAGGGGCGTTGTCGCCCCAAGCCATTGAGAGGTCCAGGTGTAAGGTGAATCATGCCATACCTAGGTTCATGTTCTTCTGTGGTGGTGACACCATTAGCCATAATAAGATAAAGTGGGAGGAGGATGGCTGGTACAGGGGAGATGGTGTCCACCTAGGGGACAGGGGGCTACAGGTATTTACAGAGCAGTTAGGGAAGCCCTAGAGGTTTGTATGGGGTCACAGCAAGGGGGGTGGGGGTCATAGAAGGTCCGGGGTTAGGAGTCCCCTCTATAGGTGGCGGGTGTGCCGCTTACAGGGCCCCGGCAGTGCAGCATAGCCAATCGGTAACGGTGGGTGGGCAGACTTGTGCTGTGCGGCCAGGTCAGCCTGCAGGAAGGGCGGGCAATTGCCATCAAGCACTGTGGAGGAGGGGAGGCATGTAGGTATTGTCATGGTGGATTGACATTTGGGCCTTGTTTGCCTCCCCTGGTATGGTTTGGTGGCGGCCATGGAGAGGGACCAGAGGTGGGGAGGCAGTGGTTTGCCTGAAAGGTCTCGCCCTTTACCTCCCATGGCCGCAGGCAGGGTGCAGGCGTGACCCAAGAGATTAGGGGTCCTGGGGGCGCCACATAGGAGGGGGGAGGGAACTCCTGGGGTCCTATAAATAGGTCAATATCACAAATTAATAAAGCTGTGACCTCACAATTTGCCACCTTATCTTGTTGTCAGTGTGTTTATTTTGGGGAAACAAAAATGGTGTGGGGGGGCGGGGGTTGGGGGAAGGTAGGGGAATGGTTGGTGGCTGGAGGGAAAAAGGGGGGAATTGTGAGTGTGGCCCTTATAAGATCTGGCTTGTGTTCATGACTTGAAGGGACATAAAGGTTCCCATTACATAATGTCTATATGAAAAGATATAGAAGTGTCATACATATGTACCCGCCCCAATACTCAATATAAGGGTTGTAATTTTATACAAATAGAGAGATTAATCTACTGCCATATACATCTGGGATGAAGATTGTGTTTAAACATACATTGTGGATATCGGAGGCTATTCGTACACTAAGTAGCAGACTATTTGTATACTAAGTGGCAACTCTCTTTACCCAAGAAGTGACATACACTAGATACCAGGGCGTAGTGATCTATTTTGTAATATTGTTATGTATTTTTTTGGTTTGCATACATTTAAAGTTTAAATATTATGTCTTTTAATGAGATTTTGTAGTGACGCTTCTCCGACATGTCAGAGTATCTGAATATTAGGAGATTATTATCGCATATTAGATCAGGCTTGTATTGTTGATTAGAGTCCTGTTGCAGTTATGACAGCTGAGCAACAATTATCTCTGCATCTGACTGATAATATGACGTAGATGTTGTCTTATACTTATATAGACTCCGGATGACATTTAGGCATTATTATTACATTGTGGGGCTTGTTTTTACTGTATCCATTAATAAGTTGTTTCTATAATAAGTTTATTGAAATATTTTTATGTGTGGTTATCCTCTGTGTTTTGTTGATTTGTATAGATCTATTTGACAGATTTTCTTTTCTCTGATCTGCGGACCAGGTTTGTGTAGACGGACTTTTTCCTCATTCCGGACGATTTGGGAAGAGGTAATTGTCGGTCGGGCATATCAGAAGTCCATAAGACAGAGAGGAAGTATTTGTTATGTGCGATCTGTTTCAGTGATTTACAGAATATTTAGAATTTTTATGCCATACTTTATGTTAAATGAAATTGAACCGTAAGAGATATATTCTTCTTATTAAAATTGTTTTTTACTTTGGAACTCTCTTTGGTCTTCCTTGGCTGATATTGACACTTACAGTAACGGCTGACATAGTGTTAAATTAAGAACATCTTTATGATCGATATTAAATCCTGAGAGATATACTATACATATTGACTGAGATCGTCATCTCTAAGAACAGTTGCTCTAGCACCGGATATAGGTTATTTTCATTTTAAATTTATAGACCATGTGAGTGAGATTTATTATCTGTCTGCTTTGTTATTGTGAAGACAGATATTGGATTACAAGTGCGCTACAGGTATCTTGTTACAGATTGTAACATCAGCACCTCCAGCTAACCCTTCCCCCATCTCCATCCCCATGACCCTTCTCTAAACCCAGGTCCTCTTCTGTACCACCTACAGCACCATGTTTTGCTTTACCCTCCCATTCCCCTTTCCTAGCCTCAGATTTATCTCCGTAATCTCTCTTTACGTTCCTGGGATTGTGGTACTAGTAGTATTTCAGAAAATGCCACCATAGAAGACCTTTGATTAAGCTTGTGCCCTAGATCCTGAAATCATTCTTAATGGACCTCCATCTCCCACATGTCTGGATTTATATCTCAAGTGCCCTTAGGCAAGGCACTCCAGTTGCCCTTAGATACTCAAATGGCCCCACCCCCAGACCCATCCACTATTTCCTGGCAAATAAATTACCCTTGGACTATAACAAGCAAGGCCAAAAATGCTTTAACCCCTTTGCTTGACAGATATATTGCAAAGCATTTTGAAGCTACGATTTGGAAATCTCTCTAGCATCCAAGGGATTACATTATAACTTCTAAAGGCGTGTAAAACAGGAGCAGGAACATTGATATTTCTATGTCAACACCTACAGTTCAGAATGCGGGTGTGGCCAGCAGAGATGACGCGCCCATCTAAATATGGAGCTCTAGGCAGTTGCCTACTACTCTGCCTATTGGGAAATTCACCTGGATCTCCCACTGACTCTGTCATTGCTACCAAGAAGACCATGGCTGTGGTCATGCCATTGTTGGCAAATTAATTAATACCACTCATGCCATTTATTCTGTCTTGTATAGTGCATAGCTATAAAACTCTGAAACACCCATAGTCTGCCCCATTTACCTTCTCTTTGCTTAAGCAGCTTTAAGGCATTTAAGACATTATATGTAACAAATCCAACATCTTGTATATGGTGTGTAATAGCTCTTGTTCATTCAACTCATTAACCATTTCTATGCCATGAAATGAGGGTGCAGATCTCCCAAGACTTTCACCACCAAAACCCACGCAAACATTTTTTGGTATGCATAGTCTTTATAATCTGGTGAGAGAAATGATTTGCTTTTAAAATATGGACCAGATACCTGGTAAACTCTATAATAATTGAGCCCTGCCAAAGGGGGGGGTGGAGTGGAGAATCCAGTGATTCTATTTTTTTGCTGAATATAGGAAATAAATATGAAAATGGAGAAACAAGCCAATTCAGGCTTTGATAAAAGACTGTTTACTTGTTAATCCTTATATTATAAAGTTAAATATATTGCAGCTGTAGTATTTGTACAATGCCACTTTTTTTTAAGCAAAATATACAAATTCATGTAACAAACATGCCACACATTTATTAGGGGTAATATAAGGTCCATTAAAAGAACCTTTTAAGTGCTTGGCTGTATCCCAAGAGCTCTCCTCCATTTTCCTCCGGTTTGCCATACAGTTCACTAAGATGGGCAAGGCTGGGTGATGTTAGCTCCTCATTTGGCACTTACGTGAGTTGCTCTCCTCTCTATAGAAGCCCAGTGATGGTGGATTCTCTGACACCTGGCTCCTATACAATTCATTTGAGAGAAAAGCGATCTTCAGTGATTCAGAGTGAGGCACTGACGTCACCCAGCCTTGCATATTTCAGTGATCTGCAAACCAACAGGAGGAAAATGTATGTTTTTACCTATATAAACTCAGTTTCCATAGCTCTGGGGGCGCATCAATTTAAAAATGTATTTTATGGTCCATATACTCTCATTTTATTCAGTGAGGTACCCTTATGGAAGTTTCTCTCTATACCAATTAAAACTATTATTTTAAATTCCTTTTAAATATAATATGTATTCTTCCTGGTAAAACATTTTCTAAATATTAGATGCTTTCACCCATTCAACAAACATTGATCTCCAGTCTTTTCAAAATCTCCTAAGTTTTTTCCTATAAGACCATGATACAGTTTTCCATACATGCATATATATGTAAAATGTTAATGTTTTTTTCACAGGTCACAAGTAAAACAGTTGTTGAAGTAGAAAATACATGTCTGTCAAGTTCAGCATTTGTAATATCTACTTTGTCCTATGTAATTATAACTATACTTTTATTATAAATACACACGCACACATACAGTTTCCCATTGCTTATTCAACATCCAATAAATTATGTTCTATTAATTCTAATCTCAGTTGAAGTATTGTGAGTGAATTATTTGTGTCTCTTTCCTATCCCAGCTCAGTAAACAATATGGTCCAGTGTTTACAGTATGGCTGGGTTCTTCACCAGTGGTGGCACTCTGTGGTTATGAGGTGGTAAAAGATGCCTTAGTAAATTATTCTCATGCATTCAGTGCACGTGGACCGTTGCCTATTTCAGAACGACTGGACCAAGGATATGGTGAGTTTAACCAACAATAACTAATCCCCTCTGTTAAACATAATTATAACAACACTGATATTTTAATCATCATGCATTGTCTATTGTACACCAAGAGACATTTATCATTGTCCAAATAAAGAATGAAGATTATTATATCAAGCATTTCCATACCATATAATAAAAATAACATGAGAGCATAAAAGAAACAGAGTAACATAGTGTATGTGACTGAAAAAAATACATGCGTCCATCAACTTTATCCCAATTCAAATCACCCCTTTTGATCCAGAGGAAAGCAAAAAAAGAAGAAACCCATTGAAGCCATTTCCAATTAAGTACCAAGTGGGTAAAAAAAATTCCTTCCTTACTCCAAAAGACAGTTGAATATTTTGCTGGATCAATATCCTATCTACTTTGAAGTCAACAGTCATATAGACTGTGCTACAAGTAGACATATAATAATAGATGACAACATTAAGAATAATACATTCATTTTTCAGTGTTATAGTAATGGAAATAAGGGTTAATGAGTCAAATTGCTAGTGAAACATCAAGATGAAGAGGCTTCAACCATGTAAATTGGTCTAACTGATATCCAAGTTGTCAAATATACTTTCAAATACATTCAATCAAAGAGTCAAATGCATGTCTATGGAAAGCAAACTAAATGCAATACAAACATATGCTTTTCATTCATTTCAAAGAAGCTTTTAACTCTTGATGCTGAAAAAAACCCTGTTGATCCAATGGAAGGTTAAAAAAAAAACAAAAAAAAAAAGGAAAGCCATTTCCAATTAAACCCAAGTGGGTAAAAAAATACTTTCTGACTAAAAATGTCAGTCAGATATTCCCTGGATTAACATCCTGTCTGCTTTTGAAGCCAACTGTCATAATTCTCAGTAATATTCTGTGTTAAATAGGTATCCATTACTATTTTTAAAGAAATTACAGTATCTCCAAGCACAGCATTGCAAGGCAAAGAATTCTGTAACTAAAAAAAAATCCTGACTTTGTTTTACTCAAAAGAGCTTTCCTCTAGTCTTAATGGAGGACCCAGGGCTGGATTTGTAATTAGGCAGAGTAGGCATCTGCCTACAGGCGCACCCCACAGAGGGGCGCCTGTCATTTGGATCCCCCACTTGGCACCCGCGGCCCACAACAACATGGTGAGGTCTCAGTCTGTGCCTTCTTCGGAACAGACCTGCAGCTGCTGTGAGCTCCCTCGTCGGCTCTTTAGTAATACAGAGCACTGGGAGATGACATCATCTCCCAGCGCTCTACATTACTGACGAGAAGACCGCGCGGGAGCTCCAGCAGTTATAGGTCTGTGCAGAAGGAGGAGGCACAGACAGACCTCTCCTTTCCAGGTTGGGAAACGGACACGGGGGCAATATGGAGATGATGGGGGCACTGTGAGGGGCAATATGGAGATGATCATGGGGGCAATGTGAGGGGCAATATAGAAATGATCATGGGGGCAATGTGAAGGGCAATATGGAGATGATGGGGGCACTGTGAGAGGATATGGAGATGATGGGGGCACTGTGAGGGGCAATATGGAGATGATCATGGGGGCACTGTGAGGGGCAATATGAAGATGATGGGGGGGAAATATGGAGATGATGGGGCTAGTTGGAGATGATGTGGGTCAGGTTGGAGCTGATGAGGGCAATGTGAAGATGATGGGGGCAATGTGAGGGCAATATGGAGCTAATGGGGCAATGTGGAGATTAGGAGCACTGTGGAGATGGCAAATCGGGGGGGGGGGGGCGCTTCAGATTTCTGTGCCTACAGGCTCCTGTGATGTAAATCCAGCCCTGGGAGGACCTTGTGTTTTTTGCTCAGCTCTTTGAGTAAATAATTCCTTGGAGAATTCTTTGTAATGACATCAAATATAGTTGTAGATGGTAAACATATATCCCTTTAGATGTCTCTTCTCTATTGTAAAGAAGCCCAGTTTGTCTAGTCTCTCTTTATAACACAGATCCTCTAATCCCGTTGTCAGTTTTTGTTGCACATCTCTTGTTTTTTCAACTTCAGTAATGTCTTTTTAAGAACTGGTGCCCAAAATTGGACTCCATATTCTAGATGACACCTTACCAAGGATTTGTATAGAGGTAAAATTATATTCACATCCCATGCATCTATGCCCCCTTTATGCAGGACTGTACTCTACTTGCTTTTGCAGCTGCTGTGAAGCTCATCTATCAGTACTCCTAAATCTTTCTGTAATGAGGATTACACAAATAGTTCCCCAATTACCGTATATGTTTGTTTGTATCTGTGTTAAACCTCATCTGCCACTTTTCTGCCCATTCACTCAGTTTATCTAAATCTTTCTGCAGATAAAATTCTGCTCTATTTGTTTTTCCTTACACAGCTTAATGTCAACAGTGAAGATTGAGAAATTGCTTTCAATACCCACTTCTAAATCAGTAATAAACAAATGAAAAATATTGGGCCCGGGACTGAACCCTGTAGCACCCCATTTACCTTTTTAGACAAGCTTGAAAAGTTTCCACTTACAACAACTCTTTGCCATCTATCATTTAAAGGGATAGTAATATTTTGTTTTAACTTTATTTTATTTTGTAGGCATTAAAAAATATGAAGAATGATATAAGTCTTATCTCTCAAACCTTTATGGTTTAAGAGATATTCACAAGCAAAGTTTCCCCTCCCGCTCCTTTTACCTAGTGTAAGCCATCTCTTCTCAGATGGGGAATCTAGTTGTAAGACCAGACAGATAACAGCAAGGGACAATCATTTTACAATGAAAACAATGAAAGCCCTGCCCCCCTTGACAAGCTTTTCAGGTTTTTCCCTTATCTTAATTGAAGATTGTCCCTCTCTGCAGTCTACCTGGGCACCTCCCTTCTGATCTGGCTGAAAAGTGTTACATCAGTAAAAAGGGCGGGAGGGGGACATTTTGTCATTGAATTACTCTTGATCTACAACTCTGACAGAACTGAAATAACACTCTTCAAAGTCCAAATACTATGATGATTAATTAGAGCTGCTTTCATTATGAAACATTACTATCCCTTTAACCAGTTCTCTATCCATACCTGTCTATTTGCCCAGAGTAGAAAGCTCTCATCACTCAAGAGGTTAAAACACACATTCAGATCAAGGGGATTCTTTTAAATAGATTACAAGATTAGCAGGATACTTTTGATATCTCAAATATAATTTTTTTTTATTAACACGTTGTTGTCATCTAGATATGCAAAAAGAAATCCACGTGAATACAAGATTGACAAATTGGTGTATCAATACAACTCCATATTAATCCAGTACATATTTGGGATGCAATGCAGGTACAATCTCGAACGGAAAGAAATTACCTAACTCAGATTCTCCAGGACCAGAATGTCCCACCCAGATGTTAAAAGAAAGATGTATATATGGATTTATGATAGTAATATGTTATAAAGGTCTTTGAGACAACAGCAATTTAAATAATAATAGAGAAAGAGAAAAGAGAAGAACAAACTTACAAAGCTGTCTGTGCCATCTGGCTTTCCCCAGCAACCACACTGGCAATCCCCCAGCTCATTTTGACACATAATTCTGCTGACCTCTTAATTCTGAAATTGTATACATAGCTAATGGTGTAAGTCTTCTGTTGCTTTCCAAGAAGTGTAAGGGGATATCACGGTGCCCGTGATTGCCCTCCGGGAGCGCTGTTGCGGTTTGCAGGCAACATTGTACTATCACTTCTTGAGTTTCGCACTTATGCACATTCTCTATTCTTATAGGTCTGTGGTAATTGCCAGAGATAGTCTCCGCCTACTTGCTAGGCCTTATAGGCCTCATTCTGCCAGTACCCCTTTGCCCTTTCGTGGTGTACCTGTGCGCGCTAGCTCTTGTGATTATTTCCTATGCTCTGATCCGTGTATGACCTCCGGTTACGTTGATCTCTGACTTGTTGCCTTCCACTCTGGTCTGACCCTTGGCCCTGTCTGACTACCCACTCTGTGCTGACCCCAGCTCCGGCTGACTTTCTGATACTGTACTGACCTTGGCTTGGCTGACTAACCGCTCTGTGCTGACCCTGGCTCTGGCTGACTATCCGATACGGTTCTGACCTTGGCTTGGCTGACTAACTGCTCTGTGCAAACTCTGGCTCCGGCTGACTATCCGATACATTTCCGACCCTTGGCCTGACTGACTCCACTCCTACACTAGACTGTGCTTTAGCTGATCTCTCTGGTTATTATTCTTATTCTTTATTTATATAGCGCCAACTTAAACAGCAGCTCTGTACAATAGGGTATAGACATACAGGGATATTAAATAGTAAATCATATGTGAAGAACAGAAGGATCAGAGGGCCCTGCTCGTGAGAGCTTACAGTCTAGAGGAAGGTAGGTTGGACACAGAAGGTGTAAGTGCTATTGAGTTCAAGTGTCTCCTGCCACATGAGCTGCCTGTCAGTAGGTGGGAGAGAGAAGTGCTATTGAATGCAGTGACCCAGGGAAGGGGTGGTTCTCGGTGATAATGTTTATGGAGGAAGTTGATAAGTTTCCCTGAAGAGGTGAGTTTTCAGGGAGCATCTGAAGATCTGAAGGCTAGGGGAGAGTCTGATGGGGCGGGGGGAGGGAATTCCAGAGCTCGGGTGCAGCACGGGAGAAGTCCTGTAGGCAGGAGTGGGAGGATGTATTAAGAGCTGTGGAGAGGAGAAGGGCATGTGCAGAACGAAGATGGCGAGTGGGAGTGTATTTGGAAATGAGAGATGAGATATAGGGGGATGAGGTGTTAGTAAGGGCTCTATAAGTTAGCACCAGAATTTTGAATTTAATTCCATGTGCTACTTGGAGCCAGTGTAGGGCTTGGCAGAGGGGGCTGTTATTAGAGAAGCGGTGGGTGTGATAGATTAGTCTTGCAGCAGATATCATTATGGACTGTAGTAGGGTTAGTCGGGTGAGAGGAAGGCCAGTTAATAGTGAGTTACAGTAGTCAAGACAGGACATGATGAGTGATTGGATTAGTATTTTAGTAGTGTCTTGGGTGAGGAATTCTAGAGATGTTGCGGAGGTGGAGGCGGCATGATTTGGAGACTGAGTGGATGTGGGGAATAACGGATAGGGCAGAGTCAAATGTGACCCCCAAGCAGCGTGCTGTAGGGGTTGGTGGGATGGTGGTGTTGTTGACAGTGAGGGTAATGTCTGGGGGAGGTCTGGGGAGGAAAGATAGATTTGAGTGTCATCAGCATAGAGATGATGGTGAAACCCAAAGGAGTTTATTAGTTTGCCAACGGATGCAGTATAAATTGAGAAGAGCAAGGGGCCCAGGACTGAGCCCTGAGGCACTCTGACAGACAGTGGGAGGGGTGGGGAAGTGGAGCCAAAGTAGGACACACTGAAGGAGCCGTTGCAGAGATAGGATGAAAACCAAGAGAGGGCAGTGTCACAGAGACCTAGAGAGTGGAGGGCTTGGAGGAGGAGTGGGTGATCTACTGTGTCAAAGGCAGCTGACAGGTCCAGGAGAATGAGTAGTGGCCTTTTGACTTTGTGGAGAGCAAGTCGTTGGCCACTTTAGTGAGGGCAGTCTCAGTGGAGTGCTAAGGATGGAATCCAAATTGCAAGGGATCTAGAAGGGAATGAGAGCAGTGGAATTTAGTGAGCTGGTTGTATGCAAGACGTTCAAGGACCTTGGAGGCGAACGGGAGTAGAGAAATTTGCCGGTAGTTTGACAGTGAGTTTGGGTCCAGGGAGGGTTTCTTTAGAATGGGTGTGATTAGTGCATGTTTAAAAGAGGATGGGAAGGTGCCGGTTAACAGAGAGAGGTTGAATAAGTGAGTAAGGGGTGGTGTTAGTAGAGGTGAAAGTTCTTGAGTGAGCTGACATTGGATTGGGTCAAGAGTAGTGTTGAGCGAGCATGCTCGGCCGATGCTCGGATCGGCTCGAGCATCGCTCTGCTCGGCACATGGCGGTACTCGTACGAGTACCGCATGTGCTCGCCCGCCATGTTCGGGTCTCCTCCCCGCACGTTTTGCGGCTGCTGCGCAGCCAATAAACGTGCAGGGAGGCTCTGACATCGGTGTAATGCCAGCAGCCATGTTGGCTGCTGGCATTACACTGATTGGCTGGCCAGAACCCGTGGTCAGGTGCTGTATAGCACCTGACCAGCGAGTTCGGCTCAGTCTGAGCCAGGGAGAGCTGAGGATAGGAAGGGAAAGGCAGTGTAGGGAGGAAAAAAACAAAAATTGTGAAAAAAAAAGAACCAAAAGTCCTTTTTAGGACTACTGTGTGTGGGGGCAGCAGGTTATTTGGTGTGGGGGGAAAAAAACAAAAAAAAAAAAAAAAAAATATATATATTCTGTTTAGTGTGCAAAGTTGCAGATTAGAGCACATTCTGTTTAGTGTGCACAGTTGCAGATTAGAGCACATTCTGTTTAGTGTGCAAAGTTGCAGATTAGAGCACATTCTGTTTAGTGTGCAAAGTTGCAGATTAGAGCACATTCTGTTTAGTGTGCAAAGTTGCAGATTAGAGCACATTCTGTTAAGTCTTCAAACTAAAATATCAAAGTCACGTATTCCATTCAGTGTGCGTCGCCGCAGTTTAGCAGCACATTCTGAGTACTGTGCAGAGTTGCAGAATAGGAAGAAATACTGTTAAGTCTTCAAACTAAAATATCAAAGTCACATATTCCATTCAGTGTGCTTCGCCGCAGTTTAGCAGCACATTCTGTGTACTGTGCAGAGTTGCAGAATAGGAAGAAATACTGTTAAGTCTTCAAACTCAAATATCAAAGTCACATATTCCATTCAGTGTGCTTCGCCGCAGTTTAGCAGCACATTCTGTGTACTGTGCAGAGTTGCAGAATAGGAAGAAATACTGTTAAGTCTTCAAACTAAAATATCAAAGTCACATATTCCATTCAGTGTGCTTCGCCGCAGTGTAGCAGCACATTCTGTGTACTGTGCAGAGTTGCAGAATAGGAAGAAATACTGTTAAGTCTTCAAACTCAAATATCAAAGTCACATATTCCATTCAGTGTGCTTCGCCGCAGTTTAGCAGCACATTCTGTGTACTGTGCAGAGTTGCAGAATAGGAAGAAATACTGTTAAGTCTTCAAACTAAAATATCAAAGTCACATATTCCATTCAGTGTGCTTCGCCGCAGTGTAGCAGCACATTCTGTGTACTGTGCAGAGTTGCAGAATAGGAAGAAATACTGTTAAGTCTTCAAACTAAAATATCAAAGTCACATATTCCATTCAGTGTCTTTCACCGCCGTTTAACAGCCTATTCTGTGTACTCTGCAGAGTTGCAGAATTATAAGAAATACTGTTAAGTTTTCAAACTCAAATATTAAAGTCACATATTCCATTCAGTGTCTTTCACCGCCGTTTAACAGCCTATTCTGTGTACTCTGTACAGTTGCAGAATTATAAGAAATACTGTTAAGTTTTCAAACTCAAATATTAAAGTCACATATTCCATTCAGTGTCTTTCACCGCCGTTTAACAGCCTATTCTGTGTACTCTGTACAGTTCCAGAATTATAAGAAATACTGTTAAGTTTTCAAACTCAAATATTAAAGTCACATATTCCATTCAGTGTGTTTCACCGCCGTTTAGCAGCCTATTCTGTGTACTGTGCAGAGTTGCAGAATTATAAGAAATACTGTTAAGTTTTCAAACTCAAATATCAAAGTCACATATTCCATTCAGTGTGCTTCGCCGCAGTGTAGCAGCACATTCTGTGTACTGTGCAGAGTTGCAGAATAGGAAGAAATACTGTTAAGTCTTCAAACTCAAATATCAAAGTCACATATTCCATTCAGTGTGCTTCGCCGCAGTTTAGCAGCACATTCTGTGTACTGTGCAGAGTTGCAGAATAGGAAGAAATACTGTTAAGTCTTCAAACTAAAATATCAAAGTCACATATTCCATTCAGTGTGCTTCGCCGCAGTGTAGCAGCACATTCTGTGTACTGTGCAGAGTTGCAGAATAGGAAGAAATACTGTTAAGTCTTCAAACTAAAATATCAAAGTCACATATTCCATTCAGTGTCTTTCACCGCCGTTTAACAGCCTATTCTGTGTACTCTGCAGAGTTGCAGAATTATAAGAAATACTGTTAAGTTTTCAAACTCAAATATTAAAGTCACATATTCCATTCAGTGTCTTTCACCGCCGTTTAACAGCCTATTCTGTGTACTCTGTACAGTTGCAGAATTATAAGAAATACTGTTAAGTTTTCAAACTCAAATATTAAAGTCACATATTCCATTCAGTGTCTTTCACCGCCGTTTAACAGCCTATTCTGTGTACTCTGTACAGTTCCAGAATTATAAGAAATACTGTTAAGTTTTCAAACTCAAATATTAAAGTCACATATTCCATTCAGTGTGTTTCAACGCCGTTTAACAGCCTATTCTGTGTACTCTGCAGAGTTGCAGAATAGTAAGAAATACTGTTAAGTTTTCAAACTCAAATATTAAAGTCACATATTCCATTCAGTGTGTTTCACCGCCGTTTAGCAGCCTATTCTGTGTACTGTGCAGAGTTGCAGAATTATAAGAAATACTGTTAAGTTTTCAAACTCAAATATCAAAGTCACATATTCCATTCAGTGTGCTTCGCCGCAGTGTAGCAGCACATTCTGTGTACTGTGCAGAGTTGCAGAATAGGAAGAAATACTGTTAAGTCTTCAAACTAAAATATCAAAGTCACATATTCCATTCAGTGTCTTTCACCGCCGTTTAACAGCCTATTCTGTGTACTCTGCAGAGTTGCAGAATTATAAGAAATACTGTTAAGTTTTCAAACTCAAATATTAAAGTCACATATTCCATTCAGTGTCTTTCACCGCCGTTTAACAGCCTATTCTGTGTACTCTGTACAGTTGCAGAATTATAAGAAATACTGTTAAGTTTTCAAACTCAAATATTAAAGTCACATATTCCATTCAGTGTCTTTCACCGCCGTTTAACAGCCTATTCTGTGTACTCTGTACAGTTCCAGAATTATAAGAAATACTGTTAAGTTTTCAAACTCAAATATTAAAGTCACATATTCCATTCAGTGTCTTTCACCGCCGTTTAACAGCCTATTCTGTGTACTCTGTACAGTTGCAGAATTATAAGAAATACTGTTAAGTTTTCAAACTCAAATATTAAAGTCACATATTCCATTCAGTGTGTTTCAACGCCGTTTAACAGCCTATTCTGTGTACTCTGCAGAGTTGCAGAATAGTAAGAAATACTGTTAATTTTTCAAACTCAAATATCAAAGTCACATATTCCATTCAGTGTCTTTCACCGCCGTTTAACAGCCTATTCTGTGTACTCTGCAGAGTTGCAGAATTATAAGAAATACTGTTAAGTTTTCAAACTCAAATATTAAAGTCACATATTCCATTCAGTGTCTTTCACCGCCGTTTAACAGCCTATTCTGTGTACTCTGCAGAGTTGCAGAATTATAAGAAATACTGTTAAGTTTTCAAACTCAAATATTAAAGTCACATATTCCATTCAGTGTCTTTCACCGCCGTTTAACAGCCTATTCTGTGTACTCTGTACAGTTCCAGAATTATAAGAAATACTGTTAATTTTTCAAACTCAAATATTAAAGTCACATATTCCATTCAGTGTGTATCACCGCCGTTTAGCAGCCTATTCTGTGTACTCTGAACAGTTGCAGAATAGTAAGAAATACTGTTAAGTTTTCAAACTCAAATATTAAAGTCACATATTCCATTCAGTGTGTTTCACCGCCGTTTAGCAGCCTATTCTGTGTACTCTGCAGAGTTGCAGAATAGTAAGAAATACTGTTAAGTTTTCAAACTCATATATATTAAAGTCATATATATCGTGTAAGATGAAGAAGGCGGGTAAAAAGGGACGGGGAAGTGGACGTGATCCTGAAAGTTCAGGGCGCGGGTCAGGACGCGGAGAAACTGTGCCTGGTGCCAGAGCACAAGAAAGAAAGACATCCACCATACCTAGCTTCATGTCTGATTTCACAGGGCGTCGCAGGACATCACTCTCGAGGTCCGACCAGTGCGAACAGGTGGTCGGTTGGATGACAGCTGATACTGCTTCCAGTCGGTTAAGCACCACCCTGTCTTCCACCAAGTCCACTCTCAGTAGCCAAGAGTCTGGTCAACATAATCCTCACTCTGATCATCCTTCCTCCCACCATACACGGTCTGGTCAAAGAAGTGATCCCACACTGGGATATAGTGATGAGCTCGTCTCATCACCAATCCTTCATTTGACCCTCTCTCCAAGCACGCTTGCAGAGGAACATGACATCTTGTGCCCTGATTCACAACCTCTAGAGGCTACCCAATCACAAGAAGATGACAGATGTGAACGGCATTTAAGGTCAAAGGAAGTAGTGGATGATGATGATGATGATGAGACACAGTTGCCATTAAATCAACCACTATTTCCTTCTCAAGACCTTGTTGAGGAGAATGTTATACAGTTGTCAATGACCGAGTATGTGGTGGGATCAAGACTTGAGGAGGATGATCAGAGTGAGGAAGTGGAGGAGGACTTGGTGGACGATGAGGTGACTGACCCCACCTGGGAAGGTGTAGAGCCGAGCGATGACAGCAGTCCTGAGGGTGAGCCATCTGCAGCACCGCAACAGGCTGGAAGAGGCAGTGGTGTGGCTACAGAAAGAAGGCGGACCGCACCAAACCGGCCCGCAAATGTTCCACGGAGCACCCCCTTGCGTAAATCTACCTTGCCAAGGGGTAGGTGTTCCGCGGTATGGCGTTTTTTTAAGGAAAGTGCGGACGACAAAAGATTTGTAGTTTGCAACCTGTGCCACACCAGAATGAGCCGAGGCATGAACACTAGAAACCTCACCACCACCAGCATGATCCGACACATGGCATCCAAGCACCGTAGTAAGTGGGAGGAACGCCTGGATCGCCCATCTGTGTCTGCAGGCCACACCACTGCCTCCTCTTCCCCTGTTTTCGGTGCCGGCCAATCGCCTGTCGAAGGCGCAGGCCCGCATACCTCCCGCCCTGCACCTGTAGCATCTGAAGCACCATCAGCGACCACATCCACTTCCCTGTCCCAGCACAGCGTCCAAATGTCGTTACCCCAGGCATTTGAGCGCAAGAGAAAATACCCAGCCACCCACCCACAGGCCATAGCACTAACCTCACACCTTTCAAAATTACTGGCCATCGAAATGCTGCCATTTAGGCTTGTGGACACTGAGTCCTTCCGCAGCCTGATGGCAGCAGCTGTCCCTCGGTACGCGGTCCCCAGCCGCCACTACTTTTCCCGGTGTGCCATCCCCGCATTACACCACCATGTGTCCCGTAACATCACCCGTGCCCTGACCAACGCAGTTACTGGGAAGGTCCACTTAACGACTGACACATGGACAAGTGCTTGTGGCCAGGGACGCTACATTTCCCTGACGGCACACTGGGTGAATGTCGTGGAGGCTGGGAGCGACTCGGACCCTGGGATGGCACGGGTGCTACCCACGCCGAGGATTGCGGGCCCTACCTCCATCAGGGTTTCCACCAGCACCTACGTTATTGGCTCCTCCTCCTCCGTTTCCACCTCCGAATTCTCTACACACACCGCCACTCCCCCATCAGCCAGTAGCTGGAAGCAGTGTAGCACTGCAGTGGGGAAGCGTCAACAGGCCGTGCTGAAGCTGATCTGCCTTGGGGACAAACAGCACACGGCCTCAGAGCTGTTGCAGGGGATTAGTCACCAGACCGAGCAGTGGCTCTCGCCACTCAACCTGCAAGCAGGCATGGTTGTGTGTGATAATGGGCGTAACTTGGTGGCGGCTTTGGAGCTCGGCAAGCTCACACACGTACCATGCCTAGCGCATGTATTTAATTTAGTGGTGCAGCGATTTCTAAAAACCTACCCCAATGTGCATGATCTCTTGACCAAGGTGCGCCGCGTGTGTGCACATTTCCGTAAGTCATCTACAGCTTCGGCCGGCCTGTTGAAGCTGCAGCAGCGCTTACAATTGCCAGCTCACCGGCTGCTGTGTGACGTGAGCACGCGCTGGAACTCCACCTTCCACATGTTGGCCCGGCTTTGTGAGCAGCAGAGGGCAGTAGTGGAGTACCAGCTGTTACACGGTCGTCGCCTCTCCGTTCAACTTCCTGTAATCAGAAGTGAGGAGTGGGAATGGATGTCAGACCTCTGCGAGGTTTTACGCAATTTTGAGGAATCGACACAGATGGTGAGCGGCGATAACGCTATTATCAGTGTAACCATCCCACTTCTGTGTCTACTGAAACGCTCGCTGCTCACAATTAAAACCGACGCTTTGCATGTGGAAGAGGTGGAAATGGGGGAGGAAGAGCTTACACAAGGTGATAGCCAGAGCACCCTCACTTCGTCTTCTCAGCGACAATTGGAGGAGGCGGAGGAGGAGGAGGAGGAGGAGGAGGAGGAGGAAGACACGGTTGCCTCCGCTACAGAGGGTAGCCATGGAACTTTAGTTCCATCTCTTCAGCGTGGGTGGGCAGAAGAGGAGGAAGAGGATGAGGATATTGAGAGTCAGCCTCCTGGTGAGGACAGCGAAATCTTGACTGTTGGTACTCTGGCACACATGGCTGACTTTATGTTAGGCTGCCTTTCCCGTGACCCACGCGTTGTACGCATTTTAGACAACACGGATTACTGGGTGTTCACCCTTCTGGACCCCCGCTACAAAGAGAATTTCTCATCTCTCATTCCTCCGGTGGAGAGGACAAGCAAAATGGTGCAATACCAGAAGGTTCTTGTTGAAAAATTGCTCCAAAATTTTCCATCTGACAACGCTGGCGGCAGAGTACGTGCTACCTTGGCCAACCGAGAAGGGGAGAAAAGGGGAGCACACAGCAGTTCCGAGAAAGGCAGGGCAACACTCTCCAAGGCGTGGGACACCTTCATGACACCCCGCCAGCACCCTCACCCTGATGCGCAGCCTAGTGTCACAAGGAGGGAAAAGTTTTGGAAGATGGTGAAGGAGTACGTAGCAGACCGTGTCAGCGTCCTCAATGATCCCTCTGTGCCTTACAACTACTGGGTGTCCAAGCTGGACACGTGGTATGAACTGGCACTCTACGCCTTGGAGGTGCTGGCCTGCCCTGCCGCCAGCGTTCTGTCTGAGCGGGTATTTAGTGCTGCTGGTGGCATCATAACAGATAAGCGTATCCGCCTTTCCACCGACAATGCTGATAGGTTGACACTTATAAAAATGAACAAGGCCTGGATTTCCCCTGACTTCTCCACTCCACTGGAGGAAAGCCCCGGGGGAACATAAACTCACTTTATATATGTTATTTACAATGATGGGAATACTCTGTATTCCCATTCACCCCTTCCACCCCAAAAACGGGTATATGGTTGACTCTTAATGTTCTCATCCTCCTCCTCCTCTTCCATATGCCCTGGGATATAATTTTTATATAGGGCCAGCTCACCAGCGTGCCCTGGGATATAATTTTTATATAGGGCCAGCTCACCAGCGGGCCCTGTGATATAATTTTTATATAGGGCCAGCTCACCAGCGGGCCCTGTTTGCCAATTTTTATATAGGTCAGCTCACCAGCGGGCCTTCTCATATAATGTTTTATTGGGTCAGCTCTCTAGCGGGCCCTCTCATATAATGTTTTATAGCGTCAGCTCACTAGCGGGCCTTCGCATATAATGTTTAGGATGGTCAGCTCTGCAGCAGACCCTCACCCATAATGTTTTAGATGGTCAGCTCAGCGCACGTTTCCCTCTTAATCATGGCCTCAGTTCTGAAAATCAAGGAAATTTTTGGGAGAATTTGCCTCTGCGCACGTTTCCCTCTTAATCATGGCCTCAGTTCTGAAAATCAAGGAAATTTTTGGGATAATTTGCCTCTGCGCACGTTTCCCTCTTAATCATGGCCTCACTTCAGAAAATCGATGAAATTTTTGGGAGAATTTGCAGATGATATACAAGTAAATATACAGCAAATACTGTTTGGTAACAATTTTTCGCCTAAAGTCGTTTTTATTTTCCTTTTTGTGTGTTTTACGGTCAGTCTGTAAAAATGGCGTACTACGGGCGAAAGATCGTTCCCAGCAGCGATGTTGGAGTCCAAGGTGCATCCAGCCATCCTCCCTATGCTGTCCCTGAACCATTTCTGTAGTGTTTCCATCTTTTTCTGCCCTTTTCCTATGGACCAGGCACCCTCCCCTCATCAGAGCAGGGGGTGCCTGGTGTAATGCTCGAGTCCTCCCATTGACTTCAATGGGGCTCGGGTGCTCGGCCGAGCACTCGAGCCTCAGGGGGTGCTCGGTCAGAGCACCCGAACATCCGAGCATTGGGGTGCTCGCTCATCACTAGTCAAGAGGTCATGTGGTTAGGTTTGAGCGAATGAGGAGAAGGGAAACTTTGTCCTCGGTGACGGGTGAGAAGGAGCTTAGTGTGTATGGTAGGGCTATGCTGGATAGGTGGGAGTGAAAGTAATGAGATTTCATGTCTGATGGAGTCCATCTTGTCCTTGAAGTGGGTGGCGAGGTCTTGGGCAGAGAAGTTAGTGGAAGGGATTTGCATTGGTGGGTGTAGAAGTGACTTGAAGGTTGAGAAAAGGCGTTTCGGGTTGGAGGAAAGATTAGAAATTAGAGAGAAGTGTGACTGTTTGGCCAGGGAGAGGGCAGAGCTATAGGAGCGGAGAATTAATTTGTGTAATTTGTGTATGACGTCAGCGTAGAATAATAATTATAATCGCTCTGGTACAAACTGTGCTCAGCATCCTCCTGCTGTGCCGGACTTTGTCTCTGGCTATCCTATTCTGCTTGAGACCAACGGTTAGTGCCTTTGGGTGCATCCTAGCGTACTATGGATTTGAGTCACCATGGCCCTTAGCTACCCTAGCGTTCTGGGGAATTCTAGTCTCCATTGCCTGTAGGTTTACCCTAGCATTCTAGGGTATCCGAGTCTATTACCTTGGTGTACTCTAGCTTTCTAGGGGAGCATTTCTCATTTTTGTTTGGGCGATTCCGCTTTACTTGTACTAGTAGCTACTGCTGATCCTTGCTACCTTCCCATTCCATAGTCAGACTGGGATCAGTTCATGTTCCGACAGTGGATCGTGTGCTGTCTCCACACCTGGTCCTGTGAGGGTTGGGGAAATGCTTTCCATATTTATTTTTTGATCTTATTTTAATAAAGATATTGATTTTACTGTATCTGTACTTGTCAGTTTCGTTATTCCATAGTCACTCCGTGACAGTACGAAAGGGCCATGACCTCTGAAAGTACAGATACTGGTAGCCGACAGTTGCCTAATATCCTTTCCAGAATGGATATTCAGGAACAACGTAATGACCAGTTGTCTATGGCAATGCAGATGGTTCTAAACCGTACAGCGCATCTCGATAAGCCTGAGCAAATACCGGCGGCCCCTCCTGTTTCGGCATTGGTAGTAACCATTCAGGTGAAAAACACGATTTATAGAGGGTTGTCCGGAGCCGCTCCACTTCCTCTAACATATGATGGGGAACCCACATTGTGTTGTGGATTCATAAATCAGCTCGTAATTGTTTTGGAACTGGTACCCAATGCATTCCAGAGCAAAAGAAGTAAAGGGGGCTTTATGATTTCTTTGTTGACCGGCAAAGCATTGGTGTGGGCCAGTCCGTTATGGGACACAACCAAACCCATAACTTCTAACTTCAAGGAATTTGTGGATGCCTTTCGTAAAGTATTTGATGTTCCAGGCCGAGCAACCTCTGCCGCAAAAAAAAACTGATGACCATTCACCAGGGCACCCTTACAGTAGCAGAATATGCTACTGAATTTCGTACCTTAGCGGCAGAGGTAGGCTGGAACAACGAGGGTATGGTGGCGGCCTTCTCACAAGGGCTTAATGAAACAATCAAGGATGAGACGGCAGCCGTTGAGCTGACTGAGGATCTGGATCAGTTTATTTCCTTTGCTATACTGATTGATACCCGCATCAGGGAAAGATCCCCTTTTAAAGACCGTAAGCCAAGGTTTGTGTCTCGACTGGCACCAAACTTGGGGCTCCCACCCATGCCTCCTTCTCCTCCCATGCCTCCTAGTGCCAAGGTCAGTAGGGCTGAGCTCATGCAAGTTGGTTTTACATGCCTGTCCAGGGAGGAGCAGTCCTTCCGTCGGAGAGAGGGTCTATGTCTGTACTGTGGTAAGGCTGGACATATATTACGAGCTTGTCCTGTGCGTCCGGGAAACGCACGCACCTAGGGTCTCTGAAGGGACAGATCCTAGATGGCGTAAATCAGTCCCCAGACCAAGAGCAAAACAAGCTCACTTTACAGGTTGCAATATCTTGGGCAGCCTCCTCTGTTGTGACACCAGCCCTGATTGATTCAGGAGCCGCAGGTTTTTTTATTGATGGTGAATTCGCTAAACAGCACAATATTCCCTTGTTCCCTCATGTCTCTCCATTGGCTATTGAGGCGATTGATGGTAGACAGTTACAACCATCCCAAGTCACACATGAGACCTGTCCATTTTCTCTTAGAGTAGGAGATTTCCATGTGGAGACCCTACAGTTTCAGGTCATATAGTTTCCACACTATGCCTTCATTCTGTGGTTTCCTTGGCTTCAGACACACAACCCCAGAATGGACTGGAAAACCTTTGACATCATATCTTGGTCCGATTATTGTAAGAAGTCTTGTCTACAGCAGCCCACTAAGATATTGTGTACCTCCTCCTCTATACCCTCAGAGTACCAGTTGTTCAGTGAGGTATTCAGTAAGGGGGAGGCTAGCACTCTGTCGCAGCATAGGGAATATGACTGTGCTATTAGTTTGACGCCAGGCACGATACTTCCTAAGGGACGCACCTACCCTGTATCGGTAGAAGATAACTGGGCAATGGAGGAGTGCATTACTGATGCCCTGGCCAGAGGCATTATCAGGAAGTCTTCCTCGTCTGCGGGGGCAGGATTTCTTTTTTTTTTTTTTAAGAAAAAAGTTGAGGAGCTTAGACCTTGTATTGACTATAGAGGTCTAAACAAGCTGATGGTTAAAAATGTGTACCCCATTCCATTGATAACTGAGTTATTCGACCTCTTGAAGGGCTCCTCAGTTTTCACACAGCTTGATTTGCAAGCACCCTACAACCTAATTAGAATCAGGGAGGGAGATAAGTGGAAATCTGCATTTAATACTCGTAATGGCCATTACGAGTACCTGCCATGCCCTTTGGGCTGTGCAATGCTCCGGCAATGTTCCAAGAATTTATCAGTGATGTACTGAGAGACCTGATACAATCCTGTGTAGTAGTTTATTTGGACAATATCCTGATACACTCTTCTAATATTGGGGCACATCTGAGGGATGTTGCTACCGTGCTGCAAACATTGAGAGAAAACAAACTGTATTGTAAATTGGAAAAGTGCGAATTCCATAAAGATCGAGTGCCATTTCCGGGCTATGTAATCTCTGCTGACGGTATTGCCATGGATACATAGAAACTCACGGCGGTTCTGCAATGGCCTCATCTGGTGGGCTTGAAGGCCATACAGAGATTCTTAGGATTCGCAAATTGTTATAGGAAATTCATACAAAATTTCTCTGTGGTAATAAAACCCTTGACTGACTTGATTCATAAAAGGGCTAATCCCTCGGCTTGGTCTCCTGAGGCCAGCAGGGCTTTTGAAGCATTGAAGTCTGCTTTTGCTGAGGCTCCATTATTATCGCATCCCAACCCTGCCTTGCCTTGTACCCTGGAGGTGGATGCATTGGAGACAGGAGTGGGGGGGGTCATGTCCCAGCGATATGGGCCCAGCAATACCCTCATGTCTTGTGGGTTCTTCTATAAAAAGATGATTAAGCCCAGAGCCTATTTGACATAGGCGATTGCGAGTTATTAGCCATTATTATCGCTCTTCGTGAATGGTGTCACCTTCTGGAGGGGATGAATGCTACAATCCTGATCTTGACTGATCATAAGAATCTGACATATCTGTCTGAGGCCAAAAGACTGTCACCACGGCAGGCCAGATGGGCCCTGTTCCTGTCCAGATTTAATTTTGTGGTCTCATCTCTTCCGGGGTCCAAGAATGTCCGAGCCGACGCACTGTCTAGGCAATTTGGGCCAGACTGCAAAGATTGAAAGTACGCCTGTGCCTATCGTTCCTCCAGATTGCATATTGGCCACCAAACACACTAGTATCAAGTCTCCACTGGGTGAAGAGATTTTGGCTTCCCAGGGCAATGCTCCAGCAGAGAAACCTAGCAGTAAATGTTTCGTAGCCGAACCTCTCCTTATCAGATTACTGGAAACATACCACTCCTCGAGGGTAGCTGGTGACATTGGTCATGACCAACTGATTTGGTCAGTCTCTCAGCTCTTTTGGTGGCCTAGCCTGAGAGCAGATTGTGCTGCATTTGTGGAGGCCTGTTCCATTTGTGCTTGTCCTAAAACCCCGAGACACCTTCCACTGGGGTTGCTCCAGATGGTTCCTAATGGCGAGCGCCCATGATCACACGTGTCCAACTTTATATTGGAACTGCCAGTATCTAAAGGGTGTACGGTCATACTGATGATAGTAGACTGCTTTTCCAAGATGGCTCATTTTATCCCTTTCCAGAGACTGCCTTCCTCCAGGGAATTGGCTGAGGTGTTTGCTAGAGAGGTGTTCCGATTCCACAGAGTGCCCAAGGTTCTGGTCTCAGTTCATGTCACGGTTCTGGAGGGCCTTTTGTGACCAGATAGGTATCCAATTGTCATTTTCCTCTGCCTACCATCCCCAGACTAATGGTGCTGCTGATAGATCCAACCAAGGGTTAGAACAATTTTTGTGCTGTTTTATCTCTGACCATCATGATAATTAGGCTGACCTGTTGCCATGGGCTGAGTTTGCCAGAAATTGTGCCATAAGCTCTTCGTCTGGGAGCTCTCCTTTCCTGATCAACTATGGCTTCCAACCACTCCTTTCGGGCTCAAGACATTACGGCTCTGGACGAGCATATTAGGCAGCTCCGCTCCACATGGGCACAGGTTCAGAATGCCTTACGTAGGTCCTCACAGCGCTATCAGAGACATGCAGACTGCAGGAGGCGTCCTGCTCCTGTTTTCCAGGTTGGAGATAGAGTGTGGCTGTCTTCCAGGAACCTGAACCTTCAAGTACCTTGCAATAAGCTGGATCCTCATTTTGTAGGTCCATTCCGGGTACTTCGCAGAGTGAACCCTGTCACTTATGCCTTGGACCTTCCTGTGGGTATGCGCATTCACAACTTGTTCCATGTATCCTTATTGAAGCCTTTGGTCTGTAACCGCTACACTTCTACTTCACTGGTGCCAGGACCTGTGTGCATTCAAGACTATGAGGAGTATGAGATTCAAAGCATTCTGGACTCCCGTAGAGTCCGTGGGCACATTCAATATTTAGTGCACTGGAAGGGTTATCGCCCAGAGGAACGTTCCTGGGTAGATCAGTCTGATATTCATGCTCCTGTTCTGTTGAGTAGATTTCATGCTAAATTCCCAAATAAATCTGGACCTCTTCTGCGGGGGAAAGATCGTTGGGGGGTACTATCACGGTGCCCATGATTGCCTGCCGGGAGCGCCATTGCGGTTTGCAGGCAACATTGTACTATCACTTCCTGAGTTTCGCGCTTATGCACGTTCGCTATTCTTATAGGCCTGTGGTAATTGACAGATAGTCTCCTCCTACTTGCTAGGCCTTATAGGCCTCATTCTGCCAGTACTCCTTTGCCCTTTCGTGGTGTACCTGTGCGCTCTAGCTCTTGTGATTATTTCCTATGCTCTGATCCGTGTATGACATCCGGTTACATTTGATCTCTGACTTGTTGCCTTCCACTCCGGTCTGACCCTTGGCCCTGTCTGACTACCCGCTCTGTGCTGACCCCAGCTCTGGCTGACTTTCTGATACGGTACTGACCTTTACTTGGCTGACAAACCGCTCTGTGCTGACCCCAGATCTGGCTGACTATCCGATACGGTTCTGACCTTGGCTTGGCTGACTAACTGCTCTGTGCGAACTCTGGCTCCGGCTGACTATCCGATACATTTCTGACCCTTGGCCTGACTGACTCCACTCCTAAGCTAGACTATGCTCTAGCTGATCTCTCTGGTTATTATTCTTATTCTTTATTTATATAGCACCAACTTAAACAGCAGCTCTGTACAATAGGATATAGACATACAGGGATATTAAATAGTGTTGCTCTTATGTGCATTCGCTATTCTTATAGGCCTGTGGTAATTGCAAGAGTTTGTCTCTGCCTACTTGCTAGGCCTTATAGGCCTCATTCTGCCAGTACTCCTTTGCCCTTTCGTGGTGTACCTGTGCGCTATCTCTTGTAATTATATCCTATGCTCTGATCCATGAATGACCTCTGGCTACATTTGACTCTGGCTACGTTCGATCCCTGACTTGTTGCCTTCCGCTCCATTCTGACCCTTGGCTCCATCTGACTACCAGATTTGTACTGACCCCGGCTCCAGCTGACTATCCGATACAGTACCAATCTTGGCTTGGCTGACTAACCTCTCTGTGCTGACCCCGGCTCCGGCTATCCGATACGGTACTGACCATGGCTTGACTGACTATCTGCTCTGTGCCAACTCCGGCTCTGGCTGACTATCCGATACATTTCTGACCCTTAGCCTGACTGACTCAGCTCCTATGCTAAACCATGCTCTAGCTGATCTCTCTGGTACAAGCTGTGCTCAGTATACTCCCGCTGCAGCGGACTTTGTCTCTGGCTATCCCATTCTGCTTGATACCGACGGTTACTGCCTTTGGGTGCATCCTAGCATACTAGTGATTTGAATCACCATTGCCCGTAGCTACCCTAGCATTCTGGGGAATTCTAGTTGCCATTGCCTGTAGGTTTTCCCTAGCGTTCTAGGGTATCCGAGTCTATTACCTTGGTGTACCCTAGCGTTCTAGGGGAGCATTTCTCATTTTTATTTGGGCAATTCCGCTTTACTTGTACTAGTAGCTACTGCTATCCTTGCTACCTTCCCATTCAGATTGGGATCAGTTCCTGTTCTGTCAGTGGATTGTGTGCTGTCTCCACACCTGGTCTTGTGAGGGTTGGGGAAGTGCTTGTGCACCATCTCCACACCTGGTCCTGTGAGGGTTGGGGAAGTGCTTTCCTTTTTTATTTTTTGATCTTATTTTAATAAAAATATTGATTTTTACTGTATCTGTACTTGTCAGTGTTGTTATTCCATAGTCACTCCTTGACAGGGGAACAATTTAAAAAAGTCATCTTACAGTTGTTTTGGAAAGGTGGCAATAAAAGAGCCCCACATTTTAACAAATCCCTCCCTTTCCATTTCCTTGTCTTGACGTGAAAGTGTCCAGTATATATTTATAAAGCGTATAGTTTTATCTTTCCAATTTTTTAAATGATGGGGGGCGGGGGGTAAGATGTAGTCCAATGTAGTCCAATGCGCAAGTATAGTTTTTATAGCAATTATTAATCAATGATTAAAGTAACTAGCATTAAACATAACATTTTTTGTATAAGTAAAAAAAGTAACATGTTTCTCATAACTGTACAGCATCATATTCCATCTGCACCAAGAAAGTGGATCAATTTTAACTCATTCAGTACCAAGCACGTATGCAAGAAGTCCTCACACTCCAGGCCATGAATATATTCTGTATATACTTGGTGGAGCAACATCTGTGTCACCCTAGTATCATGGCCTTTCTGGTGACCCCTAGGTACTGATTGCTCAGCTGATGATACTGAGCAATTAATATCAACATATCATGCAGTTATGTGTGACTCCCCTAACTCCATGCAACCCAAACTTTGAAACATAGAATTTCATGGCAGATAAGAACCATTCAGCCCATTTTTCCTACTTTAAAGGGATAGTAATACTTCGTTTTAACTTTATTTTATTTTGTAGGCATTGAAAAAACATGAATAATGATATAAGTCTTATCTCTCAAACCTTTATGGTTTATGAGATATTCACAAGCAAAGTTCCCCTCCCCGCCCCTTTTTCCTAGTGTAAGCCATCTCTTCTCAAATGTGAGTCTGGTTGTATGACAGGACAGATAACAGAAGGGGACAATTTTCTTTGTATGAAAACAATGAAAGCCCTTCCCCCCTTGACAAGTTTTTCAGCTTTTTCCATTATCTTAATTGAAGATTAAGGGAAGGGATACTTTGTTTGTGAATATCTCTTAAACCATAAAGGTTTCAGAGATAAGACTTATATCATTCTTCATGTTTTTTTAATGCCTACAAAATAAAATAAAGTTAAAACGAAGTATTACTATCCCTTTAAAACCCTCAGACCTTGTTTGAGCCATGAACTTGACTTATGTTCAGGATAGCCTTATACCTATCATACATGCTATTTGACTTATCCATCACCCTCTCATTGAAGAAAAAATTCTTTGCGTTACATCTTATACCTATCATGCATGCTATTTGATTTATCCATCACCCTCTCATAGATAATGAAACCCGAACTGCAAGGGAAAGCAAGACCAATCCAAAAAAGTTTTTCAAATACATAAATGGCAAAAAACTTAAGAGGGAGTGTATTGGATCTTTCAAAATGAGATGGGTGAGTTAATTAGTGAGGATAAGGAAAAGGTTGATGTTTTGATTGCTTTGCAATGTGTTGTGTACCCTCTGGCACTCAAAGGGTTAAAAACTTTTGTTGCATCGGTATATACAAGGGAGCAAGGAATGGCAGAAAAGCCTCAACAACTAACAAAACAATACAATTATCAGATATTGGGTTAACTCAAGAAGATGTCATGAGAAGACTGAACAAAATTAGGACTGACAAAGCATGGGGTCCTGATGATATACACCCAAGGGTTCTTCAGGAACTCAGTGCAGTGTTGGCAAAACCCCTATATTTACTCTTTAAAGATTCTCTCATCACAGGCTCAGTGCCACAAGATTGGCGAAGAGCCAATGTAGTGCCTCTATTTAAGAAGGGAACTAAAACAGAACCTGGAAACTATAGACCTGTGAGTTTGACCTCAGTAGTGGGAAAACTGCTAGAAGGGATAATAAGGGACTATATTCAGGATTACAACACAAAAAATAAGATCATTATCAAGAATCAACATGGTTTTATGAAGAATATATCATACCAAACAAACCTTTTCAGCTTCTATGAGGAAGTAAGCAGCAAGCTTGATAATGACAAGGCACTTGATAGTATCTATCTAGACTTTGCAAAGGCATTTGATACAGTGCCACACAAGTCTGGGGTATAAAATAAGGAAATTGGGGCTAGGAGGTAACTTTTGCAATTGGATACAAAACTGGTTGAAGGATAGGGAACAGTGTGTGGTTGTAAATGGACAATTCTCCAATACAGTTAAAGTGGAGAGTGGACTACCTCAGGGTTCAGTATTAGGTCCGCTGCTTTTTAACATGTTTATAAATGACCTGGAAATAGATATAGAAACAAAATATCAATATTTGCAGATCACACTAAATTATGCAGGGTCATTAATTCAGAACAGGATATTTGCTCTCTACAGAGGGATTTACATATAATAGCAGATTGGGCAAACAAATGGAATATGAAGTTTCATGTGGGGAAGTGTAAAGTAATGCATTTGGGAGGAAATAATCCCAAGGCTACTTATAAACCTAATGGAATTATTGTAGGGGACTCGTTGCTAGAGAAAGACCTGGGTATCCTTGTCAACTACAAACTTGGAAACAGTGACCAATGTCAACCAGCAGTAGCAAAGGCAAACAAAATCCTGTCTTGGATAAAAAGAGGTATTGAAGCAAGAGAGGATAACATTATTTTGCTATTCTGCAAATCATTGATAAAACCTCACCTTAAGTATGCAGTGCAGTTTTGGGCAGCTGTTCTGAAAAAGGATATACTAGAACTAGAGAGGGTACAGCGAAGAGCAACAAAATTAAGGGACTAGAGGACTTGACGTTTGAGGAATAACTAGACAACCTTGGTTTATTTATTCTAGAGAAAAGACGACTAAGAGGAGACCTTATTACATTGTACAAGTATATGAGCGGTCAATACAAGAATCTCTGCCGTGAGTTATTTATTTATTCCAAGGCCTGATCAGGTGACCAGGGGACACCCTTTGAGATTAGAGGAATGGAGGTTTAGACTTCAGCAGAGGAAGGGGTTTTTCACAGTAAGGTCTGTTAAATTGTGGAATTCCTTGCCCTAGGAGGTGGTTGTGGCAGATACAATGGATACATTTAAGAGAAGATTAGATACATTTCTTTCAAAAGGGAACATACAGAGTTATACTGTTTATTAGTAGGCAGATAAGGAAGGTCTGATAAAGACTAACTTATTTGGTAGCAGGAAAGCTATAAAATTCTCAGTCACGCATAGGAGCTAAATGTTTGCATATAACTAAAAGACAGTACAACAGCAAGAACTCAACAACAAATACTTAAACGAGTGGAAGAACTTTATTCAAATCTTTATAGGGATGAAGGACAACAACTGAATGCAGTGCCAGAGGAAGAAAATGGCAAAGCAGCTGGACTTGATGAAGTTACTATTGAAATGTTGAAAGCCGGAGGTCAGCCTTATTCAAAGATCTAGCTAAACTATTTTCTAAATACATACTACTTGGTAAAGTGCCTGAAAAAAAGGAAAAATGCTAAAATCCTCCTACTGCACAAAAAAGGTGATAAGGCAGATCTAAAAAAACTACCGACCAATAAGCCTATTGCCAGTGGTCTGCAAAGTTTTCACAAAGATACTCTCAAGAAGAATGGACACAATACTTAACACGGCATAACCTAAAGAACAAACTGGCTTTACAAGCGGTTTCAGTAGAGCGACATAATGAATACTACCTTCTATTATGCATAGCCTTCATTGACTACGAAAAGGCATTTGACTAGATAGAACTTACATCAATATCTTCCAATCAATAAATGAAAATGAAACTGCATCAATATAGGTAAACAATGATAAAGTCCAGATCAGCATTGAAAAAGGCAGCCGTCAAGGAGACACAATCTCCCCAAAACTTTTCCAAAGTAAACTGGGACAAAAAAAGGACTTATCGACAGAGACTACCTACATCAATTTAGATTTGCAGGCAATATCATACTCTTTGCCAGTAGTCCTGAAGAACTGTAAGAACACATTGAAAAGATACAACAGGAAAGCAACATTTGGGTCTGAAGATGAATATCAGCAAAAAGCAAGTCATGTTTAAGAAATGTACCATACCAAGGAAAATCATAGTAGATGGAAAAGAACTAGAAGTGGACATGAATGTTTATTTTGCAAAAGAAATGTCAACAGATGGAAACACCATGACAGATTGACTAATAAAATTGCAATGGAAAGCATATGGATAATGTAATATAATTTTAAGACAAATTTACAACTCTGCCTCAAGCGAAAGGTTTTTGACCAAGGTCCTTATCTATGGCTGTGAGAGCTGGACACAGAATTCCAAAGCAATACAAAAACTTTGGTGATGCAGAGAAACATGGAGCGGCAAATTCTACACATAATAAAAACAGACTGAAAAACGTGTCCATGGATTCATCAGCAAACAAAGGTCATGATATCAGTGAAAGAGTAAAGCGCATGAAATGGAAATATGCAAGGATACCTGATGGTAGATGGGCCAAACAAATTTTGGAATGGATTCCACTGGATACTGAACACTCAAGAAGAAGTCCAAAGATAAGATGGGTAAATGAAATTACCAAATTTGGTACACAGTAGCAACAAAAAGCACATGTCCAAGTTGTTGGAGGCTTTTTGAGGAGGCCTTCATCATGCAGTGGATCGACAAACATGTAAAATAAGAAACAAGACATGATTTACATGTTAAATATACCTGAGATGACTCTGGGAACTAGACAGGAGCAAATACGCTTCTTTAGGAAATCCATTTGGCAGAAAGAAATCTAATGCAAACATACTCTTTAAACTGTAGGCACATAAGATCTAGTCATACTCCTCCACTTTCATCATATTCAGATGTTCTATCATACTTCACCTACCCATCTCCGTTTATCATTTTCATCTGACTTACTTTTATCAATTTCATTGTACTGAACTATTAAATTACTTAGCTCATCCATATTTTTTTTTTCTCAGCATACTTATATTGCTTATTCATATTTTACTAGATATTTAGTATAACTATACCAGCTAGATCACGTTCCTATATTATAAATCTTTTTTATGTTTTAACGTACCTTGTGCACACCCCATATATTGTTAATCTAGAGGAGATATCTCAGTGAGGGCTGTTTATCAGTTCCATTTTCTGTAGATTAACAAATAGCTGAATATGATTTTTTTTAAATGTTTGTGTGTATATGTGTATATATTAGCTTCCTAATTAATTTGAAACTCTTATCACCAGTGACTTTGCAAATTAGTGGAAAACACATGGTTTTCAGCTTTTCCCACAGGAAATTTTGACCATAGAGAAACCCACAGATTTTCCTCTGTTTTGCTAAGAGCACAGAAAATTTGAGAGTGGCTCCATTTTCCACCTATGTTACTCAATGGGGTGAAACTTCTCACCCATATACGATCTAAATCCATAATTTCCCAACTGCAGTGTGGTCTATTTTAGGAAAAAAGCAGAGTTGAAGGGGACAGAAACACACAGAGAGTAAAAGGTGGTTACTCATTGGTTCAAATAATGTCTGACACTATGACCACCACCACTGTTAAAAAGAAAAAGAAAAAATAAAGCTGGGTGGGCCATAAGTCTAATGACTCTAAGGAGGAAGTAATTAGCACAATCAGTATCACTACCAGTGCTAAAGGGACTGGGAGCCCACATTCCCCAGACCCAATGATGCTGAATACCCCAACTTTGTCCCTTGGGATCTGGGGGCAAATGTTGAAGAATGCAGAAATGGGTAGCTGTGTGAGCAGCACAGATCAGCTGCCAGTGCCTGCTGCCATTGCTGCCATTGGGCCTTCATCTGAGGAGGAAGAAATGGCAAGTGTGGCAGTAGGGGACTCTGTCACACTTGAAATCATCATAAAACAGTCACACTCTAATAGAGCATTAAGAGACTGGTTGTGGTGATTAGAGTGATGGTGATGATGGAGCAATTGGCGTGGAAGAAAGCATGAGGGCATTTTGGTGGAAAGTGAAAAGGAATGGGAGAAAGAGATGCAGATGGAGATGGGCATCAATGCTACCACCAGCAGTGACATTGTGGAGTTTGCTGCTGCTGTAATTCCAGCAGCAGGATGGTGATGAGATGACTAGTGTGCTGCAGACCAAAGTGGCCACCATGGGAGTTGCTTCTTCAAGTGGCAATATGGGACCAGGGCCTGCTCCATGTCCCACCAATAATCCTGGTCCTAGCTCCAGCAATGATGTTGAGGCAGCAGCATCCCTTTCCCCAGCCAGTGAATGTGATTGTGGAGAAGGCCATTCTTCTCCATCTCTCCCCTCACTTAAATCGTGTGTGTGGGGGAATATGTTTGCCTTAGGGCAATGACTGCACTATGTACTATTTGTGACAAGGTTGTGGAAAAGGGAAAGGAGAGGACACACCTTGGCAAATAGCCCTCATTAAGCACATGCAACATAGACATCCTGACATTTATGTTAAGTATGTGAAAAGCAAACCACAAAAAAGTCCCCAAGAGCACAAAGAATATTGGGAAAAATCCCAGGGAAAGACTAGATAAACCCAGCCTGAACCTGGAAGTTTCATGGTGAACATAACACCTGCATCCTCATTTTCTGCTTGTGCTAGGGTCCAGGAGTGGAAAGACGTTCCAACTGTCCCCACTCTGGGTCCCCTACCTTCTCCTCTGGCATCCCACCTTTGTATATGTTACCTATCCAACCAGCTGATAATTACTTTGTAGATGTGAGGATCTGGCAGTTCATGTCCACCCATTACATACTAACCATACATGGCAATGTGGTGCAGAGTAATCGGATGCAGGGAGCATCTGTGGGCATACCATCCTGCTGAATATGCAAAGCTGGTGTCAGGGAGGATTAATTTTGTTTTTTTCAAGTTCTTACCTTTATTTTTTAAAGTACATTTTATTAGGTTTGAAATAAGCACTGGCATATAGTCATAAATACAGCACACAGTGTCTCCAGGGTACAATGACCATTTAGAACAAGCAAGTAAGAATAACAGAGAAAAAGTATAATACCAGCATATACAACCAGACATCACTTAGAGACACCTCATCCTATGTAAATAGGCAAGCTCGCTAGGTAGTCTGGTGATCAGAAATTGAACCATACATTTTAGTTAGCACAGAAACCGAAAAAGAAAAAGAGGGTAGAAAGAAGAGAAGGAGAGTCAGGTGGGCAGCATCCAGTGGACAAGTAGGTAGCTGCAACGGGGTGATAAGAGGTGTGGACCTGGGACTAGCAAAGTGTAACCAGATTTAATGCAGTCTGTCTTATCGGCAATGTTGCAGCCCAACGTCTCGTAATTCAAACCATCTAGTAGATGAGTTAAAGGTTTTGTATGTTCGTCTCTGGTTGACCATGCCATGTTGATGAAAAGGATCTGCTCCTTAACTTTGTCTGTCCAGGCCCTGAGGGAAGGGGGGCTAGCTTTTCACAGAAGTGGAATCAGAGCTTTACCTGTATTAAGCATGGCAAACAGAATTTTTTTTTGAAGGAGAGGAGGAAGGCAAGTCCCTAAAAGAAGATCTACCCTAGGCCTTGTGATAGACAGATGTTTAAAAGATGTTGAGTGTGTGATAAACATTGTGACCAAAATTTTATGACCACCAGATGTTTAGAAGTGTGCCAACAAAGTTGGCTGGTGGAGGGTCATCCTGTGGAGTCTGGCTGAGGTGTAGTACCAGCAAAACAAAAGCTTATAATTCACCTCCACCAAATGAGTGGAGATAGAAGAGCTATATGTATTTTTCCAAACTTCCGCTCCCACGCTATGGCATACGATGGTTTATCAGAACCCTTATGGCCAGAGAGGATAGCATATATCTTACTTATGAACCCATCCTGGGTTCCAGTTGGTGGAAGAAACAGACATTCAGATTTGGATAATGGACAAGATAAACATTGCTTATAGGCTGGTTGGTCTACAAAATGCTTGATACATAAATACCTCAGTCAGTAGGGAGTGAGAGGTAGGTCTGGCTAAAAACACCTGAGAGAAGGGAGATGGTAAACAGAATAATTTACCATGTTTAGTCAGAGCGGACCACACTGAAAGGATATTGCCCAAAATTTCATGTGTATGGATAAGTATAGTTCTACTAGCATACTGGAGAAGTGTTTCCCCAAGTGGATCAGTAGATGGAGTGACTGACCTCTCTACTTTTACCCTGAGTTTATGCAAAGTATTATAATGCCAGCCCGGGAGTGACATCAAAACTGTAGCATGGTAGTGTTGTTTTAGGTTTGAAATTCCCAAACCTTCTTGTGTCTTATGTCTAACATATCGGTTCCCTGCCGTGGTCTGCGGTGACTCCAAAGAAAGGAGGAAAGAATTCTGGAGGCTGATGTAAAAAGGAATTAGGTAATTTGATTGGCAGTGTTTGAAACAAGTACAGGAAGCATGGTAGCACCATCACTTTGATGGTGTGGGCCCTACCCAGCTACGAGAGGTGCAAAACATGCCATTTGGATAAATCTTTTTGAATGGTTCTGTTGAAGGAAGGGGAATTCAAGTGATAAGTATTATAGATGAGGGATGGAATTGAGACTTCTAAATATCTTATCGTTCTGGTGGACCGCCAAAAGGGGAAGAGATGAGACAGACGTAAAGGTATCAGAGGGGATGAATAGAGGTAAGGCTTCCAATTTGTGGCTGTTAATATTAAAATCCAATAACTGGGAGAATAGTTCTAATTCTGACATAAAATTTGTTAAAGCTATATCAGTATCACAGTGCCTGTGATCCTTTCTGTCACTCTCGCTTGTGGTGTATGCTGATTCGCTATACTGGTTTGGCCTGCCCCTGGTGACCTTTTTATGCCTGACCGTGACAACAGTCAGATGCCCTTTCGTGGTGTTTCAGAGCCAGTGTTGCTGTTGCTGAGTTCCTGTGTTCCGGTTTCCCGTGTACTGAATTGGCCCGTCTTGACTACGTTCCTGTTTTCCTGCTCGTGATTGACCCGGCTTGTCTGAGAACCCGCTCTGTGATCCGACCCGGCTTGGCTGACGTTCCTGTTCGTGATTGACCTGGCTTGTATGAGTACCCTCTCCGTGATCCGACCCGGCTTGGCTGACTTCCTGCTACGTGACCAGTTAACGGACTGCTCCGGTGACCTGCTAGTTCCTGCTCTCCTCTCCAGTGGTCGTTGTAGCGACATTCTGACTTCCGCCACTGTCGCTAGCCTGGTTGATCATGTGACCTGCTTCTGTCCGGTATTGCTCGCTCCCAGTGCTGAGTATTGCTTGATTGCAGAGCTGTGCTACTGTCTTGAGTCTCCGTATCGCTTGCAGAGCTATCATACTCCTCTGAGCCTCCGATCCGTAAAGCTGCATTTTAACCCTAGCTGTGCCGCATTACCTTTCGCTAAGCCTCTTTCACTGGTATAGAGCCTGCCTCTTGCATTACATCTGCTGAGTCGGCCGCTTATGCTCTGGTTGGTCGGCGGCTCATTACACCATTGCAGAGTAGTGCTGTCTGTAACGATTCCGGTAGGGCGCTATTTGGCTCAGACTCATACATTAACGCCATTGGGGCTGAAGGCACAAGCTACTATAGCTAAGGGTGAAGGGCTATTGACTTCTCCGTTGCAGCATATGGTGGTCCGTTCTTACGCCCGTGGGCGCTACTGGCTCAAAGCTCTTGCAGGTTGACTTAGGTATACGCCCGTGGGGGCTATTGGCTCACAACCTCTGTTCCGTTGGTCTCCGTTGAACGCCCGTGGGGGCTATTGGCTCACAACCTCTGTTCCGTTGGTCTCCATTGTACGCCCGTGGGGGCTATTAGCAGCTCTTGCAGTTCAGGTTATACTGTGGTGATGCCTGTGGGGGCTAACTACTCAAGAACTTGCAGAGTCAGTCGTATCCTTGGTTACGCCCGTGGGGGCTATTCTGGGTACTGTTCTGCTGATATTATCTCTGGTCACACAAGGCCTAGCAGCGACCTCTCTCAGTACTATAAGTGTGATTCCAGCTACACTTACTTCTCCCAATTAACACCTTGGGCGTGCCAAACTTCACAACAGAGACTGTCCATCTATGCATTTAACCCTTATCTGGGTCTCTCTTATGTGCCTGTCCTGAGACAGTATATGTGATACTCATATACTGTATACTGGGCCTGTGGGGGCATATCTGTCATTATCTTGCTATTATTTTGTGTTGCCTGTAAAGGGCAATCGTTTGCCTTATTTTTCTTTTAATAAAACTGTGTTTTATCTCACCACTGGTCTGAGTGTCTTAAAAAACCGTTACAATCAGGTCCTGTAGAAAGAGGACATAATAAGAGGATGTCGTCCCTGAACATAGAGTTTATAACTGGTGCCAGATATAGAGACCCCCCTCCCCAATGTTCAGGTTGAGTCTAACATGTTGTGCTAGGGATTCCATGGTTAAGACAAATAGCAGAGGGGACAAAGGTCAACCATATCAAGTGCCATTGGTTATAGATAGGGTGGAGGAGAGCTGGCCATTCATTTTGACTCTTGTGTTAAAGAGCTTGGACATACATGAGAAATCTAGGTCCAAGACCAGAGGTCTTTAGCATGCTCATCATAAATGACCAGTTCACCGGATCAAAAGCTTTTTCCTCGTCTGTGGTTAAGAATACTGCCAGAAGATTGTTAGTCTCCTTTAATGGTTTTGTAAGACACTCAGACCAGCAGGTTAGAATAAAACACAGTTGTTTTAATAAATCAAGAAAGACTGCCCTCTATAGGCAATACAGGTAAATTGAAAGAACAGTGGCGTGTAAATGCCTTCTCAGGCCCAGTATACAGAGGAAATAAATATACATATACTGACAGGCATAGAAATTTAAGGGTATACAATGGTTAAAGTACATGTAACTCAATCAGTCTCTGTTGTGGTGTGACTGACACGCCCATAAGGTGGTAAAGGAGCAGTAAGTGGTGCTAGATGAGACAACACCTGCAGTCTTATAGTACAGAGATTACTGCTATGCTGAACAGGAACTGAGGCCAAATACTCTGCTAGAGTAGAAGAGCTAGAGCCAATAGCCCCCACTGGCGTAGTAACGGAGACAATTCACTGCAAGAGCTAGAGCCAATAGCCCCCACGGGCGTAGTAACAGAGACTAATAACACTGCAAGAGCTAGAGCCAATGTTGCCTCCCACAGGTGCAGTAATGGAAACCGACTACACTGCAATGCAAACAGAGCCACAGCCACCTACATAGGCGCTGCACGATCACCCAGACTCGACAAGTGTAGCGGAAGACTCATGGTAACGGCTCTGCAAGTGTTAATGGAGGCTCGGTGAACAGAGACAACGGCTCTGCAAGTGTTACTGGATACTCAGTGAACGGAGATAACAGCTCTGCAAGTGTAAACGGAGGCTCAGGGAATGGAGATAACTGCTCTGCAAGTGTAGTGGAGGCTCAGTGAACAGAGGCATGGCTCTGCAAGGGTTAACGTACTGCACAATGCTCTGAGGAGTAAACAGAGTAAGCAGGCTCAGCAGAGGAAATCAAGAGGCCCAGTACACCGGAGGCAACGACACGATCAGCACTGCCACAGCACAGCGGAAGTCAGAATGTCGCCTAGGCGACACCAAGCAGCAAACGGCAGGAACAGAGGCAGGGTCAGTAACGAGCCGGTTCGGGTCACGGAGCAGGAAGTCAGCCAGGCCGGGTCAATCACGGAGCAGGATACTCAGACAAGCCAGGTCAGGTCACAGAGCAGAAACGTTAGCCAGGCCGGGTCAATCACTGAGCAGGATTCAGGAGCGTAGTCAGACAGGCCAAGTCGGTACACAGGAAGCAGGAACACTGGAACAGAGCAACAGCAACACTGGCTCAGGAACACCACGAAAGGGCACCTGACAGGTGCCAAGTCCAGGTATAAAAAGGCCATAATGGGCGGGCCAGAGAAGCTCAGCCAATGGGAGCGCACCACAGCAAAAGAGTGACAAGAAGATCATGGGCACCGTGATATCTCCACATAATGTGAAATGTTCAGGAGTTTCCTGGTATTGTCCCTAGTTTTGTGTCTGAGAGTGAAACCAGCGACAGGAGGAAAAATTTCAATCTGTTTGAGAGAATCTTTGCTTATATTTTAATGTCTACATTGAGTAAGGAGATTGGGCTTGTAACGGACCATAGGCCATTACTAAGGGCTCTTGTAAGAGCCATAGAAGAGACCACAAAAGACTGGAAAGCACTGGGTAAGTCCCAGCTCCTGGAGCTGGGCAGCCACAACAATTCGGCTGGGCATGGTAAATTCTCCACTGTCCATGTTGAAAAGTAGGCTGCCTACTGTTCTATGTTAAAATTTATGTGAATGGTTGAATGTGTTGTATAAATGTAACAGATGCTGGACCCCATTGTGTCCCATGTTTACATCACAATTGTGTATTGTCTGGTTTTACTATAAAATGTCCCTGTTCCCTCAAATAGGTGTAGGAGTAGCGTAGGAAAAAAAAAAGTTACATAGTTACATAGTAATTTAGGTTGAAAAAAGTCTTGCGTCCATCCAGTTCAACCCTTTTCCTATTCCTGTTTACCATCGCTGACCCAAAAGAAGGCATCTGACTCCAAATGGCAATCAGATTTCTCCCTGGATCAACAAGCCCTAACTAAATATTAATCCCAATACTAACGTGCATAGCCCTCTATATTATGCTCTTTTAAATAAGTATCCAGGCCCCTTTTAAAGGCATCTAATGTATTTGATAGCACCACCTCCTCCGGAAGTGCATTCCATACCTTTATTGTCCTTACTGTAAAGAAACCCTTCCGCTGTTGTAGACTAAATCTCCTTTCCTCAAGTCTAAGCGGGTGGCCCCTTGTCCTGTGTACTGTTCTGTTAATGAACAGGTCTTTTGAAAGCCCTTTATATGGGCCTTGAACATATTTATATAGTGTTATCATATCCCCTCTAAGACGCCGTTTCTCTAGTGTGTAAAGTATTTTATTTAAGAATTTATTTTATACTGTAAGCTGGTTTAGATGGGTAGTTTGGTTGGGTTAGGTAGGTTCAGGGAATACTTGGGTTAGGGTAATGCTTAGGGATAGGTTTAGGAGTAGTGTATGAAAAAAACCCAACCCCCCCAAAAAAAGTGTATTTTATTTAAAAATTGATTTCATATTATAAGCTAGTTTAGATAGATAGTTGGGTTGGGTTAGGTAGGTTCAGAGAATACGTGGGTTAGGGTAAGGCTTAGGGATAGATTTAGGTTTAAGAGTAGTGTAGGGGAAAAAAAAAAAAAAAAAAAAAAAAAAAAAGTTTTTTATATAAAAATGTATTTTATATTATAAGCTGGTATCACTGTGCCCGTGATTGCCCTCCGAGAGCGCTGCTGAGAGGTGCGGCCGACATTGTCTTTCACTTCCTGAGTGTCACGCTTATGCGCATTCTCTATTCTTATAGGCCTATGGTTAATTGCCAGAGTGAGTCTCCACCTACTTGCTAGGCCTTAGTCATCCAGTACTCCTTTGCCCTTTCGTGGTGTACCTGAGCAATTGCTCTTGTGATATTCCTATGCTCTGTTCCATGTATGACCTCTGGCTACTTCTGACTCTGGTTACGTTTGATCCCTGACTTGTTGCTGTTCGCTCCGGTCTGACCATTGGCTCCGTCTGACTACCCGCTCCGGTCTGACCCTTGGCTCCGTCTGACAACGTGCTCCGGCCTGACCCTTGGCTCCGTCTGACTACCCGTTCTCTGGTCTGACCCTTTGGCTCCGGCTGGCTACCCGCTCTGTGCTGACCCGGCTTGGCTTACTATCTGATACGGTACTGATCTTGGCGTGGTTGACTTACTGCTCTGTGTTCTCGACCCTTGGCCTAACTAACTCCTCTCTCTCGCTAGAGCGTGTTCTAGCTGTTCCCTCTGGTACAAGCTGTTATCCTCCCGCTGTGCCAGACCTTGTCTCTGACTGTTCCATCCTGCTTGTGTCTACCGGTTAGTGCCTTTGGGTACTCCCTAGCGTTCTATGGATCTCTGTCACCATTTCCTATCCCTACCCTAGCATTCTAAGGAATTCAGTCACCACTGCATATCGCTACCCTAGCGTTCTAGTGTGCCTGTGAGTCGTCATTGCCATTAGGTTTACCCTAGCATTCTAGGGAAGTATCACAGTGCCTGTGATTCATGTCACTCTTTCCTGTGGTTAGCTCTGATTTGCTGAGCCAGTTTGGCCCGCCCCTGGTGACCTTCTTATGCCTGGCCCAGACACCTGTCAGATGCCCTTTCGTGGTGTTTCTGAGCCAGTAGTACTGTTGCTGTGTTCCTCTGTTCTGGATTCCTGTGTACCGACTCGGCTTGTCCTGACTATTCTCCAGTGTTCCTGTTTGTGTATGATCCGGCCCGTCTGACTACCACCCTTGGATCCTGACCCGGTTTGGCTGACGTTCCTGCTTGTGTATGACCCGGCTTGTATGACTACCTCCTACGTGCTCCGACCCGGCCCGGCTGACTTCCTGCTCCGAAGATCGACTCCCAGCTTGTTCCAGTGACCTGCGTTCCAGTTGTCGCCGCCGCGACATTATTATCTGCTGTTGCCAGTTTTTGTGTGACTACCTTGCCTGGTGTTACCTCCGATCAGTGCAGTGTATCTACCCGTGCAGAGCTGTGTGTGTGTTTCAGTACGCCTCCCTCATACTGCAGAGCCTTGCTGTTCGCTGAAAGCCTCGAGTAAACGTGCTTATTAACCCTAGCAGTGCTGCCTTGGTCTCACTCTCGCTACTCCAGTCGAGCCTCGTTCTCGGTGATACTCCTGCTGAGTTGGCCGCTCACCATCGGCAACTCTATACTTCCATTGCAGAGTATTCACGTCAGTTGGGCCGGTTGGGCACCTAAGGCTCTTTCCTATTGTCAATTGCTGGGCGATATCCGTTATACAGAGTGGTGGCAGGTGAAGGCTTCAGCGCTTGCAAATCCGGTAACAACGCCCGTGGGGGCTATTGGCTCTAGCACGTCAAAGTCCAGTACCCGGTTAAGTCTGAGGAGGCTTAGCAGCTCTTGCATTGCAGGCCGGTTCCGGCTACGCCCGTGGGGGCTATTTTCACTTGCACTAGCAGAAGCAGTTCCAGTAAGTATGCCCGAGGGGGCTAGTTGGATTCCTGTTCTGCTTATTACCGAACACCTTGGCGAGGCAGTCCTGTATCCAGTATATGGTGAACTTTCCTGTATCCAGTATATGGTGAACTTTGTCTCCAGCACAGCCTTATAACACCCAGGGCGTGCCAAATATCCACATCTGAGACTGACTGTTATCAAGTTCTTAACCCTTTGTGGTTATATCCCATTCTATTGCTGAGTATTTGTACATGTAATACTATTGTGCATTTACACTTGTAACCTATCAGTCTACACTGCTGATGTATTATCCACCGCCACTAGAGGGCTGACCTTTGCATTATTTACTCTAAATAAATTGTGTTTTTATTTCACATACTGGTCTGAGTGTCTTTAAAACCGTTACAGTACGAAAGGGCCATGACCTCAGACGGTAAGGGTGAAAGTAACACACAGAACATCCACTGGAGAATGGATGTCCATGAGCAGCACCTGGACCAATTGGCACTGGCTCTACAGACGTTGCTTGAACGTACAGTACATTTGGACAAGCCTAGTCCTAATCCGGTGGTCACCCCAGTCCTGACACCGGAGAATCCGCCTGTAGTCCCCTCAGTTAACTCGAGAGGGTTAACAGCAGCGGCGCCGTTACCGATATGATGGCGAACCCTCCCTTTGCAGGGGATTCATTAATCAACTGGAGATATTTTTGGAATTGGCACCCCAGGCATTTCCTAACGACCGTAGTAAGGTCGGTTTTATGATATCTCTGTTGACGGGCAAGGCTTTGGCATTGGCGAATCCGTTGTGGGAGAATGCCAGACCCTGCACACTGAACTTTAGAGAATTCGTGATGAAGTTCAGACGAGTGTTTGAGGTTCCTGGCAGGGCTGCCTCTGCTGCCAAAAGGCTGATGGAAATTCAGCAGGGCGAACGCACACTGGGCGATTATGCTATCGAGTTCCGGACTTTGGCAGCAGAGGTGGGCTGGAACAATGAGGCCTCACTGGCTGCCTTTACCCAGGGTCTCTCCGAACAGATTAAGGATGAGATAGACGCTCGTGATGTACCCAGCGATCTGGATGAGTACATCGATTATGTCATGCTAATAGACTCCCGCATCCGTGAGAGACGGTTGGCTAAAAGGGCTAAAGCAAAAAACTATGGCCAGACCAGTTTCCTTAACCCACCCACACCACCCGTTCTTCCTGAACGACCAGCCGATAGTCCTGAACCTATGCAGTTAGGGTTCACTAGGCTCTCTAAGGAAGAGAGATTGTATCGTAGGAGGCAAGGCCTATGCCTATATTGTGGCAAACCAGGGCATCTATTACGCAATTGTCCAGTTAGGCCGGGAAACGAACGCACCTAGGGTACCTTGGGGGACAGGCCCTAGGTGGTGTAGAACAGTCCCTAGATCCTAGCACCACTAAACCCACCATCCAGGTGGTATTTGCTTGGGCGGACAAGGTAATCGAGGTCCTGGCATTGGTGGACTCCGGGGCAGCCGGCTACTTCATGGACCAGTCCTTTGCCGACTCGCAAGGCATTCCTTTATGTAAAAAGGACTCTCCTGTGGCAATTGAGGCCATTGATGGCAGACCCCTGGAGCCTGCATTCATTACGTTTGAGACAATTCCAGTGACAATGACTGTGGGGGCTTGTCACAGGGAGCAGATACGGTTTCAGATTATTAGTTCCCCACACCATTCAGTTATTTTGGGGTTCCCATGGCTACAGGTACATAATCCTCAATTTGACTGGCAGAGATGTGAGGCTAACTCCTGGTCTGAGTACTGTAACAAGAATTGTCTCTCTTTACCTGTCAAGATTATGTGTACCTCTCCGGCTGTGCCAACCGAATATGGGCAATTCAGTGACGTATTTAGCAAAGGAGAGGCCAGTGAATTACCTGAGCATAGGCCATATGATTGCGCCATTGATTTGCCTCCAGGTGCGGTGCCCCCCAGGGGACGCACTTACCCACTGTCATGTGAGGAGAATAAGGCTATGGAGGACTATATTGCTGATGCCCTTGAGAGGGGTATCATTCGTAAATCTACGTCCCCGGCTGGTGCCGAATTTTTCTTTGTGAAAAAGAAAAGTGGTGAACTCAGGCCATGCATTGACTACCGAGGGCTGAATAAGCTATTGCCTAAGAACGCCTATCCTATTCCACTTATTACAGAATTATTTGACAGATTAAAGGGCTCTTCGATCTTTACTAAACTTGACTTGCGAGCCGCCTATAATCTGGTCAGAATTAAAGAAGGTGACGAGTGGAAAACGGCGTTTAATACCAGAACAGGGCATTATGAATATCTGGTGATGCCATTCGGCTTATGCAATGCACCTGCAGTGTTTCAGGAATTTATTAATGATATTTTACAAGGCCTGCTCCAGTCCTGTGTGGTCGTATATCTAGATGATATATTAATTCACTCTGCCAACCTCTCCCAACATATTAAGGATGATTCAGAAGTCTTGCTCCGACTTCGTAAGCACAAGCTATTCTGTAAACTAGAAAAGTGCGAATTCCATACATCTCAAGTACCATTCCTGGGGTTCGTAATCTCCAAAAATGGCATTGCCATGGATCAGGAGAAGTTGGCAGCAGTCCTGCAATGGCCTCATCCTAAGGGGTTAAAGGCCATCCAACGATTCTTAGGTTTTGCTAACTATTATAGGAAGTTCATCCAGAACTTTTCCACGATTGTAAAACCTTTATCAGATTTGACTCATAAGGGCGCTTCTCCCTCTCAGTGGTCTGAGGCAGCTGAAAACGCGTTTGTTACCCTGAAATCTGCCTTTACATCTGCTCCAGTGCTGTCCCACCCTAATCCCTCCCTGCCATTTACCTTGGAGGTTGACGCTTCAGAGGTTGGGGTTGGGGCAGTACTCTCCCAACGTCCTGTGGGAGGTGGCGCCTTGAGGCCTTGCGGTTTTTTCTCTAAGAAATTGTCTAGTGCTCAGAGCCATTATGAGATTGGCGACAGGGAACTCTTGGCCATTATCCTAGCATTGAATGAGTGGCGTCACCTTTTGGAAGGTACTCAGACTCCGGTACTAATCCTTACTGACCATAAGAATTTAACTTATCTCTCCGAAGCCAAAAGACTGTCCTCTCGACAAGCTAGGTGGGCACTTTTTTTGTCTCGATTTAATTTCCTAGTGTCTTATCTTCCTGGCTCTAAGAATATTAAGGCTGATGCGTTGTCTTGTCAGTTCGCTTCTGACACTGAGAGGGAGGAGGAACCTGTACCTATCATTCAGCCAGATCGCATTCTGGCCACTATTCGTACCACCGTAACCTCGCCTCTGGGGGAGGAGATATTGGCATCACAATCAAGGGCACCTCCTGAGACCCCAGTAGGGAAGTGTTTCGTGGAAGAGCCATTCCGTGTCCGTTTGTTGGAAACTTATCATGCTTCTAAAGCAGCTGGGCATATCGGTAGGGACCAACTCGTATGGTCCCTTTCGCAATTATTTTGGTGGCCCACACTGAGAGCCGATTGCGCCGCTTTTACAGCAGCCTGTACCACCTGTGCCCGTTCTAAGACCCCTAGGCATCTCCCTGCGGGCTTACTTCAACCAGTGCCCAACGGAGACCGTCCTTGGTCCCACATATCCATCGACTTCTTGGGAGGATTACCTGCCTCTAGGGGTTATACGTTTATTCTTATGGTGGTCGAAAGATTTTCTAAGATGGCACATTTTGTGCCCCTGGCTGGCCTTCCATCGGCCCAGGAATTGGCTGTAGTCTTTGCCAGAGAGGTGTTCCGCCTGCATGGAGTACCCAGAGTGATTGTCTCCGATCGTGGGAGCCAGTTCGTATCTAGGTTTTGGAGGGCATTTTGTGGCCAGATGGGCATCCAATTGTCCTTTTCCTCCGCCTACCATCCCCAGACCAATGGGGCCGCTGAGCGTGCCAATCAGGAACTGGAGCAGTTTCTGCGTTGCTTTGTCACCGATCATCATGATAATTGGGCTGACCTGTTGCCATGGGCAGAGTTTGCCAGAAACTGTGCGGTTAATTCATCGTCTGGGAGCTCTCCATTTCTCCTTAATTATGGGTTGCAGCCTTGTCTGCTCCCGGACTCATTTCAGGAGCAGCAGATTCCTGCTCTGGACGAGCATTTGGCGCAACTTCGTTCCACTTGGGCACAGGTTCAGAGGTCCCTCAATCAGTCTTTTAGGCGTCATCAGCGGCACGCTAATCGCAGACGTCTCCCAGCGGTCTCATTTCAAGTTGGGGACAGGGTATGGCTGTCATCCAGAAACCTCAATTTGCAAGTGCCCTCCAACAAACTGGCTCCCCGGTTCATTGGTCCCTTTAAGATTATTCGCAAGATTAATCCGGTTTCTTATGCACTGGAACTTCCACCCTCAATGCACATTCACAATGTGTTCCATGTGTCGCTACTGAAACCCTTGGTGTGTAGTCGTTATACTACTACGCCAGTGATTCCTGGACCGCTGGACGTCCAGGGCCAAGAAGAGTATGAGGATCAGAGTATTATTGACTCTAGGAGACTTAGAGGAAAGCTGCAATATTTGGTCCATTGGAAGGGCTATGGTCCTGAGGAACGTTCTTGGGTTAATCAAGGGGACTTCCATGCACCTAGATTGGTACGCAGCTTTCACTCTAAATATCCTTTGAAACCCAGACCTCCGGCAGGGAGAGGGGGTCTTTGAGAGGGGGGTACTATCACAGTGCCTGTGATTCATGTCACTCTTTCCTGTGGTTAGCTCTGATTTGCTGAGCCAGTTTGGCCCGCCCCTGGTGACCTTCTTATGCCTGGCCCAGACACCTGTCAGATGCCCTTTCGTGGTGTTTCTGAGCCAGTAGTACTGTTGCTGTGTTCCTGTGTTCTGGATTCCTATGTACCGACTCGGCTTGTCCTGACTATTCTCCAGTGTTCCTGTTTGTGTATGTTCCGGCCCGTCTGACTACCACCCTTGGATCCTGACCCGGTTTGGCTGACGTTCCTGCTTGTGTATGACCCGGCTTGTATGACTGCCTCCTACGTGCTCCGACCCGGCCCGGCTGACTTCCTGCTCCGAAGATCGACTTCCAGCTTGTTCCAGTGACCTGCGTTCCAGTTGTCGCCGCCGTGACATTATTATCTGCTGTTGCCAGTTTTTGTGTGACTACCTTGCCTGGTGTTACCTCCGATCAGTGCAGTGTATCTACCCGTGCAGAGCTGTGTGTGTGTTTCAGTACGCCTCCCTCATACTGCAGAGCCTTGCTGTTCGCTGAAAGCCTCGAGTAAACGTGCGTATTAACCCTAGCAGTGCTGCCTTGGTCTCACTCTCGCTACTCCAGTCGAGCCTCGTTCTCGGTGATACTCATGCTGAGTTGGCCGCTCACCGTCGGCAACTCTATACTTCCATTGCAGAGTATTCACGTCGGTTGGGCCGGTTGGGCGCCTAAGGCTCTTTCCTATTGTCAATTGCTGGGCGATATCCGTTATACAGAGTGGTGGCAGGTGAAGGCTTCAGCGCTAGCAAATCCGGTAACAACGCCCGTGGGGGCTATTGGCTCTAGCACGTCAAAGTCCAGTACCCGGTTAAGTCTGAGGAGGCTTAGCAGCTCTTGCATTGCAGGCCGGTTCCGGCTACGCCCGTGGGGGCTATTTTCACTTGCACTAGCAGAAGCAGTTCCAGTAAGTACGCCCGAGGGGGCTAGTTGGATTCCTGTTCTGCTTATTACTGAACACCTTGGCAAGGCAGTCCTGTATCCAGTATATGGTGAACTTTCCTGTATCCAATATATGGTGAACTTTGTCTCCAGCACAGCCTTATAACACCCAGGGCGTGCCAAACATCCACATCTGAGACTGACTGTTATCAAGTTCTTAACTCTTTGTCGTTATATCCCATTCTACTGCTGAGTATTTGTACATGTAATACTATTGTGCATTTACACTTGTAACCTATCAGTCTACACTGCTGATGTATTATCCACCGCCACTAGAGGGCGGACCTTTGCATTATTTACTCTAAATAAATTGTGTTTTTATTTCACATACTGGTCTGAGTGTCTTTAAAACCGTTACAGGAAGTTCCTCTCGCTTTGCTTGGGCGTTTCCGTTTCACACACACTAGCAGCTACTACCATACTTGCTACCAGTAACATCTGTAGTCAGATTTGGATCAGCCTCTCTTCTGTCATTGGATTCTGTGCTGTTTCCATACCTGGCTAGTAAGGGTTGGGGAAATGCTTGTTCACTGTCTCCATACCTGGTCCCGTGAGGGTTGGGGAAGTACTGATCGTATCTTTTCTGTTCTTATTTTCAATAAAGATATTGAATTTACTGTATCTGTACTTGTCAGTGTAATTTTTTTAGTCACTCCATGACAGCTAATTTAGATAGGTAGTTGGGTTGGGTAGGTTAGGGTAATGCTTAGGGATAGATTTAGAAATAGATTAGAAATAGATTTAGAAATTTAAGATTAGATTAGAAATAGATTTAGAAATTTGGGGTGAAAGTTAGGTATAGTTAGGTATAGAAGATAGTAATTTATTTAGTTTAGAGTAGGTGTATACATTGCAGTGGAGGTACACTTTAAAAGAGGCATATTCCTTTTTGGCGTCTGACTCAGAAGCCACAGACACTGCATGAGATTTTGACATCAGTCAGTTTTCGGAGACTGAGAGCAGCTCTAGTAGTGATGACGCTGGGCCTTCTGTGAAAAAGACGCACTGCCCCAAGATCCGCCCCAGCAAATGCCCCAAGAGCTGCCCCAGCAACTTCCCAAAGAGTTGCCCAAAGACCTTTCCAAAGAGCTGCCCTAAGAAATGCCCCAACAATTGCCCTAAGAAATGCCCCAACAGCTGCCCCAAGACCTGCCATAAGTACTGCCCCAAGACCTGCCACATGTACAGCCACTCCTGCTGATGAAAGAGTATCACCAGCCAATTTATGCCCACAAATTCCTGAGTTCACGGGCAACCCAGAAATTCAAGTGGATATGGCAGGATTTACCCATGTTCAGCTTCTTTATTTATTTTTGGGGGAAGAAATTTTGGGGGAAATCGTGTCTCAATCAAATTTATATGCAGCCCAGTATATTGCCTCCAACTCATCAGCGTTTGTTTGCAAGGAAGAAATATAGCAACCCACAGACCTTTCAGAATTCAAGAAATTCTGGGCCCTAACAATGACAATGGGAATAGTAAAAAAACCAAGTATTAGACCATACTGGAGTAAAAACCGCACATATGATACCCCTGTATTCGCCAAAACAATGACCAGGACTAGATACGAAATGATTTTGCGCTTTATACACTTTAGTGATAATTCCCTGTGCCTCCCAAAAGAACACCCCCCAGTATGACAGACTGTTCAAATTTCGCCCCCTAATAAGTAATTTACAGGAAAAGTTTGCCCAAGTCTATACTCCCCAAAAACATATATATATATATATATATATATATATATATATATGAATCCCTTAAGAAATATAAAGGCAGGTTAGGTTTCAAGCAATACATCCCCTCCAAGTGATCCAAATTTGGCATTAAATGTTATAAATTGTGCGAAAGTGCCACATGCTATACCCAGGCTTTTCAAATTTACGAGGGCAAGGACAGCAAACTTGACCCTCCTGGTTGCCCCGAATCTCTGGTAACAAATGGGAAAATAGTCTGGGATCTAATTTACCCCTTATTAAATAAAGGATATCATTTATATGTTGACAACTACTACACCAGCCACCTTTTATTTAAGTCACTTTTTTATTTTGAGACACACTAATCAAGAAAAAAGGAATCTCAAAACTAGAATCCATTAATGAGGCACACTACCCAGAAAAAATTATAATCCAAAATAGAAAAATCTTTATTATCATAATAACATACTGAGGTAAACAGTTATAAAACATACTTAAAAACACACAATAGTAGAGGGGGACCATGTAATAGCATGTAATATAGTGATAGTAATGGCCAATTGACAAAATAATACAGTTAACCCATATAAAGTGCTAATAGCATTTGAAAGTGCAAGTGCAATCAAATATACAAACCAATTATAATAATAATCATATACTTATCAAACCAAATCGTGCCACCAACTCACGATGACTGAAAAACCAAAAGAATGTCAAAACTGGCCAACGAGTAATACAAAATGGTCACCCCGCTAACAGCCACTTTTTATTTTGATACTGTGGCCTGTGGCACTGTCAGGCACAATTGCAGGGAGATGCCCAAAGAACTTGGAGCTAAAAATTAAAAACCTCTGTGCCAACAAGAGCTGCTGGCAGTTAAGTCTACATGCTTTCCACCATGCATGAGGACAAAACTGTGGCAGTCTCTGTTCATGGCAAAAGGGGGGTACTAAGAAAGCTAGTCTGCATCAGAGACTACAACAAGCACATGGGGAGTTGATCTATGTGTTCAACTCATGCAGCCGTACCTCACCATGAGAAAGTGTAGGGCATGGTACAAAAAGGTTGCCATTTACATGATGCAGACTGTAGTATACAATTCTTTTTTGATTTCCAAATTGGCAAATCCCACTCTAAAACTTAGTTTTCTACAATATCAGCTCCATCATATTTCCCAATTTTTGCTTCAAGGGACAACAGAAATAGTTCCAACAGACCCAGGATAGTACACTATATTTATAAAATTCCCCCAAAACAAAAACCCACAAAAGCGCTGCAGGGTTTGCTACAGCAAGGGAATGCGCACAGATACCCCCACTTATTGTCCTGATTGCCCTTCCAAACCTGACCTCTGCATGGGTGATTGCTTCAAGCAATACCATGAAGGCACAATGCAGTAGTGCTGTAAAGTTTATTTTATTATTTGGACACTTTTTCCCCCTGAAATATCCTGTTTTTTATTTTTCAAAACACATGCCTCCTTAGATCTAACACTACCAAAATATAATGGGAAGCAAAGCACCCTACGTTTTTCCATCTCTGATAATGGAAACACAAATGTTCCCTACTGGGCCCAGTAGCTCCCCCACACCCTGACAAATCTACTTATGGGGCATTGCCGTACTCAGAGCATGTAACTCACCACTAATGTAAAGCACTTAAAAAATCTGCAAATATCATCTGATTGAAATCCAGAGCAACACTAAAATATAAGTGTGAAAAAATGGTGTTTCTCTGCCTTACTGCAAGTTTTGGGAGGGATTGCTGATAGAGTGGCAGTGACAAAATTGATATTTGCAAATACAATGAAAGCCAGGGTTGTCTACTCTTCTACAACATATACTTTTGGGGTTAAAATTCATTGCAGCATTGCCAAACCATCCGAAAAATGGCATGTCTATAAAAGGAAACTCACATGTTCCAACTGGGCCCAGTATCTCCCACAAACCCTGACAAACTTATGCATATGGGTCTTTGCCGTACTCAGAAGAAGGAGCCAAACACTAATCAATGCAGTTTATAAAATCTTCACCTATCCTGTGCTTGAAATTCACATCAACATTGAAGTCTATATGTGAAAAACGCAGTTCTTTTTTTTTTTTTTTACTTACGTCAAGTTTTACGAAGGATTGGTGGTAAAATGGCTGTGTAAAAAATTTAAAAACACACCTAAAATGAAAGCCTGGGGTGTTCCAAAAATATACACTATTAGGGGGGAAATCTTAGAGTGGAGCACTGTTACACAGCCCCAAATAAGAAATGGCACTAGTGACACAAATTGTGAAAATTCAAAGTGTGAACCTGGAAACGTGCATGTTCCAGCTTGGGCCCCGTAGCTCCCCCAAGCCATGAGAAACCTATGCATATGGGGCATTCCTGTTCTCAGAAGAAGGAGCCGAACACTAATAAATGCAGTTTATAAAATCTTTACCTATTCTGTGCTTGAAATTCACATCAACATTGAAGGCAAAGTGTGAAAAATGCTGATTTTTTTTTTTTTACTTACGTCAAGTTTTCACAGGATTGGTGGTAAAATGACTGTGTACAAAATTTTAAAACACACCTAAAATGAAATCCTGGGGTGTCTACTTTCCAAAAATATACACTTTTGGGGGGAAATCCTAAGGTGGAGCACTGGAACATAGCCCAAAATGAGTAATGGTACCAGTTAAGCAAGATGTAAAAATTCAATATTTGTTCAAAATTGGACCCCATAGCTCCCCCAAACCACAAGAAAGCTATGTATATGGGTATTGTCTTACTCAGAAGAAAGAGCTAAACATTAATCAATTCAGTTTTTAAAATCTACACCTATCCTGTGCTTGGAATTCACATCAACATTGAAGTCAAAGTGTGAAAAATGCTGTTTTTTTAACTTATGTCAAGATTTACGAGTGATTGGGGGTAAAATGGCCAAGTAAAAAATTTGAAAACATACATAAAATGAAAGCCTGGGGTGTCTACCTTGCAAAAATATACACTTTTGGGGGGAAATCTTTGAGTGGAGCACTGTTACACAGCCCCAAATGAGACATGGCACCAGTAATGCAAGCTGTGAAACTGGAAACGTGCATGTTCCAATGTGGGCCCCGTAGCTCTCCCAAACCTTGAGAAACCTATGCATATGGGGTATTGCCACACTCAGAAGAAGGAGCTGAATACTAATCAATGCATTTTTTAAAATGTTCAACTATCCCGTGCTTGATATCAACAGTAATATTGAAATGTAAGTGTGAAAGCTGTAAAAAACCAAATATTACCACAATTTTGAAATATATTTCTGGAAAAATAACTGCATAAAAAACTCCAAAATTCTCCTGATTATTTACCTTATATTGTCTAGTTTTCAGAAACATATACTTTTGTGGAACATTTTTGCAAAATATTATTTACTCGGGGCTTGTTTTTGGCAAACCTGAGTCTTTTAGAAATTGTTTTCTCAGGGCTTGCTTTTGACTAGCCTGAGTCCTGCTCACAAATTTTTATCAGGCTTTTCTCTCTGTAAATAAATAAATAATAACTAGCGCATCCACAACATAAATATGATGATAGAAAATTAATACCACAGAAACATTCAGATTAGTATATTAAAAATGAAAAATGGATAGATGTGGTTCCCAGAGTAATTCCACACATTAAATAAATAATATGTGGACCACAACAGGAACTAAAAAGTAAATAATATATAAGTTGCAATATATAACCTAATCTATATATAGATGGTTAATGTGAATTGTCAACTTAATGAAGCAAACATAAAAATACTTTTATTACAAAAAAGTATAAAAATCACAATGTGAAATGACATACAGAAAAAAGAAAATATTTATCCATCACTGGACAAAAACAGGAAAGAGAAAGGAAGTAATACAACTTCCCAAACAAAAAGAAAAAATATATATAAAATAAATATAAATCAAATATAATACTATGGAGTGTTACCACAATGGGCAGTAGTCCTTTACTCAGTAGTCCTTAGCTCTACGGGTTTCGTGGCTTGCGTGGTGCCACTTCCTCAGGAGCATTATGTTTATAAAATCGTGATATCCAAAGTTTTATACAGTTCCCTGGCGCCAAAAGTTAATCACACGTCTCCTCTGTCCATGTGCGGATGTTGTTTGTCTCTCGCGTCGTGATGTTACTTCCGCGTTCCACGAATGGAACGCACTCGTCCATTGTGTCACTAGACGTAGCGATCACATGATCGCAATGTTCATGCCGAAACAGGCATATTCCTATTTCACAAGGGAATCCTTCTAGCATATCTACTCATGGTACAGTTGTTCTCCACGGAGTTTGAATCATCTCATGAAACGTTTGATTGCTAGAATACCTTTGGATATATTTGTGTTTTCTTCTTTGGAATAAAGTATAAATATGGAATCTACCTTACTAATATGAAGATCACAATCATATATACAAATTTAAAAAAATATAATAAAAATCACTATTGGATATTAATAGTTTTAAAATTGTACCCTCTATAAAATTGAAATTAAAATATATGCCTACTAAATAAATAAATAAAATATAAAGTTATATATTCTATATGTTTTTATTTGTTGCATAGGAGAAAATGATATTTTGTCTATATTAGAAACTCTTGTCTTAAATCAATTTTTCTAAACGGTTAATTAAAAAAATATAGAAAATGATTAAATAAGTTATAAACATGATGCTATATCTATCTCCGCATTCATTCCTCCATTGTACATGGTTTTTAGGGTGTATATCCAGAACGCTTCTTTATTGCATAAACTTTGGTATCTATTACTAGAATTATCTGGGATACACTCCAAACCCATGACTTTAAAATTCTTTAGTCCTCCTTTCTCACAATTATTGAAATGTCTGGGAACTCCATGGCTTTCATCTTTTCTCATTGTTTTTCCTCTATGTTCATTAATACGGGTTTTTAGAGATCTAATTGTTCTTCCTACATATTTGCTCCCACACCCACAAATTATCATATATATCACATATGAGGTGTTGCAGTCAATATACTGTTTAACTTTATATTGTTTTTCATTTTTCATATCAGTTATTATATTGTTCTCATGAACCATATATTTGCAATTTGTACATTTTAATTTTTTGCAACGATAAGTCCCCCATGGTTTTTCTTGTGGTAATTTTTTCTTTATATTCCATTGTTTCGGTCTGCTTGGGGCAATATGGGCTCTTAAACTTTTATTTTTACTAAAAATTACATGAGGTTGTTCACAAATGATATCTTTCAACATGGGGTCCTGTTTAAGAATCCCCCAATGTTTTCTCAAAATTTTCTTAATTTTATAGCCATAGGAGTTGAATTGTGTAATGAATGCTGATTGATATTTGTTAGTTGATATAGCATCTTGATTTTTGGTTACTTTCTTCTTGAGAATAGTGCCCCTATCCAATTTTTTTGCTTTATCTAAAGCTGAATTTAACAAGTTGTCTGAATATCCTTTTTCTTTGAATTGATGTATGAGGAATCTACTTTCCTTCTCAAAATCTTTCATACTGCTACAGTTACGTCTAATTCTATGGAATTCTCCAAAAGGAACATTAGTTAGCCATTTGTAGTAGTGACCACTGTCTGCTCGAATATACTGATTGGATGCAACCGGTTTTCTGTATACAGTACTACATATTCGTTGAGAATTTTCAAAAGATAATGTTAAATCTAAAAATTCTATTTTTTGACAGTTAGTTTGTACTGTAAATTTGATTCCTCTGTCATTTTCATTGAAAAAAGAAATCATTTCTTCTAATTTCTGTTGACTGCCTTTCCATATTATTAAAATATCATCTATATAGCGTCCATAATATTTGAGATGTCCTCCTCCTTTCTTCGTTATCCAACTATTTTGGGCCTCCCAGTGACCCATAAATAAATTTGCATACGATGGAGCAAAGCGTGTACCCATAGCTGTGCCTTTAATTTGTAGATGCCATTTTTCTTGATAAAAAAATAAATTATGTTCAAGCATAAATTTAGCACAGTTCACTAAGAATTTCTTCTGTGAGGTGGGTATTTCTGGATCTTGATTAAAAAAATATGTCAGAGCTTCTAATCCTTTTGAGTGTTCAATATTGGTGTATAATGATTCTACATCCATAGTAACCCATAGTAGGTCTTCTTCATATGGGATATCTTGTAATTGTTCTAATACATGTTGTGTATCTCGTATGAAGCTAGGTAACTTACTGACATATTTCTGTAAAAAATGATCCAGATATGCTGATAGATTCGAGGTCATGGAATTCATTCCTGCAATTATGGGTCTCCCTGGTGGATTAGTGATATCTTTGTGGATTTTAGGAGCGTGATATAGAAAAGCTACATCAGGTTGTTCAATAAAAATGAATTTGAATTCTTGCGGAGTGATTATATCTTCTGATAAGGCTATTCTCAAAAATTCTTTAAAAGCTTTTAAATAAGTTTTACTTGGATCTTCTTTTAGAAGAGTATAAAAGGAGGTGTCTTCCAGGAGTCTATATCCTTCTTGGATATAATCCCAAGTATTTTGAACAATAATAGAACCTCTTTTGTCTGCCTCTCGAATTGTCAAATCTTTTTCTTTTTTAAGTTTTGTCAATGTTCTTTGTTCTTCCTTACTTAAGTTGTTCTTGTTGGGTTTTCGTCCTTTAATAGTTTTATTATAATCTTCTAGGACCATTTGATAAAAGCTTTCAATATATGGCCCCTTCTTTTGTACAGGATAGAATTTTGATTTGGCTTTGAAATGTGTTCTTATAAAATGAGTTTGGCAGCTCTCCTCCTCATTTTTAAGATCCTCTAAAACTTGTAAAACTTCTTTATCTTTATAAGTAATATTAAGTTTAGAAATCTCTTCATCTTTTTTCTCCTCTTTTTCTTTGAAAAATCTCTGCAATGTGAGTTTCCTCATAAATTTGTTAAGATCCATAAAAAACTTTAAATCATCGGACGGTGCTGTGGGTGCAAACTTTAATCCTTTAGACAAAATAGACACAATACTGGGTTCTAAATCTTTATCTGAGAGGTTATAAATTCCTAAATTATGGCTATGTGCTGGGATGGTTATACTTTGATTTTCTTTGGGGAGTTTTCCATACTGTTGTTTTTTCTGGGATTTCCCCCCTCTGCACCCTCTTTTCGTTTTTTTCGTGGTATGGTGTTCCATCCTGTAAACCTCTCTAATTTTTGGTTGACCTTCAGAAAAGGAGATTTAACCATCTCTCCATTAGTAGATCTTCCTGTGGCATAAACAACCTCTTGATTAGAAGAATTGGGGTGTAGAAAAGTAGCCCCCAATTTAGGTATAGTTCCTAGATTGGAACTTCGTGATGTTTCTCCATATTTAGGTTTTGCACTTAATTCATTTTCTTTCTGTGTAATGAGTGCCTCTATTTCTTCTAATTCTTTGTCCAAAGGTGCAAATTTATTTGATGTGGAAATATGAATTTTTTCTTTATTCTCAATAGGAGTATCTTGAATTATATGAGTTTCTATATTCTCTGTAGTTATTGGTATACTTCGGGTACATTCTTCTTGTATATATTTGTTTTTATCTTCATTATTAGGTTTCGGTAGATAAGTTTTATTGGACTTCTTTTTCCTCATAGTATAATCTTGTTTTCTATATTGTCCATAGTATTTAGCATTAGATTGATTTTTGGGAATAAACTTATTCTCATTTCTTGCATAATCCTCTAAGTCTCGGTTCAGTTTATTTTCTTTTCTATTTTGTAATTCTTTCTCAATCTTAGAGATGTTATTATTTACTCTCAGATCCAATTCTTTAAATTTGGGACTTTTTTCAAATTTCTTGAGCTCTCTATTGAGATCCTCTATCTCTTTTTCAATATCTATTAGGCGTTGTTCTCTAAAGTTTTTAAGATGTTGAATCAACCTTAGAGAACAATCTTCCAAGATGGAATTCCATTCATTGGAAAAATTGATGTCTGGAAAGGGGGAATTTTTATATATACGTAGCCCCCTTGGAATTATACGTCTATTAAGATATTGTTCTAAGAGTATACTGTCCCACCAATGCTTCATTTCTGTACTGAGAAGATCTTCTAATTTATTAAATAAATGCATCAAGTTAGAGGTTTTATCTTCTTTAGATATCTTCCCTGTGTCTTTTAACATAAATTTTCTGATGTTTTCTTGTCTAAATTTTCTGTTTGCTATAGAAATACTAGCCAAAAATCAAGATGCTATATCAACTAACAAATATCAATCAGCATTCATTACACAATTCAACTCCTATGGCTATAAAATTAAGAAAATTTTGAGAAAACATTGGGGGATTCTTAAACAGGACCCCATGTTGAAAGATATCATTTGTGAACAACCTCATGTAATTTTTAGTAAAAATAAAAGTTTAAGAGCCCATATTGCCCCAAGCAGACCGAAACAATGGAATATAAAGAAAAAATTACCACAAGAAAAACCATGGGGGACTTATCGTTGCAAAAAATTAAAATGTACAAATTGAAAATATATGGTTCATGAGAACAATATAATAACTGATATGAAAAATGAAAAACAATATAAAGTTAAACAGTATATTGACTGCAACACCTCATATGTGATATATATGATAATTTGTGGGTGTGGGAGCAAATATGTAGGAAGAACAATTAGATCTCTAAAAACCCGTATTAATGAACATAGAGGAAAAATAATGAGAAAAGATGAAAGCCATGGAGTTCCCAGACATTTCAATAATTGTGAGAAAGGAGGACTAAAGAATTTTAAAGTCATGGGTTTGGAGTGTATCCCAGATAATTCTAGTAATAGATACCAAAGTTTATGCAATAAAGAAGCGTTCTGGATATACACCCTAAAAACCATGTACAATGGAGGAATGAATGCGGAGATAGATATAGCATCATGTTTATAACTTATTTAATCATTTTCTATATTTTTTTAATTAACCGTTTAGAAAAATTGATTTAAGACAAGAGTTTCTAATATAGACAAAATATCATTTTCTCCTATGCAACAAATAAATACATATAGAATATATAACTTTATATTTTATTTATTTATTTAGTAGGCATATATTTTAATTTCAATTTTATAGAGGGTACAATTTTAAAACTATTAATATCCAATAGTGATTTTTATTATATTTTTTTAAATTTGTATATATGATTGTGATCTTCATATTAGTAAGGTAGATTCCATATTTATACTTTATTCCAAAGAAGAAAACACAAATATATCCAAAGGTATTCTAGCAATCAAACGTTTCATGAGATGATTCAAACTCCGTGGAGAACAACTGTACCATGAGTAGATATGCTAGAAGGATTCCCTTGTGAAATAGGAATATGCCTCTTTCGGCATGAACATTGCGATCATGTGATCGCTACGTCTAGTGACACAATGGACGAGTGCGTTCCATTCGTGGAACGCGGAAGTAACATCACGACGCGAGAGACAAACAACATCCGCACATGGACAGAGGAGACGTGTGATTAACTTTTGGCGCCAGGGAACTGTATAAAACTTTGGATATCACGATTTTATAAACATAATGCTCCTGAGTAAGTGGCACCACGCAAGCCACGAAACGCGTAGAGCTAAGGACTACTGAGTAAAGGACTACTGCCCATTGTGGTAACACTCCATAGTATTATATTTGATTTATATTTATTTTATATATATTTTTTCTTTTTGTTTGGGAAGTTGTATTACTTCCTTTCTCTTTCCTGTTTTTGTCCAGTGATGGATAAATATTTTCTTTTTTCTGTATGTCATTTCACATTGTGATTTTTATACTTTTTTGTAATAAAAGAATTTTTATGTTTGCTTCATTAAGTTGACAATTCACATTAACCATCTATATATAGATTAGGTTATATATTGCAACTTATATATTATTTACTTTTTAGTTCCTGTTGTGGTCCACATATTATTTATTTAATGTGTGGAATTACTCTGGGAACCACATCTATACATTTTTCATTTTTAATATACTAATCTGAATGTTTCTGTGGTATTAATTTTCTATCATCATATTTATGTTGTGGATGCGCTAGTTATTATTTATTTATTTCCATTTGTGATAAGGATAGCGATTTGTGAAAGCCTTTTTTAACCAGCAGCACACAATATTTTATGACGTGTTAGAATTATTCTCACTCCTTAAGGTTTACTTATATTTATTAATTCAAGATTATCTAAGCGCATTTTTTATGTTCTGTCTATTTGTATGAGAACATAATCCCTATATTGTTTTTTCTCTCTGTAAGCCTGCTGCTATGCTGGCTAACCATTATTTGAAAATATATAAAAAAAAGGTTACAACCTACAATGAATGTGGCAGATGTGTATGGTGGTAGTTGACTGGCATGTTATTGATGTGTATATATATGATTGATTTCTGTCCATGAGACCCATGAATTGCTTCTTATGGGGTGATGGTGATGATGTGTTCAGAAATATGTTGGGAATGGGATGTTCTGATTAATGATGCTACTACTGGTATAAACCCTTTGTTGCCTTCCTTTTCACTATGCTTTCTAACAGTTTTTTTGGCCCTAACTTTCTCTCTCTCATTCTCCAGAATGCAACCCTCCACTTGATCTCTAAGCATATCTTTTTGCTCTCTGACAGAATTCAATTCCTCAGAGAAATGCTGTTGACTCTTTTTTGTGGCAAATTGATCTGGCTTTGGTAGAAATTCTGAAATTTTATGTTTAAATTAGGGGTCCAGAAAAGTGGCAAGAATGTGTTCCTTATTGCTATTAATGGATATTGTTCAAGGATCTTGCTCAACGCATGCTAACAAATCCTTGACCAGCTGGTGTCGGACACCCCTGGCTCAAGCTCTACGAAAATAATACTCTACTAACAGTGGAATAGGCTATCAGGGATAAAGTGACTCCTCCAACAAGGGTTGGTGGAGTGAAGGCTTGAGTGCGACGCTGGAGAGCGTAGCTGGGGTTCGTAGGCCCCCTGTAGTGCGTTGTGCTGCGGCCGAGGCCGTGTAAAGGTGCTGGACGCGAAGCCAGATGACCCCCTTCGGTTGAGCCGAAGAAGGCCCAGGATAACGCAGTACAGTGAGGACACCCACCACCAACCCCAGGGAAGGTCAGTTTCCAACTGTAAGGACAAGGAAGACTTGCCCATGGTAAGTACAGAGGCTAGTAAGGCAGGATGCAGGTAGAGCACAGGCAGAGGAGGGGATACCAGAGTGGGAGACCAGGGATCCAGGAGCAGGACCCGGGGCAGGAGAGGCGGGGAGCTAGCTAAGGCAAGATACCCTAAAAGGGAGACAAAACTGCAACAGGAATGGTGGATAAGGGAAGGCCTAGGAGACAGGCTGGGGAGACACTGAGACCCTAGAGCAAGAAGCTAGGCAGGCTGAAGGCACCAGGACCAAGGGAATGCTGGAAGCAAGGCAAGCTGGAAGGCACCAGGACCAGGGAAATGCTGGAAGCAAGGCAGGCTGGAAGGCACCAGGACCAGGGGAATGCTGGAAGCAAGGCAGGCTGGAAGGCACCAGGACCAGGGGAATGCTGGAAGCAAGGCAGGCTGGAAGGCACCAGGACCAGGGGAATGCTGGAAGCAAGGCATGCTGAAAGGCACCAGGACCAGGCTGCAAGGTACAGTAAACTAGGGCAACGCAGGACTGACCTGAAGACTGAAGACACAGGTTCAGGAACGCTATAATCGCGTGCCACAGAGAAGCAGCTCACGGCTATAACAAGCCCGAACCCGGAAGTACGGGTGACGGATGACGTCACCACGCTAGCGTGGTGACACGCAGACCGAAACCCGGAAGCGCACAGAACCCGCCGAGGGAACGATGGGAAAGGTAGGCATGACAGCTGGTGCATGTTTGTGTTTCCAAACAAAAAAAAGCACATTTAGCACTCCAGTAAAAAATCCTTGTGCTTAATGAATGAGTCTGTATGGCAAGTAAATGAATAAAAGAACCAAAATAAATGTGAACAGTTATGGTATGGCCGCTCAGTCTGAAGTGTCCTTAGTAGCACCTTTTCGTTTGACGCAAGCACTGGAAAAGAGAAGAAAAAGGGGCGAGCGCCAATCCTCTATAATAGGTTCACTAAATACACTAAATAGTAAAAAAATGTTTTATGAAACTACTTGCAAAACACATTCTTGCAAGTGTAACGTGTCACTAAAGAGGTGTCAATTCAATGCAAGTCGAAGATCTCTTGTCTTATGTGGTGAACGTCAGGCTTCATTCACTGTAAAGACATATAAAACATCAGATCTAAGGGTAAATCTGTTTGATATATGTGTATCAGAAAGACCCCTAAAAGGACCAGACTCACCAGATGGTAGCTTAGAAATATGCATCAACAGCCCGACCTGACCATAGCAGTCGTCCCCAATATGTGGTGACCCAATTCAATATAAGGGATCCCGGGAGCAGTATACCAATAATCCTTAAGATGAAAAGATAAGGCACATTTGATCTGAGAGTGAATCTGTTGCGTGGGTAAAGCCCAACTTGGCCCTCAAATGGACCAGACTCACCGGATAGTAGTGATATTCTTATGGTGCAAGCCCGACCCGGCCATATCTTCCAAAATACCAGCAAAGGTCAATATAAAGTAAAACATTGTATACTTTATTGTATAAATATCCCTACGCGTTTCGTGGCTCTATTTGTCCACTTCATCAAGAGATGGGAATAGAAAACAATAAAAACAGCTCATATTTATGATTTTACACTTACTGGCATAGATGCACATACTGTAATTCAGACATGGAGGACGGAGTACGGCCCGCATGGCACGACTCATACCGAGGTTAGAATACAATACAAAGTAGCGGGAGCGTATGCACGCTCACGCCTCATTCCCAATTCCTCTGTGCCTGGTCGTAGCCATGGAGATCTGGACGCCTAACTATCACTCCAATACAGTTCTTAATAGCAACAAAATCAATTATGAATAGTTATGTTTAAGCACATATTGGCATATGCCATCAACTATTACAATCATAAATTATAAAACAAAATAATAAAAAGCTAATAATAGCTGTTTATCTATTTATATAGAAAAAATTAGCATAAAGGGAAATACTAATTTGTATCCTTTCTCTCATGAGGTACAGGTGCTGTGTATGTAAAAATATACCTATATATTTATATCTAAAAATTATATATATATAAAAAAATATAAAAAATACATAAACACATATATTATACCGTAAAAAACCATAAACAAATAGAAGCTGTATTCAAGAGAGTACAGTATAGATGTTTGGCTCAAAAAAGAAAAGAGAAAAAATAATAAAAAAAGAAAAATGAATGATAGAAGCAGTAATAAAATTACATCAATGATTAGTGTAAATGGATAGTTTGCATAAATTGGAATATAACTGTGTATTTAATTTATATATTTTAATCTTGAATGAAGTTACTCACCTCCATCTCGTCATTAAGACCTTTTGGAGATAGAGTATCCAATGTATATATCCAAAATGCTTCTCTACGGCATAGTGTAGAGAATCTACTGGGCTTTGATAATGGAATATGTTCAATACCTGTGACCTTAAAGTTATTGATTCCTCCATCCTTACAGTTATTGAAGTGTTTTGGAACTGTGTGATTTTCTCTTTTCTGCTTATAAGATATCTATGTTTATGTTGCACGGTCTCGGAGTGCTCTCACAGTTCTTCCTACGTACTGTATGCCATATCCACACGTTATTACACAGATGACAAAAGATGTATCACATGTAATTAGGTTTTTAATTAGATAAGCTTTATGGTTTGTAAAACGCTGTATAGCTACAGCCTTGTTCGTCAGATATCTACAATTTGTTCATCTACTGTGTAGACACTTATAATTACCCACTGGGGCCTTGGAATTAAAAATGCCTTTTGTTTGTTAATTGTCCTTCAAGTTCTTTGGCCTACTTTCTGCTACATATCCTCGGATTTTCTTGGCTTTTCTATAGGTGATTCTTGCCTTTGTAGAGAGTATATTTTGTAGAAGAGGGTCCTGTCTAAGAATACCCCAGTATTTTTGAACGATATCATGGATCATCATAGCTCTATTATACTGGGTGATTAAAGCTGGAGGCCTTCTACCTTCCTTAATCTTCTTTTTATTTTGCAAAAGTACATCTCTATTCATAGACAAAGCTCTCTTTTGTGCTGAATCCACAACTGTGTCCTCTTTCCAACAACTGTGCTTTTAGATCTTCACTTTTCTCCAGAAAATCTTGAGTGTCACTGCAATTTCTCCTCAATCTATGAAATTGTCCGAATGGGATGTTTTTAACCCATTTTGGATGATGACTGCTATCTGCTCTAAGATATCGATTTCTGGAGACCTCCTTTTTTATAGATAGTACTTATTATATGTTGGTCAGGAATTCTTCTGAGTTTTAAATCCAAGAAAGTGATTTCCTGTGTATTAAATACAGAGGTAAAATTTAGTCCCATCTCATTTGAGTTAAATCACTGTATGAGTTGTTGTAATTTTTCTGACAAACCTCCCCAGATAATGAGGATGTTGTCTATATAACAGCCATAGTACACCAGGTCACCCCCCCCCCATTTTTTCTTGGGCCAGACTGTGAGGTCTTCCCACAGGCCCATAAAAAGATTGGCATATGAGGGGGCAAACCTGGTCCCCATGGACGTACCTCTAATTTGTAAAAAGAAGTCTTCCTGAAATGAAAAAAGTTGTGATTCAATATAAATGAAACACATTTTATGATAAATTCCATCTGTTGTTGGCAATACTGCTTCAGTTTCTAAAAAATATCTGACAGCCTGCAATCAGAGAATGTGATCAATGCGAGTGCACAAGGATGAGACGTTGAGTGTAGCTTTCTTTATATGTTATGGATGATAATATATTTAAAACGTGCTGAGAGTCCCTTATGTACGAGGGAAGTGTAATGACATGTTTCTGTTGTCATTGTGGCAAGATTTCTCAGACATGCTCCTCAGTGTTTTCTGCAATAAATATATCCGTGGAAGAATTTGGCTAATTCCTGCCCCATAGCAATTAATCAGCATGGGTTCCTCCTCAAAAGGTTTCAGCAGTTTACATATATTACACATTAGTTGCCATTGTCCAGTTGACAAAGAGGCTCGCTTCAAAGCCTTCAAGTTGTGCACTGTATACACGCTAATGTTCTTATTCTGATTGTACAAATGCTAAAGCATGTACAAAAAAGAATTCCACCTGGTAGGGACCTCCATTTTCAGCTGTTGATGGGGCAGATTGTTACTCTCTTGTATAGAATATAATACGTTGTGAGCACTATAGGAGTGGCTAAAATCGGCACATATTTTACTGACAATATTCAGCATCTGGGGTTTGGATTCTGCCAGGAATCTGGTCACAACTAATTTGAGGACATGGGCAAAGCAGGGTACATGCACCATATCACCTATTCTCAAGGCAGCTATTATGTTGCAGCCATTATCATACCAGTAGACACAAAACCAGCTTTAAAGGAGCAGGTTAGAAGCCATTTCTCTATCACTTGCTCTAGCTCATTTAAAACATCTATGGATTTACGGGACGGTATCTCAAAACTCTGCATGCACAAGGTGGCCTGCAGATGGTATGGACTATCCTGCTGCTGCCTTATAATGATAAAACAGAAAAACAAACCTGTGCTTCTCCATGCAAGTAACCCAAATGTATTATATGTATATGTAATGGTGTGCTAGTGGTTTGAGTTTGTTTCTCTTTCTGCTTTTGCATACCTCTTCTCCTTCTCAATCTAGCTGCTTTTTCACCATATTTCATTTAATTTCACTGTTATAAATGCTAAAAAAATCAAATGCACTTAATGTCTATGCAAATTTGGTATTATTTTAAAAGAAGTTCTTAAAGGCATAGTGTGTTGCCTTCTGTTTGACTTGTTGTTCATCTTGTCCATCAAGGTAATATACAGGTTATGTAGCTGGTAGTGTTAGGCGGGAGGTAACTGTAAAGTGGACTGATAGAGCTCCAGCCCACTTGGGGTTCTGCCTACTCATTCCAAGGGATGGTAATATGTATCAGATAGATGTTAATATGTATCAGTTAGATGGAAATATGAATTAGATAGGACTCGCTTGTAATGAGGTACCTTAGCAAGGTAATTGAGCTTAAACATACTTTGGCCAAACTATGCAACAAAAACCTCATTATTTAGAAATTTTTCAACACGTAAGTATAATGGATTCTTTAAACAGGGTTCACATTTGGGTAAATTATATGGAGAAGATATTTCCTTGACCAGCAATTAATCTAATTCATCTACTTCTCCAGGGGGTCTATTGGTCACAATGAGCGACCATCTTATTTATTTAAAGTTATCTAAACGCTCATTGTGTTCTCCCCAACTAGGAAATTCAGGTTGGATGGAGGCTGGGGAGTCCTACTCCACTACACAGTTCCCAGTATTGATCGACCCCTGGCTATTAGCTTGGAAATAAATAGCCTGGGCATCAGGAAGGTCCTGATACCCCTTAATGAACAGAACAAAGTATAGGGCAATTCTATGCAATGTGTCTGTATCACTGTGCCCGTGCTATTCGGTGACATTCTGTCAGTTTGCACTCCTGCCTAACACCTATTGTCCTTAATTACTGGGTTCTGGCACATCTCCGGTGCCCTTTCGTGGTGTTCCAGTACCAGCGCTTGTTCCTGATTATTTGTGTGCTCTCAGTGTATCGACCCAGCCTGCCTGACTACTCTGCATCTCGTTTCCTGCCTGTGCACCGACCCGAACTGCCTGACCATTCTGCTTCTCATCTCCTGTGTACCGACCCGGCTTGGCTGACGTTCCTGCTGCGTGTACCGACCCGGTTTGGCTAACGTTCCTGCTCCATGTACCGACCCGGCTTGGCTGACGTTCCTGCTCCGTGTACCGACCCGGCTTGGCTGACGTTCCTGCTCTGTGTACTGACTTGGATTGGCTGAGGTTCCTGCTCCGTGTACCGACTTGGACTGTCTACGTTCCTGTGCTGTATGATTCCGCGCGGTTGGGCTGCTGCCTCCGCTGCACACTCTGACCGGTCTCTGGATAAGGGTAGTGCTTGTCTCTCGATGTCTCTGGACAGCTGTGCAGATTGGTCTCGGTTGCCCCTGTCTCACCCCGGCGACATTCCTATTGGCCTGTCTTATGAACCGCTCCAGGTTGGGTATCACGGTGCCCGTGATTGCTGCATTTCTGTGTCTATCACCTGTAGGGGGCTCCCATTGGCTGTCTGCCTTTAGCCCGCCTCACATTGCCTATTTAAACTGAGTTTGGGCACCCTTTGGTTGCCCTTTTGTGGTTTCTCAGACTGCATCCACTTTCACCATGCTACAGACGCTTGATGGGCCTTTTTGCTGTGTTCCTGGTTTCCTGAGTTCGTCCTGTTCCTGAGACTCATTTCTGCTGTACTTGTTCCAGTGCCTGTTCCGGTTGAAGTCGTCCGAGGTTGCTGTTTCCTGCTGCCAGTCTCTGTTGCCGTTCCTGATCCGGTTGACCGTCATTGTGCTGGTTTGCTCCACTGGATTGCAGCTACTCCACTACTAGTCTGTTGGTTACCAGCGCGTGGGCGCTGGTTCGCTCCTTTGCCTCTCGGCCCTATACACAACTATCTGTAGGTTCCCAGCGTGCGGACGCTGGTTCACTCCAGTACCTCACGGCCTACTATATGCATTGTTGGTTCCCAGAGTGTGGACGCTGGTTCGCTCCACTGCCTTGTGGCTACTATACTCTAGTCTGTTGGTACTAGCGCGCGGGCGCTGGTTTGCTCCGTAGCCTTACGGCTCTATACATTCTATCTGTTGGTTCCCAGCGTGCGGACACTGGTTCACTTCACTGCCTTATAGCCTACGATATATCCAGCCTATTGGTTACCAGCGAGCAGGCGCTGGTTCACTCCATTACTTTCTTGCTTACTATTAACTCAATCTGTTGGTTCCCAGCTCATGGGCGCTGGTTTGCTCCACTGCCTTGCTGCTTACTTGTATTAGAGTGTTGGTTCCCAACGCGCGGACGTTGGTTCGCTCAGTGACCTGAAGGTCTTCTTACATACAGCCTGTTGGTTCCCAACATGAGGGTGCTGGTTTACTCCTCTGCCTCACAGCTTACGACTCATATATACTGATGGATCCCAGTGCTCTGTCCAGTCCTAGACAGCTAGTTATTCCCTTGGTGCACGGGTACTGGGGTGCGCAGACTACCTGGTAATACCACTGGGCCTTGTAGCCTCTACCTACCATCTCCATACTGTCATTGTCATCTGACAGTTATTGAGGCCACACTAGTTGACACTTCCTCCTTAGGCTGCCTTGCCCGGTATATTGGTAAGGCCGGTAGAACCTTCTATTATTCCACCTTGAGGTTGCCTTACCCGGTACTGGCAAGGCCGGTAGAGCCTACTATTTTGGTGTTCCGTTAGGCTGCCTTGCCCGGTATATTGGCAGGGCCGGTAGAGCCTGTATCAGCTGGTGATCCATTAGGCTGCCTTGCTCGGTATATTGGCAGGGCCGGTAGAGCCAGTATTCTCCTGACTGTCTATTAGGCTGCCTTGCCCGGTACATTGGTAGGGCCGGTAGAGCCTGTATTCTCCTGACTGTCTACTTGGCTGCCTTGCCCGATATATTGGAAGGGCCGGTAGAGCCTGATTCGCTATTGTCACTATCTATTTGCCATTCTCTGTATTGTATGTATGTGTATAAAATCCTATGGGATTATTTTAAACTTTTCAATAAAGTTGTGTTTTTACCTAACCTTGCGTCTGAGAGTCTTAACAAACCGTGACATTGGGTGCCTCTCAGGGCGAGTTGCTCAGTTCTCCGCTACTGCTATGGCAGTGCTCCTATTGCTCAGTCTCCGTTACTGCTACGGCAGTATCCAGTTGCCTAGTCTCTGTTACTGCTATGGCAGCGCTCACATGGCTCAGTCTCCGTTACTGCTACGGCAGTGCTCAAGTTGCCTGGTCTCCGTTACTGCTACGGCAGTACTTAACTCACTCAGTCTCCGTTACTGCTACTGCAGTGTTCACGTTGCTTAGTCTCCATTACTGCTACGGCAGTGCTCAAGTTGCTCAGCCTCCGTTACTGCTACGGCAGTCCACAATTGTCTGGTATCCATTATCTTGGGCGTTACTCGAATTAAAGCTCTCACCTCTGCGTGAGCTTCTTAAAAGGCCTTGTTACATAATGGCCTGTCAACATTCTCTGTCTGCTATTAACCCATGCAGTACTGATATACTGGGACTCACACACAAGATCTGCCTGACATGTGTCAGTATATTGTTCTATGGACTCTTTACTTATACTGGACCTGTGTGGGCTTACCTCTGTATAACCTGTCTAGTGGCTGTACTATATTAAGTGTATATTACAGGACCTGTGAGGGTTATTGTGATCTTAATTGTTTAATAAAATTGTGTTTTATCCAAACCTACTGTGTCTGTGTGTCGAACAAACCGTTACAGTTTGGCACTCACACATGTTCATCATTTGCTTCTTCTGTCTTGTTCCACTGCCAACTGTTAGTCATAGAACCCCACATACACTGCCTTGTCCCACTAGTAGCCACAGAACCATATATACTGTATGACATCTAAGACTTGTTCTAATATCCACTGGTAGTCCTACACCCATGCATACACTGTCTGCTTCCCCTCTTTTGTTCCACTGTCCACTGGTAGTCATAGAATCCCATATACACTGTCTAACATCCCAGCTTTGTTCCACTGCCCACTGGTAGCCATAGAACTACAAATACACTCTCTGCTTACCCAGCCTTTTTACACTTGTAGCCACAGAACCACATTTGATGTTTCTAACACCCCACTCTTGTTCCTATGTCCACTGGTAACAACAGAACCTACATACACTGTGTAATGACACTTCATCCTTGTCCCAGTGTTCACTGGTAGCCACAGAATCACACATCTACTGTCTGATTCACCAGCCTTGACTCACTGGTAGCCACAGACCTGCATGTATACTCTCTGATACCCTAACCATGTTCCATTGATAGTTACAACCAAACATACAGTGTGCAAATTCTCAGCCTTGTCAAGCTGTCCCACTGTTAAACATAGAACCACACATACACAGTCTGCTTCCCCAGCCTCGTCCCAGTGGTAGCCACAGAACCACACATGTATTTCTGACACCCCAGCCTTGCCCACTGGTAGTCACAGAACCACACATAAAATGTCTGCTTCACCGATCTTGTTACAGTAGTAGCCATGATCAGTACATAATTATTCATGGGCTGACAGTTTCGAACTAAATACAGTAAGAAATCCTTCTGTGGTGTTCACAGATTTTAGCTTCTTTGAACTGAATGTAAAGTATGTGTTTTTTTTCTACACAATTTTGTTGAAATAGTTATGCTCGTAGCGGTACAAGGTAATGGACCCTTAATTTGGTGCAGATGAATGTTTACTTATAAAATGGAATTCCTTGCATACAGTTTTCATATGTGTAATGGTTTAGACCATTTTAATGCAGGCTAGTAATTTCAAAAAAGAAAACAAGTAGGTGGAGTTTAGTGCTCCTGGCACTGACTATGGTACCCTTTTTCTGCTGGCAGTAGATACTGAATACAATAGGAAGTTCCATAGTATTGGAATAGTTTAGTATCTTTGTAGTAACTGAAGTGTTGAAAAGTGTTTGTTGATTTTCTAAAGCACCATAATCTGAAAATAGTTGTGCACACTAGCCTAATGGTTGATATCCACTCTTTTGATATGGCTGGTTGTCTACTTTCCAAAATGGTGTACCTTGTCTACTTTTTCTTAATTTCTGTAGTTGGTACAACCATTTTAGTACAGGAAAGTAATATTTGATGATATAAAATATTAGAGATTTTAGTTTGTGTAGTTGTGTGCTTATGGCACCTCATTCAGTAGGTCAGTTCATACCAATTGTTCTTCAGATATCAGTAACTAAAGAATGTAGTAGAAAGTTCCTTACTTTTCAGTGATTCCACTACCTTTGAAAGGGTGTAAACGTAAAAAAAAAAGTCTAAAACACATGAGCAAACCCCTACCACCCCAACCACAGAAATGATTAACCCCCTCAATTTCCAACTTCATTGGCAATGAGGGTTAGCTACCTCCATCCCTCCAGCCAAAAGAGCATGAGGGATAATGGGTGGGATGGGGTGTTTTTCTCACTTATCATGGTTAACGTCACTGTTGCTAGAGCAACAAGATTGCTATGATCCAGCAAAGTTATGCGTCAACCATTTGTCTGGATGGGGTGGTTGGCAAGGTGTTTTTTTTTTGTTTTTGCTTTGTTTATTGAACATGGGTTTAATGCCTCCATTGCCAGAGCAGAGAGATCACTGGTTTCCAGCAACAAAGGGGTTAACAGTAGGTGGGGGGGAGACAAAGGGTTAAAAAATATGTAAGGAAATAATACAAACTGCTTCCTACTCTCCTGCAAGTATGAAGGACAGAAACCATCTATATTTCGTGGAGGGGCTGCCATTCATCATCAGCTGCTCAGCCCTGAGCTCTCTACCGACGTGGCACCACTCTGCCTATGATGGTTGTGGGTCACAGATACCAACTAATCAGTAAAGTGCTAGGACTTCTCTTTCCCACCCCTCCTTTGCCAGTCTGCTACTCTGTCACCCCTTCTCCATCCCTTTTGCTGCTTTTCCTACCCTTCTCTCCCTTTGTCATTCACACGGCAGATGACAAAGGGAAGAAGAGTAAACAAGGTGGCAAAAGGGACAAAGGAGGGGTGGCAGTCACAGAGTGATGAACTGGTGGAGGAGGGTAGGAGAGTGGTGAATCCATTGTCCCGGAATGAAGCTGTTTCCCATGCAGGGGGGTAACTTTGGGTGTGTTGAAAAGCTGAATTCTGCATTTGGATCACCTGGAATGCGGTAGATGACCTTAGAGTGGACAGACGGAGGAGAGGCTGGAAAGTGAAGTCCTAGCACTTTACTGGTTCCTCATCACATATGATACACAGCCAGCATAGTGAGAGTGGTGCCAAGCTGGTAGAAAACTCAGGACTGAGTGGCCGGTGATTAGTCAATGGCAGCCTATCGATCAAATCTAGATGGTCTACGTTCTTCATACATGCAGGAGAGGGGTAAGGGGTTTGTGTTACTTCCTTATATTTTTTAGCCCTCTACCATCCAAAGGGGTTCAGTTCTATATTTAATTTTTTTAAATGAATGTTGTGTGTGCACTACAAATATGAATTTACAAAAAATGACATGAAGTTGAGGGATGATTGTGTATTGGTTGATATATGCACTTTCTAACCCTTTGAGTGCCACAGGAGTGTGCAATGCACATCCTTATGGCACTTGAAGGGTTAAGGGGAGTGATGCTATTTGTGGTGCGGAGGTTCCTCTCCGCTCTCTCACTGAGCAAGTGGGGAAGCAGAGAGGATGTTCTCAGACTTCAGGTTTTTCTACTGCTGGCAATGTGTAAGGGAGGGCACCCCTTCTACATTGCTAGCAGTATAACAACCTGTCACGGTTTTACTGAACACTCAGATAATTTGGTAGGATAAAACAGAAAAGCTTTATTAGGCAAGATAAAGTGGAACAAGGCCCTACATGGGTCCAAACTCTACAAGAAGTTAGATAGTATGACACAGATCAGGGCATACAAATGGCTCTTCCGGCCTTACCGAATACCGGGTAAGGCAGCCTGGTGACTGATGCAACAAGGAATAGAGGAGGCTCTACCGGCCTTACCGAATACCGGGTAAGGCAGCCTGGTAACTAGTGCAACAAGGAATAGAGGAGGCTCTACCGGCCTTACCAAATACCGGTTAAGGCAGCCTGGTAACTGGTGCAACAAGGAATAGAGGAGGCTCTACTGGCCTTACCGAATACCGGGTAAGGCAGCCTGGTAACTGGTGCAACAAGGAATAGAGGATGTTCTACCGGCCTTACCGAATACCGGGTAAGGCAGCCTGGTAACTGGTGCAACAAGGAATAGAGGAGGCTCTACCAGCCTTACCGATTACCGGGTAAGGCAGCCTGGTAACTGGGGCAACAGTAGTGAATGAACTGACAAGTTGTAACCGGTAACCGGAGAGCACAGGCTGGGAAGCATGTAATGGAGGCCACATTGAATCACAGGCTGAGAGTAGCGCAACCGGAGGCAACAGTAGTGAATGGACTGACAAGTTGTAACACCGCTAGTGACCGGAGATCACAGGCTGGGTAGCATGTAACGGAGGCCACACTGAATCACAGGCTGAGAGTAGCGCAAGCCAGAGGCAACAGTGGGGAATGGACTGACCAGCTGAAACACCGCTAGTGACCGGAGAGCACAGACTGGGTAGCATGTAACAGAGGTCATACTGAATCACAGGCTGAGAGTAGCGCAACCGGAGGCAACAATAGTGAATGAACTGACAGCGATATCGAGGGCAGCACAAAGAGCGTTAGTCAGCCAAAGCCTGGATTGGTACACAGAGAGCGGTAGTCAGCCAAGCCTGGATCAGTACACAGAAAGCGATAGTCAGCCAAGCCTGGATTGGTACACAGAGAGCGGAACAGGAACAAGGTCAGACAAAACCGGATCATACATGGCACAGGAGCACAGAATAAACGTAAGGTCAGGAACACCACGAAAGGGCACCGGCCTAGTGACAGGAGGGCGTATATATAGGCAAGCCCTGGGAGGGGCTAGCCAGCTAGAACCAATAAGAGGCTGTCGAGACAAACCCGGAAGTAAGAATGTCACATAGAATCACATGCACCGTGATAGTACCCCCCTCTCAAAGACCCCACCTCCTGCCTTGAGGGGGTCTAGGTTTGGCAGGAAAGTTGGAATGGAATCTGCGCAAAAGAACTGGAGCATGAATGTCAGAGTGGTTAACCCATGAGCGTTCCTCTAGACCATAACCCTTCCAATGCACCAAGTATTGGACCTGGCCACGGAACCTACGCGAATCCAGAATACTTTGTACCTCATATTCATCATGGTCCTGAATGTGCACAGGACCAGGGACAGCAGGAGTGGTGGTATAGCGGTTGCACACCAGTGGTTTAAGAAGTGACACATGGAACACATTATGTATTTTCATGGAGGCAGGTAATTCCAATGCATAGGAGACAGGGTTGACTCGACGGAGTACCCGGAATGGACCCACAAACTGAGGAGCGAACTTGAAACAAGGAACTTGCAACCTAAGATTCTTTGAGGATAACCAGATACGGTCCCCCACCTTGAATACAGGAGCCGGCAAACATCTGTTGTTGGCATGCCCCTGGACTCGTACAAAAGAATCACGTAGGGTATTCTGGACCTGTGTCCATGTGGAGTGGAGCTGCCTAATGTGCTCATCCAGAGCTGGAATCTGCTGTGCTTGAAAGTTATCTGGGAGCAAGCATGGTTGAAACCCGTAATTGATCAGGAAGGGTGAGCTCCCAGATGTGCTGCACACTGCACAGTTCCAAGCAAACTCTGCCCACAGCAACAAGTCAGCCCAATTGTTGTGATGATTGGAAATGAAACAACGCAAAAACTGCTCCAATCCCTGGTTAGCACTCTCAGCGGCCCCATTAGTCTGGGGATGATAGGCCGAGGAAAAGGACAACTGAATCCCCATCTGGTCACAAAAGGCCCTCCAGAATCTCGAGACGAATTGACTCCCACGATCCGAGACCAGCACCTTGGGTACCCCGTGGAGTCGGAATACCTCCCTGGCAAATACAATCACCAGTTCTTTAGCAGATGGCAAACCAGAGAGTGGCACGAAATGAGCCATTTTAGAGACTCTGTCAACTATCACGAGAATCACAGTAAACCCTTTAGAGACCGGCAGTTCTCCCAAGAAGTCAATAGAGACGTGTGACCAAGGCTGGTCCCCATTAGGAACAGTCTGTAAGAGTCCCACAGGAAGGTGTCTGGGGGTCTTGGAACGGGCACAAGTGGCACAGGCTGCTGTAAATGCCGCACAGTCATCCCTCATGCCTGGCCACCAAAACTTACGGGACAATGACCAAATCAATTGATTCTTCCCGACATTGCCAGCTGCCCGGGAGGAGTGGTAAGTATCCATTAATTTAGCCCGGGAGGGTTCAGCAACAAAGCACTTGCCCACTGGTTTCTCTGGGGGTGCATTGGCCTGGGATGCCAAGATCTTCTCCCCTAAAGGAGAAGTGATGCTGGTTCACAAAGTGGCAAGTATACGGTTCGGAGCAATAATAATAGGCACCGGTATAGAGTCAGCTTCAGGATCTGAGCCAAATTGTCTGGATAAGGCATCAGCTCATACATTCTTAGTGCCAGGCAAGTAAGAGACAATGAAATTGACACTAGACAAAAATAGCGCCCATCTTGCTTGTCTCAGGAAAAGCCTTTTAACCTCTGAAAGATACATGAGGTTTTTATGGTCAGTCAGAATCAATATAGGCACCCTAGTGCCCTCCAACAGATGTCCCCATTCACGTAAAGCCAGAATAATAGCTAAGAGTTCCTGGTCTCCGATGTCATAAAGACTCTGCGCTTTGGTCAACTTCTTCGAAAAGAACCCGCATGGTCTCAAAGTCTTATCAGGACCCGGTCTTTGGCCCAAGACTGCCCCGACTCCAGTCTCAGAAGCATCCACCTCTAAAGTAAATGGCAACCCAGGAATAGGATGAGACAGAACTGGGGCAGTAGAAAATGCCAATTTAAGTGCTTTGAATGCCTTAATTGCCTCTGGGGACCATTCTGAGGCGGAGACACCCTTGTGGGTCATATCAGTGAGTGGCTTCCAATACTGGAATAGTTGCAAATACATTTCCTATAATAATTAGCGAATCCTAGAAATCGCTGCAAGGGTTTGAGGCCAGTGGGCCGCGGCCACTGTTGTACTGCTGCAAGCTTGTCCTTATCCATCGTGAAGCCCTCTTTAGAGATCACATAACCTAGAAAGGCCACACTGGGCCTATGAAAATCGCACTTCTCGAGTTTGCAATACAGCTTGGTCTCCCTTAATTTTTGCAAAACCGCCGAGATGTCCGCGGTGAGTCTCCAGGTCAGGAGAATAAATCAAAATGTCATCTAGGTACTTGACCACAGAGGATTGTAAAAAGTCTCATAGGATATCATTAATAAATTCTTGAAACACCGCCAGGGCATTGCACAGACCAAATGGCATGACTAAATACTCGTAGTGCCCTGTACGAGTATTGAAAGCTGTTTTCCACTCATCACCCTCCTTAATCTGGACTAAATTATACGCCGCCCTCAGGTCCAGTTTGGTAAAGATGGAAGCGCCCTTTAAACGATCTAACAATTTGGTGATGAGTGGAATGGGATACGCGTTTTTTATCATTATTTTGTTGAGACCCCTATAATCAATACAGGGTCTGAGTTCTCCGTCCTTCTTTTTAACAAAAAAGAATCCAGCCCCTGTGGGCGAGGAAGATTTACGTATAATACCCCGAGCCAGGACGTCACTGACATACTCCTCCATGGCCCGGTTTTCGTCACCAGACAAGGGATAAGTCCTACCCCTTGGGGGCATAGCGCCTGGCACAAGATCAATAGCACAATCATAGGAATGATGCACCGGCAAAGTGCTAACCTCTCCCTTACTGAATATATCGCTGAATGATTGGTATTCCAGCGGTAAGGAGGGAGAGGTACACAAGATTTTAGTAGGGTGATTCAGACAGTGTGTTTTACAGTGTTCAGACCACAACAGTATCTCACAAGTCCTCCAGTCCAGTCTGGGATTATGCTTAAGCAACCATGGGAACCCCAATATGACCTCAAAATGGGGAGACTGGATAATCTGGAATTGTAGGGTCACTTTATGAAGTGCTCCAATGCCCACTGATAATGGGCATGTCTCCTGCGTGACTTGAGGTGGTACCAGAGGCCTCCCATCAAAGGCCTCAATGTCCAGCGGAGAATCTCTGTTCACTAAAGGAATGTTGTGCAAAGTCGCAAAGTTCTTGTCCATAAAGTAACCGGCTGCGCTGAAATCAATTAAGGCAGGTGTCCTAACGGATTCAGAAGCCCAAGAGACCACAATATCAATCACCGGTTTATTTAACGTGCCTTCTGAGGACTGGTATACGCCACCAAGGATCTGTCCTCCATATGACCCTAGGTGCGATCGTTTCCCGGTCATACGGGACAAGTCTTTAGCATGTGACCGGCCTTGCCACAGTACAAGCATAGACCCTGCTTGCAACGGAAGGAGCATTCTTGCTTGGATAATCGTGTAAACCCCACCTGCATAGGCTCTATGCTACCTGTAGCAGCACCCGGAGGTGTGGGTGGAGAGGGAGGCATGGGTAGGAAATTAACCCTGGTACCCAATTCGCAAGTGGATCTTGCCTTATGATCCTTGTACAGGCTCCTCTCCCTTATACAGGAGTCAGTCAGAATAGTATAGTCAATGAAGTCGTCTAGGCCCACCGGTAAGTCTTTGGCTGCAATTTCATCTTTAATTTTATCCTTCAGGCCTTGGGCAAATGCAGCAACAAGCGCCTCATCGTTCCAGCCTACCTCTGCTGCGAGTGTACGAAATTCAATGGCATAATCTGCCAATGTGCCAATGGTGCTGGAACTGGAGTGGCCACCAAAGGTTGTATAGGTCTCTCGAGACAAGCAGTGCATTCTAAAATGGTCTGAATAGCCATAGACAATTGGTCTAACCGTTGTTCCTGAGCATCCAATCTCCAAAGGAGATTCTGGGAACTACCCTCACCAGCCTTGTCTGAGGTCATGGCCCTTTTGTACTGTCACGGTTTTACTGAACACTAAGACAATTTGGTAGGATAAAATAGAAAAGCTTTATTAGGCAATATAAAACGAAACAAGGCCCTACACGGGTCCAAACTCTACAAGAATACAGTAAGATAGTATGACACAGGTCAGGGCATACAAATGGCAATAATAATAATAAGGCTCTACCGGCCTTACCGAATACCGGGTAAGGCAGCCTGGTGACTGATGCAACAAGGAATAGTGGAGGCTCTACCGGCCTTACCGCCGGGTAAGGCAGCCTGGTAACAGTAATGAATGAACTGATAAGTTGTAACACCGCTAGTGACCGGAGAGCTCAGGCTGGGAAGCATGTAACAGAGGCCACACTGAATCACAGGCTGAGAGTAGCGCAACCGGAGGCAACAGTAGTGAATGGACTAACAAGTTGTAACACCGCTAGTGACAGGAGAGCACAGGCTGGATAGCATGTAACAGAGGCCACACTGAATCACAGGCTGAGAGTAGCGCAAGCCAGAGGCAACAGTGGGAATGGACTGACCAGCTGAAACACCGTTAGTGACTAGAGAGCACAGACTGGGTAGCAAGTGACGGAGGTCACACTGAATCACAGGCTGAGAGTAGCGCAACCGGAGGCAACAATAGTGAATGGACTGACAACGATATCGAGGGCAGCACAAAGAGCGTTAGTCAGCCAAGCCTGGATCGGTACACAGAGAGCGGTAGTCAGCCAAAGCCTAAATTGGTACACAGAGAGCAGTAGTCAGCCAAAGCCTGGGTCGGTACACAGAGAGCGGTAGTCAGCCAAAGCCTGGGTCTGTACACAGAGAGCGGTAGTCAGCCAAACCTGGATCGGTACACAGAGAGCGGTAGTCAGCCAAGCCTGGATCGGTACACAGAGAGCGGAACAGGAACAAGGTCAGACGAAACCGGATCATACATGGAACAGGAGCACAGAATAAACGTAAGGTCAGAAACACCACAAAAGGGCACTGGCCTAGTGACAGGAGGGAGTATATATAGGCAAGCCCTGGGAGGGGCTAGCCAGCTAGAACCAATAAGAGGCCGTCAATACAAACCCGGAAGTAAGAATGTTGCATAGAATCACGGGCACCGTGATACAACCCTACATGCTTATGAATGGTTGAGGGCTGTTACTGCATAGGAATCTACAGGAACATCCCAACATCGTCAACCTCAGGTAGGCAATGTTGGGACTGTTAACTCACACAGCAGAGGCTGCTATTGGAGTTTAATGCATGTGGCGAATAGACATATTAACATATAATAACACACACATATGAATATGACAATGGCTAATTAACCTTCATTTCCATATGGAAATGACTAATTATGCTGTATTTCCATATAGAAATGAGCAATTTTTAATGTATTCAGTACAAAGTCATAAAGATGTCTAATTCATGGCATTTTGGTGGTGTATTGAAGGGAATACGATGGCAAAGACACATTAGTGTGTGCTGGTCATATGCCTTCAACTCAGATCTGACACAACATTACCATCCTGAGCCTTCATCAAGCTTTAGTGTATCTTGTCCCTGGTTTTACAACAGGAGCCCATTAGTATTCCAGCTAGTCCTTTGTTGTTATTGCTCCACAGGTTGTATTCTTGATCAAACACATAGCTGGAGCTGATATCTGAATAACAGAGTAATATATAGAAAGTAAAACTGAGCAAAATATTCAACAATCAAATATATTTCCAGTCTCCAACACGTCCTTCTATACTCCCCAGCCGCACATCCTAATCTGCAGAAAAGAAAAATAACTGGGGGCGCCTATAGTGTCTATCACACTATATGTAGAATGAAGTTAAAATGATAATTACACTCACACTTGAGAATGGCTGTATAATAAACATTTTCACACACACAGCTATACCAGCATACAGAAAAATTCCTACTGCTTTTGTTCGGTTTAATATAGATGCAGTCACTTTTTCAGTCCGGGAACAAAAATCTCCAAAAACGGCAAGCTTGATCTTCATCCAAGATATTTTAATAATGAATTAAAATATATCATTGAGTACTGCTATGCATTATGCAGCTACACGCTGCTTCCTCAGGCTTGTAGTAACCAAACAAGCAAAGAAACTTTTTGGATGAAGATTAAGCTTGCTGTTTTTTTAGATTTTTGTTCCTGGATTGAACAGTGATTGAATCTGTATTAAACCGATATATTAAACTGATATAGTTGTGTGTATAAGCAAACACATAAAGAGCACAAGAAAAGAAATCTAAAAGCGGTGTTTATTTTACAGTGGCACTGTGCTACACCAGCCTATGGAGATTTATGGTCCCAGGACCAGAGCTGTCCATAGGATGGTGTAGCAACAACTACATGTACAATTTCAGGCCACTGGGATACTGCCCCTAAAAATTCAGCTTTGAGCTGTAATAACTTTTGAATAAAACACCTTTCAGCAGTGGGACTACCCTTGTTTTACTCACGGGGATAAACCCTACAACATATTTTTTTACATTTTAAGTATTACTATCCCTTTAACTAGAGATAAGTGAGTTTTATATATATATAGATAGATATATCAATATATGTATATCATTTTTTCTTTTTTTATTATTTTTTGGTTTCATTGTTTTTTGGTTACAGTTCAGATATTGACACTATTTATTATATTGACTGTCTATATAAAATCCTATAATCCACTTCTTCTCATATCAACAATATATTGTTATTCTTATGGAGCCTGTTATAGTTTCTATCCCAGCGCATATATATTCTTTCTGATATAGTTTTCTGTATGCATATATTTATTACACAGCCATTCTCAAATGTGTCATTTTAACTTAATTCGATATATAGTGTAATAGGGCACTATTGGCGCCCCCAGTTCTTTTTATTTTCTGCATGTACTTGACTCCATGGGTGAAATCCATTGAGGTGAGCAACTAGAAGACTGGAGGAGAATTATCACTGATACTGTTTAAAGGAGCAGCTCTAATTCCCTGAGCACTATAGCTGGACTGTACATAAGTGCATTTCCAGCATCTACATCTAGCTATCTAAGGGTGATGGTGTAGTGAATTTAAATAGTCAAGAGGGTATTGCACAAGAAAAGCCTTCTTGTTTTTGTTTTTCTACAGCACATCCTAATCTGGATAACCAAAACCTTTAGTTGACAAATTATTTCATAAGGCCAGGGAGACCCCAGCCCATTGCATGGTAAGTCCTGGATAACAAGAAAGCACACTGTTTTGGTAGTCCTGGAGCCCAAGCAAGGCAAGTTTCAAGCATCCTGTTACAGGCATATTCAAAAATCGACAGAGAAATAATTCACAAACAAGCCAACTGCAGCATAGGGTAGAAATAAAACTGCATGGAACATAAAATGTTGATATTAACCTCTTGAATGTTACAGAGTTCTCCAATACATTTGCATACAAATTTCACATATTAGGGCTTTCAAGCACTATTTTAGGATATGTACATTTTGTGATTTAGTTTGCCTGGATTTAACAGAACTGTTCCTCTTTAGTTTTCTGAATATGGCCCCAAGTGCTTACTATGTGTCTCCCCCTTCAAAAAAAATTAAATTTATAAAAATAAAAGGAAAGCCAAGGGACCCTAGACACCACCTTCATTTTTACCAGTAGATAAGCTTCAACTCATGTGCTGCAAACCATCTCCCTGTGGTGTATGCTGTTTAACCCCTTGGATGCCAGAGAGGTTACCCAGGCATTGCAAAGCCTCTCTGGCATTAAAGGTGTTAAGCCAACCAGCTTAGAAATGTGCTTGCTGTGGTGGTGGCAGGACTGGTGGTGGTAGCAACAGGATATCTGCAGCAGGAGGTAGCAGAGCTGCTGCAGCAGAGAGTCCATCTGCCACCACCATTCTGTCCCTCATTCGTATTTTGTTGATGGCTGCTGGAACTCTAATTCTGGCTGCATGGAAATCTGCTAACACCCCTTCTTTCAGCCACTGGGAAAAGAGCTGTCCATAGGATCGTGTAGCAACAGCGCCACTGTACAATTTCTGGCCACTGTGATATTGCACCTAAAAAATTCAACTTTGAAAATTAATAACTTTTGAATGAAACACCTTTCAGCAGTGGGAGTACCCTTGTTTTACTCAGGGGGATAAACCCTACAACATATATTTTTTTACATTTTAAGTATTACTATCCCTTTAACAGAGAGGCTAGAGTAGTGACAGGCTGGCAAAGAAACTAATTTGGAAGCAAGCTGGATACACTGCAGGAAAAAAGACTGATAATGAGATGATGTGGATATTCATAGAGGACTCCAGGTACAGTTTATAAAGCATAGAGAGAAGTATCTAGAGGGACTTGCAGGAGCACACCTAATTACAGAATTGACCAAGTTTTTACACACAAGACAGGCTCACAACAGTTATTCATTGAACCAGGGCACAAAGAGCTTATTATTTTTTTTTTTTTTTAATTATAGACCTCATTGAGGGGCATCAGAACCCCCTGATCCCCCCCCATGAGGTCTTGCAAAAAAAAATGTCCCCAAAGGAAGTGACCCTGTGAGTGCCATAGGGGTCTCCAGCACATTGCTGTGCCACACAGGGTTACTTTTATTATTATTATTTTTTTTTATTTTATTTTATTTTTTTAACTCTTCAGTCCTCGTGGGGGGCATCAGGACCCCTCCTGGTTCCCCTCAGTTATTGATCTCCCTATATTATATATATATATATATATATATATATATTATTGTTTGTCTGGTTGTTCTTGTCTGTGTTCTTCATTGTATGTACTACTAACGTATTTAACTCTACAGAGACCACCTTCCAACCAGTCATATTCCACATTGACAGCCAGTATCTATACCTCAGGTCCAGTGGTCAATAGCTTAAATCATTCTTCTTCTCTAACCTGTAGGTCTGCTATCTCACTGGCCTAGTTGGTTGTTATACCCTTCCAACTAGTCCCTTCCTACTGCTCCCTTTCCTAATTATGCCCATCCTTGTATTTAATACCACTCCCCTTCTTCACTCTCCAGGGCCAACTCCAGGATATCCATGATTTCCAAAGTATTATATATAATAATTCGCTAAATCGTGTGTAACGCCGCGACATGCGCAGTAGACACTGCTGCGCGTACTGCAGTCATGCGCAGTAGAGACTGCCCACGCCGTGGCTGATACAGAGCGTCCAGCTCTGTATCAGTCACAGCGTGGGCAGTCTCTACTGCGCGTGACTGCCCCGCGACCGGGTGGCTGTGACACTGTGGCCAGTGTAACGGGCTGTTCAACTAGTAAGATATAAGTGAACAATAACAATTGTTTTGTGTAACGCTGCTTCCAAAAGGCATTACAGCCTTATGAGCATAGAACAGAGGTGTGCAGTCTTAAGGACTACAATTAACTATTGTACTAGAATTACCATAACCCTCATTCCACCAATGGCCAGCTGAGGATGATGTTCATTTTAATCCAGAAGAACTGGAGGGTTGCAAATTTACCAACCGTTGCGTATATATCTATATATCTGTATATCTATCTATATATCTATATATATAAAAGAATAAGCCTCATTGCATAATTTATGGTACCCCACACACAGAACATAATTTATGTCTCCTCAGAAAAGAAACTCGCATTGAACAGAATGTCTAATTACATAATTTATGTCTCATTAGGAGACACAACTCCTATTGGGTGATTGAATGGGGACTTTACTGCTCTCATTGGGTGATTCAATGGGGGCGTGTTTATCATACAGGGAGTTGGCCCGCCCCCTCCAGCCCGCCCACCAGTATCCAACTGACAAAAAAAAAAAAATATAACTGCCACTAGCTCCTGAGGTAGGGATATCAGTAACATCTCCCGGTCCACTCACACTCTCACTCAGGATCATGACCCCACAAACACACAGTTTCACCTCCCACAGATAACTGTAACCCTTCATACACTCTGTTTCAGTATGAGGGTGTAATGTTCCCATAAAATACAAACTTAATAGCAACTCTTATTTAACTCATCATCTCTTCAGTCACCTCACTGTCTCAACTGTCACTCCTCCACTTCCTGCTTCCTGATTCCCACCCTTTCTCCTTAATGGGAGAGAGATGCTTTGCTGTATGTTACATAGGGCAAGCCTCAAACACCTCTTTCTATTTGATACATCAGCATATTGCTACATTGCCTCAACTGAAGAGCCACCGTGTGTTATATTGCTATGTTAGCTCAACTTAACCCTTTGAGTGCCAGAGGGGTAAGCAACGCATTGCAAAGCACACATTCTGTCTCACACTCTCACACAGTCTCTCACACAGTCTCTCACACAGTCTCTCACACAGTCGCAGTCTCACAGTCGCAGTCTCACAGTCGCAGTCTCACAGTCGCACACACTCTCAGTCTCACAGTCGCACACAGTATCAGTCTCACAGTCGCACACAGTATCAGTCTCACAGTCGCACACAGTCTCAGTCTCACAGTCGCACACAGTCTCAGTCTCACACTCTCACACAGTCTCAGTCTCACACTCTCACACAGTCTCAGTCTCACACTCTCACACACTCTCACACAGTCTCACACTCTCAGTCTCTCACACTCAGTCTCACACTTTCACACAGTCTCACACTCTCAGTCTCACACTCTCACACTCTCAGTCTCACACTCTCACAGTCTCTCTCGCAGTCTCACACAGTCTCTCTCACAGTCTCACACAGTCCCTCACACTCTCTCAGTCCCTCACACTCTCTCAGTCCCACACACTCTCTCAGTCCCACACACTCTCTCAGTCCCACACACTCTCAGTCTCACACACTCTCAGTCTCACACTCTCACACTCTCACAGTCTCTCTCGCAGTCTCACACAGTCTCTCTCGCAGTCTCACACAGTCTCTCTCGCAGTCTCTCACAGTCCCTCACACTCTCACAGTCTCTTACACTCTCACAGTCTCTTACACTCTCAGTCTCACAGTCTCACACAGTCTCTCACACTCTCTCACACTCTCACAGTCTCACACTTTCACACAGTCTCACACTCTCAGTCTCACACTCTCAGTCTCTCAGTCTCACACTCTCACAGTCTCTCTCAGTCTCACACACTCTCAGTCTCACACACTCTGTCTCACTCTCACAGTCCCTCACACTCTCACAGTCCCTCACACTCTGTCTCACACACTCTCAGTCTCACACTCTCACAGTCTCTCTCGCAGTCTCACACAGTATCTCTCGCAGTCTCACACAGTCTCTCTTCCAGTCTCACAGTCTCTCACACGCTCACAGTCTCTCACACGCTCACAGTCTCACACTTTCACACAGTCTCACACTCTCACAGTCTCACACAGTCTCTCTTGCAGTCTCACACAGTCTCTCTCGCAGTCTCACACAGTCTCTCTCGCAGTCTCACACAGTCTCTCTCGCAGTCTCACAGTCCCTCACACTCTCACAGTCTCTTACACTCTCACACTCTCTCACACACCGTCTCACACAGTCTCTCACACAGTCACAGTCTCACACAGTCTCACACTCTCGCAGTCTCACACAGTCTCAGTCTCACACAGTCTCAGTCTCACACTCTCACAGTCTCACACTCTCACAGTCTCACACTCTCACACTCTCACAGTCTCTCACAGTCTCTCACAGTCTCTCTCGCAGCCTCACACAGTCTCTCTCGCAGTCTCACACAGTCTCTCTCACAGTCTCACACAGTCCCTCACACTCTCACAGTCTCTTACACTCTCACACACTCTCACACACTCACACACTCTCACACACTCTCACACACTCTCACACACTCTCACACACCGTCTCACAGTCTCACACAGTCTGTCACACAGTCACAGTCTCACAGTCAGTCTCACAGTCACAGTCTCACACAGTCTCACACTCTCAGTGTCTCTCACAGTCTCTCTCAGTCTCACACAGTCTCACACAGTCCCTCACACTGACACAGTCCCTCACACTGACACAGTCTCTCACACTCTCTCACAGTCTCTCACACTCTCTCACACACAGTCTCACACTCACACACAGTCTCACACAGTCTCACACGCTCTCACTCTGACAGTCTCTCACTCTCACACTCTCTCACAGTCTCACACACAGTCTCACACACAGTCTCACACACAGTCTCACACACAGTCTCACACTCTCACAAACAGTCTCACACTCTCTCTCACACTCTCTCAGTCTCACTCTCACACAGTCTCACACTCTCACACAGTCTCACTCTCACACACAGTCTCACACACAGTCTCACAGTCTCTCTCACACTCTCAGTCACACAGTCTCACACAGTCTCACACTCTCACACACAGTCTCACACTCTCACAGTCTCACACTCTCACAGTCTCACACTCTCACAGTCTCTCACAGTCTCTCACAGTCTCTCTCGCAGCCTCACACAGTCTCTCTCGCAGTCTCACACAGTCTCTCTCACAGTCTCACACAGTCCCTCACACTCTCACAGTCTCTTACACTCTCACACACTCTCACACACTCTCACACACTCTCACACACTCACACACTCTCACACACTCTCACACACTCTCACACACTCTCACACACTCTCACACACCGTCTCACAGTCTCACACAGTCTCTCACACAGTCACAGTCTCACAGTCAGTCTCACAGTCACAGTCTCACACAGTCTCACACTCTCAGTGTCTCTCACAGTCTTTCTCAGTCTCACACAGTCTCACACAGTCCCTCACACTGACACAGTCCCTCACACTGACACAGTCTCTCACACTCTCTCACAGTCTCTCACACTCTCTCACACACAGTCTCACACTCACACACAGTCTCACACAGTCTCACACGCTCTCACTCTGACAGTCTCTCACTCTCACACTCTCTCACAGTCTCACACACAGTCTCACACACAGTCTCACACACAGTCTCACACACAGTCTCACACTCTCACAAACAGTCTCACACTCTCTCTCACACTCTCTCAGTCTCACTCTCACACAGTCTCACACTCTCACACAGTCTCACTCTCACACACAGTCTCACACACAGTCTCACAGTCTCTCTCACACTCTCAGTCACACAGTCTCACACAGTCTCACACTCTCACACACAGTCTCACGCTCTCACACAGTCTCACGCTCTCTCACACTCTCTCTCACACTCTCTCTCACACTCTCTCTCACACTCTCTCTCACACTCTCTCTCACACTCTCACAGTCTCTCACACTCTGTCTCACACTCTCACAGTCTCTCACACTCTGTCTCACTCTCTCACAGTCTCTCACTCTCTCACAGTCGCACACTCTCTCACAGTCTCACACTCTCTCACAGTCTCACACTCTCTCACTCTCAGTCTCACACACAGTCTCACACACAGTCTCACAGTCTCACACTCACACAGTCTCACAGTCTCTCTCTCTCACTCAGTCTCACAGTCTCTCACTCTCACACAGTCTCACACTCTCACACACAGTCTCACACTCTCACACACAGTCTCACACTCTCACACGGTCTCTCACAGTCTCTCACAGTCTCACACACAGTCTCACACACAGTCTCACACACAGTCTCACACACAGTCTCAGAGTCTCACACACACAGTCTCACACTCTCACACACAGTCTCACACTCTCACACACAGTCTCACACTGTCTCACAGTCTCACACTCACACAGTCTCACACTCTCACACACAGTCTCACACTCACACAGTCTCACACTCACACAGTCTCACACACAGTCTCACACTCTCCCACACAGTCTCACACTCTCCCACACAGTCTCACACTCTCACACACAGTCTCACACAGTCACAGTCTCACACACAGTCTCACACTCTCACACACAGTCTCACTCTCAAACACAGTCTCACTCTCAAACACAGTCTCACTCTCAAACACAGTCTCACACTGTCTCACAGTCTCACACTGTCTCACAGTCTCACACTGTCTCACAGTCTCTTACTCTCACTCTCACACTCTCTCACACTCTCACAGTCTCTCTCTCTCACTCTCACAGTCTCTCACTCTCACACTCTCTCACACACTCTCAGTCTCTCACACACTCTCAGTCTCTCACACACTCTCAGTCTCTCACACTCTCAGTCTCACACACTCTCAGTCTCACAGTCTCTCTCTCTCACTCTCACACTGTCTCACTCAGTCTCGCACTCACAGTCTCGCACTCACAGTCTCGCACAGTCTCTCACACTCTCACACACACACAGTCTCACACTCACACACAGTCTCACACTCACACAGTCTCACACTCACACACAGTCTCACACAGTCTCACAGTCTCACACAGTCTCACTCTCACAGTCTCACACAGTCTCACTCTCACAGTCTCTCACAGTCTCACTCTCACAGTCTCTCACTCTCACACTCTCTCACAGTCTCTCACTCTCACACTCTCTCAGTCTCACACACAGTCTCACACGCTCTCAGTCTCACTCTCACACAGTCTCATTCTCACACAGTCTCACACACTCACAGGCTCACACTCTCACACACAGTCTCACAGTCTCTCACTCTCACACACAGTCTCACACACAGTCTCACACACAGTCTCACACACAGTCTCAGTCTCACAGTCTCAGTCTCACAGTCTCACACTTACAGTCTCACACTCACAGTCTCACACTCACACAGTCTCACAGTCTCTTACTCTCACAGTCTCTCTCTCATACTCTCACAGTCTCTCTCTCACACTCTCACAGTCTCTCACTCTCACATAGTCTCTCACTCTCACGCAGTCTCACAGTCTCTTACTCTCACAGTCTCTCTCACTCTCACAGTCTCTCTCTCACACTCTCACAGTCTCTCTCTCTCACTCTCACATAGTCTCTCTCTCTCACTCTCACACTTACAGTCTCACAGTCTCACACTCACACAGTCTCACAGTCTCTTACTCTCACAGTCTCTCTCTCATACTCTCACAGTCTCTCTCTCACACTCTCACAGTGTCTCACTCTCACATAGTCTCTCACTCTCACATAGTCTCTCACTCTCACGCAGTCTCACAGTCTCTTACTCTCACAGTCTCTCTCACTCTCACAGTCTCTCTCTCACACTCTCACAGTCTCTCTCTCTCACTCTCACATAGTCTCTCTCTCACACTCTCACATAGTCTCTCTCTCACACTCTCACACTCTCACATAGTCTCACTCTCACACAGTCTCACTCTCACACACTCACATACTCTCAGTCTCGCACTCTCTGTCTCCCACTCACACAGTCTCACACACAGTCTCACACACAGTCTCACACACAGTCTCACACACAGTCTCACACACAGTCTCTCACACAGTCTCACACACAGTCTCTCACACAGTCTCTCTCACACACAGTCTCTCACACACACATCTCTCACACACACATCTCTCACACACACACTCTCTCAGTCTCGCACACTCGCACTCTCTCAGTCTTGCATGCTCTCAGTCTCACACGCTCTCAGTCTCACACACTCTCACAGTCTCACACACTCTCACAGTCCCACACACTCTCACAGTCTCACAGTCTCACACTCTCACAGTCTCACACTCTCACAGTCTCTCTCTCTCACAGTCTCTCTCTCTCACTCTCACAGTCTCTCACTCATTCACACTCTCAGTCTCACACGCTCTCACACTCTCACACTCTCACAGTCTCTCTCTCTCACTCTCACAGTCTCTCTCTCTCACTCTCACACTGTCTCACTCATTCACACTCTCAGTCTCACACACTCGCACTCTCTCAGTCTCGCACTCTCTCAGTCTCACACGCTCTCACACTCTCACAGTCTCACACACACACAGTCTCACACACACACAGTCTCACACACACACAGTCTCACACACACAGTCTCTCTCACACTCTCTCTCTCACTCTCACAGTCTCTCTCTCTCACTCTCACACTGTCTCACTCATTCACACTCTCAGTCTCACACACTCGCACTCTCTCAGTCTCGCACTCTCTCAGTCTCACACGCTCTCACACTCTCACAGTCTCACACACACACAGTCTCACACACACACAGTCTCACACACACACAGTCTCACACACACAGTCTCTCTCACACTCTCTCTCACACTCTCACAGTCTCTCTCACACTCTCACAGTCTCTCTCACACTCTCACAGTCTCTCACAGTCTCACACTCTCTCACAGTCTCACACTCTATCACACTCACACTCTCACAGTCTCACACTCTCTCACACTCTCTCAGTCTCACACTCTCTCACACTCTCACAGTCTCTCTCACAGTCTCACAGTCTCAGTCTCACAGTCTCACACAGTTTTACAGTCTCTCACACTCTCAGTCTCACAGTCTCTCACACTCTCAGTCTCACAGTCTCAGTCTCTCACACTCTCAGTCTCAGTCTCTCACACACTCAGTCTCACAGTCTCTCACACTCTCTCTCACACTCTCAAAGTCTCTCTCACACTCTCACAGTCTCTCACAGTCTCACACACTCTCACAGTTTCACACACTCTCTCACACTCACATTCTCACACTCTCAGTCTCACACAGTCTCTCTCACTCTCTCAGTCTTACACCCAATCACTCACACACTCAACCACACTCACACAGTTTCACTCAATCACACTCTCACAGTCTCACTCAATCACACTCACACACTCTCACTCTCAATCACACTCTCACGGTCTCACTCAATCACACTCACACTCTCACACAGTCTCACTCTCACACTCAATCACTCAATCACAGTCTCACACTCTCACAGTCTCACACTCAATCACACTCTCACACTTACAGTTTCGCAGTCACACTCAATCACAATCACACTCTCACACTCAATCACACTCAATCACACTCACACTCAATCACACTCTCACCCTCAATCACTCACACCCTCTTACTATCATACACACTCTCACTCACACATTTTCACTCAATCACACACACTCACTAACACACTCACTCAATCACACACACACTCACTAACACACTCACTCAATCACTCACACGCAATCACTCAATCTCGCACTTAAACGCAATCACTCACACATAATCACACCCCGGGAGCCAGCACGATCCACCATAGTATGTGCAATTACCACACGCATTTCAATTACATGAATGAATACCAGTCACTCACATCCCAGGAGCCAGCACGATTCACCTTCCACCATAGTATGTGCAATTACCACATGCATTTCAACTATATGAATGAATGCCACAGAGGAGGCATAAGTACAAACACAAACTCATTACAATGACACATAAGTCAACCCCTTATGACTCACTTCTGTGTGTGTGTGTCTCTGTGTGTGCCTGTGTGTTTCTCACTGTGTGTGTTGCATGTCTGTATCACACTCTATGTGTCTGCATGTATGTGTGTATGACTGTCGCTCTTTAAGCATCTCAGTGCATGCGTGTGCATTTGCGTGTTTGTCTCGCATCCATGTGTGTGCATTAATTCCCTATATATCCTGACGGGCAACGCCGTCCCACATTGCTAGTATATATATAAAAGAATAAGCCTCATTGCATAATGTATGGTACCTCACACACAGAACATAATTTATGTCTCCTCAGAAAACAAACACACATTGAACAGAATGTCTCATTACATAATTTATGTCTCATTAGGAGACACAACTCCCATTGGGTGATTCAATGGGGACATTAATGCTCCCATTGGGTGATTCAATGGGGGCGTGTTTATCGTACAGGGAGTTGGCCCGCCCCCTCCTGCCCTCCCACCACTATCCAACTGACAAAAAAAATATAGCTGCCACTTGCTCCTGAAGTAGGGGATATCAGTAACTTCTCCTGGTCCACACACACTCTCACTCAGGATCATGACCCCACAAACACACTGTCACCTCCCACAGATAATTGTAACCCTCCATACACTCTGTTTCACCTCCCACAGATAATAGTAACCCTCCATACACACTGTGTCACCTCCCACAGATAACTGTAACCCTCCATACACTCTGTGTCACCTCCCACAGATAACTGTACCCTCCATACACTCACCTCCCACAGATAACTGTAACCCTACATACACTCTGTGTCACCTCCCACTTATAAAAGTAACCCTCCATACACACTGTGTCACCTCCTACAGATGATTGTAACCCTCCATACACACTGTGTCACCTCCCACAGATAACTAACCCTCCACACACTCTGTTTCACCTCCCACAGATAACTGTAACCCTCCATACACTCTGTTTCAGTACAAGGGTGTAATGTTTCCATAAAATACAAACTCAGGGATAAACTTAATAGCAACTCTTATTTAACCCTTTCAGTGCCAGAGGGGTACGCAACACATTGCTTTGCAATGCGTTGCGTACCCCTCTGGCACTCAAAGGGTTAACTCTTTTCATCTCTTCAGTCGCCTCACTGTCTGTTTTCAACTGTCACTCCTCCACTTCCTGCTTCCTGCTTCCTGCCCTTTCTCCTTAAAGGGAGAGAGATGCTTTGCTGTATGTTACAGAGGGCAAGCCTCAAACACCACTTTCTATTTGATCCCTCAGCATATTGCTATGTTGCCTCAACTGAAGAGCCATTGTGTGTTATATTGCTATGTTACCTCAGCTTAAGTAAGGAGTTACTGTTCCTATTGGGTGATTCAGTGTAGGAGTGATTTAAATCATTCAGGGAGTTAGCCTGCCCCCACTATCCAGCCCGCCCACCACTATCCAAGTGACTGAAAAAACAAAATGTCTGGCACTCGCTCCTACACCACAGACTAACACACAAGCTACACACACACAAAAGCCACACACAAGCTACACACACACAAAAGCCACACACACACACACAAACAAAAGCCACACACACAAAAGCCACACACACTCACACACAAAGGCCCCCCACACACAAAAGCCACACACACACACAAAAGCCACACACACACACACAAAAGCCCCCCACACACAAAAGCCCCCCCCACACACACACAAAAGCCCCACACACACACACAAAAGCCACACACACACAAAAGCCACACAAATGCAACACATACACAAACAAAAGCCACACACACACACACACACACACACATATACACACACACAGAGTGGGGTCCCTCCACCAACCTGAGGCACACAATGAGCTGATCCAACAAAGAGAGGGGGCGGGATCGGCTCCAGTGTACCTTCATTTCTGGTATCCGCAACACAACAATGTTTTCGGCTCCTGGTGCACAATGTGCTTCTTCTGCAGGAAGCCCAGCTGCTTCATGTAGCTCGGAGGCAGGAAGGCCCAGTACCAAATCCTTCATGGTCCCCCTTCATGAAGCACAACACTTCACCATGCAACAGCCCGGTCATGCGGCCCTTCAAGGAGCTCTCTACATGCAGCAGCTGGATGTGGCTATTACCCGTGGCTGAGGGGCTGGAGACAGACCATGATGGGGCCACTCTGTAGTACACACTCTTACACACAAGCTTCTTCACCGCCGCTCTCTGCCCGCTGTCACAAACCTGCATTGTGTAAGTACCCTGGAACAAAAAAAATACATGCCGCACTATAGCTGCTCCAACAACATACACCATCCCTGCTCCAACCACACACACACCATTCCTCCTCTGTTCCCGCTCTCGGTGCCCAAGCTGCGTCACTAGTAATGCTCTTGGCCAAGGCGTCTTCCTGGCCAGGGAGCCGGGTCGGCGGTTGTCTGGCAGCCTCTGAGTGTGCATGTACAGAGTCCACTTCAGGGACTGTGGACTCCATACTGGGACAGCTGGTTAACCCTTTAAGTGCCAGAGGATTAAGCAACACAATGAGCAATGCCTTGCATACCCCTCTGGCACTTACAGGACCGTAATAATATCTGTGTGTGTGTTTGTGTGTGTACGCAGGTATGTATGTGTGTATGTATGATCAATGCCTGTATATGTCACTGTATCTGTGTGTGTCTATGTATGTGTGCAATATGATTCTTTCTGCTTCACACAGTACACAAAAAAACATCAGTCAATACAGCTAAATGAAATGTACAATACAAACAAACACAAAAAATCTTATAATATACCTTCAACATGCCACCTACAACATTTCAAACAAAAAATGCTACATAACACATACCCTACTACAATGACGGGCAACGCCGTCACATATTGTTAGTCTATATATATATATATACTAGCAATGTGGGACGGCGTTGCCCGTAAGGATATATAGGGAATTAATGCACACACACGGATGCGAGACAAACACAGAGACACACACGCAAATGCACACGCATGCACTGAGATGCTTAAAGAGCGACAGTCATACACACATACATGCAGACACATAGAATGTGATACAGACATGCAACACACACAGTGAGAAACACACAGGCACGCACAGAGACACACACACACACAGAAGTGAGTTATAAGGGGTTGACTTATGTGTCATTGTAATGAGTTTGTGTTTGTACTTATGCCTCCACTGTGACATTCATTCATATAGTTGAAATGCATGTGGTAATTGCACATACTATGGTCGAAGGTGAATCGTGCTGGCTCCCGGGACGTGAGTGACTGGCATTCATTCATGTAATTGAAATGCGTGTGGTAATTGCACATACTATGGTGGAAGGTGGATGGTGCTGGCTCCCGGGGTGTGATTACGTGTGAGTGATTGCGTTTGAGTGCGAGATTGAGTGATTGCGTGTGAGTGATTGAGTGAGTGTGTTAGTGAGTGTGTGTGATTGAGTGTGTTAGTGAGTGTGTGTGATTGAGTAAGAATGTGTGAGTGAGAGTGTGTATGATAGTGAGAGGGTGTGAGTGATTGAGGGTGTGAGTGATAGAGTGTGATTGAGGGTGAGAGTGTGATTGAGTGTGAGTGTGATTGAGTGTGAGAGTGTGATTGTGATTGAGTGTGACTGCGAGACTGTAAGTGTGAGAGTGTGATTGAGTGTGAGACTGTGAGAGTGTGATTGAGTGATTGAGTGTGAGAGTGAGACTGTGTGAGAGTGTGAGTGTGATTGAGTGAGACTGTGAGAGTGTGACTGAGAGTGAGAGTGTGTGAGTGTGATTGAGTGAGACTGTGAGAGTGTGATTGAGTGAGACTGTGTGAGTGATTGGGTGTGAGACTGAGAGAGTGAGAGAGACTGTGTGAGACCGAGAGTGTGAGAATGTGAATGTGAGAGAGTGTGTGAGACTGTGAGAGTGTGTGAGACTGTGAGAGAGAGTGTGAGAGACTGTGAGACTGAGAGTGTGAGAGACTGAGACTGAGAGTGTGAGAGACTGAGACTGTGAGACTGAGAGTGTGAGAGACTGTGAGACTGAGAGTGTGAGAGACTGTGAGACTGTGTGAGACTGAGACTGTGAGAGAGACTGTGAGAGAGACTGTGAGAGTGTGAGAGAGTGTGAGACTGTGAGAGTGTGAGAGAGTGTGAGACTGTGAGAGAGTGTGAGACTGTGAGAGTGTGAGAGAGACTGTGAGAGTGTGAGAGAGACTGTGAGAGAGAATGTGTGTGTGAGACTGTGTGTGAGACTGTGAGAGCGTGTGAGAGTGTGAGAGCGTGTGAGACTGAGAGAGTGCGAGACTGAGAGAGTGCGAGTGTGTGAGACTGAGAGTGTGAATGAGTGAGACTGAGAGTGTGAATGAGTGAGACTGAGAGTGTGGATGAGTGAGACAGTGAGAGTGGGAGACAGAGACTGTGAGAGTGTGAGACTGTGAGAGCGTGTGAGACTGAGAGTGTGAATGAGTGAGAGACTGTGAGAGTGAGAGACTGTGAGAGTGAGAGTGTGAGACTGTGAGAGCGTTTGAGACTGAGAGCGTGTGAGACTGAGAGCGTGTGAGACTGAGAGCGTGCGAGACTGAGAGAGTGCGAGTGTGCGAGACTGATAGAGTGTGTGTGTGAGTGTGTGTGTGAGAGAGACTGTGTGTGAGAAAGACTGTGTGAGAGACTGTGTATGAGACTGTGTGAGTGTGAGACAGAGAGTGCGAGACTGAGAGTATGTGAGTGTGTGAGAGTGAGACTGTGTGAGAGTGAGACTGTGAGAGTGAGAGAGACAGACTATGTGAGAGTGAGAGACTATGTGAGAGTGAGAGACTGAGAGTGTGAGAGAGAGAGACTGTGAGAGTGAGAGAGAGACTGTGACAGTAAGAGACTGTGAGACTGTGTGAGAGTGAGAGACTATGTGAGAGTGAGAGAGAGAGACTGTGAGAGTAAGAGACTGTGAGACTGTGTGAGTGTGAGACTGTGAGTGTGAGACTCTGAGACTTTGAGACTGTGTGTGAGAGTGTGAGCCTGTGAGTGTGTGAGACTGTGTGAGAGTGAGAGAGTGTGAGACTGTGTGTGAGAGTGTGAGACTGTGTGTGAGACTGTGAGTGTGTGAGACTGTGTGAGAGTGAGACTGAGAGAGTGTGAGACTGTGTGTGAGAGTGTGAGACTGTGTGTGAGACTGTGAGAGAGTGTGAGAGTGAGAGACTGTGAGAGACTGTGAGAGTGAGACTGTGTGTGAGTGTGAGACTGTGTGAGTGTGAGACTGTGTGTGTGTGAGACTGTGAGAGACTGTGTGAGTGTGAGAGACTGTGCGAGACTGTGAGTGCGAGAATGTGAGTGTGAGACTGTGAGTGCGAGACTGTGAGTGCGAGACTGAGTGAGACAGTGTGAGAGTGAGAGACTGTGAGACTGAGAGTGTGTGAGACTGAGAGTGTGAGAGACTGAGAGTGTGAGAGACTGAGAGTGTGTGAGAGAGTGTGAGACTGTGTGAAAGTGTGAGAGTGAGAGAGAGACTGTGAGAGTGAGAGAGACTGTGAGAGTTTGAGAGAGAGAGACTGAGAGTAAGAGACTGTGAGACAGTGTGAGACTGTGAGACAGTGTGAGAGTGTGAGACTGTGTTTGAGAGTGAGACTGTGTTTGAGAGTGAGACTGTGTGTGAGAGTGTGAGACTGTGTGTGAGAGTGTGTGAGACTGTGTGTGAGAGTGTGTGAGACTGTGAGTGAGAGTGTGAGACTGTGTGTAAGAGTGTGAGATTGTGTGAAAGTGTGAGAGTGAGAGAGAGAGACTGTGAGAGTGAGAGAGAGAGACTGTGAGAGTGTGAGAGAGAGAGAGACTGAGAGTAAGAGACTGTGAGACAGTGTGAGACTGTGAGACAGTGTGAGTGTGAGACTGTGTTTGAGAGTGAGACTGTGTGTGAGAGTGAGACTGTGTGTGAGAGTGTGTGAGACTGTGTGAGACTGTGTGTGAGAGGGTGAGACTGTGTGTGAGTGTGAGACTGTGTGAGTGTGAGACTGTGAGACAGTGTGAGACTTTGTGTGAGAGTGTGAGACTGTGTGAGTGTGAGACTGTGTGAGTGTGAGACTGTGAGACAGTGTGAGACTGTGTGTGAGACTGTGAGATTGTGTGTGAGACTGTGTGAGACCGTGTGAGACTGTGTGTGAGAGTGTGAGACTGTGTGTGAGAGTGTGAGACTGTGTGAGAGTGAGACTGTGTGAGAGTGTGAGAGACTGTGAGACTGTGTGAGAGAGAGACTGTGAGACTGTGTGAGTGTGAGACTGTGTGAGTGTGAGACTGTGTGTGAGACTTTGTGTGAGACTGAGAGAGTGTGAGACTGTGAGAGAGTGAGAGACTGTGAGAATGCGAGAGAGAGTGTGAGAGACTGTGAGAGTGTGAGAGAGAGTGTGAGACTGAGAGAGTGTGAGAGAGAGTGTGAGACTGTGTGAGAGTGTGAGACTGTGTGTGAGAGTGTGAGACTGTGTGAGACTGTGTGACTGAGAGTATGAGAGAGACTGTGAGACTGTGTGTGAGACTGTGCGTGAGAGAGAGACTGTGAGAGTGTGACTGTGTGAGAGTGTGAGACTGTGTGAGAGTGTGAGACTGTGTGAGAGTGAGACTGAGAGAGTGTGAGAGAGAGTGTGAGACTGTGTGTGAGAGTGTGAGACTGTGTGTGAGACTGAGAGTGAGAGAATGTGAGACTGTGAGAGAGTGTGAGACTGTGAGAGAGTGAGAGACTGTGAGAGTGTGAGAGAGAGTGTGAGAGACTGTGAGAGTGTGAGAGAGAGTGTGAGACTGAGAGAGTGTGAGAGAGAGTGTGAGACTGTGTGAGAGTGTGAGACTGTGTGTGAGAGTGTGAGACTGTGTGTGAGAGTGTGAGACTGTGTGAGACTGTGTGACTGAGAGTGTGAGAGAGACTGTGAGACTGTGTGTGAGACTGTGTGTGAGAGAGAGACTGTGAGAGTGTGAGACTGTGTGAGGGTGTGAGACTGTGTGAGAGTGTGAGACTGTGTGAGAGTGTGAGACTGTGTGAAAGTGTGAGAGAGAGTGAGACTGTGTGTGAGAGTGTGAGACTGTGTGTGAGAGTGTGAGACTGTGTGTGAGACTGTGAGAGAGTGTAAGAGTGAGAGACTGTGAGAGTGAGAGAGTGTGAGACTGTGTGTGAGTGTGTGACTGTGTGTGAGACTGTGTGACTGAGAGTGTAAGAGAGACTGTGAGACTGTGTGACTGAGAGTGTGAGAGAGACTGTGAGAATGTGTGTGAGATGGAGAGACTGTGAGAGTGAGACTGTGTGACTGTGAGACTGTGTGAGACTGTGTGAGAGTGTGAGACTGTGTGAGAGTGAGACTGAGAGAGTGTGAGAGAGAGTGTGAGACTGTGTGTGAGACTGAGAGTGAGAGAGTGTGAGAGTGTGAGAGAGTGTGAGACTGTGAGACTGTGTGTGAGACTGTGTGAGACTGTGTGTGAGTCTGTGTGTGAGACTGTGAGAGACTGTGAGACGGTGTGTGAGAGTGTGAGACTGTGTGTGAGAGTGTGAGACTGTGTGAGAGTGAGACTGTGTGAGAGTGAGAGAGTGAGACTGTGAGACTGAGTGAGAGAGAGACTGTGAGACTGTGTGACTGTGAGACTGTGTGACTGTGAGACTGTGTGTGAGACTGTGTGTGAGACTGAGAGAGTGTGAGACTGTGAGAGAGTGTGAGACTGTGAGAGAGTGAGAGACTGTGAGAGTGTGAGAGAGAGTGTGAGAGACTGTGAGAGTGTGAGAGAGAGTGTGAGACTGAGAGAGTGTGAGAGAGAGTGTGAGACTGTGTGAGAGTGTGAGACTGTGTGTGAGAGTGTGAGACTGTGTGAGACTGTGTGACTGAGTGTGAGAGAGACTGTGAGACTGTGTGTGACTGTGTGTGAGAGAGAGACTGTGAGAGTGTGACTGTGTGAGAGTGTGAGACTGTGTGAGAGTGAGACTGAGAGAGTGTGAGAGAGAGTGTGAGACTGTGTGTGAGAGTGTGAGACTGTGTGTGAGACTGTGTGAGACTGAGAGTGAGAGAGTGTGAGACTGTGAGAGAGTGTGAGAGAGTGAGAGACTGTGAGAGTGTGAGAGAGAGTGTGAGAGACTGTGAGACTGTGTGAGACTGTGTGTGAGAGTGTGAGACTGTGTGACTGAGAGTGTGAGAGAGACTGTGAGACTGTGTGTGAGACTGTGTGTGAGAGAGAGACTGTGAGAGTGTGAGACTGTGTGAGAGTGTGAGACTGTGTGTGAGACTGTGTGTGAGACTGTGAGAGACCGTGTGAGAGTGTGAGACTGTGTGTGAGAGTGTGAGACTGTGTGTGAGAGTGTGAGACTGTGTGAGAGTGAGACTGTGTGAGAGTGAGAGACTGTGAGACTGTGTGAGAGAGAGACTGTGAGACTGTGTGAGTGTGAGACTGTGAGTGTGAGACTGTGTGAGTGTGAGACTGTGTGTAAGACTGTGAGACTGTGTGTGAGACTGAGAGAGTGTGAGACTGTGAGAGAGTGTGAGACTGTGAGAGAGTGAGAGACTGTGAGAGAGAGTGTGAGAGACTGTGAGAGTGTGAGAGAGAGTGTGAGAGAGAGAGTGTGAGAGTGTGTGTGAGAGTGTGAGACTGTGTGTGAGACTGTGTGAGCCTGAGAGTGAGAGAGTGTGAGACTGTGAGAGAGTGTGCGACTGTGAGAGAGTGAGAGACTGTGAGAGTGTGAGAGAGAGTGTGAGAGACTGTGAGAGTGTGAGAGAGTGTGAGACTGAGAGAGTGTGAGAGAGAGTGTGAGAATGTGAGACTGTGTGAGAGTGTGAGACTGTGTGTGAGAGTGGGAGACTGTGTGACTGAGAGTGTGAGAGAGACTGTGTGTGAGACTGTGTGTGAGAGAGAGACTGTGAGAGTGTGAGACTGTGTGGGAGTGTGAGACTGTGTGTGAGACTGTGTGTGAGACTGTGTGTGAGACTGTGAGAGACCGTGTGAGACTATGAGACTGTGTGTGTGAGAGTGTGAGACTGTGTGTGAGAGTGTGAGACTGTGTGAGTGTGAGACTGTGTGAGAGTGAGAGACTGTGAGACTGTGTGAGAGAGAGGCTGTGAGACTGTGTGAGTGTGAGACTGTGAGTGTGAGACTGTGTGAGTGTGAGACTGTGTGTGAGACTGTGAGACTGTGTGTGAGACTGAGAGAGTGTGAGACTGTGAGAGAGTGTGAGACTGTGAGAGAGTGAGAGACTGTGAGAGTGTGAGAGAGAGTGTGAGAGACTGTGAGAGTGTGAGAGAGAGTGTGAGACTGAGAGAGTGTGAGAGAGAGAGTGTGAGACTGTGTGAGAGTGTGAGACTGTGTGTGAGAGTGTGAGACTGTGTGAGACTGTGTGACTGAGTGTGAGAGAGACTGTGAGACTGTGTGTGACTGTGTGTGAGAGAGAGACTGTGAGAGTGTGACTGTGTGAGAGTGTGAGACTGTGTGAGAGTGAGACTGAGAGAGTGTGAGAGAGAGTGTGAGACTGTGTGTGAGAGTGTGAGACTGTGTGTGAGACTGTGTGAGACTGTGAGAGAGTGTGCGACTGTGAGAGAGTGAGAGACTGTGAGAGTGTGAGAGAGAGTGTGAGAGACTGTGAGAGTGTGAGAGAGTGTGAGACTGAGAGAGTGTGAGAGAGAGTGTGAGAGTGTGAGACTGTGTGAGAGTGTGAGACTGTGTGTGAGAGTGTGAGACTGTGTGACTGAGAGTGTGAGAGAGACTGTGAGACTGTGTGTGAGACTGTGTGTGAGAGAGAGACTGTGAGAGTGTGAGACTGTGTGAGAGTGTGAGACTGTGTGTGAGACTGTGTGTGAGACTGTGAGAGACCGTGTGAGACTATGAGACTGTGTGTGAGTGTGAGACTGTGTGTGAGAGTGTGAGACTGTGTGAGAGTGAGTCTGTGTGAGAGTGAGAGACTGTGAGACTGTGTGAGAGAGAGACTGTGAGACTGTGTGAGTGTGAGACTGTGAGTGTGAGACTGTGTGAGTGTGAGACTGTGTGTGAGACTGTGAGACTGTGTGTGAGACTGAGAGAGTGTGAGACTGTGAGAGAGTGTGAGACTGTGAGAGAGTGAGAGACTGTGAGAGTGTGAGAGAGTGTGAGAGACTGTGAGAGTGTGAGAGAGAGTGTGAGACTGAGAGAGTGTGAGAGAGAGAGTGTGAGAGTGTGAGACTGTGTGAGAGTGTGAGACTGTGTGTGAGAGTGTGAGACTGTGTGAGACTGTGTGACTGGGAGTGTGAGAGAGACTGTGAGACTGTGTGTGAGACTGTGTGTGAGAGAGAGACTGTGAGAGTGTGACTGTGTGAGAGTGTGAGACTGTGTGAGAGTGTGAGACTGTGTGAGAGTGAGACTGAGAGAGTGTGAGAGAGAGTGTGAGACTGTGTGTGAGAGTGTGAGACTGTGTGTGAGATTGTGTGTGAGACTGAGAGTGAGAGAGTGTGAGACTGTGAGAGAGTGTGAGACTGTGAGAGACTGTGAGAGTGTGAGAGAGAGTGTGAGAGACTGTGAGAGTGTGAAAGAGAGTGTGAGACTGAGAGAGTGTGAGAGAGAGTGTGAGACTGTGTGTGAGAGTGTGAGACTGTGTGAGACTGTGTGACTGAGAGTGTGAGAGAGACTGTGAGACTGCGTGTGAGACTGTGTGTGAGAGAGAGACTGTGAGAGTGTGAGACTGTGTGAGAGTGTGAGACTGTGTGAGAGTGTGAGACTGTGTGAGAGTGAGACTGAGAGAGTGTGAGAGAGAGTGTGAGACTGTGTGTGAGACTGTGAGAGAGTGTAAGAGTGAGAGACTGTGAGAGTGAGAGAGTGTGAGACTGTGTGTGAGACTGTGTGACTGAGAGTGTGAGAGAGACTGTGAGACTGTGTGTGAGACTGTGTGTGAGAGAGAGAGAGACTGTGAGAGTGAGACTGTGTGACTGTGAGACTGTGTGAGAGTGTGAGACTGTGTGAGAGTGAGACTGAGAGAGTGTGAGAGAGAGTGTGAGACTGTGTGTGAGAGTGTGAGACTGTGTGTGAGACTGTGTGTGAGACTGAGAGTGAGAGAGTGTGAGACTGTGAGAGAGTGTGAGACTGTGAGAGAGTGAGAGACTGTGAGAGTGTGAGAGAGAGTGTGAGACTGAGAGAGTGTGAGAGAGTGTGAAACTGTGTGTGAGAGTGTGAGACTGTGTGTGAGAGTGTGAGACTGTGTGAGACTGTGTGACTGAGAGTGTGAGAGACTTTGAGGCTGTGTGTGAGACTGTGTGTGAGAGAGAGACTGTGAGAGTGTGAGACTGTGTGAGAGTGTGAGACTGTGTGAGAGTGAGACTGAGAGAGTGTGAGAGAGAGTGTGAGACTGTGTGTGAGAGTGTGAGACTGTGTGTGAGACTGTGAGAGAGTGTAAGAGTGAAAGACTGTGAGAGTGAGAGTGTGAGACTGTGTGTGAGTGTGAGACTGTGTGTGTGTGAGACTGCGTGTGTGAGAGAGTGTGAGAGTCTGTGTCAGTGTGAGGGACTGTGTGAGACTGTGTGAGACTGAGAGAGACTGTGAGAGACACTGAGAGTGTGAAACTGTGTGAGACTGTGACTGTGAGACTGACTGTGAGACTGTGACTGTGTGAGAGACTGTGTGAAACTGTGAGACAGTGTGTGAGAGAGTGTGAGAGAGTGTGAGAGTGTGTGAGAGTGTAAGAGACTGTGAGAGTGTGAGGGACTGTGTGAGACTGCGAGAGAGACTGTGTGAGACTGCGAGCGAGACTGTGAGAGACTGTGAGAGTGTGAGACTGAGACTGTGTAAGACTGAGACTGTGTGAGACTGTGAGAGTGTGAGACTGCGAGAGTGTGAGACTGTGTGAGACTGTGACTGTGTGAGAGAATGTGTGAGACGGTGTTTGAGAGAGTGTAAGAGACTGTGAGAGTGTGAGGGACTGTGAGAGTGTGAGAGACTGTGTGAGACTGCGAGAGAGACTGTGTGAGATTGTGACTGAGAGAGTGTGAGAGAGAGTGTGAGACTGTGTGTGAGAGTGTGAGACTGTGTGTGAGACTGTGTGAGACTGAGAGAGTGTGAGACTGTGAGAGAGTGTGAGACTGTGAGAGAGTGAGAGACTGTGAGAGTGTGAGAGAGAGTGTGAGAGACTGTGAGAGTGTGAGAGAGTGTGAGACTGAGAGAGTGTGAGAGAGAGTGTGAGAGTGTGAGACTGTGTGAGAGTGTGAGACTGTGTGTGAGAGTGTGAGACTGTGTGACTGAGAGTGTGAGAGAGACTGTGAGACTGTGTGTGAGACTGTGTGTGAGAGAGAGACTGTGAGACTGTGTGAGACTGTGTGTGAGACTGTGTGTGAGACTGTGAGAGACCGTGTGAGACTGTGAGACTGTGTGTGAGAGTGTGAGACTGTGTGTGAGAGTGTGAGACTGTGTGAGAGTGAGACTGTGTGAGAGTGAGAGACTGTGAGACTGTGTGAGAGAGAGACTGTGAGACTGTGTGAGTGTGAGACTGTGAGTGTGAGACTGTGTGAGTGTGAGACTGTGTGTGAGACTGTGAGACTGTGTGTGAGACTGAGAGAGTGTGAGACTGTGAGAGAGTGTGAGACTGTGAGAGAGTGAGAGACTGTGAGAGAGAGTGTGAGAGACTGTGAGAGTGTGAGAGAGAGTGTGAGAGTGTGTGTGAGAGTGTGAGACTGTGTGTGAGACTGTGTGAGCCTGAGAGTGAGAGAGTGTGAGACTGTGAGAGAGTGTGCGACTGTGAGAGAGTGAGAGACTGTGAGAGTGTGAGAGAGAGTGTGAGAGACTGTGAGAGTGTGAGAGAGTGTGAGACTGAGAGAGTGTGAGAGAGAGTGTGAGAGTGTGAGACTGTGTGAGAGTGTGAGACTGTGTGTGAGAGTGTGAGACTGTGTGACTGAGAGTGTGAGAGAGACTGTGAGACTGTGTGTGAGACTGTGTGTGAGAGAGAGACTGTGAGAGTGTGAGACTGTGTGAGAGTGTGAGACTGTGTGTGAGACTGTGTGTGAGACTGTGTGTGAGACTGTGTGTGAGACTGTGAGAGACCGTGTGAGACTATGAGACTGTGTGTGAGAGTGTGAGACTGTGTGTGAGAGTGTGAGACTGTGTGAGAGTGAGACTGTGTGAGAGTGAGAGACTGTGAGACTGTGTGAGAGAGAGACTGTGAGACTGTGTGAGTGTGAGACTGTGAGACTGTGTGAGTGTGAGACTGTGTGTGAGACTGTGAGACTGTGTGTGAGACTGAGAGAGTGTGAGACTGTGAGAGAGTGTGAGACTGTGAGAGAGTGAGAGACTGTGAGAGTGTGAGAGAGAGTGTGAGAGACTGTGAGAGTGTGAGAGAGAGTGTGAGACTGAGAGAGTGTGAGAGAGAGAGTGTGAGAGTGTGAGACTGTGTGAGAGTGTGAGACTGTGTGTGAGAGTGTGAGACTGTGTGAGACTGTGTGACTGGGAGTGTGAGAGAGACTGTGAGACTGTGTGTGAGACTGTGTGTGAGAGAGAGACTGTGAGAGTGTGACTGTGTGAGAGTGTGAGACTGTGTGAGAGTGTGAGACTGTGTGAGAGTGAGACTGAGAGAGTGTGAGAGAGAGTGTGAGACTGTGTGTGAGAGTGTGAGACTGTGTGTGAGATTGTGTGTGAGACTGAGAGTGAGAGAGTGTGAGACTGTGAGAGAGTGTGAGACTGTGAGAGACTGTGAGAGTGTGAGAGAGAGTGTGAGAGACTGTGAGAGTGTGAGAGAGAGTGTGAGACTGAGAGAGTGTGAGAGAGAGTGTGAGACTGTGTGTGAGAGTGTGAGACTGTGTGAGACTGTGTGACTGAGAGTGTGAGAGAGACTGTGAGACTGCGTGTGAGACTGTGTGTGAGAGAGAGACTGTGAGAGTGTGAGACTGTGTGAGAGTGTGAGACTGTGTGAGAGTGAGACTGAGAGAGTGTGAGAGAGAGTGTGAGACTGTGTGTGAGAGTGTGAGACTGTGTGTGAGACTGTGAGAGAGTGTAAGAGTGAGAGACTGTGAGAGTGAGAGAGTGTGAGACTGTGTGTGAGACTGTGTGACTGAGAGTGTGAGAGAGACTGTGTGTGAGACTGTGTGTGAGAGAGAGAGAGACTGTGAGAGTGAGACTGTGTGACTGTGAGACTGTGTGAGAGTGTGAGACTGTGTGAGAGTGAGACTGAGAGAGTGTGAGAGAGAGTGTGAGACTGTGTGTGAGAGTGTGAGACTGTGTGTGAGACTGTGTGTGAGACTGAGAGTGAGAGAGTGTGAGACTGTGAGAGAGTGTGAGACTGTGAGAGAGTGAGAGACTGTGAGAGTGTGAGAGAGAGTGTGAGACTGAGAGAGTGTGAGAGAGTGTGAAACTGTGTGTGAGAGTGTGAGACTGTGTGTGAGAGTGTGAGACTGTGTGAGACTGTGTGACTGAGAGTGTGAGAGAGACTTTGAGGCTGTGTGTGAGACTGTGTGTGAGAGAGAGACTGTGAGAGTGTGAGACTGTGTGAGAGTGTGAGACTGTGTGAGAGTGAGACTGAGAGAGTGTGAGAGAGAGTGTGAGACTGTGTGTGAGAGTGTGAGACTGTGTGTGAGACTGTGAGAGAGTGTAAGAGTGAAAGACTGTGAGCGTGAGAGTGTGAGACTGTGTGTGAGTGTGAGACTGTGTGTGTGTGAGACTGCGTGTGTGAGAGAGTGTGAGAGTCTGTGTCAGTGTGAGGGACTGTGTGAGACTGTGTGAGACTGATAGAGACTGTGAGAGACACTGAGAGTGTGAAACTGTGTGAGACTGTGACTGTGAGACTGACTGTGAGACTGTGACTGTGTGAGAGACTGTGTGAAACTGTGAGACAGTGTGTGAGAGAGTGTGAGAGAGTGTGAGAGTGTGTGAGAGTGTAAGAGACTGTGAGAGTGTGAGGGACTGTGTGAGACTGCGAGAGAGACTGTGTGAGACTGTGAGCGAGACTGTGAGAGACTGTGAGAGTGTGAGACTGAGACTGTGTAAGACTGAGACTGTGTGAGACTGTGAGAGTGTGAGACTGCGAGAGTGTGAGACTGTGTGAGACTGTGACTGTGTGAGAGAATGTGTGAGACGGTGTGTGAGAGAGTGTAAGAGACTGTGAGAGTGTGAGGGACTGTGAGAGTGTGAGAGACTGTGTGAGACTGCGAGAGAGACTGTGTGAGATTGTGACTGTGTGAGAGACTGTGTGAGATGGTGTGTGAGAGAGTGTGAGAGTGTAAGAGACTGTGAGAGTGTGAGGGACTGTGAGAGTGTGAGAGACTGTGTGAGATTGCGAGAGAGACTGTGTGAGACTGCGAGAGAGACTGTGTGACATTGTGAGAGTGTGTGACTGTGTGAGACTGTGAGAGTGTGAGAGACTGTGCGAGAGACTGTGTGAGACTGCGAGAGACTGTGAGAGTGTGAGACTGAGAGTGTGTGAGACTGAGAGTGTGAGGGACTGTGAGAGTGTGAGGGACTGTGAGACTGCGAGAGAGACTGTGTGAGACTGCGAGAGAGACTGTGAGAGACTGAGAGTGTGAGACTGAGAGTGTGTGAGACTGCGAGAGAGACTGTGTGAGACTGCAAGAGAGACTGTGTGAGACTGTGAGAGTGTGAGACTGAGAGTGTGAGACTGTGTGAAAGTGTGAGACTGTGTGAGACTGCGAGAGAGACTGTGTGAGACTGCGAGAGAGACTGTGAGAGACTGAGAGTGTGTGAGACTGAGAGTGTGAGGGACTGTGAGAGTGTGAGGGACTGTGAGAGTGTGAGGGACTGTGTGAGACTGCGAGAGAGACTGTGTGAGACTGCGAGAGAGACTGTGAGAGACTGTGAGACTGAGAGTGTGAGACTGAGAGTGTGAGACTATGTGTAAGTGTGAGACTGTGAGAGTGTGTGAGAGTGTGAGACTGAGACTGTGTGAGAGTGTGAGACTGAGACTGTGTGCGACTGTGAGACTGAGAGTGTGTGCGACTGTGAGACTGAGAGTGTGTGCGACTGTGAGACTGCGACTGTGAGACTGCGACTGTGTGAGAGACTGTGTGAGAGTGTGAGACAGAATGTGTGCTTTGCAATGCGTTGCTTACCCCTCTGGCACTCAGAGGGTTAAGTTGAGCTAACATAGCAATATAACACACGGTGGCTCTTCAGTTGAGGCAATGTAGCAATATGCTGAGGTATCAAATAGAAAGTGGTGTTTGAGGCTTGCCCTCTGTAACATACAGCAAAGCATCTCTCTCCCTTTAAGGAGAAAGGGTGGGAAGCAGGAAGTGGAGGAGTGACAGTTGAGACTGTGAGGTGACTGAAGAGATGATGAGTTAAATAAGAGTTGCTATTAAGTTTGTATTTTATGGGAACATTACACCCTCATACTGACACAGAGTGTATGGAGGGTTACAGTTATCTGTGGGAGGTGAAACAGTGTGTTTGTGGGGTCATGATCCTGAGTGAGAGTGTGAGTGGACCGGGAGAAGTTACTGATATCCCTACCTCAGGAGCGAGTGGCAGTTATATATTTTTTTTTTTGTCAGTTGGATACTGGTGGGCGGGCTGGAGGGGGCGGGCCAACTCCCTGTATGATAAACACGCCCCCATTGAATCACCCAATGAGAGCAGTAAAGTCCCCATTCAATCACCCAATAGGAGTTGTGTTTCCTAATGAGACATAAATTATGTAATTAGACATTCTGTTCAATGCGAGTTTCTTTTCTGAGGAGACATAAATTATGTTCTGTGTGTGGGGTACCATAAATTATGCAATGAGGCTTATTCTTTTATATATATATATATATATATATATATATATATAGATAGATATATTTTTTGTATATATAGCTATATATATATATATATATATAGAGAGAGAGAGAGAGAGAGAGAGAGAAAACGCTATATATATATATATATATATATATATATATATATATAAAACATTTTTTTTTATTTACACACACACATGCCCTGTGCCTATGCCCTTGTTCTCCACCTTCAGTCTCTTATTCTAATTTAACAGGAGGTGACCTTACAATTGTTTTTGTTATGCCAGTTCTTCACTAAATAATTACCAATGATATGTGCCTTGTTTATAATCTATGGAAAATATTTCTTTTTATAATCAAATTTTTACTAACTTTTTTCATCTCTGGAGATTAACACACACAGACTGGTGTGCCATAAACATCTGATTGATAAAGATTAAAAAGTAGCCTATCAAAGCCCAACTGTTGAAGCTGAATCTGCAGCAGTGGTTAAACAACCCTGCAATCAGAACTTTGTCAGCGCACACCAGGCATCAGTGATTAAAGCTCCTACTATCCATTTGTTTTATTTTATTTATGGATTTATTTATTTGTTCCATTATCAATGGTTCCTCAGCTACAGAAGTGGAGTTTATTGGTCCCATTATATTTTTTAGGGGGAACAAAGATGAGGATCAGGTGAGCCCCTTTTAATTCATTTTTTCATTCTGAAATATAAGCAAGGTGATTTATCTTATCCAAAATCATATTTGGTGTAATAAAGGTAGGGACCCTCTTATCCCACAGAACAAAAGGACTTAAAACACTCATGGCAATGGGGAATGGATTACAAGACCTCTTTAGTATTTATTCCGTCCCAAAGGAGAGAAAAAAGGAAAGGTGGACAGACCCTCTTATCTTTAGCATTGAACTTAACCACTTCACTTGTAAGGATGTCCACGTCCTTAACAGTCACCCTAAAACACGGGTGTCCATGTCCTCTGTGTACTAGCAGCAAAAAAGTTACTGCCGGGATCCAAGGATTACCTTGTCAGTAGCCTTTGGTCCCTGGTAGTGCTCTGATGCTGGGAGAATCCTGTTGTATTACGGCATTATTTCTCGTATGTGAGATTATGTCATTTATGGAACCTGAACCAACTGGATTATCATGAATTATTTTTAATGGAGGAGCAAAGGAGGAGAGGTTCTATGAGTACCTTTATTACAAATGGGGATAACCATGTTTGAAAGCAGGTATTCTCCTAACATGAGTACATTTAGGGGTTACAATGTTGTGAGATCTCTCAATCACACATTATAGAAAAAAATTATGCAAGGGGGACTGGCGATCTAAAAGTGTTCCGATCTTTGCCCTCTTGTTACAAAAAAACAAACAAAAAACAGGACTACCCTTGTTTGGAAGAGAGAAATCTCTTCCTGCAACATTTCCACAACAAAATTACTTCTTCTGAGCACTGAAGTGGAGAAATAAATAGCTGAAATTCAAAGTTATGAGAACAATATATGCCTTGAAAAGTTTGTAAGCATGCTGAGTGCATTGTCCTTTGCCCATAACACTAACTTCCTGCTGATGTAACATTGGCACAACCATCCTTGATAAATAACTGCGGCTTGTAATAATCTTCAGGGGGCATCACATGACATCAGGGGCTCAGTACTATTACCACTGATAAAATAAAAACTGGCATTTTTTTTTAGGTAGATGTCAGTATTCTATCACCCACGTTTCTAAAACAAAACTTTTGGTATTTCTATGCACCACCAGTCAAAAAAAGCCCATAAGGCTCAACTGAACACAATGCGCAAATAGTATTCTTTTAGATACAATCAGTTTTACCGTGTGTTTTGCAGATACATTTTCTGTTGGTAATCCTGTGCCTCAAAGTTGAGGTGTAGAAGCCACAATGACAGTTTCAAAACCATTATTGTTTCAACGAAAGCAGCACAGAATGCATACACGCATGCTCTCTAAGGCCCAAACAAATGGAGAAGTGTCAAGTTAACCCCTGAAAGCACAAATAAAGAACCTGAAAATATCAAGGGTCCCTAAACCTGCACACCTACCAGCAACACATGAAACCATGAACACCAAAGGGGTGTGCAAAACAGCACCACCAGATCAACAAAAGTTAAAGCACAGGCCCCAAAACACATACAGACCTAATCAAGGTATGCACATCTGTCTATTGCAGTGGGAGGGGGATTCAACAATGTCATGGCCTGCATCTGCTCAAACCACACAGGTTATTAGCTGACATCCACCCTGATCCCTTTGATCCAGGCTGCCACAGCCATTGGAAGATAATACCTTGAGAAGTAGGGAGACATGAGCCAGGGTCATCAGGGAATATATTGCTTGTGAGTATCATGCATATGGCCACCTCAAACCATCAACACCAGATCACCAACATGGGTTCACATTTCCCAAACCTCAAACATGTGTTGTCTTCAGAGTGGACACCTACTCCAACAATGCCCTGGAACATGCAGCCTGTCACATTTCTGAGACATAGCCTCCAGTGGTTTGAAAGGATCCAGATGCCTTGCAATGGATGGCAACAGGGGAGTCTGTACTGACACCTAATGTGTAATATCCCTCATTGTTAGTTGTTACCTTTGTGACACACCTCCCATAGCCACCTGTGATTTGTTCACTGTCTCACATCTGCTTTCTCTTCTTTCCCTACAGAGTTCTACATGTCACCAATCTGCAGTGGACCATGTGGCTCATGGATGCAGAAGAGATGTGTGTGTGTGTGATTCACTTCCCCTTCTTCCTGTAATTGTATGTTTTCCACTCCGAGTACCATTAAACCCTACATTGTGTTCACAAACACGAGGTTGTGTCATGCTTAACAGGTCTGTGTCTTGTGCTGAACCCTATGCATGCCAAGGGGGACACTATGCATTGCTCTACAACACATGGCTACCCCTCTGACATTCAGAGGGTTAATGAAATATCAACACATGAGAGAACTTAAACACATCCACTATGCCACATTCCTCTAAACTCTGCTCCCATCCTGTTGAATGGCAGATATAGCTGAAACACAAAGGTATAGGGAGTGTTACACCTCATCACCTCTTCATCACAGCTTAGTGATTCCCACACAAAGTGCAGAAGTGTCAGTGTGATGAAATGTGATATACATATCACATGTTGTATACCCCCACAAATCTGAAGCACAGTGTGTGTGAGTGTGTTGTTCCCCCCAACACACATCAGTACACCCCAGTAAGGTATATTATCTGATCTCAACCCAGGCTCTGGAAGAAATAATTTTTCCATAGCCATTATCACATGTCACCTGTGATGCACACAACATCACATGTGACACACTGAAGGGATCAAGAACACAAGCAGTGTTGGGATGTTTGAGATGTAGTTTGGGGAATGCAGGTGTCACAAATGCCCCTACTCCAAGCATGCACGTGACTTGGTGGGCAGTGAAAGAGTTAAAAAATGTCACTATCTGTCTGCCCTAGACTGGAAATAATGATCAAAAATTAAGGAATATTTATTATTATGAAAAAACAAAAATCACAGTGCATAAAGAAACAGATAACAAATTATTTACACCAAAGATAAAAATAAAAAGGAGAAAATAACAGAAATCCTAACTTACTCAATAGAATGGTAAATTAATAGTATTTTCTGTCTGAAGTGGCTCTGGCAAGGAAAGATGGCCATCAAATTCAGACAGTAATTTTTCTCCTGTACCTGACACCAAAATAATTCTTGTATCTATTAATTTGTTGAAATTTATGGAGTCTGTACATAGGTCACACTTTCTACTTATCACTCAGCCTTATTGACTTCATAATTGCCCGCCCACCACTGTATTGGCGCTAGTCATGTTGGTACTCTTATTGCAGGATGTGCTTTCCCCGTTCCAAATATGTACACCAGGAGGCTGTATTATCAATCTGTGATATATTATTAGATTATTAGATATGACCCAGAAGACAGTGTCTCTTGACTGCTAAAGTCAATTAGCACATCCAACGAATTAGTTATCTGTGTAGGGATGGTGCCAAATGGTACCTTAGCCAGTTAGTTTAGATTAAAGCCAGACTGAGAGGCACTTTAGCAGTGACATTTCACACCTTGCAAAGGGGTCCCATCTTCAAAAGGAATGTAAAACCTTCCAATATCACCTTCCTATACAATCAAATTAACTCCTCTCATGCTGAAGTTGGCTATACCACCTCTACCCAGACGCGGATGGATGTAAACTATACATTGTTATGACACCTCTCCCAAATAAGAGACGCAGTGGACGGAGGCTCACATGCCTCTACCTTGCATATTAAATGGAATCCTCCCCTTGGCATGACAGACCGTCAGCATTGCCATGTGTGCTCCCCTTTTTGTGCTGTATGGCAAACTCATATTGCTGGAGAATTAGGCTCCATCTGAGAAAATTCCCATTTGCCCCAGCCACTCTTTGTAACCAATGTAAGGGGTTGTGATCAGTAATCACTGTGAACTGGTGCCCATATAGGTAGGGCTGTAGTTTTTGCAAGGCCCAAACGATAGCAAGACACTGCTTTTCCACAGTGGCATAGGCCACTTCCCTTGGCAGCAGCTTCCTACTGAAGTTCACAACATGGTGCTCATCACCCTTCTCATCCACCTGACTCAACACATCTCCCAGCCCATAATTAGAGGCATCAATCTGTACTAGGAACCGTCTGTGGAAATTAGGGGCTGGTAGTATAGGAGAATAACTAAGGGCTTGTTTTAAGGAGTTGAGAGCCACCTCACACTCCGGAGTCCACTTAACCGCCCGAGGAAGTGCCTTCTTGGTGAGATACGTTAGGGGTTTGGCCAGGGTACTAAAATGTGGTATGAATTTCCTATAATATCCTGTAGTATCCAGGAATAACATCACCTGCTTTTTAGTCTGGGGGACAGGCCAGGCCATTATAGCCTCTATTTTACTGGGCTCTGGGCGCAGTGTCCTCCTCCTACTTTGTGCCCCAGTTACTGAACCTCTGCCATGCCCAACTGGAACTTCTCCAGTTTTATAGTGAGCTGAGATCCATAATACTTAGGAAGTTGGCCCCAGCTAGCTGGTCTAGTAATGCATCAATGCGAGGCATAGGATATGCATCAAGTGCAGTTATCAGATTCAACCGTCAGTAGTCCATACAGAACCGCGTGGTCTTATCCTTCTTGGGGACTAACACTACTGGGGCGGCCCAGGGGCTATGAGACGTCCGGATTACACCCAGCTCCAGCATTTCCTCTATCTCCCTACTAATGTCAGCCTTCACCTCAAGGATACTCTTTAGGCACCCTGTCTGAGGGGATGATGATCCCCAGTGTCAACATGATGTGTGACTAGGTGTGTCCTGCCAGGCTTCCATGTGAAAATCTTATGGTAAGGTCTAATTGCCTCAAATATCTGATCCCTCTGACCCTCTGTTAGGTGGGCATTAACATGGGCTACCTCAATGCCCTCTAGATCCCTGGTTGCAGCCAACAAATCAATCAGGGGGTCGGGTTCTTGCTCGTAACATAGTAACATAGTAAATTAGGTTGAAAAAAGACACAAGTCCATCAAGTTCAACCTTCGCTTCATACCTCAGTAACTAAGAATTTTATAGCTTTCCTGCTACCAATTAAATTAGTCTTTATCAGACCTTCCTGATCTGCCTACTGATAAACAGTATAACTCTGTATGTTTCCTTTTGAAAGAAATGTATCTAATCTTCTCTTAAATGTGTCCATTGTATCTGCCATAACTACCTCCCTGGGCAATGAATTCCACAATTTGACAGACCTTACCGTTTAAAAACCCTTCCTCTGCTGAAGTTTAAACCTCCTTTCCTCTAATCTCAAGAGGTGTCCCCTGGTCACCTGAGCAGGCCTTGGAATAAATAGCTCACCGCAGAGATCCTTGTATTGACCTCTCATATACTTGTACAATGTGATAAGGTCTCCTCTTAGTCGTCTTTTCTCTAGAGTAAATAAACCAAGTTTGTTTAGTCGTTCCTCATATGTCAAGTCCTCCATTCCCTTAATTAATTTTGTTGCTCTCCGCTGTACCCTCTCTAGTTCTAGTATATCCTTTTTCAGAACCAGTGCCCAAAATTGCACTGCATACTCAAGGTGAGGTCTTACCAATGATTTGTATAATGGCAAAATAATGTTATCCACTCTTGCTTCAATACCTCTTTTTATGCAAGACAGGACTTTGTTTGCCTTTGCTACTGCTGTTTGACACTGGTCACTGTTTCCAAGTTTGTAGTTGACAAGGATACCCAGGTCTTTTTCTAGCAACGAGTCACCTAAAATTATTCCATTAAGTTTATAAGTAGCCTTGGGATTGTTTCCTCCCAAATGCATGACTTTACACTTCCCCACATTAAACTTCATATTCCACATGTTTGCCCAATCTGACATTGTATGTAAGTCCCTCTGTAGAGAGAAAATATCCTGTTCTGAATTAATGACTTTGCATAATTTAGTATCATCTGCAAATATTGATATTTTGCTTTCTATATCTATTTCCAGGTCATTTATAAACATGTTAAAAAGCAGCGGACCCAATACTGAACCCTGAGGTACTCCACTCTCCACTTTAACTATACTGGAGAATTTTCCATTTACAACCACACACTGTTCCCTATCCTTCAACCAGTTTTGTATCCAATTGCAAAGGTTATCTCCTAGCCCCAATTTCCTTATTTTATACACCAGCCTTCTGTGTGGTACTGTATCAAATGCCTTTGCAAAGTCTAGATATACTACATCTACTGCCTTGCCATTGTCAAGGTTGCTGCTTACCTCCTCATAGAAGCTGAAAAGATTAGTTTGGCATGACCTATTCTTCATAAAACCATGTTGATTCGTGCTAATGATCTTATTTTTTGTGTTGTAATCCTGAATACAGTCCCTTATTATGCCTTCTAATAGTTTTCCCACTACAGAGGTCAAACTCACTGGTCTATAATTCCCAGGTTCTGTTTTAGTTCCCTTCTTAAATAGAGGCACTATGTTAGCTCTTCGCCAATCCTGTGGCACTGAGCCTGTGGTAATAGAATCTTTAAAGAGTAAATATAGGGGTTTTGCTAACACTGCACTGAGTTCCTGAAGAACCCTTGGATGTATACCATCAGGACCCGGTGCTTTGTCGGTCTTAATTTTGTTCAGTCTTCCCATCACATCTCCTTGAGTTAACCCAATATCTATTAATTGTATTGTTTTATTTGATACTTGCGGAGGCTCTTCTACCATTCCTTGCTCCCTTGTATATACTGATGCAAAGAAAGTGTTTAAAACATCAGCCTTTTCCTTATCCTCACTAACCAACTCACCCATCTCATTTTTGAATGGTCCAATGCACTCCCTCTTAAGTTTTTTGCTATTTATATATTTAAAAAACTTTTTTGGATTAGTCTTGCTTTCCCTTGCAATTCGAGTTTCATTATCTATTTTTGCTACCCTAATTGCCTTTTTGCAATCTTTGTTGCTCTCCCTGTATTTTAAGAAAGATTGTTCAGTTCCTTCTGACTTAAATAATTTGAATGCTTTTTTTTTCCTTGCCATTTGCTTCTTTACATGTGCAGTTAACCACATTGGCTGTGACTTACTTCTTTTGCACTTGTTCCCCATTGGTATATACAGTTGGGTACATTTCTGCAACCTAAATTTGAATTCTGACCATTTTTCCTCAGTATTTTTGCCTTTAAATAACATATCCCAGTCTATGTGTTGCATTGAGGCCCTTAACAATTTGAAGTTTGCTTTTTTAAAATTAAGAGTTTTGGTTGAACCTATACATTTTTGCTTTGCCAGACAGATCTCAAATGTAACCATGTTGTGATCACTGTTTCCCAAATGTTCTCTTACCTTAATATTGGATACCATTTCTGTGTTATTAGTGATCACTAGGTCCAATACATTGTTATTTCTTGTTGGCGCTCCCACCATTTGTGACATGTAGCTTTCATGAAGCGTGTTCAAAAACCTGCTACCCTTAGCACTCTGACAGGTCTCATTTTTCCAGTTGATATCTGGATAATTAAAATCTCCCATAATTATAGTATGCCCAAACTGGGCAGCTTTCCTCATTTGCAATAGCAGTTGGGCCTCATCATTGTCATCGATATTTGGTGGTTTGTAGCATATGCCCACCAACAACTTTTTTTTACCTTTCACACCACATTTAGTCTCGATTTCTACCCACATGGACTCCACAGTTTGGCCAGTTTCCTCACTAATATCACCTCGCAAAACTGGATTTAGCTCTGTTTTCAAATATAAACACACACCTCCACCTTTTCTATTAATTCTGTCTCTTCTAAACAGGGAATAGCCCTCTATATTTACAGTCCAGTCATGTGCATCGTTCCACCATGTTTCTGTTATTCCAATTATGTCCAATTGCTCATTAACCGCCAGCAATTCTAGTTCTCCTATTTTATCTACCATACTTCTTGCATTTGCTAGCATACAATTGATTTTGAAGTCTTTACATATATTAATCCCTACATGCCTTTTTTCTTCACCTTCATTTACTAGGAGTTCCTCCCTACTGACTAAATTTCTCCCCACCCTTTCTCCACCCCCCTGGTCATTTACTTGGACCCAGTTCCTATCTGCTCTATCTACCCCATTTTTGCTATCTATACCCACCCCCCCCTTTCCTAGTTTAAAAGCTCCTCCAAGCTTCCTAGCATTCTCTCCCCTAACACAGAGGCTCCTCTACCATTTAGGTGCAATCCATCTCTTCCATATAGATTGTACCCAAGAGCAAAGTCTGCCCAGTGTTCTAAAAACCCAAAACCCTCCTTCCTACACCATTGCTTGAGCCATGCATTAAGCTCCCTGAGCTCCCTCTGCCTACCTGCACTGGCGCATGGCACAGGTAGTATTTCAGAAAATACTACCTTAGAAGTCCTTGCCTTAAGCTTGCACCCTAAATCCCTGAAATCATTCTTTAGGGACCTCCATCTTCCTCCTATTTTGTCATTGGTTCCAATATGTACCAAGACAGCTGGATCACTTCCAGCTCCTCCCAATAATCTGTCAGCCCTGTCCGCAACATGCCGAACCCGAGCACCCGGGAGACAGCATACTGTTCGGCATTCACGTTCCTGGCGGCAGATTACCCTATCTACCCTCCTAATAATAGAGTCCCCTATTACCACCACCTGCCTTGGTTTCTGCCTGCTCTGCATCCCATCTAGCCTGGAAGGAGGACTGTTCCCCTGGCTGCTAGAGGAATCAGCCCTCTCCAGTGTTGCCAATTCTGAGCAATTCTCATCAACATCTTCACACAATCTTGCAAATCTGTTGGACTGAGTCAACTCAGAACTGGCCTTCCTCTTCCTCTGCCCACTACCTCCCCTCCTTACTGTTACCCAGCTGCCTACCTGTCGCTCCTCATCTACAACTCCACCCTCTTCACCACTAACCCCACATACTACCTGCTCTGTGAGTTCTAAACTCCTTTCCAGGTTACCAATGTCTCGCAATGTTGTAATATTTCTCTCCAAATCCAATATCTTAGACTCTAAAGAGAAAATATGCTCACACTTGGCACAGTGGTATGACCCCTGGAACGATTGCTCCAAGTGTTCAAACATGTGACAAGATGTGCACTGCGTGAGATTGGCTAACCTGCTATCACTCATGCTTGGTTTTACAATTAAAATAGCTTTATATTATCCTCTAATGCTCACTATATGGTAAGTAACCAACCTTAAATGCAATAAATCCTTTGAAATGATAGTCACCAGATTCCTTCTAACTCTTCACCTGGAACCAGTCACTTTCAACAGCAGTCTCACAGAGCTAATGGACTGTATTTATAGTAACTAACAGCCAGGTGAAATCCCTTAGCAATCAGCCCTAATCACACAGGTCAGAGAAAAATCCAATAAACAGTTTTTTTTAACTCTTGCAATACCCACACAAATTTTTTTTTTTTTTTTTTTTAAACCTTAAAAAAATACCAATAAAACACCAAACACACTTATGTACTTAACCAGATTCCTTCTAACTCTTCACATGGAACCAGTCCCTTGTAATAGCAGTCCCCTGTCTTTGAATTCCCCCTGTTTTAAATTCCAGCACTTACCACCCTTCTGCACTTACACACGGATGCAAGATTCACACGTTCAAGTATTCACTATGTATCTGCTATTTAATCCAGGAATCCACCAATTACAAACACAGCAATTAGTCACTCCCACCACACCAGACTTCAATTATTTGCTTCGTCCCTGGCAGACTACATACAGTTAACACAATGGGTTCCCTGTCATAATACGCTTTGATCATATTTACGTGGTATAATTTTTCCTTTTCCCCCTCTCATCCAGAGATACCACATAGTTCACATCATTGACCCGCTGCAGAATGGGAAAAGGACCTTCCCACGCAGCTTGCAGTTTGTTCTGCCTTGTGGGTATCAGCACAAGCACCTTTTGCCCCACTTCATACACTCGTTCTCAGGCATTACAAACATACTAGTGCTTCTTCTTGGATTGGGAAGCCCTCAGATTCTCACACACTTCTCCCATTAAAGCCTGCATTTTGTGCCTGAACCATATTATATAGTCCACAACAGATGGCTCTGGGGCCCCCAATTCTCCATCCCACCCCTCTCTAGTCAGAGCCAGGGGACCATGCACTCTACACCCATAGAGGAGCTCAAATGGGGAAAAACCTGTGGATTCCTGCAGCACCTCCCTATAGGCAAACAGGAGGTGTGCCAGGTATCGCTCCCAGTCCAGGTCAGCATTTCTCTGGGAAATCCCACATGGGAGAATATGCCTAATAGGGCATCAGCCACCTTGTCAGCCCTGATAGATGACAGTGCTACAGCCTCTGGGTAGCGAGGGCATAATGCACTACAGTCAGGATATACCTTTTTCTGGAACTTCTGGGAATAGCTAGGGGGCATAATATCACTGCTATCCTCTCAAACTGTTCATCCACTATAGGAAGGGGTATTAGGGGGGCCTTACCCGCCTCCTCAGGTTTTCCCACCCTCTGAAACTCGGAGCAGGAGTGGCAATAATTTGACACATCTGTGCCCATACTAGGCCAATAAAAATGATGGGACAGGTGGTACTTAGTCCGCAGCAACCCTAGGTGCCCAGCCATGAGGATGGCATTAGCCAACTTCGGCAACTGGTCCCAGTACAACTGGGACACCACCAGCTGTCTTTCCATTACCCAGGGCTCTTGCCCTCCAGTGGGGATAGTTTCCCCGTGTAACCTTCCCTTGTCCCAGTACACACTCTCTCCCTATCCCTGTCTGAGGGTGGCTGCCTAACACGTTCCCTCGACACCTCTAACATGGGATCTGTCTGCTGGTCCTGCTGGAATTCGGGGGTCTGTGCCTCAGTCTCAGAGTTAACCAGGTGCTCTGAAACAGATTCCTGCCCTTGAGCTACTGGAGGAGAGGGTGACACGGAGTGAGACTCCCTTGTTTCCCCATCAGTGTGCTCCCCTGTGGACACACTCTCTGAGTCCATAGGCTGAGTCAGCCCCTGCCCCTTACTCTGGGAGGACTGCTGCCAGGTTACTACAGCTATGGTTGAGGCCTCGGCCTCTTCTCCACTTTCACTCCAAGGAAGCACACCTGCAGGGCCCTGGAAACCAGCTGATTCTGACACAGATGAACACTCGCTCACCATCTGCCCCTCCTCCCAGTCACCCTGTTTCGCCACATCTTCACACAGCACCTCAGACACTCCTGGGTCAGTCACAGATGGGCACTCATACTCATTCTGCCCTACCTCCCAGTGAGACAATCTAGGTGCACTTTCACGTACTGCTCCTTCTACAGTAGGGCCCCTATGTGGTTGGGGTTGTTCACAGATATTATAAATCAGTACCCAGTAATACATTTGTAGGAATGTTATCAGATACCCCCACATTTCTCAGACCTTTCCCCGCTCCCAAATCCAAATACATTCATGCCATTGGCACTGCAGGACATATTTCCCCCAATCCCTTTTACTGCTAAAGTCCTGCCCATAATGAAGTCCTCAGAGCGCACCAGCTCAAGATGCACAAGAGTCACCTTGGCCCCAGTGTCCCTGAGTCCCACAGTTACCTTTGTTCCCACTGTAACCGGTTGCAGGTTCACATTGTTGCTGGCCTCTGATTTAGTCACAAACAACACAGAAGATGGTGTTCCTGAAGGGCGACCCCCTCCAGATGAGGGTGCAGGCTTCCTTCTCTCTGGGCAAGTAGTACTAAGGTGCCCCACTATATTGCAAATAAAATATCTGCGGTTGTCACCATGCACAGAGGTGGCACTAGCTCCCCCTCTCTCTGAGGTAGATGATGATGCAGAAGATGGCACAGTAGACGGGGTGATGGGGAGTCGTGGTGTAGTGGTTTTCCAGCTGGATGCTCCCTTAGCAAGACCTCTGCTCTGGTCCACTGATGCTCGGTTGGCTGTGTGGAAATCTACCAGCTCCCCGGCATCCAATGCTGTTTTGGGCTCCCGCTTCAGTAACCATTCCTGTACATCGGCTGGGCACAGCTGCAAAAACTGTTCCTTGATGAGCAGATCTTCCAAGCTTTCTAAGGTTTTAATCTCCAGACCCCTAGTCAACTGTCGGAATGCTGTTGTCAGGTGTCCCACAACTGCAGCATAACTGTCGGTGGAAAGCTTCTACAAAGTCCGGAATTTATTTTGGTATACCTCAGGTGTAAGGTTGTACCATTTCTGCAGTGCAGCCTTAATCACATCATAATCCTGGTCAGATTCTGCAGGTAGATCTGCAAATGCTTATAGCATAGGACCTTTGAGACCAGGGGTGAAGTACTTTGCCCACTGGCAAAATTTTTCAAAACTGCGCAGGAAAACATCCAGGTCCCCATCTTTGTCCAAAGTTGGGAAATTCTCTGCCTGTAGTTTGGGGGCAGAAGAGACTCTCAAACCCACACTGATAAGGGAAGGCAGTTAACCTCTCCAGGTCTGCCAGTTTTAGCTCATGCTCTCTTGCTTCCTGGAGCTCTACAGCTTCTCTCCCTCTCTCTTTCTCTCAGCTTGGTGCTCTGCAGCCTCTCTCAGCCTGGTGCTCTGCAACCTCCTGATATTTATTATAAGCTGAAGTCTTAGGTTTGAATCTGCTGAGTCCACGTATTTTAAAACAGTTTGTAAATAAGAGTCCAAAGGATCCCCAGATCTTGGTAAATCCCTGACAACAGCTGCAGGTATGTCCTCTGTGACCATGTCTCCCTCAGAAGTGTTTGAGGCATCACTTTGCACTGTTTGTTGCATGTTATAGTCCACCAGTGATTGTATTAGCTCCTTTTTGGTTTTTCCCTGGCAGGGAATCAATCTCTCCCGGCAAAGCTGGTCTAGCGCTGATTTGGGCTGTGTCTGATACTCCATTTAGCAAACCGGCCAAACAAATGATAGCAAAAAAGAAAAACTAAGAAGTGGAGGGAACTGTTGAGGTGTAAATAATATACTAAGTAAGCACTGAGTTCAGCCTTTGGAAATTGAGACACAATTTCTTTTTAGTGCCTGGATTAACTAGCAAATCCAGCAACACTAAAATCTGGTACATAACACTTTTTAGTTATCCCACCGCTATGCCACCAATTTGTCCTGAACGCCCCTACTCCAAGCATGCACATGACTTGGTGGGTGGTGAAAGCGTTAAAAAAATTCAATATCTGTCTGCCCTAGACCAGAAATAATGATAAAAAATCCCCTTTAACACCCCTTTAATAACTAAGATCATAACGCTGCCACCACCAGACAATCTATAAATGCATAAAAAAGACAGGGACCCCCACTTTGGGTCCCTCATGGAATTTAGACTAAAAACCCCACAAAATATGCTCTAACACAATATCTATGTGATTTCAAATCACCAATAAATTAGTCTATTCCGGTAATGTGATTCTTTGCCAGACAAAGGCCAAACTTAATAAAGGAATATTTATTATGAATAAACAATAATCACAGTGCATAAAGAAACAGATGACACATTATTTACACCAAACAGATACAAATAAAAAGGAGAAAATAACAGAAATCCTAACTTACTCAATTGGATGGTAAAGTAATAATATTTTCTGTCCGAAGGGGCTCCGGGAAGAAAAGATGGCCACTTACTCAAAATTAAATCTTGTCCTCTAGTAAGCACACCAGACAGTTTTTTATCCAGGGATTTATACAATTTCAGTTCATCTCAGGTTTCCAAGCTGGCCCAGAGGTAATTATTGGCAGAGACAGAGGAGAGTACAATAAGTCACCTCCCATGTGTGTTGGGGAAACCAGAATTCAGATATCAAATTCGGACAGTAATTTTTCTCCTGTACCTGACACCAATATAGTTCTGGTATCTATTAATTTGTTGCAGTTCATGGAGTGCGTACATAGGTCACTCTTGCTACTTATCACTCAGCCTTATAGACTTCATAATTTCCTGCCCACCACTGTATTGTCGCTAATCATGTTGGTACTCTTTTTGCAGGATGTGCTTTCCCCGTTCCAAATATGTATACCAGGAGGCTGGATTATCAATCTGTGAGATATTATTAAGGTATATTTTAGATATGACCCAGAAGACAGTGTCTCTTGACTGCTAAAGTCAATTAGCACATCCAACGAACTAGTTATCTGTGTAGGGATGCTGCCAAATGGTACCTTAGCCAGTTAGTCTAGATTAAAGCCATACTGAGAGGCACTTCAGCAGTGACATTTCACACCTTGAAGAGGGGTCCCTGCTTCAAAAGGAATGTAAAACCTTCCAACATCACCTTCCTATACAATCAAATTAACCCCTCTCATGCTAAAGTTGGCTATACCACCTCTACCCAGAGACGGATGAATGTATGCACTGCACATTGTTGTGAGAGCAGGTACAGTGATTGTTACCTGATTGACTTGTGGTAGTGTGTTTACATGTGTCCCAGATGTCAGTTGGCATACATATTGCCATCCTGTCATCTGTGAAACATGTTTTGTTGCCCCTACAGAGCCCCAATATTAGTAATCTGAACCTGCAGAAACCCATACGTAGGTAACAATCTGTGGTTGTGTCAGTTGTTATTGACCCACAGCATACATGAGACCCATCTGTCTCCCCTGTGTTGCTGAGTCCAGGTAATATGAAGGTCAGCAACAGCTAATGATTGTTTGTTGCACTGATGCAATACACATGAACCCCAATGGACTGTGGAGTTCGGGAGTGGTGTCCATTGTATTGCTTTGCAATGCATTAGATACCCCTCTGGCAATGACAGTGTGCAACCACAGTAGTAAACCAAGGAAGGCATGTTTATTTTGATGCACACGACTTCCTTCCCTTTTTGTCAGGGGAAGGGGCATAACGGTCGGAGGGGTCAGACTACCCATGCCTTCCAGACCTCCTTGTGCTTGGGTTTGGGTTGGTATTGCAGTGGAGGATGAGTGGGTGGATGATGACTGCTGGACTATCAGGAGTTGTGTCTGGATGTGGTTGTGGTCCCTGAGCTTTGAGACCACCTGGCCCAAGAAGTCAGACATCACACCCTTAAACTGCCTTACCTCCTGTGTCAGTGTTGACAGTTGGCCGTCTATGTGTCGATGATTCTGGCATCCTTCATCCTCCGCCTCTGCAGCTTCAAATATTACCTATCCAGGTAAAGCCCCCCCCCCTCAGCTGGTGCAGATGTGGAAGTTCAGCTGATGATTCCTGACCTGAAGAATGTCTAGCCTCCACAGCAGGCTGCATCGGTGGCTCAGTGGGATCCATCTCCATAACAGGCTGCATTGGTGGCTCAGTGGGGTCCATCTCTACAGCAGGCTGCACTGGTGGCTCTGGGTGTACAGGTCACATCGATCACCTACCCAGGCAATGACTGTATCCAGTAAGGGGCAGTGGACTCAGTTGGGCTTGTGGCCACTGGGGCTCACCAACCAGCCCAATGTGGGTGTAGTCCAGTGGCTAAGGTTCACTCCCCAGTCACTGACTACCATGTGCCCGACTCCAGGCTGGCTGGCCATGATATGTGCCATGTGGTGGTGGTTGTAGCCAGATCGGGACTGAAGGGCCCATGTGAGTCTTGTATGTGGAATACAAGTGTGGTGATGGGAGCCAGGGGTGGGTATGGGGCATCACCCACCTTCTGGGTTTTTGTAGGTGAAGCCACTGTTACATCCCTTTTGGCTGAGTGGCTTCTGGGACCTGTTGCTGGGCCAGTGGCTGTGGCTGGTCCAGTAGCTGGTCCTGTTGTACAGGGGTGGGAACTCCTGGATCTTGGGTCATTAACCCTGTTGCCTGCTCCTGTGCAGGTACATGGCTCTCTGACTCAGACACTGCAATGTGAGGATAAAGAATGGGAATTAGTTGCAGGTACAATTACAACACGGTGACTTACATCATGTACAACTGGACCCTTGCCTGGTCATATGGATGGACTGATTTAGCTTATAACAGGCTTAACCCCTTGAGTGCTAAAGTGACACGCAACACATTGCAAAGCAATGTGTTGCGTACCCCTCTGGCACTCAAACAGTTAAGATCCTTTCAACTCGATCTACTCTTTTGAGGGTTTCATCATGCCGAGTGAAAAGTGTACTCCTATTGCTGCTTATGTGGTTTAACCCCTTAAGGACCCATGACAGTCCTGGACCGTCATGGGTTGTTATCCCCTTAAGGACCCATGACGGTTCAGGACGGCCCATGACAGTGCCCCTGTGCACACTGCTATCATTAATTCCAGGCTGAGACTGAATGCTCCGAGACCGGGGCGTTCAGTCTCAGCCCTTCTCGCTTGTGCCGGTTCATGTGATCATGTGCTGTCTCTGCGTGTCTCTTCTGCCTCTGTCTCCCTTGCTATCAAAGTAAGGGAGACAGAAGTAGAGAGGAGATACCTAGTGGAAAATGAAAATACAGCAGATGGGGGTATAAACCCCTTCACTGCTGGTGCTGGAGGCTTGCTAAATGCAGGTCAATTTCTGACCTGCAATGATACTTTTTTTTGTTTGTTTTTTTTAAAACCACAACACAATTTTTTTTTTTTTTTTACAAAAAGATATTTTATTAAAAAAAAAAATCTCATTAAACAGTTTTGGAAGTGTGATTGTTGTGGAGCTATGTAATACACTTATACACACCGCCAAATGTCAGGGATAAAAAAGTGACAAAATAGGGTGGGAAAAAGGGACATGGGGATTTTCACCTTGGGGGGGGGGGGACAATGGCCACTTTAAACTGCACATTTTGTAGGAATGACTGACCGGTCATACCTTTCATGCAGTCGCCATAATAATTTAACCCTTTGTGCCCAATTGATCCCAAGAGAAAAAACAAAAATTGTATTTTTTTTACACCTTTTTACCTTTTTTTAAAATTTTAATAAAGTAATTGGTGGGTTATCCATATAAGTAGCATATCAAATGAAAGCCCTAATTGTGCTTAAAAAAACAGTATATAATTTATGGGGTGGAATAAAAGCCTAAGAGGAAAAACACTGTTGAACAAAGACATCGTCAAAAAGGTCAGCTTTGCTCTGGTCCTTAAGGGAAAACAACTTCAGATTTTCCCGATCCTTAAAGGGCTAACACTGATAGATTCTCCAGAATTGTGATGTTTACCTCTGTTTGCTAAACAATAGAGTGATGTTTGCACTTTTGCACAACTATCTGTGGCATTAATCCAGTCACTGGAACCTATCACAAATTGCACGTGTCAATCACTAGATGATGGGTCTGACTGTCACAACTGTGAATAGCCTTATGAGCAACGCAGAACAGAAGTAGAGATTAAAAATATGAATAGAGTGAGTATGTGCTGGGATCATCCTGGGGCTCTTCAGCAGAGCCGAAATAATGCGATATAGAAATAAACACGTTGGTCTACAAAGTGTGCCTGGTTTGCAGTACGTTTGTAGACCGTTCCAATGAAGTATTTATTTATATATTGCTCTATTTCGGCTCTGCTGAAGAGCTGCAGGATTGGTCCTGAGACCAGAATCTGCTTCTCTCAGCAGACTTCTTGTGAAAGTGGAACTTTAAATGCTTCTATCTCTCAAACTATACAAGTTTGAGAGATGGGATATACCTCATTATATTTATATTTTTAATCTACTGCTCTCTTCTGTCTGCACCTCTCTCTCTCTAACACTATCCTCCTCTCCTGGTGTCCTGTGCTCTAGCTCAAAGAACCGCAAAACTCAGGCAGCGTTTGGCAAATTCTTTGGACTTATACATTTTGGGACTGATATTGATACTTTTCTAGCTTTGGATTGGATGGGCTTGGATTTGGCCTTTCTAACGCTTAACCTGACCTTACTGTTGCCAATCGTTTTCCGGTTTTCTTACACATTGACGTTTTACGCATTTATTAAATCATAGTTGATTAAAAGAAGACATAACCATTTTTGTTAGTACAATGACCTATGCGTCCTACACTGGTTTTGATTTTTTGTGGGTTTGAAATAGAATACCAGTAAAACACTTTTGCATTTTACATGGTGCTTGTTTTTTTACTGTTACGCCTGTTTTAACGTTGCTAATAGTATCGAGCCCGAGGTCTTTAAAGCCTCTGTTTTCAACAAAAGAAAAGAGCAGCATGTCAACCTCCAACATTTTGACAAGTTTACTATTCCATAGTCTTACTTCTGCATTATGTTTGTTCAGTTTCTGACTTCTTTCTAAGAACTTAGTAAATGTGGCATGGCTGTTCATAGTAAGACTGTGTAACTATTGCCTTAACCCTTTCAGTGCCAGAGTGGTATGCAAGGCATTGCTCTGCAATGTATTGTGTATCCCTCTGGCACTCAAAGGGTTAACACCATCACTTGTGGAGATGTTGGTGGTGTGTGTGTAGGCACTCTACGACTCTTGTCGTCTACTTCAGCAAACCCAGTCATCATACTCCTTTGCAGCAGGTACCATAGGTGTTAATTTGAATGAACTAACTGTTGGCAGTGGCTCACTATGACACATCAATAACATCACTACTTTTCTTATCAGCCCCAGAGCCCCAGAAAATTTTTTGGAGTGCTTCTGCTGCTGTTAGTTGTGGCACCTCTTACCTGTTGTTAGTGTGTCTCTGTAACGGTTTGTTTGACACACAGACACAGTGGTTTAGGATAAAACACAGTTTTATTGAAATCACAGTAATATAAAAACCCTCACAGGTCCTGTAGTATTTAAGCAGTATAATACAGAAACATGACATGTTACATATACATATGCCTTCACAGGTCCAGTATACCCATAAAGTCCACAACAGCATATACTGACACAGGTCAGGCAGAATATGATGAATTCCCAGGAGAAAGGTACTGCATGGGTTAATGGTCTTCAAGGAGTGTAAACAGTCCCCTGTGAAGTGAGGTCTGTGATGGAGCTCACTCCATATAGAGAGCTTAAGGATACTTAATGCCCAGAAATAGGTTAGCAGAACAAACGTGAACTGCCAGAGTAATATCAGGAATAGAGCAACATATGACACTGCCGTAGCAGTAACAAAGACCAGGCCACTTGCACTCTGCCGGAGCAATAACGGAGACAGGCCACTTGCATTCTGCAGGAGCAGTAACAGAGACAAGGCCAATGGCACACTGCCGTAGCAGTAACGGAGACTAGACCACTTGCGCTCTGCAGGAGCAGTAATGGAAACAAGGCCAATGGCACACTGCCGTAGCAGTAATGGAGACTAGGTCACTTGCACTCTGCAGGAGCAGTACGGAGACCCAACTGAACACTGCTGTGACCGGACAGACTTGGCAACCGAGCAACTCGCCCCGAGGTCGTAACCAACCAGAAGCGACACAAAAATGCCTGATGGATAGGAATGTCGCCAAGGCAATACAGAGGCAGCCAGAGAAGGAACGTCAACCAAGCCGGGTCGAATCATGGATCAGGAACGTCAGCCAAACCAGGTCGATACATAGGAGCAGGAACATCAGCCACGTTGGGTCGGTACACAGAAGCAGGAACGTCAGCCAAGCTGGGTCGGTGCATAGGAGCAGGAACGTCAGCCAAGCCAGGTCGGTACACAGGAGCAGGCGCAGAAGAATGGTCAGGTAATCCGGGTCGGTACACAGGCAGGAGACGAGATGCAGAGTAGTCAGGCAGGCCAAGTCGGTACACTGGGAATCACTGAGCAGAAACAAGCACTGGTACAGGAACACCACGAAAGGGCACCGGTGTAACGGTTTTTAGGACACTCAGACCAGTTGGTAAAATAAAACACAATTTTATTTCAATAGCAAATAATGCAAACGAACGCCTTCTATAGGCAGCAAGAATAAACACACAGTGATGACTGATATAACACAGAGAGTCAATACACAGAATAATTGACATACAATATCTCCGCACAGAGAATGGTGTTCAGTACCCAAAGGGTTAAGTGCATAAATCAGTCAGTCTCAGATGTGGTGGTTTGGCACGCCCAAGGTGTTAAAAGGAGGTGCTGATTAGAGACAGTTCACAGTGTTCTGAAAATGTAAATGCCTTAGCCGAAGTGACCAGAATCCAAATAGCCCCCGCGGGCATACCTAACAGGAAGACTGATTCTGCGAGTGCGAGTGTGGATAGCCCCCACGGGCGTAACGGAAACCGACCTGCAATGCAAGAGCTGGCAATAGCCTCCACAGGCGTTAACCGGAGACCAGCTATAGCGGTGATAGAGCCAATAGCCCCCACGGACATATACAACGAGAACCTGCCAGAGCTTGAGCCTTCCGTTTGCGCCACACGAGCCCAGAGGCCACAGTAGATATCGCCCAGTAACTAACGTAAAAGTGAGAGCCAATGACTCCCTACCGGACCAAAATAACGTGACTACTCCGCAGTAGGATAGATAGAGTAGCCGTCGGTAAGCGGCCAACTCAGCAGACGTAGCACAGCGAGTGAGGCTCTATACTGTGAACCAAGGTAGCGTAGAGTAAAGCAGCACTGCAAGGGTTAATATGCACGTTTAAACACAAAGCTCGGTAAAGTATTGAAGCTCTGCAAGTGTAGTGAGGCTCACGGAGGAACGCACAGCTCTGCAAGACAAATGGGACACTGCACTGATCGGAGGCAACACAAGGCTAGAGTGATCACACGGCAGCTGGCAACAGCAGGTGAAAAATGTTGCGGCGGCGACAACGGGAACAGAGGTCACTGGAACAGGCTGGAAGTCGATCTCGGAGCAGGAAGTCAGCCGGGCCGGGTCGTAGCACGAAGGAGGTAGTCATACAAGCCGGGTCATACAGGAGCAGTAACGTCAGCCAAGCCGGGTCAGGAGACGGAGGTGGTTCGCAGACAAGCCGGGTCAAACACGATCAGGAACACTGGAGCGTAGTCAGGACAAGCCAAGTCAGTACACGAGAATCCGGAACACAGGAACACAGCAACAGCACTACTGGCTCAGAAACACCACGAAAGGGCATCTGACAGATGTCTGGGCTAGGCATAAGAAGGTCACCAGGGGCGGGCCAAACTGGCTCAGCAAATCAGAGCGAACCACAAGCAAGAGTTACAGAGAATCACAGGCACTGTGATAGTAACCCCCTCTCAAAGACCCCCACTCCCTGCTGGAGGTCTGGGTTTCTGAGGATATTTAGAGTGGAAGTTGCGCACAAGTCTAGGCGCATGGAGGTCCTTTTGATTAACCCAAGAACGTTCCTCAGGGCCATAGCCCTTCCAGTGGACCAAATATTGCAACTTTCCTCTAAATCTCCTAGAGTCAATAATACTCTGGACCTCATACTCCTCTTGGCCCCGAACATCCACCGGCCCAGGAATCATTGGCATAGTAGTATAACGATTGCATACCAAAGGTTTCAAAAGAGACACATGGAACACATTATGAATATGCATAGAGGGTGGAAGTTCCAGTGCATAAGAAACCGGATTAATCTTGCGGATGATCTTAAAGGGCCCAATGAACCGGGGAGTCAGCTTATTGGAGGGTACCTGCAAATTGAGGTTTCTGGAGGAGAGCCATACCCTGTCCCCTACCTGAAATGAGACCGCTGGGAGCCGTCTGCGATTAGCGTGCCGCTGATGACGCCGAAATGACTGACTGAGGGACCTCTGAACCTGTGCCAAAGTGGAACGAAGTTGTGCCAAATGCTCATCCAGGGCAGGAATCTGTTGTGCCTGAAATGAGTCTGGGAGCAGCCAAGGCTGGAACCCATAATTAACGAGAAATGGGGAGCTCCCGGAGGATGAATTAACCGCACAATTCCTGGCAAACTCTGCCCATGGCAACAGGTCAGCCCAATTATCATGATGATCGGTAACAAGGCAACGCAGGAACTGCTCCAGTCCCTGATTGGCACGCTCAGCGGCCCCATTGGTCTGGGGATGGTAGGCGGAGGAGAAGGACAATTGGATGCCCATCTGGCCACAAAATGCCCTCCAAAAACTGACTCCCACGGTCGGAGACAATCACTCTGGGTACCCCATGTAGGTGGAACACCTCCCTGGCAAAGACTACAGCCAATTCCTGAGCCGATGGAAGGCCATTAAGGGGCACGAAATTAGCCATTTTAGAGAACCTATCGACCACCATAAGAATAAACGTTTACCCCCTAGAGACTGGTAATTCTCCCAAGAAGTCAATAGATATGTGAGACCATGGACGTTCGCCATTGGGCACTGGTTGAAGTAGGCCCACAGGGAGATGTCTGGGGGTCTTGGCACAAGCACAGGTGGTACAGGCTGCAGTAAAAGCAGAACAATCGGCTCTGAGTGTGGGCCACCAAAATAATTGCGAAAGGGACCATACAAGTTGATCCCTACCGATATGCCCAGCCGCTTTAGAAGAATGATAGGTCTCCAACAGACGGGTACGGAATGGCTCATCCACAAAACACTTTCCCACTGGGGTCTCAGGAGGTGCCCTAGATTGAGAGGCCAAAATCTCCGCCCCAGAGGTGAGGTTATACAGGTACGAATAGTAGCCAGAATGCGATCTGGCTGAATGATAGGTACTGGTTCTTCCTCCCTCTCAGTGTCTGATGCGAACTGACGTGACAAAGCATCTGCCCTAATATTCTTAGAGCCCGGAAGGTAGGACACTAGGAAATTAAATCGAGACAAAAAGAGTGCCCACCTAGCTTGTCGTGAGGACAATCTTTTGGCTTCAGGGAGATAAGTTAAATTCTTATGATCAGTAAGGATTAATACTGGAGTTTGAGTACCTTCCAACAGGTGGCGCCATTCTTGCAGAGCCAGGATAATGGCCAAAAGCTCCCTGTCGCCAATCTCGTAGTGGCTCTGTGCACTGGACAATTTTTTAGAAAAAACCCGCAAGGTCTCAAGGTGCCACCTCCCACAGGACGTTGGGAGAGTACTGCCCCAACCCCAACCTCAGAGGAGTCAACCTCCAACGTAAATGGCAGGGAGGGATTAGGGTGGGACAGCAATGGAGCAGACGCGAAGGCAGTTTTCAAGGTAACAAACGCGTTTTAAGCTGCCTCAGACCACTGAGAAGGAGAAGCGCCCTTATGTGTCAAATCTGACAAAGGTTTTACAATTGTGGAAAAGTTCTGGATGAACTTTCTATAATAGTTGGCAAAACCCAAAAAACGCTGAATAGCTTTTAACCCCTTAGGACAAGTCCATTGCAGGACTGCTGCCAACTTATCCTGATCCATGGCAATGCCATCTTTGGAGATTACGAACCCCAAGAATGGTACTTGAGATGTATGGAATTCGCACTTTTCTAATTTACAAAATAGTTGGAGCAAGACTTCCGAGACATCTTTAATGTGTTGAGAGAGGTTGGCAGAGTGAATTAATATATCATCTAGATATACCACCACACAGGACTGAAGCATGTCATGTAGAATATCATTAATAAATTCCTGGAATACCGCAGGTGCGTTGCATAAGCCAAATGGCATCACCAGATATTCGTAGTGCCCCGTTCTGGTATTAAACGCCGTTTTCCACTCATCACCCTCCTTAATTCTGACCAGATTATATGCGGCTCACAAGTCAAGTTTAGTGAAGATCGAAGAGCCCTTTAATCTGTCAAACAATTCAGTAATAAGTGGGATATGATAGGCGTTCCTAGGCATCAGCTTATTCAGCCCTCGGTAGTCAATGCATGGCCTGAGTTCTCCACTTTTCTTCTTTACAATGAAGAATCCGGCAGCAGTCGGGGAAGTAGATTTACGAATGATTCCCCTCCTGAGAGCGTCCTCAATGTACTCCTCCATTGCCCTGTTCTCCTCACATGACAGTGGGTAAGTGCAACCCCTGGGAGGCACCGCACCCGGAGGCAGATCAATGGCGCAATCATAGGGTCTATTCTCAGGCAATGCGCTGGCCTCTCCTTTGCTAAAAACGTCACCGAATTGCCCATATTCTGTTGGCACGGCAGGGGAGGTACACATAATCTTGACAGGTAATGAAAGACAATTCTTAGTACAGTATTCAGACCAGGAGTTAACCTCACATTTCTGCCAGTCAAATTGAGGATTATGTAATAGTAACCACGGGAACCCCAAAATGACTGCATGGTGAGGAGAACGAATAATTTGGAACCGTACTTCCTCTTTGTGAAAAGCCCCAACCGACATTGTGATAGGAATTGTCTCCATCGTAATAAAAGCAGGTTCCAAGGGTCTGCCATCGATGGCTTCAATTGCCAAAGGAGAATCTTTCTTGCATAACGGAATGCTGTGCAAGTCGGCAAAGGATTGGTCCATGAAGTACCTGGCTGCACCGGAGTCCACCAATGCCAGGACCTCCACCACCTTGTCTGCCCAAGCGAATACCACCTGGATGGTGGGTTTAACAGTACTAGGATCTAGGGACTGTTGTACACCACCTAGGGCCTGTCCCCCAAGGTACCCTAGGTGCGTTCGTTTCCCGGCCGTATGGACAAGTGCGTAATAGGTGCCCTGGTTTGCCACAATATAAGCATAGGCCTTGTCTCCTGCGATACAACCTCTCCTCCTTAGTGAGCTTAGTGCACCCCAATTGCATAGGTTCAGCCGATTCGGCTGGTCGTTCAGGAGGAACGTGTAGTGAGGGTGGGTTAAAGAGACTGCCCTGGCCATAGCGTCTCGATGTAGCCCTTTTTGCCAACCGTCTCTCACGGATGCGGGAATCAATTAGCATGACGTAGTCAATGTATTCATCCATCACTGGGTACTTCTCGAGCGGCTATCTCATCCTTAATCTGCTCAGAAAGACCCTGAGCAAAGGCCGGCAACTAAGGCCTCATTATTCCAGCCCACCTCTACTGCCAAGGTCCAAAACTCGATAGCATAGTCGCCCAGAGTGCGTTCGCCCTGCTGAATCTCCATCAACCTCTTGGCAGCAGAGGCAGCCCTGCCAGGAACCTCAAACACTCAGCGGAACTTTGTTACAAATTCCCTAAAGTTCAGAGTGCAGGGTTTGGCATTCTCCCACAAGGGATTTGCCCACGCCAATGCTTTGCCCGTCAACAGAGATATCATAAATCCATCCTTACTACGGTCGTTAGGAAATGCCTGGGGTGCCAATTCCAAGAATATCTCCAAATGATTAATGAAGCCCCTGCAAAGGGAAGGCTCGCCATCATATCTCAATGGTAACGGCACCGCTGCCATTAAGCCTCTGGTATTGGTAGGAAGGGCTACAGGCGGATTGTCCGGTGTCAAAACTGGGGGGACCACCGGATTCGGACTGGGCTTGTCCAAGTGTACTGTACGCTCAAGTAAGGTCTGTAAAGCCAGTGCCAATTGGTCCAGACGCTGCTCATGGACATCCATTCTCCAATGGATGTTTTGTGTGTTACTTTCACCTTTACGGTCTGAGGTCATGACCCTTTCGTACTGTAACGGTTTTTAGGACACTCAGACCAGTTGGTAAAATAAAACACAATTTTATTTCACTAGCAAATAATGCAAACGAACGCCCTCTATAGGCAGCAAGAATAAGCACACAGTGATGACTGATATAACACAGAGAGTCAATACACAGAATAATTGACATACAATATCTCAACACAGAGAATGGTGTTCAGTACCCAAAGGGTTAAGTGCATACATCAGTCAGTCTCAAATGTGGTGGTTTGGCACACCCAAGGTGTTAAAAGGAGGTGCTGATTAGAGACAGTTCACAGTGTTCTGGAAATGTAAATGCCTTAGCCGAAGTGACCAACTTAGTTTAAGCAGGACAGAAATCCAAATAGCCCCCGCGGGCGTACCTAATAGGAAGACTGATTCTGCGAGTGCGAGTGAGGATAGCCCCCACGGGCGTAATGGAAACCGACCTGCAATGCAAGAGCTGGCAATAGCCTCCACAGGCGTTAACCGGAGACCAGCAATAGCGGTGATAGAGCCAATAGCCCCCACGGGTGTATACAACGAGAACCTGCCAGAGCTTGAGCCTTCCCTTTGCTGCCACACGAGCCCAGAGGCCACAGTAGATATCGCCCAGTAACTAACGTAAAAGTGAGAGCCAATGATGCCCTACCGGACCAACATAACGTGACTACTCTGCAGTAGGATAGATAGAGTAGCCGTCGGTAAGCGGCCAACTCAGCAGACGTAGCACAGCGAGTGAGGCTCTATACTGGGAACCAAGGTAGCGAGAGTAAAGCAGCACTGCAAGGGTTAATATGCACGTTTAAACACAAGGCTCGGTAAGGTATTGAAGCTCTGCAAGTGTAGTGAGGCTCACGTAGTAACGCACAGCTCTGCAAGACAAATGGGACACTGCACTGATCGGAGGCAACACAAGGCTAGAGTGATCACACGGCAGCTGGCAACAGCAGGTGAAAAATGTTGCGGCGGCGACAACGGGAACAGAGGTCACTGGAACAGGCTGGAAGTCGATCTCGGAGCAGGAAGTCAGCTGGGCCGGGTCGTAGTATGAAGGAGGTAATCATACAAGCCGGGTCATACAGGAGCAGGAACGTCAGCCAAGCCGGGTCAGGAGACGGAGGTGGTTCACAGACACGCCGGGTCAAACACGATCAGGAACACTGGAGCGTAGTCAGGACAAGCCAAGTCGGTACACGAGAATCTGGAACACAGGAACACAGCAACAGCACTACTGGCTCAGAAACACCACGAAAGGGCATCTGACAGATGTCTGGGCCAGGCATAAGAAGGTCACCAGGGGCGGGCCAAACTGGCTCAGCAAATCAGAGCTAACCACAAGCAAGAGTGACAGAGAATCACAGGCACTGTGATAACCGGAGGGGTGCCAGAGCCCAGTATATAAAGGCCATACTGGGCGGGACAAACACAGAATAGCTAATGGGAGCAAAGCACAGTGTAGACTGACAGAAAGTAGCAAGGGGAACATGGGCACCGTGATAGTCTCCCAGTCAGACCTGTGGTTGTGCTTAAGGTGGGATCTCATAAAGGAGGTGCCTAGGTATGAGCCTGCATTCCCCCTGCTCACATGCTGTTTGCACAGACAACAGATAGCAACATGCTTAGCTTGAGGATCCTGAGTAAAATATCTCCATACTGTGGACTTCATGGACTGTGGGGTTCCTGAGGGGCTGCTAGATGTTGATGCTAATATTACTAGGTGTCAAAGGCGCAGCACTTCTAGCAGCAGAGGCACTGATAAGTGCTGATGTTCTGGAGGTTTATAACCTGTGTTGTTATTGCTGCTGGTTACTCAACACAAGTGTTTTGCTGAGTGGGACTTGGACTTCGAAACGGTGATGATGATGATAATGACAGACAGGATTACTGTGTATTTTTAGGCACTTTGCTTGTACAGGGTTACAATAGTTTTCTCAGTTGATAGACAGGCACAGTACTCCTTTTCAGTGGTGGAAGACTGAGCTTTTGCTCATGTCAAGGTCCCAGTCAGCTGTCACCTATTTTTTTTTTTTCTAGCAGTTTTCTACTGATATCACTGTCAAAATATATATATAAAACAAAAAAATCAACAACTTCCTTCCCCAGACTTCCCCAGCACAGAGAGATAATAGCAGCAACATCAGCAAAGAAATTGCATTGCAGCTGCCTGTGTCTTTCAAATCAAATTAATCAGACAGAATTTTGGGGTATTTTGGGTCTACGTAGTATTTTGGGAGCAAAGTAAAATGCACTCCAGGTTGCACTGTTGTATCTCATCCACTTTACTGGAATTTCAATTATAAAAAAAACAACAATTTCTTAGCATTTTGGGTAAAAGTAGTTTGGGGGATATCCAAAAACCAACGGTATTGCTTGAAATTGCAGGGTCTGTTAAAAATTAGTATATGAGGTGTTGGTTATTCACAGAAGATCACCAATAATTTCATTTGACTGTAAAATACAACAAAAGTGTGAAATATGTTTAGCACTGGAGGGTAAAAAAGGCTTGGCAACAAAATGGTTCAAAGTGTGGGTTCTGTAGATCTCATACTTTTTATTGCTCCCTTCCCACCCAAAGTAATAACTGGAGGGGTTTCCATTAAAACATACATTTGTCTTTCTTGGTTCCATAGATTATTTTTCTACTAAAGATTGATCAGCCTGTACTCCATGTACAATTTTATATGTGTATTAAAAGTATACATATCCATTCACTCAGTTTAACCAGTGCAAGACTTTAAAACAAGTGGTGCAAAGAAACTGACTATAATGCCAAACTCTTAGTAAATAGGATTTAGGCAAGCACAGTGCACTAAAACAGCCTCATGTGCTTATATTAATGTAAATACCTGTTAGTACACTTCACTCATTAAGTTATATAATGGCCCTTAATTTATCTCTCATTGAGTTTGAGAATCTCTGCAATTAGGTGACTTTTTCTCTTTGTTGTGGTAGGTATCATCAGCACTAATGGTGAATGCTGGCAGCAGATGCGTCGATTTGCAATAACCACACTAAGAAATTTTGGAATGGGAAAAAGGTCCATGGAGCAGAGAGTACAAGAGGAAGCTCAGCATCTTCTACAAGCAATAGAATGCACTGGAGGTATCATAATCTGTTAGTCAAGGATTGGGATGAAATGTCAAAAACAATAACAATGTTAAACACATGCAACAGCATTACATTGTGTAAAATTGTTCTCTTAAAATTGTAGACTCTTGCTAGATGTTGTATTTCAGTTCATGTGTAGGTGAGGCTTCACTGCCATTCTTGTGTTTCCACCAAGTTCCACCTTTCCAAGTGTATGAAGACTAAAAACTCTCCATCATAGCCTCTACAGCAAACTGGCACTATTATTTTAAGCACCAATTCACACCAAATTACCACACAGCACATACTACAGTACAGTCTCTCCCCATTCTGGGGAAGGTATCAGCGTAATGGAAAAATTATACAGGTTACCCAATCTAGAACCAGGTGATACCTGCATGGCACAGACTACCTGCTATGGAAGCCTCCAGGTTATTTCCAGACAGAGAGGAAATATCTACTTCATTCTTGTGTTAAAGCAATAATATCTTTAAATCTTGCATTTTAAAGGGATAGTAATGTTTCAAAATAAAAGCAGCTTCAATTAATCTTCATAGTATTTGGGTCATGGAGAGTGTTATTTCATTACTGTCAGGGTTGTATTTCAAGAGTAACTGAGTGATAAATTATCCCCCTCCCACCCCTTTTACCTATTGTAAGCCACCTCCCCTCAGATGTAGAATCTGGTCTTAAGACCAGACAGCTCACAGCAGGGGATAATCTTTTTACTGTGAGAACAATGAAAACCCTGCCCCCCTTGACAGGTTTTTCTCTTATGCTAACTGAAGGTTGTCCTTCTCTGCAAGCCATCTGGAACCACCTTTCTGTTCTGAGGTGAGCAGTGTTACATCAGTAAAAGGGCCGGGAGGGGGATACTTTATCATTCAATTATTCTTGAACTAAAGCTCTGACAATATTGAAATAACTCTCCATGGCCCAAATACTATGAAGATTAATTGGAGCTGCTTTCACTTTGAAACATTACTATCCCTTTAAAGATTTCTTGAATAGTAGGCACACCACTGAATAGAAAGTAATGGCATATTACCTAAAATCTACGTTCCAGGTAAATTTAAGAGCTGCTATTTCAAAGATCTCAAGACCTGCTTATTTTGAAAGGTCCCTGATATATACATTACAAATTATTTACTTTCCTGCCTGGGAAGATGTATCTTTCAATTCTTTAATAAGAATAAAACATTATTACTATAACAGTTTTAAAATACCTTTGATTTGTGTTTCAGGTAAAGCCTTCAATCCTCAGGTATTGCTTGGAAGATCAGTGAATAATGTTATAAACCTGGTTGTATTTGGAAGACGCTGGGACTATGACGATAAGAAGTTCCTACAGCTCCTTAATATCACAAACAATTTGCTTAACTTCATCAGAGCTCCGTTAGGGGTGGTTAGTGATCATTCCACTCATTTATCTAAACTTACTGTGAATCTGAAAGAACGTTTTACATTATCATGCATTCTGTTTCTGGACCTCAGTGCTGGGCTGAATAGGTTAACTAAGCAAGGTGTTATTTATGTCTTTGTCCTTATCCTAACTATGCACTGAAAAGCAGTGACAGCTATTATGTCATTTAAGTACGTTGACTATATTAAATAGCAGGATCTCTCAATTACCTTTTCCCTATTATATTTTTGCAGGCATATGTTGCATTTCACAAGATAATGCAGTACTTACCTGGCCCTCACCAGAAAATATTCCAAGACTGTGAGGAGATAAAATCTTTCATTCAAGAGCAGGTGATCTCACATAGAAACACACTGGATTTAGACTCACCAAGGGACTACATAGACTGTTATCTCATCAGGTCTGATAAGGTGATGTACCGTATACTGTAGTTTTTTGCCATATGCTTGAAATATACGTGACAAAGGCCTAAAGTTATCAAGCAGTGAGAAAATACAAAAAAAAGATATGTTCGCAATCTGTTTTAGAATGTAAAATATACAGGTTCCTTCCTGGTGAGCTCAAAATAGCTTTTCTTAGTAGTGTTCAATTAGTTACATTTGTGTATAGTCAGAAGAGCAACAAGGACTATATTTTGGCTACATATATAAAGTAAACAAAAAAAAAGTCTGTGCATCAAATCCTGACTTTTACAAATAAACAACCCATGATTTGCTACAAATAAAGCAGTGAGGTTGTAGTAACATGTTTTGGCCAAAGACATGGGAAGCTTGCCTGCAACGTCAAGGCACCCCTGATTCAGGCATGTCTCTATCTGTTTACAATCTGTGAACATGTATTTAATATAATTATTCAGGGAAGCCTATCAACTACCTCCATAAACATTATCAACAAAAAATACCCTTTCACTGGACGGCTGCACTGAACAGCACTTCTCTCTCTCCCACCCATTGACCGGCAGGTCATGTGGCAGGGGCCACTTAATAATAATCTTTATTAATAATAATCTTTATTTATATAGCGCCAACTTATTCCGCAGCGCTTTACAATAGTGGATAGACATACAGGGATATTAAATAGTACAAATCATATGTGGAGAACAGAAGGATCAGAGGGCCCTGCTCGTGAGAGCTTACAGTCTAGAGGAAGGTGGGTAGGACACAGAAGGGGTAAGTGCTATTGGGTGTAAGTGCCTCCTGCCACATGAGCTGTCAGTCAGTGGGTGGGAGTGAGAAGTGCTAGTGAGTGCAGTGGTCCAGGCAAGGGGTGGTACTTGGTGATAATGTTTATGGAGGTAGTTGATAGGCTTCCCTGAAGAGGTGAGTTTTCAGGGAGCGTCTGAAGATCTGAAGGCTGGGGGAGAGTCTGATGGGGCGGGGGAGGGAATTCCAGAGCTTGGGTGCAGCACGGGAGAAATCCTGTAGGTGGGAGTGGGAGGTTGTAATGAGAGATGTGGAGAGGAGAAGGTCCTGTGCAGAACGAAGATGGCGAGCGGGAGTGTATTTGGAAATGAGAGATGAGATATAGGGGGGTGAGGTGTTAGTAAGGGCTCTGTAGGTGAGCACCAGGATTTTGAATTTAATTTGGTGTGCTAATGGGAGCCAGTGTAGGGATTGGCAGAGGGGACTGGTATTGGAGAAGCGGCTGGTTAGGTAGATTAGTCGTGCTGCTGAGTTCATTATGGACTGTAGTGGGTTTAGGTGGGCAAGAGGAAGCCCAGTTAGTAGTGAGTTACAGTAGTCAGACGGGACATGATGAGTGTTTGGATTAGAATTTTAGTGGTATTACTCACTTACTCACAATAGTGCTTACTCCTTCTATGTCAAACCTTCCTTCCTCAAGACTGTAAGCTCTCACAAGAAGGGCCCTCTATTCCTTTTGTTCTACACGTTTGATTTGTACTATTTAATATCTCTTTAAGACTATTCCCTATTGTACAGCTCTGTGAAATTGGTTGGCACTATATAAAGAATAATAATAATAATAATAATAATAATAATAAAAAGCAATGATTCTACCTTACCTGTACTGGGAAATGAGGGAGGTATTTATAACTTTCCTAATTCAGCTCTCATCCTGTATGGGGAGTTATCAACCAAGACAGGAGAAGCCAAAACCTCCCAAAATTCATACAAAATATATAAAATATACAGGTTGCTGGCGAGCTTTATATAGCTTTATATATTTTTTTATGTATTTTTTATATTCTGTTTATATTTTTTTATTATTCTTTTTCCATTTTTTGCATGTGTTTTAGGAGGTTTTGGCTCCTCCTCACTTGGTTGTTAACTCCCTCAACACAGTGACAGCTGAATTAGGGAAGGATGCCTTAATGAGGCAGGCAAGCTTTCCATGCTTTTGGCCAAAAACATTTGTCTAAAACGCCACTGTTTTATTTGTAGCAAGTCATAGGTTGTTTACTTTTATTTAGAACTAGTTGAAGAGCCCGTTACACGGGCCACAGTGCCACTGCCAGCCGGGGCAATCATGCACAGAAGATACAGAGCATCCAGCTCTGTATCAGCCGTGATGCAAGCAGTCTCTACTGCGCATGACTGCAGCACACGCAGCAGTCTCTACTACGCATGACCGCATCGTTACACACGTTTTAGTGAATTATTATATAGTATATGTATGTGTCATTCATACAGCCTTTGGGTATATGTAGCTTTTTTCTATCATATAAACCCTGATGTAGTCCATAGATGGATAGTGACATTTTGCCATATTGAGAAAGTATACGTGATTTAAAAGTAATATGGATGGAGCTTTCTCTCTGTGGGTAATCTTATTCAACCCGACAAAGACTAGTATTTATTCTGAAGAAATGTGCAAAACATTAGGACCTAAAAGGGAATCTGCAAAATTGGCAGGTGCAGAGACAATGAAAAAATACATATATATAACTGTCTGTTGTATGAACATGTACCTTCGTAAGCCCATTTGTGACTCCCGTGAAAGTTCTGGCTCATCAGGGCATATAGCTCATTCACACAGGGTCTGCGTTGGTTCAATACGCTCCTCTAGCAGATTGAGCTCCTATCATAGTGCTTCTCACAGTCTATACAGATTATCATCATAAGGGGTACACTAGGTATGCATACATTGGTATAGGAGGTGCCTGCCGCATTGATCAGTTGTCTTTGGCCATTCAGACATTATTAAACTGAACTGCGCACCTGGATCATTTTGCTTTGTAACCGGTGGCCTCCCTAGACTTGGCGTTGGCTGTTCTTGCTACCCCTGAGGTTGGTGTTGCTAGAGGTTTATCTGGGTCCGCTCCTTTACCTCAACGCTATGAGGGGGAACCTACAGCCTGCCGGGGGTTCCTCACTCAGCTGGGGATTTTTCAAGAGATGGTACCACATGCATTTCCGAGCAAGAGGAGTTAAGTGGGACTCTTATTTCCCTCCTGTCAGACAAAGCATTGGCATGGGCCAATCCTCTTTGGGAGACAAACAAACCTGTCATTTACAATTTTACTGTGTTTGTGGCCTCGTTTCGTAGGTTCTTTGACCTTCCGGGTCAGGCTACCTCTGCTGCCAAACAGCTTATGACCATCCTCCAAGGCACACGTACAGTGACAGCAGGGCTCAAAATTTCCACTCTCCTCCTGGAAATTGAAGCCCTGTATCATGGCCTTTTTCTCTGCATTCCCGCATTGCTAGTGTTCATCTCCCTGCATTACTTCTGCACACAGCACTAAACCAGCATTCAACTCACACCTCGAAGCACACATAGCACAAAGCCAGTGCTCTACATACATCTCGCTCCACAGCATCAACATCCAACTCGTACGTCACAGTGCACAGAGCGTCACAGAGCGCACAGCCAGCATACTGCACATACCTCCACAGTGCACAGATTGGTCAGCACCCTGTAGCGCATAGAACATGCAGCCAGCATACACACACAGGAACAGTGACCCATCTCCCTGTGCACAAGCACAGTACAGTGACCCATCTCAATGTGCACCCACACATTGACATTCACGGATGTGCAATGCCCAGCACCGTGTCAGTACCAAGTATGGTGTTCAGGAGGATCAATGCCCAGGGCAGATTCAGTACCAAGTGCAGTGTCATTACCAAGTGCATTATCAATTTGAATGTGTGCATGCCTGCATAAGCAAGTACTGGAAACTTATACCAATTGAAATTGATAGGCTTCACCATTCTCCCATACAGTTTCATTTTTCTCCTTATTTTCCTTCCTGTGGGAACTTCCAGGAAATGGAGAAATATTTATCACAATCTGAAAACATTGTCATGGCAAGGAAAATAAATGTTTTGTCCATCCCTAGATGCACTGATTCGTAGAGGTCACTAGAAGACAATCTAACAATGAGCAATATCAAGTATGTTAGTGAGGGAAAAGGTATGGCAACATAGCTATAAAATAGCCTGCACATAGTGTTTTCTTCCAATACAATAGCGTACATTTGTAGAACATATATCACTGTGTATAATGCCTACACAGTAAACACCTGATAGTTTTCATGTTAAACTTTTGTTTGCATAGTTTGATTAAAATATGATCAAGATAGCCTGCAACATCAAAATAACCAAAATTAACTTTTTGAGTGACAGATCTCACACCACTCTGGCACTCAAAAAGTTAAGAAATCCCAGCATTCCTTTCTATACTTCATCTTTATGCATTCTTTGTTAGTCTGACCAGACCTCACCTTTAACCGGGTATGCATAGGAGATATGCATACTGCATGACTACATTGATTTCAGTGAAGTACTGCAAAATGGTTATTTCCTATGTGTCCCTGGTTAAAGGTGAGATCTGGTCAGCATATTCTTTATACAGTTTGTATACCTGTATAGGAACACTAACACCTCCTTAAAAGGGTTCACTATGGAAATGTCGCCAAGTCTTGGGCGACCATGAAAACAGCACATTAAGAACATGAGAATGTTGCCCCAATCAAAAGACTGTCACCTACTTAAAGGTCACATTAAGTCTGCTTTCTCATGTCCTCCTGCCCAAGGGCTTGTACTGCATTCGCCAGTATTGTGTCCCAGCACATCTTCCCTCTACCCTGCACTATGTGTAACTCATCCTGAGTCTGCTTAGTTTGCCTCAATATAAAGTCTGTAACATTTAGCTACTGTAGTGCTAACATTTCAATAGGATACCAAAATGGCGCAGTCTAGCAGCACTACAATAAGTAAATGTTATGAACCTTATATTCTTATATTCAGAACCAGGTGAGTTACACACTGAGGGGGATGTGAGGTATATAGTTTTATTCTGAATAAAAAATAGAACAACAGCATACCACCCAAGTGTCCCTCTTTAGGAGGGATAGTCCCTTTTTGAGACCCAAATCCCTCTGTCCCTCTTTTCTACCCTTTTGTCCCTCTTTCTAGGACATCAGAAAGAGTGGTGTGTATCACATTTCTCCACAGCAATAAAACTCACCTAAAGGTGTTGCTAATCTTCAATAAATGTGTTTATAAATGAATCTGTGTAATTAAAATACTTTTGTCTTGTTCTAAATCATTAATCAGTTGCACAAAGAGGTGCAGATAGGTCAAGAAGTACCCTAACAATTCTTGGAAATGCCACACCCCCAGAAATGCCACCTAAATCAGAAGTGTCCCTCTTTGGCCATTTGAAATGTTAGGAAGTATGCAACAGTGTAATTTCATCAATGAGAACTTGAGATGGGTGGGGCTAGGTGTGGAAATCGTTGGCGAGTAACTTTTCAGGCCTGGCTTGTAGCTCAGAACTTGAAATTTTGAGCCCTAGTGACAGTGTACGAGATAGAATTCCGTACTCTGGCAGCGGAGGTAGGATGGAATAACAAAGCACTTGTAACTGCATTCTCCCAGGGCCTATGTGACTGGATCAAAGAACATATGCATAGGCATCCATCTTGGTTGGCACCCAGGTTTGTGAACCCACCCAATCCTCCCTCGCCTCCCATGCCTCCTGGTTCTGACTCCACTAGAGTAGAACCTATGCAACTAGGGTTTACTCGCCTTTCAGTGGAGGAGAGGGTGCTCCACTGGAGGGAGGGCCTCTGTTTATATTGTGTGAAGCCTGGTCACTTGTTGCGCTCTTGTCCCGTCCAGCCGGGAAACGCTCGCACCTAGGGCTACGTAGGGGACAGACCCTAGGTGGAGTATCACAGTCCCCAGTGACTCTTCAAGGCAAGCCAATCCTTGAGGTAGTTCTGTCTTGGGCCCAGTCCTCGGTGGTTGCTCCAGCCTTGCTAGATTCAGGGGCCACTGGGCTTTTCATTGCCGCAGACTTTGCAATCCAGCAATAGATTCCGCTGCTACCTTGCTCCTCTCCGTTGGCTATTAATGCCATTGACGGGAGACCCCCTACAACCTGCACAGGTTACCCACGAGACTCGTTCCTTGTCTGTGAGGGTAGGGGCTCTTCACGTGGAGACCTTACAGTTCCAGGTCATCCAGTCTCCTCATTATGCTATTATTCTGGGATTTCTCTGGTTGCATCTACACAATCCAAGGATTGATTGGCACATGTGTGACATCGTATCTTGTCCCCTCAGTGCCTACAGCAGCCTACGAGAATTTTGTGTAGCTCTACCTCGTTACCTGCAGAGTATCAGTCCTAGAGGTATTTAACAAGGTAGATGCCAGTACATTGCGCCCTCATAGGCCATACAATTGTACTGTTGATCCATTTCTGGGCACCATACCTCCCAGGAGTTGTGTTTATCCCTTGTCGGTGGAGGAGAACAGAGCTATGGAAGACTACATGGCAGATGCCTTGTCCAGGGGTATAATTCGCAGGTCTTCATCTCCTGCTGGGGCAGGGTTCTTTTTTGTGAAAAAGAAGGATGAGGAACTAAGACCATGTATCGATTTTAGGGGCCTAAATAAGCTGATGGTCAAGAATACCAACCCCATTCCTATAATCACTGAGCTGTTTGATTGGATCAAGGGCTTCACAGTATTTACTAAGCTCAATCTTCGAGCCGCTTACAATCTTGTAAGAATAAAAGAGGGCCACGAGTGGAAGACAGCATTTAACACTCGGAGCGGACACTATGAATATTTGGTGACGCCCTTCGGATTATGCAAATCTCCTGCTGTCTTCCAAGTATTCAGAAATTATGTCTTGAGAGATTTACACAAAGGTGCGTCGTGGTCTACCTTGACAACATTCTCATCCACTCTCCAAACGTAGAGACCCATCGAGCTGATGTGTCTTTGGTCCTACCACTACTGAAAGAGAGCAATTTATTCTGCAAGTTGGAGAAATGTGAATTTCATAGATCACAGGTGACATTCTTGGGGTATGTTACCTCCTCCTCCAGTCTAGCCATGGACCAGCAAAAACTCTCTGCTGTTTTGCAATGGCCACTTCCTATGGGTTTGAAGTGCATACAACTACTATAGGAGGTTTATCCGAAACTTCTCCACTGTGGTAAAACCCCTCACGGACTTGACTCAGAAGGGGGCTAATACTTTGGACTGGTCACCCAGTGCCCTGCAAGCCTACAAAAACCTGAAGTCCACTTTTGCTAAAGCTCCTATTCTGTCACAGCTGAGTCCCACCCGGTCCTTTACCCTGGAAGTTGGCGTGTTACTGTCCCAGCAAGCAGGGCCCGGTTAACCTTTGCTTTCATGTGGGTTTTTTTCAAAAAAATTGTCTAAAACCGAGAATCTGTATGATGTAGGTGATCGCAAACCTCTGGCCATTATTCTGTCTTTAAGGGGGTGCCGGCATCTACTAGAAGGAAATAGAATTCCGACTCTGACTGTCTGAGGTCAAGAGGTTATCTTCACGACAGGCCAGATGGGCCTTATTACTGTCGCTGTTCAACTATGTGATTTCTTACCTCCAGGGCACTAAGAATATTAAGATGGATGCCCTTTCCCTGCAGTTTGGGGTGGATTCCAAGGAGGAGAGTCCTCCAACTTCTGTCATTCCCCCAGATAGGATGTTGGCTACTACTCAGACAAGTATTACCGCTCAACTGGGAGAGGAGATATTGGCCGCACAAGCCTCCGCACCAGTTGATAAACCAAGTGGGAGATGCTTTTGTGCCTGAATCTCTACGTACAAAATTATGCCCAGACCAAGACCCCCAGACACCTTCCGGTGGGGCTCCTTCAGTCCATTCTTAATGGGGAATGGCCTTGGTCTCACTTATGCATTGATTTTATGGTGGAGCTGTCTGTCTCTGAAGGGAACACAGTCATCCTTATGATCGTAGAAGGGACTCCCCTCCACAAGGGAGTTGGCAGAGATTTTTGCCAGAGAAGTAGTGCGCCTCCATGGTATACCCAAAGGGGTGGTCTCAGATAGCGGGAGTCAGTTTGTGTCTCGTTTTTGGAGGTCTTTGTGCGGACAGATGGGCATCCAACTCTCATTCTCCTCGGCTTACCATTCTCAGTCTAATGGTGCTGCTGAGAGGTCTAATCAAGAGCTGGAACAGTTTCTGCATCGTTTCATTTCGGGCCATCATGATAACTGGGCAAACCTGTTACAGTGGGCTGAGTTTGCCAGGAATTGTGCTGTGAATTCTCTCTCAGAACTCTCCATTTCTGATAAATTTTAGGTTTCAACCTTCTTTTCTTCCTGAATCCTTTGAGGTAGGGAAAATTCCAGCCCTCGTTAAGCATTTCAGGGCACTCCGCTCCACTTGGGTACAGGTTCAGAGATCCCTGCAAAGGTCCACACAACACTATAAGAGACACACACACCGTAAATGGTTGCCAGCTCTGCTGTTCCAGGTGGGAGAGAGAGTGTGGCTATCTTCTGGCAATCTTAATCCCCAGGTGCCTTGTAGGGAACTGGCTCCTCATTTTGTAGGCCCCTTTCGGGTTCTTTGTAGGGTTAACCCTGTAATCTACGCCCTGGAACTCCCAGCTAACATGCGCATTGCTAATGTATTCCATGTATCTCTACTCAAACTATTGGTGTGCAACCGTTAAACTACTGCTTCTGTTCATCCCAGTCCTGTCAGAGTTGGGGTCCATGAGGAATATGAGGTGCAAAATATTTTGGACTCACATAGAGTCAGAGGCCAGGTACAATATCTTGTGCATTGGAAGGGCTATGGCCCAGAGGAACGATCCTGGGTGGCCAAAAGGGACTTACATGCTCCAGCTCTTATCCGTGCATTCTACTTGATCAGTGACCTGTGCCCTGAAAGACTGAGTTTGGATAATTGCTGGAAAAATAGAATAAGTATATTGTGTGTGGTGTAGTGAGGTAAAGGAGAGGTTAAAAAACAAATCTCTGGGTTTTGTTTTCCCTCTCTTGCTGTGAGACAAGCAAATAATTGAAGTCTGGTGTGGTGGGAGTGACTAATTGCTGTGTTTGTAATTGGTGGATTCCTGGATTAAATAGCAGATACATAGTGAATACTTGAACGTGTGAATCTTGCATCAGTGTGTAAGTGCAGAAGTGTGGTAATTGCGGGAATTTAAAACAGGGGAATTCAAGTGCAGAAGTGTGGTAAGTATGGGAATTTAAAACAGGGGGAATTCAAATACAGGGGACTGCTATTACCAGTGATTGGTTCCAGTTAGAAGGAATCTGGTTAAGTACATAAGAGTGTGTTTGGTGTTTTATTGGTATTTCATTAAGGTTTATAAAAAAAAACTTGTGTGGTTATTGCAAGAGTTAAAAAAATTGTTTACTGGGTTTTTCTCTGGCCTGTGTGATTAGGGCTGATTGCTAAGGGATTTCACCTGGCTGCTAGTTACTATAAATACAGTCCATTAGCTCTGTGGAGCTGGCTCTGTGAGACTTCTATTACAAGTGACTGGTTCCAGGTGAAGAGTTAGAAGGAATCTGGTGACTATCATTTCAAAGGATTTATTGCATTCACATTTAAGGTTGGTTACTTACCATATAGTGAGCATTAGAGGATAATATAAAGCTATTTGAATTGTAAAACCAAGCATGAGTGATAGCAGGCTGGCCAATCTCATGCAGTGCACATCTTGTCACATGTTTGAACACTTGAAGCAATCGTTCCAGGGGTCATACCGCTGTGCCAAGTGTGATCATACTTTCTCTTTAGAGTCTAAGATATTGGATTTGGAGAGAAATATTGCAACATTGCGAGACATTGGAAACCTGGAAAGGAGTTTAGAACTCACAGAGCAGGTAGTATGTGGGGTTAGTGGTGAAGAGGGTGGAGTTGTAGATGAGGAGCGACAGGTAGGCACCTGGGTAACAGTAAGGAGGGGAGGTAGTGGGCAGAGGAAGAGGAAGGCCAGTTCTGAGTTGACTCAGTCCAACAGATTTGCAAGATTGTGTGAAAATGTTGATGAGAATTGCTCAGAATTGGCAACACTGGAGAGGGCTGATTCCTCTAGCAGCCAGGGGAACAGTCCTCCTTCCAGGCTAGATGGGATGCAGAGCAGGCAGAAACCAAGGTAGGTGGTGGTAATAGGGGACTCTATTATTAGGAGGGTAGATAGGGTAATCTGCCGCCAGGAACGTGAATGCCGAACAGTATGCTGTCTCCCGGGTGCTCGGTTTCGGCATGTTGCGGACAGGGCTGACAGATTATTGGGAGGGGCTGGAAGTGATTCAGCTGTCTTGGTACATATTGGAACCAATGACAAAATAGGAGGAAGATGGAGGTCCCTAAAGAATGATTTCAGGGATTTAGGGTGCAAGCTCAAGGCAAGGACCTCTAAGGTTCTACCTGTGCCATGCGCCAGTGCAGGTAGGCAGAGGGAGCTCAGGGAGCTTAATGCATGGCTCAAGCAGTGGTGTAGGAAGGAGGGTTTTGGGTTTTTAGAACACTGGGCAGACTTTGCTCTTGGGTACAATTTATATGGAAGTGATGGATTGCACCTAAATGGTAGATGAGCCTCTGTGCTAGGGGAGAGAATGCTAGGAAGCTTGGAGGAGCTTTTAAACTAGGAAAGGGGGGTGGGTATAGATAGCAAAAATGGGGTAGATAGAGCAGATAGGAACCGGGTCCAAGTAAATGACCAGGGGGGTGGAGAAAGGGTGGGGATAAATTCAGTCAATAGGGAGAAACTCTTAGTAAATGAAGGTGAAGTAAAAAGGCATGTAGGGATTAATATATGTAAAGACTTTAAAATTAATTGTATGCTAGCAAATGCAAGACGTATGGTAGATAAAATAGCAGAACTAGAATTGCTGGTGGTTAATGAGCAATTGGACATAATTGGAATAACAGAAACATGGTGGAATGATGCACATGACTGGGCTGTAAATATAGAGGGCTATTCCCTGTTTAGAAGAGAGAGGATTAATAGAAAGGGGGGAGGTGTGTGCATATATTTGAAAACAGAGCTAAATCCAGTTTTGCAGGGTGATATTAGTGAGGAAACTGTCCAAATTGTGGAGTCCATGTGGGTAGAAATCGAGACTAAATGTCGTGTAAAAGGTAAAAAAAAGGTGTTGGTGGGCATATGCTACAAACCACCAAATATCGATGACAATGATGAGGCCCAACTGCTATTGCAAATGAGGAAAGCTGCCCAGTTTGAGCATACTATAATTATGGGAGATTTTAATTATCCAGATATCAACTGGAAAAATGAGACCTGTCAGAGTGCTAAGGGTAGCAGGTTTTTGAACACACTTTGTGAAAGCTACATGTCACAAATGGTGGAAGCGCCGACAAGAAATAATGTATTGGACCTAGTGATCACTAGTAACACAGAAATGGTATCCAATATTAAGGTAAGAGAACATTTGGGAAACAGTGATCACAACATGGTTACATTTGAGATCAGTCTGGCAAAGCAAAAATGTATATGTTCAACCAAAACTCTTAATTTTAAAAAAGCGAACTTCAAATTGTTAAGGGCCTCAATGCAACACATAGACTGGGATATTTTATTTAAAGGCAAAAATACTGAGGAAAAATGGTCAGAATTCAAATTTAGGTTGCAGAAATGTACCCAACAGTATATACCAATGGGGAACAAATGCAAAAGAAGTAAGTCACAGCCAATGTGGTTAACTGCACATGTAAAGAAGGAAATGGCAAGGAAAGAAAACACATTCAAATTATTTAAGTCTGAAGGAACTGAACAATCTTTCTTAAAATACAGGGAGTGCAACAAAGATTGCAAAAAGGCAATTAGGGTAGCAAAAATAGATAATGAAACTCGAATTGCAAGGGAAAGCAAGACTAATCCAAAAAAGTTTTTCAAATATATAAATAGCAAAAAACGTAAGAGGGAGTGCATTGGACCATTCAGAAATGAGATGGGTGAGTTGGTTAGTGAGGATAAGGAAAAGGCCGATGTTTTAAACACTTTCTTTACATCAGTGTATACAAGGGAGCAAGGAATGGTAGAAGAGCCTCCGCAAGTAACAAATAAAACAATACAATTAATAGATATTGGGTTAACTCAAGGAGATGTCATGGGAAGACTGAACAAAATTAAGACCGACAAAGCACCGGGTCCTGATGGTATACATCCAAGGGTTCTTCAGGAACTTAGTGCAGTGTTAGCAAAACCCCTATATTTACTCTTTAAAGATTCTATTACCACAGGCTCAGTGCCACAGGATTGGCAAAGAGCTAACATAGTGCCTCTATTTAAGAAGGGAACTAAAACAGAACCTGGGAATTATAGACCAGTGAGTTTGACCTCTGTAGTGGGAAAACTGTTAGAAGGGATAATAAGGGACTATATTCAGGATTACAACACAAACAATAAAATCATTAGCACAAATCAACATGGTTTTATGAAGAATAGATCATGCCAAACTAATCTTTTCAGCTTCTATGAGGAGGTAAGCAGCAACCTAGACAATGGCAAGGTAGTAGATGTAGTATATCTAGACTTTGCAAAGGCATTTGATACAGTGCCACACAGAAGGCTGGTGTATAAAATAAGGAAATTGGGGCTAGGAGATAACCTTTGCAATTGGATACAAAACTGGTTGAAGGATAGGGAACAGTGTGTGGTTGTAAATTGAAAATTCTCCAGTACAGTTCAAGTGGAGAGTGGAGTACCTCAGGGTTCAGTATTGGGTCCGCTGCTTTTTAACATGTTTATAAATGACCTGGAAATAGACAGAGAAAGCAAAATATCAATATTTGCAGATGATACTAAATTATGCAAAGTCATTAATTCAGAACAGGATATTTTCTCTCTACAGAGAGACTTACATACAATGTCAGATTGGGCAAACATGTGGAATATGAAGTTTAATGTGGGGAAGTGTAAAGTCATGCATTTGGGAGGAAACAATCCCAAGGCTACTTATAAACTTAATGGAATAATTTTAGGTGACTCGTTGCTAGAAAAAGACCTGGGTATCCTTGTCAACTACAGACTTGGAAACAGTGACCAGTGTCAAACAGCAGTAGCAAAGGCAAACAAAGTCCTGTCTTGCATAAAAAGAGGTATTGAAGCAAGGGTGGATAACATTATTCTGCCATTATACAAATCATTGGTAAGACATCACCTTGAGTATGCAGTGCAATTTTGGGCACTGGTTCTGAAAAAGGATATACTAGAACTAGAGAGGGTACAGCGGAGAGCAACAAAATTAATTAAGGGAATGGAGGACTTGACATATGAGGAACGACTAAACAAACTTGGTTTATTTACTCTAGAGAAAAGACGACTAAGAGGAGACCTTATCACATTGTACAAGTATATGAGAGGTCAATACAAGGATCTCTGCAGTGAGCTATTTATTCCAAGGCCTGATCAGGTGACCAGGGGACACCCCTTGAGATTAGAGGAAAGGAGGTTTAAACTTCAGCAGAGGAAGGGTTTTTAAACGGTAAGGTCTGTCAAATTGTGGAATTCATTGCCCAGGGAGGTAGTTATGGCAGATACAATGGATACATTTAAGAGAAGATTAGATACATTTCTTTCAAAAGGGAACATACAGAGTTATACTGTTTATCAGTAGGCTGATCAGGAAGGTCTGATAAAGACTAATTTAATTGGTAGCAGGAAAGCTATAAAATTCTCAGTTACTGAGGTATGAGGCAAAGGTTGAACTTGATGGACTTGTGTCTTTTTTTCAACCTAATTTACTATGTTACTATGTTACTCCTGCTATCCTGCTGGTTCTGCCTCTCTTCCACGGGGAGAGGTCATTAAGGGGGGTACTATAACAGTGTACCTTGGCATCCGGGCTGCAAGCTACCCTCATGCTACTTTCACTGCTCTGTCTGAGGGTCACAGGTGCAGACTCACGTTTCTGTCACTGAACTCTGGCGCCTGTTTATACACACGCATTAATTTGACTAATTGATTCCAGCCTCCATTTGGGTCTATATGAACTTCCCTGGGACTAAGGCCAGTTGCCCTTACGTGGTTTTCCTGTGATTACTCGCTTAGTTTGCTCCTCATTGCGACCCTGGTTTGACTTCTGTTATCACTCAGTGTATGACCCCGGCTTGTCTGACTATCCACACTGGTTTTTGTTACCACAGGATATTGTTACTTGATTAATGTGAGTGGTGGAGGAATGAGAAGAATCCAAAGTTACCCCTAAGCAATGTGCATTGTCCACAGGATATATTGTTGAACACTTGATAATTTTAGAAAACTGAGGTATTTTGCAGGATTGAGGAGAAAAGATATGTAGCCCAGTCTTAAGAGTTATTGTGTCATGAGGGATAGTGATGAGCTTCTAGCTTATTGACCAGGATACCACAGGCGTCCCGTCCTGGAGATGAATATACAAATTAGTGCTTGTACAAATTTCAGCCCAAGTGCCACTTATTATACAGTCCCCAGTCCCGCAAATCTTTTGGATACCAAGGCACTGACAAATGACATCCTTAATCCACACATCACTCTGGCCCTCCACTTGAACCATAACTTTTATAATATCAGCTGGGTACTGGAGACTTCAGAGACCAAACACTACATAGTTCACTATGCACTAGGTATGCACCCAACAGTGTGCTGGGAGCCATCTGTATTTCTGAGACAGGAACAACAAGCGTTATGTAAAATAGGGAAAAGTGGAGCAATTCTGGGGCAAACCAACTCCCATTGATTTAAAAGGGGACTCTAAGGAGAGGAGAGGTATCGGAGGAAGTGGGCAGCAAATACAAGCCTGCCACCCGCTTCCTCCGATGTCTCTCTCCCTTCCACCCGCTTCCTCCAGTTCCTCTGTTGTCGTCAATGCCTTCAGCCAGCAATACAGCATTTTTATGAAGTAAATGAAGGGAGCGCTGGGGAGGGCTTCTTCAGCAATAGTATATGAATGAGATTCACTCATTCATAATGTCCTGTGTACTGTGTCCCATTGCTATTAGTACTTTTGCTCCACTCTCCGTTTGAAGGAGAGTGGAGCAAAAGTAGTAATAGAAATGGGACACAGGAGGTAGGGCATTATAAATGAATGAATCTAAGTCAATATACCTTTATTAATGGTATTTAAAAAAAAATGTATTAAAAAAAAAACACACGCATATATACAGGCAAGGTATGTAGTCCATACCTTGCCTATTAACCCTTTGGGTACCAGAGGGCTAGGAAACATGCTAAGCAATGCTTTCCTACCTCTCTGGTACTCAAAGAGTTAATTGTGGAATAAAAGACAGATTTTTCCACTACATGGAAGTCCATGAGGTAGATGTGGATGGGGTTAGTATGTCCCATATATGCAATATTGTCACGGTTTGTTATGACTCTCAGACACAAGTTTTAGGTAAAAAAATAAATTTTATTAAAATAATAAAATGATCACTAGGATGGCATCACATACATATATAAATCATGATAAATAGTACAGACAGAATGCAGACTCTACCGGTCCTGTCAATATACCGGACAGGACAGTCTGAGATATATATATATTAGGCTCTACCGGCCTTGCCAATACCGGGTAAGGCAACCTGCAGATGGAATAGCATAACGGTTCTACCGGCCTTACCAAATTACCGGGCAAGGCAGCCCCATAAAGTACACAGTGTAGGCTCTACCGGCCCTGCCAATACCGGGTAAGGCAACCTCAGATGGAATGTGGCAAACGGTTCTACCGGCCTTACCAATACCGGGCAGGGCAGCCCAGAGATAGTAATAGCAGTCGGATGATAATGGCAGATTGACAGGATCGTAAGCAACCCAGTGTACGCACAATGAGACCAACAGGGGAATTGTATAGCCGCGAGGCTTAGGAGCAAACCAATGTCCTCACACTGGAGTAACAAATGAATCATAAAAGCTGCAAGGCTTAGGAGCAAACCAGCGTCCGCACGCTGGGACCAACACTGAATCGTATAGCCGATAGGCTTTGGAGCAAACCAGCGTCCGCACACTGGAGTAACAAGCGAATCGTATAGCCGCAAGGCTTTGGAGCAAACCAGCGTCCGCACGCTGGGACCAACACTGAATCGTATAGCCGATAGGCTTTGGAGCAAACCAGTGTCCGCACACTGGAGTAACAAGCGAATCGTATAGCCGCAAGGCTTTGGAGCAAACCAGCGTCCGCACGCTGGGACCAACACTGAATCGTATAGCCGATAGGCTTTGGAGCAAACCAGTGTCCGCACACTGGAGTAACAAGCGAATGGTATAGCCGCAAGGCTTAGGAGCAAACCAGCGTCCGCACGCTGGGACCAACACTGAATCGTATAGCCGATAGGCTTTGGAGCAAACCAGTGTCCGCACACTGGAGTAACAAGCGAATCGTATAGCCGCAAGGCTTTTGGAGCAAACCAGCGTCCGCACGCTGGGACTAACAAGCAATGTCGCCGACGCGACCAGACAGAAGGTCGCCAGGATACAGGGGACAGGCGATGAGATGACAGGAACCAGCAACGATCAGTCAGGTCAGGAAACAGCAGAGAAGAAGTTCAGCAGGAACTGCATCACCAGAGACTAGTCCGGAACCAGGACTGGAACAATTCAGCAAGCAGGAGGCACTGGAACAGTTGAGATCAGGAACTCAGGAACACTGGAACAGAGGCCCAGCTATCACTGGACATAGTGATAGCAAAAAGGTCAGAAACAACATGAAAGGGCAATCAAAGGGTGCCCAATCCAGGTTTAAATAGGCAATATGAGGCGGGCTATATGCAGACAGCCAATAGAAGCCCCCTACTGGTGACAGACAAGGAAATGCAGCAATCACGGGCACCGTGATAGTACCCCCCTTTCAAAGACCCCCTCTCCTAGAATAGGGTCTAGGTTTCTGTGGGTATTTGGCATGAAAGACCCTAGTTAGCCTAGGTGCATGAAGGTCCTTACTATCCACCCATGATCGATCCTCAGGACCGTATCCTTTCCAATGTACCAGGTACTGTACCCTTCCTCTAAGCCTACGGGAATCAATAATGCTCTGAACCTCGTACTCCTCCTGACCCTCGACCTCAACAGGTCCTGGCACCACAGGTGTGGTAGTATAGCGATTGCAAACCAGAGGCTTAAGAAGGGACACATGGAACACATTATGGATACGCATGGATGCAGGTATGTCTAGTGCATAGGAGACAGGGTTAATTTTACGAATAACTCTGTATGGACCAATAAACCGGGGAGCCAACTTATTAGACGGAACCTGCAGCTTGAGATTTCTGGAGGAAAGCCATACTCTATCCCCAACCTGAAAGGAAACCGCTGGAAGCCTTCTGCGATTAGAATGGCGCTGATGAAGCTGAAATGACTGACCAAGTGCCCTCTGAACTTGTGCCCATGTGGAACGGAGTTGCTCGATATGCTCATCCAGAGCTGGAATCTGTTGCGTCTGAAATGAATCTGGAAGCAAACAGGGCTGAAACCCGTAATTAATCAGAAACGGGGAGCTCCCAGATGAAGAATTGACCGCACAGTTCCTGGCGAACTCTGCCCAAGGCAACAAGTCGGACCAATTATCATGATGGTCAGTAACGAAACAACGGAGAAATTGTTCCAAGCCCTGATTAGCTCGTTCAGCGGCTCCATTGGTCTGGGGATGGTAGGCTGAGGAGAAGGACAGCTGTATGCCCATCTGTTGGCAAAATGCCCTCCAAAATCTAGACACAAACTGGCTCCCCCTGTCAGACACCAGTACCCTGGGCAGTCCATACAACCGGAATACTTCTCTGGCGAACACAATTGCCAATTCCTTAGCTGAAGGAAGGCCACGGAGGGGCACGAAATGAGCCATTTTAGAAAACCTGTCCACCACCATAAATATAAAGGAATACCCCTTAGACATAGGCAATTCTCCCATAAAATCAATGGAAACATGAGACCAGGGACGTTCGCCATTAGGCACCGGTTGAAGCAAGCCCACTGGAAGATGTCTCGGGGTCTTAGCGCGGGCGCAGGTGGCACAGGCATTCGTAAATTCGGCACAATCGTTTCTCATGGAGGGCCACCAAAATAACTGAGAAACGGACCATAACAATTGGTCTCTACCAATATGTCCCGCAGCCTTAGAGGAAAAGTAAGTTTCGAGCAACCTAGTACGAAATGGTTCAGCGACAAAACATTTGCCCACTGGGGTTTCATGGGGAGCGGACCCCTGAGAGGCCAGGATCTCCTCCCCTAAAGGAGAAGTGATACTCGTGCGTATAGTAGCCAGTATTCTATCGGGTTGGATGATAGGTGCTGGTTAGTGATGAGCGAGCACCCCAATGCTCGGGTGTTCGGCTGCTCTGACCGAGCACCCCCGGAGGCTCGAGTGCTCGGCCGAGCACCCGAGCCCCATTGAAGTCAATGGGAGGACTCGAGCATTACACCAGGCACCCCCTGCTCTGATGAGGGGAGGGTGCCTGGTCCATAGGAAAAGGGCAGAAAAGGATGGAAACACCACAGAAATGGTTCAGGGACAGCATAGGGAGGATGTCTGGATGCATCTTGGACTCCAACATCGCTGCTGGGAACGATCTTTCGCCCGTAGTACGCCATTTTTACAGACTGACCGTAAAACACACAAAAAGGCAGATAAAAACGACTTTAGGCGAAAAATTGTTACCAAACAGTATTTGCTGTATATTTACTTGTATATCATCTGCAAATTCTCCCAAAAATTTCCTCGATTTTTCTGAACTGAGGCCATGATTAAGAGGGAAACGTGTGCAGAGGCAAATTCTCCCAAAAATTTCCTTGATTTTTCTGAACTGAGGCCATGATTAAGAGGGAAACGTGCGCTGAGCCGACCATCTAAAACATTATGGGTGAGGGTCTGCTGCGGAGCTGACCATCCTAAACATTATATGCGAAGGCCCGCTAGTGAGCTGACGCTATAAAACATTATATGAGAGGGCCCGCTAGAGAGCTGACCCAATAAAACATTATATGAGAAGGCCCGCTGGTGAGCTGACCTATACAAAAATTGTCAAACTGCGCCCGCTGGTGAGCTGGCCCTATATAAAAATTATATCACAGGGCCCGCTGGTGAGCTGGCCCTATATAAAAATTATATCCCAGGGTATATGGAAGAGAGTCAACCATATACCCGTTTTTTGGGTAGAAGGGGTGAATGGGAATACAGAGTATTCCCATCATTGTAAATAACATATATAAAGTGAGTTTATGTTCCCCCGGGGCTTTCCTCCAGTGGAGTGGAGAAGTCAGGGGAAATCCAGGCCTTGTTCATTTTTATAAGTGTCAACCTATCAGCATTGTCGGTGGAAAGGCGGATACGCTTATCTGTTATGATGCCACCAGCAGCACTAAATACCCGCTCAGACAGAACGCTGGCGGCAGGGCAGGCCAGCACCTCCAAGGCGTAGAGTGCCAGTTCATACCACGTATCCAGCTTGGACACCCAGTAGTTGTAAGGCACAGAGGGATCAATGAGGACGCTGACACGGTCTGCTACGTACTCCTTCACCATCTTCCAAAACTTTTCCCTCCTTGTGACACTAGGCTGCGCATCAGGGTGAGGGTGCTGGCGGGGTGTCATGAAGGTGTCCCACGCCTTGGAGAGTGTTGCCCTGCCTTTGTCGGAACTGCTGTGTGCTCCCCTTTTCTCCCCTTCTCGGTTGGCCAAGGTAGCACGTACTCTGCCGCCAGCGTTGTCAGATGGAAAATTTTGGAACAATTTTTCAACAACAACCTTCTGGTATTGCACCATTTTGCTTGTCCTCTGCACCGGAGGAATGAGAGATGAGAAATTCTCTTTGTAGCGGGGGTCCAGAAGGGTGAACACCCAGTAATCCGTGTTGTCTAAAATGCGTATAACGCGTGGGTCACGGGAAAGGCAGCCTAACATAAAGTCAGCCATGAGTGCCAGAGTACCAACAGGCAAGATTTCGCTGTCCTCACCAGGAGGATGACTCTCAATCTCCTCATCCTCTTCCTCCTCTTCTGCCCACCCACGCTGAAGAGATGGAACTAAAGTTCCATGGCTACCCTCTGTAGCGGAGGCAACCGTGTCTTCCTCCTCCTCCTCCAATTGTCGCTGAGAAGACGAAGTGAGGGTGCTCTGGCTATCACCTTGTGTAAGCTCTTCCTCCCGCATTTCCACCTCTTCCACATGCAAAGCGTCGGTTTTAATTGTGAGCAGCGAGCGTTTCAGTAGACACAGAAGTGGGATGGTTACACTGATAATAGCGTTATCGCCGCTCACCATCTGTGTCGATTCCTCAAAATTGCGTAAAACCTCACAGAGGTCTGATATCCATTCCCACTCCTCACTTCTGATTACAGGAAGTTGAACGGAGAGGCGACGACCGTGTAACAGCTGGTACTCCACTACTGCCCTCTGCTGCTCACAAAGCCGGGCCAACATGTGGAAGGTGGAGTTCCAGCGCGTGCTCACGTCACACAGCAGCCGGTGAGCTGGCAATTGTAAGCGCTGCTGCAGCTTCAACAGGCCGGCTGAAGCTGTAGATGACTTACGGAAATGTGCACACACGCGGCGCACCTTGGTCAAGAGATCATGCAAATTGGGGTAGGTTTTTAGAAATCGATGAACCACTAAATTAAATACATGCGCTAGGCATGGTACGTGTGTGAGCTTGCCGAGCTCCAAAGCCGCCACCAAGTTACGCCCATTATCACACACAACCATGCCTGGTTGCAGGTTGAGTGGCGAGAGCCACTGCTCGGTCTGGTGACTAATCCCCTGCAACAGCTCTGAGGCCGTGTGCTGTTTGTCCCCAAGGCAGATCAGCTTCAGCACGGCCTGTTGACGCTTCCCCACTGCAGTGCTACACTGCTTCCAGCTACCGGCTGATGGGTGAGTGGCGCTGCGTGCAGAGAATTCGGAGGTGGAAACGGAGGAGGAGGGGCCAATAACATAGGTGCTGGCGGAAACCCTGATGGAGGTAGGGCCCGCAATCCTCGGCGTGGGTAGCACCTGTGCCATCCCAGGGTCCGAGTCGCTCCCAGCCTCCACGACATTCACCCAGTGTGCCGTCAGGGAAATGTAGCGTCCCTGGCCACAAGCACTTGTCCATGTGTCAGTCGTTAAGTGGACCTTCCCAGTAACTGCGTTGGTCAGGGCACGGGTGATGTTACGGGACACATGGTGGTGTAATGCGGGGATGGCACACCGGGAAAAGTAGTGGCGGCTGGGGACCGCGTACCGAGGGACAGCTGCTGCCATCAGGCTGCGGAAGGACTCAGTCTCCACAAGCCTAAATGGCAGCATTTCGATGGCCAGTAATTTGGAAAGGTGTGAGGTTAGTGCTATGGCCTGTGGGTGGGTGGCTGGGTATTTTCGCTTGCGCTCAAATGCCTGGGGTAACGACATTTGGACGCTGTGCTGGGACAGGGAAGTGGATGTGGTCGCTGATGGTGCTTCAGATGGTACAGGTGCAGGGCGGGAGGTATGCGGGCCTGCGCCTTCGACAGGCGATTGGCCGGCACCGAAAACAGGGGAAGAGGAGGCAATGGTGTGGCCTGCAGACACAGATGGGCGATCCAGGCGTTCCTCCCACTTATTACGGTGCTTGGATGCCATGTGTCGGATCATGCTGGTGGTGGTGAGGTTTCTAGTGTTCATGCCTCGGCTCATTCTGGTGTGGCACAGGTTGCAAACTACAATTCTTTTGTCGTCCGCACTTTCCTTAAAAAAACGCCATACCGCGGAACACCTACCCCTTGGCAAGGGAGATTTACGCAAGGGGGTGCTCCGTGGAACATTTGCGGGCCGGTTTGGTGCGGTCCGCCTTCTTTCTGTAGCCACACCACTGCCTCTTCCAGCCTGTTGCGGTGCTGCAGATGGCTCACCCTCAGGACTGCTGTCATCGCTCGGCTCTACACCTTCCCAGGTGGGGTCAGTCACCTCATCGTCCACCAAGTCCTCCTCCACTTCCTCACTCTGATCATCCTCCTCATGTCTTGATCCCACCACATCATTGACAACTGTATATCATCCTCCTCATCAAGGTCTTGAGACAGTAATAGTGGTTGATTTAATGGCAACTGTGTCTCATCATCATCATCATCCACTTCCTTTGACCTTAAATGACGTTCACATCTGTCATCTTCTTGTGATTGGGTACCCTCTAGAGGTTGTGAATCAGGGCACAAGATGTCATGTTCCTCTGCAAGCGTGCTTGGAGAGAGGGTCAAATGAAGGATTGGTGATGAGACGAGCTCCTCACTATATCCCAGTGTGGGATCACTTCTTTGACCAGACCCTCTATGGTGGGAGGAAGGATGATCAGAGTGAGGATTATGTTGACCAGACTCTTGGCTACTGAGAGTGGACTTGGTGGAAGACAGGGTGGTGCTTAACCGACTGGAAGCAGTATCAGCTGACATCCAACCGACCACCTGTTCGCAGTGGTCGGACCTCGAGAGTGATGTCCTGCGACGCCCTGTAAAATGAGACATGAAGCTAGGTATGGTGGATGTCTTTCTGTCTTGTGCTCTGGCACCAGGCGCAGTTTCTACGCGTCCTGACCCGCGCCCTGAACTATCAGGATCACGTCCACTTCCCCGTCCCTTTTTACCCGCCTTCTTCATATTACACGGAATATGTGCTGCAAATCTGCAACTTTGCACAGTACACAGAATGTGCTGCTAAACTGCGGCTACGCACAGTGAATGGAATATGTGACTTTGATATTTTACAGTTTGAAGACTTAACAGTATTTTTTCCTATTCTGAAACTGTGCACAGTACACAGAATGTGCTGCTAAACTGCGGCTACGCACAGTGAATGGAATATGTGACTTTGATATTTTACAGTTTGAAGACTTAACAGTATTTTTTCCTATTCTGAAACTGTGCACAGTACACAGAATGTGCTACTAAACTGCGGTGACGCACACTGAATGGAATATGTGACTTTGATATTTTACAGTTTGAAGACTTAACAGTATTTTTTCCTATTCTGAAACTGTGCACAGTACACAGAATGTGCTGCTAAACTGCGGCTACGCACAGTGAATGGAATATGTGACTTTGATATTTTACAGTTTGAAGACTTAACAGTATTTTTTCCTATTCTGAAACTGTGCACAGTACACAGAATGTGCTGCTAAACTGCGGCGACGCACACTGAATTGAATATGTGACTTTGATATTTTACAGTTTGAAGACTTAACAGTATTTTTTCCTATTCTGAAACTGTGCACAGTACACAGAATGTGCTGCTAAACTGCGGCGACGCACACTGAATGGAATATGTGACTTTGATATTTTACAGTTTGAAGACTTAACAGTATTTTTTCCTATTCTGAAACTGTGCACAGTACACAGAATGTGCTGCTAAACTGCGGCGACGCACACTGAATGGAATATGTGACTTTGATATTTTACAGTTTGAAGACTTAACAGTATTTTTTCCTATTCTGAAACTGTGCACAGTACACAGAATGTGCTGCTAAACTGCGGCTACACACAGTGAATGGAATATGTGATTTTGATATTTTACAGTTTGAAGACTTAACAGTATTTTTTCCTATTCTGAAACTGTGCACAGTACACAGAATGTGCTGCTAAACTGCGGCGACGCACACTGAATGGAATATGTGACTTTGATATTTTACAGTTTGAAGACTTAACAGTATTTTTTCCTATTCTGAAACTGTGCACAGTACACAGAATGTGCTGCTAAACTGCGGCTATGCACAGTGAATGGAATATGTGACTTTGATATTTTACAGTTTGAAGACTTAACAGTATTTTTTCCTATTCTGAAACTGTGCACAGTACACAGAATGTGCTGCTAAACTGCGGCTACGCACAGTGAATGGAATATGTGACTTTGATATTTTACAGTTTGAAGACTTAACAGTATTTTTTCCTATTCTGAAACTGTGCACAGTACACAGAATGTGCTGCTAAACTGCGGCGACGCACACTGAATGGAATATGTGACTTTGATATTTTACAGTTTGAAGACTTAACAGTATTTTTTCCTATTCTGAAACTGTGCACAGTACACAGAATGTGCTGCTAAACTGCGGCTACGCACACTGAATGGAATATGTGACTTTGATATTTTACAGTTTGAAGACTTAACAGTATTTTTTCCTATTCTGAAACTGTGCACAGTACACAGAATGTGCTGCTAAACTGCGGCGACGCACACTGAATGGAATATGTGACTTTGATATTTTACAGTTTGAAGACTTAACAGTATTTTTTCCTATTCTGAAACTGTGCACAGTACACAGAATGTGCTGCTAAACTGCGGCTACGCACAGTGAATGGAATATGTGATTTTGATATTTTACAGTTTGAAGACTTAACAGTATTTTTTCCTATTCTGAAACTGTGCACAGTACACAGAATGTGCTGCTAAACTGCGGCGACGCACACTGAATGGAATATGTGACTTTGATATTTTACAGTTTGAAGACTTAACAGTATTTTTTCCTATTCTGAAACTGTGCACAGTACACAGAATGTGCTGCTAAACTGCGGCTACGCACAGTGAATGGAATATGTGACTTTGATATTTTACAGTTTGAAGACTTAACAGTATTTTTTCCTATTCTGAAACTGTGCACAGTACACAGAATGTGCTGCTAAACTGCGGCTACGCACAGTGAATGGAATATGTGACTTTGATATTTTACAGTTTGAAGACTTAACAGTATTTTTTCCTATTCTGAAACTGTGCACAGTACACAGAATGTGCTGCTAAACTGCGGCGACGCACACTGAATGGAATATGTGACTTTGATATTTTACAGTTTGAAGACTTAACAGTATTTTTTCCTATTCTGAAACTGTGCACAGTACACAGAATGTGCTGCTAAACTGCGGCTACGCACAGTGAATGGAATATGTGACTTTGATATTTTACAGTTTGAAGACTTAACAGTATTTTTTCCTATTCTGAAACTGTGCACAGTACACAGAATGTGCTGCTAAACTGCGGCGACGCACACTGAATGGAATATGTGACTTTGATATTTTACAGTTTGAAGACTTAACAGTATTTTTTCCTATTCTGAAACTGTGCACAGTACACAGAATGTGCTGCTAAACTGCGGCGACGCACACTGAATGGAATATGTGACTTTGATATTTTACAGTTTGAAGACTTAACAGTATTTTTTCCTATTCTGAAACTGTGCACAGTACACAGAATGTGCTGCTAAACTGCGGCGACGCACAGTGAATGGAATATGTGACTTTGATATTTTACAGTTTGAAGACTTAACAGAATGTGCTCTAATCTGCAACTTTGCACACTAAACAGAATGTGCTCTAATCTGCAACTTTGCACACTAAAAAGAATGTGCTGCTAATCTGCAACTTTGCACACTGAACAGAATGTGCTCTAATCTGCAACTTTGCACACTAAACAGAATGTGCTCTAATCTGCAACTTTGCACACTAAACAGAATATATGAAGTTTTTTGTTTTTTTTTCCCCACACACAAAATAAACTGCTGCCCCCACACACAGTAGTCCTAAAAAGGACTTTTGGGTCTTTTTTTTTACAAATTTGCTTTTCTTCTCCCTACACTGACTTTCCCTTCCTATCCTCATCTCTCCCTGGCTAAGACTGAGCCGAACTCGCTGGTCAGGTGCTATACAGCACCCGATCACGGGTTCTGGCCAGCCAATCAGTGTAATGCCAGCAGCCAACATGGCTGCTGGCATTACACTGATGTCAGAGCCTCCCTGCACGTTTATTGGCTGCGCAGCAGCCGCAAAACGTGCGGGGAGGAGACCCGAACATGGCGGGCGAGCACATGCGGTACTCGTACGAGTACCGCCATGTGCCGAGCAGAGCGATGCTTGAGCCGAACCGAGCATCGGCCGAGCATGCTCGCTCAACACTAGTGCTGGTGCTTCCACTCTGTCACTGTCGGCCTCAAATTGTCTTGACAGTGCATCAGCCCTGACATTCTTTGATCCCGGTAAATATGATACAATGAAATTAAATCGGCACAGGAACAGTGCCCATCTGGCCTGACGAGAGGACAATCTCTTGGCCTCCGAGAGATAAATCAGATTTTTATGATCTGTTAGGATTAAGACAGGATTCTTAGTACCTTCAAGCAAATGACGCCATTCCTTAAGAGCAAGGATAATGGCCAATAATTCTCTGTCACCTATCTCATAGTGGCTTTGAGTGACAGTCAACTTTTTAGAAAAGAACCCACAAGGTCTGAGTGTTCCACCTTTGACCTCATCGTCAATGCCAAACACACGATAAACGAGAGAAACGTCTCCAAAAAAAAAAAAAAACACGCGAAACGTCCAACGTGACCCAGTCCCAGCCAATCACAGCACCCCAAAGTATCAAGTTGAGTCGAATAAACTATAAATAGACCCAAAATCACCTACGCACCTTTGTCTGTTATCGAGTTCCCAAGAGCTAGATATCAGGACCCAAGGAGCGGAGGTTAGTTTTCAGAGAAAGGGAGTTTAGGCAGCACACACACAGACAAGTAGAAGGAGAGTTTGGCAGCACACAAAGCGACACAATACACTTTTGAACATACAAATACACGCATCCAAACATACATACACACATACACATAGCCCATATTTTTTTCTGAAAAACACACACACACACTTTTTATCTTTATTTTGACAGTGTGAGTCTGTGAGTGCAAGTGAGTGACAAAGAGTGAGTAAGTGAGTGAGTGTGTGAGGGCCTGAGTGAGTGCCTGGGTGTGAGTGGGAGAGAGAGATGGAGAGGAGAGAAGAGAGGGGTGGGGAGTGTAGGAGGAGAGGAGGAGGAGATTCAGGGGGGCATCCCTGGTCAGGGTAGGGGAGGGAGAGGGAGATCTCTCGAGCGGAAGGGCAGCCACCCATGACAAGGCACATCTAGTGCAGGGGCAGAGAGAGTGGGACGAGGGGTAGTCCCACTGCACCACACACAGCCAGGGCCAGTGCAGGCAGGGCTGGAGAGCCACAGCCAGGGCTCTCAACCAACCTCTGGGGGTGAGGAGGAGGAGAGGTCAAGAGAGCCCAGGTTCACAGAGGAGGAAAACCTGGTCCTCTGTGAGGCTGTGGTTGCCCACTACAGGTACCTCTTCCCCAAGGGGCCTAAAGCTGGCCTGTCATCAAAGAGGAAGGCAGCCTGGAAGGAGGTTGTGGCTGCTGTGAATGCAGTGTCCAGCCGTAGCCGGTCTATGGAGTCTGTAAAGAAAAGGTGGACAGACTGCAAGGCTAAGGTAAGACAGTAACATAGTAACACAGTAATCAATGTTGAGAAAAGACCTGTATACATCTAGTTCAACCCTTTTCCCATTTTTGTCTACCATTATGAAGGCGAAGAAGAAGATGGGCGAACAGGCCTTGCACGCTGCTGGCACAGGGGGTGGTCCTCCCCTGCGCGTGGAATACAGCCAGTGGGAGGAGGCTGTGTGTAGGACCATCTCCTCCATCATGGTGTGTGGGATCCCTGGATGGAGTAACACCGGGGATGGAAGTAGCCTCCAGTCCACTGGTAAGTGCATCAAGGCCCACACACACATCACACCAATCCTGACACCCACCAGACAGAGGCCAACACAGTGATACCTGAACACATGGACATTATTCCACACCACAATTCAGCCACACAGCTTGGAGGGACGTCAAACAAGGACAGAATACATGACCAACCCAGCCTGAATGGTAATGGTCAAGTCCCTGTTGAACCCCCTTGATTCTGTCGCAACAACATCATGCACAGCACAAAAACAATGCACACTGTCATGTGTCAGTCACAGATCCAACTGTTATGTGCATCACAATGTCATACACAGAGTGACAAAGAGGTCAGCTCACAACCCCTTGAATGCCACAGGGATAAGCAATGCATTGGTCGACAATATATTGGCTAGTCCCTTGGCACCCAAAGGGTTACCAGAGAATAGCAAGGAGGGGAATTGGTGTGTTTCCTATTGTATTTTTACTGCGTGTCAGGGCTAGGCGTTGTACATGTAGGTAGTTAGTCTAAGTGGAATAGTCAAGGTTCAGCTTTCTGCATCATATGTAGCCTGCAGAGTGGGGATGGCCAGGAGGCATTTCCTGCCATCCCCACTCTGCAGGACATATGTGATCCACAAGACTCAACCATGATGGGGGGGACATTCACTAGGGTGTCAGAAAGAGGTGACAATGTGTACATGACAACTGCAGTGTCATCATACCTGCAATCCATGTGTTGTTCTGTGGAGCCAGTGCACTGAGATCTAAACAACACGTGACATACCAGTGCTTAGGCTCCATAGCATAACATGTGAAAAGGTAGAAACAACCTCCAATAGTACATTCTAACAATGCACGTTTGCTGTGTGTTAGGATTTTAGCTGTCCTTGGGTGTGTTTGTGTGTCCTCCAGCTGTTTGGGTTGCTGGGTTCCACAGATTAAGTTGGTTGGCGTGCTTGGTGTGGTTATTACTGCTGCCGACATCATTGATTGATTGGCCTCTGTAGTCATAGGTCCTCACTGGTGCATTGCTGTGTTTAGAGGTCCTGGTGTGTTTGCTGTTGAGGCCTAGGTGTAGAACGTGCAGTGGGTTTGTGTCACTCAAGGTATGATAGTTCAGTGTTGCTCACCACGTGGATCCTGATGAATGGGGATAGGAAGGAGGTATATGCCTTGCCATCTCCACTGCTCAGGATACACATGATGACCAAATCCACACCACTGTAGGTTAGTGTAATGAATGTATGTGATCACGTCAAACCTAGCAATGTGTGTTAGGATGATAACCAATGCATTGCAAAGCAATGCAATGGATACCATCCTGCCACTCAACGGTTCGTGTGTCAATGTAATAGTCTTGCAGCACTCCTGTCATAGCTCACATCACTGATTACATCATGTCATTTCCCCACACAGCACACCAGTCAGCAGGAGCGGAGGACACATGAGTTTCCTCCTCTGAGGAGGCCAGCACCTCCAGTGCTCTCCCACCACCACCAACACAGCAGCAGAGGCAGCAGCAGCAGTGTCCATCTCATGGCCCCCAGGGCCCACCGACCCAGCAGCAACAGCAGCAGCAGCAGTGGCCATCTCATGGCCCCCAGGGCCCACCGCCCCACCAGCAACAGCAGCCGCAACAGTGGCCATCTTATGGCCCCCAGGGCCCACCGCCCCACCAGCAACAGCAGCCGCAGCAGCAGCAGTGGTCATCTCATGGCCCCCAGGGCCCACCGCCCCACCAGCAACAGCAGCCGCAGCAGCAGCAGTGGCCATCTTATGGCCCCCAGGGCCCACCGCCCCAGCAGCAACAGAAGCCGCAGCAGAAGCAGTGGCCATCTTATGGCCCCCAGGCTTCGCCCCACCACTAGCAGCTGCAGCAGTGGCCCCAGCATGGCCCCCAGGGTCCACCTTCCACAGTCCAGCACCTGTACACTACTCTCCAGGATGTACCAACAGCCATGGGGAGGCACCGGATGCCCGACATCGTGGGGATGCCACAGCATGGGCCACTGCAGGCAGCCACCAGGCCACAGCCGCGGGACAGTAGCCAGTGGCCAATGGACTATGAACATTTTGGCCTCATTGGCCAGCCACAACGGCCACAGGCCCTGGTGGTGGTCACCACACCATCACCGCCCCAACACACAAAACCCCCACCAACCATGTTGGCCACACATATGCCAGATGTGAAATCCCCAGGGTGTCACTCATCTGGGGATGCAGTGATGGGGTCCCCATGCTCCCTCCACATCAGATCATATGTGTCCACCCCATCTCCCCCACCAACTGTGGTGGAGCCACAGGACAGCCAGAGGGCATCCCCACCACTGTCCTGTTCCCCCTCCACACCACACACTCCTGACAACACCATGGTGATGGATCAGGAGTGTCTGGTACTCCAAAGGAGGCAGCTCAGGGTGTCCAGGAGGTGTGTGCGGTCCCTCAACAGGCTGGAGCAGCATATGGCACACCTCCTGGACAGCATGAGGGCACTGGAGGCCCATCAAGTTACTCTCAGCAACCACCTGGTCACCCACACCAACAGGATGACAGCTTAAATTGAGCAGGTGGTTGCTGAGCTCCGTGAGAGTAACAGGCTGGAGACCATCCGCCAGGCCCAGGCCTCCAGTTCCAGTGCCACAACCCCTGCCAGCACTCCACCAGTGGCACCCCCAGCCTCCAGAACCACTAGGGCCTCACGGCATCAAGTGCAGGAAGCCACCCCTGCAGCCCCGCTGAAAGCACCCCCCAAGAAAAGGAAATAAATGTGCAGTTGTTGCTTCAGAACATGTCCATGTCTGTGTTTTATTCAGATGATACAGTTAGAGGGGCAGAGTTGTCTCCAATGCATTGCAAAGCTATGCAGTGAACACAACTCATAGACATATAACATGGGTGTTAAGTAATGAGTTGTCTCCAATGCATTGCAAAGCTATGCAGTGAACACAACTCATGCACGTTGAGTGGCATCACAAGCTTTTACAACAGTGGTGAACACACACATCACATACAGACATGTTTGTCCAAGTTCAACTCACAGACATCTGAAAGCCAAACAACATCAGGGTGTTGTTCCATGAAGTGACTTGAACTTAAACAACATGAACACATTAGAAATCTCAACAGATCAACTACATGATCACAATTAAGGGGATAGTAATGCTTAGGATGTGTCAAGACATATGTAGTTGGGTTCACCCACCTGATTGGAACAAGGGAACTCCCACTGCTAAAAGATGTTTCTTTCCAAGGTTATCCCAGCTCAGATCTTGAAGTCATAGATCAAATATCACAGTGGCCTGAAGGTGTCAAATGGCACTGTGGCTACAACATCCTATGGGGTTCCATGGTGCAGGGACCGGAGCTGTCCATAGGGTGGTGTAGTAATAGCACCATTTGACACTTTCAGGCCACTGTGATATTCAGTCTATGAATGTAAACTTTGAGCTGGAACAACTTTGGAATGAAACACCTGTCAGCAGTGGGAGTTCACTTGTTTCACTCAGGGTGATAAACTCTACTGCATGGATGTTCAAACGTTCAATGTATTACTATCATCTTTTCAAAAAACATGAAGAGGGAGAAGTAATCAATGACACAAGATAGATAGTCATATATGATCATATGTTTTATTGACATCAGCACTAACAAACAGATGATCCTCATGGACATGGAGTAAACATGTCACCAGAACAAACTTCTGGACCATGAGGAATCATGCCATGGATGCCTGCAGAGAGTGTAAACAAGATTTGAAGGTGCACTATGAACACAACAGTCATGCTATTGCTTTACCATCATCATGCCCTTGATGTACACAACACATTGCTCAACAATGCTTTGGAGACCTTACTGGCACTCCACAGGGACAGCTTTGTTATGTGACAGAGTGAACAATCAGTTGCTTGTCAAGGTGTTGTGTAGCCATCATGACCTTATGGTTTTAGTATCTGCCACCCCTCTGCTGCTCCACAGGTCCCTGTGGCAGCTGGGGTGCGTCCTGTTGTTGCAGCTGCAGCTGAGGTGCTGTCCTCCAGGTGGGGATGGCTCTTCAGCTGGAGCATGAACAGTTGCAGTTCTCTCTCTCTCTCGCTCTCTCTCTCTCTCAGCAATGGGGTGTTGTCCATGAACAGTCATGTGGTCATGATGGACTAATGGTAAGGTGTGTGTTATCCAGGTAATTATTTTCTGGTGTGTGTGGTTAGTGGTGTGATGTGTTGTAATTGGTATGTACCTGTCAGGTGTGTGTTTTGTCTCCATGGACTGCTGAGGTTACATAGGTGAGATTAATTTGTTGTTGGAGTGACAGGTGTGCATGTGGTGTTGTGTGTTAACCCCTGTTGATCAGAGGTGTTTTGGGATGGCTTATGTTGTGCTGCTTTGTGTTCCCCTTGTCCCTGGGGGGGTTGCTTGATTCTTATTGTTTATCTGTGTAGGCCGGTGGTTCCCAACCTGGCTGTCATGTGATGTTGGTGCCCCATGTGCACCAGCTCAGGGTGCATCACTTTTCCCATGTTGCTATGTTCTGCATTGGTGATTGGTAATATTGATTTTACACATTTTTGGGGGGATGTGTGTATGGGACATTTGAAGCACTATTCCTCCTCATTGCCATTGACACAGTGGTACCTGATGCTGGCCATATGTTATTTTTATTTGGGTATTCCCTTGTGCCCTCAGGGGGTGCCCTGGAAGCGTGTGGCAGGCTTGTATTTGCTGCCTGCTTCCTCCGATACCTCTCCTCTCCTCATGCGTTGGCATTGTGCCCACGAGTCGGCGAATTGTAGAATGCGCAACGCCAGCCAGGGAACAATGCCAACGTGTGGGCACAATGCCAACGCGTGAGGAGAGGAGAGGTATTGGAGGAAGCAGGCAGCAAATACAAGCCTGCCACCCGCTTCCTCCGATGTCTCTCTCCCCTCCTCCCGCTTCCTCCAATGCATCTCTTGTCCCCAGTCTTTTTTATGCTGCGGGCTTCACAGCCACCCGCAGCAATGGCACTTTTATGAATGAAGGGAAGCGCTGCAGTCAGAGTGCAGCCTGCTCCCTCAATTGTATTTTAATAATGTCCTACTTACTGTGTCCCATTATTATTAGTGTTTTTGCTCCACTCTCCATTTGAAGGAGAGTGGAGCAAAAATAATGATAGCAATGGGACACAGGAGGTAGGGCATTACAAATGAATGAATGTAAGTCAATATACATTTAATAATAGTATTTTAATAATAAAATGTATAAAACACACCCACTCACACACGTACAGGCATACCTTGCCTATTAACCCTTTGGGTACCAGAGGGCTAGGAGACATGCTAAGCAATGCTTTCCTACCTCTCTGGTACTCAAAGGGTTAATTGTGGAATAATAGACAGATTTGTCCACTACATGGAAGTCCATGAGGTGGATGTGGATGGGGTTAGTATATCCCATATATGCAATATATGTGACATACTAAGGGGGGGGTCAAAGGGGAGCATTGTGTAGTGCTTGGTGTACTAGTTTTATTGATTGTAACCCTTTTAATGCCACAGGGGTGAGCAGTGCACATCCCTATGGCATTCAAAGCTGTTCATGGTGCTGAAAGCCATCTCTGTGTTCCCCTAGTAGCTGGGTAGGGAAAAGCACAGAGAATGCTGTTCAGAACTAGCGACGGTGGGTTTTTTTACACTGCCTCCTGCGCTATTCTCCAAAAAATATAGGCGTTAGATTTCTGGAGAGAAATGTTGCAATTTAACGCACGTTAGTCCTAACTCCAACGTTTGAATAGCTTTTGGCGTCGCTTGTACATTATCCTCTATGGGTGAGATCTTGCTGTTCTGGTGACGGGCGACGTGTGTTTCAGAACTGGCGTCGCTTGTTTCTAGTGGAACATTTGCATTGCTCAGTTGACGTTAAAAGCAGCATTGCCAGTTTTTTCTGGTGACGCCAACATTTGAATCGAGCCCTAAGACTGATGGGATCGGCTGTTTTAAGCTTTGAGAATTTAGGCCTCAAATCCAAATGTTGGAGACGTCTGTTTTTTCTGCCAATGGCATTTTTTTCCAGCACAGTAAGCTATTCAAATGTCTGTGCTGTGAAAAAATATCGGCAAAAAAAGACCCATCTTGAGTTAAAGTTAAGAGGTGTTTTCCTCCATTTAAAAGGATGAAAACACCGTAAATTGCAATTCAAATGTCTGAGTTAGCCAAGAACAGGCAATAAGGGACTCAAGTTATCTCAGGAATGTTAACAACTATTTTTTTTTTAACTTGAGTCCCTTATTGCCTGTTTAAACAGCCAACACAGACACTTGAAGTTAAAAAAAAACCTAAGTCCTCAGTGGATGTATTGATATGGGGCTCTAAGCCCCATATTAATACATCCAAAGTATAAAAAATGAGTCAAATGTTAGTAGAATTAACCCTATGAGTGCCAGTGGGGTATAATTATCCCATCGGCATTCATAGGGGTTAACCCGACTAAGTTAAAAAAAACATCACATTACAAGTAACACTTACCATTAATCCTGATGTCCAGCGAAGTCCTCAGCTTCCTGTCATCTTCTGTCCTTATTTTCTATCTTCTGTCTTCTATCTTGTGTCTTCTATCTTCTTTTGTAAAATAAAAAAAAAAATTCAGTTTCAGGCATATGTACTTTAACTCCTTGAGTGCCAGAGGTGTACATAATGCATTGCAAAGCAATGCGTTGCATACCTCTCTGGTGCTCAAAGGGTTAAAGTACATAGTAGTGTGTCACGTCTTACAATCACATGCCCCCACATGCAGCCGATCCTTAAGGGGTTAATACCCAACACATTGACACTAGCTAATTTTTAAAATGTAGTTAAAGGAGAACTAATGCCCCATTTAACTTACTATAGCCATAGTGAATGTTGTCCGTGTGCATTTGCTCCAGCCATAACCTCTTTAATCAACCCTGTATATCATATCTAAAGAGGGAAAAAAAGACAGTTGTTAGCAGGGCCACAGAACCTGAGACCACTCACTGTACACAGTAAACTTAACACTTTAAGAACCAGAAGGGTGAGCAACACACTTTCTCAAACAGTTGCATTCTATTTCTTACAAAGGTAACTAGGCTCATGTACTCTGCCTCCTTCAGTTTGTAAAAAAAAATTGCTAGCTATAACTCTTTGGACATAACATCCAGGACTGATTGTTATCTCTCAAACTAAAGCATAAGGGCAAATTTTATAGAGGTCATTAGGATTTTCTGGCCATATTAATGTAAGTGGGAATTATTATTAGGAGGGGCTATTTGTCCTTTCATTGCTCAGTTGTAACCACCGACACAATAAAAGGCTGGAGCTCACACTCATTTATTTGGAGAAAGTCTTCTTATCTTTACTTCTGCTATCTGTGTTTATGGCTTCATGAATTACAGCAACTCTTATATCACAGTTTTTGTTCTGCAGGAGAAAGAGATCCATGGGAGTGAATTCTCCCAAGAGAATCTGGTCATTTCAGTCTTCAATTTGTTTGTGGCTGGGACAGAGACTACAGCAAATACTCTTCAGTTCTGCTTACTCGTCATGATAAAGTATCCACACATTCAAGGTGAGATATTACAGTTTTGTTTCCCATACAACACTTTGGATAGGGTTCAGTTACTCAAATGGAATCAGAATATTCAATACAAACACAGTTATATGCTAGATTAGTTACATAGTAAATTAGTATGAAAAAAGTCCATCAAGTTCAATCTTTGTACAATATAATCAATAATTATATAAACCTTCCATACAACAAAATAGGTATTAGTCTGTTTACCAAAACTTCCCGTTTTATCTACTAATATACAGTATAACCCTGTATGTTCTCTTCTGCTTGAAATTCATCTAATACATTGTGTCTGACATTACCACATCTTTGAGCAAGGAACTCCATAATTTAACAGCCTTTAACATAATGCTCTACAAAAGCTTTGCATGAAGTGATAACCATTAACTAACAGGTAAATAATCGGAGGACCTTCTACTTTCAGACCGGATACAGAAAGAGATAGACACAGTCATTGGGCCTCATCGATTGCCTGGAGTAGCAGACCGGGTCAAGATGCCTTACACAAATGCTGTAGTGCATGAGATCCAGAGGTTTCTAGACCTTGTACCAATGTCACTTCCTCATCAGGTTACACAAGATACATTCTTCAGAGGGTTTACCATTCCCAAGGTGAGAGATGGGATATATTTCCACACACTGGTAATTCAGAGGGAGAAAACTTCAGTAGTTCTGAAGTGGATTCAGAGGTCTTTTATGTCAGCAGATTTCACCACACCAAATACAATTTGATGGAACGCCATACATGAGGACAACTGATCTGGCTAAATCACTAAAGAAATGTACCCTTCATGATTAAATTTCCAAAATAAAATAATTTATTTTGATAACTTCTAAATGACATTTGATGATACACTATACCTATCTGTGATGAATATATTAAACAGTTATGCCTCTTTAAAATTCTTGCCTAAGAAAATTTACAAGCTACTAATTTGGGATTTGTCTTCTCAACCATGTAGAGCTGTATTTCCCAATAGATAGAGTAGGCAACTTCCTAGAGATCCAAATTTGGAGAGGTACTTCAGCAGTGCTGGTCACACCCATATTCTGAACTGTGGGTGTGTCCAGATCAATCTCAATATCACTGCACCAGTTTTATATCCCTTACCAGACTAAATTTAATCCACATGATGCTAGTGAACTCTCCAACCCAATGAGAAGCAATGCACCTTACTTGTTATAGGCCAAGGGTATTTCCTATGCCAGGAAACAGCATATGAGATTGGATGCAGGGTCAAGTGAAATGACAGTGGCCATAGATGGAGCTAAGGACACCTAGAATGCCTTGCCTAGGGGCATCTGGGTTGTAAATCCAGCCCAGCAGCCATGTTTTTAAGGCATTGCCTCACTTTTGGGTCCTGGCCAAAGTTTAAAGTAATAGAACCTGAAACATCTTGCACTGGAGACCTCTCTTGCATCCAAGGGGGCTAAAGAATGAATGAATGAATATGTTTATATAGCACCACAAGTGTACTCAGAGCTTTAAAAATTAAGGGTTTAAACAAAACAGGGTTACAGGTGCTTTGTAGAGTGAAACATTGGGTGGGAGGTCCCTGCCCAAAAGCTTACAATCTAAAGTGGTAATGGGAGACATACAGAGTACATAAGGGTCAAGTGCTGAATACAGTGCTAGTTCTAATGACAGGGAACACAAGTAAAGTAAATCATTTAAAAGAGCGTTCATTGTATAACATCAGTGCCTTCTAGCATGTTGAGATTTTATCCATGAGGTGCTTTTTTAAGTGAGATTTGAAGGTTATCAGAGAGGTGCAGTGGCGCATGTTGGATGGCAGAGCATTCCATAGACACGGAGCAATGAGAGAAAAAGGTTTGCTACATAACAGGGCTGTAGAGACAAAAGGAGCTGAGAGAAGACACTCATTGGCCGAACGTAAGTGGCGGGATGGGGTATAACGGGAGATCAGAATGGAAATGTAAGAAGGAGTAGAGGAGAAAAGTGTCTTGAAAGAGAGAAGTACGTTTTTTGTAAGATATCTGGAGTTTAATAGGCAGCCATTGGAGAGTTTTGAGGAGGAGTGGGGCAGGGACAAACCTAGGTGACAGAAGAGTGATTCGTGCTGCAGCATTCTGTATAGATTGAAGTGGATGGAGATGGGAGGCAGGAGTGCCAGACAGAAGAATGTTGCAATAGTCCATGCAGGAGAGGATGATTGCGTGTGTAAGAATTTTAGCTGTGGAGGAGCAGAGGAAGGGATGGATTTTAGCAATATTACGCAAAAGAAAGTGACAGGATTTAGCAATGGCATTAATATGAGGGGAGAGTGAGAGAGACTTGTCAATTATAACCCCTAGACACCGCGCTTCTGATACTGGATTTATGGTAGTGCCATTTACATTCACCTGGAAGGGTGCTACAGGGCCAGGTCTAGGTGGGATGAGGAGTAGCTAAGTTTTAGACATATTGAACTTGAGGTGTCTATGAGCCATCCAGTCTGAGATAGCCAAGAGGCAATCTGTGACTTTAGCCTGGATATCAGAAGCCAGTCAAGGTGCAGATAAGTAGATCTGGGTGTCATCTGCATAGAGGTGATATTTGAGACCAAATGAGTTAATAAGATCATCAAGTGTTATTGTGTAAAGAGAAAACAGAAGCGGTCCTAGAACAGAAACTTGAGGAACCCCAACAGAGAGCTGAATGGGGGAGGATGAGTAAGTGGCAGAGGAGACACTGGAGGATCTATCAGATAGATAAGAGGAGAGCCAGTCCATTGCTGTGTTACGGATTCCTAAGGATTGAAGAATGCGGAAGAGGAGAGCATAATCAACAGTGTCAAAAGCTGCTGAGAGATCAAGCAGGATAAGTATTGAATAGTGACCTTGAGATTTGTCAATGTGAAGATCATTAACCACTCTTGTAAGAGCAGTTTCGGTGGAGTGAGCAGTGCAAAATCCAGAATGTAAAAGGTCCAGCAGGTCGTATGTGTTAAGGAAGTCAAGCAGGCGTGAGTAGGCTAGGTGTTCCAAGAGCTTAGAGGCAAAAGGCAAAGAGAAACGGGTCGATAGCTAGAGGGTGTGTTACTGTCAGAAGAGTTGTTCTTGAGGATGGGTGTTACTAAGGCATGTTTGAAGTCGTCAGGAAAGGTAGCAGTGGCAAAGGAGGAGTTAAAGATTTGTAATAGGATAGGGATTAGTGTGGGGGAGAGGGGCTGGATGAGGTGAGAGGGGAGTAGATCAAGTGAGCATGTAGTGGACGGAGCGGAGGATAGCAGGTTAGTCAGTTCCTCTTCCGTGACTGGTGAAAATTAGTCCAGAGTGCTAGGAGGAGATGTACAAGGTGGTATATTATCCCGGATGGAGTCCACCTTGACTTTGAAATAGTCAGCAAAGTTTTGTGGCTGTATGGAGTTTGTGAGGGAAGCAGATGGAGGGCAGAAGTGGGAGTCAAACGAAAAGAAAAGGCATCGGGGGTTGGATGTATGTGTTGATAAGTTGTGAAAAATAATGTTTTTTGGCGAGGGACAGAGAAGAGTTAAAGCAAGAAAGGAGGAACCTGTAGTGGAGAAAGTCTGCCAGAGAACCGGACTTTCTCCACAGTCGTTCAGCTGAATGGGTACAGGAGCGGAGGAAGCTGGTGTCTTTATTAAGCCATGGCCGCAGGTTAGTTCTGCGAGTGGATCGGAGAGAGAGAGGCTCATGCAGGTTCAAAGAGGAGCATAACTATACCTTTTTTTCCTTCTTTAACTGTACTTGTGCTCATCAATTTTGCTCTTACATTAAATTAAGAATGTTGCTTACTTACAGTTAGTGTCATACCATGGTGATTGCCTAAACCTACAGTAGCTTGACAAAGAAATGTGTTTTTTTGCATACTGCAACCCAGCACTGAAAGAATTAAAGAAGCCAGTTTGAATTATTCTTTTAGCTCTTCCTGTGCTGGGTCGCTCACAGTTGCTCACTTTGGAGGGAACACTGGTATTCCAAACTATTGCATGACAGTCAACTGTTCTCGTTCACATATGGGGATCCCTTCTACTAATGGGCTCTAGGCAGCTACCTACTTCTTAACTCTGATAAAGGCCAAAATTCTGGCCAAAAGGTTTGACGAATAAACATTCATGATTGATTCACACTGTAATTTAGTACAATGTATTAAAATAGGCACTCCTATGGTCTATCATGAAATAAGTGGATGGGTATTCAATCACTGTCAAATCTGCATTTTAGCCCACCAGAGAATGAAGTGCAGTGAAGAGTTAGCAATCCCCTCAATCTTTAATAGACAAGGATGTCAGTGAAGAAAAAGGAAATAGAAGACTATCTCAGGAATTCCCTGCTAATTTTGAGAACTCATTAGCCAATCTAAAGTGTGAGCCATCATATTACAAGTAAAAGCAAATTCCATTGTTGTGAAATATGTTTAAGAGATGAAAGATAAAAAGAGACTAGTAAACATTTTCCAGTGGATTGGGTGCTATAAATTTAAAGAACCTTGGTACAATTGCCATTTCAGCTATACCACAAGAATGTTTTTGATGGCAAACAACAAAGACAGATTTAGAGAATGAAGGAAAATACATTGGATACTCAAGAAGAGTGGTATGGTAAATTATAAAGAATAATACTGTTTGTGGGTCAGATTGCATTACAACCAATGGGTTCAGCCAGCAAAAAACTCAGAAAAAGGCTTTCCTTTTACTGACTCGCCATTAGGGATGGGCGAAAATATTCGCCTCAAACTGAAATCGGCGAATAGTGGCTCTTCCCCCTTGGTGAATAATTTCCTGCGAAAAGTGCAGTTTTTCCACGTTTTTGCGTTTTTTTTCTCCTAGCTCATTGTGAGTTCAAATCAATGGGAAGAAAAATTTTTCTCCAGCACACGAAAGTTTTATCTAGTTTTCTACAGCCATATAAAAGGGTGTCAGTCTCTCACAGCATGCCATTCTGTGTTTGTGAGAGGAGAGAGCAGCACATTGTTAGAGAAGATAGGGGAATTGAAGTTTAGTTTAGGGAATCTTACACGTAGGACATTTGTGCTCTCTGTTAGGAGAGTCAGTGGGGCACTCTGGGGAGAAGAAGAGAGGTAAGAAGGTTGACCCCAAATACCCCAAAATTCCACATTACTGACTGGCAAGACACAGGCAACTGGGGACCTATTTGCTTGCTGATCTTGCTGTTATTGTCTCTGTGCTGGGGAAGCCTGGGGAAAGAAGTTGTTGATTTTGTTTTTCAGTGACAGACAGCTGACTTGGCTTTGTCAATACGTCATACTCCATCAGTTGTGTTGTGTACTGTAGAGTAAAAACACACAGAGTAGTTGATCAAAGTCCAGCAAACGCACAAGGGGGCGGAAGAAGGGTGGAGCATTGCAGGGATGTGAGAGTAAAGTCGCAGTTCAAAAACTGACTGCAGCAATGGTGGCTGCAGCATGTGCAGTCACTGATGATGATCTTTCTACTCCAAGGGAGGATGCAGTTTGTCATGGTCCCAGCAAAACTTCAAGCACCATCAGTGCCAGTACAAATAAAGAACCATATAAGAAGAACACTGAAGTTGACAGCAAGTCACATTCAATTGTTGATGATGGCAATAGCATAATAGAGGAAAATGTAGCAGCTGAACCAACTGCTGCATTAAATAGTGAGACAAACAAGTACCTAAACACCTGTCCTCAAAAGTAGTAGGGAACATTGTTACAGTAAAAGTAAAAAGAAATTGTTTGAGAGGAATATAAGGGTAGTGGGCAAGAATTATCAGGTGATGCTGATGCTGTTGAGGATGACCTAATGATAACTGATGATGATTCAGATCTAGAATATATCCCTCCAGCATCCTTCTTTTGTTCAGATACAAATGACGTTGAGTGTGAGGATGATGATGACATGGCAATAAAGTTAGCAGAAAGGCAAAGGCCGAATCTTCCAGCACTGAAAGGGAGCACTGTGCCTGTCTATAAACTGTTTGAGAAAACTATTGGAAAGTCTGGCCCTGGACAAGCACAAATGTCAAAAGGTACACAGTCACCCTATCAGTCATCATCATCATCATCGCCTCTTCAAAATTCAATTCCCACTCAGTCTTACAAACCTGTTTTGAGTACCCAGTAGCAGCAACAACAACAACAGCAACACAGGTTATTAACATCCACAATATGAGATATGACAAGTGCCTCTGCTGCTGCTGTAAGTGCTGCACCTTTGACACCTAGTAGTAGTGGAAGCAGAATTGCATCAACATTTAGCCCCAGTAGTAGTAGTAGTAGCAGCAGCACCTCAGGAACCCCTCATTCCATGAAGTCCTTTAACGGTTTGTTCAACACACAGACACAGTGGTTTAGGATAAAACACAGTTTTATTGAAAACACAGTAATATAATAACCCTCACAGACAAACGTGAACTGCCAGAGTAGTATCAGAAATTGAGCAACCTATAACACTGCCGTAGCAGTAACGGAGACCAGGCAACAAGTGTTTTTGCCCTAGCAGTAAACGGAGATAAGCCACTTGCACACTGCCATAGCAGTAACAGAGACAAGACCACTTGCACTCTGCAGGAGCAGTAACGGAGACACGGCCACTTGCACACTGCCGAGCAGTAACGGAGACTAGGCCACTTGCACTCTGCAGGAGCAGTAAAGGAGACAAGGCCACTTGCACACTGCCGTTGCAGTAACGGAGACTAGGCAATTTGCACTCTGCAGGAGCAGTAACGGAGACTAGGCCACTTGCACTCTGCCGTAGCAGTACCGGAGACTAAGCCACTTTCACTCTGCAGGAGCAGTAATGGAGACAAGGCCACTTGCACACGGCCATAGCAGTAATGGAGACAAGGCCACTTGCACGCTGCAGGAGCAATAACGGAGACACACAACTGAGCACTGCCATGACAAGAATGGACTGGGCAACTGAGCAACTCGCCCTGAGGTCGCAACCAACCAGGAGCGTCACGAATGCCTAACCGATAGGAATGTCTCCAAGGCGACACAGAGGCAGCCAGAGCAGGAACGTCAACCAAGCCGGGTAGGTACACGGAACAGGAAAGTCAGCCAAGCCGGGTCGGTACACAGAGCAGGGACATCAGCCAAGCCGGGTCGGTACACGGCGCAGGAACATCAGCCAAGCCGGGTCGGTACACAGGAGCAGGCGAAGAAGAATGGTCAGGCAGTCTGGGTCAGTTCACAGGCAGGAGATGAGATGCAGAGTAGTCAGGCAGGCCGGGTTGGTACACTGGAAATACTGAGAGCAGGAACAAGCACTGGTACAGGAACACCACGAAAGGGCACCTGAGGGGTGCCAGAACCCAGTATATAAAGGCCATACTGGGCGGGACAATCACAGAATAGCCAATAGGAGTAAAGCACAGTGTAGACTGACAGAATGTCACAAGGGGAGCACGGGCACCATGATAAGTCCACTGTATGGAGATACTTCACTCAGGATCCTCAAGCTATGCATGTTGCTATCTGTCGTCTGTGCAAAAAGCACTTGAGCAGGGGGAAAGCAGAATCAAACCTAAGCACCTCCTCTGTGAGATCCCACCTGAAGCACAACCACAGCTAATTCTGCTAAAAGCAGCAAGTTTCTGAACTTGTTGAATGACAATTTTTTGTCTCAACTAGTGCAGACCTCAACCAGAGGGAGTGCATGTCTGGATCTGGTAATAACTGACAATGAAGAACTTATCTCTAACATCCAAGTTAGGGAGCACTTGGGGAATAGTGACCATAACATGGTATCGTTTGAGATAAATTCAAAAAAGCAATTTAGTATGGGTCCCACCAAAACACTGATTTTTAAAAAGGCCAACTTTAGCAGATTTAATTCATCCCTTGGTCTCGTTAACTGGGATAAAATATTTTCAGGAAAAAACACAGAAGGTAAGTGGAATGCATTCAAAATAACATTGCAAAAATACACATATAAATTTATCCCTGTTGGAAACAAATACAAAAGAAGCAAATTAAAGCCAATGTGGCTAACCAGTAAAGTAATTCATGAAATAAATAACAAGAAAGCGGCATTTAAACATTACAAAGCTGAGGGATCAGCAGAGGCATTTGCAGTATACAAAAATGTCAACAAAATCTGCAAAAAGGCTATTAAATTAGCTAGACTGGAGAATGAAAAAAATATTGCTAAGGAGAGCAAGAGCAACCCAAAGAAATTATTTAAATACATTAATGGCAAAAAATTAAAGTCTGATAATGTTGGGTCCTTGTTATCTGAAACAGGTGAGATGGTCAAGGGGGGACAGAGAGAAGGCAGATATTTTAAATAATTTCTTTTCTTCTGTTTTTACCAAGGAAGACCCAATGGACAAGAATCTGCAGACTATTTCTACAGACCAGTCACAGCATGCATGGGACTGGCTAACACAAGAAAAGCGTTAAAACATTTGAATGGTGTTAAGGTAGACAAAGCTCCGGGGCCAGATGGTATACACCCACGGATACTTAAAGAGCTAAGCCAGACCCTGGCCAGACCGTTATATTTGATTTTCAGGGATTCTTTTATTTCAGGTATGGTGCCCATGGATTGGCGTAAAGCAGATGTGGTGCCCATATTTAAAAAGGGATCAAAGTCACAGCCAGGAAATTACAGACCTGTAAGCTTGACATCTGTGGTAGGGAAGCTGTTTGAAGGGTTGCTAAGGGAATATATTCAAGAATTCTGCTGGAACAGGAATATCATTAGCAATAGCCAACATGGCTTTGTGAAAGACAGGTCTTGTCAAACAAACTTGATCGCATTTTATGAAAAAGTGAGTAACAATATAGATGCGGGAGCGGCGGTTGATGTGATCTATTTAGACTTTGCCAAGGCATTTGATACAGTTCCACACAAGAGGTTACTGTACAAATTGAATAAAATAGGCCTAGGGGAAAATGTTTGTGTGTGGATTGGAAATTGGCTGAAAGATAGAATGCAAAGAGTGGTAGTAAATGGCAAGTTCTCCAGTTGGATAAACGTGATAAGTGGAGTACCTCAGGGATCTGTCCTGGGTCCTCTTCTTTTTAATTTGTTTATTAATGACCTCCCAGAGGGCATAGGGAGCCATGTATCAGTGTTTGCCGATGACACAAAATTAAGTAAGGTAATAAAGTCTGAACTGGATGTGTCTTCATTACAAGAGGATTTGGACAAATTGAGTAACTGGGCAGGCAAGGGGCAAATGAGATTCAATATAGACAAGTGTAAAGTTATGCATTTTGGGTATAATAATAAAAATGCAACATATAGTTTAAATGGTGTTTCTCTGGGGAAATCTACTAATGAAAAGGATTTGGGAGTAATGGTAGACAATAGACTTAGCAGTAGCATGCAGTGCCAACTGGCAGCTGCAAAGGCCAATAAGATATTGGCATGTATTAAAAGGGGTATTAACTCAAGGGAGGAAGATATAATTATGCCTCTTTACAGGTCCATGGTAAGACCCCACTTAGAATATGCTGTTCAATTCTGGGCGCCCTTTCTGAAAAAGGACATTATGGAACTAGAGAGAGTGCAGAGGAGGGCTACAAAACTAGTAAGGGGAATGGAAAGCTTTAGTTATGAAGAAAGGCTAGAAAAGTTAAACTTGTACACACTAGAGAAACGGCGTCTTAGAGGGGATATGATAACACTATATAAATATGTTCAGGGCCCATACAAAGGGCTCTCCAAAGACCTGTTATCACGGTCCCCGTGTCTTTCTGTCAATCTATCATGATGTACCTGTGCATTGGTGGAGACTGATTGGCCCGCCCAGGATGTGCCGTTATATGCTGGAGCTTGGGCAATTGTCAGTTCAGTTGCCCTTTCGTGGTGTTCCTGTTGCTGCGCCTTGTTGCCATATTCCAGTGTCTTCTGTGTACCGACCCGGCTAGTCTGACTCTGCTCCTGATTCTGCTCTGTGATTTGACCCGGCTCTGGCTGACGACCCTGCTCCGTGAATTGACCCGGCCCTGGCTGACGACCCTGCTCCGTGAATTGACCCGGTTCTGGCTGACGACCCTGCTCTGTGATTGATTCCGGCCTGTCTGCTGTTCCAGTACTGCTCCGGTTCTGCCTGCTGCTCCGGTTGCCATTCCGGCCTGTCTGCTGTTCCAGTGCTGCTCTGGTCCTGCCTACTGTTCCGGTTGCTATTCCGGCCTGCCTGCTGTTCCGGTGTTGCTCCGGTCCTGCCTGCTGTTCCGGTTGCTGTTCTGGCCTGTCTGCTGCTTCCAGTTGCCGTTCCGGTTCTGCCTGCTGTTCCAGTGTTCCTGCGTCATTCCAGTCGCCTCGGTGACATTCTGAACTGTTTAAGCGACTCACTGTTCCTCTCACTTGTCAGTAGCTGTAGCCTGAGGTTGCGTGTACAGAACCATTTAACCCTTGCAGTGCCTGTAGTCTCCGGTCTGGTGCCTCTGATATATCTTGCCAAGCATACATTTTCTGACATAGCCTTTCCTCTGAGTGCTTCTGTGTGTCTCTTATTCCATCAGAGCCTTGTCAGTCCATGTTCATCCTCTGGCTCAGGGCCACAGACATTGAAGGTACATTCCCATTGCACTCCAGAGGGCATTGGCTCTATTACAGCTTGTGCAGTCACCATCAGTACAGCACCCAAGGGGTGTATGGACACAATCCTAATGGCACCTGCAGGGTTATTACTTTTCTAGTTAAGGGCGATTTTGGTTCTGATCATTACAGCGTGGCAATAGCACTCCTCTGTAGCCCACGGTGGTGGTACCGGCTCAGCTCTGGACATTGGGCTCTAGTATATCAACTTGAGAGTGTATTCAGTGTAGTTACTCCACTGTCCTGCTATTGAGAGACTGTGTTCTAGAGACTGCTATTTATCCTGGGCGTTGGCCAATCTTGTATATCTCACCCAATTCATTTATTAACCCTTTGGGGGGATACTCCCTATCCATCCCAGCACCTGTCATTATCATTGTGTGCATTCACTTTGTCATTATTGCCATTGTTGCTATTTCTGTGCTGGCCTCTAGGGGCCTTGTTTTATTTTCAATAAAACTGTGTTTTTACTTCATACCCTGGTCTGAGTGTCAGAAAACCGTTACAGTACGAAAGGGCCATGACCTCAGACGGGAAAAGTGACAGTAATACACAGAACCTCCATTGGAGGATGGATGTTCACGAGCAACGCCTAGACCAATTGGCACTGGCCATGCAAACCTTGCTTGAAAGTACGGTACACCTCGATAAACCGAATCAAAATCCGGTGGTCCCCCCAGTTATGACACCGGATAATAATACTGGGCAATTGTTGGCACCCTCTCGAAGTTTTACGGTGGCGGCGCCGTTACCATTAAGATACGATGGTGAACCCACTCTCTGCAGAGGTTTCCTCAATCAACTAGAGATATTCCCAGAACTTACACCCCATGCTTTCCCAAATGACCGTAGCAAGGTGGGGTTCATGATATCTCGACTAACTGGCAAAGCCCTGGCATGGTCTAATCCTTTATGGGAGCAGGCTAAACCCTGTACTCAAAGCTTTACCGAGTTTGTCAAACAGTTTCGCAGAGTATTTGAGTTACCTGGGCGAGCTATCTCTGCGGCAAAAAAATTGATGGTAATGCAGATGGGCGACCGCACTGTGGCAGAGTATGCTATAGAATTTCGGATTCTAGCAGCAGAAGTAGCCTGGAATAATGAGGCACTCCTGGCAGCCTTTTCACAGGGCCTATCCGACTCCATTAAGGATGAAATTGCTGCCAGGAAGGTACCTGCTGAGCTGGATGAGTTTATAAACTATGTAATACTCATTGACACTCGCATGCGTGAGAGGCGATTAACTAAGAGGGCTAGTTCCAAGACCTATGGACACGAGAGGTCTTTTAACCCACCCTCTCCTCCCATTCCTCCTGACCGGGCGTTTGAGACAGGGGAGCCTATGCAGATTGGCTTTACCAGGTTGTCTAAGGAGGAGAGGGCTCACCGCAAAAGACAAGGGTTATGCCTATATTGTGGCAAAAAAGGGCATTTATTAAATACTTGCCCGGTACGTCTGGGAAACGCACGCACTTAGGGTACCTTGGGGGACAGGCCCTAGGTGGTGTACAATCGTCCCCAGATACCGACTACAAGAAACCCACCATTCTGGTGAGTTTTCTCTTAAGTGACCAAGCTGTGGAGGTACTAGCCCTGGTAGATTCTGGTGCAGCAGGCTATTTCATGGATCGAGTATTTGCGGAAAGACATAATATTCCTTTGTCTAAAAGAGATACTCTGCTAGCCATTGAGGCTATTGATGGCAGACCCCTCGAACCAGCTCTGGTTACCATGGAGACTACTCTACTCTGTATGTCAGTTGGGGCCCTCCATAAGGAGGAGGTTCGTTTTCAGATTATTAATTCACCACATCATGCAGTCATTCTGGGGTTCCCTTGGTTAATGTTGCATAATCCCCAGTTTGACTGGCAGACATGTGAGATTAAGTCATGGTCCAATTATTGCTCCGATAACTGTCTGTCTCATCCTGTCAGGATATTGTGTACCTCTCCTTCTGTGCCAGCAGAATACAGTAAGTTCTGCGACGTATTCAGTAAGGGTGAGGCCAGTGCATTACCACAGCATCGGGCATATGATTACGCTATTGATCTGCCCCCGGGAGTGGTGCCACCCAGGGGTAGGACAAACCCATTGTCCTGTGAGGAGACTAGGGCCATGGAAGAGTATATTGAGGATGCCCTTAAACGAGGGATTATTCGTAAATCATCCTCCCCGGCAGGTGCAGGGTTCTTTTTCGTGAAAAAGAAGAATGGCGAGTTACGACCGTGTATTGATTACCATGAACTCAATAAGTTAATGGCCAAAAATGCTTATCCCATTCCACTCATCACAGAGTTATTTGACAGGTTGAAAGGCTCCTCTATCTTTACAAAACTCGATCTACGTGCCGCCTACAACCTAATAAGAATTAGGGCCGGTGATGAGTGGAAGACGGCATTCAATACTAGGTCAGGCCACTACGAATATCTTGTTATGCCATTCGGATTATGTAATGCACCTGCCGTATTCCAAGAGTTCATTAACGACATCCTCCTCGACTTGTTACAGTCATGTGTGGTCGTGTACCTGGACGATATATTGATCCATTCTGCTAGTTTAACCCAACACATCCAGGATGTGTCCAAAGTTTTACTCAGATTACGCAAAAACAAGTTGTTCTGCAAACTAGAGAAATGTGAATTTCATTGTTCCCAAGTACCCTTCTTGGGTTTTGTCATAACTAAGGATGGCATAGCCATGGACCAAGAGAAGTTGGCCGCAGTCCTACGTTGGCCAAGGCCTAAGGGGTTAAAGGCGATTCAAAGGTTCCTAGGCTTCGCCAACTATTACAAAAAATGTATTCAGAACTTTTCTACCATTATTAAACCATTGTCTGACCTGACGCATAAGGGTGCGAATCCCTCTCAATGATCTGAGGCAGCTGGGATGGCCTTTGAAACCCTCAAGAAGGCATTTGCATCTGCCCCTATATTATCCCACCGTAACCCAGCCCTACCGGTCACACTAGAGGTTGATGCCTCCGAATTTGGGGTAGGGGCAGTTCTCTCACAACGCCCTAAGGAAGGGGGTAACCTGAGGCCGTGTGGATTCTTTTCCAAAAAACTGTCTAGTGCCCAGAGCCATTACGAAATTGGTGATAGGGAGTTATTGGCTATCATCTTGGCATTAAAAGAATGGCAACATCTTCTGGAAGGCACAAGGACCCCAGTATTAATCCTCACGGACCATAAGAACTTGATTTACTTATCCGAGGCCAAAAGGCTGTCATCTCGCCAGGCTCGATGGGCTCTATTTCTGTCCAGATGTAATTTCTTAGTGTCTTATCTGCCTGATTCCAAGAATATTAAGGCCGATGCCCTATCGAGACAATTCTGCACAGACATTGAGAGGGATGAGGCCCCGGTCCCCATAATTCAGCCCAATAGGATTCTGGCTACTATTCGTACCAGCATCACTTCGCCACTGGGAGAGCAGATCTTGGCATCTCAAGGGCATGCACCTCCGGAAACCCCTGTTGGCAAGTGTTTTGTGGACGAGCCTTTCCATACCAAATTACTTGAGACCTATCACTCCTCCAAGGCAGCTGGGCACATTGGCAGAGATCAGTTGGCATGGTCCTTATCTCGAACATTCTGGTGGCCCTCTCTGAAGGCCGACTGCTCTGCATTCACTGCTGCTTGTACCACCTGTGCCCGTGCCAAAACTCCTAGGCATCTCCCAGTGGGACTGCTCCAACCTGTGCCTAATGGTGACCGTCCTTGGTCCCACATTTCTATAGATTTCTTGGGAGAGCTGCCTAATTCTAAGGGCTATACTTTCTTCCTTATGGTGGTGGATAGGTTCTGAAAAATGGCTCACTTCGTGCCCCTTTCTGGCCTTCCCTCGGCCCAGGAGTTGGCATTAATTTTTGCCAGAGAAGTATTCCGCTTGCACGGGGTGCCTAGAGTGATAGTGTCCAACCGGGGGAGTCAATTCGTGTCGAGATTCTGGAGGGCATTCTGTGGCCAGATGGGCATTCAATTGTCCTTTTCCTCCGCCTACCATCCCCAGACCAAAGGAGCTGCTGAGCGTGCCAATCAGGGACTGGAGCAGTTTTTACGCTGCTTTGTGACTGATCATCATGATAACTGGGCCGACCTGTTGCCGTGGGCAGAGTTCGCCAAGAACTGTGCGGTTAATTCATCGTCTGGGAGCTCTCCGTTCCTTGTTAATTATGGGTTCCAACCCTGTCTGCTCCCAGACTCATTTCAGTCCCAACAGATTCCGGTTCTGGATGAGCACATGGAGCAGCTCCGCTCCACTTGGGCACAGGTACAAAGGTCCCTCAGTCAGTCCTTCCACAGACATCAGAGGCATGCCAATCACAGACGACTGCCAGCGGTTTCCTTCCAGGTTGGGGACAGGGTATGGCTCTCCTCCAGGAATCTCAACTTGCAAGTGCCTTCGAACAAGCTGGCCCCCCGGTTCATTGGACCATTTAAAATTATTCCCAAAGTCAATCCTGTGGCATACGCTTTGGAACTTCCTAACACTATGCGTATTCACAATGTGTTCCATGTGTCATTGTTAAAGCCCTTGGTTTGCAACCCCTATACTACCACTCCGGTGGTTCCTGGGCCGGTGGAGGTGCAGAGCCAAGAGGAATACGAAGTTCAGAGTATCAGTGACTCCAGGAAATTTAGAGGAAAGTTGCAATATTTGGTCCACTGGAAGGGGTATGGACCTGAGGAGCGCTCTTGGGTTGACCACAGGGACCTCCATGCTCCACGATTGTTGCGCAACTTTCACTCCAAATTTCCGAAGAAACCCAGACCCCCCAGCAGGGGAGGGGGTCTTTGAGAGGGGGGTACTATCACGGTCCCCGTGTCTTTCTGTCAATCTATCATGATGTACCTGTGCATTGGTGGAGACTGATTGGCCCGCCCAGGATGTGCCGTTATATGCTGGAGCTTGGGCAATTGTCAGTTGCCCTTTCGTGGTGTTCCTGTTGCTGCGCCTTGTTGCCATATTCCAGTGTCTTCTGTGTACCGACCCGGCTAGTCTGACTCTGCTCCTGATTCTGCTCCGTGATTTGACCCGGCTCTGGCTGACGACCCTGCTCCGTGAATTGACCCGGCCCTGGCTGACGACCCTGCTCCGTGAATTGACCCGGTTCTGGCTGACGACCCTGCTCTGTGATTGATTCCGGCCTGTCTGCTGTTCCAGTGCTGCTCCGGTTCTGCCTGCTGCTCCGGTTGCCATTCCGGCCTGTCTGCTGTTCCGGTGCTGCTCCGGTCCTGCCTACTGTTCCGGTTGCTACACCGGCCTGTCCGCTGTTCCAGTACTGTGCCGGTCTTGCCTACTGTTCCGGTTGCTATTCCGTCCTGCCTGCTGTTCCGGTGCTGCTCTGGTCCTGCCTGCTGTTCCGGTTGCTGTTCCGGCCTGTCTGCTGCTTCCAGTTGCCGTTCCGGTTCTGCCTGCTGTTCCAGTGTTCCTGCGTCATTCCAGTCGCCTCTACGACATTCTGAACTGTTTAAGCGACTCACTGTTCCTCTCACTTGTCAGTAGCTGTAGCCTGAGGTTGCTTTGCCTTCTGTTGGCTGCCAAGGTACTCTCTTGTGTACAGAACCATTTAACCCTTGCAGTGCCTGTAGTCTCCGGTCTGGTGCCTCCGATATATCTTGCCAAGCATACATTTTCTGACATAGCCTTTCCTATGAGAGCTTCGGTGTGTCTCTTATTCCATCAGAGCCTTGTCAGTCCGTGTTCATCCTCTGGCTCAGGGCCACAGACATTGAAGGTACATTCCCATTGCACTTCAGAGGGCACTGGCTCTATTACAGCTTGTGCAGTCACCATCAGTACAGCACCCAAGGGGTGTATGGACACAATCCTAATGGCACCTGCAGGGTTATTACTTTTCTAGTTAAGGGCGATTTTGGTTCTGATCATTACAGCGTGGCAATAGCACTCCTCTGTAGCCCACGGTGGTGGCACCGGCTCAGCTCTGGACATTGGGCTCTAGTATATCAACTTGAGAGTGTATTCAGTGCAGTTACTCCACTATCCTGCTATTGAGAGACTGTGTTCTAGAGACTGCTATTTATCCTGGGCGTTGGCCAATCTTGTATATCTCACCCAATTCATTTATTAACCCTTTGGGGGAATACTCCCTATCCATCCCAGCACCTGTCATTATCATTGTGTGCATTCACTTTGTCATTATTGCCATTGTTGCTATTTCTGTGCTGGCCTCTAGGGGCCTTGTTTTATTTTCAATAAAACTGTGTTTTTAATTCATACCCTGGTCTGAGTGTCAGAAAACCGTTACACCTGTTCATTAACAGAACAGTACACAGGACAAGAGGTCACCCGCTTAGACTTGAGGAAAGGAGATTTAATCTACAACAGCGGAAGGGTTTCTTTACAGTAAGGACAATAAAGGTATGGAATTCACTGCCGGAGGAGGTGGTGCTATCGAAAACATTAGATGCCTTTAAAAGGGGCCTGGATACTTATTTAAAAGAGCATAACATAGAGGGCTATGTACGTTAGTATTGGGATGAATATTTAGTTGGGGCTTGATGATCCAGGGAGGAATCTGATTGCCATTTGGAATCAAGAAGGAATTTTTTTTCCCCCCATTCAAGGCAGAATTTTAAATTACTAATTGAGGGGGGGGGGGGGTTTGTTTTTTTTTGCCTGTCTTCTTCTAAACAGGAATAGGAAAAGGTTGAACTAGATGGACGCAAGTCTTTTTTCAACCTAAATTACTATGTTACTATGTTACACAGTTCTGACTTGGAGACACACTATCAGCAGGCCAAATGTGCTGCAACTAGCAGCAGCAGAAGCACTTTAAACATTTCCCAAAGCTCTAGGGCAGAAAAAAGAAGTAGTGAAGTTATTTATGTGTCAGAGAGTGTGATACTGACAGTACCAACAGGTAATTCACTCCAAATAACACCTATGGCTCCTCTGGCTTTGCTGTAGGAGATGGCAAGAGTCATAGATTGCCCACACATGCTGCCTCTACCGCCACCACCTCCTCTAGTCATGTTGTTAAAGCAATAAAGTTTCAGGGTTCTTCTGCCATGTCCTGCCAATCTGCATTGACTGAGTTCCTGGGAAGGAGTCAAAAATGTCACAAAAATAATCCCAAAGACAAGGTTTCCAAGATGCTGGCAGTGTACATGCTGCTGTATTCTTTTGTAGAAAACCGAGGTTTCAGAGAACTAATGTCATGTGTATCTCCAGGCTGGAATATCCCAAGCCGCAGTTATTTTTCCAGGATGGCTGTGCCTGAATTGTACAAGCAGGTGGTTAGTGTGGTGGGCAAAGGGCTGAAAAGTGCAATTGGCAAGAAAATCCACCTGACAACAGATATGTGGACAAGAGGTCAGAGCACAGACTATATGACTATGACTGCTCACTGGGTTTCCCTACCAGTACCAACAGGTGATTACAGCATCAGGTGAAAGACAGTAATCGTACTTCTGATTGTGGCAGTGTGATTAAAAGGTGGCAGCAGCAGCAGGATAGCCCATACCATAGTCACGTCACCTTGTGTATGCAGAGTTTTGAGAGACAGTCCCATAAAGCTGTAAATGTTTTGAGTAAGCTAGAGCTGGTGATAGAGGAATGGTTTGTACCCCACTCCTTAAAAGCTGGTTTTGTGTTTGCTGATGACTGCTCCAACATAATTGCTGCTTTTAGAATAGGTGGTATGGTGCATGTGCCCTGCTTTGCCCATGTGCTAAATTTAGTTGTGACCAGATTCCTGGCAGAATCCGAAACCCTCAAGGATATGCTTACTATTGCCCGCAAAATCTGTGCCCATTTTAGTCGCTCCTACAGTGCACACAACACCCTATATTCCATACAACAGCGTAGCAACCTTCCCATCACCAGCTGAAAATAAAGGTCCCTACCAGGTGTAATTCCACTATGTACATGCTAGAACATTTGCACGAGCATAATAATGCCATTAGCGAGTGCACCATGCAAAACTGGAAGGCTTTGGAGAGAGCCTCTCTGTCACCTGCCAATGGCAACTAATGTGTAATGTATGTGAGCTACTGAAAGCTTTTAAGCAGACAACCATGTTGGTGAGTCGCATTGGGACAGGAATTAGTGAAATTCTACCACTGATAATTTTATTGCAGAAACAAATGAGGAGTATGGCTGAGGATTATCACCATAATGACAACACAGACATGCACCAGCTGATAAAGGACATATTAGCATGCTTTTAACAAGATCCTCGCATACTGTCTATTAAAAGCAATGAAGAATACATTCTTGCCACTTTGCTGGACCCCCACTTCAAACACAAAATGTCAGAATTTCTGCCAAAGAACCATCAGCAGTGTCTCACAAAAAGGAGTCTTGACGATCAACAGCAACTCTCTGAGGAATCGGATTCTGTCAAGGAATATCGATATATGCTTATTGATCAAGTGGAGGGTTGCGTTGTGGAGGATGAGAGGGAGAAAGTGAGGGCACGACAAACATTTAGACAGTATAGTGAAAAGGAAGGCAGCAAAGCATTTCAACCAACAGAAGCAGCTACATCATCAACCAGAATATCCCATTCAGAACACAGGGCAATTCATGGGTCTCAGCAGGGGCGGCAAAAACACAGCATTGGTAGTAGTGGTGGGGTTGGCGGCACATCTCTTTTGTACTTGCTCCCTGAGTATGTGCTTGTAACTGACACACAGGAACACAGTGTAGCTCCTAGAAGTGGTCCCACTGCACGTGAAATGGTTTCTGCTTACTTTCAGGATAGCTACGTTCTAGGCAGAAACAATGACCCCATAGACTACTGGAAAACAAAGCAGTATGTGTGGCCAGCATTGACACATACAGCAGTAGAAGTCCTTAGTTGTCCTCCAGCAAGTGTTGAGTCTGAGAGGGTTTTCAGTACAGCTGGCTACATAATCAATGACTGCAGGACACAGCTATCAAGCAGCAATGTTGGGAGACTAACATTCTTAAAAATGAAGCAACATCTCATACCATCTGAGTATCAGGTAGCAGAAACCACACATGACAGACAAAGCCAGGACAAATATATTAACAGCAGCACAGATGAGGAGGTGTGGGTGGGATGTGAATAAGGGTTACCACCATCTAACCACATGGGACCACTGATATGACAGAAAAGTAATGTGTGTCAATAATCTGAGAAGGAGGATAGTGATTTGATGCAAACATGACAATGGTAAAAACTATATACATACACAAATCACACCATACCAGCCAATCCCCCACCACCACCACTACAATACACATCTGCCACATTGTAAGATGTACTTTATTTTTGTTATTACTTGATATCATCATCATCATGTGTATGTGCCAGTGTCACTTAAGTGGGAAGTTAGCGTTGTGGGCAAAGAATAAATTCACTTTTCAAGGCACATGGTCCTGTAGGACTCACAACTTTGACTTTCAGTTACTTATTTCTCCACTACAGCCCTCAGAAGAAGTAATATTGTAGTGGAAAATGTAGTACCCATAGGAAATATAGGCGAATAATTTGGTAAAATAGGCGAAAAGGAGCTAAATTTTGCATTGGCGAAAAGGAGAAAACATTCATAAAAAAGCAAAAAATCGTCAAGTTTTCACGAAATCTCATGCAGGAAATTGTCCCCACTTTTCGCCCACCCCTACTCGCCATTATGATCATTATTGATTCAGAATTTTGCAATTTCCGATATATACAAAGGGTTGGTTTCCATTACACCATGAAATATTTATTGAATGGCTTTTTTTGCTTTATAAGATCCTTTCAACAGCTCAATCCTGAAATCACATTGTAACCAAGGGTCAGAATTGGACTGCCAAATCATGTTTTTTTTACCCTATCAAAAATGCTCCAAAATGACCCCAAGCAAGGCTACGAGTATGAAACTCAAGGAAAATGGGAAGATTCCTTCCTCCTTTCTTGTGCGCGATCAGGCAGATGAAACTTGAGGAGGGGGGAGACAATAGTTCTCCAGGTCCCTCGCCTATTTCTGCCTCCCATCCCTGACACCACTGTTAACCCCTTAAAGAGATCTTGCTGCTGCAACAATGAAGAGGTTAACCACCAAGTTAAAAAATATACATAAACCTACACCACCCATCAACCTCCAACAACCCCAGTTCACAGAAATGGTTAACCCCTCCATGACTGGATCTTAGAGATCTCACAGCTCCAGCAACACAAGGGTTAAACAATACTAAAAAACCCCAACTCAGATGAGATCAGAATTGACACTGTGAAAAAACATAATATGGGGTCCAGAACCCCATATGAATAAAGAAGACAAAGCACAGCTGACTGGATGAATGTCCAGACAGCACTGGGGTTGGGGGAGGTGGCTAATGTGGCAGTGGATTTTTAGGACATTTACTTTTATTTCTTATAATTTTATAAGTGAATGATGTGGAGGAACAGGGCATTGCTGACACCCCTGGCCCTCTGATATCAATGTAAGTATATGTTTTTTTAATACATATACAACATACCTGGAGATAGTGGGGGGAGGGAATCTAGGGACCCCTTTCAGTAGTTTTTTTAATTACTATGGGAACTCTGGACCCTATATTATTATTTGTATTTTTTTTTTTACACATCCTCTGTCTTAGGTAGGGCAGAGGAAGCGGTCTCAGACCCCTTCCTATAATAATAATATTATTAATTTATTATCTTCTTTTACCTTAACAAGGGCAAAGCAAGGGTTTCAGGACTGACATGAGAGATTCAGACTGCATTTCAATTATTTGTTTTTCTTAATCATGGTCAGTCTATGAATCAATATGGAACCCCTAGGCTTTTGTTTTTTCTGTTTAGTTTAACTTTTTAATCTAATATACACCATATACATGTATTCTGTTGTATTTTTTTCTGTTTAATTTGTTAAAGGAGGGAGCAAAAATACCCAAATTTTCACACAAAAATTACTCAAGACCCCATTTATTTTCAGTTTCTGCATCCTGATTTGCTCAAGGTGGAGAGATGTGGGGATGTTATCCACACAAAATTGATTTAAAGGGATTGTAAAACTTATTACTGAAAACATATATATTGCATGGATTTTCATGCAGAGTAAAACAGGGCTGCCCCCGCTGCTGAGATATGTGCATAGCTGGGAACGCTCCGGTTTTGCCCCGGAGACTCCGGATTTAACACTGTATTGCCGGGTCTCCGGGGCAGAGTCTAATTTGCCGGATGTGGGGAGTTTCTCTTGAAACTCTGCCCACTTGTGCTCCATCCCGCCCCGTTCCTCCCACTCTCCGCCCCATTCTCCTACTTCCCCAGGCTTTTCTGTCATTTTTTTTTTCTTTTTGTGTGGTTTTTTTCTTCTTTTCTTCAAACCTCCCCAGTCACGATTAAGCCCCGCCCCTTTTTATGACGCGAATCGCGTCATAGAGCTCACCCGGCGGCTACCCTCCGGGTTGCACCTTCTGTAAAGTTCCCAAGTATGGATATGTGTTATTTAAAACTTATTGCAGCTTAGAACCATGTTGAGAACTATGGCAAATTGCTTCCTTCAATGCAGATAGGTTGTTTATGCAGGGAACTATCTGACTGCCATTTGGAATCAGGAAGGATTTTTTTTTTTCAAAATGGGATTTTTTTTCCTTCCTCTGGATCAACAGGTGTGTTTTGGCATGGGCTAGACTTGATGGATGCATGTCTTTTTTTAGCCTCATTAACTATATTACTATGTAGCTCAAAATTGCATTGTTTGGGATACAGTACCTCCATAGCCTGAAGTTTGACAGTGGTGTGGTTGCTACAGGATACTGTGGAGATTTATGGTCAAATGATCATAGCTGTCCATAGACTGATGTAACAACAGAGGTACTATAACATTTCATACTATGTTTAATGGAAACCCTAGACGCCACACTGTCCAGGGCCGTCATGCAGGGTTTCTCTCTCCTAAGGTCAGCTGCAAGCTGCGTAGCTGGTCCGGTATCTGTGCCACAAAAGGCTGCACCACTGTAGATGGACAAAGTAATCTGGAAGGCTAGAATGAACGCTGGTGTCCTGGATGAGGGTCAAAGGGAACCCTTGAAACCACCCAGGAATGAAGACACAGGACACAGTTTAAGTCCAAAATGACTATTGACATTATTCAGGGGACATTTTATACATAACTGGGATACAAAAACACAATGGTAGGGTGGGCTGAGAACACAATGGGACAACAGAGTGAAACATAGAACAATGGTAGTATAAACATATGGTACAATGGTGGTGGAAGATCATATAAAACAATGGAAACAGTGTTTGGGTGTGAACAGAGGAACAAATGAACAGTGTACACTGAAGGACTTTACATAATTGAATCTTGCAGCTCCAATTCCTAGCCAATAGGAATTGGAGTGACAAGCAATAACCAACCAATTATGACCCGAGCAATTGTTCTCTCTAGGAGATGGAATTACCCTGGTCTGACAAATAACACAATTAACTTTTTAACATGGGAGAGTAGGTGTCCAATTAGGAAGCTGTCTACTGTACTGAATCAGAAGGCTGCCTACTTCAAAAGGAAAGACGGCACTTCTTTGATGTTAAACATCAGTCTTTTTGATAATTCAAGTTCCTGGCTCCTACGAGAGCCAATAGTAATGGCCCAGATTCCTTTACACTATGGAACTACTGTGCCAAAAAATGCAGGTTTGAGGTGCAATAACTTTTGCTCAGCAGGCATTACACCTACTTCCACCCTGTTGCTCCCACTCCCCACCCCATTTAAGTGCAATACCCACCTCAACCTTCCAACGCTTATCACCCCAGTAAAGCCAGCCCACCCTTATTAACCACATAATTTGGACATGCCCATCAACAGTTTTCCCAGATATGATGAGTGTAAACACAGGAGGATTATTGTAATGTTAATTTGCATCCAACTATTGACAGGTAACCAACTAATTCTCTATGAATTAAGATGTCAAAAGAATATTCCATCCAGTTCAGCAAAAGATGTATTCTTTAATTGTGGTCGAGGCCTATAGTTGATTGGTAAGATAATAATAAGTGTGGCTAAATGTTACGGTTGGCAGGCAAAACCAGGAGTCAGACAGTATAGTTAATAGAACCTTTATTATGAGAATAATGACCGTAATGCAATATATAAATAAACACACATTGGGTGATTGAAACGGCGAGCACTGTATCAGGAATAGCAGTCTCCCAATCTCTGCACCACGCTGTCTGAGATTAGGCCTCAGCCCACTGGAGTCTCATGGTAAGGTAACGCCCAAGAGATACTGACTCAGCCTGTAGTCAGTAGCTAGGAGTCTGCTAGAGTTCCAGGTCAGTAATAGGAAGGATGTCTGAATAACAGAACCAACAAACTGAGAGAACAGACAGAGCCTTCTAGTAAGCACCAGATAGGATAGTCAGACGAGCCAAAGTCATACAAGGAGCGGGTAGTCAGCCAGAGCCACAGGTTTGCACCAGAAAGGATATCCACTGAAGCGATGGAATAAAAGGGAAGAATAGGTCTAGTGTTGGGTATATTGGGATGAAACAGCCTTGTTTGCTTTGATCAGTTTTGGATTCTGAAAGATATAGGACAAAGTGGTCTGATTTCCGTATGAGCTGGTTTTTATTGAGTGAGTTAGAATTGATGGATCTGGCTAAGAAATCTCCTGGTCTTAGAAAGCCAAAAAAGGCCAGACTGGTTGCTGCCAGGAGAACTGTGTGATAAAGAGGGTCAGAGGAGGATTTGAGAAATCTGTATATATCTTGAAAGATGATGCCAGTAATGGGTTTGCGTATCGAGGAAGGGGGGTGAGGTATTTTATTTATGCTTTTAATGTTGCAGTATGAATGTATGGAGGGTTTGAGTGGGAATCTGAGTGCAAGGTGGTGTTGGATACCTGCCAGGTGTGTTTTTATGATGGGAGGGGTGAGTTTCAAGACAGTGTGGCAGTGGGTTGCGAAGGCTAATTCTGTGTCAAGGTCATGAAGGTTACTAACTCTGGAGAGTGATGTAAAAGATAGAATTGTTTTCCACGCTTTGGAATAAGTTCTTTTTGTGTTGGTGGCTAAAGCTTGTTCCATGATTCCAGAGGTTGTGGACAGCAGATGATTTATGGAAGGATTAATTCTGTGAACGGAGGTGGATGCACTGGTGTTGGATTGGCTGTTGGATTGTTGTGGAAGATGACCTATAAATTAAAGCGTGAGAGAGTGTCATCTGATATGTTAAGGTGACCTGGTATGAAGGAGGAATGGGTAAAGAATTTATAGTACTGTTACAGCTTACTTTGACTTCAACATCATCTGCAGGTGCGAGGCTTCTAGCATGCAGCAGGCCTCTGTTTTATGTGTTTGCTTCCTTTAGTCTCCTCCTACCAACTTCCTGCTTCCTCCCTCTGAGCTGCTCCTCCTACTTTCTGTGGAGGGGTCTAAAGGGCAGACTGAGGCCTGACTCAGTTGCCCTTGCGATATTGTTCATAGCAGTTCTGTTACCTTGGACTCCGTGTATGACCTGACTAGTCTTCCATCCATTCTAGTGCTGACCTGTGGCTCTGTCTGACTATGCTTTTGCCTAACCCCTAATAGTGGACATCCAGTCTGGTGCAGACTTGTGGCTCTGACTGACTACCTGAACTGTGTATGACCCGGCCTGTATGACTACCCCCTCTGGTGCTGACTTGTGGCTGTGTCTGACTATTCTTTAGTCTTTTCCCCTGGTGATCAGAAACCCAATCTAGTGCAGGCCTGGGGCTCTGGTAGACTTGCATAGCTGACTGCAGGCATGAGTCAGTTTTCACCGTACTTCTACTGACTGCAGGCGTGAGTCAGTATTCGCTCCTACTGACTGCAGGCATGAGTCAGTATTCACCCTCACTGGCTCCAGGTATGAGTCAGTGATATTTCCTTCTGACTGCAGGCTGAGTCAGACCTCATTCATCGTCGGATCAAGATCCTGGGTTCCTATTCCAGTTCCTGTTCCTGCTTCCAGCTGAGACTTCCTGTGGCTAAGACCTAGTCTCCAGCACCGTGGTTTATCATTGCAACCTATTATTTCTGATAGCATGCTTGATGGCTATTACCCTGTGCTTATTCCTATTGTATATATTGTATATATCTTCTTTATGTCATTTGTTAATAAATTGCATTAACTAAACTGTACTGACTCCTGAACTTCTCTGGGTAACCGTGACAGTACGCAAGGGCCATGAGTTAAGATGGTGATGGTAATGTAGTTTCTCAAAGCATCCTGGATAGGATGGAGACACAGAGTCAACGACTGGACCAGTTGACTTTAGTCATGCAGACTGTTTTGCAGTGTACTGCGAATCTTGAACAGATTTCTACCCAGCTGGTGTCTCCTCCTGACCCTCCTCAGGCACCAGTTCTCCCCAACTTGGTTGACGCAGTCATGGTCAAGAGGTTGATGGGTTCCGCTCAGCTCCCACAGTGGTATGGTGGGGATCCAGATGGTTGCTGTGGCTTCCTTAATCAGTTGGGTATATACTTTGAGTTGGCACCCTATGCGTTTCTGAATCAGCGCACTAAAGTTGGCTTTTTGATCTCTCTCCTCACTGGTAGAGCACTGGTGTGGGCCAATCCATTATGGGAGGCAAATAAACCAATTGTGCATAATTTCTCGGAATTCGTGAATTCCTTTAAACAAGTTTTCGATAGACCAGGCCGCATGGTGCTGGCTTCCAAACACTTGATGACCCTGCATCAGGGTATAGGCACAGTGGCTAACTACACCATAGAATTCTGTTCTCAGGCAGCTGAGGTGGATTGGAATAATGAAGCCTTGATGGCTGTGTTTTTCCAAGGGCTATGCGATACGATGAATGATGAGATCGTGGCACGCGACCTTCCTAACGAATTGGACAGGTTAATAGAGTTCTGTATTCTGATGGATACCAGAATAAGAGAGCGTCCCTTTTTTAAAGAATACATGCAGAGGTCCTCTGGCAAGGGACCTGGCCGTTATTGTATACCTCAGCCTGTGTCACTTCCAGTGCCCTTTCGTGGTATACCTGAGCTTATTTCTGTGTTGGTGCATTACCGTTCCTGTGTATTATCTGGCTACGTCTGACTACCTGTTCCGGTTCTGACTCCTGGCTCGTCTGACTACCCATTCCGGTTCTGACTCCTGGCTTGTCTGACTACTGTTCCGGTTCTGACTCCTGGCTCGTCTGACCACCCGTTCCGGCTCTGACCCCTGGCTTGTCTGACTACCCGTTCCGGTTACAACCATTGGCGACGTCTGACTATCCAATCCGGTTTTGACCTTTGGCTGCCTCCTGGTTTACCCTCTGTGTTGCGTTCCGTGACCATTCCATTTTACGGTTTGGTTTCCGTGCTGCCTTGTGTCTTCCGCTTAGCACTTGCTTCCGTCAGGCGGCGCTTGTCGGTCATTCCGTGTGTCTGACCTCCAGTGGCCGTACCGGCCTGTGTGTCCAAGCCTTCTCCACCTGAGTACCACCTAGTGTATCCCTAGCGGGGATACTGGTCTACTCCACTCTTTGCCGACTTTGTGTTTGGGAGTGCTCTGCACTGCCCTCTCACATTTACGTGTAGTCTAAGGGCCATTCCGTTTCTGACCACCTGTCCTGTAAAGGGAAAGGAAAGTGCCTGCACTGTTCCTCTCTGATCTCGTGAAGGAATAACATAGTAGATAAGGCTGAAAAAAGACATGCGTCCATCAAGTCCAGCCCATGCCAATAACACCCCTGTTGATCCAGAGGAAGGCAACAAAAAAGCCCTCTGGAGCAATTTCCAATGTAGGTGTGTGTGTGAGTGTGTCAAATAGTTCCTCGGCTCAATATCCTATTTGCTTTGAAGACATCTGTCATAACTGTCAATATTGTTCTGTGCTAGATAGGCATCCATTGCTTTTTTGAATGCAGTTACATTATCTGCAAGCACAGCATCCCGAGGCAAAGAATTCCATAGCCATACCGCCCTTACTGTAAAGAATCCCTGCCTGTGTTTTAGTCGAAAGCGCCTTTCCTCAAGTCTTAATGGATGACCTCTTGTTCTTAGCTCATCTCTTTGCATAAATAATTCATTGGATAGTTCTTTGTATTGGCCTTGAATGTATTTGTAAATGGTAATCATATCACCCCTTAGACGTCTCTTTTCTAATGTAAACAAACCCAGTTTGGCTAGTCTCTCTTTGTAACTCAGATCCTCCAATCCATTTATTAGTTTTGTTGCACGTCTCTGCACCTTTTCCAGTTCAGTAATGTCTTTTTTTAGAACAGGCGCCCAAATTTGTACTCCATATTCTAGATGAGGCCTAACCAAGGATTTATACAGAGGTAGGATAATGTTAGCATCCCTTGCTTCTACACCTCTTTTTATGCAGGCTAGTACTCTATTTGCTCTTGCAGCAGCTGAGTGACTCTGCACACTGCTGTGAAGACTATTGTCTATCAGTACACCTAAATCTTTCTCTAATGAGGATTTCCCAAGTTGTTTCCCATTTAGAGTATATGTAGCAAGTTTGTTTCAAGTTTGTTGAATGCCATCCAATCCTGGTACGGGAGTGCTCTGCACTGTACCCACATCTCCGTGTAGTCTAAGGGCCATTCCGTTTCTAACCACCTGTCCTGTGAAGGGTGAGGAAAGTGCCTGCACTTTCCTCTCTGGGCTCGTGAAGGTGTGCCATTCCATTTGTGTATGGGAGTGCTCTGCACTGCCCTCGCATTAACCGTGTAGTCCCAGGGCCATTCCGTTTCTGACAACCTGTCCTGTGAAGGGTAAGGAAGCGCTTCCTTTGTTCCTACCTGGTCTCGTGAAGGTGTGCCACTCTCCACTGCCACTGTTGTTATCTGAAAGACGTGCCACTATCTACTGTCACTTATCGCATTGTTATACTACTGTGTGTCATTTATTGCCATTTGCCTGTTGCCGTATCTACTTATCACAGTGCCTGTGATTCTCTGTCAATCTTGCTTGTGGTTCGCTCTGATTTGCTGAACCAGTCTGGCCCGCCCCTGGTGACCTTCTTATGCCTGGCCCAGACATCTGTCAGATGCCCTTTCGTGGTGTTTCTGAGCCAGTAGTGCTGTTGCTGTGTTCCTGTGTTCCGGATTCTTGTGTACCGACTTGGCTTGTCCTGACTACGCTCCAGTGTTCCTGATCGTGTTTGACCCGGCTTGTCTGCAAACCACCTCCGTTTCCTGACCCGGCTTGGCTGACGTTCCTGCTCGTGTATGACCCGGCTTGTATGACTACCTCCTTCGTACTACGACCCGGCCCGGCTGACTTCCTGCTCCAAGATCGACTTCCAGCCTGTTCCAGTGACCTCTGTTCCCGTTGTCACCGGCGCGACATTTTTCACCTGCTGTTGCCAGCTGCCGTGTGATCACTCTAGCTTTGTGTTGCCTCCGATCAGTGCAGTGTCCCGTTGTCTTGCAGAGCTGTGCGTTCCTCCGTGAGCCTCACTACACTTGCAGAGCTTAAATATCTTACCTAGCCTTGTGTTTAAACGTGCATATTAACCCTTGCAGTGCTGCTTTACTCTCGCTACCTTGGTTCCCAGTATAGAGCCTCACTCGCTGTGCTACGTCTGCTGAGTTGGCCGCTTACCGACGGCGACTCTATCTATCCTACTGCAGAGTAGTCACGTTATGTTGGTCCGGTAGGGCATCATTGGCTCTCACTTTTACGTTAGTTACTGGGCGATATCTACTGTGGCCTCTGGGCTCGTGTGGCAGCAAAGGGAAGGCTCAAGCTCTGGCAGGTTCTCGTTGTATATGTCCGTGGGGGCTATTGGCTCTATCACCGCTATTGCTGGTCTCTGGTTAACGCCTGTGGAGGCTATTGCCAGCTCTTGCATTGCAGGCCGGTTTCCGTTACGCCCGTGGGGGCTATCCACACTCGCACTCGCAGAATCAGTCTTCCTGTTAGGTACGCCCGCGGGGGCTATTTGGATTTCTGTTCTGCTTTAACTATTTGGTCACTCCGGCTAAGGCATTTACATTTCCAGAACACTGTGAACTGTCTCTATCAGCACCTCCTTTTAACCTATAGGGCGTGCCAAACCACCACATCTGAGACTGACTGATTTATGCACTTAACCCTTTGGGTACTGAACACCATTCTCTGTGAGGATATATTGTATGTCAATTATTCTGTGTATTGACTCTCTGTGTTATATCAGTCATCACTGTGTGTTTATTCTTGCTGCCTATAGAGGGCGTTCATTTGCATTATTTGCTATTGAAATAAAATTGTGTTTAATTTTTACCAACTGGTCTGAGTGTCCTAAAAACCGTTACAGTACGAAAGGGCCATGACCTCAGATGGTAAAGGTGAAAGTAACACACAAAACATCCAGTGGAGAATGGATGTCCATGAGCAGTGCCTGGACCAATTGGCACTGGCTTTACAGACCTTACTTGAGCGTACGGTACACTTGGACAAGCCCAGTCCGAATCCAGTGGTTCCCCCAGTTTTGACACCGGATAATCCGCCTGTAGCCCTTCCAACCAATACAAGAGGCTTAACGGCAGCGGCACCGTTACCATTGAGATATGATGGCGAGCCTTCCCTATGCAGGGGCTTCATTAATTAATTGGAGATATTCTTGGAATTGGCACCCCAGGCATTTCCTAACGAACGTAGTAAGGTTGGATTTATGATATCTCTGTTGACGGGCAAAGCATTGGCGTGGGCAAATCCCTTGTGGGAGAAAGCCAAACCCTGCACTCTGAACTTTAGGGAATTTGTAACAAAGTTCCGCCGAGTGTTTGAGATTCCTGGCAGGGCTGCCTCTGTTGCCAAGAGGTTGATGGAGATTCAGCAGGGCGAACGCACTCTGGGCGACTATGCTATCGAGTTTTGGACCTTGGCAGCAGAGGTGGGCTGGAATAATGAGGCCTTAGTTGCCGCCTTTGCTCAGGGTCTTTCTGAGCAGATTAAGGATGAGATAGCAGCTCGAGAAGTACCCAGTGATCTGGATGAATACATTGACTACGTCATGCTAATTGATTCCCGCATCCGTGAGAGATGGTTGGCAAAAAGGGCTACATCGAGAAGCTATGGCCAGGGCAGTCTCTTTAACCCACCCTCACCACCCGTTCCTCCTGAACAACCAGCCGAATTGGCTGAACCTATGCAATTGGGGTGCACTAAGCTCACTAAGGAGGAGAGGTTGTATTGCAGGAGACAAGGCCTATGCTTATATTGTGGCAAACCAGGGCACCTATTACTCACTTGTCCAGTACGGCCGGGAAACGAACGCACCTAGGGTACCTTGGGAGACAGGCCCTAGGTGGTGTACAACAGTCCCTAGATCCTCGTACTGTTAAACCCACCATCCAGGTGGTATTCGCTTGGGCAGACAAGGTGGTGGAGGTCCTGGCATTGGTGGACTCCGGTGCAGCCGGGTACTTCATGGACCAATCCTTTGCCGACTTGCACGGCATTCCATTATGCAAGAAAGATTCTCCTTTGGCAATTAAAGCCATCGATGGCAGACCCTTGGAACCTGCTTTTATTACGATGGAGATAATTCCTATCACAATGTTGGTTGGGGCTTTTCACAAAGAGGAAGTACGGTTCCAAATTATTCGTTCTCCTCACCATGCAGTCATTTTGGGGTTCCCGTGGTTACTATTACATAATCCTCAATTTGACTGGCAGAAATGTGAGGTTAACTCCTGGTCTGAATACTGTACTAAGAATTGTCTTTCATTACCTCTCAAGATTATGTGTACCTCCCCTGCTGTGCCAACAGAATATGGGCAATTCGGTGACGTTTTTAGCAAAGAAGAGGCCAGCGCATTGCCTGAGAATAGACCCTATGATTGCGCCATTGATCTGCCTCTGGGTGCGGTGCCTCCCAGGATTCGCACTTACCCACTGTCATGTGAGGAGAACAGGGCAATGGAGGAGTATCATGATAATTGGGTTGACCTGTTGCCATGGGCAGAGTTTGCCAGGAATTGTGCGGTTAATTCATCGTCCGGGAGCTCCCCATTTCTCGTTAATTATGGGTTCCAGCCTTGTCTGCTCCCGGACTCATTTCAGGCACAACAGATTCCTGCCCTGGATGAGCATTTGGCGCAACTTTGTTCTACTTGGGCACAGGTTCAGAGGTCCCTCAGTCAGTCATTTCGGCGTCATCAGCGGCACGCTAATCACAGACGGCTCCCAGCGGTCTCATTTCAGGTAGGAGACAGGGTATGGCTCTCCTCCAGAAAACTCAATTTGCAGGTACCCTCCAATAAGCTGGCTCCGCTGTTCATTGGGCCCTTTAAGATCATCCGCAAGATTAATCCGGTTTCTTATGCATTGGAACTTCCACCCTCTATGCATATTCATAATGTGTTCCATGTGTCTCTTTTGAAACCTTTGGTGTGCAATCGTTATACTGCTACGCCAGTGATTCCTGGGCCGGTGGACGTTCAGGGCCAAGAGGAGTATGAGGTCCAGAGTATTATTGACTCCAGGAGATTTAAAGGAAAGTTGCAATAGTTGCAGGGCTATGGCCCTGAGGAACGTTCTTGGGTGAATCAAAAGGACCTCCATGCGCCTAGACTTGTGCGCAACTTTCACTCTAAATATCCTCAGAAACCCAGACCTCCGGCAGGGAGAGGGGGTCTTTGAGAGGGGGGTACTATCACAGTGCCTGTGATTCTCTGTCAATCTTGCTTGTGGTTTGCTCTGATTTGCTGAGCCAGTTTGGCCCGCCCCTGGTGACCTTCTTATGCCTGGTCCAGACATCTGTCAGATGCCCTTTCGTGGTGTTTCTGAGCCAGTAGTGCTGTTGCTGTGTTCCTGTGTTCCAGATTCTCGTGTACCGACTTGGCTTGTCCTGACTACGCTCCAGTGTTCCTGATCGTGTTTGACCCGGCTTGTCTGCGAACCACCTCCGTTTCCTGACCCGGCTTGGCTAACGTTCCTGCTCGTGTATGACCCGGCTTGTATGACTACCTCCTTCGTGCTACGACCCGGCCCGGCTGACATCCTGCTCTGAGATCGACTTCCAGCTTGTTCCAGTGACCTCTGTTCCCGTTGTCGCCGCTGCGACATTTTTCACCTGCTGTTGCCAGCTGCCATGTGATCACTCTAGCCTTGTGTTGTCTCCGATCAGTGCAGTGTACCGTTGTCTTGCAGAGCTGTGTGTTCCTCCGTGAGCCTCACTACACTTGCAGAGCTTCAATATCTTACCAAGCCTTGTGTGTAAACGTGCATATTAACCCTTGCAGTGCTGCTTTACTCTCGCTACCTTGGTTCCCAGTATAGAGCCTCACTCGCTGTGCTACGTCTGCTGAGTTGGCCGCTTACTGACGGCGACTCTATCTATCCTACCTCAGAGTAGTCACGTTATGTTGGTCCGGTAGGGCGTCATTGGCTCTCACTTTTACATTAGTTACTGGGCGATATCTACTGTGGCCTCTGGGCTCATGTGGCAGCAAAGGGAAGGCTCAAGCTCTGGCAGGTTCTTGTTGTATACGCCCGTGGGGGCTATTGGCTCTATCACCGCTATTGCTGGTCTCCGGTTTACGCCTGTGGAGGCTATTGCCAGCTCTTGCATTGCAGGTTGGTTTCCGTTACGCCCATGGGGGCTATCCACACTCGCACTCGCAGAATCAGTCTTCCTGTTAGGTACGCCCGCGGGGTCTATTTGGATTTATGTTCTGCTTTAACTATTTGGTCACTCCGGCTAAGGCATTTACATTTCCAGAACACTGTGAACTGTCTCTATCAGCACCTCCTTTTAACACCTAGGGCATGCCAAACCACCACATCTGAGACTGACTGATTTATGCACTTAACCCTTTGGGTACTGAACACCATTCTCTGTGAGGAGATATTGTATGTCAATTATTCTGTGTATTGACTCTCTGTGTTATATCAGTCATCACTGTGTGTTTATTCTTGCTGCCTATAGAGGGCGTTCGTTTGCATTATTTGCTATTGAAATAAAATTGTGTTTTATTTTACCAACTGGTCTGAGTGTCCTAAAAACCGTTACACTACTGCTTTTCATACTACTTAATAAAGTTTTATATTTAGTTCAATTGTCAGTGTGTTCAATTCCTAGTCACTCCGTGACAATTATGAATATTTAGTGATGCCTTTTGGTCTATGCAATGCTCCGGCTGTCTTCCAGGAATTTATAAATGATGTTTTGAGAGAACTTTTACAAAGTTGTGTGGTGGTATACTTGGACAATATCTTGATGCATTCTCTTAACCTGGAGATACACCAGGCTGACGTATCTAAGGTCCTGAGTCTCTTACGAGAGAACAAGCTTTTCTGCAAGCTTGAGAAATGTGAATTTCACAAACCCCAGGTGACATTCCTTGGCTATATTATTTCCGCTGCTGGATTTGCCATGGATTCTCAAAAAATGTCGGCTGTTCTCAATTGGCCTCGCCCAATGAGCCTTAAAGCTATCCAAGGATTTGCTAATTATTATTGGAAATTTATTAACAATTTTCTTCCATTTTCAAACCTCTCACTGAAATGACTTATAAAGGGGCCAGAACTACGGAATTGTCACAGGAGGCTATTGAAGCATTCGAGAAATTGAAAGCCGCCTTTGCTACAGTTCCAATTCTAGCACATTACGATCCCTCCTTACCATTTACTTTGGAGGTTGACGCCTCAGAGGTATGCGTAGGTGCCTTGTTGTCACAGCGTTCGGCTCCTGCAGAAGCTCTGCGTCCCTGTTGATATTTCTCAAAAAAGTTGTCCAAGGCAGAGAGATTATACCTGATTGGGGACAGAGAGTTGTTGGCTATAATCCTTGCTCTCAAAGAATGGAGACACCTCCTGGAAGGTACGAAGTCTCCTATCCTAATCCTCACGGATCATAAAAATTTGATCTATCTCTCGGAGGCTAAGCACCTGTCTGCAAGACAAGCTCATTGGGCACTATTCTTGTCACAATTCAATTTCATAGTCTCCTACCTTCCATGGTCCACAAATGTCAAGGCAGACACGTTGTCTTGCCAGTTCTGTTCTCCAACAAGGGAAGAGGATCCTCCCTCTGAGATCATTCCTGCTGATCGTATTCTTTCTACGATTCTTACCTGTATCACCTCTTCTCTGGGTGAGGAGATTTTGGCTGCCCAGGCTGCTGCTCCTGTTAAGAGACCTGAGGGTCATTGCTTTGTGCTGCCGCAATTGCGCATTAAATTGCTGGAGATGTACCAGACTTCTATAGTAGCTGGTCACATTGGTCGGGACCAATTGATATGGTCCTTGTCACGAGTCTTCTGGTGGCCTAGTCTGAGAGCCGACTGTACTGCGTTTACTGCAGCCTGCACAACTTGTGCCCAAAATAAATCTCCACGACAATTGCCAGTGGGTTTGTTGCAGCCAGTGGCCAATGGGGAACGCCCCTGGTCACACTTATCTATTGACTTCATGGTGGAACTCCCAAGCTCAAGCTTATGATTGTAGACAAATTCTCTAAAATGGCTCACTTTGTGCCACTTAAGGGCTTACCTTCTGCTAAGGAATTGGCAGCGGTTTTGCCAGAGAGGTCTTCCACCTACATAGCATTCCTAAGGACATTATATCCGATAGAGGAAGCCAATTTGTATCCCGGTTCTGGAGAAGTTTCTGTGCTCAAATGGGAATTCAGTTGGCATTTTCATCCGCATATCACCCGCAGTCTAATGGCACGGCAGAGAGAGCCAATCAAATCCTGTAGCAATTTCTCAGATGCTATATTGCCGATCACCACGATAATTGGGCTGACCTGTTGCCCTGGGCGGTATTTGCTCAGAATAGTGCGGTTAACTCCTCGAGTAGGAATTCTCCTTTTCTGATTAATTACAGGTTCCAACCCACGGCCCTGCCTGAGACTTTCCAAGCACAGTCCATTCCAGCTCTGTACGAGCATTTGAGGGCCCTCCATGCATCTTGGGTTAAGGTGCAGCAAACCTTATGTGGTTCAGTGCAGCAATAAAAAAGGCAAGCGGACCGGAGGAGCTTGCCGGCTCCCAATTTTCAAGTGAGTGACAGTTTGGTTGTCTTCCCGTAACTTGCACCTTTAAGTTTCCTGTGGCAAGTTGGCACCTAGATTTATTGGGCCTTTCCATGTGTTACGCAAAATTAATCCGGTGGCCTACGCTTTGGAATTGCCTGCCAGCATGCGGATATATAATGTGTTCAATGTTTCCCTGTTGAAGCCCTTGGTCTGCAACCGGTATACTTAAGCTCCTGTTCATCCTCCTCCCATGAGAGTTGCAGATCACGAAGAATATAGGTCCAAACCATTCTGGACTCTCATTTGGTTCGAGGACGTCTACACTACTTCATTCATTGGAAGGGTTATGATCCAGAGCAGCGTTCCTGGATTCCAGCTGCTGATGTTCACGCTCCTGTATTGGTATGCAGGTTTCATGCTCGATTCCCTGACAAACCCTGGCCGGCTCCACGGAGGGGGGCCTTTGAGGGGGAGGTACTGTTACAGCTTACCTTGACTTCAGCATCATCTGCAGGCGCGAGGCTTCTAGCATGCAGCAGGCCTCTGTTTTATGTGTTTGCTTCCTTTAGTCTCCTCCTACCAACTTCCTGCTTCCTCCCTCTGAGCTGCTCCTCCTACTTCCTGTGGAGAGGTCTAAAGGGCAGACTGAGGTCTGACTCAGTTGCCCTTGTGTTGTTGTTCATAGCAGTTCTGTTACCTTGGGCTCCGTGTATGACCTGACTAGTCTTCCATCCATTCTAGTGCTGACCTGTGGCTCTGTCTGACTATTCTTTTGCCTAATCCCTAATAGTAGACATCCAATCTGGTGCAGACTTGTGGCTCTGGCTGACTACCTGAACTGTGTATGACTCGGCTTGTATGACTACCCCCTCTGGTGCTGACTTGTGGCTCTGTCTGACTATTCTTTCGTCTTTTCTCCTGGTGATCAGACACCCAATCTAGTGCGGGCCTGGGGCTCTGGTAGACTTGCATAGCTGACTGCATGCGTGAGTCAGTTTTCACCATGCTTCTACTGACTGCAGGCATGAGTCAGTATTTGCTCCTACTGACTGCAGGTGTGAGTCAGTATACGCTCCTACTGACTGCAGGAGTGAGTCAGTATTCACCCTTACTGGCTCCAGATGTGAGTCAATGATATTTCCTTCTGACTGCAGGCTGAGTCTTCATTCCTCGTTGGATCAAGATCCTGGGTTCCTGTTCCAGTTCCTGTTCCTGCTTCCAGCTGAGACTTCCAGTGGCTAAGACCTAGTCTCCAGCACCGTGGTTTAGCATTGCAACCTATTATTTCTGACAGCATGCTTGATGGCTATTACCCTGTGCTTATTCCTATTGTATATATTGTATATATCTTCTTTATGTAATTTGTTAATAAATTGCATTAACTAAACCGTACTGACTCCTGAACTTCTCTGGGTAACCGTGACAAGTACGTGGACAGCCAGGTGAGTTTCCTAAGGAAAAGCATGATGTTGGGGGAGGAAGAGCAGCCTTTGTTTATGATGTGGGATGGGGCTAGATTGTCTGTGATGAAAGTGACTGCTTGGCCTGACCATATGTGACCCTATAGTGCTGCTGCTGCCACTATGGGGTAAATTTCGAAAAGTGTTGAAGTGTTTGTAAATTGGTGGCATGTATGAACTTGCTCTGGCCATTGTTCAGAGAACCACTCCAAACCCCAAATAGCTGTGAAGCCTTTGGTTGCTGCTGCGTCAGTGTGAATTGTGGGTGAAAATGAGTTAATTTGGGGTGGGAACATCATTCTGCCGTTCCAGTGTGAAAGGAAGTTTGACCATATTTTGAGGTCAGCAGAAGCGGATTGATTTATAATAATGTTTGATAGGGCTTGAGGGTTTTTTGATAGTATTTTAACCCCTTAACGACCGGCGGTCCTGGGACGTTTCCGTCCCATAAGGACCGCATAGGACCATTTGGACGCACCGGTACACGTGACCTGTCGCGTGTATCGGCGTGGCACTATGGGGCCTGATAGAGATCGCTCCGATCTTGGAGCGGTCAATTTCAGGCCCTATTTTTACTTACAGCACTCCCGGTAGAGCGCTGTAAGTAAAAAGTACGTGACGCACTATGACCGTCATCGGTCCTTGAGTATTTCAAGGACCGTGACGGTCATAGTACGTCACATGTCGTTAAGGGGTTAAGAAGATGTGAGATGAATGACCTGCTTTGTGGGATAACTTTCAGTGCATAGTTTAGGTGGCCTATTAGTGATTGTAATTCTACTTTAGTGATGAAAGATTTGTTGGAGTAATGACTAATGAGTGATTGGATGTGTGTTTGTTTGTTGTTTGGTAGGCTTATTTCCAGAAGTGTAGAGTCAATGATGATGCCTAAGTATTTGATCGTTGTGCATGGACCCATGGTTTTGCTAGAAGCTATGGGGATGTTGAGGGAGTGAAATAATGAAAGTAGTTTGTTAAAGCTGGAGGGAGTGGAAGAGTGGGGTTCTATGAGTAAAAAAATCATCCAGATCTATGTGGCTGTATTGTAGTTTGAATTCTTGTGATGGTATAAGCGAGTTTATGCTGGGAATGAAGGTAGAATGTGGAGCGGATAAATCAATTATAAGGCGTTTTTTTGTCAGAGAATTTTTTGGATGCTATGCCTATGGGGTTTATGCGCCAGATGGGAAAAGGTAGTGACTGGAATGGGCTGATAATGAAACCTTGCGATAATTCTTCATGTATGATTTGGGTGACTGTGTCTGGTTCATGAGTGCGGATTGGAGGTTGGGGCATAGTAATGATGTGGCTGGGCAGGCGAGGATTCCTGTATGAAATCCATCTTGAAGACCTTGAATAATGTAATGTGTTGTTTGTTGATCTAGGTAATTGCTTAATAAAGAGTGCAAGACAGTGGTATGAATTTCACTAAATTGTTTATTGATGAGAGTGTTACGTGAACAGATAATCTGGGAATGGGCTTTATGACAGATGAAGCAGACGTGGGACAATCTACAGCCATTGAAGAAGCATTCCTTACTGTTGAAATTGTTGCATACTGGGTTGTTGCCGTGATAGTGTATTTGTCTGCCCTGTTTGTCTCTTTGTATGTATGTTTGTTGTGATTGGTAGGATTGTTGAGTGGAGAATGGATTGGTGACTTGTGGGTTGAATGTGGATTGAGGTTGAGTGATTTGTGCTGTATCTGAGTTGGATGGGCATAAGCTAGGTGAGTGGAACTGGAATGAACATGTTTGACAGACTGGAGCTTTGAGACCCGCGAATAGTCGGCAGAATAGTTTATGATCCAATGAGCTCCAGTCTGTGGTGAAACTGAATTGAGTGATAGCGGCTGCAGATTTGGCTGAGTATTAGTGTTGAGCGAGCATGCTCGGCCGATGCTCGGTTCGGCTCGAGCATCGCTCTGCTCGGCACATGGCGGTACTCGTACGAGTACCGCATGTGCTCGCCCGCCATGTTCGGGTCTCCTCCCCGCACGTTTCGCGGCTGCTGCGCAGCCAATAAACGTGCAGGGAGGCTCTGACATCAGTGTAATGCCAGCAGCCATGTTGGCTGCTGGCATTACACTGATTGGCTGGCCAGAACCCGTGATCGGGTGCTGTATAGCACCTGACCAGCGAGTTCGGCTCAGTCTTAGCCAGGGAGAGATGAGGATAGGAAGGGAAAGTCAGTGTAGGGAGAAGAAAAGCAAATTTGTAAAAAAAAAGACCCAAAAGTCCTTTTTAGGACTACTGTGTGTGGGGGCAGCAGTTTATTTTGTGTGTGGGGAAAAAAAACAAAAAAAAAAAAACTTCATATATTCTGTTTAGTGTGCAAAGTTGCAGATTAGAGCACATTCTGTTTAGTGTGCAAAGTTGCAGATTAGAGCACATTCTGTTCAGTGTGCAAAGTTGCAGATTAGCAGCACATTCTTTTTAGTGTGCAAAGTTGCAGATTAGAGCACATTCTGTTTAGTGTGCAAAGTTGCAGATTAGAGCACATTCTGTTTAGTGTGCAAAGTTGCAGATTAGAGCACATTCTGTTAAGTCTTCAAACTGTAAAATATCAAAGTCACATATTCCATTCACTGTGCGTCGCCACAGTTTAGCAGCACATTCTGTGTACTGTGCACAGTTTCAGAATAGGAAAAAATACTGTTAAGTCTTCAAACTGTAAAATATCAAAGTCACATATTCCATTCAGTGTGCGTCGCCGCAGTTTAGCAGCACATTCTGTGTACTGTGCACAGTTTCAGAATAGGAAAAAATACTGTTAAGTCTTCAAACTGTAAAATATCAAAGTCACATATTCCATTCACTGTGCGTAGCCGCAGTTTAGCAGCACATTCTGTGTACTGTGCACAGTTTCAGAATAGGAAAAAATACTGTTAAGTCTTCAAACTGTAAAATATCAAAGTCACATATTCCATTCAGTGTGCGTCGCCGCAGTTTAGCAGCACATTCTGTGTACTGTGCACAGTTTCAGAATAGGAAAAAATACTGTTAAGTCTTCAAACTGTAAAATATCAAAGTCACATATTCCATTCACTGTGCGTAGCCGCAGTTTAGCAGCACATTCTGTGTACTGTGCACAGTTTCAGAATAGGAAAAAATACTGTTAAGTCTTCAAACTGTAAAATATCAAAGTCACAAATTCCATTCAGTGTGCGTCGCCGCAGTTTAGCAGCACATTCTGTGTACTGTGCACAGTTTCAGAATAGGAAAAAATACTGTTAAGTCTTCAAACTGTAAAATATCAAAGTCACATATTCCATTCACTGTGCGTAGCCGCAGTTTAGCAGCACATTCTGTGTACTGTGCACAGTTTCAGAATAAGAAAAAATACTGTTAAGTCTTCAAACTGTAAAATATCAAAGTCACATATTCCATTCAGTGTGCGTCGCCGCAGTTTAGCAGCACATTCTGTGTACTGTGCACAGTTTCAGAATAGGAAAAAATACTGTTAAGTCTTCAAACTGTAAAATATCAAAGTCACATATTCCATTCAGTGTGCGTCGCCGCAGTTTAGCAGCACATTCTGTGTACTGTGCACAGTTTCAGAATAGGAAAAAAATACTGTTAAGTCTTCAAACTGTAAAATATCAAAGTCACATATTCCATTCACTGTGCGTAGCCGCAGTTTAGCAGCACATTCTGTGTACTGTGCACAGTTTCAGAATAGGAAAAAAAACTGTTAAGTCTTCAAACTGTAAAATATCAAAGTCACATATTCCATTCACTGTGCGTAGCCGCAGTTTAGCAGCACATTCTGTGTACTGTGCAAAGTTGCAGATTTGCAGCACATATTCCGTGTAATATGAAGAAGGCGGGTAAAAAGGGACGGGGAAGTGGACGTGATCCTGATAGCTCAGGGCGCGGGTCAGGACGCGTAGAAACTGCGCCTGGTGCCAGAGCACAAGACAGAAAGACATCCACCATACCTAGCTTCATGTCTCATTTTACAGGGCGTCGCAGGACATCACTCTCGAGGTCCGACCACTGCGAACAGGTGGGCGGTTGGATGTCAGCTGATACTGCTTCCAGTCGGTTAAGCACCACCCTGTCTTCCACCAAGTCCACTCTCAGTAGCCAAGAGTCTGGTCAACATAATCCTCACTCTGATCATCCTTCCTCCCACCATAGAGGGTCTGGTCAAAGAAGTGATCCCACACTGGGATATAGTGAGGAGCTCGTCTCATCACCAATCCTTCATTTGACCCTCTCTCCAAGCACGCTTGCAGAGGAACATGACATCTTGTGCCCTGATTCACAACCTCTAGAGGGTACCCAATCACAAGAAGATGACAGATGTGAACGGCATTTAAGGTCAAAGGAAGTGGATGATGATGATGATGAGACACAGTTGCCATTAAATCAACCACTATTACTGTCTCAAGACCTTGATGAGGAGGATGATATACAGTTGTCAATGACTGAGTATGTGGTGGGATCAAGACATGAGGAGGATGATCAGAGTGAGGAAGTGGAGGAGGACTTGGTGGACGATGAGGTGACTGACCCCACCTGGGAAGGTGTAGAGCCGAGCGATGACAGCAGTCCTGAGGGTGAGCCATCTGCAGCACCGCAACAGGCTGGAAGAGGCAGTGGTGTGGCTACAGAAAGAAGGCGGACCGCACCAAACCGGCCCGCAAATGTTCCACGGAGCACCCCTTTGCGTAAATCTCCCTTGCCAAGGGGTAGGTGTTCCGCGGTATGGCGTTTTTTTAAGGAAAATGCGGACGACAAAAGAATTGTAGTTTGCAACCTGTGCCACACCAGAATGAGCCGAGGCATGAACACTAGAAACCTCACCACCACCAGCATGATCCGACACATGGCATCCAAGCACCGTAATAAGTGGGAGGAACGCCTGGATCGCCCATCTGTGTCTGCAGGCCACACCACTGCCTCCTCTTCCCCTGTTTTCGGTGCCGGCCAATCGCCTGTCGAAGGCGCAGGCCCGCATACCTCCCGCCCTGCACCTGTACCATCTGAAGCACCATCAGCGACCACATCCACTTCCCTGTCCCAGCACAGCGTCCAAATGTCGTTACCCCAGGCATTTGAGCGCAAGCGAAAATACCCAGCCACCCACCCACAGGCCATAGCACTAACCTCACACCTTTCCAAATTACTGGCCATCGAAATGCTGCCATTTAGGCTTGTGGAGACTGAGTCCTTCCGCAGCCTGATGGCAGCAGCTGTCCCTCGGTACGCGGTCCCCAGCCGCCACTACTTTTCCCGGTGTGCCATCCCCGCATTACACCACCATGTGTCCCGTAACATCACCCGTGCCCTGACCAACGCAGTTACTGGGAAGGTCCACTTAACGACTGACACATGGACAAGTGCTTGTGGCCAGGGACGCTACATTTCCCTGACGGCACACTGGGTGAATGTCGTGGAGGCTGGGAGCGACTCGGACCCTGGGATGGCACAGGTGCTACCCACGCCGAGGATTGCGGGCCCTACCTCCATCAGGGTTTCCGCCAGCACCTACGTTATTGGCTCCTCCTCCTCCGTTTCCACCTCCGAATTCTCTGCACGCAGCGCCACTCACCCATCAGCCGGTAGCTGGAAGCAGTGTAGCACTGCAGTGGAGAAGCGTCAACAGGCCGTGCTGAAGCTGATCTGCCTTGGGGACAAACAGCACACGGCCTCAGAGCTGTTGCAGGGGATTAGTCACCAGACCGAGCAGTGGCTCTCGCCACTCAACCTGCAACCAGGCATGGTTGTGTGTGATAATGGGCGTAACTTGGTGGCGGCTTTGGAGCTCGGCAAGCTCACACACGTACCATGCCTAGCGCATGTATTTAATTTAGTGGTTCAGCGATTTCTAAAAACCTACCCCAATTTGCATGATCTCTTGACCAAGGTGCGCCGCGTGTGTGCACATTTCCGTAAGTCATCTACAGCTTCAGCCGGCCTGTTGAAGCTGCAGCAGCGCTTACAATTGCCAGCTCACCGGCTGCTGTGTGACGTGAGCACGCGCTGGAACTCCACCTTCCACATGTTGGCCCGGCTTTGTGAGCAGCAGAGGGCAGTAGTGGAGTACCAGCTGTTACACGGTCGTCGCCTCTCCGTTCAACTTCCTGTAATCAGAAGTGAGGAGTGGGAATGGATGTCAGACCTCTGTGAGGTTTTACACAATTTTGAGGAATCGACACAGATGGTGAGCGGCGATAACTCTATTATCAGTGTAACCATCTCACTTCTGTGTCTACTGAAACGCTCGCTGCTCACAATTAAAACCGACGCTTTGCATGTGGAAGAGGTGGAAATGCGGGAGGAAGAGCTTACACAAGGTGATAGCCAGAGCACCCTCACTTCGTCTTCTCAGCGACAATTGGAGGAGGCGGAGGAGGAGGAAGACACGGTTGCCTCCGCTACAGAGGGTAGCCATGGAACTTTAGTTCCATCTCTTCAGCGTGGGTGGGCAGAAGAGGAGGAAGAGGATGAGGAGATTGAGAGTCATCCTCCTGGTGAGGACAGCGAAATCTTGCCTGTTGGTACTCTGGCACACATGGCTGACTTTATGTTAGGCTGCCTTTCCCGTGACCCACGCGTTATACGCATTTTAGACAACACGGATTACTGGACTGGATTTCTGGACCCCCGCTACAAAGAGAATTTCTCATCTCTCATTCCTCCGGTGGAGAGGACAAGCAAAATGGTGCAATACCAGAAGGTTCTTGTTGAAAAATTGCTCCAAAATTTTCCATCTGACAACGCTGGCGGCAGAGTACGTGCTACCTTGGCCAACCGAGAAGGGGAGAAAAGGGGAGCACACAGCAGTTCCGACAAAGGCAGGGCAACACTCTCCAAGGCGTGGGACACCTTCATGACACCCCGCCAGCACCCTCACCCTGATGCACAGCCTAGTGTCACAAGGAGGGAAAAGTTTTGGAAGATGGTGAAGGAGTACGTAGCAGACCGTGTCAGCGTCCTCAATGATCCCTCTGTGCCTTACAACTACTGGGTGTCCAAGCTGGACACGTGGTATGAACTGGCACTCTACGCCTTGGAGGTGCTGGCCTGCCCTGCCGCCAGCGTTCTGTCTGAGCGGGTATTTAGTGCTGCTGGTGGCATCATAACAGATAAGCGTATCCGCCTTTCCACCGACAATGCTGATAGGTTGACACTTGAACAAGGCCTGGATTTCCCCTGACTTCTCCACTCCACTGGAGGAAAGCCCCGGGGGAACATAAACTCACTTTATATATGTTATTTACAATGATGGGAATACTCTGTATTCCCATTCACCCCTTCCACCCAAAAAACGGGTATATGGTTGACTCTCTTCCATATACCCTGGGATATAATTTTTATATAGGGCCAGCTCACCAGCGGGCCCTGTGATATAATTTTTATATAGGGCCAGCTCACCAGCGGGCGCAGTTTGACAATTTTTGTATAGGTCAGCTCACCAGCGGGCCTTCTCATATAATGTTTTATTGGGTCAGCTCTCTAGCGGGCCCTCTCATATAATGTTTTATAGCGTCAGCTCACTAGCGGGCCTTCGCATATAATGTTTAGGATGGTCAGCTCCGCAGCAGACCCTCACCCATAATGTTTTAGATGGTCGGCTCAGCGCACGTTTCCCTCTTAATCATGGCCTCAGTTCAGAAAAATCAAGGAAATTTTTGGGAGAATTTGCCTCTGCGCACGTTTCCCTCTTAATCATGGCCTCAGTTCAGAAAAATCGAGGAAATTTTTGGGAGAATTTGCAGATGATATACAAGTAAATATACAGCAAATACTGTTTGGTAACAATTTTTCGCCTAAAGTCGTTTTTATCTGCCTTTTTGTGTGTTTTACGGTCAGTCTGTAAAAATGGCGTACTACGGGCGAAAGATCGTTCCCAGCAGCGATGTTGGAGTCCAAGATGCATCCAGACATCCTCCCTATGCTGTCCCTGAACCATTTCTGTGGTGTTTCCATCCTTTTCTGCCCTTTTCCTATGGACCAGGCACCCTCCCCTCATCAGAGCAGGGGGTGCCTGGTGTAATGCTCGAGTCCTCCCATTGACTTCAATGGGGCTCGGGTGCTCGGCCGAGCACTCGAGCCTCCGGGGGTGCTCGGTCAGAGCACCCGAACACCCGAGCATTGGGGTGCTCGCTCATCACTACTGAGTATGCTTTGTGGTAATCGTAGAATTTTTTATGTCCCAAGTGCATTCTTTTACATTTATCAATATTAAATTGCCACTGCCACACTCTTGTCCATTCTTCTAAGTTATCTAAATCATATGTCATTTGGCTTATTCTTGTCACGGACTCAAGAACGAGAAATGGACCAGTACTGTAGGTAACACAATCTTTAATAAGATATACAACACACAGAAAGATCTGGCAACAGCAAGTACACAATACAATATAGATAACATCCGGAAGGATAGTGCTGCTGTAGTGGTACCGAAATGAACCCCAGAAGGCAAGCAGGAGATAAGCCGACTCAGGTCTGCACCTGAGTAGTCTATAACAGGTCCGCACCTGTACAGACAACGTTCCTGAGTAAGACTAACTGTGTTACAGGTCCGCACCTGAACATACCAGTAAACAGATGGAAGCAAGGGGAAGTCTGCTAGAGCCACCGAGAGCTACCCCCAGGCTATCCACTGGAGCATTGGTATGCTGGGTGCGCAGTGGACAGCCCCAGGTAACACCAAAGTGGATAGTCAGACATGCCAGAACATACACAGAGCAAATCATAAACCAGAGCCACAGGTCTACACCAGATTGGTTATCGGACTAGCCAGGGTCATACACAGAGCGGGTAGTCAGACAGAACCACAGGTCAGCACCAGAAAGGATAGTCAGCCAGGCCAAAGGTCATACACAGAGGAGGTTGTCTATCAGAGCTGCAGGTCCACTCCAGAAGGAATGTCAGGCAAAGCCGGGGTCATACACAAAGCGGGTAGTCAGACAAACCAAAGGTTGGCACCTGAACGGGTAGTCAGACAAACCAGGTAATGCACAAACTAAACCCAACTGCACTGGACACCACGAAAGGGCAACTGAGCATAGTGTCCAGGCAGTATTTAAGGTTTTGGCACCAGGAAGAGGAGGAGTCAGCAAAAGTGTACTGTCCTTTTAAATGGAGCGCACGTCCAGCCTTTGGACATGCACCCATTAGCTGTACAGACCCGCGCTGGAACCCAGCACCAGGAAGAGCGCGAGCCGCCAGCTCCATGGGGCTGGAGCCACCAGACAACAGTGTGGCTGGAACCGCCAGATGAAGCACTAGTCGGCTAGAGCAGCCACCGCACTGTAACAGTAACCCCCCTCAAAGACCCCATCCCCGTGATTCGGGACATGGGTGGTCAGGAAAGCGTGAGTGAAATGTACGAATCAGGATGGGAGCATGCACATCTTCCGAGGAGACCCAAGAGCTTTATTCCGGGACATAGCCTCTCCAGTGCACCAAGTACTGTAATCTCCCCCTGAACCTCCGGGAATCCAAGATGCTTTGTACTTTATACTCCTCATTGTCCCCCACCCTAATGGGGGCTGGGGGAGCAGTAGTAGAGGTATACCGGTTACAGGTTTGAGCAGGCATACATTCCTGGTGGAAAGCCAGACCCTGTCACCAACAGCGAATCTGGGGGCCAAAGAGCGACGGCGATCCGCCTGGACCTTGTGGCGCACCTGAGACCCCAACAAAGAGGAACGCATATGCCGCCAATGGTCCGCTAAGGACTGGACACGAACCTCAGCGGCGGGCGCCAAGACAGCCCCCCGAGAAACAAGCAAGACTCTAGGGTTGTAACCCAAGGCAGCAAAAAAAGGCGAACAGCCCAAAGAGGAGTGGTAGTGAGAATTTAAGGAAAACTCAGCCAAGGGAAGAAGGCGACACCAATTGTCCTGTTGGTGGTTGCAGAAACTATGCAGGAAGTGCTCCAAGGACTGGTTCAACCACTCGGTTTGACCGTTTGTTTGGGGATGGTAGCCAGACGAAAACTGCAGAGTGACACCCAAGCGAGCACAAAACGACCTCCAAAACGCGGAGATGAACTGAGGACCCCGGTCAGAGGTGATATGAAGGGGAACACCGTGGATACGGACTATCTCTGAAATAAAAAGGTCAGCAAGGTCTGAGGTTGTGGGAAGTTTGGGTAGCGGAACCAGATGACATTGTTTAGAAAAACGGTCGACGACTACCCATATAACCGTCTTGCTAGAAGAGACCAGGAGGTCTACAATGAAATCCATCGTGATTTGGGACCAGGGAAAAGCAGGAACAGGCAAGGGGTGAAGAAGCCCTGGTGGTCTGCAGCAGGGTGTCTTCATGCGGGCACAAATGGTGCAGGAGGAGACAAAAGAAGCCACCTTGGCTCGAACAGACAGCCACCAAAAATGACGAGACAATAGCTCATAGGTCCTTTTCACGCCAGCATGTCCCCCGACAGAAGAATGATGGGCCCAATGGAGGACCTCTGGCCTGAATTGCGAGGGAACAAATAGCGCCCTGGCTGCATGAGGAGTTCCAGTAGGAGCTGAGGACTGAGCATCTTGGATGCGCTGCAAAGTCCCGGTAGCCAGGAAGGCTAAGAAACAAGAACAGGGTAGTATAGTGTCTGGCACTGCAGAAACAACAGATGGCTCTTGAATACGCGACAAGGCGTCAGCCTTGGTTTTCTTAACCCCCGGAACATAGGAGATAGAGAAATCAAAACGGGAGAAGAATAGGGATCAGCGAGCCTGTCGGGCGTTCAAGTGTTTGGCTGAAGCCAGATATGCCAGGTTCTGGTGATCCGTATATATATGGATATCTTGTGGGGAGAACCCTCAAGGAGGTAGCGCCATTCAGCTAGTGCCAATTTAATCGCCAGGAGCTCGCGATTACCAGTGTCATAGTTCCTTTCTGGTGCGGAGAAGCTCCCGGAAAAAAAAGATCATGGATGAAGAACTCCAGTGGAGGGGGACCGCTGAGAAAGGACCGCTCCCACAGCTGATTCTGACGCATCAACCTCTATGATGAACGGCTGAAGAGGGTCTGGATAGGACAGGATGGGCGCAGTACAGAATGTCTGTTTCAGGGCAGTGAAGGCTAACACAGCCTCCGGGGACCAAGAGGAAGGGTCACCACCCTTACGAGTAAGAGCTACAATGGGCTGTATGACCTTGGAGAAGTCTTTGATGAAACACCAATAATAATTGGCGAATCCAGTAAAGCGTTGTACAGCTTTGAGATTCTGAGGAAGAGAGCAATCCCGGACAGCAGAGACTTTGGCAGGATCCATGGCCAGACCCCTAGGTGAAACTATGTAACCCAAGAAGGGAAGACTGGTCTGATCGAAGAGACATTTCTCCAGTTTGGCATAAAGGTGGTTGGCCCGCAACCTCTCTAGGACCTGTCGTACGTGGCCACGGTGCTCAGAAAGGGTGTTGGAATATACCAGTATGTCGTCCAAATAAACAACAACAAATGAGGACAACATATCTCGGAAGACGTCATTAATGAGGGCTGGAAGACCGCAGGGGCATTGCGCAAGCCAAAGGGCATGGCAAGGTATTCATAGTGCCCTGACCGTGTATTGAATGCAGTCTTCCATTCATCCCCTTCGTGCATCCGGACTAAATTATATGCCCCACGTAAGTCCAGTTTGGTGAAGTCGGTGGCTCCATGGAGACGGTCCAGGAGCTCCGAGATAAGCGGAAGGGGGTAGCAATTACGGTGGGTGATGTTATTCAGACCTCTATAATCAATACAAGGACGGAGGGTACCGTCTTTCTTGGCCACAAAAAAGAAACCCGTCCCGGCAGGAGAGGAGGATGGGCGGATAAAGCCCAGAGCAAGATTGTCCTTCACGTAGGCCTCCATGGTGGCGGTTTCGGGAACAGAGAGCGGATATTTCCTACCCCCCGGAGGTATAGTGCCAGGAAGCAGATCGATTGGGCAGTCATATGGGCGGTGAGGCAGAAGGGTCTCGGCCCGTTGTTTACTAAAGGCCTCAGCTAGATCACTGTAAGGTTCAGGAATCAATAGGGGGGAATCAGAAGTAAGGGTAGACAAAAGAGCGGTGGAACCAGCCACATTCATTGGGGGAAGTGCCGGTAAACTCAAGAGATCCAGAAGCCTAGTCGATGTTAGGGTTGGTGGAGCACAACCAAGGATACCCAAGGATGACCGGGGTATTTGACTGCCTACACGCAGCGTTAATGGTTGAGTAGAATTAGTAATCAACCCTTTCCCCACGGGCGTTCCATCAATAGCCAGCACGTGTAGAGACGGATGCTTTGGATGCAGAGGAACCCCATGCTGTGAGGCAAAGGTAGCATCAATGAAGAGGCCAGAAGCACCGGAGTCGATGAATGCCCGTGTGCCTAAGGTGTGACCATTCCAGGAAAGGGTGAATGGAACACTAAGGAATTGTGTTAGGCTGTTGGGGATGGTAGCTGGACTTAGGGAGGCTCCCCTACCGCCTAAATCCTGGTGTTTCCCTGTTTATTGGGATATTCACGTGCTAAATGGCCAGGGGCTCCACAATAGAGACACAGACCAGACGCACGGCACCGGGCCTTCTCTTCGTCTGACAGGGGGTAGATACGGCCAATCTCCGTGGGTTCTTAATTGGGGTCGGGGACGGTGAGCGGATGCTGAAACCAGGCAGCCAGATGGATAGGAGGACGAGGAACAGGACGGCGGTTGCGGTCTCGGTTTCTCTCGCTCCGTCTCTCAGACAACCGGTGTTCCAAAGATGAACATAGCGCCACCAATCCTTCCAACGCATCAGGTATTAACGTTCTTATATACCAATTTATTCAGGCCATGATAGTCAATACAGGGGCGCAGTTCCCCATCCTTCTTTTTAACAAAAAAAAGCCTGCACCAGCCAGGGAGGTAGATTTGTGGATTATTCCTCTGGAGAGCGCATCAGCCACATACTCCTCCATAACCTTCATCTCCAGCATAGATAGTGGATAGACCCGACCCCTAGGAGGAGTAGTATCAGGGATCAAGTTATTTCACAGTCATAGGACCTGTGAGGAGGCAACACACTGGCCTGGACTTTGTCAAATACGTCACGGAAGGCCATGTACTCTTCAGGCAGAATAGAGGAAGAAGTACACATCAGTCTTCTAGGACGTAAGTGACAGGAATCAGTGCAACTAGGTGCCCATGACACTATATCACAACTGTGCCAATCGATCCTGGGGTTGTGTGTCTGAAGCCATGGAAACCCCAGGACAATAGCGTAGTGAGGCAAGTGAATTATTTGAAATTGTAGGGTTTCCTTGTGCAAGGCTCCAACTCGCAGGGTTAAAGGAAGTGTCTCCTGAGTGATATGAGAGGGTTGTAAGGGCCTCCAATCAATGGCCTCAATAGCCAAGGGTGAAGAGCGAGACTGCAAAGGAATAGCTTGGCTCTCAGCGAAGTCTGCATCCATAAAGTATCCTGCCGCCCCTGAATCGAGTAACGCAATGGCAACTGTCAAGGAGTTGCTCCATGACAGGATAACTTCGAGGATGTGTTTATCCTTGACCACCTCCGGGGACTGGGAAATGCCACCCAAGATCTGTCCCAGACAGGATCTTAGTTGGGAGCATTTCCCGGATGCACAGGACAAGACTTCAACAAATGACCGGATCTGCCACAATACAAACAGAGACCTTCCCTCTGTCGGAAGGCTCTCTCCTCTCCCCTAAAGGGCGAGTTTCCCCCAACTGCATGGGTTCACTCCCTTCTGAAACAGGCCCAGGAGGTGTGGGAGGCAAGGGAGGAATGGGTGGGTACGTAAAGCTGGGAGCCAAACGAGATTGAGGCCTATCCATGTGCTCCCTAAAAGATGGTCTCTCCCTGATACTGTAATTGATCAGTATAGTAAAGGAAATTAACTCATCCAAGTCTTTAGGTATGTCACAAGCAGCAATTTCATCCTTCACCATATCGCAAAAACCTTGGGAGAATGCTGCTACTAATGCCTCGTTGTTCCACCCAACCTCCGCAGCCAGAGTACGGAATTCAATCACGTACTCTGCTACAGTTTAGGACCCTTGGCTTATGGTCATGAGGTGTTTGGAGGCAGAGACTTTACGACCGGGCATGTCAAAGACTTTACGGAAAGAGTCCACAAATGGCAGAAAGTCATAAATAATGGGTGTGTCTGTTTCCCACAATGGGTTGTCCCACGCCAAAGCCTTGCCAGATAATAGTGAAATCAAAAACCCGACTCTACTGCAGTCATTGGGGAACTCCTGAGGTACCATTTACATATATATGCCCAATTGATTTATGAACCCACAGCACAGCGCTGGGTCCCCGTCATAGCGTTGAGGCAAAGGAGCGTGCCCAGAAAAACCCATAATCATGCCTGCATCAGGGTTAGCTGGTGCTACTGGTACCGGGTTCGCAGCGGGAGAGGCCACTGGTTGCCCGACAGGGCGGTCAAGATTAGCAGTACGGTTTAACAAAGTTTGCAAGGCCATCATAATCTGATCAATATGTTGGTCTTGTACCTCCATTCTGGCTAGGAGGTTTCGAGTAGAAGGGTTACCAGTACTGTCCGTAGACATGGCCCTTTTGTACCGTCACAGACTCAAGAACAAGAACTGGACCAGTACTGTAGGTAACACAATCTTTATTAAGATATACAAAGTACAGAAAGATTCGGCAACAGCAAGTACACAATACAATATAGAAAATGTCCGGAAGGATAGTGCTGCTGTAGTGGTACTGAACTGAACCCCAGAAGGCAAGCAGGAGATAAGCCGACTCAGGTCCGCACCTGAGTAGTCTACAACAGGTCCGCACCTGTACGTTCCAGAGTAAGACTAACTGTGTTACAGGTCCGCACCTGAACATACCAGTAAACGGATGGAAGCAAGGGGAAGTCTGCTAGAGCCACCGAGAGCACCCCCAGGCTATCCACTGGAGCATTGGTATGCTGGACAGCCCCAGGTAACACCAAAGTGGATAGTCAGACACGCCAGAAAATACACGGAGCAAATCATAAACCAGAGCCACAGGTCTACACCAGATTGGTTATTGGACTAGCTAGGGTCATACACAGAGAGGGTAGTCGGACAGAACCACAGGTCAACACCAGAACAGATAGTCAGCCAGGCCAAAGGTCATACACAGAGGAGGTAGTGACTGATTGAATAATTCTATTAAAGTTTTTGCCAGAACACTCTTAAGTTCTTTTAATAACTTTGGGTGCATCCCATCTGGTCCCAATGATTTATCTGTTTTTAACTTAGAAAGCTGAAGTAGAACTTCTTCCTCTGTAAACATGCATGTTTTCCATGTCTTGCCATTTCTTTTTTCTAACAGAGGTCCCTTCCCTTCATTTTTCTGAACAAAAATATTCATTGAGACAGTCAGCTAGCCCTTTATTCTCATCTACGTAGTTTCCATTTTTTGTTTGCAGTCTAATTATTCCTTGTTTCATTTTCCTCCTTTCACTTATATATCTAAAAAATGCTTTATCCTCCTTTTTTATTGACTGGGCAATTTTTTCCTCTGAGTGTGCTTTGGCACATCTAATAATGCATTTGGCCTAGTTTTATACCAATACCTATCTTCTTCCTTCTGCGTCTGCTTATATTTCTTAAATGCTTCTTTTTTCTCCTGTACTATATTTGCCACTTCTGCGGAGTACCACAGTGGTTTTCTTTTTCTTTTACTCTTGCTGACATGTTTAATGCAATGCTCTGTTACATTTTGTAAAACACATTTCAGATAATCCCAGTTCTCCTGGACTCCATCTAAAGATCTCCAAGCTGTTAAAGACTGACATAAAAATGTTTCCATTTTAGAAAAATCAGCCTTTCTAAAGTCTAGAACCTTTGTTTTTGTGTGGCGCAATTCCGTCTCTGTCTTTATATTAAATCACACAGATTGATGATCACTAGATCCCAAACACTCTCCTACAGCTACATCTGATACCAAGTCTCCATTAGTAAATAATAAATCTAATGTGACTTCCTTCCTAGTCGGCCTTCTACTAATTGACTAAGAGCTAATCCTTGTAAATAATTTAGGATCTATCTACTCCTAGCTGAACCTGCTGCTTGGTTTTTCCAGTCCACGTCAGAAAGATTAAAGTCCCCCATAATAATAACCTCAACTTTCACATTCATCTTGGTTACTTCCTTGACCAGCAGTTGAACCAGCTCCTCTGCTTGTCCTGGGGGGGAGGTCTATAGATCACACCTATATGAGTGACCATATTATTCCCATATTCTAAAATTATCCAAACAGTCTCTGTATTCTCCTCCATACCCTGTTGTCACGGTTTTTTGATGAACACTCAGACCAGCTTGGCAAGGTTAAAAATGACTTTATTAAGATAAAGATCACACACGTAGTTAGGCTTTTGGGCCCACACAAACAGAACATAAATATATACAGGTATATACGGTAATAGCAAGCCGGTAATAGAAATGTATGCTTGAATGAAAACAATCACTGGCAACGGAGGTTCTGGCTTGAACTGAACAGGCAGCAGGCAACTTAGTCGGAGAACTGACCACAGGACCTTGGTGACAGATGGTCCAGGAGGAGATGACGGGCACAACCCAGACGTCTGGGAGGCACAGAACCCAGAGGAACGATTCAACACTGACCCTGGCACTGGATACCGATAGACCGAGGCAACTCTCATAAGCAAGCCCTAGAACGTTAGGGGTGGATCATAATACAGTGTAAATATATATAGGACATTTATATATATGTAGGCAGCCAGTGTCCCCTCACACTGAGGATGGTAACAACACAACGCTGGCTCTTGAGCCCAAGGTTACTGCAGAGTGGAATATGCACAACCCTACCTGGATGATCCAGGCACACAAAGGGTCAATAGGTAACACCCTGTGATATACTGCAACTCCCAAAGGAAGTGAGCCCAGCATGGTAAGGGAGGTGGACACAGAGAGATCAGAGTAACACAGTCAGTACTATGAACACTGTACCGGTACTTCGCGTGTGCACACCGCCAAAGGCAGTTAAGAGAGTAGCTACAGCACGAATGCTTAGCCAACGGTTGACAGAGTAATAGCGCCACGCGGCACAACCGACTAGCGTAATGGCAAAGCCACAGCAAGTATAGTTGGAGCCAATGGAGGCAACCAAGCGGTAGGCTAGGTATGGATGGCAACAGAGCATCAGTACGCTAGACACAGACTGTAACGGAATAGGTACACAGCCAGGTACGGTCAGTAGCGGAGCGGTTCTCAGCCAGATACGGCCAGGCAACGGAGCGGGTTCTCAGCCAGATATAGTCAGCAACGGAGCGGGTTCTCAGCCAGATATGGTCAGTAACGGAAGCGGGTCCTCAGACAGATACGGTCAGCAATGGAGCGGGTTCTCAGCCAGATATAGTCAGCAACGAAGCGGGTTCTCAGCCAGATATGGTCAGCAACGGAAGCGGGTCCTCAGACAGATACGGTCAGCAATGGAGCGGGTTCTCAGCCAGACACAGTCAGTAACGGAAGCGGGTCCTCAGCCAGATACAGTCAGCAACGGAGCGGGTTCTCAGCCAGATACAGTCATCAATGGAGCAGCAGTAGAACAGTAAACTCGGGAACGTTGTCAGGCAGGCCAGGTTATACACAATCAGCAATAACAGTGCAAAAGTCAGGAACTAGCACACCACGAAAGGGCACCATAGTGTAGACATGACAGAGGTTATAAAGGCTATCACTAGGCGGCGACAAAGATACTTGGCCAGTCAGAATGAGATATGGAAATAGAAGAATCAGAATGTCGCCACCTGCAGGCAGGAGCACGGGCACCGTGATACCTGTATAAGATTAAACTTTAAGCTATTTTTGACATAAATGGCAACCACTCCTCCTTTTCTGCCATTCCTGTCTTTTCTAAATAGAGAATACCCTGGTATTTCTACATCCCAGTCATTCTTTTCATTGTACCAGGTCTCAGTACTCCCCACTAAGTCCACATCTTCCCTAGTTATTATTGCAATGAGTTCATGGATCCTGTTCCCTAAACTGCTGGTATTTGTACACATTGCTCGAAGTCTACTGTTTTTTTACCTATGTGTCACAGACATACCTTATCAAATTCATCTGAACAGTGCTCTGGAGGGCAGATGGTTTTATCCCGTATCATTCCATTGCCCCCTCTACTAGTTTAAAATTCAAATTATCAATCTCCTGTTGTAAAAAAGAAAATTGTTGACAAATTGGACAACTTCTGAACCGGGGGAGAAAAACAAAACATCCATTGCACTGCAACATGCCTGACATGTTCACAGCACTAATGTAATCAGGGGACAAAGAGTAAAATACCTTCAGATTTTGCAGTTGTTTTCTGACTTCAGTCACCACAGATCACCTCCAGATTATCTCCAGAATATCTCCTTGTACACTTACAATTGCTCATTTTCAATTGCTGTGTTGCCCATCTTTCCCATCCATCTTGTTGGAGAGTATAAGGTGTAGTGTCCAAAAGCTGGAGTGCTACTGCCAAATATTGCAGTATGCTTTTGTAGAAGAAGCTCAAAACATTAAGGCGTAAAATACCTTATGAGTCTGGTGTCTCATTTTTACACACAATTAACATTGCACACACGCACATATATAGGTTTATCTATGACCATTTAACATAAATCTAACATTTAACATAAATTTCCCTTTCAGTCACCTGCCCTGATCTTTAAAGGGGAAACTTCATTATGAAACTAATGTTATATTGAACTGTAACGCAATACTTAACAATGGAGATAATCAGAGTACCCAGGTTATTTTGTCAGATGTGTAGTTATTTCCTATTTTTTGTATTCCATTTTATTGAATAATATCCCCTCCCCCTGTTTCAATTCCTAGTTTAGAAGGTGTGATTTTCTGCCAAAGTACACAAAATGCCACCTCACTCCAGATAACAGCCAAATGAACAGTCCCCCCTTTCTTGAATGGCCACTGGATATTTACAGCAGTTGCACAGAGCTGCTTAGAGAATGGTTAAGTGGGGGTGAGGGAAGGCAAATAGTAATTTACAAAAGAGCTTAAGCCACATAGATCAAAGGCTTTTACGCAACATTGAGTCATAGAGGGTTGTGCCTCACAGGCAGTGTGTTGAACTATGTGCCATTTCAACTGTTGAAATCCTTAAAGGGATAGTAATACGTAAGTATTACTAATCCCTATAGCAAAGTACTACTTAAAAAAACGTATTGCCCCCAGTGTCATCTCTCAAACGTTTATGGTTTGAGAGATGAACGCTTCTAAAGTTGCCCTCTCCCTCCCCCTTCCCCGTAGTCAGCATTCTAGCTCTCCAGCACAGCTGGATCACGTTACTAAAAAAGAAAACTTTCACTGAAATGGTCTTTTACGTGTGCTTGGCTTGCAAGCATACGTAGAAGACCATTTTAGTGAAAGTTTTTTTTTTAGTGATTGCGGCTCTGCTGCAGAGCCGCCTGATGATCTCTGACCGGATTTTCTGAGTCAGCTAGAATGCTGACTACGGGGAAGGGGGAGGGATGGGCAACTTTAGAAGCGTTCATCTCTCAAACCATAAAGGTTTGAGAGATGACACTGGGGGCAATACTTTTTTTTAAGTAGTACTTTGCTATAGGGATTAGTAATACTTAAGCATTACTATCCCTTTAAAGATATAGTAATGCATTGTACACCTCTCTGGTCCTTAAGGGATTAACCTGTAATGTTAATGGTGAGGCAGAGGTTTAGGGGAAGAGACAAAAATAGGCAGATTATGTGGAGCTTTATAATTAACACTTATGTGTGTTTGTGCCAGAGAGCCAGTGAGACGCAGAGACGGGGGGGCGAGGGGCAGAGACAGACAGAGGTTTAGGGGAAGAGATAAAATTGGGCAGATTATGTGGAAAGTTATAATTAACACGTATGTGCCAGAGAGCCAGGAAACCCAAAACAATGCAATGTGCATGATACTGGTTCTTCTGGCAGATAAAGGATTAAAGTTATTCATGCCTTAAATGGAAACTTTCCCTTGGATTAAGTGACTATTTGGTTAATGGAAAGACTAACCTTGTGTCCTTCCAAGAGCATCAGTTATATCTGTGTACAAAAAATACCTTAATGAGCTACACAAAAAAGTTAAAAAAAGAAATCACCATCCAATCATTACAACATAGTCTGGGCAGCGAAAGAATAAACACTAACACCCCCACTCTATGTGTTATAAAAAATATAAACCAGAAAAAAGATGGTACCATGTTAGCCAGTGGAGTAGATAGGATTCAGTGTAGCAAAAAACTCACAAGAGTGGTATAAAGGTGATACCTTTTAATGGCTAACTGAGGACATAACAAGTGCAAGCTTTCAAGACACTAAGGTCCCTTCTTCAGGCATTGGTTAACTGAATCCTAAAAAATATAAATGAATTGAAAAAAATATTCTTGCGCCCTAACAATTTATCAAATAATAACATGTATAAATTGAAAGAGAGAGAAAAAAGGAGAATAAAATCTAGAATATGTTCCTGACAGATACTTTCAATATATAGTAAAAGTAACTAATCCATATAACTATGGTATAAGTGTCCCCAGTCCTGGTACTTCCACACTCACATGGGATATCAAATAAAATCACTGCCCTTAAACCATCTCACAAATAGAATCCACCCCAAAGTGTAGATTGCACGGCTCTCTCAAGGTTATATCCTTTAAATAATAGAAATAACTGGATGCGTAGTCAAAAATAATCCTTCACCCGTACTCAACCACAGCCCCTATCATATAGACCCGGGTCTATGCCAGTGTCTGGGAAAGGAAAAAAAAAAAAAAAAGGCTACCGCACCCTGATATAGAGGAAACAATCAATCCCTTGTTGCCTGGAACCTACACCAAAGGTGTGGGACATTTGTGTATCAGTAATATGGGCAAACCACTCAACAATAATCCCACAGAGCGTGAGAGACCAACAGTGGAAAGTCAATTATTGCTACGATGGATACTATCAGATACAATCAGATAAGATTATACAAGGCAGGTTATTTTTGCCATATTCTGAAGTCTAGTGACAAATGGAATCAATAAACATAAATATCTATTATATCCAAATTTAATAAAAAATGTTAATCTTAAAAGAAACACAAATGATATATACAACAAAAATACATTGGGCCCATGTTTAATACTTGCGTTGGTGTACACTTTTCACAATAATAGTATATCTGGAAATGAACAACGTGTCCAAAAATAGATGACACTATATTCATCCAAAATAGACCTGAAGGTGATACTATAGCTGTATATCAGAACACATTATGTTAGTTACCAAATGAAACAATATATCCACGGATAGTTAGCCGTTCAGGGAGGAGCGATGTAACATACAATATATTTATTTGCCGAGGCTTAAAAGCAAGTGTAGTAGTTGATCATATGTAATTATTGCATAACAGACTCACCACTGCTGTCTTTACTCGGTCTTACAGAACTCCATGATGTTTCTTATGTGTAAAATGCTCTATTCCCATTACGTGTTCTGTGTTACAGTTCACAATCTGGCAATTTCTTATTTATTCGGTCTTCATCAGTTATATCTATATATTTTATTTATTTATTTTACTTTTGGGATTTATTTTTGTTGTAATTGACTGCTAGTTGCTTCAACTTACAGTCCGATAAAGACAACTGATCCTGATTCAGGGAAATTAAAGCCCATTGCTATGAAACACTAAAATAAAGTCAGATTTCAACAGAGATCATTATAAACCAGAAACTGCAGATATAATGCAAGTTATATATGAATATGGTATACAGACAACTGTTTTAACCCTTTGAGTGCCATACAGGTACGTAACGCATTGTTTTGCAATGTGGTGCATACCCCTCTGGCCAGGGCTCAAAACTTCTACTTGCCACTAGCCAATTTGCGAGTGAAAATTTAGCCCTGGCGAGTAGAAATTCAGGTCTGGTGGGTATGTTATGGCTTGCAGTGGTGAGTAACTTTTCAGATCTGGCTATTAGCAAAGGACTTCAAATTTTAAACCCTGCCTCTGGCACTCAAAGGGTTAAGGCCATCTAGGCCATCTATCTAGTTAAAGGAGCAGTAAACCTTTTTTTATGAAAACATATATTTTACAGAGAATTACCTGCTGAATAAAACAAGGTCACTCCCATCGCTGTCACGTGTTTTAATCAAAATTTATAGCAGTTCAAATAACCAGGAAGTTAATTTACTGTGTTTACTTCCTGATAGTTCTAACTGACAGGAAGTGACAGGCAGTTTCTATAACATTCTATGGAGAACTGTATGTGTCTGACTTTTCTGACTTTCCTCTCCATTAGAATCTAACAGGAAATCTAATTAGAATTTGACCACTAGAGGGCACTGCTAATGTAAAAAAACATGGGTTTAAACTGGAATAACTCTGGAAATATAAATCTCTCGGCAGTGGGAGTACCCTTATTTTACTCAATAGGAAAATGCCTACAATATATATTTTTTCATAAAAAAGTTTACTGCTCCTTTAAGTGTTTATAAGAGCCATTCATTCTTCAGTCATAATTATCTTTTAAGCAGCCTTTATGCTTTTTGCCCTGAACACAACCTATGTTATGAGTAATCTGATTGCCTTCTCGGGTACTGTGCTATCAGATCAGATTGATCCAGTCACTAGGAGAAGACCTGGCAGGATCATTATTGAGTATAGCATCTCCCACCACCAGAGAAAATGGGGCATACGTATAAAGGCAATAGCAGAACAATTGTGGGGCAAACCAAATGCATCATTGTGAACAAATAAAACTCCCATGGATTTTTATGGGATTTTAACCCCTTGAATACTAGAGGCCTTCATTGCATTGAAACATGTCTCCAACCTCTCCAGCATTCATGTGGTTAAAGTCCCATTTAAATGTGAGTTTTTGTTTTTTCCCTATGCTTCTATTCATTTGGACAAAACTGCTTTTTAAATTGGGAATATAGTGTTCCTATGGACTTTGTACAATAGCAAGCAACCTCTGGAACTCCAGGTATTGGAGCCTACAGTTCCCATCTTTCCCAGCCAGCTGGTTGGGGAGTGGGATGTGTAGTGTGCAACAGCTGGCGTGCCACTACCAAATATTTCAGCTCAAAATGTTAAGGTGCAATAGTATTCCACTGGGACCCTGCACAAAGATGCTATAAAAATTGTTACCTTTGTTAGAGGTTCAGAAAAACACTTTTACTTTAGGTGGTACATTTGCAGATGGTTAAAATGTAAGTTTCCTTTTAATAGTATTTGTTTGGTATAGAGTTCAGTTGCTAGAATGGTAGGAATCAGTGCTCTGTGATGTTGTTTTCATTTTTATAATAAAGGACTTTCTCACCATTTTACAACAGGGGACCACCATTTTCCCCATACTTGGCTCAGTGTTATCTGACCCAAACCACTGGGAAACACCTGATGAATTTAATCCAGGACATTTTTTGAACGAAAAAGGAGAGTTCTGTACTCGGTTGGCTTTCATTCCTTTCTCAGCAGGTACAGCATTAATACAGATATTTTGTTGTGAATGTAAAAGCATGGCTTCTGTTTGTTATATAGACAGTGTTTTCTGATAATAATTGCATGTATCTTTGTCTATTATAATTATATTCCACAGGAAAACGTATCTGTCCAGGAGAAGGACTTGCCCGTATGGAAATATTCCTATTTCTCATTGCTGTGCTCCAGAAATTCACATTCAAAGCAGAAGCTCAGCCTGACACAATCAACCTGCTAACACTGAGAAGGGCCTTCCGAAAGAATGGGCTATTGTATCATTTGAAAGCCTACCCTAGAACCATTAACATGGAGAAAGGAGAGGAGAGACAGAGAGAGAACTCTGAAAGAAGAAGACAGAACTTTTAGTGTAGTAGAAAAGTCAAGATTTTGATTGGGCTTAAAGGGACAGTAAGGTGGAGGAAGAATAAGGAGTGATAATGGAAAACAAAGTTATGTTGAGATTAGCTGATTTATGAAAAAATATTTGAAAGTGTAATTGGTAGGCTGACCATACCTCACCTTTAAAAAGGGACACATAGTAAATAGGCATATTTTAGGTGTGCACCAAAATCAAAGCAACCCTGTAGTATGCATTTTTCATGTGTGTCCCTTTTTAAAGGTGAAGTATGGTCAGCCTAGTAATTGGTTAAATGATTATAACATTGTATGATGACATCAATATAAATAATAATTGTAATAATTAAAAGATTAGTAAAGTTTTGAGAAAAAAAACATATTGTATGTCTGTTTGTATTCATTACAAAGAGGGTATTCCCATTGCTGATAACTGCTTTATTCAAATGTTATTACAGTTCAAACTGTAACAAAGTGTAGAGCTGTTACTACTACATACTATGGAAAACTGTAGTCAGCGGCTCACCTCTCATTAAGTAATCAATAGAATAACTGTCTGAACACCAGGTGGCACTGATCCTAACAGATTAAAAAAATGTTCTAACTGTAATAACTTTCAAAAAGCCATCTTCCCTCAATGTTTTATTTCCACATGCTAATTTTAAACACACATACTGAAGTTTAAGCAAACATTGTGAGTTTATTGCTGTGGAATAATGTGATACATTTATATATACACCAAACAGTCTGATCCCCTGAAAAAGAGAGACACCATCTTGGGAAAGAGGGACAGAGGGATCTGGCTCTTAAAGAGGCGCTGTCCACTCATAAAGATGAACATTAGGGGAAGTATGGGTTCTTAAAGTGGAACTAACAATTTGTAATGACCCGACTGATTTTGAAAGAGCTTTTTAAAATCCCATATATTGATGTTATCCATTCTTTATTTAAAACAATAGTTATATAAGATATTTAGGTTTAATTATTTGTCAGGTTAAGCAATTCTTCTGGTAGGAAGTGGCGTTTAGGAGGAAGTGTGGAATGTTAGTATCTGACACACTAGGCTGTGCTCACCAGTACTGCCTAGTTTGCATATACTAACAAATAATTAAAACTAAATATCTTCTGCACATTTCTCTCTTTATCTATTTTGATACTTCCCAACTGCATTGAGTTAGCTATTGAGCAGGGGTGTAACTAGAAGCCTAAGGGCCCTGGAGCAAGACGTGCCATGGGCTCCCCTTGACCACATTGACCCCCTCCACAATGCCCCCATCTCTGCCTTCTACCTGGAGCTCCCGCGCGGTCCTCTTCTGTAATGCAGAACGCTGGGAGATGATGTCATCTCCCAGCGCTCTGCATTACTAGAGTGCTGGCGGGAGATTGTGGGTGCTAGGCAGAGGGGTCGCAGGGGGCGGCCGGGCCACTGGAGTGCACGGGTCTGATCTCAAGTGCTATACCTGCTGCCAGACATGCTGCCCATGCTATTGCTACCACCATTGCTGTGCCTGCTGTCAGACGTGCTGCCCCTGCTGCCACCAGTGCTTAACCTGCTGCCACCAATACTTTACCTGCTGCTAGTGTGTCTTATAGTGCTCAGGAGGGGGGAAGGAGAAGATGATGCCAAGTGTGACAGCAAGGGACCCTAAGTCACACTTGCCATTCCCAAGCAGTCCTGCCAGAGCTAGTACTACTACTACTACTACTACTACTACTACTACTACTACTAAGGTCCAGCAGCTTGTTAGCGTTAGGTGTGAAGGAGGGGGTAATCAATAACAATATCCTCATATTACTAGTGACTTTGAGACTGAGGGGGGAAGACTGCGGCTAAACTTGATGCGGTTGGTGTTAGTAGTACTAGAAGCGGTAATGGTGAAGAGGGTATAGAGGAGAACACAGACTGTTTGGATAACTTTAGAATATGGGAATAAGATGGTCACTTGTATAGGTGTGATCTATAGACCCCCAGGACAAACAGAGAAGTTGGGTCAACTGCTGGTCAAGGAAGTAACTAAGGTGACTGTGAAGGGTGAGGTTATAATTATGAGGGACTTTCTAAGGTAAAAACAGATAAATCAATGGGACCAGATGGGATACACCCAAACTTATTAAAAGAACTTAAGTGTTTTCTGGCAAAACCTTTAACAGAATGTCACGGTTTTACTGAACACTCAGACAACTGGGTAGGATAAAATAGAAAAGCTTTATTAGGCAATATAAAGCGCAACAAGGCCCTTCTCGGGTCCAAACTCTACAAACAGCAGTAAGAAAGTTTGACACAGGTCAGGGCATACCAAATGCCAGGTAAGGCAGCCTGGTAAGTTGTGCAACAAGGAACAGAGGAGGCTCTACCGGCCTTACTTATTACCGGGTAAGGCAGCCAGGTAACTGGTGCAACAACGAACAGAGGAGGCTCTACCGGCCTTACCAAATACCGGGTAAGGCAGCCTGGTATCTGGTGCAACAAGGAACAGAGGAGGCTCTACCAGCCTTACCGAATACCGGGTAAGGCAGCCTGGTATCTGGTGCAACAAGGAACAGAGGAGGCTCTACCAGCCTTACCGAATACCGGGTAAGGCAGCCTGGTATCTGGTGCAACAAGGAACAGAGGAGGCTCTACCGGCCTTACCTAATCAAACCACAACACATGACTGTAATTATCTCTGAGAATGTCATTGATCAATTCCTGAAATACTGTGGGTGCATTACACAGACCAAATGGCATGACTAGATATTCATAATGTCCAGATCTTGTGTTAAAGGCAGTTTTCCACTCATCACCGGCTCTGATTCGAATTAAATTGTATGCAGCCCGTAGGTCCAATTTAATGAAAATCGAGGAGCCTTTGAGTCTGTCAAAAAGCTCATTGATGAGTGGTATCGGATAAGCGTTCTTAGCCATAAGCTTGTTTAACCCACGGTAATCAATGCATAGTCTCAGTTCGCATTTTTCTTTTTTACAAAAAAGAACCCGGCCCCAGCCGGAGAGGTAGATTTCCTTATGATCCCTCTTCTAAGGGCATCAGAAATATATTCTTCCATAGCTTGGTTTTCATCACAAGACAATGGATAAGTGCGACCCCTAGAAGGCACCATTCCAGGAGGCAGCTCAATGCTACAATCATATGGTCTGTGCTGAGGCAAGGTGCCAGCCTCTCCCTTACTGAAAACATCGCCAAACTGCTGGTATTCATCTGGTAGTGAAGGGGAGGTGCACAAGATCTTAACTGGATGGGTAACGCACTTCTCCATACAAAACTGAGACCAATCGGAAATTTCGCACTTTTGCCAATCAAACTGCGGATTATGCAACTGTAACCAAGGAAATCCCAATATTACAGCATGGTGAGGAGAATTAATAAGTTGGAACCGCTGCTCTTCTTTATGGAGAGCCCCAATAGTCATGGATAATGGCATAGTTTCGAAGGTTACATGAGCAAGTTCTAAGGGTCTGCCATCAATTGCTTCAATAGCAAGCGGGATTTCTCTTTCAATGCGTGGGACCCCATGCAATTCAGCAAAGGTATTATCCATAAAATACCCAGCTGCACCAGAATCAACCAGGGCCAAAACTTCCACTGAGCGTTCTGCCCAAGACAATACCACCTGTAAGGTAGGTTTCAGTGTGCCCAACACTGGGGACGATTGGATACCACCTAGGGCCTGTCCCCCAAGGTTCGTTTCCCGGATGTACCGGACAAGATCTTAGCAAATGCCCATTCTTACCCCAATATAAACACAACCCTTGTCTCCTGCGGTATAATCTCTCCTCCTTGGTTAGCCTAGTGAAACCTACTTGCATCGGTTCACCTGGTATCTGCAATGGTTCACTGGGCTTAATTGCCACGGGAGGGATGGGTGGGCAAAATGTACTGCTAGCCCCACCATTTTTAGACCGTATCCTACGATCTCTAGCAGTTTGCCTCTCACGTATCCTGGAGTCAATTAGTATAACGTACTCAATATAGTCATCTAGATCAGTAGGCACTACTTTTGCTGCAATCTCATCTTTAATCTGGCCACTCAGGCCCTGAGCAAAGGCTGCCAACAATGCCTCGTTATTCCACCCTACCTCTTCTGCCAAGGTGCGAAATTAAATGGCATAGTCGCCCACCGTACGCCTGTACTGTTGTATTTCCATAAGGCGTTTAGCAGCGGAGGTGGTTCTACCAGGAGGCTCAAACACTCTTAGAAACGATTGCACAAATTCTCTGAAACTCTTAGTGCAGGGTTTAGCACTCTCCCACAATCGGTTTGCCCAAGCCAATGCTCTGCCAGTTAGGAGGGATATCATGAACCCAATCTTGCTACGATCGTTAGGGAACACATGTGCCGTCAATTCCATAAATATTTCAAGTTGGTTGATGAACCCTCTACAGAGATTAGGGTCACCGTCATAACGGAGTGGCAAGGGTGCAGAAGCAGTTAAACCATTAACTGCAACCCCTGAGGGCATTGTATCATTCTCCGGTGTCTGACTTGGCAAGATCACCGGGCTAGACCCAGATTTGTCAGTAAGCACAGTGCATTCAAGAATAGTTTGGATTGCAACCGCCAACTGATCCAAACGTTGCTCATGCATATCCATTCATCCTCCAATGGATATTCTGTGCATTACCATCACTCTTATTGTCTGAGGTCATGGCCCTTTCGTACTGTCACGGTTTATTACAACTTTCAGACGTAAGGTTAGGTAAAAACACAACTTTATTGAAAAGTTGAAGATAATCCCATAGGATTTTATACGCATACATACAATACATAGAATGGCAAGTAGATATAGCGACATTGAATCAGGCTCTACCGGCCCTGCCAATATACCGGGCAAGGAAGCCTAGGCAAGTAATGGAAGGGTGGCTCTACCGCCCCCGCCAATATACCGGGCAAGGCAGCCAAAAGACAGTCAGGAGTTATACAGGCTCTACCGGCCCTGCCAATATACCAGGCTAGGCAGCCTAACGGATAATCAGCTGAAACAGGCTCTACCGCCCTGCCAATATACCGGGTAAGGCAGCCTAAAGGAACACTGGGATGGTAGGCCTGTACCGGCCCTGCCAATACCGGGTAAGGCAACCTTAAGGTGGAATGAAGGAAGGTTCTACCGGCCTTACCAATATACCGGGCAAGGCAGCCTAGGCAAGTAATGGAAGGGTGGCTCTACCGGCCCCGCCAATATACCGGGCAAGGCAGCCAAAAGACAGTCAGGAGTATACAGGCTCTACCGGCCCTGCCAATATACCGGGCTAGGCAGCCTAACGGATAATCAGCTGAAACAGGCTCTACCGCCCTGCCAATATACCGGGTAAGGCAGCCTAAAGGAACACTGGGATGGTAGGCTGTACCGGCCCTGCCAATACCGGGTAAGGCAACCTTAAGGTGGAATGAAGGAAGGTTCTACCGGCCTTACCAATATACCGGGCAGGGCAGCCTAGAGAGGAGGTGTCAACCAGAGTGGCCCCAGTAACTGTCAGATGTTAATGACAGTATAATGATAAGTAGATACGGAATCCAGATATACTAGGTAGTCATGCGCCCAATACCTGGGTATAGTTGGGAAAATAGCTGTCTAGGACTGGACAGCACCATGAGGACCATCAGTATAACTGAGTAGTAGCCAAGTGGCAAAGGAGCGAACCAGGGCCCACACACTGGGAACCAACAGACTTGTATAGTATAGCCGCAAGGCCTAAGAGAGAAACAGCTTCCGCACGCTGGGAGCCAACAGATATCAGTGAATAATGCCGTGAGGCCAAGGAGCAAACCAGCGCCCGCGCGCTGGGAACCAACAGACTTGTATAGTATAGCTGCAAGGCTTGAGAGCGAACCAGCGTCCGCACACTGGGAGCCAACAGATATCAGTGAATAATGCCGTGAGGCAAAGGAGAGAACCAGTGCCCGCGCGCTGGGAACCAACAGACTTGTATAGTATAGCCACAAGGCTTGAGAGCGAACCAGCGTCGGCACGCTGGGAGCCAATAGATATCAGTGTATAATGTCATGAGGCAAAGGAGCGAACCAGCGCCCGCGCGCTGGGAACCAAGAGACTAGCAAAGTATAGCCATAAGGCAGTGGAGCGAATCAGCGTCCGCACGCTGAGAACCAACAGCAGAGAACGTCGCCAAGCGACAGAGGAACAGTGTCGCCACAGATGCAGGAACAGGGCTCAGGAGATGAACAGGAACCAGCAAGGAAGTCCAAACGGATCAGGAGCAACAACGGAGACTGACAGCAGGAAACAGCAACTGCAGAAGACTCAACCGGAACAGGCACTGGAATCAGCACAGAAGACAGCAGACTCTGGAACAGCACGAACTCAGGAACACAGGAACACAGGAAAGAGGCTAATCGGTTTCTGTAGCATGGTGGTAATGAATGGAATCAGAGACACCAGGAAAGGGCAACCAGAGGGTGCCCAAGCTTAGTTTAAATAGGCAATATGAAGCGGGCTAAAGGCAAACAGCCAATGGGAACCCCCTACCAGTGATAGACACAGTAATGCAGCAAACACGGGCACCGTGATACTCCAGTGTTGCTGCTGTCATCCTGAGTGTGGCTCTCACCAGTCTTCCTCTGTTGCTGCTGTATCCATCTATGGACTGAGTCCTGCCTGCTCCAGTGTTCTGCAGTTCTGGTTACATCTCCAGTGTTGCTGCTGTCATCCTGATTCTGCCTTGCACCGGTCTTCCTCAGTTGCTGCTGTATCCATCTATGGACTGAGGCCTGCCTGCTCCAGTGTTCTGCAGTTCTGGCTACATCTCCAGTGTTGCTGCTGTCATCCTGATTCTGCCTTGCACCGGTCAGTTCCCTTTTGAAACGTTGCATTGCAGTGGAACTACCATCTCTTACAAACATGGACCCAAATAATTACCCACCTGGCGACTAGCTGCTCAGTAGAGATAGTTGCCAGAATTATTACCGCGTTCATGAAAATGATTCACTGCTCCCAGACTGACAAGCAGGAAACCGCGGAGACATCTTTCCATAGTGACGTCTGCACGCATGCACTGTCAGTCCCCTTTGGAGCCGAACAGCTCCTAGCAATGCCTCCTAGAGCAGGCTGGGACTGACAGCACAGGCACGCAGATGTCACTATGGAAAGATGTCATTGTCTGCTCAGTTTCCTACCTGTCAGTCCAGAAGCAGTGTATAATTATCATTATTGCGGTAAGAATTCTGGCGACAAGCGCTGCTGAGAAGCTAGTCGCCAGATGGGTAATTATTTGGGGACATGTTTGTAAGAGGCGGTAGTTCTGCTTTAAAGAGAACTGGGCAACGCAAGGTAAGGATGCTGGGAGCTGTGGCCAGTACACAGGGATGTTTAATTATGCGACATGACAACCTAGAGCTTTTATGCAGCTCAAGGTTTTCATGTTGCTATTTTAAACACTGCAACATGGTTAAATCAGCTTCTAGCCACGCAAAATTTTTCTTTTTGATGTTTCAAAAGGATACTGCACCAGTCATTCTCACTTTTCCTTCTTCCTTCTAATTTAGCTACATTCATATGTATATAACACCTCTGCTATATATGGTAAATGACAAATGCTACATATTGTGTAATGTATTACCTTTGCTACAGATGGTAAATGACAGATGCTCATGCTATAATGTATTTCACCTCTGCAACAGAAATGGCACATGCAACAGACAATAATAAAAAAATTTGGAATAATTTGTCTGAATAATTTTTTTCAGTGACACATCAGCCAGTGTGACAGTTGTATAGGCATACAGGGTGCCTTATTGCCACTACAAGGGAGAGTCCCCTTTGTCCCTGTGTAAAATATTAAAAATTTAAGTCATTTGTTTGAATAATTTTCAACGCCACTAAATAGTGGCAGTATTGGGAACTTCAAAGGAAAAAAGCTGACGTATGGTGCCTGACATACTGTCAAGCACTGATCGTTAACTAATCAGTGTTACACTTTCCTGTCATCCACTGTCTGTCTCCTTCTGTCTTCTCTACTGTCTTGTAGCTTCTGTCTTCTTGCTGTAAAAACTACCAAGAAAAGTATAAGTCCAATGCAATATCTGGCACACTAATACATAGTTTAACCCCTTGAATGCCAGAGGGTTACACAGCACATTGCAAAGCAATGTGTTGCATACCTCTTTGGGGCTCAGTAGGGTTAAAGTATGTATTAGTGTGCCGGATATTCATGCATTGTACTTATACTTTTCTGGGAGATTTTTTACAGCAAGAGGAAAGAAGACAGAAGAGAAGAACGAGGAGAAGATAGAAGAAAGAGGAGAGATAGAAGAGAAGAAAGAAGGACAGAAGAGGACCGGTATACTGAGGATTCTGCTGGACATCAGGATTAATGGTAAGTGTTACTTGTAATGTGATTTTTTTTTTATACTTAGTTGGGTTAACCCTATGAGTGCCGACAGGGTGATTATACCCCACTGGCACTCATGGGGTTAATTCTACTAACATTTGACATTGTTTTGGAGTGCTTTGATGTATTGATGTGGGGCTTAGGGCCCCATATGAATACACCCACTCTATTTACCTTTCTGTTTCGTCAGCTGTTTGAAGATGCGATAAGGGACTAAAGTCAGAAAAAAAGTAGGTCTTTCCTGCAATAACTTGAGTCACTTATTGGATCTTCATAGCCAACGCAGACAATTGAATTGCAATTTATCGTGTTTTCATTAGTTCCTATGGATGAAAATACCTCTTAAGTTTAACACCCCAAAAATGCATCAGCAGAGAAAACAGCCGTCTCCATCATTTGAACTGAGCCCTGTCAGTCTACACATCTCCCTTTGACTCCTTTACATTCATTCCCTCTGTCCATCTGCCTCCTTCCCTCTCTGTCCATCAGTTTCCTTCCTTCTCTGTCCATCCGTCTCCTTCCCTTTCTGTCCCTCAGCCACCCTCCTCCTCTGTCAGCTTCCCTTCATGCAAATCTTTGTCTGTCTCCTTCCCTTTTCCAATCTCTAGGGTAGACAGATAAGAGTTGGAGACACACACAGAAGAGTGGGTCAGCAGTGGGGTTATGCACTAAGGTGTTTTCAAATGGTGATGAGGTGTAAGGAACTTCTCCAGTGTGCTAAACTCTCCGATTCCTGGATTATCCCATGGAGCCAATGCACTAAGAACTTACAGGTTGGTTAAATCTCGGTTCACTGGCTAGATGGAAGAAGCAAGGATCGTTCATCACACTGGAAGGGTCATCTCCACTTCATCACCTCCTCATAACACCTTGGTGTATCTCTCCCCTGTTTGTATCAGAAATAAATAGACAACAACAATGCTGAAGTTTAAAAATTTAATAACAAATATTATTAATAATAACAAAAATAATAATAATACACTTTAAAAAAAAAAAAGAAAAATCCCCTTCAGGAGGGAATGGGGGTCAGTGGGGGGCCTCCTTCCTCCTCTTGTGCGAGGCCCCCGTCTGGGTAGGTGGCACCTACCACCCACATGCAGCAGGCAGGGCATCAGCTGATTCCAGGCTGCTGTCTGATGAGGAGCTGCTGGGGGCGGGGGCTGGCCCTGGATGCACGACATGCGCTGTCAGGAGGCCCAGCATCAATCTGTTCTGCTCCACCATTTGATGATGGCGCATGTCGTTTCTCAGCTGACTTCATAAGCCCCTCATGCCAGCTGAGATCCCGTGTAGGACGACCAGGACCTCTGCGAATTCCTGGCTGGAAGGGGGCTGCTGCTGTGGTTGTTCATCAGATGCAGCTGTGGGGAAAGAAGAAATGGAAAACGGTGAGCACCTCTCTGGTTTGATGCATTTAGCAGAGCAGTGACGTAATTACCGTGGTCGCAGCGGTCGCAACTGCGACCGGGCCCGTCACTCCAGGGGGCCCGGCCGCCCCTGGGACCAGTGGACCACATTCTTACTTCCTACTTCCTCTTTTCGGCTGCTTCGGCACTAAAACTGGCTGCGCTGGTACACGCATGAGCAGCCAAGTTGAAGTGCATGCGCAAGATGAAGCGTGTGAATTCAGCCTATAATAAGCGCTGTTCTTCCGGCCGGCGCCATTTTAGAAGCTGGGCTCGGTCGGAGGAGGCGCGTTGAGAGGAGACTGCCGGGGAGAGAGAGAGAAGACGAGAGAGAGCAGAGAGAGAGAGGACAGCGGAGAACAGAAAATCCAGCCGCATTTACCGAGTGTGAGACATGATATCATATGGATACAATGTGGGCAATGTGGAGATGGGCACAGGGCACAATGTGAGGGCCTAGGCCCTAGTGGTCTGGAGTGGAGGTGGATGTGGGGGCCTAGTGGTCTGGAGTGGAGGTGGATGTGGGGGCCTAGTAATGAGAGCAACAAATAAAATAAAAATTGAATAGTGGTGTGGAGGTGGATGTGGGGGCCTAGTGGAGTGGAAGTGGGGGGCCTAGTGGAAGTGGGGGGCCTAGTGGAGGTGGATGTGGGGGCCTAGTGGTCTGGAGTGGAGGTGGAGGTGGGGGCCTAATAATGAGAGCAACAAATAAAATAAAAATTGAATAGTGGTGTGGAGGTGGATGTGGGGGCCTAGTGGAGTGGAAGTGGGGGGCCTAGTGGAGGTGGGGAGCCTAGTGGTCTGGAGTGGAGGTGGATGTGGGGGCCTAGTGGTCTGGAGTGGAGGTGGATTTGGGGGCCTAGTGGTCTGGAGTGGAGGTGGATATAACTACAATGTGGGGGCCTGCTACCTAGTGGTGTGGATGGCTAGTTGGGGGGGGTGATGGCTGATGTGGCTAATTTGATGTGGGGGGCTGATGTGAGGGCTTATGTGGCTAATTTGATGTGGGGGGCTGACGTGGCTAATTTGATGGTGGGGAGCTGATGTGGCTAATTTGATGTGGGGGGGCTGATGTGGCTAATTTGATGTGGGGGGCTGATGTGGCTAACTTGATGTGGGGGGCTGATGTGGCTAATTTGATGTGGGGGGCTGATGTGGCTAATTTGATGGTGGGGGGGCTGATGTGGCTAATTTGATGTGGGGGGCTGATGTGGCTAATTTGATGGTGGTGGGGCTGATGTGGCTAATTTGATGGGGGGGCTGATGTGGCTAATTTGATGGTGGGGGGGCTGATGTGGCTAACTTGATGGTGGGGGGGCTGATGTGGCTAACTTGATGGGGGGGCTGGTGCGGCTGGTTTCCTGTGGGGGGCTGGTTTGGCTGGTTTCCTGTGGGGGGCAGGTGGGGCCTAATGGTTAATCATTAGCAATGTGGTAATGTGATGGCTAATCATTAGAAATGTGGTGATTCATGTGATGGCTAATAGAAATGTGGTGATTCATGTGATGGCTAATCATTAGAAATGTGGTGATTCATGTAATGGCTAATGTGATGGTTAATCATTAGAAATGTGGTGATTCATGTAATGGCTAATGTGATTAATGGTTGATCATTATCCATCACATTGGCTAATGTGGTGATTAATGGCTAATCGATGGCTAATGTGATTAATGTGATGGTTAATCATTAGAAATGTGGTTATTCATGTAATGGCTAATCATTAGAAATGTGGTGATTCATGTAATGGCTAATGTGATGATTAATCATTAGAAATGTGGTGATTAATGTAATGGCTAATGTGATTAATGGTTAATCATTATCCATCACATTGGCTAATGTGGTGATTAATGGCTAATCGATGGCTAATGTGATTAATGTGATGGCTAATCATTACCAATGTGGAAAAATCAAGAAAAACATTAGAAAATATTATTTCACTGAAAGAGTAGTAGAAACTTGGAACAAACTTCCAGCAGAGGTGGTTGATAAATCCACAGTAACACAATTTAAACATGCCTGGGATAAACATGTATCTATCCTAAGATAACAATAAAGGAATACTAAAGGGCAGACTAGATGGACCAGGTGGTCTTTTTCTGCCGTCAATCTTCTATGTTTCTATGTTTCTATGTTTCTATGTGATTAATGTGGTGTCTAGTTAGCCATCACCACGATGGTGATGGCTACTGTGGTGGAGATGGGTATCTGTATTCCATATATCAATACAATTTCTCCCCGTGCAATGCCACATATAGCAGTTCACTGGGGTGCTTTGTATTGATATGTGGCTTTTTACTGTGGGAATATGTATTGATACATATATATCAATACAGTCTACACCAGTACAATGTCACATATAGCACTGCAATGGGTTGATATGTATTGATACATGTGGCATGGTGTAATGGGGAATCTGCATGGCACTGGGGGAATCTGTATTGGTGTATATGTCACTGAGGTGGGAATATCTGTATGAATGCATGACACTGGGGAACTCTGTACATATGTGTGGCACTGAACGTATGAGGAAGAGCTGGGTCTCTGCCAGACTGCCATTAACAGTAAGTGAATTTAAATGTGTATATATAGTATTGTAGGAATGTGTATGCATATAGTACAGTAAATGTACACTGTATATACATGTGTGGCACACTGGAAAGTTATGCATTACTATGCCATAATGCAAGTTATACATTTGATAAAAAGCTTTTATTATGTATATGGTACTGTAGGAAGCTTTTTAGTATGGCCAGGGCTTCACAAATCCCAGGAGGCAGGGAGCTATTAATACTCATTGCTGACTCAACTCTGATTCTAGATAAAATTGGGTTTGAGAAATACCAGGAACCTGGTGCCTATTGCTGACTCACTGTGGTATTAAATGGATAGTAATACTTAGTTGTATCCTTGTTTTATTTTGTAGGCATTAAAAAACATGAACAATATAAGTCTTATCTGTCAAACCTTTATGGTTTGAGAGATATTCACAAGCAGTTTCCCCTTCCGCCCCCTTTTACCTAGTGTAAGCCGTCTCTTCTCAGATGTGGAATCCAGTCCATAGGCCAGACAGATAAAAGCAGGGGACAATCTTGTTCCTATGAGAACAATGAAAACGCTGCCCCCTTGAAAGCTTTTCAGGTTTTTCCTTATCTTAATTGAAGATTGTCCCTCTCTGCAATCTACCTGGGCACCTCCCTTCTGATCTGGCTGAGCAGTGTTACATCAGTAAAAGGGGCTGGAGGGGGATACTTTGTCATTGAATTACTCAAACTACAACTCTGACAGAATTTAAATAACACTCTCCAAGGTCCATATACTATGATGATTAATTAGAGCTGCTTTTACTATAAAACATTACTATCCCTTTAAGTATATATCTGTCATACAATTTGTACCTATGAAGGAGCACACCTTTTTTTGTTAGAGAAGATGCCTTAGAGTACATGCCTATGTGACATGAATAAACTAAGACGTGAATGCTGATAGAGATAGAGATATATATGTATATATATGAAAAAATATATCTCTATCTATGTGTGTAAATGTGTTCCTTGGGCTAGGGGTCACATTTTACATAGTTTCTTTTAAAAAAAACAAAAAAAAAAAACTTTTTTTTTATTTACAGGAAAACTACTTTTTCCAAGTATGTCATCTTATCAACATAAGAGCGGTGCTCAGAAACGTAAACAAAAGAGGGAAGAGAATTTGAGAACTGAGAAACTTCCAAAAATAAGCAGCTACTTTTCCACTCAAACAACTTCTGGTGTTCCTCCTGAAAGTGAACAGTCTGTGGAAAGTGTTGTTAATGTTGGTTCTCCCCATGTAGTGGTAGACGATAGTGATGAGCGAGCATGCTCGGCCGAAGCTCGGTTCGGCTCGAGCATCGCTCTGCTCGGCACATGGCGGTACTCGTACGAGTACCGCATGTGCTCGCCCGCCATGTTCGGGTCTCCTCCCCGCACGTTTCGCGGCTGCTGCGCAGCCAATAAACGTGCGGGGAGGCTCTGACATCAGTGTAATGCCAGCAGCCATGTTGGCTGCTGGCATTACACTGATTGGCTGGCCAGAACCCGTGATCGGGTGCTGTATAGCACCTGACCAGCGAGTTCGGCTCAGTCTTAGCCAGGGAGAGATGAGGATAGGAAGGGAAAGTCAGTGTAGGGAGAAGAAAGTGTTGGAACAACATATAAAGACCCAAAAGTCCTTTTTAGGACTGTTGTGTGTGGGGGCAGCAGTTATATTTTGTTTGGGGGGGCACAAATTTAAAAAAAAAACGTCACATATTCCGTTGACTGTGCCTAGCCGCAGATTAGCAGCACATTCTGTTTAGTGTGCAAAGTTGCAGATTAGCAGCACATTCTGTTTAGTGTGCAAAGTTGCAGATTAGCAGCACATTCTGTTTAGTGTGCAAAGTGTAAAAATAAAACGTCACATATTCCGTTCACTGTGCCTAGCCGCAGATTAGCAGCACATTCTGTTTAGTGTGCAAAGTTGCAGATTAGCAGCACATTCTGTTTAGTGTGGAAAGTGTAAAAAATAAACGTCACATATTCCTTTCACTGTGCCTAGCCGCAGATTAGCAGCACATTCTGTTTAGTGTGCAAAGTTGCAGATTAGCAGCACATTCTGTTTAGTGTGGAAAGTGTAAAAAATAAACGTCACATATTCCGTTCACTGTGCCTAGCCACAGATTAGCAGCACATTCTGTTTAGTGTGCAAAGTTGCAGATTAGCAGCACATTCTGTTTAGTGTGGAAAGTGTAAAAATAAACGTCACATATTCCTTTCACTGTGTCTAGCCGCAGATTAGCAGCACATTCTGTTTAGTGTGCAAAGTTGCAGATTAGCAGCACATTCTGTTTAGTGTGGAAAGTGTAAAAATAAACGTCACATATTCCTTTCACTGTGCCTAGCCGCAGATTAGCAGCACATTCTGTTTAGTGTGCAAAGTTGCAGATTAGCAGCACATTCTGTTTAGTGTGCAAAGTTGCAGATTAGCAGCACATTCTGTTTAGTGTGCAAAGTTGCAGATTAGCAGCACATTCTGTTTAGTGTGGAAAGTGTAAAAAATAAACGTCACATATTCCTTTCACTGTGCCTAGCCGCAGATTAGCAGCGCATTCTGTGTAGTGTGCAAAGTTGCAGATTAGCAGCACATTCTGTTTAGTGTGCAAAGTGTAAAAAATAAACGTCACATATTCCTTTCACTGTGCCTAGCCGCAGATTAGCAGCACATTCTGTTTAGTGTGCAAAGTTGCAGATTAGCAGCACATTCTGTTTAGTGTGCAAAGTTGCAGATTAGCAGCACATTCTGTTTAGTGTGGAAAGTGCAAAAAATAAACGTCACATATTCCTTTCACTGTGCCTAGCCGCAGATTAGCAGCACATTCTGTTTAGTGTGCAAAGTTGCAGATTAGCAGCACATTCTGTTTAGTGTGCAAAGTTGCAGATTAGCAGCACATTCTGTTTAGTGTGCAAAGTTGCAGATTAGCAGCACATATTCCGTGTAATATGAAGAAGGCGGGTAAAAAGGGACGGGGAAGTGGACGTGATCCTGATAGTTCAGGGCGCGGGTCAGGACGCGTAGAAACTGTGCCTGGTGCCAGAGCACAAGAAAGAAAGACATCCACCATACCTAGCTTCATGTCTCAGTTTACAGGGCGTCGCAGGACATCACTCTCGAGGTCCGACCACTGCGAACAGGTGGTCGGTTGGATTTCAGCTGATACTGCTTCCAGTCGGTTAAGCACCACCCTGTCTTCCACCAAGTCCACTCTCAGTAGCCAAGAGTCTGGTCAACATAATCCTCACCCTGATCATCCTTCCTCCCACCATAGAGGGTCTGGCCAAAGAAGTGATCCCACACTGGGATATAGTGAGGAGCTCGTCTCATCACCAATCCTTCATTTGACCCTCTCTCCAAGCACGCTTGCAGAGGAACATGACATCTTGTGCCCTGATTCACAACCTCTAGAGGGTACCCAATCACAAGAAGATGACAGAGGGGGAACGGCATTTAAGGTCAAAGGAAGTGGATGATGATGATGATGAGACACAGTTGCCATCAAATCAACCACTATTACTGTCTCAAGACCTTGATGAGGAGGATGATACACAGTTGTCAATGACTGAGTATGTGGTGGGATCAAGAAATGAGGAGGATGATCAGAGTGAGGAAGTGGAGGAGGACTTGGTGGACGATGAGGTCACTGACCCCACCTGGGAAGGTGGAGAGCCAAGCGATGACAGCAGTCCTGAGGGTGAGCCATCTGCAGCACCGCAACAGGCTGGAAGAGGCAGTGGTGTGGCTAAAGAAAGAAGGCGGACCGCACCAAACCGGCCTGCAAATGTTCCACGGAGCACCCCCTTGCGTAAATCTCCCTTGCCAAGGGCTAGGTGTTCCGCGGTATGGCGTTTTTTTAAGGAAAGTGCGGACGACAAAAGAATTGTAGTTTGCAACCTGTGCCACACCAGAATGAGCCGAGGCATGAACACTAGCAACCTCACCACCACCAGCATGATCCGACACATGGCATCCAAGCACCGTAATAAGTGGGAGGAACGCCCGGATCGCCAATCTGTGTCTGCAGGCCATACCACTGCTTCCTCTTCCCCTGTTTTCGGTGCCGGCCAATCGCCGGTCGAAGGCGCAGGCCCGCATACCTCCCGCCCTGCACCTGTACCATCTGAAGCACCATCAGCGACCACATCCACTTCCCTGTCCCAGCGCAGCGTCCAAATGTCGTTACCCCAGGCATTTGAGCGCAAGCGAAAATACCCAGCCACCCACCCACAGGCCATAGAACTAACCTCACACCTTTCCAAATTACTGGCCATCGAAATGCTGCCATTTAGGCTTGTGGAGACTGAGTCCTTCCGCAGCCTGATGGCAGCAGCTGTCCCTCGGTACACAGTCCCCAGCCGCCACTACTTTTCCCGGTGTGCCGTCCCCGCATTACACCACCATGTGTCCCGTAACATCACCCGTGCCCTGACCAACGCAGTTACTGGGAAGGTCCACTTAACGACTGACACATGGACAAGTGTTTGTGGTCAGGGACGCTACATTTCCCTGACGGCACACTGGGTGAATGTCGTGGAGGCTGGGAGCGACTCGGACCCTGGGATGGCACAAGTGCTACCCACGCCGAGGATTGCGGGCCCTACCTCCATCAGGATTTCCGCCAGCACCTACGTTATTGGCTCTTCCTCCTCCTCCGTTTCCACCTCCGAATTCTCTGCGCGCAGCGCCACTCACCCATCAGCCGGTAGCTGGAAGCAGTTTAGCACTGCAGTGGGGAAGCGTCAACAGGCCGTGCTGAAGCTGATCTGCCTTGGGGACAAACAGCACACGGCCTCAGAGCTGTTGCAGGGGATTAGTCACCAGACCGAGCAGTGGCTCTCGCCACTCAACCTGCAACCAGGCATGGTTGTGTGTGATAATGGGCGTAACTTGGTGGCGGCTTTGGAGCTCGGCAAGCTCACACACATACCATGCCTAGCGCATGTATTTAATTTAGTGGTTCAGAGATTTCTAAAAACCTACCCCAATTTGCATGATCTCTTGACCAAGGTGCGCCGCGTGTGTGCACATTTCCGTAAGTCATCAACAGCTTCAGCCTGTTGAAGCTGCAGCAGCGCTTACAATTGCCAGCTCACCGGCTGCTGTGTGACGTGAGCACGCGCTGGAACTCCACCTTCCACATGTTGGCCCGGCTTTGTGAGCAGCAGAGGGCAGTAGTGGAGTACCAGCTGTTACACGGTCGTCGCCTCTCCGTTCAACTTCCTGTAATCAGAAGTGAGGAGTGGGAATGGATGTCAGACCTCTGTGAGGTTTTACGCAATTTTGAGGAATCGACACAGATGGTGAGCGGCGATAACGCTATTATCAGTGTAACCATCCCACTTCTGTGTCTACTGAAACGCTCGCTGCTCACAATTAAAACCGACGCTTTGCATGTGGAAGAGGTGGAAATGGGGGAGGAAGAGCTTACACAAGGTGATAGCCAGAGCACCCTCACTTCGTCTTCTCAGCGACAATTGGAGGAGGCGGAGGAGGAGGAGGAGGAAGACACGGTTGCCTCCGCTACAGAGGGTAGCCATGGAACTTTAGTTCCATCTCTTCAGCGTGGGTGGGCAGAAGAGGAGGAAGAGGATGAGGAGATTGAGAGTCATCCTCCTGGTGAGGACAGCGAAATCTTGCCTGTTGGTACTCTGGCACACATGGCTGACTTTATGTTAGGCTGCCTTTCCCGTGACCCACGCGTTATACGCATTTTAGACAACACGGATTACTGGGTGTTCACCCTTCTGGACCCCCGCTACAAAGAGAATTTCTCATCTCTCATTCCTCCGGTGGAGAGGACAAGCAAAATGGTGCAATACCAGAAGGTTCTTGTTGAAAAATTGCTCCAAAATTTTCCATCTGACAACGCTGGCGGCAGAGTACGTGCTACCTTGGCCAACCGAGAAGGGGAGAAAAGGGGAGCACACAGCAGTTCCGACAAAGGCAGGGCAACACTCTCCAAGGCGTGGGACACCTTCATGACACCCCGCCAGCACCCTCACCCTGATGCGCAGCCTAGTGTCACAAGGAGGGAAAAGTTTTGGAAGATGGTGAAGGAGTACGTAGCAGACTGTGTCAGCGTCCTCACTGATCCCTCTGTGCCTTACAACTACTGGGTGTCCAAGCTGGACACGTGGTATGAACTGGCACTCTACGCCTTGGAGGTGCTGGCCTGCCCTGCCGCCAGCGTTCTGTCTGAGCGGGTATTTAGTGCTGCTGGTGGCATCATAACAGATAAGCGTATCCGCCTTTCCACCGAAAATGCTGATAGGTTGACACTTATAAAAATGAACAAGGCCTGGATTTCCCCTGACTTCTCCACTCCACTGGAGGAAAGCCCCGGGTGAACATAAAGTGACTTTATATATGTTATTTACAATGATGGGAATACTCTGTATTCCCATTCACCCCTTCCACCCAAAAAATGGGTATATGGTTGACTCTCTTCCATATACCCTGTGATATAATTTTTATATAGGGCCAGCTCACCAGCGGGCCCTGTGATATAATTTTTATATAGGGCCAGCTCACCAGCGGGCCCTGTTTGACAACTTTTTGTATAGGTCAGCTCACCAACGGGCCTTCTTATATAATGTTTTATTGGGTCAGCTCTCTAGCGGGCCCTCTCATATAATGTTTTATAGCGTCAGCTCACTAGCGGGCCTTCGCATATAATGTTTAGGATGGTCAGCTCCGCAGCAGACCCTCACCCATAATGTTTTAGATGGTCGGCTCAGCTGCAGACCCTCATTCCTAATGTTTTAGATGGTCAGCTTAGCGGCATGCCCTCGCCCCTAATGTTTTAGAGGGTCACCAGCAAGCTATTAATCCTAATTTTTCAAGGGTGTGTATGATGCCCTCCTTTATGTGTAATAAAGGGTGTATTGGAGTGACATTTCAGTCTAATTTTTGGCAGCCCTTTCACTTAGTGCATCGGCTTTATGAGTGTTGGACCACTACCTGAACTATTGTACCACAATGTGAATGAGGCCCTCCATTTTGTGATATACAGGTTGTATCGGAGTGCCTCAGGTCCTCCCATTGAATTAAATAGGGCTGGGGTGTTCGACAGAGCAGAAGGTAGTTCTTGGCTTCATCCACTAAGTCACTTCGTCACTTTTACTGAATGGATCAGACCCCACTGTTCCGACTATAAATTTTGGACTTAACAAGGGCAAACGGACATGTTGTAAAACCTGTGGTAGCTGCGACCTCCGTTCCTGAATGCTGTACCTTACCCGGGCCATAACCACGTTGAACACCTGCTTTACTCTGCGCACGTTTCCCTCTTAATCATGGCCCCAGTTCAGAAAAATCGATGACATTTTTTGCAGAATTTGCCTCTGCGCACGTTTCCCTCTTAATCATGGCCCCAGTTCCGAAAAATCGATGAAATTTTTTGCAGAATTTGCCTCTGCGCACGTTTCCCTCTTAATCATGGCCCCAGTTCCGAAAAATCGATGACATTTTTTGCAGAATTTGCCTCTGCGCACGTTTCCCTCTTAATCATGGCCCCAGTTCCGAAAAATCGATGAAATTTTTTGCAGAATTTGCAGATGATATACAAGTAAATATACAGCAAATACTGTTTGGTAACAAAGTCGTCTAAAGTCGTTTTTATCTTCCTTTTTGTGTGTTTTACGGTCAGTCTGTAAAAATGGCGTACTACGGGCGAAACATCGTTCCCAGCAGCGACGTTGGAGTCCAAGATGCATCCAGACATCCTCCCTATGCTGTCCCTGAACCATTTCTGTGGTGTTTCCATCATTTTCTGCCCTTTTCCTATGGACCAGGCACCCTCCCCTCATCAGAGCAGGGGGTGCCTGGTGTAATGCTCGAGTCCTCCCATTGGCTTCAATGGGGCTCGGGTGCTCGACCGAGCACTCGAGCCTCCGGGGGTGCTCGGCCAGAGCACCCGAACACCCGAGCATTGGGGTGCTCGATTATCACTAGTAGACGATAATCTCGATGAATGCAGCAGCACAAGTGTACAGAGTAAAGAAGTAGAGCAGTCAACAGAGAGCACCACCACATCAAGTGATGACTTGGAATTGTTGATCTCTACAGAGCCTTCCATCACTGGTGCTATAGAAAATAGTGTTCTGGGAGAGAAACATGTTACTGATAGGGGACATTACCCTATCACAATAATGGATGCAAATGTTAAAAAATTTATAATAGCCCAGGGCCCATGCAGACCTCCAGGACCTTTTCCCCGAGATAGAGAAAGAAGGTGCTTCTCTGAAAGCTATTATGAGGCTATGCTATTCACCTAAAATGAATGCTGCATACTGTGAACCATGCTGGCTGTTTGGGGACCGTAAAAAGCAAGGATTTGAACCTGCATGGGCAAAAGGAATCCAGAAATGGCAAAGGCTTTCTGCCAGAATACAAATTCATGAGTCTTCCCAAGCTCATATAGAAGCATGTGTAGTCTATGAACAGTGGAGGAAAAACAAAACAATCGATGAGGACAGCGAAAAGCAAATTAGGCAGGAAAAAAACTACTGGAGGCAAGTATTACATCGAATTGTTAATGTAACATTGACAATGTCGATGGCTAATCTTGCATTCCGTGGTCATAGAGAGAAATTTGGAGAGATTAACAATGGGAATTTTCTCTCAATTATAGAGCTGCTCGCAGAGTACGACCCTATTCTAAAGCAGCTCCTCCAGTTACCACAAAGATCAGTCAAGTACTTGAGTCCTAAAATACAAAACGAAATTATAGACATACTTTCAAATCAGGTCCAAAACATCATTGTATTGGAAATAAAAGAGGCACAGTTTTTTTCTATTATAATGGATACTACACAGGACATATCAAAAGTTGATTAAATGAGTCAGATATTTAGATATGGTTCTGTGGAAAGAGATGAAAACCAGAGAGCAACTAGTGTTGAGATAAAAGAGGTTTTCCTGGGGTTTCATGCCGTTGAGGACCAGAGCGCTGCAGGACTTGAACGTGACATTGTTGCTTGCTTAGACCGCAATGGTCTCGATATAACAAAATGTCGCGGTCAGGGTTATGATGGCGCAGCAACAATGAGTGGTGTGTATTCTGGTGTGCAGGCTCGAATTGCACAGAGGGAAAAAAATGCCCTTTATGTACATTGTGCAGCTCACAATCTGAACCTGGTACTTCAGGATGCTGTTGCAGACATACTGGAAATTTCTAGTTTTTTCGAAGTGGTGCAGACATTGTATGTCTTTTTTGGGGAAAGCATACGCAGATGGAACATTCTGTCATCATTCTCTATGGAGTCCTCACTTACACTGAAAAGACTTTGCCCCACCCGTTGGTCATCTCGCCATGATTCACTTCTTGCTCTACGTTTTCGTTTTGTAGACATTATGAAAGCTTTAGCAAAAATAAGCCTTATGTCAACTAAGCCTAAAGAAAGAGATGATGCTGCTAGCCTTAAAACCAAAATAGAGTCTTTTCAATTTGTTTTTATCATAGTCCTGCAAAGCAAGATTCTGCATGTCATAAATGTAGTCTCTAAATTGTTGCAGTCAAGAAATCTGGATTTATCCAGTGCAGCTCGTTTAATACAAAATGCAGCCAAAACACTTTCAAAATATAGGGATAATTTAGATGAAGCAAAACAGACCTCTATAGAACTGGCAGAAAAGTGGGGCATCCAAACTATGTTTGAAAATAAGAGAGCACGAAAAGTGAAACGGCACTTCGATGAACTTTCAGTAGATGAAAGATTGCAGGATCCTGAGCAACGCTTTAAAACTACTGTGTTTTATAGGTGTTTAGACATTGTCATCAATCAACTCTCTAACGGATTTGCTGGAATGAGCAATGTCATGCATCGGTTCAATATAATTCAGCCTGCAGTACTTTCTTCTGAAACTGATGACGATTTGTTTGAAGCTGCATCACAGCTACAGGAATGTTACAAAGAGGACTTATCTCCAGCTTTCCCAGAACAACTTCTGAGATTCCGTTCAACATTTCTGGAAGACATTCGCAGATGCTCAACGGTGAAGGACCTTTCTCATCTACTATTAGTAAAAAACTGTGCCTTGTCGTCTACTCTACAAGATGTATGCATAGCGTTGCTGCTTTTCCTCACCATTCCTGTTACAGTTGCCAGTGCAGAAAGGTCATTTTCTAAATTAAAATTAATCAAAAATTATTTGAGAAGCACCATGTCACAACAAAGACTTTCTGGTCTAGCTTTGTTAAGTATTGAACATGAGAGAGCTAGAAAACTTAACATTGAAACCATTGTGGACAACTTTGCTGAAATGAAAGCACGCCGTCGTCCATTTTAATGGGAATGCGTAAGTCATGAGTTCGGCCATGAGTTCGGCCATGAGTTCAGCCATATTCTAACACGTTTTTTGTGGCATGGTTTTGATTTTAACTAACCAGTTTATTTAAAAGTTAATTCTTTCTATTTTGCTGTATAGGTTTTGAAAAGTGCTAATGCATGTTTGTCTTTTTTTATTTACATTTTACAGATCTGTCATCTTTGTGCCCTGATTTTTTCTTGAAAGTTTTCATTTATGAAGAATTGAACGTTACAGAGTTTGAATGCCCCAAGTTTGAAGTTACCGTTGTTTGTCTTGCAATCTTGTTTCCTGAATCAGATTCCCCGTTATGGAAGACTTAAGTAAGTTAATTTTTTTTTTTAAACATTTTTATTAACAATTCGCTGTAGCTTTGTAAAACTGGGCTTCTGGGTGTGATGCTGAAACATCATAACTGTTTGCAGTAAAGGCAGGCAGCTCTCTTTGCTGCTCCCAGCTAATGTCTCCAGCACTCTAGGGGCTGGATTCATAGGCATGTGCTGTTACCTCTACTTCTCTGTTTCACCATAGACTTCAATAAGAATGTTTTATAAAACTGGAGGTAACATTTATCTCCTGCATCTGAATCCAGCCCTAGGTGTGTAATTGGCTTCCCAAGCAGTGGTTGCCTGGCCTTTGTGGTATTTGCCTCCTGGAAATGTTCTGTCTACTTCACCTGTAGCCACTAAACCAATCTTTGGTTTGAATCGTCAAATCAGATATGTATGTCCTTATCTTAAATGCATCATTACATATTTCTCAGATGCCTCTAGAAAGTATATGTAAGTCCTTTTGTGTAGTTTGACAGTTATGAATAGATAAAGACCGCCCACCCCTTCTGGCCACGTTACGCTGAAGCTAGAGTCTGGTCTGGATGGCTGCAGTGAGTGACAAACTTCAGTAAGCAAAGGGAAATCCTGCTCTCCTTCATCAAAGGGGGCAGGATTTCTCTTCATACATAATGAAGTTTGTCCCTCGCTGGCTGCAGCCATCAAGTCGCATGACCTGATTTGAGATTCAGAAGGAGGTGGCCAGAAGCGGTGTATCTTAACTTTTGAACTACACAAGTAAGGACTAACACTTAACAGATTATGCGAATTTTAATATAAAGACTTAGCGAGCAACTTTTTAAATGGACATTACTATCCCTTGAAGACAATTTTCTGGATAAATTGCATATAACATATGCCTGTACCTTATGTTGTGCAGCTGAACTACATAGGAATTGTTTAATAGAGATGCTATATTTATCATGAAGTAATTTATTGCTGTTTCTTTCTGCAGGTTCAAAATTCATCCATCCTGCAGTTGCAATTATTAGTCTTATTTTGAACCAGTGGAGGCTGTGGAGAATCTCGGTATGTACAAAGTTAACATTGAATGAAAATATTTTACATTAAGACTTGTTTAAACCCCAAACCTAATATATTAATGTATGCCTTTGTTTGTTTTACAGATTTCTTCAGGTCAAGAAGGATTAAACGTTTTTGAAATGTGTTTATGTATTTGAACTATTCTGCAACAAACTGTTTTTACCCTAATAAAGTTGTTTTTGGTGGAATAATATGTATGCCTCAACTCCTGTGCTAGTAACATAGCCTAATTAGCCTACATATCGAATACTTCTAAAATGTTGTTCATGTTTTATTTTTAAGTTTTATTTGTTGTAAATTTAACTTTGAAAATCTGTCCCCTACCTACTTATAGACTGCAGTTACCTGTTCTGTAACCTCAGTCCGTCACTCTGCCTCTGCTCTCCACCCTCCTCCAATGATGGAGGCTTCTGTCTGCAAGATGGAGCAGTTTCATTCGCAGAGATCGATATCTAGCCAATGAGAGCACTCCAGCTTCCACACTGAAGCCTCTATCATCGGAGGAGGGTGGAGAGCAGAGGCAGAGCAGTCTATGCAGAAGTAGGTAGGGGACAGACTTTCTAAGTTAAATTTACAACAAATTAAACTTTTAAAAAGCAAATTAATAATGTTTTACAAGTATTATATCTGTAGCCTAACTATTTAGGCTATGTTATAAATAGGTGACACATCCACTTTAATTTGAGGGGACGCAGCAAACATGTAGCATTGTTGTGGCCAGAGAACAGGATTGACCACCCCTGCTATGAACAAACTGACAGGTCAGGTTTGCTCTTTAGCCTTGATTGGACACAGGTGGATCATCACTGTCATTGTGATTGATCCACCAACACTCAATTAGTGCTAGCCTGCAAACGGGAACTGGAGGTGTGTGCAATGGCCTGGAGCCAAGCATACGTGTGTGACAAGATCATGGCATGAACAAAAATCACATAATGAGGGAGCTCAGCCAAAGAAGGTACAGACCTCAGCATGTTGCTGGGCCCTTCAAATCTCACGGCCAGCACTCCTGCAATCAAGAAGCAACAAGGTGACAGGACCGTGGCCGCGGATAGCTTCTTGATTTTGAAGCAGCCCCAGGGAAGTCCAGTGCAGATGGCCTCCCAGGAATTTTCCCGGTATACCAGTCTGGCCCTGCCTTGGAGTGCCAGAAGGGTGAGCAAAACATAGCTTAGCAATGCGCTGCTGCTCACCCCTGTGGCAATGCAATAATTATATAAACAAGATATAGCTAAAGCAAGCTGGGGCTGCTAATACACCTATGGAACAATTTAACATGACTAAAACACATTTGTATGTGAGGGAGACATCTTAAAAACAACTTACCAGCAGCCAGCTCTTCCTCCACACTGGTAGGAGCAGTGGTAGTGACTGTCTCCAGATAGAGGGTGATGACTTCTCCTCCCCCCTCCCTGCCAGAGCTAGGTACTCCATCAGGTTCATCTGGTTCATCTGTAATGAGAAGAGAACACCACGTTACAGTACACACACACACATGGACATTGCATAACAAAGTACTAAATTTCATTACACACACGAATGGACATTGCATAACAAATGGACATTGCATAACAAAGTACTAAATTACAGTACACACATATAACTCCCAAGTGTCCATATTTGAGACCCAAATCCCTCTGTCCCTCTTTTCTACCCTTTTGTCCCTATTTTTAGGCCATCAGAATGAGTGGTGTGTATTACATTGCTACACAGCAATAAAACATAAATGTGTTAATTGTCAGTATATGTGTTTATACATTAATACGAGTAATATACTTTGGTCTTGCTCTAAATCATTTATCAGTTACACAAAGAGGTGCAGATGGGTCAAGAAATAACCTAAAAATTCCTGGAAATGCCCCACCTACCAGCCACACCCCCAGAAACTCTACCTAAAACAGAAGTGTCCCTCTTTCGCCATTTGAAATGTTGGGAGGTATGCACACACGTGGACATTGCATTAGAAAGGATTAAGTTACACAGAGCAGATATGTGTGATTTGCAGTGCTTAACCATACATTGCACACCTCTTTGCTCAGTGGTAGATATTTAACCCTTTGAGTGCCAGAGGGTTACGCAACACATGCAATGCATTGCGTACCCCTTAGGCACTCAAAGGGTTAACAACATTACATGAACACATGCATTAGAATACAATTACTTACCAGAAAACACGCCAGCATGGTCTGACTCCTCAGCTGTGGAGATGTCTGGTGCTGGAGTACCCAACTCTGAGGCATGCAGGGAGGGAGCATCACTGCCACTGCTCCTGGAGGAGCTGGTGGAGATCACGAGACCAGAGGAAGAGTCGCTCCCTCCAGCTAATGGAGAATGGGCACTTACATCAATAGGAACAGGAGCGGGCATGTGGACAGGGAAGACAGGTGCTGTAGGGGCAGGAGAAGATGCAGGAGCACGGTCATCTTCAGCATCTGAGGATTCCACTGGTCCTGCTACAGGGGTGATGGGAGCTGGTCCAGCATGTGATGGACCAGCAACATCCTCATCACCGCCTGAAGCAGGAGCAGCTTCTGCCTCAGATGCTGCAATGAGGTCATCCAGGACCTGTTCATAATGATGGAATAGAACAGGTCTACTGGAGGCCCCAGATGACCGTGCTACCTCCATCCTCTCCTTTTTCCGCAGCACCTGCCTTCTAATGTCGTATACCCGTTTCCTGCACCTGATTGATGTGTGTGGGGACACTGCCACCTCAATGACAGCTTCCACCACAGTATCCCACATTTCGCTCTTATCCGCTACTGCGGTGGAAGCTGCCAATGGGCCAAAGAGCTGGGAATAACATCCCTGCAGTGCCCCCACTAGTGCCTCATTCTCCTCCATGCTGAAGGGTATTTCTCTTCCTCTGGCCATTGCTGCTGTCTTCCTTCTTTCAAGATGGCTGCTGATCTGTAAAATGGCTGTATGTTGGGGGTCATAGAGTCATCTTTAACTTTTTTGCATTGCTAGTAAGGCACCTAGCCACCCAGCAATGTGAATCCTACGAGTTCAAAACTTGGGCCAATAGTGTTCAAAAGCGGGAGCTGGAATGGGTGAAACCATCTCAAGCTATCCAATACGATTTGAGGAAGATACGTTATGATTAGTGTTGAGCGAGCACCCCGATGCTCGGGTGCTCGGGTGCTCTGACCGAGCACCCCCTGAGGCTCGAGTGCTCGGCCGAGCACCCGAGCCCCATTGAAATGAATGGGGCGACACCAGGCACCCCCTGCTCTGATGAGGGGAGGGTGCCTGGTCAATGCCCCCTTCATCTCCGCTATGCCCCCTTCATCTCCGAATGCCCCCTTCAGCTCCGCAATGTCCCCCTTCAGCTCCGCTATGCCCCTCTTCCACAATGTGCCCCTTCATCTCCGCTATGCCCCTCTTCCACAATGTGCCCCTTCATCTCCGCTATGCCCCTCTTCCACAATGTCCCCCTTCATCTCCTCTATGCCATAGAGGAGATGAAGGGGGACATTGTGGAAGAGGGGCATAGCGGAGATGAAGGGGCACATTGTGGAAGAGGGGCATAGCGGAGATGAAGGGGCACATTGTGGAAGACGGGCATAGCGGAGATGAAGGGGGACATTGTGGAAGAGGGGCATAGAGTCTATGCCCCTCTTCCACAATGTCCCCCTTCATCTCCGCAATGCCCCCTTCATCTCCGCAATGCCCCCGTACCTCCAGTCCCTGGTGGTCCAGCGGAGCGTCTTCGGATCTGTGCCTCTTCCGGCACAGATCCCCGCCACCCGAACATGGCGGGAGAGCACATGGCGGTACTCGACGAGTACCGCCATGTGCCGAGCAGAGCGATGCTCGAGCCGATCCGAGCATCGGCCGAGCACGCTCGCTCATCACTAGTTATGATGTCGCACACTAAGCAGGGGCAGGAAGTGACAAGATAGTTTGGTCGACAAGCTGTGTAGGGTAGGCGGTGTCGAACGGCTTGGTTATGTTCGACATACTATGCAGGTTAGGCTGTGACAGACATATGTTCGTGATGTTCAACAAACTATGTGTGGCAATCTGGATATCACTCTGGGGAGGCAACTGAGTGCTCCAGGCCCGGCGCATACAGTTTCTTTCGAACATCGAAAACTCAAATGTATACTGTACATAACGTTACTGTACTTACAGTGATAGCGAGGAAAAGACACAAGCAGAGCATGGAGCTAACTGGAAAATAAATGGCCAAAGATGGGGGAAATGTATTTTGAATTAGTGGTGCATGGGGCATGGTTGTTGACCTACTGGTTGAACTCTTTCCAGCCTTTGGTGTATGTGAACAAATTACTTAACTCTTTGAGTGTCAGAGAGTTATCCAACGCATTGAAAAGTAGTGTGTTGGATACCGCTCTGGTACTCAATGGGTGAAAGCAGCTAAGGGTTTGGACAACACAGGATGAAGATTGTAGGAGAATGAAAAACTAAAAAGTGGGGTTTGTGTTTGAAAGATTACAGCCTAAAGTGGTGAAGGGAGATACAGAGATCATATATACGTGTTGCTGGTGGTGTGACTGGTCACTTTGTAGTTAACGTCATAAACTATTGAAAACTCTTTGGGTAAGTGAGTTGATGATTTAGCACAAGATTAACCCCTTAGTGACCGGCTGCGCGTGCACGCGGCCGGCACTTAACGATGGATTTTTCTTCTTCTTCATTCTAGCAAATGACTTCCGGGACTTACCAGGTACATCGTCTGTCACTAAGTGACAGTTTTTGCGGGACATACTTGGTAAGTCACTTGTCGCGATGGGGTTAATGTATTTTCAATGCACAAATTAATTTAGACACACATACTGCAGTTTAAACAAACATTGATGTTTATTCTTGACATAGTATGAAACACTAGTGTATATACACATAGACTTATCTGATATGAGGGGAAATCAGGATAGGAACACGAGAGAGAGGAATTTGGGTACTAAAGAGGGACAGTAGAGTAGGAGGCTGGTACCAGAAAATAAAACCTTAACCTTTACTCATGTACTAACATAGAATGTGACTTGTAGTTTGTCCATGTTTGAGTCGACCACTTATGTTGAGTAGGATGTGACAGGCATGGGTTTTCGATGTTCGAGCATATGCTAAATTGAATGACAGGCATGGGTTTTCGATGTTCGAGCATATGCTAAATTGAATGACAGGCATGGGTTCTCGATGTTCGACGTTTGCATTGTGACTGGCATCCCATGCTGGAGTAGAGGTGACATGCACAGACTGGCCATGTATGACAATGTCTGTTTTTGGGATGGATCTTTTTCTAAATGTACACCCTGTCTGCAAAGAAAGATAGCAGCGTGCACGGAGGCGCACTGCTATAATTTAACCCATGTTAAATTTGGCCGAATAATTCGGAATGGATCAGAATTTCGTTCAAATCGAATAGGTCCGGTCCAAAATTAGGATCATCCGAATTAGAAAAAAAAAATTTAGTTAGAATTAAATCGAAAATTTTGCCCGTGCACAAGTCTACTGAGCGTAGTGTATGGGTTGGTAATGATAACCACTAGTGACCAGATAGACAGACTGGAAACTCGTAACGGAGGCCACACTGATACACAGGCAGAGAGAGCGGAACCGGAGGCAACAAATATGAGAGGACTGACAATAATAGCGAGGGAAGCACAAGGAGCGTAAGTCAGCCAATGCCTGGATCAGTATCAGAGAGTGGTAGTCAGCCAGAGCCTGGATCGGTACACAGAGAACGTTAGTCAGCCAAAGCCTGAAACGGTACACAGAGAGCGGTAGTCAGTCAAAGCCTGGATTGGTACACAGAGAGCGGTAGTCAGCCAAAGCCTGGATCGGTACACAGAGAGCTGTATTCAGCCAAAGCCTGGATCGGTACACGGAGAGCGGTAGTCAGCCAAAGCCTGGATCGCTACACAGGAGCGGTAGTCAGCCAAAGCCTGGATCGGTACACAGGAGCGGAACAGGAACAAGGTCAGACGAAAACCGGATCATCACGGAACAGGAGCACAGAATAACGTAAGGTCAGGAACACCACGAAAGGGCACCAGCCTAGTGTATCACGGTGCCCGTGATTCATGCTGTTCTGTGTCTGTCACTTGCTGAGTATTCCTGATTGGCTGTCTGCTATTAGCCCTCCTCACACAGCCTTTTTAAACCCAGGTTGAGCACTTCCAGGTTGCCCTTTCGTGGTGTTTCTGACTTCACTTGGCCTGATCTGCATGTCAGGCTTCTGGGCCTGCTGTTCCTGCTGTTCCTGCTGATCCTTCATTCCGGTGTTCCAGTGTTCCCATGTTCCTGTATGCTGGTGTTCCGGTGTTCCTGTGTTCCAGCACCTAGCGGGTTAATCTTACTGAGTTCCTGTGTCTCCTGCCTGCCGCTTCTCCAGCCGGTTCGCTCTGCACCGGCGGTTCCGGTGGTTCCAGTCATCTGTCAGTGCATCAGTCTCGCCTCAGTGGACTCCCCGTTGGAGTGTAGGGCTCCTGCTCTAGCCCTGTCGCTCCGGCGACATTGTTCTTCTCGCTGCTGCTTGTACATTGTTGGTTCCAGCGTGCGGACGCTGGTTTACTCCATTAAACCTGGTGGCGACACTTACTGTTGGTTCCAGCGTGAGGACGCTGGTTTGCTCCATTAAACCTGGTTGCGATATACACTGTTGGTTTCAGCGTGCGGACGCTGGTTTACTCCATTAAACCTGGTGGCGACATTTACTGTTGATCTCAGCGTGAGGACTCTGGTTTACTGCATTAAACCTGGTTGCGATATACACTGTTGGTTCCAGTGTGAGGACACTGGTTTACTCCATTAAACCTGGTTGCGATATATACTGTTGGTTCCAGCGTGAGGACGCTGGTTTACTCCATTAAACCTGGTTGCGATATACACTGTTGGTTCCAGCGTGCGGACGCTGGTTTACTCCATTAAACCTGGTTGCGATATACATTGTTGGTTCCAGCGTGCGGACGCTGGTTTACTCCATTTAACCTGGTGGCGACATTTACTGTGGGTTCTAGCGTGTGGATGCTGGTTTACTCCATTAAACCTGGTGGCGATATTCTGTTGGTCCCAGCGTGCGGACGCTGGTTCACTCCATTAACCTGGTGGCGATACTCTGTTGGTTCCAGCGTGCGGACGCTGGTTTACTCCATTAACCTGGTGGCGATATTTATTGTTGGTCCCAACGTGCGGATGTTGGTTTGCTCCTGATATATCCAGTACTGAGGCTAGGTCGCTGTCCACTCCTATGCAGTCGTCTGATTTTCCCTGGCAATAGACTTCTGCTGAGTAAGACCTTAGTTCCTATTCCTCTCTGCTGTCATAGTCATCTGACAGCTGGTCTACTCACTCAGGCTGCCCTGCCCGGTATTGGTAAGGCCGGTAGAACCTTTGTCGTTACCATCCTTAAGGTTGCCTTACCCGGTATTGGCAGGGTCGGTAGAGCCTACTACAGTGTTCCTCAGGCTGCCCTGCCCGGTATTGGTAAGGCCGGTAGAACCTTGTACATTACTATCTTTAAGGTTGCCTTACCCGGTATTGACAGGGCCGGTAGAGCCTACACTCAGTACTCCTTTGGGCTGCCTTGCCCGGTATTGGTAAGGCCGGTAGTACCGGTATATGTCATCTCACGGTTGCCTTACCCGGTATAGGCAAGGCCGGTAGAGCCTGTTATTGCTACTGTCACTTGGGTTGCCTTGCCCGGTATTTTAGGCAAGGCTGGTATAACCTATTGTATGGACTATTATTGTTTTATTGTTATGTATGTTTCCCTATGGGGATTGCATTAAGTTACGTTTTTACCAAACCTTACATCTGAGAGTCTTTAAAAACCGTGACATAGTGACAAGAGGGCGTATATAAAGGCTAGCCCTGGGAGGGGCTAGCCAGCTAGCACCAATAAGAGACAGCCAAACACAAACCCGGCAATAAGAATGTCGCACAGAGATCACGGGCACCGTGATACAGAATTATTCAATCAGTCACTAACAACAGGAATAGTTCCACGAGATTGGAAGTTAGCAAATGTAGTACCGCTTCACAAAAAAGGTAGCAGGAGTCTGGTAACTACAGGCCAGTAAGTCTTACATCAGTAGTGGGAAAATTAATGGAGAGAATATGTTAAAGGAAAGAATTGTTGAATATCTAACTGATCTGGTGTTGACCCGTGGCTCTGTATGACTATCTGCTCCGTGTATGACCCTTGGCTTGTCTGACATCCAATCTGGTGCAAACCTGCGGCTCTGGCAGACTAATCTCTACGTGTATGACCAGGAGTGTCTGACCATCCCATCTGGTGCTGTCCTGTGGCTCTGTCCGGCTTGTCTCAGTCTTGCCTCCCTCCTGCGGACATCCATCTGGAGCAGACCTGGGGTCCTGGTAGACTCTCTTCTATATCGACTGCAGGCGTGAGTCAGGTATTAAAGCCCAGTGGTCCTGACTGCAGGCATGAGTCAGCAATTGACTCCTACTAAAGTTGACAGCAGGCTTGAGTCAGCTTTCCTCTCAGCTAGACTGACAGCAGGTGTGTGTCAGTGTTTTCCATTGTTCTTGGTCGGAGTTTCCTGTCTAGTTCCAGTCCGTGTTCCAGAAGAAGACCCTCCGTGGCTGATCCAGTTCCAGTTGCAGTTCCAGTTCCAGTTATCCGCAGGGGTTCCCGTTTCTGCTCCATCCTTAGTTCCTGTAGAGACTTCCAGTGGCTACGGCCTAGTCTCAGCAGTTTGGTCCATTCTAGGCAGCCTACTATTCCGAATAGTATTGCAAGCTTGTCTGCCGACCTTCTGCATGTTTCTATTGTCTAATTCGTTGCCTTGTTCAGTGCCTTAAAGGGATAGTAATACTTAAGATGTAAAAAAATATATGTTGTAGGGTTTATGTCTCTGAATAAAACAAGGGTACTCCCACTGCGAAGAGATATTTTATTAAAAAATTATAACAGCTCAAGCTTGAATTTTTTAGGTACGATATCACAGCGGCCTGAAAATTTACAGTGGAGCTGTTGCTACACCATCCTATGGAGATTTATGGTCTATGGACCAGAGCAGTCCATAGGGTGATGTAGCAACAGCGCCACTGTAAATTTTCAGGCCACTGTGATATCGCACCTAAAAATATCAAGTTTGAGCTGTTATAATTTTTTAATAAAATATCTCTCAGCAGTGGGAGTACCCTTGTTTTACTCAGGGGGATAAACCTTACAACATATATTTTTTTTACATTTTAAGTATTACTATTCCTTTAATAAAGGTGATTTTATATTTACGTTCTGACTCCTGAGAACTCTGGGTATCCGTGACAAAAGGGAATGGGAAGGGAGAGAGAAAAGGCTAGTACTAGTGAGAGCAGGACAGGTCAGCTGCTGTGCCTTCTGCAAGACGTGCTGCCCCTGCTTCCAGTGTCACCATTGCTGTTCCTGCAGCCACTAGTGTTGTACCTGCTGCCAGACGTGCTGCCACTAGTGTTCTACATGCTGCCCCTGCTGCCAATGCCATAATTGCTGTACTGCAGCCACTAGTGTTGTACCCGATGCCAGTGCCACCATTGCTGTACCTGCAGCCAACAGTGTTGTACCTGCTGCCAGACGTGCTGCCCTTGCTGCCTATACTTTTCCTGCTGCTCGTGTTTCTTGTAGTACTCATGTGGGGGAAGGAGAAAATGATGCCAAGTGTGACAGCAAGGAATCCCTAATTTATACTTACCATTCCCAAGCAGTCCTGCCAGTGCTAGTACTACTGCTACTAAGTTCCAGCAGCTTGTTAGCATTAGGAGTGAAGGAGGGGGTAATCAACAATATCCTCATATTACTAGTGACTGTCAGACTGAGGAGGAAGACTCTGTGGCTGAACTTGATGTGGTTGGTGTTAGTAGTAATAGTAGTAGCAGTAATGGTGAAGCAGCCGGAATAGTAGGGGAAACATTGGAGAGCGTCCAGACTAGCGGTCAAGGGACCCAAACCATTTCTCTGACCCTGGGACTTGGAGTTCTCCCCTTCCCTTCACTACAGTGTCCAAATGGAACATTGTAATGGAAGCTGGGAAGGGACCGCGTCGCCTTCCGCCGTCGTTCCCGGGTCTCTCCTTCTCAACGCCAGATAAGTGCCGTCAGATGCACCGGTTGAAGTATGGACGGTCACCGGAAACAGTTGCAGGATCGCTGGGAGAAGGGAAACACGGGCAGTAGTAGTAGTGAGACCTCTACTCCCAGTCAAAGGATCACTGGAAGATGTCACAAGAACACAAGGATGAGAGGATGGAGTCCACGTCACCTCCTGACAGCATACGAAGTTGGGTCACAGGAAGCTGGCAGCAGGCGGTCGACGATTCAGGATACTTGGCGCAGATGGGTATCAGAGTGGACACTTTAGACCATAAGCAATACAAGACTCCAGGACTCCTTGTTCACTCAGAATAAGACTGACTTTATTGTACAAAACCACACATATTTATATTGATCAACTACAATGGAATACATTGGCCAACCAGATATAATAGGGTGAGGGGCAGAGATAATACAATCCAGCAGCAAATGGTAAGAGCTGACACAATGGGAGCATTCACAGAGGTAATCAACTCATAACATATAATACAAAGGACTGACAACAGAGTTTCAGGTTATACACTAGGTGACTCACAGACTGAGGGCGTGAATGGATTAACACACAGCAGGGGGTCTCAATACATCTTACAGTACACAATACAATGGCTTGAGGGACTGCAATACACAGTCAAATAATTAACCCCTCACTGCCCCTTCCCTTGGAAGCAAGCCAGCAGTCTAACGCAGGGCAGTTTTGTACATTAGCTCCATTCACATAAAGTCTATCAAAAATACTTTTTTAGTGCACAACCAGGGCAAAATGTCCACAGTCTTTGGATAAATAGTTCTAGGGCCAGACAAGGGTTCAAGTAATGGGTAGGATTCGTTACAAACATGATCCTGAAGAGGCCAGAACTGGTGTTGAGGGAGGAAAGCAGGCTAAGGATTAATACCACCACCCCCACCAGCAGGAGCACAGATCAGCTGCCTGTGCCTGCTGCTACTGCTGCTGCTAGTGTTAGTCTGCTACTTCTTCAGGTCAAAAGGAAATAGCAAGTGTGACATTAGGGGACCCTCTGTCACATTTCTCGTTACCGCCTCCAAGCAGCAGTGAGATGTCTGGAATAGAGCAGCAGCAGCAGCAACAACAGCATGTAGGGACTAGTGGTGGTGGTGATGATGTTGCTGGAGAAGCTGGGGTGGAAGAGACATTGATGGCCTTTTTAGCAGAAACTGAGAAGGAATGGGAGACAGGGATGAGGATGGGCATCACCACCACCACTAGCAAATTCCTTCTGATGCTGAGATGCAAGGGCAGCAGAATGCTGAGAAGCAGGCTAGTGTGCCACAGACCACTGTGGATACAGTGGGAATGGGGTCAACAAGTGATGCGGGACTAGGACAGGTTCTACTTGCCAGCAATAGCAATACTCCTGATCCTAGTTGCAGTGCTGAATCTGAGGCAGTAGCAGCAACACCAGCAACATTATCTGCTGCCACAGACAATGAAGGGGAATGTGGAGAAGAAGAAGAAAGAGGCCATTCTTCTCCATCTGTTCCCTTTCCCCTGAAATCATCATGGGTGTGGGACTATTTTTCTGTTGGGGCAGACACAGTACAGTCATCAGCAATGGCACTGTGCACAATTTGTGACAAGTCAGTGAAAAGAGGAAAGGAGGGAACACACCTTGGCACAAGCTCCCTGATATCACACATGAAACACAGACACTGAGATTTACTCCAAACATGTTAAAGACAAACGCCCACCACAGAAATCAAGCACTGCTTTTGCGGTCCCTGGCTCTCCAGAAAGGCAACAAGAGGTGAGGTGGAGATCAAAGAGGAGGAAGAGGAATATAACAACCCAGACAGAGACTGAAAGTTCCAGGATGAGTGAAACAAGTAGCTCGCCATCACCTTCTAGGGTAACTACTTCTTCTGCCAATCCACCTCGTTCATTACCTCCCCTGCCAAATGATAGCCACTCTGTTGATGTTAGGATGTGGCAGTTCGTCTCTACCCTTATGCCAGTGTGGTGGAGGAGAATCGCAATCAGTGCATGAAGCCGCATCTGATGAGATTCCATCCTGCAGAATATGCTAAGATGGTAGCAGGTAGGGTTTATCATTACTATTAAACCGTCAGCAAGTTTTCATGTCCTTAGCGGGGTCTGGGCAAGGGGTATAGTGACAGCGGCAGTACTTGGTTTCGGGTGTCATGGCGTTTGGATACAGTTGTGCCCCCAGATGCTATTTAACACACACACAAAAATATATTCTAATAACAACACACCCATGATGATTTTGGAGGAGGGGCAGGTGGAGAAGATTTAATGGCCAACTTCTTCTTTTCTCCACATATACTGGGGGCTACTTATTCTGCTGCTATTGCCTCAGGCGCATCACTGGAGCCAGTTGTGGCAAGTGGAACCTTCATCATCCATCTTCCATGTTACTGCTATTGTTGATCCCTTTCCCTTTCAGCTGCCTAATCATCCTGCTGCTTAAACAACTCAGCAGCAGCAGGACGAACAGCAGTTGCAACTCAGGAAGACATTTGACAGTGGCCACTGGCCATCATAACCTGGTCTGGTAAAGTCACTACCTCCCAGGGCTTTTACACAGTCATGCTCTGTAAGGTCATTTGTGTCACTGGGCAACAGAGTAGCTGGGTTTAAAGAGTGGCACACTTCAAACTCTATGGCTGAGCTCCCCAGCCGCAGCGTCTCATACTGTTCTAACCTGGTGGGAGTAAAGAATTTGGCTGCCCCCCGGTTCATAAGTTGACACACACAGCATGATAAGTTTAACACCCAGGTGTTAATTTCTGTGCATCAGTAATCAGCATGACTACTGCAGCTATGGCTCTGAGACAAGCAGGCCAACCCCTACTACTGGATCCAATTGCTTGGACAGGCAGGCCACTGGACGGTTGGTGCCTCCACATTCCTGGGTAAGTACTGCTGAAGCCACCCCATTCTCCACATGGGTAAAAAGGATGAATAGCTTAGCTGGGTTTGGCAGAGTTAAAGCAGGGGCAGACATAAGCACCTGCTTCAGACTGTCAAAATCAGACACATAATTAATTCCATACTATCCTGTCAGGAGAGTCATTAGTCAGCTTGTCATACAGTCCTCTAGTCAAGGTATATCCCTTGTCTAGCTTCTTTACTGATGGGGTACTGTCTGACCTATAACGGTCTGCATTAGGCTTCAAGTTAATAACAACAGGTTGGGTGTCTTTAGCAACCATTGGCTTTCCAGCTGCTGAAAAAGCAGGGGGCGGGGGGGGTACTGAGTGCAGCACTTCCTCCAGGATGTCTGAATCAGGACTATCCTGGGAAGTGAGTCTCAATGCCATCTGGAAAGCCAAGTCATAATACTCAGATATATATATTTATATCTCGTCAGTGTCAACAATTAACTCTGTCCTTAATATGGTCAACAGGTCCCTCCCTAAAAGTTCAATGGGGCATGATTCTGATAGGAGAAAACTATTTTAGACCATAGTCCCTTCTATGGTAACTTCCATAGGTTGCATACATGGCATAGAGGAGGGACTTCAATCCACCTCCACTATACTGATAGTTTTCTTCACTAAGAATTCCACCCTCCTGCACTGTAGGATAATACCTGCTTAAGTCTCGCTTTACCACTTACATTATTCTTTCTACCTGTTTCAACAGTGCCAACTTTACCTGCAAATGCCAAAGCACTAACCTTTGCCTGGTCCTTCAATATCTGCCTAGTCTTTTTGTCTTCCTCTGTATCTCTGTATATAAATTCTCTCCTTGCTTTCTCCATTACTTCACTGAGTGGCTTACACAACACACTCTCAGTCCTATTTAATTTCATCTGAATTTCTATCAACAAAGTAATTTGTTCTCCAGAGGGTCGTCAGGCTCTAGACCTCCATGCACTCTAAGTGTTTCCCAAAGTCTATGCAAAAATGTGGCAAGGGACTCATCTCTCTCCTGTACAACATAATGCACCTCAGAAAGATTTAAAAGAGCCCTCCCACATATCCGCACAAACCCCAGGATCAGTGAGCAGTAAAACATTAATACAGTCACGTCATTAAGAGGGAATCTACAGTCCCTGCTTACCTGTCTCTAATTTCCTCAGAAGTTAATTTCCTATATGTGTCAATAATCCTTTAGCTTTCATCCCTCTATAGACATTATCACAATGATGAAGAAATTTCGCAGGGGAGGGAAAGGTCTGGTATTTCTGTGTGATCGTCTCATAGTGGCAGAGAATCAGCACGCAGGCATTTAACCCCTTCCTGCCACTTTCAGGGAAAGCAGGATTATTGGTTTTCTAACTAATAGACAACAGGTTGTAAAGGACACAAATACATATACACATATCTACTATTTGTACCTGTGTGGGTTGGGACAAGATTTAACAGATCTCCAGCTGGCTATATTGGGTGCACCACATCATAACTAGACAGATTAATCGAAACACACTGCTCTTGAGAAGTTAAAACAGGAGGAGAAGGGTGTCTGTGACTGTACTGAGTGGACTGGCTGGATTATCTGGTCCCAGACTCCAAGGTCCCTGAGGACTGGTAGGCTGGAGACACTGTGAGACCAATACCAGATCTCCCTGAGACACATCAACAGGACTTCCCTTACATTCCTGTAGCTTCTTACCCAAGAACATAATCTCAATTCTATTATGTTTAAAACATTGACAGTTTCTTAGGTTTTACACATTTCTCAACCAATTATTTTCCTTTAATTTTCCTATACCCAAATATCAGGATCCCACTTACCCAGCTACAGCAGTCTTTGTCTCAGTTTAACCACTGTGTCTCTCTCCAACTTCCCAGTCGGCAGCCAACTGACACCTATACCAGCCAGACCTTAGTACATAAGAGCACAAAAGTCTGCTGGTCAAATTCCTTAGACCCATGGGTTAAGTAGTACAAATTATCTAACATACCATGAAGAGGTTCACTCTTCCCCTTACTGAACTCTGAACCCATGTGGCCTATAATTAGGAAACCAAACGTACTAATCTAAGTACCCAAAGTGGGAGAAACTGGTATACCACATTGCCAAATTATCGAAACCAGTATTTCCAAATGTACTAAACTAAGTACCCAAAAAGGATTAATGTATTTAAAAATACAACACTTTACCTAAAGGATGAGACATATGGTTAGTCCGACCGATTCCTGTTAGCTCTTGTCCTGGATTCTTGGGACTCCAATGGATTGGAGTGAACTGCTCCTGAAAGATCAGTGAAGGTATGCACGGGGATGGACACAATGGATCCACTTAGCCGGCTTGCCTATACAATCCTTGTCGCTGGTCTAGCAGGTAAAGCCTCAATTCCTCTATCGGTTGGAGTCCCATCTGGGGTGGCAATTTGTTAGCAAAATGCTTTTAACCTCTTGTCGCCTGGGTCAGTGAAAAGACAAGATTGGAGAAGAAACAAACAGGAATCCTTTATTCACGAACAAAGTGAGAACAGGCATATATATGGGTTTGCAAAACTGTTCTAAATTACAAAGTGTTGTAACATATATACCCCTACTACACATTAGAAACTAAGGTATTATGGTTAAAAAATGATGATGCATTATGGTCTGAAATAAGAGGCAGAGGAAAACTGTGAAGAGATGTATGTTTGTAGTCTAATAGAAAATTAACACATATATATATATATATATATATATATATATATATATATATATATATAACTGCTCCAAAAAATAAAGGGAACACTTAAACAACACAATGTAACTCGAAGTCAATCACACTTCTGTGAAATCACACTGTCCACT